>CM062805.1:911683712-913080157 GCA_031772625.1 Pinus tabuliformis | reverse complement strand
ATAGAAAATAGAAGAAACATAGAAGACAATAGGTTCATGCTACGTACCATATATGAGAAGAGAAGGAATAAAAAATATAGAAGAAACCAGTTCATACAACGTACCAGATATGATAAGAGAAAACTATTATGCTATGTACTGGGGAGACAGAATTCCTGGATGATGTGCCAAATTTCTCCAATAGTGATGGAAACTTGCCATAATTCATTTGGAGAGAAAAGACCTTCTTTGGACAGTGCATCTGCCTCCTTGTTGAATGACCTTCCAATGTGATGAATTGAGTAATCCTTGTGAGAATTCCATATAGATGTGGCTCTTTCCAGCCACCCCAAAAGATTGATATTCTGAATTATATGAACAGATCACACATGGTCTATGATCACCTTGGAATTACCAAAAATGTGCAGTCCTTGAATGTTTAGGAAGTCACAAAAGCTTAGGAGACCAGCTAAGGCCATTGCCTCCGCTTTGTTATTCGATCCCTTCCCGCCATTCCATGAGATTTTAATATGTTGGTCCACATGAGGAATGATGTAAACCCCACAAGCGCAAATTCCGTTCAAGGCTGCCCCATCAAAATAAGCATGAGGAAGAACTGAAAGGTCCATCGAGCTCCCAGCTTGTTTCTTGACATTTTGTTGATTTTGATGGGGCCTGCTGATGGGAAGGTAAGATAAGATAAAATCAATAACAAGTGTAAACCTTACCTTTCTTTCTTGAAACAATGCCTTATTTCTCCATTTCCATATGGATCAGATAGAGATCAGTGGGATAGGCCTCCAATCAGTTCTCATTTTGCTCCACCAATGAAAAGCCTCTCTTATTGATGAGAAAGAAATCTTATTCAGCCCAAATTGATCAGCAAGTGTTTTTCATATCTTCATAGAAAGAGGACAAACCAGACAAATATGATAGTTGGATTCTTCATTCGCTTTGCAAATAGGACAGATTGATGGCCCACACCAATTTCTTTTTTGTAAATTATCCCACATCAAATTATTGTTGTTAAAAACTAGCTAGGCAAATAAAATAATATTGGTAGGGTAGTTTGATTTCCAGAAGACAATGGGGAAAATGTTGTCAGGGGAAGTTGGATTCTCCATCTGAAGCATGATATAGATGTCTTTTACATAAACTACTGACCACCCCTTTGATCCATTCCATATAAGATGATCTTCCTCCAATGTTTTAAAGATACCCTTGCTTTGCATATATGGTATGACCTTATCCCATTGTGAAGGCTATTCACCATAAAGTCCTATCTTTTCAGTCGACTTCCATATAGGAATAGAGCCTACCCATTTGTCTATGAACTGATCCCAATAAAAAAACCCCATATGCTGAAGATAGAGAAGCAACTGCTAAGGAATATTATAATCCAAAGCCTCACCCTCCAATGGATCAAGGCCAATTAGGATATTTTTGCCCGTTTGGAAGTTCCATGCCAAGTTTTCTAGAAAATAATACTCAATTTTATGAAAACTACACCATATGGAAAACCCATGAGGAGGACCAAAATTACCCTGTCTAAACCAATATGAAATGTCTCTGTTATCCAAATATTTAGCTTTGATAATATTGCTCCAAATACTAATCTTTAGGCCGAGATAGATTCACTAGCTTTGTCAAATGGAATTTTTTATGATGCCTGCTTGCTCCCCAAATGAAATTAGTAGTACTTTGGTTCAATTTATGAATAATATTAGTAGGGATGTAGAATAGATGTGCCGAATAGACCACTAACTGAACCAAAACCGTTTATATAGACCTATTATAGATATAAAACATAAGCGTACAATATCTTAGAAGATAATGTTTGAATACAATTATAAGTTATGGAATATTTCCTTACACTCATAATAAAATATCTAGAGTATGTATAGGAAGAAAAATGCATAGCATAAACAAGTATTCAAACATATATGGAAAAATATTTTAACAATGTATTTATATCATCAAAGTGGTAAATATAAATGAAAAGAATTTTCATATATACATTCCAATAACAAGCCACAGTTCAATTACTTAGAATTCATTGTCAAAATAATAATAGATAGGGGTCATAGATGACCTGAAGAAGAAATAACATATAAGATACTTATATTTCTTCAAAAAAAAATGGGATGTAGGTTCCCATAATATCAAGACAACATAGGCTATAAGCCTTGAATAATATACTTCCTAACATGAAATAATCTAAAAAAAGATACGTCTCATTAAAAACTAATCATAACTGAAAACCACGGTTGTTTCTCTTGACACAACAATCATGGTCAAGTAGAAGATGAGACCAAGTGTTTGGGCTATATGATCTAGTAAATGACAATCGAGACTTTCATAAGTGGAGAGAAGGATTTAAACATTCCTTAGCATGGTAGAAACTTTCGACAAACTCTGTAAGAAATGTTAATATCTACAAATAAAATTCCAACAAAAATATGAGATTATATATATATATATATATATATATATATATATATATATATATATATATATATATATATATATATATGATAAAATACTTACAAGGAAATTATTATAAAACAGAGAGAATTTGAGGGAATTTTACCTGAAAGTAACCCAAGACCCCGGGTACTTAGTCATTTACTTGTATCACAAACAAAACTATATGAATAGGAACACATAATTCATTAAAATTGGAATTATATCATGGAACTAGAACCTTTTTACTTTAACTACACTGAGTTTTTCCAAAATGAGGAATTAGAAAATCACTTAATTCACTACTTTGAATTGATATATTCACCATTTTTGTCATAAAATTATCATAATAAACTATATAACACAAATTTGAATAATATTCACTATATTTCTGATAAAATTATCATAATAAGCTATGTAACACAAATTTATATAAATTTGTAGACAAAAATATTTCACATATTCATGTGGAGAGTGAGAGAGGTGGATGAATATTTAAATGTTTAAATTATCACTTGATACTTGGATTATTCGTGTAATATTATTAAAGGTATGTATTAAAAAGGTTTATTAATATTATTTGATGACATGAATATTATATATGTTGGTATTACTAACCAATTTAATTATAATTTTATATAGTAAATACCACATTAGTTGTTGAGCTACTATTCTAGTAGAAGGTTGACACAATTTCAAAGTGTCCATAAAGTTTCTTTAATGATAGAAATATTAGTAATATATCTTTTATCGTAACAATTTTAGTTTTAGGTACTACTATTAATAATTTTGTTTGTGTTGAGTACCATATTTTACTATATTAGAAAGTTGATGACATTTTATAATCGATAAGATATTTTTTTTTTTATATAAGACTCTTGTTATGATAAAATTTATTCTTTTAACAATCAAACCAATTATAAAATAGAAATTGTAGCAACATAATTTATGTCTATGCCCAGATGCAGGTGATGGAACATCTCTTTTGTTAAACTTTTTTCTATCTCTTAACCCTCGGCTTCTAGTAATAGATTATGTAAGAAATTTCTTTCTTATAAAGTTATTTAGTGACATATAAATATTGTGTTTGTTACTATTATTAATTATTTTAATTTTGATACTAAGTAACTACTTTGCCTCTCTTTAGTATAAGTTATTATACTACTACAATGTTCACACACCTTCAAAGTCTATAAGACAAACTATTTTATAAGTCTACTTATGTCATTTGATGATCATTTTTTGTTAATGAATTAGAATGCAATAGAGTAGTACTATTTGATTTATACCAAATATAATAAGAAATATTAAGAAAATATTTCTTTTTAAACTTTATTTCAATTGTCTATAATTTATTCATTAAGTGTTTAAATGGTTTATATTGAAATTATCTACAATATTATTTTAATATAAAAATTATAAAATATATTATTTTTATGTGTGTTATTGAATTTGACTATAATTTGATATAGTGAGAAGTTATGGTAATTAATAAAACTTTGAACTTAAAAATTGAATTACATGAAAATTATAATCACATGATTACACTGAAGTTGAACCAAAATATGCATATATGTACTAAATAATATAAAACTAAAAAAATAATATGAATAAAATATTTGATATACAACAAACATTGAAAATTGTTTTTGAAGTATATTAATAGATCCTTTAAAAGACAAAATTACATTCATGAATCATCTCACCCAATTTCAAGATATTCTCTCAAGTAGATTAATAACAAATCCTACACAACACTTATTTATCTTTGTCTTCTGGAAATGATCTTTCTTTGGAATCCATGCCGAAGGTATGGTACTGATTAGAATAAAGCCAAGTTCTATGTCATCTATATTTGGTATCCAGTATTTTTCTAAAAAAATTCCATTTTATTTCCCTGAAATAGGCTTCCACCAATCAACCTTTACATGAAGAGTTTCACTTTCATTATCCTTAGAAATATATGAGGTGGATTTTTCCATCCAAATCTTCTCTCCTTCATCATTATTTCCTAATCTAACTAGCAACTTCTTTCCTTTCTCAACATCAATTATAGGATTGGATGTTGTCTTTGGCTTGTTGAATTTGGGTCCAATATATACTAGTTCATCTATAAAATTATCAAAATTTCCATCCATAATACTTGAGAGATCATGGACTAGATTATGGTCATCATATATAATTTTCCTTTCCTTGGGCCAAAAATCCTCATAGGATGAATCACTCTTTTCCACTATTACATGATCATTATGGATTCCATCTAATATATCAAGAAATATTTCCCAATACTCTACTCTATTTTTCCATTCTTCTGTAACAATTGTTGAATCCTCATTTCTAATAGTGTCCTTCCACATTTTTATATATGATGTTATTTTTTTCTTTGGTTCTTTTAATTATACATCATTCCTTTTGGGATGCAAGAAAAATGGCTTCCCTTTGGAAAATTTGGGCCAACCTTCATCATCTATATTCCACAACTCAAATAGTTATGACCACTCAGTGTCTCTGATGGATCCTTTATATATTACTATTGGAACATCATTGAGTACAACAAATTGGAGGTATTAGACATTAAGATGTATGAATAGTGTATTTTTCCCCTCCTTAATGTATCCTTTAAGGAATTTTTTGAATTCATACACCTTGTCAATAAGTGTATGTGGAAACACTCACTTCCCTTCAATTGTGTGATATGTATCCATCATTTCAGGTAAAGAATATACATATTTACTTTTCAACTTGGAAGACATTCTTTCATACATTCCATATATGTCTTCATGGGTGTGGCCCATGAGAAAGAACCCAACCTCAGTAGTGATGAAGGAACCAAGAGCAGTTAAAAGTGAAGAAACATGAAAAAATATTGATTCTTACTATCACTTTCTACATTGTCCAATAGTAACAACAAATGTGGAGGAAGAGGTTTAAAATCAACTTTTAGATTTTTTGATCTTCCATGAGACATAAAATTGTCCTTATACACTTTACATTTTGAGAACATACAAGTCTCAAGTAATGTATTTGAAAGGAGTTTTCTTGAACTTCCAATCTAATAAACTAGATCACCATACATATCAATGTGTTGGTCTTCCAAGTCCCTCAAGCACTTTGCAAGGAATGTAACAGTAAATTGTGATCCCATATGTATAAATGGTAGGGAGAAATGACCAAAACCTCCTTTCTTATGCCTATGTGTTAACATACATGTCAATGACAAACCTAAGTTTTTTCTTGCAATAGATTTTGGTTTGAAATGTAGCATTGGGATTGAAGTCTTTGTTTTGTCCATGTTATCATGGATAATGCTCAAATACTCCTTTGGAAAATGCTTTAACATTATTATGTGTGCATAGCAGCATTATCTTCCACACATACTATTCTTGTTATGTTTCTTCTATCTACATCGTGCCTTTTCTACCAACTCTTTTGTTGTTGTTGAATTCATTTGTGATTTCAATACAAAACATTCACTACATTTACTAAAGTTGGTGTTCCTTGAAAATGACACATCACAAAAATTGGTATTCCACATATTGATCATTGTTTCTTGTGATATTCAAGGGTAGTTGAGGTTTTGAAGGGAACAATCTTAAAGGAGTAGACCTTCCATCTTCTTCAACATGACATCTTTCATTTAGTGAAAAATCAAAATTATCCATTACAATCGTATGGAATATTTCTCTAGGCACCACAATGTGTACACATTATTTGCATGTGTTGGAGTAACAATGAATGAAATTAATATCTCCATGTTAGAAACAATGTTGGTGGTTATAGAAGGTGCTTTGAGGAATATTAAGCATCTTCTACCATGCTTTCTTACAAATGATATTTCCATTAAATCTCATGTCCTTTACTTTTCTAACAATAAGTGGTAGATTATCGCCATGGCTCTCTAACATGACTTTACTTGAGAGGAGTGAATTCGATACAAATTCATTGATACCACTTTTATTTATGTCTTTAAAAACTCTTCTATTTATTGCAATGGCCTTCTTATCCACATGTTGAAGACAATTTTTCTTTCAACATTTAGTTGCTACCAAAAGTTGAATTTGTTAGCATTACGATACAAGTGTTGTCCTTGATGGAAACTCACATAAATGACAGTTCATAGTGTAGCAGGTTAACAACAAAGGATTACAGATCAGACTCCAAAGATTGAAGAAAGAGAAGTATATGCTGGTTAATTTTGTCTAAGTAGCATATACACCCAGGGCCTCAGAACAAAAAGAGCATATACATATACATGCACTCCCGCAAGAGGAAAAGTGCGTACTGGTTGGAAACTCATGGAAATTCAAGAGGAGACAATACCAGGGGTCAATAACATGGTATTAGCCCACAATATTGAGTGGAGTAATGACTATTTGATCCTGCCCAAGAATACCATGAGTCCTAAGTGGTTTTGGTCCGAGGTATTGAGAAAGGCCTAAAACTATATAAGGAGGAGAATATCATTAGGCCACGGTGTGCATGTGAAAGGGTTTCTGAGAAATACTTCTATCTGAAGTATATGTTATGTTGCAGGGGTTATGATTATGAGATGATCTGAAATATTTTGTGCACCTTCGATACAATGTTATATCAGGATCATAAGAACTGGAATGACTTATCATTGCATGATCTAATGTTGATTGGGCTAGGTCTGATTGCTTAAGCATGTTTTATTCTGTAAATGTTATGATCTGGGTATGGTTGAAGTCTGGAATAGTTATGAAGTTTTAAGTTAGTATTTGCAGATCTATACGCTGGTTCGCTTTGGTAAAAGCACATATACACATTGGTTCGGCACATTGAAGTAGCATATACATTATGAAATATGATGTTTGAAGTTACAGTTGGTTCTGGTTGTTAATGAAGAGTCTAGGTTCTACTTTGAGTTCTAGTGACAGTGTTCTCATTGTTCAGATTTATTAATTGTGATTTTCTTTAGTGATGATGGGTTTTTCAGTGATTGGTTGTATTACAGTGGTGATTGATTTCGAGCTTCAATGTTGCTGATGGGTCTAGTATGAAATTTGATGGAACGAGGCCTTCAGATTATGGTATTTTTTTCCAGGAGTATCCAGTCTGAAAATTTATGAAACATGGTCCCTAGAGGAAGATATAAGGTCGTAGCCTTCTGTAGTTTGGTTCCTACATACTGGTAAACATATCGTCCAGTACAAGAGCTAGGGTGTTGGAGCTCCCTTTCAGTAGCAGCTGGAAAATGAGTGAAGGTTGGAGCCTTCTCTAGGTCGGCGCCTATGTACTAGTAAATGGATTAGCTACTACAAGAGCTAGGGGGTTGTAGCTCCCTTCCAGTAGAAGCTAGAGAATGAGAGGAAGTTGTAGCCTTCTGCAGGTGGGTGCCTGTGTACTCGTATGAGTGTGCACCAGTAAAAGATTGTAAACAGGTTTTTATTATATTAAAAGAAGACTGCAGCAAGTGGTTTTTGTCCCACATTGGGTTTCCACCTTAAATCTTGGTGTTCATGTGTGTTGCTTATGTGTGACGGTTTATTTTGTTAGTACTACACATGGTTACTATTTATATGGTTAATGAAGTACTGATGCACTAATTAAAGATCAAGATATGATGAATTAACTAAATCATAAGTTTGTTGGTTGCTTTAAATACAATTGCGTGTACACGTGAGTTACCTTCATTGAAGTAGCGTATATAAAACTGAGTATGAAATAAAAAGTTATTGATTTCATAATACTGATTCACCCTCCCTCTCAATATTATTTCCAACAATTGGTATCGGAGCAGGTCCTTTAGAAGAATCGTGATCGCTTGAAGGGAGATATTTTAGAATGAACGATCACGAAGGCATGGGATCTATTAGACCACCAATCTTGAATGGGAACAAAATGGTATATTGGAAAAAACAAAATAGAGCTTATCTTCAGTCACTTGGAGCTGATATTTGGGCAATTATTGAAAAAGGATATCAATATCGAGTAGCAGTCCCCACGGATCCAGCATAAAGGAAAACATATGAAATCAATGCCAAGGCTATCAACGACTTATTGGAAATTCTATCAAAATCAAAGTTTTTCAAAGTCATGCAGCTCAACATTGCCAGGAAATATGGGAGAAAATCATTTAGAACTATGAAGGTGACTCCCAGGTAAAACGTGCTAAAATAAAAACTCTCAGAATCTAGTATGAAACTCTCAAGATGCATAGTGATGAAAGTATTTCTAGTTATTTCTTACAAGTAGATGGGATTGTAAATCATATGAGAAATCTGGGTGAAGAGATAAATGAAGCTACTTTAGTTGAGAAAATTTTGAGATCTTTGTCTTCTAAATTTAAGTCAAAAGTGTCTGCCATAGAAGAAAAACAGGATCTTCAAACTATTACTGTGACTCAACTCCATGGAATCCTAACTGCTTTTGAAATGAGAAAAGGAGGTCCATCAGATATGAGAGAAGCCACTTTTAAAGCATTAGCAAAGGGAAAAGAAAAGGAAGAGCATAATGAATCAGGACAAATTTCAGAAGAAGAATATGAGGTAAATTTTGTCAAGAAGCTTCAACGAGGTTCCAGAAGATTTAGAGGTAAGCTACCATTCAAATTCTTTGCTTGTGGTAGAGTTGGTCATTACGCTGCTAAATGCCTTGATGTCAAATGAAAGATGTCTGCAGAAGGTAATAGAAGTTATTATACTCATGATGATAGTGATGGTTTGTCCAATAATGATGAAGATGATCAAGAAATTAAACTACTCATGGCGTATGAAAATGATGCCTTAGAAAAGGAAGATTTCCTTAAAGAAATGAGTCAAGTCAGAATTAGTTTGGCAGAAAAGGATATAGTCATAGACACAGTGACACATCAACTCACTAAAAAGGACAACATAATGAAGTGTTAGAATGTGAAGTAGTAAGTCTAAGAAAAGAACTTGAGAAGACAAAGACTCTGAATCTTATATTTTCTAAAGGATCGGAAACGTTAGATGAAATCATCAAAGTTCAGTGTTTTCCTATTATAAAGACTAGTCTTGGTTTTCATGATGGTGAAACTAGCTCATAAGATGAGGTAAGGAACTCCAATGAAAAATCTGAAATTCTCAACAAGGAGATAAGAGGTTAACCCCATCAACAACCAAGGAAAGAAAGACTTCAAAGAAAAACATTTCCACCTAACTATGCAAGGGATAATTGTTTCATCTCTCTGACAAATAATGTTGAATGTTTTCTATGTCATAATTTTGGACATGTTACAGCCAGAAGTAAAATGGTTCAAGGTCGTCACATAGAAATATCATCAATTTCTAGGTACTTTAAGGGATATTATTTTACTTGCAATATGTTTGGTCACAAAGCTATTGATTGTGATAGAAGGAATATGAAAGATGTAAGATGTTATGTGTATAACACGTTTGGACATAGAGGAAAGGAATGCAGGAGCAAATTTTGGCCACCATACCAAAAGGAGAAAACATCATCAGAATCGGAGGTATTGTAGAAGAAGGAATTGTTGTTAGAAATATGTGGCATAGCTCAGTTTACAGACATAACAGACCCAGGGGGAGCTGAAAGTGTAAAACTTCAATATTCCAAGTCTCATACATAGTTATTATGAAGACAAGTCACATATATACGTGAGTTAGAAGGTGCACAATCATGTATATGGTGTTTTGAGGAAAACATAGTGGGACAAACTTAGGAAAAGGGGTTTGATATGGTTCAGTCAATTATCAATTATTTGTTCCGTTTGATGATGATTACAGTCTATTGATTGTATGTGGAAGTGTTTTTGGCCCTCATAATCTGTTTTTAATTTGATGAATAACTGGTTGATGATGATGCCTTGATAATTCTTACTAACAAATGCAATGATCAAATTTGATAGTGAACGACTGGCACAGGTTTAGAGGGAGCATATACTTCTAATAATGCATTTCTGGCATTATGTTAGAAGATCTTGGTACATGAAGATGCTTATAGTTGTTTTGATTCAAGTGACTCTTTTGATGATGGACATATATAGGATGTTGATCCTGATGCTGCTAACAGATACTTATGGTGCAGATCATATATGGTGTATGATAGTTGTTGATGACTATCATGGTCTTGTTTAGATCGTTGGTCCTTGTTATAAATATCATTTGATGTAAAGGTCATGAAAAGACCTAATTTGTAACCCCACTATGCATAGGAAGGATGATGTAATAATTGTTGTTTTAGTCATGTATAAACATTTAGTATATCCCCACTTAGTTGGGTAGATGAGTCAAATTTGGTGTATCCCAACTTGGTTGGGTGAATAATGTATGTATGAGTCATTGGTATTAGGGAAGTCATACTGACTTAGTTGAGTTATAGAGTCATGTTATTCTTTTTAAAAATATATTTGCAGACTCTGCATATACTCAGGGGGATCATGGGCAACATAATGTATATCAAAGGGGGAGAATATCTTGGTCCACCCTTTGACATTGATGTAAAAGGGGGAGAGTGTCTTGGTGTTGTTGTTGCCATCAAATCCAAAGGGGGAGATTGTTTGCATTATGATACAAGTGTTTTTCTTGATGGAAACTCACATATATGACAATTCGCAGTGAAACAGGTTAACAGCAAAGGATTACAGATCAGACTCCATGTTTAGAATGCAACAAGATGATGGAGCTTAGTGGAAAGAAGTCACCTTCACTAAGTGGGCCCACAGGCTATTTTTGGCACAAAATCTATTTTTAGACATATGGATCATGGTCTATGAGTTGCAGGATGCTATTTGTGGATGATTGGTCATGTTGTTAAAAATAGATGGACTTCTATTTTTAGACATATGGGCGGTTTCTATTTTTAGACAGACAGGCTAAAAATAGAACAATCGAATATTATTGTCTCATAATAATATTTGGACTATAAACATTATCTTATCCTCTTGGAGCACTTCAGTTTGAGCTACAGATATGGCACATGCAGCTGTCAGAAGGAAATACACTTTTCTTGTGGGTCAGTTGAGCTATTGCATGCAAGACTTTAGTTAGGACTCATGTGGTTGAGTTTGGTGGAGTTGATTGTGGATTTGATGGAGTTGTGCTCAGTTTGACTTGGTTGAACTAGTTGTATTTTAGTCTAACTAAAGAATACACTAGTGATGAGTTGTGTGAATTAATTATTAATTAATTCACTAGTTATTAACTCATAAAGCAACTAAAGAATACATCAATTAACTCAGTGCATGTATAGTTCAGTGGAGACAGGTGTTAGAGGTTGAGATTGCTATCAGTTGTGACTATAGTTGTGCATGAGATTTGCACATGCATGGATGGAGATTTCCCATGAGTCTTGCGTAGTATAACCAAAGGAATTCGATTTCACAGAGTGATTGATTCTCTTGCAGGATTGTGCAGTGGAGGCAGGCAAACAGTGGAGGAGATTTGAGGCTTCAGATCTCAACTAATTTGTGTGTA
Organism: Pinus tabuliformis; assembly: GCA_031772625.1. Lineage (NCBI taxonomy): Eukaryota > Viridiplantae > Streptophyta > Pinopsida > Pinales > Pinaceae > Pinus > Pinus tabuliformis. Next base: position 913,068,296 of record CM062805.1, on the reverse strand, counting down.
ACAGGTGGAGATAGTACTGAGTACTTGTGAGGAGTATTGTACTATGTATTATTACATGTTCTCTATCATTATAATATACAGATAGTGTAGGGTTTTCAGTTGTATGCTTTCCCTGGGTTACATATTGTGTTAATGTGTGCATGCGATTGATGTTTCATTGTTTTTGATGCTGCTAAATTGATGATCAGCATAGAGGAGATTATGTATTGTGCATGTATTCCACAATAGTGTATAATCGGGATAATCTCTGTGAATAAGTGTTTAATTATTAAAAATTTCTACATGGTTTCAGAGCTATTGATCATCAGATCTATTATTCAGAAAGTGTTTACATTTTATTTCTTCAGTCAGAGTCTGTAATCGAGCCAGGTAGCCTCTGGATTCATCCTTCCTTTAGAAGGTGAGATATCCAATAAAATCCTATACAGTCAATCTCTGTATGAGAAATAATTTGTTCTCATGAATTTTAGATCAGAGGCGGTTGAGTTGTTGAGTTGGTGGAATTCGAATTTGCAGCAGTGTTTTCTTGGTATCAACGTGGCAATGTCTTTCAACGGATTGCGATTGGAGTATGCTCTTGAGGGCAACTCGAACTATATTGCATGGAAGGATAGGATGGAGGCAGTGTTAGATGATAATGGGTTGAAGGATTTCATAGAGGCCAAGGTCCCAAAGCCTACTGATACTGCGCAAGTTGATGCTTGGAAAAAGAAGACAACAAAGTGTCGAAGGATTCTGTTGGAGGGCGTGAAGGATCACATTGTGTCTAGCCTACATGGAAAGGTTTCTCCATACTTGATGTGGAAAGTGTTGACAGATCTATTCCAAAGCAAGAGCAATCAGAGGAAGCTGGCACTCAAAGATAAACTCAGAAACATTAAGTGCGAGAAGGGAGACAGTATGCCCAAGTATCTCATGAAGTTCACTCAGTGCAGGGATGAGCTAGGAAGTGTGGGGGTGACTGTCGATGATGAGGACTTGGTGAGCTTGGCTCTCCTTTGACTTCCAAAGAGTTGGCATTCCTATCAGGACTCGTTCAATGGTCGGGAGAAATTGCCAGGATGGGAGAGACTTTAGTCAGATCTTGTGCAGGAGGAGATCAGGCGGAATACTAGGGATGGATCTTCATCAAAGGGACCTGATGAAGAAAATTGCGCTTTGGGTGCCAAAGCAAAGAAGGGGAAGAACAAGAAAGCTTCTCATTCCAGTGCGAAAGGCAGGAAGCAGGACATGTCCAAGGTGAAGTGCTTTCACTGTCACCAGAATGGACACTATGCCACTAATTGTCCGCAAAAGAAGAAGAACAAGCAAGCTGCTGGATCTGCAGCAGGAGAGGCTCTAGCCTCACAGTTTGAGCTTGATTTTTCGTTGATCGCATGCTTGGTATCAAGTGCGATGGGATCAGTATGGTTCGTAGACAATGGTGCGTCTTTTCACATGACAGGAGATCAAGATTTGTTTTCTGATCTGGAGGAGAAAGATCTTGGAGGGCACATCGAGATGGGCGATGATGGTAGATATAGTGTGACCGGTATCGGTACCATTTCCTTTGAGAGGGAGTCTGGTAAACCCTTCATATTGAAGGAAGTGATGCATGTTTCAGGATTGAAGAAGAATCTTATCTCTGTGGCGATGTTAGAAGACAAGGGATATGATGTTGTTTTCAGCGAGGGAAAGGCTTTCCTGCACAGAAAGACAACTAGAGAAACCTGGAAGATAGGGGTTTGAGTCAGGAACCTTTATCAGTTGTATGTAGATGGTTGCGTAGAAATGGCATGCAAGGTAGAAGGATTGGTGAGCCGGGATGATGGCGAGTTGTGGCACAGGAGATTGGGTCACCTTCACCATGGAGCCTTGAAGATACTGCAACAGATCACTATTGGGCTTCCTAAAGGCACTCTTGCGCAATCAGATCAGTGTAAGCGATGTACTTTGGGAAATTTTATGAAAGCCACCTTTCACGAGAAGGATAGTCGTGCCATGATGATCCTTGAGAGAATTCACACAGACGTGTCTGGACCTTTCTCAGTAGCTTTGACAACAAAGCACAGGTATTATGTGATATTTGTTGATGATTTCTCTCAAAAGTGTTGGATCTTCTTCATGCAGAAGAAGAGCGAGACATACTCAAAGTTCTGTGAGTTCAAAGCACTGGTCGTGAAGGAGTCAGGGAAGAAGGTGAAGGCTCTTAGGAGTGACAATGGTGGTGAATACATCTCTGGCGAGTTGAAGGATTTCTGCAGCGCAGAAGGGATTCGAAGAGAGCTCATAGCTCCCCATAACCACAACAAAACGGGGTTGTTGAGCGGAAGAACAGAATGATCGTGGGTGTTGCACGGGTGATGTTGCATGATCAGGGCCTACCCCTGCAATACTGCAGTATATGTGCAGAACCGTTGTCCTAACAGGATACTTGGCATGAGTACACCCGAGGAGGCTTATTCTGGTAAGAAGCCTGATCTTTCTCATTTGAGGATTTTTGGTGCTAACATTTACATGCATGTGACGAAGGATGCCAGGAATAAGGTGGAGCTGACTGCAGAGGTTGGGATATTTGTGGGGTACACTGATACGCCCCACAACTATCATGTGTATTTGCTATATAGTGGCAAGACTGTTGTGCGACGGGATATAAAATTTGAGGAGGAGAAAGCCATGAAGTGTTCGCTTGAGAGGGAGCCACACTTGCATGTAGATGAGGAGCTATTAGTTCCTAAAGATGATCTTCAAGACGTGGATCAGCCACAGGATGAAGTTCATGGAGTGGAAGAGACCATTGATGCAGCGCCAACCATCAGAGAGCGAAAGCGCTTGACAAAAGCTGAGCGACTGGCTCAAGATGTAGAGAAGGTTGTAGGACCACCTACAGCTCAACGTAGACAGAGACAGTCACCTGATCGATACGCTGGATACATGGCTCTTGTGAGCAAATGTGTTGTGACTGAGCCATCCTCTTTCAAGGAAGCTGTGGAGGATTCCGCATGGGTAGATGCCATGGTGGAAGAGTATGATTCGATTGTCAGAAACAGTGCATGGGAGATTGTCCCAAGACCAGAAGGGAAATCAGTGGTGGGTTCGAGATGGATCTACAAAGTTAAGCAGGCAGCTAACGGGAGTGTGGAGAAGTACAAGGCATGATTTGTTGCCCGAGGCTTTTCACAGATAAAGGGGATCGATTATCAGGAAACCTTTGCACCTGTCGCAAGGTATTATTCCATACGGACAATTCTTGCTCTCTTAGCGCAGACGAGGTGGCACATTCATCAGATGGATGTGAAGACTGCATTCCTCACTGGAGTCATTGAGGAGGAGGTGTACATAGAGTAGCCCGAAGGTTTTGAGATCTTCAGCAGTGAGTCGCATGTGTGCAGGATCAAGAGAGCACTGTATGGGTTGAAACAAGCACCAGGTGCTTGGTACACATGGATAGACAGTTATTTCACCGGACTTGGATTCTCCAAGAGTGAGGCAGATCCTAACTTATACCAAATTGTGGTGGAGGGTAAGTTGCTTATCATTGTACTTTATGTAGATGATTTGATTCTAATAGGTGATGAGTTGTTGATACTTTCATGCAAGGATGATCTTGCTAGGGAGTTTGAGATGAAGGACTTGGGCCTCCTTCATTATTTCCTAGGATTGGAAATCTGGCAGCGTAGTGATAGACTATTTGTTTCTTAGGGTAAGTATGCTCGGGAGATACTAGAGAAGTTCAACATGCATGGCTACAAGGCTGTTGATACTCCTCTTCCTGGATGTTGGAGGAAGGAGGATGCTACTTCAGTAGAAGTAGTGGATGCCACTGTTTATCGATAGTTGGTGGGGTCGCTTATGTATCTAGTCAATACACGACTCGATATATGCTAAGCTATTAACCAGCTTTCACAAGCTATGGTTAAGCCAACCAAGCTCTTCTGGAAGGCAGGCAAGCATGTATTGTGTTATCTGAGAGGCAAATCGGGATATGGTTTGTGGTACAGACATGAGGATGAGGTGAAGCTATGTGGCTTCATGGATGCAGATTGGGCAGGGAGCCCAACGGACAGAAAGAGCACATCTGGAGGGGTCTTCAGTATCGGGTCGACATAAGTTTCTTGGTACAACAGGAAGCAGAGATCTGTGGCACTCAGTTCGGCAGAGGCCGATTATATGGTAGCAAGTTTGGCTGCATGCGAGGCTATATGGATGAGGAAGATCCTGGTCGGGTTGTTCGATTCATACTTGGAGCCTACAGTGATTTATTGTGATAACCAAAGTTGCATTAAACTCTCGGCTAATCTAGTATTTCATGATAGATCCAAGCACATTGACGTCAGGTACCATCATATCAGAGATTGTGTGCAGCGGAGAATCATGTTACTTTCATACATTCCAATGGAGGATCAGGATGTTGATATCTTGATGAAGGCGCTCACCACGAGAAAATTCAAATACCACTGAGGCAGGATAGGGGTTGCTAATAATCCATATCTTGTTGAGAGGGAGTGTTTAGAATGCAATAAGATGATGGAGCTTAGTGGAAAGAAGTCGCCTTCACTAAGTGGGCCCACAGGCTATTTTTGGCGCAAAGTCTATTTTTAGACTATGTCTATTTTTAGACATATGGATCATGGTCTATGAGTTTCAGGATGCTATTTGTGGATGATTGGTCATGTTGGTAAAAATATATGGAATTCTATTTTTATACATATGGGTGGTTTCTATTTTTAGACTGCTAGGCTAAAAATAGAACAATCGAATATTATTGTCTCATAATAATATTTGGACTATAAACATTATCTTATCCTCTTGGAGCACTTCAGTTTGAGCTATAGATGTGGCACATGCAGCTATCAGAAGGAAATACACTTTTCTTGTGGGTTAGTTGAGTTATTGCATGCAGGACTTCAGTTAGGACTCATGTGGTTGAGTTTGGTGGAGTTGATTGTGGAGTTGATGGAGTTGTCTTCAGTTTGACTTGGTTGAACTAGTTGTATTTTAGTCTAACTAAAGAATACACTAGTGATGAGTTGTGTGAATTAATTATTAATTAATTCACTAGTTATTAACTCATAAAGCAACTAAAGAATACATCAGTTAACTCAGTGCATGTACAGTTCAGTGGAGACAGGTGTTAGAGGTTGAGATTGCTATCAATTGTGACTATAGTTGTGCATGAGATTTGCACATGCATGGATGGAGATTTCCCTTGAGGCTTGCGTAGTATAACCAAAGGAATTCAATTTCACAGAGTGATTGATTCTCTTACAGGATTGCGCAGTGGAGGCAGGCAAAAAATGGAGGAGATTTGAGGCTTCAGATCTTAGCTAGTTTGTGTGTAACAGGTGGAGATAGTACTGAGTACTTGTGAGGAGTATTGTACTATGTTTTGTTACATGTTCTCTATCATTATAATATACAGAGAGTGTGGGGTTTTCAATTGTATGCTTTCCCCGGGTTATATACTGTGTTAATGTGTGCATGCGATTGATGTTTCATTGTTTTTGATGTTGCTAAATTGATGATCAATGTAGAGGAGATTATCTATTGTGCATGTATTCCACAATAGTGTATAATCAGGATAATCTCTGCGAATAAGTGTTTAATTATTCAAAATTTCTACACTCCAGAGATTGAATAAAGAGAAGTATACGCTGGTTCATATTGTCTAAGTAGCGTATACGTATACACACTCTCTCACAAGAGGAAAAGTGTGTACAGGTTGGAATATCAAGGAAATTCAAGAGGAGACAATATCATGGGTCAATACCATGGTATTGGCCCACAATATTGAGGGAAGTAACGACTATTTGATCCCGCCCAAGAATACCACGGGTCCTAAGTGGTTTTGGTCCGAGGTATTGAGAAAGTCCTAAAACTATATAAGGAGGAGAAGATCATTAGGCCACGGTGTGCATGTGAAAGGGTTTCTGAGAAATACTTCTATCTGAAGTATATGTTATGTTGTAGGGGCTAGGATTATGAGATGATCTAAAATATTTTGTGCACCTTGGATACAATGTTAGATTAGGATCATAAGAACTGAAATGACTTACCATTGCATGATCTAATGTTGATTGGGCTAGGTATGGTTTCTTAAGCATGTTTTATTCTCTAAATGTTATGATCTGGGTATGACTGAAGTCTGGAATAGCTATGAAGTTTTAAGTTAGTATTTACAGATCTATACGTTGGTTCGCTTTGGTAAAAGTGATTATACATGCTAGTTCGGCACATCGAAGTAGCGTATACATTATGAAATATGATGTTTGAAGTTGTAGTTGGTTCTGGTTGTTATTGTAGAGTTCCAGGTTCTTCTTTGTGTTCTAGTGACAGTGTTTTGAATGTTGAGATTGATTGATTGTGATTTGATTTAGTGATGATGGGGCTTTTAGTGATTGGTTGTATTGCAATGGTGATTTATTTTTAGATTTAATTTTGCTAATGGGTCCAGTATGAAAATTTGATGAAACGAGGCCTTCATATTGTGGTGTTGTGTTCCAAGAGTATCTAGTCTGAAAGTTTATGAAATGTGGTCCCTGAAGGAAGAGAGAAGGTCATAACCTTCTGTAGGCTGGTGCCTACGTACTAGTAAACATATCGGTTAGTACAAGAGCCAGGGGGTTGGAGCTCCCTTTCAGTAGCATCTGGAAAACGAGTGAAGGTTGGAGCCTTCTATAAGTCAGCGCCTACATACTAGTAAATGGATCGCCTAGTACAAGAGCTAGGGTTTTGTAGCTCCATTCCAGTAGAAGCTGGAGAACGAGAGGAGGTTGTAGCCTTCTGCAGGTGGGTGCCTGCGTACTGGTATGAGTCTGCACTAGTACAAGATTGTAAACAAGTTTTTCTTATATTAAAAGAAGACAACAGCAGGTGGTTTTTATCCCACATTGGGTTTCCACCTTAAATCTTGGTGTTCATGTGTGTTGCTTATGTGTGATGGTTTATTATGTTAGTACTGCACATTGTTACTATTTATATGGTTAATGAGGTACTGATGCACTGATTAAAGATCAAGATATGATGAATTAACTAAATCATAAGTTTTCTCAATATACGCTAGTTACTTTAAAGACAGTTGCGTGTACATGCAAGTTACCTTCATTGAAGTAGTGTATATAAATTTGAGTATGAAATAAAAAGTTATTGATTTGATAATACTGATTCACGCCCCATAGTATTATTTCAAACATAATTTCATTCTCTTCATCTATTTGTGATTGGAATTCCACAACTCATTTAATCCTTTTATTTGTCCTTGTTACATGCATATCAATAGAGTTTAGATATTTTTCATTATAAGTATCCCCATCCCAGCTATTTAAGGGACTTGTTTCCTTTATAACATCCCATATTTCTATTTCATTGGGTGGCTCCTTGAATTTTTTCTTGACCCATAGCATCTCACCTTTGTTGTCAGCTAACTTATTTATTTCCCTTATAGCCAAACAATGTATATAGTTATCTCCAATCCTACATATTTTGGAATTATTGTCTATATATTCCAAAAACAACACCAAATTCCATTTCATCTAGTCTTTCACCCTTAACCATATCATCCTCACTAACACTAACTATCATTCCTTTGGAAATGCGCATGCTTGTTCCTTTGCACATATGGGTATGAAAAACCATTTTACATATGAAGGTAACCCTATCCTGGGTAATATTTATTGCATGATAATGATAGTGAGGTTCCAAATCTAATTCTGGCCAAATCTCATAAGATTCCAAGAAACTCCTAATGTATGCTCAAATCCTATTGGATGTGGTAGAGGAGCATCATGTTTTAACACCTTCTAAATTCTAACCACTATGAATCCTTTCTTTACCATATTACCATGAACCTTATGCCCAAGCTTTGTATTGAATATGGAGCCCTCATCCACTTTCACTCCATCTTGTAGAAGATCTACCTTGTCTCCAAGAGAATTGTAGAAGAACCATTTGAGCATATAAACCAAAGTAAACAAGCTTACTATTTGGTCAAATAAAACTGTTAGTATACACTAAATAACACTTAGCACATGCTTCAATATTTTGATTTATTAGTGTTGAGCCTCAAATCCATGACCTTCGATTGATGAATGTTCCCTTCATCAACATCATCCACAATCAAATGTGGTTCAGTGACATCAATTATAAAAACTATAACACAATATACATTAACACTTTCTTGTGGATGATAAGTTCCATTCTCCATAGATTCAACCCTTCCGAGCCCAATAACTTGACCATTAATTAGGAGGTCAACGTAATCCCCTTTTGTCAAAATCATGTTTTCCATTGTAACTCATACCAATTATATAACAACTCAATTGTAATTTGTAATTATGGTTAAACCATGTAAAGTGTGATTTTAAGTTTTAGCCAAAAAACAACTTTCAAAAAAGTAATATGGATGAAATAATTTATACTATTATGGTAGAAATTTTGTATTTATTGAAATGTTGTTCCCTGAGGTAACCTTATATAATGATAAATATTAGCTCATATAAAACCACCAAGTTCATATTTAACTTTGGAAATGACACTTGTATCAATAATGTATGTGTACAAATAATGCTCATAAGAAATTTGTAGAAGTTGGAGAACCACAACATGGTCCTTTGGAAAATAAAATAATGTTCAAAAATGATGCCACATAAGATTTTTAAAATCCTTAAGTGAAGCATATATTATATTTCCATCTCACTTAGTGAGTATGTTTGTTGTTTAAACTTGATATTTGGAAGTCATTCTAAAGGTTTTCTTCCAAATAAAAGTTCTAGTGCTATAAATACTATATAATTATCATTTTTATTCTCAAAGTTTTGAAATTACATTTGTAACTTTAGTTCCAATGATAGGACTCACTACCTTACATATCTAAGGACATTATATTTAGGATGGATACATATCGATGTTAAACTCTAGGTCCTCAAAAAGTGTAGATTTGAGTTTTGTTAGAGAGTTGTATGATGAAGAAAAATGTGATCTTATGCATCTAGAAACTAGTGAAATTGATTTCAAAAGATCATAGCTATACAATAGAGAGGAGAGAAAAATAATACATTTTGCTAAAATAAATTGCTTGTTAATTTATAGTCATATACTTGTGGATTGAAAGCAAAGTATATAATACTTCAATAATACATGTATTCATAAAATTTTAAATTGCATAGAGATTATATTTTATACATGGAATAGTACCGAATAAGGCACAACTCAAACTATATGAATCAAGGTGAATACACTCTTTGCACACCATTGAAGCAGGCTCACTGTAATAATCATTTGAAGCACTATAGGTGACGCCATTCACAAGTATTTTCACATGAGGTGGCAGGCTCCTTGAATAACCACTTAAGGTTCATTTAATTAAGTCTTTTGTTGCAGATTATATCCATACCACCATCTTATCCTCTCTCAGGTTTTGTAATAGTTTGGATAGACAATATATGGCATAAACTCATGGAATTGGTGTCAATATCATCTCTAGAAGCATGGGAACATTTGGAATAAAAGTTTGAATTATTGAGATTTGAGATTAGGATGAATTTACAAAATTGGAAATCTAATTATTTATATGGATACCTTGGTGGGAAATATTATATCGAGAGGAAATTTTAGGATGGCTTTTCGATCTTTATAATTTCTAGGTGGTTTCCTCCTAGTTGATCCCTCCTGTAGTCTAGGAACAAAGCTATGTTGAACTTAGTTAGCTTAGAGCCCTCCTTCAATTGCAAAAATTACAAGTTCAAGTGGATTGGGAAGGCAGAGTGAAACTCAATCTCTCCCAGGCTAGCAAATTGAACAACAACAGTTGTAATTGTTGCAATTTCCAAATTTTCCTTAGTGTTATAGTGTGCTCAAGGAAATTGCACCAAAGAAAAGGAAACGCCTGAGGAAAATCTTCCCGACCAATTTAATACTCCTTTCACTCGAGTTTTCTTCCTTGTGGAGAGCTAGTTTTCCCACTAGATTTTCTATTGAGACTTGTGATGCTAAGAGAATAGGTGTTTAGAGAGCCGCAATGTGGAATCTTACATCTTAGCCTTTTGACACTCCGAAACAAAGTCTACGCCATAACTGCAAGTCATCATGGATCAACATTGTCACCTATGCCTGCACCCTCCATGGAATAGTACAAGGAACTCAATAATCTCCATCAACAAATTATATCCTTGACAAAGGAAGTGTAGAGACAACAGGCTAGAATTAGACATTTGTAGGATGAGATGGATTGGGTGTGCCACTAAGTTTTAAATCTTAAGACTCAAAGAAATGATGAGGACAATATAAGTATATCTAGTAGTGTCCTTGGCAATCCCATGGACAAAATGTCCATAGACCCTCCATAAGTAATATATGATAGCTCCATGTAAATGCATTTTTTTATACAGTTAATATTGTCAAATATATAGTAGAAAATTCCTTAATTTTGGTTCTCAAAAGGAATGTAGCAAAAAATTAATAAAAAAATTGATATACTTCCTCCTATCCTTCTCAAGGCTTTTGTGTCTTTAAACAAAATGTAAATTTCCCAAGTACCTTTCTATGACTGGGGACAAAATGATTAGAAACTCATTTGTGTCAAAAAAAAAATTCTATCACAAACACAAACATATTTCCAATAACTCTAACACATTGTAGGTTATTTCTACCTTGCAATTCTTTTGCTTGTACTAGAAACAAATCAAGTGGGTGCTCGATTTGATTTAACCTCCAATTATTCTGTTTGTGTGCTAGAAATAAATCTAGTGCATTCTATATTTATTTAACCTACAAATATTTTTTGTGCTCTTGGTTTATCTTGCAATGCTTTTATTTGTGTTTTCGCTTACACTAGATTTGTTTTACCTTACAATGCCTATGTTTTTGTTAGAGACAAAGTTAGCATGCACCAGATTTATTTTACAATGAAATTCTTTTGTTTGTGCCAAAAATAAATCTATCATGCGCTAGATGTGTTTTACCTTCCAATGCTTATAATTGTGCTAGAAACAAGTCTAGCCTACACTAGATGTGTTTTACTTTGCAATGTTGGCTTTTGTGCTAGAAAAAATCGAACCCATGCTAGATTTTATTTACCTTTCAATAGTGGGACCACCCTTCCCTCTTTGTATGCAAAATGAGACCATACCCCTCACAAAGCATCAATTTGTCCAAACATATAATAGTCATTTGATGGGAGGGGCAGAACCGCAATAGCGATACCAACCCTCTTCATATGCCAAACGAGACCATACCCCCCCTCATATCATTGATTTGTCTAAGAGGATGATAGTCATTCAATGGGAGGGACAGAACTATGATAGCGAGCACACACACACACCCCCAACCCATTCAAATATTACCTTCTAATTATCTGCCAAAATGGATCCATTGATCTCGTCGTATAAAACTAATTGTGTTTCCATTTGTTGATTGGATTAGAACAAATGGGGGTTAAGGAGCCACATATACGTGTCATATATTCACATTCATTACACCAGGTGTCTCAGGATAATGACAGGAATATAAGAATTTGCATAGTTTTTACACTTACCATGTCATGTCGAGAGCTACTTCTTGGAGATTTTTCCAAGAGTCCCATTTCAATTCTTCTGATATTCAAGCTCCGATGTAATGTGGATCCTTAACCATTAAGCCTTGACTACAAGATAAACCCACATATATATATATATATATATATATATATATATATAACCAATTTTATAATTATAAATATTGTCATAGTATTGAACCTTAAAATAAAACTTGATGTGGATGTTATTCCTTCGAGATAGTTCTTGGATGAAAGAACCAGTTCCAAAGACACCCATAAAACAAATAAACATTTTAAAGAATTTTTTTTTGAAATAAATTCTTGAAGACAATTCACCTCCGTATGTAATGCTAACTCAATATTGAAGACAAATCAAGACCTAACATATTTCCCTTTTTCTTGATTTTTATAGAGTTTAAATGATCAAAAATGGAATGAAGAATAAATAAGATAAAGAAGGTTTTTACTTGGGACAAGAGGAATCTAATGTTTGAACCATAAATGAAAAATAGCAAGTTTAACAGAGCACAAAAGAGAAAATGGCAGTGCTAAAGTTAATGGAGCACCTGTTAAGTCCCCTTAAAAGAACGAACATGTGTTTTCTGCCACAGGTTGTTACATTAATAAATCTTCACTTATCTTAACAGAGACCTGTTGCATTATACATTAACTAATTTGGAAGAAAAGCAAACATTGAGAATAAACACAACAAGGGAGAAAAATAAGATAGCATAACACATCAATGAGTCTAGAATCAAACGTCCATTTATTCATTAATTTTCCATGAATATGAACCTTTACAATCATAGACCAAATTTTTTCCAAAATATCCGAACCCTTTTCATGTGGTTCTCTTCTCTTTAAGTAACATATCAAAATGTAGTTTTCAGTTATTACATAACTATCAAATGCTTAACTGTAGGAATTTACAAGGTAAGTTCCTTAGAACACCAAAGGACACCTCTCACAAACAGATCATAGATTAGTACACCTGTATTCTTGACATGGTTAAAGCCCTCAAAGAGGGAAACAGCCCATGGCCTAAGCCAATGCAGCCACTTCAAGCAATTTATTAATGTAAAAGAAAGAAACTTTACATAAGCTTCTCTCATGAACAGTGGCCTAACAAATGACCCTCCATGCTCTTTAAATAGAGATCATGGACCAATCGGGTGTTAAGCCATGAATCAAGTGTCGATAATACAGAGGAGAGAATGAATTGTCGGATCACTTCATGTCTAGAACATATCATGATTGTCGGATTGTAAGCTACAAAAAGTACATACTAAAGAAATACACTTGATCCATGGCTTAACACCCGATTGGTCCATGATATCTATTTAAAGAGAATGGAGGGTCATTTGTTAGGTGACCACTCATGAGAGAAGCTTATGTAAATTTTCTTTCTTTTACATTAATAAATTTCCTGAAGTGGTTGTGTTGGCTCAGGTCATGGACTGTTTCCTTCTCTAAGGGTTTTAACCACATCAAGAATAATGGTGTACTGATCTGTGATTTGTTTAAGAGCGGTGTCCTTTGGTGTTCTATCTAAGGATCTTACCCTATAAATGCCACATGGTATTAGAGTGATAAATAAACTGAAATAATTAGAGAGATAAATAACTAAAACTGTAAATAAAGATTGTATACCTATATATCTAAAAAATGACGTAGCTAGGGCTACCAGAAAAATTTTCGCGTGAAACGAAAGGGGTTCCTCACTGAAAAAGATGTTCCTAACACAATAGAGTAGTCCTTTAAACCTGAAAGTGGTCAGAAAAAGTAGATCTAGGAAATGACAATCGTATGCAATTATACTGGCTTCGGATTTGGACCACCAACAAATGTGGCCCTCAAATAACTCTGATACCATGTAGGAATTTACAGGTTAACTTGCTTAGATAGAACACCAAAGGACACCACTCACAAATAGATCATAGATCAATACACCAATATTCTTGATGTGGATTGTTTCCCTCTTTGAGGGTTTTAACCATGTCAAGAATACTGGTGTACTGATCTGTGATCTGTTTGTGAGCGATGTCCTTTGGTGTTCTATCTAAGGAACTTACCCTGTAAATTCCTACACTAACTAGTATAACTAACTTAACACATCTTAGAAATATTTACATACACAATTTTTCTCATCAAGATAAATTCAACATCTTTTGAAATACTAATTCAAAAAAAGACAATTTTGAATATGACATGCCATTATCTGGTTCTTAGCTCCACTACTTATACCAATTGATGTGTGATCATCCTCACACGTCTTTATTGGATTTCTATATCTAGCTATGGATACTTGACCATTTCTTCACAAGATATCTACAAATTGGAATGCTTGGTATAATCTTATTCAACTACAAACAAGGTTTTTACTAGCCACGGGAGTAGAAAGTCACGCTGCAGATAATTGACAATTTCTTGAACCTTTAGAGATTCTAATGATTCAAGAGTCTTTCTAGCTTGAGTTTTAACATTTGTTAGTGCCTTCTCATAAGCCTCCCAAGAAAGTAACTTTCCATTCTGATCCTAGTAGTTGGGAAATCTAACTCTTTTTCTTTGATCAAATTTATTGTTAAACACTGAGACTGCCTTTTGAACTTATTTCAGTCTATTAGAAGCTTGGATGCAAATAAGGTTTTTCTTGATAACCTTTCTAACTTCTCTAATTAAAGAGGATCTGTGAACCACATCTAGTTCCTTGAGCTCATTTGGATATTTTTCATTCAAATATTTTATCATTTTCTTAGCTTTTGGGACTTTATCTTTTAATTCATCTTTAATTCTCTTTATAACTAGCTCTTCCTTTTCTAGTAGAATTTTTGTTCTACAACAATATGAATATAGTCCCAGACTGAGTGTATTGACTGTGTAATGTCATCCCAGGTTGTCCCTTTTCCTTCCAATACGGAAAGATTTCCCTTCAATTTTTCGTTGATTTTATTAATCTTTTCCTCAAAAACCTTCTTTTCCTGTATCAACTTGTTGTTTATTTCATTTTCCAAGTTAAGTTGTCTTTATTTAATATTTAACTACTCTCTTGCTTTTCCTAAAGTACCTTGTGTTTTTCTCAATTCAACTTCTGAGAGCTTGAGATCAGCTAATAATTTGGATAACTTCTCTAAAGGATCTTGGGAATCTAGGTCAACTGAAATGGGAGGAACATAAACATGGCTTTGAAGGGAGTGCTCCAAATTCTAAATCTTCTTTTGCAAGTTGGTGACTTCACTATTCCTTTGTATAAGTTGTTCCAACAATTTTTCTTTCTCCTTTTCTACTTGGAAAAGCTATGTTGTTTGGACATGTTCAGAACCTTGAATATTCAAATTTTTCCTCGAAGAATTAACTTACACTTCAACATTTTGTAATATAACCTTAATTGCTTCTCTATTAGCGGATCAATCCCAAATTTGACTATCAAATTTTTGTATTCATCCAAATAGATTTTTTTTTGCCTTGGAATCTGTCTTTTCTTTCTTAAACTGATTAGTAAATTTTTCAAGCAACTTTTTTGCTTTAGTTACTATTAAGGAACTTTTGGTAAGATCACTATAAATTACCTCTCTAGCTTGTTTATGTAGATTGATTTTGTTTGACAGAGGAATTTCATTTATATCAATAGACAAGTTCATGGCTTTGTAATATGGCCCTACAGGTATTTATTGAATAATGGGATGGACCAATGACAACTTTAGTTGATTTATTTCCAATTCCATTTTTTAAAGAAGTATTATTTGATAATATGAAGTGGACTATATTGACTATTGTCAGGGCATATCCTTTGCTATGTTTAGGCTATTTTCTATAATTTGTTGATAACTCTTTTGTAGAATTTATATTTGAGTAGGAAGGAGTTATCCATTTAGGATCTCTACTACATTTCAAAACTAGGTTGTTGTGAATTAGGTTGTTCCCTCTGTCTGATGTTTAAATTTTCAACATCATCTTCCTCTTGAATCTTAGCCTTCTTTCCTTCTTATTAATCTTCCATCTCAACATTTGATTGCTTTGGGATAGGCCTTTTTAAGTTGTTTTCTTTCATTGCAATAGTTTCAATAAAAATTTATTTCTCCGTTGAGATTTCCGTTGAAGGTTGACCCAATGGATTTTTAATCCAAGCTTCTTGATTTGCTAACTTTTCTAGCTCTGGTTGTAAATTTATAGTAGTGATAAATTGGAAGGAATTACAAATAAATTTGGGAATAACCTTGAAAATATTCTCACCCTTTATAGATATTAAACCCTTTTGAGAAACAAAAGAATTTTCTAACAACCTGATGAATTCAGGAAATTCATAAACAAAGGGAACAATTGCATTATACAACCATGATTGAACCAGATGAGAGAGGTGATTTGACTAATTATGGCGATGTAAATCTTGTTTTCGGATGGACAAGAATTCAAACAAATAATGGGTGTTGTGAATGTCTAATTTTCTATCAAATAAAGGAATGGTACTAGGTTTGGTCTTGACAGATTGAGATTTTTTCATTTTGATCATTTTAAATACATAGAGAAAAACTAGAGACTAAGGAATGGAATTAAAAAACCAGATAAAATAAAGTACCATGCGTAGGTTGGGAGACCATGGTAGTGCCAATAATTATTAAAAACTCAAAGAGTTATAAAATTCAGTTCCTTGGAAGCATGCAGTAGGATGAATGAACAATTGGCTCAAACCCTACTTTTAATGTTTAAAATTTTGGCCGGAGAGTAGATTTTTAAAGGTCTTTGAATCACGTCATTTTGGCATGTGTACAATTATGTGGCTGACTTGCAATGTGGGAGGTTTGCTTGATGGTATTAGTTGACGAAGAATGTGTTTACGTGTAGGTGATGGTTCGATGCAGGTCATTTTGGCATGTGGTTTTGTTAAAACCAGATAACACTTACGTGAGGCCCTCCTCAATAGTTTTCCTCAACAGTTTTGGATAAATAGAGGGAGGTTGTCATTTTTAACCATGGCCATAGATATTTGAGATTGGCAGTATCTTAAAACAGTGGAACACAAGGCCTCCTCCATAGTTAAACTTCAATAAGGTGTCAGATCCTTCCTCTCATCCATTAGCTGTAGATATGCACGTCTTTGATTATTACACCACAAACTTGTGCATGCTTTAAAGAATTTAATACTTAGCGAGAGAAACCCACTTTATATAGCTTGAAAGAATTATGGAACTTGAAACATATTAGTACATGCCATAATAATATAAAGTTCTTCAAGAGACCTTGTTCCTTGATTTTTTAATGATTTGTTTGTGTAATTTTTCTTTTTAGGGCTTCATATACCAAAATTTTCGTTTCGTTTTCATTTTTGCTAATTTAAAAAGCTAATGAAACTTCAATATCTAAAAATAAATAAATAAATAAACATGCTCATATGTCTTGTCATATATTTTGTTTTGAATATTATTCATATATTATCGAGTAGTTTCACTACTCTATATTATGTCTTTGTTCAGGTTAGCATTATTTTAATTTTAATAAAAAGAATATTAACATCTTCTTCTTTAGGACAACAACATACCCCTTTATGATGTCGATTTTCTAATTAATGGAATTCGTGATATGAGATAGAGCACGTCGATTGGCACTTATTTTGATATCTCTAATTTGA
This sequence comes from Pinus tabuliformis, assembly GCA_031772625.1. NCBI lineage: Eukaryota > Viridiplantae > Streptophyta > Pinopsida > Pinales > Pinaceae > Pinus > Pinus tabuliformis. The sequence continues at coordinate 913,051,164 of CM062805.1, read as the reverse complement.
TCAATGGACAAAAAAGTAAAGGAATTCTCAGACAATAGAAATCGATTATTTTTTCTTAATAATACAAAAATATATTTCACACAATTTGATTTTATTCAAAATTTACTGCGAAAAATAAAACTATTGAAAAGAAATCTTAGAATGAAAACTTATAATGAATCTGTAATGCATCCACTAGTATTAGATTTTGTTGAGCTAAGATATGGACAAACAAGAGTTACCAATGAAAATTAAATTGCAACTTGGACTCATTTTCCTTTAATCTCATCCTTATTATATATAAAATTATCTAACATACTTTTAATATTTATAAAAATAAACATTAAGAAAATCTATTTTACTAATAAGTACCAAACCCATGGGAATTTAAATGTCATCCAAAGCACAAGGTTAAACTAATAAGATACCACATCTTAAAACTCTGTAAAATACTGAAAATAACAACATGGGTGTTGTAACATTTTCTTGTTAAATGATTTTCCAAAAAATATTGAAGATATTTTTATTTTCATTGCACTTTGTAAAAGTTTCTTATATATATGGTGACCTATAATAAAGTGTTAATTGTACGAATAATTTATATTAGAGAACATTTTTTTAATTGTTATGTTAAAAAAAAAGTAAAGCGCTTTGAGTATAGCGCAAGTGTCCATCAACTGTCCTGATGCATACTTGCGGATCAATGGTTATTGATGAAAAGTGAACCCCTGTGCTCATTTTATGTTTAGTGCAGAGCGAGGGGTCCATGATTTTTTGTTTCAAATAAATCGCCTGAGCTAATGTGGCACCATCTCATGAAATATGGACCCCATACAAAAAACTGAATACAACCACCCCCCGATATCCGACCTCCAGTTTTGTACTAAATAAGCTGACGTCATGTGATATTTGTGGAAATTTCAAATCTTCAACTACAGTGGTTAAAAATATCAGTTTCAAGGGTTAATTCTAGTCTGCACTATTAGAAGAAGATATTAGCATCAACATAATATTGTATTATTTTCTCGGTTAATCAAGGAATTATTTACTAAAGGAGAAACATAAATTTTGTTCGGTAATCTTGATCACCATTATAAGTTCTTTTACTTGTTTTAAAATGAGTCAGCGAAAGAAAAATACTAGTAAGACTTATTCCAACCATGTTACTTCAGTAAAAATAGTTGAAATGGTGTTAGTTGACAAGGATGCAACAATTGTTGAAACCCAATACAAATTTTATTTGTATGAATTGAATACTTGGGAGTTCCATAGGTTCCAATACAAAAGAGATGAGTTTACTGTTTGGGAATCAATTTTCCCTCAATTTATCTTTCCTCAAACTTACCATTTCCTTGAGTTTGTTGTGTGGTGGTCTGAAATATATCTACCAAGTAAAATAGCTATCATTTCAAAGAAAAAAATCCATTTGTTTTATATTACACTAGAATCGATTCAGAAAACCCTTCAGGTACCCATGCCAAATCAAGTTATCACTTTTCCAGTCAAGCTTTGCAAGATGTGTTTCATAAATTAACCCCTTAGGAAAGAAACACTCTTCTAGAGCAATTTTTACCAAAGAATGCCAATATTCCACAGAATAATCCTCCTTATCCTTCAAGCTTATTTCCAAATAGTTCTCAATAAAACATATCTATGTTTTGTTACTTGTTAGAGTATAACGATGATGAAATCATTGATAAAGTAATATTATGGTTTTTATCTACCCTCTCTTCAAAATAAAAAATAAAAAAGAAGAACAACAACAACAACAACAACTTATGTTTATTTTAACTTCAACCAATATGTAGAAAACACTATCCATGAGAAGTTTATTAATTTAAATACTATGACATTTAAATTTAAATCAACATTAGTGTATCTATTCGTATTTTATCAATCTAACCATTTTCTTCAGATATAGTTTTAGAAATATAATTTAGAAGGAAATTTATGGTTAGTAGTTCATTGGACATCATTTGTCAGAAAACATTCTCAAGAGTTCTCCTTTTCAAACTTTGCAAACCAATTCTTATATATTTTCTATAATCTTTTGAATGATACTCAAGCCCCAAGAAATTTTCTAGAGGTAAAACGAATCCTGCAATTGAGTGAATAAACAAAAGTTGGAGATTGGTTCTTATATAAGAATTTCATAGAGATAAGATTATATGGATGTGAATTTCCTCCTTATAGGTTACCAATATTCCTTCCTATAAGGGATTTTTCCCTTGAGTTTATAAGGTGAAGCTTGAATGTTAATCAAGTTCATCTCTTACCAAGAAAGAAATGAATTGTTTTCAAGCTTAAGGCATGGATTTGACCTTTTATTGCAAACACTATAGTATTTGATACTAAGGTAGAAGAACTATTACGGGATATGGGGATAAGAAATGGACAAAGTTGGAGCTATGATAAAATCCATTGGGGGTAGAGTATGTACACACATGTCAAATTCATAGTTAAATTCCTACTCGGAGTAGGTGCCTTGTCCCCCAAACAAAGGAGTATCACACACCAATTTGGTGTTTGTTTGGCCAAGACCTTGAATGAAATACTACTGAACACAATGTAGTCATCACAAACTAAGGGTCCAAAAAACTGACAATAAGCTACTTATATTATATGAACTCTTAGAAATCAACATAGATTGAACATAGTTAATGACCTCAAAATAATATTAAGAAAAGTGGACACGTTTATACTTTCATAATTGAACCAACGTCATATGGTTCAGGTTCGAGTTTAGGTTCGACAACCATTATTGTTGAAGGTACCTAGAAATGATACAATTTTATATGTGGAGGAAATGACAATTCATGAGACTATTATTGCAGAAGATACCTTGAAAGGATAATAGATCCATCATATATGTGGAGGAAATGCTCATAAAATGATGGAAAATAAATCAAGGTCCTAGGTAGTAAAAGGAATAAACAACAAACCCTATAATCTAAGTTATTTCCTACTAGATACGCCCTTGAATATCTTCCAATGTATACCATTACTTTGAATTCTCTTGAATTTTGAGAGTCTTGGGTAAAGTGCTTTGGGCCTAGTCATTTAGGGTAGACCCTAAGTGATTTCTCAAAAAAGTAACATACTCTAAATAAGCACTATAATTAATTAATTATGATTGTTGAAATGAGCACAAGCACATTCTAAAGTATGGCATGCTTCTGAGTAAGATGTAAAATATTTTTCTTATTGACATCTATCACTAGTGAGAAGTAACAAGGGACTAGTACCCAAAAAATATGTATGAATTCATTAAATTCACTATCCTACTTCTCAGTAATGTGTATGATTATGTTTTAAATCATAACATATATTTAAAATCTTCATATGAAAAAGTCATACCAACCCAAAAGTCAGATATAGCTTTGGGACACAAGTTGGTAAGATTCATGTGTTTGCATCTTCTCTCTCTTTGTGATCCATTTGATTTTATGATTAGTTATCTTGTGGTGGTGGTTGTGTGTGTGAATATCAATTCCCATCCTAGTATGTTCTACTATGGAATGCTAGGATATATGAAACCACCTTAAAATTATTCAACTCTAACTCCATTCTATATGTAGTGCTATTTTTTCATATTTTTTGGATTGGTGAGTATGGAGCATTTGAAATCAATGATATTGATGTGTTTATTATCACTGAGAGGGTTTCCCTTAATCTTTCATATCAACATATGTATAAGATCCATAAGAAGCCCCCATGCTTGTTAGAGTTATCTGGCCATGATTTGATTGGTTTATTCTTGAAGTTTCCTCTAGTAATCAATGTGGTTGTGTATGCCCTTCCCATGCACACAGTTGTAACAGAAAAATGCACTAGAATAGTAACTAGTTTCCCAAGTGATTCAATGAATGATTATATGGACTTGATGGATCTAAAGTTAAATCTTTCCCTTAGGGCCCAATTTCATGTGAATGATGAATGGGTTTTACTATTTAATGTAATACCTATAATTAACACTAGATTTCAGGGACAATTCAACCTAAAAGGTGTGTGTGGATTTTAATATCAAGAGCACAAATGATAAAAACAAACTTGTACAGGAAAAGAGATTAACTTATTTGGAATATTTCACAGATGGAACAATGATATAAGTGGGGGAGTTCAAGGGCACAAAACTTCAAGAAGAAGAACCTATAATCAGGAAAATGATTTTGGAGATAGGGGAGGTTGTCATGTATAGGGATCCTGTGAAAAATTTTTATCTCTAGGTCAAGTGATGAATGTGTTGTGGCCCTTAGTGACCAATGGTGAATAACTTATGGTGAACGTGAGTGGAAAGAAAAGGTAATAGATTTTTTGTCCAAGATGGAGCTATATTATGATGAGGTTAGGAATTGATTTCAATATAAACTAAGCTAGCTTAATAAGTGGGTCTTTTCTATATCATTTGGGCATGGAACACGAATTCCATGTGATAGACAATTTCTCATTGATTCATTATCAAATTCCACAATATTTATTGCCTATTACATAATTTCCAACGTTTTGAAAAATGTGGAAATTACGGTATGAATGTTGCTCTAATTAAGCCAAAGAAAATGAAAACTAATGTTTGGGATTATATATTCCTTGAGGGACCTTTTCCACAATTAGAAATTCCCTCATATCTCTTGAAACACATGAAGAAAGAGTTTGAATAATGATATTATTTTGATTTGTGAGTATCTTGTAAGGATTCAATTTAGAACCATTTGACATTTTGTATTTACAATCACACTTCCATATTCCCTAAGGATAAATAGCACCATTCATTTATATGCAATGGGAACTATATGATGAATTAAAAAAAAATGTCAAAGTCTGTAGGAAATTTCAAAACATTACACGAGGCAATAGAATACTTCTCTTCATATTCCACTCAATTTTCTTTGATTGACGCAAGATAATGCATGGATGATGCCAATTTTGTTTATGAGACTCCTAATGTTGTGATTCTTTGTTTAATAGAGGATTTTCATGGATGGAGGATATTTTGGTTCCAAAGTCGTCCTTAAGGCAAGACCCTCCAACTTTTGCACATCTGTTATTTTCTAATGAAATAAACATCATAGTCAAGTTGACTAAAATAAAATAAAATTCAGTGATGTTTAGGGAGGCAATGAAGACATGTTTCTATGATCTTTAGGAATATCAAGACGAGTACAGATTGTACTGTGGTTTAGGGGTCATAAATAGAGACTTACTATGGAAATTCACGAATGTGAAAACAAGGTTAATCACTCCCATATGCCCTGATTTTGTAGAGCATGTTTGGAAATAGGTTTTGAAGAAGGATGGATTTGTATTCAAATCAGGGTGGCCAACTGTAGATCTCCCTGATCTTACCCTTCAATGAACCAATAAATATTTATAAGATAGAATTGTTTCCATGAAGAAGCTTCTTTAGAAGCACACATTTTCTCCAAAGAAGTCCAAGAAAGGTTGAAAAAACATTGCAACAAGAGTTGAAGAGTAAAATCCAACTATAATATTAATTTATGTTGTAGAAAAGTATGAAGGTTGGAAAGAAGAATGCTTGAGTATTCTCCAAGAAAAGTATGATAAGGGTAGCTTATCTTTTTCTCCTAACCAAGACATATTTACTGCTTTGAACGAAAGTCATATTGGACAACTTGTTGATTGTAAAATAATTCTTAGGCAATGCATGTCAATTTCTAGGTTGAAAAAGATGAACCACTTGTTATTAGGCCTAAATGGCTAGATGTAAATCTACCTTTTGATGAGATGCAAGTGCTACAAGAAAATGTTGACTTAATCAAAAGGAAAATAAGACTTAAAAAGTTGGAGATAATCAAAGAATAATAAAATAATAAAATAAATTAACAAACATTTTTGTGACTAAATAATAATTAAAAATACTTGAGTGCATGAATACCTGAATGAGTTCCCCTTGGTTTTGAGAATAAATTATTGACATAGTCTAATTTTTCGGAGCAAAAGCAAAGTCAACATTGATTTGTTTGTTTCTATATTGGATTGAGGGAGGTTTGTTCCAATATTATTTGAATCATAATTTATTCTCTACCAGATAGGGCCAACCATGTGAAGGTGGAAGCTCTTATGGTCCTTCCACCAATCTCAATTCCCGAGTACACATTCTATCTACTAGAAAATAGTTGAAGGCAACAAGTTAAGATTCATGCATAGACACTAGAAAAAATAAATCATAAAGAAACATATGTGGTTCTGGACATAAAGAAACATATAAAAATCATTCATTAACATGTAGCATTCATTAATTCAATCATTAATCATAGAGACAAAATACTTCATCTCAAAAATTTATCATGAAAATATGTTTTCATCATATGGTACATGAAGTTTAAAATTATATAACTAGTACGATTATTTGTTTTTCATTTTGTTTATTTTTGTTATGTATTGAGAAATGATGACATTAGTTCCTTGTTCCCCTTCAGTTTTTATGGACTATGCAATTCTTCTTGACAACTTGGTCATGTCCTCATGACGTCGAGGCTTCTGTAAGAGTGGCAGATGATCAATTGCAACAAGAAAGAATTTTAAATTGATACGTTTTGTTATTATTATTGAAATTATTTCACTAATAAAAAAAGCATTAGAATGTTCTTTACCTTGTTGAGTAGCGAAGGCAAGCAGAGTAGTTTCATATGCAACCATATGTTCCTCTTCTTGTCTACCCTCATCCTCTACATGTTATGGTGTTGTAGGAAAGGTTATGATTAATAAAACATTTGTAGTTAAATATTATTAATTGTAGTCCTATTTCCACAAGAATAAAAGGTGAGGATACCCCATTTATTAGTAGATAAAAAGTAGTTTTGATGTATTTTAGAACCCAAGTAACAAAGGAATGGTTGAATCCTAGGTGGATTAGTATAACTCTAACATAAGTACAAAAAAGAATGCAATATCTCATTCAAAGGAAGTATTATTGAAGTAGTATGTTAATAATAAAAAATACCTTCGCAATGTAATTATTTTCCCCGTGCACTAGTCAACACCTATAGAATGGCTACCTTGTGCTCCTCTTCTAGTAGAGGATCCTCATGTTCAACATGCTCTACCATTGAAAGCTAAAAATTTATAAGTACATAATCATAAATGAGTAAGTAAAAAAATATAAGTACACAATTTATTAGTATCGCCTAGGACTTATGCAAATTGATCATTCTTCTTGTGAAAATTGGCTTGGGTCTAAATTTTCCACACACACCTATGAATTTCCACCATATCCTCCTTTGAGCATATGCTAAAGAGAGACAAATAAAATAAGACAATCCAGATCGATCCACACAGAGTACTTCCATTGTCTAATTTCCTTGTGAATTTATAGGCTCTCCATCCTTCAATTACCTTGGGAAAAAACCATAGACTTGTTGATGGTATTATTGACCAGATCGATTAGACATTAAACATCGTCACCCACATGAATTCCTTGGTAAATTCGATGGTTTGGCCATTGGTTTTTAATTTTCTTTACCTACAGGAATCATCATGAGGATGACATTGTCTCCCAAAGAGGATCATCACATGGATAGCATGAGTATCTAGCGAAGATGTTGAATCACCACTTTGCGTTGGTTCTCTTCCTAGTGAAGATAGTCTAACTTGAGGAAAACCTTAGATCTTTTTCGTAGAACTCTATCGTACCACTTCATCACTTTGCCAGACATCTCTAGAGCTTGTAAAGCCTCTGCATCCTCCTGCAACTCCTTTGCAAACACATTCACCTTGATTTGCTTGATTCACATTTTGAGGTTCAATTGTAGATAACAAATCTATATAACTAGATGAACCATGGAATTTCCTTTTAGTTCACTCTCCAACCTCTTTATCACCTACTATTTGACTTTCAAGATGATTTTTTGCACATACCTAGATGGATTCTTCTCTATATCACTTCCTTCCTTTTGTTCTTTTTCTAATGCTTCATCTTCTTCTTCCCCTACAATTTCTGTGATTTCGTTGTTCGAATGTTCATCATCAGATTGTATTTTCTTTTTCTGACATACAAATCCTTCATCTATTGTAACATCTATATGTTCAATAATATTATGAAGTCTTTAATTATAACATTTGTAGCACTTTCTTTAAGAGGAGCATTCGAGAAGAATGCCTTCATCTGCCCTTGGTTCAAATTTTTTAAGGTTTTCATCATTTATTTTGATATAACCTTTTCTTCCAAATATCTTAAAATACTTAACAATTGCAGGTCTGCCATACCACAATTCATGCAGTGTTTTGTTAGTGTTAACCATTACATGGGATTTCTTGAGTATGTGGGTTGTTGGTTGTATTGCTTCTGCACAAAAGGTATGAGACACTCCAAATTCATCAAGAATTGCACCATTTACTAAAAATTTTTTTCATTATTTCTGTAACTCCATCTTAGTAAGGAGTTGTGGCTATAGAGAATTGTCTTTTGATACGATTCTGATCATAGAAATCAAAGAAATCATCTGATATGAATTCAGCCCCTCGATAAGATCTGAGAAATTTCATTTTTAGATCCATTTGATTTTCAACCAAATCCTTGAATATTTTAAATTTCTAAAAATCCTCATCCTTAAATTTTAGCAAGATTATCCAACACATTCTAGTGTAGAACTCATATTTCATTAATGTAGTTGTACTGCTCTAGACACAAGTTCATCTCACCCAACTCTTCCACTGTCGAGCCTATGAAAATATTATGACCTTAGACCTCGAACCTTCATATGCTCCTCTTTTCGCTAAATCAACTTTAATTACTCACCATAAGATGAGGATATTTTCTATGGACGTGGGATCTTGATCAAGCCCTTCTACTAGCAAGCTCCTAAAAATCCCATTGGAGAATTTGGTAGACCTTATGCACATGCATTCAACAGTGGGCTTTGTTTGTGGTGAGATGACCTTCCAAAATCTTCTATTAATTAAGTGTACCTTTTCACATTTAGGGGAAATTGCTAGTTAATTGCAAGTAATAAAATAAGGGTGTTCATTTTTAGCATGTATATAAACTAAGAGGAATGGAGAAATCCTATCTACCTTTCTTCAATCTCATGTTTTTCTTGCCTCCAACTCAAGGCCCATAATTAGGGAGATCATCAAACCTAAGATGATTTCTCCTTGATGACGGACCTTGCATAAGAGGTACAATAAATGTCAGATAAAGGAAAGATAAATATGATTTCACATTTAACATATATTATAGAATAAAATATTATATTATATATAAATTATTAAAACATTTAACTTATTTTAATATGTATTTATATTACATAAGGTGTATCTTAATTAGTAGATGTTTTGGTCATTTTTCTTAAAATTTAGCAATATAATTTTGGGTAAGAATGTGATTTCTAGTTACTAAAAATGTGTTTTGAATCTATAACTGGATTCAACAACCTAGAAAACCTTGGGGAATTCAGATTTAGTAGGTTATACAACTCAAACTTATAATTCTAAAATATTTTTACCAAAATTTGGGAAAAATTGATTGTAAAATAGAAAAAGCATCTATCATTTAGTCTACATTATTATATATCAATTTTTTGAAATAATTAATCATATAAAATATTTGTGACTCCATTAAGTTATATTATATGATGATAATAATAATAATAATAATAATATATTTTTAAGGTCTCGGCCAAACAGACACCAAATTGGTGTATGAGACTCCTTTGTTTGTGGGACAAGGGACCCACTTTGAGTAGGAATTTGACTATGAATTCTACATGCATGTACATACTCTACCCCCTATGGATTTGAACATGTGACCTTTTACGAGGAATATGTTATATAATTAATTGTAATATATTAATTTTGTTAATTGATAATGTGAAATGTTTGTAATATCATTATGACCTGAATTAATTTGACATTTATTTTCAAAAGTACTCTATATTTAGTATTTAAAAAATATTTATCAAATGATCTTTACCAAAATCTTGTTCAAAGCAACATTTATATGTAATTTTTTATTGTAAAATAAGAATATGTATACATGATAATATTTTATTTATACATTGCCAAATTAACACTATAATTAATTTAATATTTTTAAAATTCTACTAGTTGAATTCCAGCTAATAAATCATATCTTTCTATATAATTATTTATTAGATATCCAAATTTAGTTTCACAATCATGTAACTCTAAGAAAAATACTTAAATGAAATTTTGCAAAAATAATATGATAAATAAACTTTATATATTTTGATTTATGTTGTGTTTTTAAAGTATACAATATTTGCAACCATTTATTAATTATAATTAACATGAATGATTTATTTTTAAAAATTAGTTATGTGATATTATTCAAAGATAAAAATAACTCATATTTGACGCTCATTATATGAAGTTGATACGAACTCATCATCTATTGAATTATTATAGTGTGATTGGCCATATTTGACTTATATAATTAAAAATTTCATGTCATTTAAAGAAGGTATTAAAATATATCCTACCTCTTGATTTGACATTTCAATTTGTAAGGGACCTTTCTTAATTTCTAATACCCATTTGTAGTTTTATTTACCGTCCCACAAATCATGATGTGATTGAATTTATGATCCTAAGATGCAACTGCGGTATTGTGAATCTACTATAATCTTTAGATATCTGACCTATTTAATTACAATAAAGATGTCAAAGGCTCAAAATATTGTTGATGTTCCTACCACCCGCATTGTTTGTTTATTGAACTAGCTTTATTGAATTCGAAGGCTCATCTATTGATTTATCTTGTTGATTGAACCAGAATTAGGGAAGTCAAAGGCTCATCTGATAATGATATTGTTGATTGAACAATGAACCATATTTACTGAAGTAGAAGGCTTGTCTACTTTGTTTCTTTGCCTGCAATTTGAAGATTGGACGCACTAGCAAGGCTATCCATGAAATAGCAAGGCCAGGCAAAAACACTATCAATTTAGGTAAATTTCCATTCCAATGATAGATCATAACCAAGAAACCACATGCATGTGTCATGCATGCCAAAACTAGAAAGGAAATCATACATGCAACTCGGTACCTACAAGCAAAATCTGATGTAGTTGTTGATCTCGATGTACTCTTGTGCTTTCTTTCTTTCCTTTGCCTTCTTGCTCCAAGTTACAAGTATGCCACACTCCTCCAAGAGTGCTCCAAGAAACTCTAAGTATCAAAGAGTATGAGAGAGAGAGAGAATAGAAAGAGAGCTCCAAAACTGAACTGACAAAAGTCTGAGTAAAAAACTTGTCAATTTATCCTCATGAGTCATTTTATTAATGAGGCCTCTTTTTTATTCATTTTCCATTATTTTCCTTCATTTTCCTCCTCACATGCAACCTATGACCTTTCACCTTCCCTTTCTCCTAATTTCCTTTATTTTAATAAATAAAAGCCAAATAATGCCTCTTGCCTTTCCAAATCCTTTATCATTGCCTTTGTGAATTTCCTTAGCCATAGTAAGCCAAAGTGACACCCAACTAGGATGTTTTTCCCACCATTCAACTTGGAATATGTGTCCCATGACTATGGTCTATATATATTTATATGGATTTTTAGCCAAGGTCATTATAGGGAGATATTGTTGGCAGATAAAATCCCTATGGCTATCAAGATCCATAGTAAGCTTGGTGAAGGATACTATTACATAGCTATACTTGATCGGGAGTAGTGGTTGTGTTAGGCCCCTATACTACTAGTGTAACCCCTTATTTTTATTAGTACAACCCCCTTATTATATTTTTCTGCCCATGTAGTCCCCATATTGTTATTATTGTGCCCCATAGAAGCCCACTATTGTTATTATTGTGCCCTTACATTATTATTGCTATGTCAACTCTAATTATATTATGACCCCTTAGACTCCTATATATAGAGAGGAGGTCTTGGCATTTGTATCATCCAATAATTATTCATTTGTGTAATGTAAAGGAGGTTTCCCCCTCGAAAAGTCTTAATTCTAAGGCGTTTATCTCTTATTCTATCTTTTTGTGAGTTGGTTTCCTAACATTTGGTATCAGAGCTTTGGATTCTAGGGTTTTGCTGCTCCAAACTGGTCATCGTGGCATTTACACTATAACCTTTTTTCTGTAATGTTTCAGAAGCTAAAAGAAAAATCCATTTGAGAAGAAATCGTTCTGCACCTCGTGTCCAAATTTCAGATCTTGTCTCACTATATTTTCGGAGATATGATCTGAGGAAGTTAGAGTTTTTGGAAGCTCCAGAATTTCATCTAAAACAGGTCATTGTGGAATTTTCAGTATAACGTTTTTGCTACAAAGTTTCAGAGACTAAAAAGAAAACCCATTTTAGAATAAATTGGTATAAACCTCGGGTACAAATTTGAGATCTTGGCTTGCTATATTTTCAGATATATGATCTGAGAAAGTTAGGGTTCTTACAGACTCACGAATTACATCCTAAATAGGTGACATTGGGAAAAGCATCATAACTTTCTCTTTGAGCATCAGATTGAAATTTTGTAAGAATTTAAAGAAAAAGGACAGACTGTACTTTGTTTGGGTATATGTTTCAGAACCTAAGGTTGAAACAGTGATATGTGGTACGTCATACAAGTTCACTCTACTGAATTAGTCTATAATTAGGTCATTGCGGGATATTGGGAATAAATATTTCTTTGGGAATCCAATTGCGATCAGACTTGCGGAGTTAGAAAGAGGACTCAAAGGGATATTATAGGCCAAAATTTTAGAACTTAAAGATCAGAAAGCATAGAGTTACAGTCATTTCAAGATTGAGCTCCTAAAAATCAAGAAAAAGCGAGATGAGGAAGTTTGATGGAAAGGATCCGATAAATTGGATACTACAGATGGAGAAATATTTTGATCTACATGGTGTACCACTATTACAAAAGGTACGTATTGCATCTTAATATTTAGAATCGGAACAATTTTTATGGTATAAATGGATGTCTTCTCATAAACCACTTGTTACATGGTCAATTTTCATGGAGGAAATGATAGCACATTATGAGGATACAAAGAGAAACACCTTCTTTAGCCAATTGATAAATCTCAAACAAAAGTGTTCAATGGTAGAGCACATTGAGGACTTTCAGAAATTGAATATAAGGGAAAATGATATTCCAGAGAAGTAGAGGATTGATGTCTCCACAAGGACTTTAAAGGATAACATTCAACATGAGGTTCATCTTTGGGAACCTGATTCATTGGAGAAGGCATTCAAGTTGGCAAGAAAAGTGGAAAGTAAAATTATGGCAACAAGGAATTCTACCCCTCACAACTATAAGGATGGAAGTGTTGTTTCTCCTAGCCTTCCACAACCTATAAGGGTGACACCACAACAATTGGAAGAAAAAAGAGAAAAATGACCTTTTTACAATTGTGATACAAATACATTAGAGGTCATAAGTGTGCTGAGAAGAAATTATTTTACATTGATTGTGAAGAGGAGGAAGAAAAGGATCAAGAAGCATCAAAAGAAGAGGATATACACTAGGAACCAACCCCCGAGAAAGAAGAAATGAATCCGTCCACTCCTAAAACTCTCAAGAGAGAAGGACATATCAAGAAGAAAAGTTTCAAGAAGTGAAAGATCACATCAAGAAGGAAGAAATGAATCTGACCATATCTTGTAAAGCATTGACAAGAATTACCATTCCTCAAACTCTCAAGAGAGAAGGACATATCAAGAAGAAAAAGGTTCAAGAAGTGAAATATCACATCAAGAAGGAAGAAATGAATCCGACCATATCTTGTAATGCATTGGCCGTAATTACCACTCCTCAAACTATCAAGATAGAAGGATATATCAAGAAGAACAATGTTCAAGAAGTGAAAGATCACATCAAGCATCAAGAAATGAATCCAACCATATCTTTTAATGCATTGGAATAAATTACCACTCCTCAAACTCTCAAGATAGAAGGACATATCAAGAAGAAAAAGATTCAAGAAGTGAAAGATCACATCAAGCATCAACAACAAGTTCTCCAACTTTTAAAGGATAACGCCACTTTATACAGAATTGAATGAAACATTAGGCAAATCAAAATCGTAGTGAAAGAAGTTTTGAAGTAGGTGATTGGGTATTTTTACGGCTACATCTCAAGCAAGCTATTTATGACAAGGAAATGTTGGAAATACTACATGCACTTAAGAAATGACAACCTTACCTAATTGGAAGACACTTCAAGGTAAAAATGGATCATGGTAGTCTTAAATACTTTTTAGAACAAAGATTATCTTTAGAAGAATAGAAAAAAATGGGTTACAAATATGTTGGGTTATGACTTTGAAATCATCTACAAAAAAGGGAAGAAAAATGTTGTTGCATATGCACTCTCAAGAAAGGGTGAGGATGTGGATGCATTGTTTTGTGCTATTTCTATTTTCCAACCAAATTGGATAAATGAAGCAAGGGATGTATGGAAGAAGGACAAAGAAGTGTGGCCTCTCATTCAAAGGTTGCATAAGATCCCAATTCAAACAATATTGCCAGAACTTGACGAGGAAGGAAAAATCATATTGGAACCTGGAGCAGTCACAGAAACAAGAACCCGACAGCTACGAAATCGATCAATTTCAGAGTATCTCATCAAGTGGAAGAACTTACCCACTGAAGATTCCACATGGGAGGACAAGAATTTTATACAGAAGCATCAATAACTACTCAAGCATTGAGGACAACACTTTTTGAAGGAGAGGGGCATGTTAGGTCCCTATACTACTAGTGTAACCCCTTATTGTTATTAGTAAAACCCCCTTATTATATTGTTCTGCCCATGTAGTCCCCATATTGTTATTATTGTGCCCCATAGAAGCCCACTATTGTTATTATTGTGCCCTTACATTATTATTGCTATGTCAACTTTGATTATATTATGACCCCTTAGACTCCTATATATAGAAATGAGGTCTTGTCATTTGTATCATCCAAGAATTCTTCACTTGTGTAATGTAAAGGAGGTTTCCCCCTCGAAGAGGGTTAATTCTAAGGCGTTTATCTCTTTCTTCTATCTTTTTGTGTGTTGATTTCCTAATAGGCCGAATCATATTAAGGCCCAATCATATCACCCCTTTCCTAGATACTTGACATTTTATATTATGGATGTTAGAGTAGGATGCATGTATATTGATTTTTGCTTAGTTACTATCGTCATATCATGTTCTCATGCTAGAAAAAGAGAATTTAGATTAGATTTTCATCATCGAAGACATTTTATTTTCTATATCATTTTACTATGTGATGAAAACATAGGTGATAAAAGTACAACCAGGGAACATGCCGCCAACATTGTTTGTAATGTGCAGGATACAGGTCTATGATCCCAAATGATTGCTGATTTTCTCATGACCTCCCCATTTGTGTAAATGGTTCATGCACTCTACAGTGATTTCATGTCCCAATTGGAACCAACTGTTACCTACCTAAAGTAGGGGACCCCATAGGAAAAAAAATCTCCTAGATTTATCTTTGGCCAACAACTAATAACCCCTGATAGCCACCAATGTAGTTGATGATTATGTCATTTTGTGTTTGATCCCTAAGCCAGTTATATGTTCCCCTCACCCATCTATCGAGAGCATATGCTTGAAGGTGGGCATTCTAATACTAAAGGTATGTTTTTCATTGTGGAATCAGGTGCTTATGCTTGTTTTTCCTTAAGCACTTTGGACATGGATTATTAGGTGACTTGGATGAAAGAGGGGTTTTTATTGTAGTTTTTTTCCCTCACCTTAAATGGGGGGTTAATCATCAAACCTAGTCATGTGGGATCTCCCCTATTGGCTTATAGCATCAGGAAGGGAACCACTTAGGAAACCTCAATTTTGGTAGGACAAACCCATTTTCCCATTTCACAATCTTCACTCCCCTCTACACATTACAATCCTTCTTTCATCGTCTTCCCTCTCTAGTTCCATAAGGCACTGGTACACCCCCTCTCCTTGTCCACATGTTTGGGTGTCGCCTGGAAATGTTTCCCTGGAGGTTGATGCAACCAAAATAACGTTAAAATAATATCATGGCCACAAGAAATAAATAAAAGAAAAGAATTATAAAATGAAAAAGATGGTCAGGACATTGAAATAACACAGGATCAAAATCCAAACATGAGCTCAACCCCTTATCATTATGGCCATCACCCTAGTTCCTAAGGCCCCATGAGTGCTGCCACATCATTAAGGAACCCATGATGTTAGGTCCCTATAATACTAGTATATGCCCCTTATTGTTAATTATGTGCCCCTGTAGGCCCCATATTTTTATTGTTGTACCCCATAGAAGCCCAATATTGTTATTGTTGTGCCCTTAAATTCTTATTGTTATGTAGGCTTTGATTATATTTTGACCCCTTAGACCCCTATAAATAGAAAGGAGGCCTTGTCATTTGTATGATCCAAGAATTATTCATTTACATAATGTAAATTAGGTTTCCCCCTCGAAAAGGAAATTTTTTAAGTCATTGATCTATCTATTTGTGAGCTGGTTGCATAACATTTGGGATCGAATGAAACAACAGGAAGATCCCCTAGTGGGCGATGAACTACCTCGCCTTAAGGCTATAGAAATTTCTTATATCATACACACCATGCTCTCATCTCCTGGATCCTTGAGCAATAAAAAAAGATCAAGAAAAGGAAAAAGAAAAATGAATAGGGGTGGAAAAACAAAGGTCAAGGTAACTCATGTATCCACAATTGCTCCCTCCTACATCTATACATGTAAATATGTGGACATCCCTCATAATTGTCATACTTGAACCCATGACATTTGGCCTTGAGAGCACTATATCCCTATCCATCTCATCATTATTCACATTACCCCTATTAATTTAAGGATGTACCTTGAACCTTTCTTTCCCCTTAGGGGTTGGGAGCACCTAATAAGGTTGTTTTTAGCTGCTCCTACCTAGGGAGGTAACACTATTACAAGCTTAAAGCCCCAAATTTTGGAGGGAACCCATTATGAATTCTCAATATGCCCTTGATTAATAATATTGGTTCACTTACATGCACTAATTAATTATTGTACATTATGCTGAGAAGCACATTGGATCTTATATGTAATTGATAGGTGGTTTCATCATGGGCCATGAAACTTAACTAGGCACAAGCCCACCAAAGGATCATATTGACACCCCTATGATGAATTGAAAACCATGGGAATCCATCATGTGTTAGAGCATCATTTCATTCCATGGGCACCGTCAAAAGCTTTAGTATGTTATTCATTTCCCCACATTATTTGTGAGATCACGCACTTGGACTAGTGTGCCCCGAACATATTAGCATGATAATGGAAATTGATCCAAGGCCCATAGGAGGTTTGTCTCACCTTTAAGACATTAGAGGGAAGGCACCATCACAGAGCCCTCATTTGGAGCGATGTACAAGATTTTCTTTCGTCTGGAGACTCATGAGACTTGTATTTGTGCCCAAAACCCACTTTTGGGCTGCAAATGGTGTATTGCATGGACACCAAGGGGAATTCCCTTGTTATAGATTCATAAAGCCCTCTCTAACATTTTTGAATAAAGAGGACTCAATGCGTCCCTCCAGTAA
This sequence comes from Pinus tabuliformis, assembly GCA_031772625.1. Lineage (NCBI taxonomy): Eukaryota > Viridiplantae > Streptophyta > Pinopsida > Pinales > Pinaceae > Pinus > Pinus tabuliformis. Next base: position 913,033,660 of record CM062805.1, on the reverse strand, counting down.
CCCTACATGAGCATGACATCACCATTTCAACTAGCTCTTAGATGGTTAATTCATAATTTGTCATAGCTACTTGGTTGGCTTGTGACCTAGGCCTTTATTTTGAAATTTTTATAATGCTAGGGGATTTAGAATAGAAATTTTACCTTTAAGGTCTAATATAAATAAAACTTGTTCTCATTTGTGAGAGGGAATCATCATCACTTGGGATTTTCAATCCTCTTAGGCGAACTCACACTTTTTATCTTGGTTCTTTTGGAGTATCTTGGATGCACTATGATATTTGGAGCTGATTTTTTATATTGTCTTGGAGCTATTCCTTGAATATGGATGGATATATTACATGGCTATTCTATAAGTGCTCTTGTTGATGACATCTTTCTTTGCAAATTGTCTAAATTATGTAATTGTTGCAACTAGAGTCAATGCTATTGTGCCCTAATTTTGTTGAAGATTATTTTGAACTCTATTTGGTTGGCTCTTACATATGTTATTCGTGGTATAACATGTAATGAATGTTCCTAGTGATGAAATGTTATTTTTCTTAATGAAACTTAGTAATTGTTGAAAGGTGGTCATTGGGGCATCATATTTTAACATCCTTGAGGACAAATTTGGCTTATCTAATGCATCTACGACTCCATTAACCCAAGGGAGAAGGAAATGGACTAAGTATTTTGGTGATCAACTCCTATTTTATGCATCTTCTCTCCTCCTTATATTTTTAGCCCTCCTTTCCTAGGATTTCTAGCTAGGGCATCAAGAGAAATATCTTAGAAATAATTTTCGAATTTCATAAGGATAGGAAGCTTCTTTTAGGTCATGCCTAGTGGATCTCAAAGTTTGGTAGATTTCTTAAGGTTATTCATCCATAAATTCTTGGGCCCTAAGTGTGCCCTGCAAGGGAAACCTAGCTTGCATTCCTTAATTTGAGCACTTCGTTGAGGGCTATATGTGCATAGTATTTAGTGGAATAAATCATAAGAAACCCTTTCTCTTCCTTTGCCTTGATCTAGTGAGAACATTGGAAGGAACTCTTCCCATGAAAAATCATAAAACCCTAGGCCTTATACAAGTTATGTGTAGGTTTCTAGAAGGAAGCAAAGTGCCTCCCAAAAGTGTTAAAACATCATATAGACCTTCCTTAAGAGATCTCACATCATCATTTAAGATACTTTACCTTAGGAAAACATATTACCATTACATATCTCAAACCCTAGGTCTTGATATTCTCAACCCAAGGTATTATTTTGAGAGTATATTAGCTTCATTGAAGCATTAAGACTTTATTGCCTCTCTCCTTGAATGGGATTTCTAAAATCACTCCACACTTAGTTATTGACATATCCATTTCAAGTGTTACCTTCCTATCAAGACTCCTCCCATCGATGAAAGTATGTAAAGAGTAGGTGACATTGACTGAGCTGACAATGGGTATTTGTCCCATTTTTGTCACTAGGTCTAGTAGTTGTCCCATAGGTTCCCCTTCTAGGGACTTGCTAGATTTTGTGGTAATATGCCTTAGAAATAATTATTTGATATGTTTTATTGTTGGTTGTAGCATCCAAAATATTTTAGCCACTACCTCAATCTCAACAGGTTTATTTATGTCACAGTCTTTAATGACAAGGACAATGGGTATTTGTCTCATTGTTTCTTACTCTTCTTGAGTTTTCTTAAAAATTCTAACAAAAAGAAAAACGTAGGAATTTTGTTAAAATGACGAACTTGATTTGGAATTCTAATCCTAAAGAACATTTTTGTGAATGAATCTTGCAACTGATTGCCATATTTATAGAAGCATGTCGAATTGATGCGATGAATTAGATGATTGAAGAAGCTATTAATGAATATTTACTAGAAGATTTCCATTGTTGATAAATGTCTAGAACATGGGAAAGCTCATGAGGAGATTGAGGTTGAACACTTGATTTATAGTTGTACACTTGATCAACTAGTAACGGTAAAATATGAGTGATATTATTTTTTATTAACTTATTTACTTTAAGGTAACTATGAGGCTTAATTAGGAACTCCCAAATAGACTCAAATTTGACCATAGATAACTCTCCAATTTTGTCCTGAGTTTCTGTTTAATCACTTTGAACATTAAAATTCAATATTTTTTCCTCCGAGAGAGATTCTTCATCATATTCTATCATTAGTTTTATTTCATTAAGAGATAAAGAAATACACTAAATAACATAATCATAAATTCTTTCTGCATCCTTAACAATATTCTTGTCTGAGCGTATGTGGATTTTCCAAACATGGAGAATTATAGATTTCTAAATTTCATTGATTTTTGGAAAGTTTGTGAAAACCTTTTCTGATCATCTTGCCATTGCAAAATATCATTAAAATTTTGCTTTGCTTCAGTTAATTCTCTTCCATATCAATTACATTGTTGAAAAAAATCAATATTTCTCCCATGACCTTGTAATATGATCAGCTTATCACAGAACTGATATTGTTCATGTTGTAACTATTGATTATGGTATGAGATACATGTTTTAACTCGATGAGATCCATCCAATTTGCTTCATCCAAACTGATATTTTCTTGCAATTCATCCTTTCTCTTGATCTCAAATTCAAGCTGGCCTTCAATTAAAGTAACCTCAACATTCATTTGATCTTTAATACAACCTGTTCCTTAGGGATATAAAATATTTCTATAGGAGACATTTCCTGTATCTCAAATTGAGACAAAAGACTTTGATTTGAAGTATCTCCAGTAGTAGGCAATACAGTGATATGCATTTTGACAGTTACATTAGATTATGAAAGAGTGGTGTCTAAAGTAATTTTGGGCGATGAATAAAATTATTACATTCCTGCATAAAGTTTCGAATCCTAAATAATATCAGTGCCCTTTGTCTTCTTAGAGATTATCTCTTTGAGAGGATCAACTAGATTTTGTTTTCTTACTTATATAGTAGTATTTTTTGGAAAAGATAATGATTTTACTTGTGTTGGCAAAGGAGTTGTTTGAATAGTAGGATGAATAGTTGGTTTCTTATGTATATGAGCCTTTGTATAAAGTTCCTTGAGCTGAAATCTTGTGAGAAGAAGACCCCTGAACTCTACAACCTGAATCTTCAACTACAAAATTTTCACCCATATATTGTTGTAAGCTTGATGGTAGTGGAGCAATTATAGACTCTCCGAATACTAAAAAGGCTTGATACTATTTAGGCAGTATCTCTTTATCCATTTTGCATACCTGATGATATTTTTTGTCCTTTAAATAAATCATCATAAACAGATGCTTCCTCCACATATTTTCTAAATCCAACATTAATAGTTAAATTCTAAACAATGGTATGTTGGAGATGCAACTTTAAATGAATTGTAGCCAAATTTAAGGAATAAAAAGGAACCAATTCGTTCCCATCATGCGGGAAATTTTGGAGAAAATAAATATAGATTTGAATTGGGAATGCAAGCCATGCCCTTTTATTTCGTTTCTTAATTTAATTCCAAAATAGTTCCCTATAAAGAAGTCTATCGAGTATATAGAGAGGTAGAGTATGTGGTGAACCAAGACATATAAAAACTATGATATAGGAAAAATTCTCTTTTGCATACCAATCCCCAATTATCTACAAAAGCTCCATAGTCGTTGTAGAATTCTTGGGGGTTTTGTGTAGAAAATGGCCTCATGGATGGGGATAATTAAAAAATGACAAATATGATAGAAATGGTCAAAGTAATTTTCCTCCTATAGTTTTCTATGATAGATGTGGATAGGCAGTGGGTCAAAAAGTGTCCACTTCCAACTCATTGTTGGAAATGAGGAGGAGAAACATATGACATCCATGACATAAGTAGACAAATGGAAAGTGGGGTTAGGATTAAGAGACATTTATTTTCAAAATTTGACAACCTTTAGGGAAATGTTATTAGATAAGATCTTGGCCCAGTTAAAAACAAAACCTTAAGTAGCTCTCTGAATAATGGGAACCCAATCCAATGGAAAACATGAAACATTTTTCTTGCCATAAATTCTACATAGCATTGAGGCCACATAATAAAAAGGGGAACATAAAGAATCAATGGGGTATTCATGAGAAGACTCTTCTTTATGTTTATTAGGGTCTCTTCAATTTTTAATTATGTCAAGAAGGGTTTCTTTAATCTATGTGCATTGTTCTTGAACAAATCCTTTCAAGAAATAGTCATCAAATTTATATTTGGGTGTGGGTAGTTTATACATACCCTGAATATTATAAGGCTGAAAGGAACCAATGACTATACCCTTTGGGGTGATAATTTTCCATTTGAGAGGGTTGATATGATAAATTTACAACTGTATCATATCAGTATAGGGAATAATTGTTGGTCTAGCACCCACTTTATGTACCCCCGATCTTAGAACATCCACAATTGTGAGTTCTTGACTACATATGTTACCTTGACCTTTTGTTGCTATGGTAGTTCTTGTTTCTTTTCGCTTGTCATCTATTAAATATTATTCAATTATTTTTTAGATGGAATCCCAAGAATAAATGCCGACATATTGTGTTATAATAGTGTTAGAAAAAAAAAGATCTCTTGAATATTTTCCTCTATAAGCTCCATGACTAGTCTTAGTTATTTCTTCCCAAAATTTCCCATATTAGCAATCTTGAAGGAGTTCACAGGTTGAATGCACTGTAAAATGTAAAAGGAAATAATGAGATAACACAAATGCAATTCAAAATAAAATTTTGAAACAAAAATTGTAATAATGCATGTAACTGCCACTTTGATGTCAAAGAAAAATGTGCAAAGTAAATGAACTTTAAAACGACAAGACATAAATTTAAATTTAAGGAGGTTCCTTTCAACGATAGCCAAGTGGAGAAGAGAGAACATAGGATAAAAAAGTGTCATGTGTAGATTGGAGGGTAGGTTGATGCATTATATGGCATGGCTTCCGACGTCATCTCGGAAGAATATTCTCAGAATAAATTCAAAGGAATTTTTTTAAGAAAATGTCAAGATCATATTTCTAAGAAAATGTGGAAAGTGGAGACCAGTCATGTTACATGGATTAATGAGAATCAAAAGAGAGAATACGTGAGCCTATGGGCCTTATCGAAACTTGGATCTCCAAAGAATTGAAATGGGACTCAATAAAAAAATCTTTGAGAAGTAGGAACTGATATGATGTGGTAAGTGGAAGGAAAAATGGGTCAATTTCTATGATATCGGGGGTATAGCAACAATGACTTGTCTCAAGAGGAAGTTCCTGGAAAAATCAAAGAATGATCTCTCCAAAATCTCCGAGAAGGAAGTCCCAAGATAGGAAAAAGGGAAAGTTTTTTAAGTGTTGTAAAGGAGATCATATAGAAAGTTATGAGTGAATTTTCTTTAAGAAATCTTCAAGAAGTGATGTTCCAATATGATGTGGAAGTGAGAAGTGTACAACAGACTGGATCGACTGAAGGCTCATGCAAGAGTTAGGGTGACCGTGAGCAATGTGATGGGAACCGCATGTAAAGGTGAATGAATGAATTCCCCAGTATGGTAACACTAAATGACTTAAAAGAAAGCGACAGATTCATCCTCAAATCAAATTTTGGCAGCAGAAGAGAGCACACATACCATCCTTTAGATCCACTAGGTATTAGGATGATATGATTAGAAAAGGATAATGCTAAGGTGGGGAGGATAAAGTGAATTGAAACTAGTATCAATTTGAGAGTTGGAACGTGTATGCCATCCTTTCAAACTAAACGGAAGAAGATTTCAAATACGGTCCACATAGAGTTGCAACAATATGGATATGCCAGTAGTAATGATGAAGCTAGTGTGATGATAATTGGTGGGAAGAATAAATTGGTGTGAGGGAGGTAAAACACCAACCAGGGAAGGGAAGTTAGCTGATGATTTGATAGAGAAATATTCAAATTTTATGAGAGCTGAAAGGAGAATAGTGGTTCGTGATTGGGGAAGAACGGAAATGCAGGAATGGCATGAGGGCTAGATGGAGAAAGAAATGCTAAACGAATAGGAGTATTGAAGAGTGTGCAACCAATAGAATCCAACATTACTTAGCTTGGTGGTACAATGTGATTGTGGAAGAAAAGGCATCGTCAGGAGAGTTAAAGATGACATAGTGGAGATAGAAGAATTTGTCTATCGATGGTGGCGCAGTCGCGCCAGGTGGCCCAGAAAGGAGACAACCCATTTTTCTTAGATGGATCATTTACATGATAGGTCATAGTTTTTCTAGTTATCTTAAATCGACAGGTATTATGGGAGGGCTCTGTGATTATATCCAACAAACTGGTGTTGGGGTAGTACCTGCAATGGGGAATGTAGCAGTTGAACGAATTTTTGTGCTCATGCATGATTGTGTAGCATGAGGATTCCTAGAGAAGAAATATGATCTTGGTGGGTAAATAGAATAAAGAACACCTCGAGGGTGTTCATGTGGCCATACAAATTAGGATGCAAAAAGAAGGAAAAGATCATAGAGATACATAGAACTCAATCCTAGAGCAAAAATGGTAATTCAAGCTCCTTATTTTTTAGAGCCACTATGGAGAGATGGAGCAGGACAACCTCCTCTTATTTAGGATCAGAGCTACATGACAACCAAACCCTCTAGCTGCCTTTCCAAATTTCTCTACCAAGAGAAAAGATACAACCTTATTAAAATATGATGTTCCCAAGTCCATGGTGATAAGAGAAGGATTGAGTGGCTTAGGTTGAGACATAGTTTTATGTTAGGGGCCTCCAAGGGTTGACTTGTGGTTGCCTTAAATATTTAGTAGCCATAAGTACTCTTAAAAAATTCAAAGTCCAATTGTAGTTTTAATGGATAAGCATTCCCATTATTTTTCAAGGTTAAGTAAGAAATAATTCTTTTCCTTATTATCATATTGTGTATTTTGTACGTACTTAGTATCACATATGTCTTAGAATTATTACACATATGGTACGATATTAAGTTTCATATTTTTTGAGATTTTATAGTCAAGATATTAAGTTTCATATTATCATGGATATTAATAATCATCAATGAATGTTCATATATTAACATAATTCATTCCTACCACTAATTGAAAGAAAAAATGAAGGGGAAAAGAAGAGAAGACACATTCTATGGAGGTATAGGGAGATAAATATCAAGATATCCCTTCCTCTTTCTATTTGCAATGCACTCCACCTAGGGTATGTATATTTTCATGTGATAACTCTTTCCTATACTACGTCACTTATGTGGTGTTATCCTTTGTTGATAATTCTTAACTAAAGAATTGTGTCAAAGCATCTGAATGTACGATTTGTTTTAAAGATGGTTGGTCCCATGAGACTAGTATTTCTGCCCCAAACCAGCTTTGAGGTATGACATGGTGTCTTTAGTGGAGACCATGGGGTGACCTGTTTGTTTGATATTCATAGAGCCCTGTCTCACATATTGGCACAAAGAGGACTCAATGTGTCCCTCCAATGACCCTACACTAACATGACTGTTGCGATGGGGTCCTTGGGTTAAGTTTTGGTCAAAGTTTGGGATAAATTTTGTAAATATGTAGAGTCTCCATGAAATGTGGAAGCAGAGCGCGAAGATAGTATGATTCAAAGGGGCTTTAGTCGCTTAGGTGGGTAAGTGATAGGGATATTTGAGACCCACCCATGGTCCACGGACCATGGTATTGTAGCAAAATGCTATATATAGATAAGTCATAGTGATTCTAAGAGGTATCTAATTAAGAAGAATGTATGTAATGGTAAGCAAGCTAAGGTAGGAAAGGTTTGTTTCCTGTACTTAGGAAAAGGGGAAGGCTCCTGCAACTGAGTGCATGAAGGCCTTGGTAAGTCCATAGCCTGAGTGCATGGGCCCCTGTAGTTGAGTGTGCAGGAAAAAGGAGTCTGTACTAAATTGATTATACTTAATAAAGACAATTTTGAGCCAATTCTGATGCATTTGTGTCTTCTTTCTTACTTTTGCAAGTTTTTGTATCTCCGCTTTGTGTTATAAGTTATATGAATTAATGCTTATCTGGTGCACAAAAATAGTAGAGTAATACTATTTATGCATGTTAAATGATTAAAATCCTTCATGAATATTTGAAAGTTGTTTAAGTACATTTACAGTAATTGTCTGTTCATAAGGGTTAAGGATTCGCGAAAGTAGATCTATGCCCTAGGACTGCAGAAACCTATAACACAGGCCTCTAGACAAAGAAACTTGGTTCTGTCATCCCCCAATACTGTTTCGGGTGAGACTACAGCCTGTGTTATGTAGGTTGTTGCTGAAAGGGCCAGTAGTTAAGGTTTTGTAGGTTGGTGTACATAACACTAAACCAGGGTTAGGCCCCATCAAGCAAAAAAATGGTTATGTTGGTAGGACCGAGATCTATTTGAGGAGTGTGTGATGTCAAATAAGTGGTTCCCCAGTAATAAATAAATTGAGAAGTGGATCGAACGGAAGTTGCATGTGTTTGCAGCTTCGGAGAAAAAAAACCCTCGGTTATCAAAGGAAGAGTGGCTGAATAAATACATGTACACAGATGATCTTGAAATCTCCTTTTTCTCCTTTCCTGGAAAATTATATGAGTGGCTATCCAAATTGGTGGATAGTCAAGGTACATGGAAGCTTGACAGCCCTATCGTTTGGACCCCAGAACTGGTGAAGCGCTTAGAGGCTTCAAAAATAACTTCGCACGGGTCATCGACCACTGGATCGATCGTATTTTGGGAGGATTCATCACTAATTTTGTGATCGATTTGTCTTCCATCTATAGTAAAGAAGAGTGTAGGTTCTTCAAGGGACCAAGAGGTAAGTACTTAAAATCTTTGAAAACCTAGATTAAGATGTTATTGTGCGCAAAATGGGTTATTCCATTACATTGATGTTGGGGATTACACGAAGTGGAAAATCCTTAAGAAGAAACGATGAATCAGGCTCTGAATACAGTCTACTATTAGGATCTTCTGATAGCGATGACAAAGGAACTATCTAGAAAACGCAGTGAAGAACACTGCAGATAGTAAGCTAGGGTGTCTCGGGGATACCCTATCCATCCACTCCACTGCCACCACCACCTTTGCTACATAAACCTACACCATCACTTCCACTCCCACCTCCACATCAACCATTCAACATGGTGAACACAATGAAAATGCCAGTCTTTAAAGGGGTGGGAAGTGAGGACCCTGAACAATTTTGGTTGTCGCGGATGTTGTGTGGAAGGCACAACAAATTTCTAATGATAATATGAAGAAAGCACAACTAGTCACATCATTGCAAGATAGGGTGTTGACTTGGTATATCAAGTTCTTTACAGATAAACCTAGCGCGATGATGGTAGAGACTTAGTAGGCATTGAACAGTGAGTTTAAAAAGCCTAAGTCTTAGGCGCAATCTGTAACAGAGTTTAAGGAAATAAAATAGAGGGTAAATGGGTTCGCATGGGACTTCGATCAGAGGCTGAAGTTCCTGATCCGACAGGATAATATATCTATCATGGATTCTCAACATAGGGATTGGTACACCACTTCTCTTCTTCCCCATCTAAGATTACCATTATCACAACAGAAGATAGGGACGCAAGCAGAGGCTATGGAGATCGCGATGAGGTTGGAAGCCTCACCAGTGTAGGATACGAACATTGGAGTACAACTAATTCATTCACAGTAGGAAAGCCTGCACATGGAGTCGTAGATCTTGAAGATAGGAAAGGACACTCAGCCTGAGGTGCACGCAAAAGTGGGGTGCATAAAGTGTAAAGATAAGGGACACGATAAGGATCATTGTCCTATCTATCAGAATTACCTAATTGGAGGAGGTCATTCTCTTCTGAAGCCTGAAAACATTGTAGGACCAAGCACAAGAGTACCCTTATGGTGCACTATCTACCAGATAGCTTAGAAGCACATAATTGACCATTGTCACCTCTTGCAAAAGTTTGTGCAGACACCACAACAATTATTTTGTACCTTTTGTAAATCGGTTGGGCATGGTGAGTGCAATTTCTGAAGCTATGAACTGATGATGGAAGACCATGAGAATCTTCCATAAATTGCATTGAATAAGTATTTGGAAAAGATTTATTATGAAGAGACCAGAGTAACGTGACTGGAGCCAATGAAGTGGGTCGCAGGGGTTGAGAAAGCAGGCCTGCTGAACATGCTCTGGGTGCCACATTTCAGCAGAACCAACATCAACACAGTCTATGTTTGACAACTGCTCACCCTGGTGCATGATGGGTGTCTCTAGTTGGGAGAACCCATCCCTATTACTGATATGTTGATCCATTGGATCACTATGTTGCCCCATCAAGGGGTGGATCCAGCAGAGGTGTTTGGAGGAAAAACTAAAGAAAAGCAACTCGCGGACCAAATGAAGAGTAAGTTTAGCTTGGTGAAGAGGTCGCATGGATATTCCATATTCTCTATTACATACAAAGAGGTATAGTTTTTCACGTAGATTGTGGCCTTCAAGATCATGAGGAAGTGTTGCATGGACAAGGTTCTAGTGCCGGTAATTTCATTAGCTGCCCAATGTGCTAAAGGTGTCCAATAAGACTAGGCGTAGTACTTCTACAAGGAATTTTTGGCCAAATGTCTTGAAGAACAAGATGAGGGCAAGGCATTTCACTATGCTTGGCTATTACTATTGATTACGCTAGTCACGTGGAGGCTTCTAGAAGACAATCATTTCCCTCCACAAGAATATGATTTACTAGAAGCCGTGAAGTTCACTTCACTATGGGAAACAAAGGACCCTGTGCAGGTCATGGAAACTAAAATGTTTTGGGTGTTGGTCGACATGGATCTCCGCATGGTGATCAACCAGAGGCTAAGGCTGTCACTAACTCTATATGAAAAGCTGGAGGCTTATGAAAAGTTCAAGGCGTACTTTCACAATGTGTCTATCCACGTGAGACAGGATCTGAAGAAAACATGGTACAAGTTACCCTACTTGGTGGGTGAGGTAGATGTGCAGGAGGTTGTTGGGAAATGGCCAGGGGAGTGGTGACACCCCTCTAATCTCAGGGCAGGTACAAGAAAGGATGGGGAAAGTTCCTCCGCATAGACCATAATAGCAAAAAAGCAGAAGGAGGTTGAGCAAGCTACAACTCGAGAGAAAGTTGTGCAGCACAAGAAGGAAGCTACTGCCAGGGTAGCTGCTACTACGATAGATGTTGAGAAAGAGCGAGTGGCTAAGGAGATGACTATCAACGTTGAGGAGTCTTCTTCTCAACACATCGAGGACCAGGAGAAGTTTGATGTTGAAGGAGGCGAGGGCATGGAGCAGAGCACCCCCTTTAGAGTATAGAAGCACTCTAAGGAGACATCTTCAGGACCTAGGATGAAGCAGAAGTCCAACTGACATGCACATGTCGATCCAATGGTCCTCACTGAGGGGCACTTGGATGAAATTAGAGATAAGGTCCGAGAAACCACAAAATAACTATGGATGCAGTTCGAACAATAGTACCAATAGGCATTGGGTAAAGTGTAAAAGGATCTACGTGACCTACAGATTCAAACAGGACGACTACAAGTGAGCATTGGCTAAGTGAGCCTGCAGCAAGCGAGCGTGACTGTGCTAGATACAAATCGAACATTGGACCTCATAGTCATTAAATTTCCAGAGGGATCCCTGCGTGCACAGTTAGAGGAAGCAAACACCCAGCTATCACAACTCAAGGATCTGTGTGTCAATCTCACCTCACTCCTTATCCAAACCCTCCACAAATTGCACCAAGGAGTATCCAACGAGTTAAGTGTCAAGGAGCAGTGTGCGCTACTGGTGATCACCGAAGTCAAAGCTAATAACCAAAAAATATTTGTAGAAAGTGCACAGGCATTGAAGGAAGGGGAAGAAATGGCCATGCGCAACTAGAATTTGGAAGAAGCAATTACACAAGCTTGCAATACGCTGCTAGAGCTCAACATTCCCGTAGGCACAGAGTCTACAGAAAAAATTCAGAATTTTTCTACCATGGTCAGGGAATCAAAGGATGAAATCGACCAAGTTCGATTTGAACTACAACTCCATATTTCATAATTGCAGTTCAAATTGAAGCAGATCACTCCAGCAAAAGTCTGGGAGCAGCGTGGAGAAACAATCAAAGAAGGTATGACCACATTAGACACAGCAGTCAAGGACTGCATGAATTTATTCAAATAGGCCACGAAACTCTGGACATCTCTGCAAGAGGACCCCAATCTGTAGAAGATCAGAACTGATATTAGGGAGAAGCAGCAGTAGTTTGATGAAATCAGGTCAATTGCACGCACTTTGGTGCCATTCTAGCAATTCACGCAACTACAATAAGGAAAACAACTGCAGACAGAAATTGAAGAGTTGCGTCGTAAAGAGGCCATCTTGAGGGCCAGAACATAGCCATGGACAAAGTAAGCAAGCCATCTCACTTTATCAATTTTGGACAAGTTGAAGACCCTCCAACAGACACAAAGGACAATGGACCTCATGGTGGAAGGCTCTACTATAGAGAAGCTAGTTGAATAAGTACAACAAGTCGCGATGCAAGGTACTGCTGATTTGCACATTCTGAAGATGGAGTTCCGCGAACTATAGGATAAAATTACAACACTAGTCAAGTGACTCGAGGATGAGTCACCCAAATTGTGTTGGGAGCCTACTGGGATGGGGTCCCTGGGGTTAAGTTTTGGTCAAATTTTGGGTTCAATATTTTAAATATGTAAAGTCTTTGTTAAATGTGGAAGCGAAGCACGAAGATAGTATGAGTCAAATGGGATTTAGTCCCTTAGGTGGGTAAGTGATAGGGAGTTTTTGAGACCTGCACATGGTCCGCATGTTAGCGCTTGAAATTTCACCTCAGGCTGAGAAAGGTAAACCTCAAGGCTACATCAAACCATTCAGCCTCGTAGCTAGCCCTACGAGGCAGGAGAAGGCTCTCTCCGGTCAATCTCGGCAGATCTTCAATGGGATAAGATGACCAACAAGGTAACACTGATATTAGGCTAGTAAACTGATTTAAAAAGGTTGATTTGGGGTTTTTAGGGTTTTTGGTGGCAAATTGAGGAATTGCAATTTTGGGTGCGGGGATTGGACACAGTTTCTGCAGGGGGTTCCTTGGGGCGAGGTAGGAAACAGTATTGATGCCTCAACTTGAGATGGATGATCAGGAATGAAAGATGAGGAGCTAAAGAGAGCAAACAATGACTTTGAATTCCCTTTAGACAGTAGAAAACATGGAAATTAAACAAATTTAAAAGCAGAGCATGGCTAGCATGAATTCCTACTTTAACACTTCTTGTTTAATGTGCAGCAGTAAAGAAAGGAAATGAATCACATAACAAAGCTTACAAGAACATTGAGAAACACACCATCAACACATGAGTCCATAAGAATCCCAAAGATGACTGCAAAACCCTGGTCTTCCTTAGCCAAAACTTGCAGAGATACAGTGAAAATATGCAATGATAGCTTCTCCCTCAAGAGTCCAACCATGAAAATGAGCAAGAAAGTACATAATATAGATGATCTAACCTCTTTCCCTGCCTCCATGGGTCGAGCTCACTATCCTAGGAGCTGTTTCAACCACCTCTAAACTAAGCACTACAAAATAGGCAGTCAAAACAACTTGCCTCTATAAACTTGGAAACCAGTTCATACATTCAATTTTTACCCTTTACATGAATAAATATTCTAGAAGAGTTACAAAAGGGTAAGAGTGTCTAAAAAGTGTCACAATTACGTCAAAGAGGACCATCATTAACCTCAAAAAGTCAAACCAAGTCAAACTGTGCTTTTCCGAGCTGTTACAGTGAAATCTGGCAAAGTTTGCCTGACGGGTCGCACACATCTGCCTGACGGGTTGCGCACATTGGGAGCTCTGTTTGAGGCACTTACAGGTGTCAGAATTGGGTGCAGGATAGCTCGTTGGAAAGGTCTGTGAGTCTACTTTCCAACCCAACTAGAATTTTTGAATTTGGAGGTCATTTTCCCTATCAAAACTTAATTCTCCCAAGACTGGTTTGTGAAACTCAAAAAAGGGGCAGAAAGTCAAATTTTGCATGTATTTTGACCTTCTGGAGGCCCAAAACTCCATAAAAACTCAAGTCCATCCATAGGCATATGTAACTTTGCATAAAAAATCTAGAAATGCTGAGTTTTTGCAAAAAGGAGCTGCCATGACAAAGGGTCTCACCGGGGGTGAGACCCGTTGAAGAGCCAAAACCTGTAAATTTCCAAAAAATGCCAAAATTACCCAAAATTCTCAAAAAATTTTGGGATTTGAGCTGTGGCTGGGCTAATTAGTGCCTTGATCCTTTAGTGAGGCCTCAGCCAAGATATGGAGGGGATATGGCTTCTTTCTCTGTTTTTGAGCCTCAGTCAACCTCCTTTGAAAAACTTTCATTTTGGCTTTGCATACATGCATCCTTGCCCAATAATGATTCTTCATATTCCTCAGTAGCTTTTTCTCTTGGTTGGCCTTAGCCAACAACCTCTCTAAGTATGCATTCACCTGGATGAGCATTGACTCTCGGTCAGCAGGCAATGTATCACCGGGTCTTCTTCGGTTCAAGACTCGGTCACTACGAATCCTCCATAACTCATCCAGTGCTTTCTCCTTCTCCAACTATTTGTTCCACTGCTCCAGATAAGTGATAGTCCATTGGGCACCCTCAAGTTTCTTCTGCAAAACATCATTTTCAGCTCTCAGATGCTGAATTATCTCCTTTGCCTCTTGGCTAGGAGAACTGGCCTCAAGATCAATGACCTCGGTGTCGGGGACTCCTGATGGACCCTCATGAATCATGGGCTATTTGCCCCTCTGTGGTACCTGTGCTGGTGAAGAAAGCGAGGCCCCTTCCACCTGATGTGGAGATAACACTCGCTGTGCTGATGATGAAGGCGAGACCCCTTCCACCTGCTGTGGAGATAGTACTCGCCTGGCTGCTGCAAATAAGGCCCTTGGGCCTTTCTGATAGGTGACCAAAGGTGTAGAGCTGGCATGTCGGGTGACCGGAATATCAGGCTGCTGAGATGGTCCTCCCTCCTCATGAATGACCTCATGATGTGGCTGGGGTGGCACTGTGAAAAACTCACGAGAGATAAACTCCTCCCATGAGATACCCTGCTGTGTCAACTGATGCAAGACTATGAGCTGAATCAAACCATAATGACATAAGCTCCTGTACTGCTGGGCCGGGGTCTTCCTCTGCAACATGGGCACCATCTTCTGAATGTTCTGAAAGAAGAAAACCGGGATGTTCATCATCCTCACTCGGGTGAAGTGCATCAAGAGGCGAATGTGATATGAGTACACCTGTGAAAATCTGCCCTCACAGGTAACATGTTCATGACACCCACCATTCATAACCAGCAACCAATCCATGTTTAGAGAACCTACCTCGAACAATTTGATAGCTTGGAGGGCATTTGAGGGAATTCGTTTGAAGTTTGCAGCAAAACAGTCCAACGGGTCGCGCACCACGCCCAACGGGTCGCGCCCCTCTGACGGGTCACGCCTGTTGTTTTTCTGAACGGTGGGAGACCCTCTGACGGGTCGCGCGCACCCAATAGGTCGCGCACCTGGCTCAACGGGTCGCGCACCTCTCTGCTGCCCGAAACTGCTCTGCCTTTGCTCCTTTCTCACAATCGCTCTCTCAAACCTCTCTTGCAAGCGTTAGGATGCACAATGAGTGTGAAAGGAGGGAATTTAGGCTTTTATAAGTTTTATTTGAAAAAATTTCATTCATAAACCCACTTTCTAATGTTTTCCTTTTGACACTTTATAACACTAATTTTTGGTTTCTTTTATCCTGAATTTGACTCATTGAGTGCTTTGACTTGATTCTTTTTGCAAGTAGATCATCTGAGGGACCTTGGCAAGGGGACCAGGGTTGCATTTTGTCCGCTGAAGACTTTTGAAATTTCATCACTTATTTACAAAAATTGAGAAAATGACCTTGGCTTTAAAAACAGAGTTTTTAAATCCAAGGTGAAAGTTCACTGTACAAGATAAAAATATCGAAGAAACATGTTTACAAACCTCCCTCTGGCTTGCTGAGTACTCATGGATTTTCTTAGACATGACCTTGCAGAGATAAATGACCAAAACCCTAGACCTAGGACTTTGACCTCAAGACAAATCAAGACAAGCTTGAAAAACTTAATGACTGATATGACCTGATCCAGCAAAGCCAAGAGGGGTAAAAATAGACCAGCTCCTCCATCAGGGTTATGGCATGCCTAACGGGATGCAAAATTTGACACTGATGAGACACCTACTAATGCAAATGCAAAGAGCTTTGATCACTGATGGAGGGCTTTCAAGACCGACACTAACATTGGCTCCAATGGGGATGGTAGCTCCTTGGAGGTACCAAGAACCTTAGACCTCTGGGAGAGCAGACCAGTGCTTTATTCATTGGGCAATGGAGTCAACTTATTCACATATGACCAAATTTAAAACAACTTTATTTGACTTGGACAATTGACTGAAATTCTAGACTAACTTGGACACTAACTCACTTACTCTATGCAGAAAATGAACTGACATGAAACAACTTGTAAAACTCACACCAACTAATCACCATTTTCAGAATTATAGCCTTCTCCGCGGGCCCCAAACTGAAGATGAGAGATCAGTTTCACACTTGCTGCAGAATGACAATGAAATGGTATTTACAATGAGAATGATTTGAGCAGTAAATGCTCAAGCATGATACCTTTTGAGCAGCCGGCCATTCACCGACCCACCGAGACATTCATCACCGTTCATTTCTTTGAGAAGAAAAGCATTTGGACCACGATATGCTGCAATTTTGTAAGGACCCTTCCATAAGTTGTCGAATTTTCCATGCTTCCCTTTATCTTCATTGCGGGCATCCCACCGCAACACAACATCATCAATCTGAAACTCATCTGCTTTGGCCTTTTTGTCATAGATCTTCTTTATGCGCTCCTGCAACTTAAGGGAATTCTGGTGAACCTCTTCTCGTGTCTGCTGTAAATGAATCATTTGACTGATCCGTCGTTGCATAGGATCCTCCTCACCACTAGCTTCTTGAAACAACTTGGCTACTGGAACACTAAGTGAAGTAGGAAACACTGCATCAACTCCATAAACCAGTTCAAAAGGTGACATACCAATTGACTTCTTTTGACTTACCCGATCAGCCCATAATGCATTTATTAACTTCTTGTGCCAACTCTTCTTATTTATTTCCAGCAATTTCTTTATGATGTTCACTAGAGATTTGTTCGAAGATTCGGCCAGCCCATTACCTTGCGGATGGTAGGCGGTTGAATGCCCCAAGCTGATGTTATACTTATAGCAAAAATCAACCAACTTCTTCGATTTGAATGCTGCTGCGTTATCTGTAATCAACTTATGTGGACAACCGAAACGTGACAAGATATTATTTTCAAGAAAAGAAATAATTACCGAATCCGTGGCTTGCCGGGTAGGAATGGCTTCTATCCACTTTGTGAAGTAATCTGTGGCGGTCAAGATCCATCGATGCTGCCCGGAAGATGCTGGGTGGATTTTGCCAATAAAATCCAAACCCCACTGCTGAAATGGTGCGCTGATTTCCACCGGCTTTAGAGGCAATGGCTGTAATTTCTGTTTTCCTTGAAAAATTTGACATTCATGGCAGTTTAAATAATCTTCGGCAAAATCACATAATCAATCGTTTGTCGACGCGTTTCGAACCAACAAGTGTGGTTCATCGTCAGGACAAGATGAAGATCGAATCAGGCTTAGAAATGTAAGTGTTAAAAACAAAAACTTTTGATTTGTCAAGTCTTACCTCTGTACCAACGGCCATAGCAAAATCATTCAAGTTTTGTTTAAAAGCTTTAGCTTTCTTGACTGTGGGAATGCCCTGCAACATAGTGTCATCCACAAATTGTTGGTGAGTTGAGGTCGTTCCATCTGTGGTGAGTTTCAAACCCTTGATTCTTCCCTCAGCACTTGCCATTTTTATTGCTCTGCCTAGCCCTTCCATCATGAGCACAAAGAGGAAGGCGGAGAGCAGATCACCTTGTCTTAGTCCCCTGGAAGGCATGAAGGTTCTTGAGGGCGAGCCATTAAGTAGGATTGAGAAACTAGTTGTGGATGTAAGGGCCATAACCCATCTGATCCAATTGCGGTCAAAACCATAAGCTTTCAACACTTCCCTGATATAAGACTAGCTTAGCTTGTCATAAGTTTTCACTAGGTCAAGCTGTATGATCATACCAACTTGCTTGTTTCCTTTTAGAGAGTGTACCATCTCATGAGCTTGTATGATATTGTTGAGAATCTGTCTTCCTTCCACATAACCAATTTTCTCCTCTGATATGAGAGCTGGAAGAAGGGGCTTGAGTCTGTTAGCAATTACTTTTGAAATAATTTTGTACACCACATTACATAAATCTATTGGTCTAAATATGTCCAGTGTGATGGCCTTCTCTTGCTTTGGAATCAAAGCTATAAAAGAGGCATTGAGAGCCTTCAGGACCGATCTGGATCTTCTTGTGTCTTCCACCACCTCAAGGATGTCTTGTTTGACTGTTTTCCAACATGCTTTGAAAAAGTCCACATTGAAACCATCTGGGCCAAGAGCTTTCCCATTTTGCATCTCATTGATAACTTCACTGGCCTCATCTTCGGATACAGGCCTATTGAGATTATGATTGTCTTCCCTTGTGACAAGCCTGGGAATATACCTTGTGAATTTGTTAATGAAACGTGACCTGTCTAAGAGAGGCTCCTTTGCAATGCTGAGGAAGTGTTCTACTAGGAAAATTTCCATTTCTTTGTGGGTGACAAGCTCTTTCCTTTGAGAATCTTTGAGTTTTATAATTCTGTTGTGTGACCTGTGACTCAAAGTTGACTTGTGAAAGAACTTTGTGTTTCTTTCCCCTTCTTTAATCCACTGTACTCTTGATTTCTATCTCCAGAAAATATCCTCTTGTGTGCACCTATCATCCCATTCCTTTTGAAGAATATCTGCTTGAGATTTCCTTTCCTCGTTAAATCCCTCTATGATCATAAGTTGATTAATCCCCTGAAGTTTCTATTCAACTTCTTTTTTGGCTTCGAAAATGTTACCAAACTATTTT
The DNA here is from genome assembly GCA_031772625.1 of Pinus tabuliformis. Classification (NCBI taxonomy): domain Eukaryota; kingdom Viridiplantae; phylum Streptophyta; class Pinopsida; order Pinales; family Pinaceae; genus Pinus; species Pinus tabuliformis. The sequence continues at coordinate 913,014,607 of CM062805.1, read as the reverse complement.
TTGTTCCAATCTTTGAGTCTAACGTCGATGTGTTTAAGTCTTTGTTGTAGCATGAACATTTTTGTGCCTTGAAAGGGAAACTCTTCCATCCACCATTTATCAATATTGCTGGTGAAATCAGGGTGAGAAATCCAGACATTTTCAAACCTGAAAGGTCTGTTCCGCAGTGTGCCCATAAAAGTGGCTTCAAGATAGATTGGCTGGTGATCTGAGCCTCCAAAAGGAAGGATTAAAGCTGACATGTCAGGGCCTGTGAGAAATAGGTCCTCTGAGATCATGAATCTGTCTAGTTTGGAGGCAACTTGAGAAGCCCCTCCTCTTTTGTTGTTCCAGGTAAAGGTGCCATTTATTGTTTCATCATCCACTAATCTCATGTTATTTATGAAGTTTTGAAAGGCAATGGAGTCTCTGCCTAGTGTTCTAGTACCCCCTTTTTTCTCTGTAAGAGATTTGATCATATTGAAATCCCCTACCAGAATCCAAGGTATATCAGGATATATCTCTCTTAGCTCCTCAAGGGAAGTGAGAAGCTTGAGTTTGTCTTCTATTTTTTGAGGAACATAGACATTTGTAATCATGTAACTCTCCTTATCACTCACAGGTTGTATTACCAGTGAAAGATAGTTCTTGGATGCTTTCGTGTCCAGGATTCCAAGTTTTTGGGGATCCCAGAGCGTAAGAATACCTCCTGCCAAGTTGTCTGCCTTAACCTCTAGATATTGATACCTGCTCAACCATTTTCTATGTATTTCTCTGATATTATCCATCGAGCATTTTGTTTCTTGAATGAAAACCATGTATGTTTTCCTTCTTTTATTCTACTATTGAAATTTCTTTGTTTCCTTTTACTTCCTAGGCCCCTGATATTCCAGGTTGTGAACTTCATTAAGAAAGGTTTGTAAAAGAGTAACTGGTGAGATCTTTCATCTTACTTGAGTTGATCATGAGTTTTCCACATACTGTTAGCAGCTCATTCTGTCTTTTCCTTCCTCTTTTCCTACCCAGGTTCTTGGAAGAGTGCCCTGGTGTATCCTCCATTGTCTTCACCCCTCTATTTTCTTGGCTTTCATGGTTTATTTTGACTCCAGAGATTTTCGATTGAGATCTCCATAGGAAGAGTTGTTGAACCCTATCAAACTCCTCTTTTGGTAGGGAGTCAACTCCTTTGGTAATACCCTGCTCCAGAAACTTTTCTAGATCCAAGTTTTCCTTCTCAAGAATCTCCTGTAGTTCATGATCCTTTGTTCCCACCTCACTTGGGGTCATATCATGGACCCTGCTGAGCTCCACACTGCTCGGTTGATCATCCTGTTACTGGTTGTTTTCTGGTATGTCCTCCATGCTAGTATCCCTATCCTTCTCATTGGTCTTAGTCTCTGATTTCTGGTTTTCCCCGTTGTTTCCAATTTCTTCTTCTAATATTTTGAAACTATTATGGCTCAATGGTTCTTCCTCGTTGACTTTCTTTTGGTGCCGCTTTCCTCATTTCTCCTTACCCCCAACCTTAGTGAAACCCTCAGGATCTTTGCTTATGGTGGTTTTTTTGTTGCTTTCCAGTTTGTTTAATGGGCAGTCTCTTTATAGGTGCCCATGTTCATGGCACTTGTGGCACCTAAATGGGATATGCTCATATTCCACCGCCTGCACCCATTCCTCGTCATAAAATTCTAAAATGATCTCATCTGGGAGTGCCCCAGATAGGTCCATTTCCACACAGATCCGAGCAAAGGAAGTGTATTTTCCTCTTAATGTTGCATCTGATATCTTTATAAAATGCCCTATTTTATTGCCAATAGCCTTTAGAGACTCCAACAGCCAATAATCTAAAGGAAGGGAGTAAAGTATTATCCATACCGGTACTGAAGTGAACGTTTCTCGTTCTGGGACAAAGTTCATCACCCAAGGTCACATGTACAGGCTTGCAGAAGCGTAAAAATAGGGTCCTCCCTCGAACACTTTGTCTTTATCTTCTAATCTCATGAACACCACCGTGAAGAAACCCTTGGATCCAAGGTGAAGGTTTATTTCTCCTTTTGGTTTCCAGTGGTACCTTATCCATGCATATAAGGCCTTCTCCGTTGGCCAGGTCCCCATAAATTTGCATATGATTGTGTGTTCCACCATGTGATCTCTATGCACCTATAGCGCTAGGTCACTTAAAACAACCCGGGGAGAGATAGTCAACTTGGGTTTGCAGCCCCCTGTCACCCTCAAAAGTGCATCTTTCTGACTGTTGCCCTCTTTCCTCTTCTTCTTGCTATCTTCCTCATGATTTGCTCTTTGTTTATGAGTTTTAATTTTTTCCGTGTTAGTGTCCTCAATGATCCCCTCTATTGGTTTCTTGAAGTAATGCAGATCAGTTTCCTTGTTTCTATACGCTACTATGTGATTGTAGGAGGGAGCAGAACTCCCTCCTCCACGACCCGCCATGGTTACCAGCTTCCAACCGTGACTCAAACCCTAGATCGGAATGCCGCTAACTAGAAATATCATCAGACAATGTATATAATATTTTTTTAATTCAAAATTTTGTATTGTTAATTCAAAAATAAAAAAATAAAAATAAAAAATTGTGTTATATTATTTTTTTAATGTGTTTTCAATCCCCACTGGGGGTGAGAACTGAGACAGATGTGGTCATAGGGCCCCATAAGGAGTGACAAATAGGTCATTGGGGAGGGTCGTACCTATCAGTCCCCTCATCCCATACGGAGGGAATGGCATACATAAGCCCTATATTTCAAGCGTGTGAGTATTTATGTTGCATTGGGAAAGGGGAGTGAGAACAGGTTGGTGGGCGGGATGAGGAAGGTGTCAGGATTTCGTTTCAGTGCTTAGGTTTGGTGGTGGAACTATACTTGGCCTCCTACTCAACGAAGAAAGAGGCGGCGAAGGTGCAATAGAATTAATGGTTTCTTGATTTTCTTCAGGGAACTATAGTTTTCTATGTACAATGATGTCCAACTCCTTGTTTTTCTTTAGCCTTGCAGGGCCAGACTGGGCTGGCAGCTGCTATGTGAAGGAAATTGTTCTTTTTGGTTCATTTTGGGTAAGGGGAATCTATGTAAAAGTTAGCAATGCCATGGTGAGGGTGGCGATTGGGAAGCGCCAAGCTTCTGGAGGATCTTCATCCTCCTGGTAGCCGAATTTGTACAAAGGAGTGACTAGTGTGGTGAGGAATGTGAAGGTGGTGTTAGCGGCAACAGTCGAGTGGACTCCCCAGGCTCCAAGAGAGCGACCCTATCTCACAGTTGGCGCAATTATATTTGAGTTTTGTAGGATAGGGACAATCCACTCCTTCTTCCACCTTCTCCCCAAACCTATTCTAGGAAAGCTGATGAGTGGAGCAGTGGAGCTGCCATTGCGTGTTGGAGAAAGTGGGGAACCTTGAGTTCTATCTTGTGGATGGGTGGGAAGAAATTCAATTTAGCAGAAGAGGCATCACTCTTGGTCGAATTGGGCGTGCTTAGGTGGAGGCAGATGCGCCCTAATCCTTGACAAGGGTGGTATATCCTCCCGGTGAATCCAAGGATGGGGAGGGAGGAGGTCCTTGCATTGGCAACCATGGTGGATGGAAACGGAGCAAACCAGTGGACAGGGATCGAGGTGCAAGGAATGGATAACGTAGAGGGTGAGGTGGCAGACTTCACGGTGGTTGAAACCCGACCTCTCAAGGAGGTGGCAGGAGTCATGGGCAGTTGACTCAACATGGTGGCAACAGTGGCACGAAGACACCCCGCACTTGTAGTAGTACTCGAACTCTTGGCTCTTAGAAAGGTGGTGGGCATAGGAGAGCTCATGCGGCTCAAAAATATGGTCGCGGTGATGCCCCGGACCCATCGGGATTGCAACACTACTACTTAGAAAACTGTCGAGGCCTAATCCAATCCTTGTTGGACTGAGTAGATGCAGCAAAATGAATCAATTGGGAAAATAACGACGAGCTGATGGCAACATTGGATTGCATGCATTACTTTCAGTGTTAGGTCAAGGAGCGAGAGGTGGTAGTCTGGAGGGGACAAAACCATCTAGCGAAGAAAGTGGAAAAGCTAGAGAATTGGATGGCACACTTCGAAGGGCATGTTCATTACAACTTTTGTCCTTTGCCTCCTCTAGGAACTGCTCTAGATAACCCAGCTTCTATCACCTCAGATGATTAGTATGTCCTTTGGTTTTCTTTATGTTTTGTTTGTCTATTGGATCCTATGGCCATCCTGTTTATGGACAATGTTATTGGCATCTCTTTTGTATTTTTTCCACCTTCTGCAGACTTTGGTCAACAAACCCGGTCAGGGTGAGACCACATGCTTTTTGAAGTATCAAATGTATATGTTTTTTTTTGAATGAATAGAATGTTGATATACAAAAAAAATGTGTTTTTCAAGATTTTGTGTAAACTAGTAATGATTTTATAAGCCATTTTTATATATGATGATGATGATGATGATGATTAACATCCACCAAGACCAATGTGGCCTATCGGACCTAAAAAAGAGAGTTTAATTATCATTCTTCAAAATCTTGTTTCTGTGATCAAGGAGAAGGGAAAGAAGCACTCTGAGATCGCTATAGTTGGGTTGTCTTAATAAGTCAAGAAGATTAGAGGTGTGGCTGATGGTAAGTAATTGAGAGAGGATGTGGGCAAGATTTAGGCAGTCTAAAAGGAAGTGATTTTCATCTTCCACCTTTTTAGTATCACAAATATGACAGATTCTATCGTCCCAGGGAGTCTTGGGAGTAGACCACCACCCGATCTCACTTTGAAACTCATGAGAATTAGTTCTTATCCTAGAAATGTTCTTTTTCTTCTTAGTTTTGGTCAACATAGAGAGATAATTTTGGTTATCAAGGGTGGGGTTGATCACCACCTTATAGTATCTTCACTTCCTTTTAACCTCAAGTTCCTTACCATCCCACATCTTTTCCTTAAAATTAGAGGTAATAGTATCTTTTATATTATCCTTGCTTCCCAAGATGATCTCCTCCTTAATCCCCCAAAGGTTGAGCCAAGATTGGGCATCCTTATGCCACCTGCGCTTGAGGCACAAGTGGGGGTTTTGACTAAAGTTAGAAGAAATTTTTGGGTGCCTCTTGGATTCCATGTTGTAAAGCTTTTTCTTATACATGATATATCTAAACATAGTTGTACTTTCAATGGGGGACATGCCCACTTCAATCAAGAGGATAGGATATATATATTACATTTTAGGCTTCTGTGGGAGTTTTTTGTTTGTTGCATTTTTTTAAATTCATTGTATTTTAATTTGTTCAATTTTTTTTTTAAATTTTTTTTGTTTTTATTCATCCTTAATGGTTTGTTTGTTGTATTTTTTTAAATTCATTGTATTTTAATTTGTTCAATTTTTTTTATTATTTTTTTTGTTTTTATTCATCCTTAATGGTTTGGAAATGAGATTTTAATTATATAATACGGTTTTTTTTTTCAATATAAAAAAATAAAAATAAAAAATTGTGTCACATCATTTTTTTGTGTTTTTAAATAATTTTGTGTAAATTAATAATGATTTTATAAGCCATTGTTTAAAAAAATGTAATTTTAATATCACATTAAAAGTAAATAAAGTTGTTGATGTGAGTTGAAATATGTTGTATATCCAATGTTCCAAGTGGTCTCACCACTCATCTTTAGAGACTCAAGTAAAGCATGATATATTAGAATAGAGTGTTGGGATAATTATAGAGGAAAAAACAACGAGTGTTAATATGAATGTTGAATAGAACATTAATGGAAATTAACCAATAATCATTAATATCAATATTATAGGAAATTAACAAAATGAATGTGTTGCTCCTTTTACCCTCCACTTTGAGGACATCATTTGTTTTATTGGATCCATCTCCCACCTCCTTCCTTCCCATGTGGTGGAGTTCCATGTTGTTGAAGAAAGTGTAACTAGGTTCGGTCTTCATAATGACATGATATTTGTAAATGATGAAATAAAATAAATAAAATAATTTTTGTATGTCTTGCTGCTCCCATTGAAAGCCTTAAGATTTATTTTAAATCAAAGATTCAATGTCATGTATGAAGAGACTCTTCTTGAGCCTATGTTTAATGTATTCAAGTCTATAGAAATATGTAGAAGCCCTCCAAAGACAAGAACAATCCCTCTTGAAGAAGTCGGCCTACAAATGAATTAAATACACTCATGTTGGCTCACTTGAAATGACACATCTCTTCATGAATACAAGTCGGCTTATTATGGAGATGAAACCACTATAAATATCCAGCTAGGGCCTGTGCAAAAGTGCAGAACATAACTCAGATTATCTGTGATTTTCGGATGGGTATAGGAAGTACATCATTTTGGATGAGTACAAGGGTACAGTGCTTTGAATAGGTACAAACCAGCATCTCTGTAATTTTCGGATGGGTACACTGGAGTACAGAACTTGGATTCCTCTATAACCTTGGTGGTAAATTACAAAAATAAATTACAAACTTTTCAATCTCAGAATTCAGACATACATCTCTGTGATCTTCGTATTGGTACCACAGTCTTAATGATTATAGTCTCTGCCTCCTCGCAGTCTCAATGATACCATTACATGATCACTAAAGCAACCTCACAGTCTCAACATATTTGTGAACAGGAGGATCTTGGGGAGACACTCTATATCTTGGCATAGAAGTAACCATTTAGACATAATCATGATCTTGATGGAAGGTCATGATCTTGGTGTATTTAGATGCATCACTCCTATATGTATATACATATCTCAGTATAATATCTCGTTGTTAAGATAAAATATCTCCATGAACGTGCAACAATGTTGCAACAGTAATGATCTCAGTGATGGTAGCAATAATGAAGATCTCGGCGATACAGTAGTGATAACCTCGGTGTTGCAGCAATGATGATTATCTCAGTAGTGACAAAGAAGAGGATTGGTGTTTTGGTCTTAGAGTGGTTTAATAGGTCAAGGGTCATGGTCTTGGTATTCGTCAATTGGAATCTCTATAAGAAAATTTTCGTGCGAGTTTTCCTCTCAAAGAGTGAGAGGTTGTGCACCTGGAAGAAAGCCAACATCTTGTGTTCTTGTCTATTTTTTTGTAGCTATTTGATGAACTAAGAAGACGCACTCTAATAATATCATGAGAAGATTGTGCTAATAAGAAAAAGTTAAAATACTTCACAAATAGCTACCATGACAAGAAAAATCTTACATAATTTTCCCTAGATTCTTCAACATGGTATCAGAGCTAAGATGCAGAAGTCAAAGGAAGGGCATAAAAGAGACATTCAAAGATCAAATTTTAAGAAGAGACATTCAAGAATCGAGTCTCAAAAAGCAGTCTACAACAGCAAGAAATTTTTTTCGAAGTCCTTAAGATCCTGTTGTGGTAAAACACAACCCCCCATTATTGATTTGTTCACTTCAAATAATGGGGACCCTTTCTATAAATTTTTTGGCTAAACGCCTTTTAGGATTTTTATTAAGTTGATTATCCTACGCTTTTGTTAATTTTTCATTTTTTAGAATTTTATTTTTGATTGCTTTGTTAAAATTGATTTTTTATAAGCTTCTATTGATGCTTGTTTTACCTCATTTGATCAACTGGTTTGTAAATAGCACTCCTTTGAAGTCTAATCAATTATGTTTCCTAGATTAAAAAATGCATAAAATGTACAATATTTCACTTTTGTAATTAAAATAGTTCAATAGTGCATTTATTTTTAATATTAACCCCTAGTTAGTTATTACTAAAATTTTTCATTTTTACTTGTTCAACCAAATCATGAAGCATCGGGATTTCAGTAATTTACTCTAATTTTCAAATAAATTACTAATCTCAAAAACCCAAATTATCAAATTGGTTGTAGTTTAATTTTTATTTTTATTAAAACAGTTGTAGTTTAGATAAATACATGGTAAATAATTTCATAATTTAATTAAACATCATTAAAATAAAACTAAAATAAAAATCGATATTTAATATTAAATATTAAATTAATTATTATATAATATAATTAAATTAGAATTTAATATAAAAAAAATATATATCTAATTTAAAAAAAAAAATGAAAAAAAAAATTATTACATCGGATCAGAAGATCACATCGCAATTTTTCATGGTGATAGCCTCATTCCCCCGATCATCCATATGCGATGGCTAAAAGTCCCCGATAGCCTCATTCCCCCGATCATCCATATGCGATGCCTAAAAGTCAAAGGGCTTGAGGCCTTAACTAAAGACTTCATAACATTTATGGAAATGGTTTTGAGTTAACACTCATACGTATGAGTGAAAGGAAGTAGGGTAGTTATAATATTAATGTAGTTTTAATTTAATATTAAATTTAATATCTAATATTTAAAATAATTAATTTTAAATTAACTAAATTTATTAATATATGAGATATAATTAATTTAATTAAATTAAATTAATTATTAATTAAATTAATATTAATTAATAATAATTTATTAAATAATTAATTTAATTTATGATTAACAATTAAATTAGATTAGTTATAAGATAATGAGAGTCTAATTTAGGATGCGATTTTTAATTAAAATTATGATTTTTAGTCCACCGACAAAATTTCTAGATTTATCTCAGATTTGACCCATCAATTTTGGAAGTTCATAGATTGAGTTTTACTTGGCCAAATGAGGCTCAGGATGGCTCATTGGAAAGATAAAATCAAGGAGAACATTTATGCGAAGGTTTCACTAATAGATTTGGTCATTTATTGGGTCGAAAATCAGGCAGAAGATCAAGCTCGAAATCTTTAAAACAAAATCAATTTTTTGAGTTCTATTTTTTACATTTTCATTTTCAGGGAAATTCTATTTGTGATTCATTAGAATTTGAGCATTCCTTAACTTTGCTTTCATTCATTAGAAAACCCAATAGACATTTAAAACAATATCGGAAGATTTATATTGAAACATTTCATATCGTTGATACTACAAAATCTATACATCTCTGATGTTCCTTTTCGTTCATTCTCCCATAAAATGACTTTACCAATATTGTGATGTTTACATAATTCTAGACCCAATATGAAATTTAAATCAAGTTCATAAGAAATATCGCGTCCATTCAATCACAATAATGGTAGGGGCATAATTTTAAAAGTATCGATGTCTCGGATCTGATATGATATTAAATTCTCATAATAAATCTATCGGGTCCATTCTTCATCGCATATCGGCGTATCAAAAATATTACATCCTGTATTTAAGTTTGCCGATCACCGATTTCTTTTGAAGTCCAAAGTCAGTCCCACCTAAGAGCCATGTCATCCATCGCATTCTCGCTATCACAAGAATCATATTGGCATTTCCGACATGACTATTTTCCAATATTCCGATATGCCGATATCGCAATCGCTTCATCGCATTTTTATTAATGCTCATATCACAATTCCAAATTTGCGATGTGCGATGTATGATGTGCGATGTGTGAAGTACAAAGCATGACATGACTATCCCCCGATCCTTGATATAACAATTCTTCAATATTGTGATCGCTCCATCTCATCGCATATATTCTCATCGCATGTTCTCATATCGCAAATTTGCCATTGTAACAAATATATCGCATCGCAGAGTTAAAATGAAACCTTATCTTAAGATTTTTTGATGTGACAAACTCCAATGCATGCCTCTATGCCATTAACATTTAATCAATATATGGCATATCAACAAAGATGAAATTTTACAGATTGAACTTTAAGCATGGTGAAGAAACATGCAATGCGAATCATCCGACAAGACATTGTGTTGTATGAAATATTTTAAAGCAATCTTGGGTAACCGCTATGATACTAAAGCAATTGATGACAAATTTACAGCATATTTAAATCATTTCAATTTCTCATATATTTCAGTTTTAAATATATAATTCCATTATTAATATGAAATTCAAGACCTCTATCTTCACATTTAAATTTAATTATCTTGGATTTGGTCTTAATTCTGGAAAATCTATAAAAATTATAGAGTCTATTTGAAACTTATAATATTTTGAGAACATTCATCACTGCATATTCTCTTTCTCATTTCTGATGCATTTGTTTTAATTCTCTTGAACACAAAGTATTCTATTTTTTACATTTTACTGTTTGCTTTAGTTTAAATAAAACAAATAATGATTTTGAGTTATAGGATTTTGGTTAGTTTGACTTCTTCATGTTTTTAAGGTTAACTAAAATAAGAAGTCAGCCAGTATTGAAGAAACTGATACCTCTCAGGTAAGATCAAAAGCAATTATCCAATAGTAAGATTCATATACCCACTTTCATTAATTTTCGTTTCGTTACTTTAGTTTCATTTTGTTTTTAAATTACGTTGATATAAAAATCTATTTTGCAACTCTTCATAAAAGCTTTCGATCCTCTGCCAGATCATATTTTGGAAGTCCTATACTCGTCTCCTAGTTCTATTTCAAGAAGCAGTGATAATCTTCGTTGAAATAGCTACACTAGGAAGTTTTTGAACCTTTAGTTTGTTTCTTTAATCATTATCTTTTTTAGAAATTGATTAAGATGATGCTTTGAAACAAGAAGATTGACATCAAACAGAAAGTTTTCATTGTGCTTGAGTTTTATCATCACTGCTATCTAAAGCCTAAAATATTTACAACCTTGCAAGGTATAATTTATCTAAATCTCAACATAAGAAGGAATGATTACATGATTATTTTCCTTTACTTCATTTTGTTGAGACATTGGTATAAACATTCTTGTTAGAGTTTATCTTTCAAAACTTGGATTTTTCTTTCCACTTTTAAATTTCTTCATTTTTATTTTTGTTTGCTGATTTATTTTCTCACTTTAGTTTAAGAATTATTTTCCTTTGATTTTCAGTTTTAATTTTGGTGACTCTGCCATGATTTATATGGAAGGTCTTGTTGTTACCTAACAATGGCCGACATACATAGGGAAAAATTGTTAATAGTCACCTATTAGCTTTTTCTTAAAATCTCTTAATAAAGTTTGTTTTTTTTATTATAAAAGTAGACATACTTAAGGAAGAGATTACCAATTAAGAGAGGTTGACAAAGTATCATAAAATATGAAAAATTTCTTTTTCATCAAAATTGTAATCATTTTGAGATTTCAATATTTTATTAAGATCTTTCAAAATTCTATTATCAATCAAGAAATTTTATTTTTAACCAAGTAAAGACACCTTACAGCAAAGCACCTTTAACTCTGAAATTGTTATTTTTAACTCTTAAGGAGTCAATGATTCTCCCTGTTCCAAAGAGTCTTATTTTTCTAGAGTGTAAACAAGAAATATATTTAAACTTAAAAGATAAGAGGTCTCATCATGAATCTGCTTACCATGATCATAGGGGAAAAATAGGCTGACATTACCAACACTGCTAAACAAACCAGGGTAATGACTTATGATTGCAAACAATTATAAGACAAGGGGTCTCATCACGAGCCAGCTTGTTCAGTCCAATTATAATCAGCGAATGGCATTCTCAATTATCTGGCTACCAAACCAGGACAATGGCTTTTAAGAACTTAAAAGAATAAAAAATAAAACAAATACAAAGAAAATAAACATATCTAAATGGATTTATCTCTAGGTAAATAATTCTTAAATAGATGGGATTCTGAATAATTGATGATTAAAAGGTAACCTTGTCGAGATTTTCGATATTTGCTGGCAGCAGTGGCTCTACCTGTGACAAATGAGTATATTTTAAAAGCTAGGTTGTAAAATGACCCTTGCTTTATCTCTACAACTAATTAAAGACTAATATAGAGTTTTGAAATATTTTAATTTATGAGGAATTTTAAGAAAAATTACAATAAGTTGATTCAGGCTTTTATTCAAATTAATGAACCTAGTCAAACATTTCAAAAATAATTCTCTCTTCTTTAATTATTTTTACTTAAATTTTAGGAAAATATCATTCATATCAAACAGAGATAACTGGTTCTTCTCCCATGTGTCGTCATTATTGTGGTAAAACATGACCCCTCCATTGTTGATTTGTTCATTTCAAATAATGGGGACCCTTTCTATAAAAAATTTGCTAAACGCTTTTTAGGAATTTTATTAAGCTGATTATCCTACGTTTTTGTTAAATTTTCATTTTTTAGACTTTCGTTTTTTATTGCTTTGTTAAAATTGATTTGTTATAAGATTTCCGTTGATGCTTGTTTTACCTCATTTGGTCAACTGGTTTGTAAATGACACTCCTTTGAAGTCTAATCAATTACGCCGCTTGGGTTAAAAAATGCATAAAATGTACAATATTCCACTTTTGTAATTAAATTAGTTCAATAATGCATTTATTTTAAATATTAATCTCTAGTTAATTATTACTAACATTTTTCATTTTTACTTGTTCAGTCAAATCATGAAGTATCGAAATTTCAGTAATTTACTCCAATTTTCAAATAGATTACTAATCTCGAAAACAAAAAAAGTCAAGATAGTTGTAGTTTAATTTTTATTTTTATCAAAATAAATGTAGTTTAGATAAATACATGATAAATAATTTCATGATTTAATTAAACATCGTTATAATAAAATCAAAATAAAAATTTATATTTAATATTAAATCTTAAATTAATTATATTAATTATTATATAAAATATAATTAATTAAATTAAATTAAAAATAAAAATAAATAAATAAATGAACAATTACATCGGATCGAAAGATCCTATCGCAAATTTTATGGTGATACATTTTTTAAGTCCGCGATAACCTCATTCCCCCGATCACCGATATGCGATGGCTAAAAGTAAAAGGACTTAGGGCCTTAACTAAAGACTTCATAATATTTATGGAAATGGTTTTGAGTTAACACTCATACGTATGAGTGAAATGAAGTAGGGTAGTTATTATATTCGTGTAGTTTTAATTTAATATTTAAAATAATTAATTTTAAATTAATTAATATATAAGATATAATTAATTTAATTAAATTATAATTAATTATTAATTAGATTAATATTAATAGATAATAGTTTATTAAATAATTAATTTAATTTATGATTAGCAATTAAATTATAATTAAGTATTAGATAATGAAAGTTTAATTGAGGATTACATTTTTAATTAAAATCTTGATTTTTAGTTTAACTTTACGCTAGATTTGACTCATCAACTTTGCAAGCTCATAGATTGAGTTTTACTTGGCCAAATAAGGCCTCGGACAGCTCATTGGAAATATAAAATCAAGGAGAACATTTCTGAGGAGGTTTCACTAATAGATTTGGTCATTTATTAGGTCAAAAATCAGGTAGAAGATCAAGCTCTGAATTTTTAAAACAAAATCAATTTTCTGAGTTTTATTTTCTGCATTTTCATTTGTCCAAGCCTCTTCTAAATACAGATCCATTCGTCAATGATATCCTTGGCCAATTAAACCATCCCAAACATCAATAGGAAGCTTATATTTTATTTTCAATTATTTAATTAATTGCATTCGATTTGATTTATTTTAACGCCAGAAATGACATTTTGATCTTATTGTTGCATCTTAATTTATTTTGATTTTTTTTTTTGCAGGAAAACAATAGAAGGGATATGGAGAAAAAGATCTCAATCAATGAGAATTCTCTAGCAATCAAATATTGGAATTTTGAGCAAATAAAATTGGATTGGGCAGATTTTTCTTCAACAAACTTTCTTCTTAAAAATACCTTTGGAAATATTATAAATGGCAGATTGCAAAATGTAATTAGACGCTCCTCTCCTCCGTAATTTTAGACTTCTAAAAGCACTTCTGCAATAGGAATTTAGAGTTGTAGGAGGGAGGAGAGAATCTCAGATCTGAAGATTATTGAGGGTTTTTCATTTGTATATTGAATTATGTATGATGGGCAGAGTTTGCACTATTAAAGCTCTAGTTTTGAAAGCAGAAGTTCAAGCAATGTAAAGGACTGTTGAAGACCAGAGTCAGAGAAATGGATTCAATAAATTGGTATTTCTAATACTACTGTTTCAAACGCTAGTTTCATTTTTATGATAACAAGAATGTGTCATTTTATTCATATTTTTGCACTTGTGTTGATATGTGTAATTTGTCTCAATATTGTTATTATGTATCTCTGCTCTTATGGATTAAATTCTGATTTCTGAGTAACTATTGACTCAGAAATATGTCTTATAAAATTGATTTATTAAATAGTGATGTGTTGCGAACTATTTCCGCATATTATTATTTAATTATTGGATTTACTGATTTGACAATCAATATCATTTTTGTAAATTTTTTCCTGAGTATTGTTGATTGATTATTTCAGTTAAGAGGTCTCAATAGGAGGTGTTTTGGTATCCATAATGTCAGTTAATTGAACTACTTCATTAACTTGATATTCATTATAAACAAGACATATTTAAACCCCAATACTTTAATTATCTTGCTCTTGATTGGGTTAGATCTATATCTGTCTAATTGAGATAGGATTAAGACAGTTCATTTTGCTTGCATCATAGAATAAGTTTGCATTTAGATTAAGTTTTACATTCTTTTAAGTCCTCTTCTCAAAGAAGCAAAATTTTAGTTGTGCCTTGGTTGAACCCAAATCAGCTTAAGGGTCATTCTCTTGACCGATCAGCAAGAAGAAATGATCTGATATCCCTATCTATTGGTAGTTAAAGTTATTATCATAAACCAATAGCTATAGGGAAAAGATAACTGGACCTAGTTAAACCAATTGGAGTCACTACTCCAAATGGAAAAGGAGCTGCTTTAAGGTCCAGACCGGGTGGTTATCCCCCAATGTTGAGGTAGACAATTTTGGCCCTCAGTAGATCCTCATCAAGTTGTATACAAAGCAAGGTAGCTCAAAGGACCTCAAAATTGAATATCACATCATTTTGGAAAAGGTTGAAACCCTAGAAGTAGTCCTGGTCTACACTACAAAAGAAGGCAAAGAATATTGAAGGCAATAAGGCATGGCCATCTTCAAGAAAGGATCATCTCCTTTCCCTAGAATAAGATTAGCCGAGGAAGAAACAAATCTTCCTCATCAAAATGAGAAACATTTTCTATTGAGGAAAGGCTCTCTCATTTGAAAGAAGATCATCCAAGAATAAACCCTAATACATCTTCTTCAACCATCATCAAAGTGATCAAGTGGAAGAGTTCATCTTCACTTGTCAAGTAAGTATTTTTCATTCTATAATCAAATTGGGTTAAATTACTTTGTGTTTGCAAGGAGATCGATAAATCAGTTTGGTCATCAAGATTCCTTGTGTAAGAAAGGAGGATAGATATAGTCCCCAGAAGAGAAGTCACTGATATCTATAGAAAAGTCTTTGAAGGTCAAGCATTGTTTGAATGCATGTAAAAGGATC
This sequence comes from Pinus tabuliformis, assembly GCA_031772625.1. Taxonomy (NCBI): domain Eukaryota; kingdom Viridiplantae; phylum Streptophyta; class Pinopsida; order Pinales; family Pinaceae; genus Pinus; species Pinus tabuliformis. Next base: position 912,999,301 of record CM062805.1, on the reverse strand, counting down.
AAGGGACTCAGGATTCTTATGAAATCAATCAAAGGTCCTCTCATCCCTATGTAGCAAGAGAGGAGACATAAAAGAGATATATGAAATGCTAGAAGATATCATCTCTGAAATGCAGTGAAGAAGGTCATGTCACTTAGACCCGATTGAAGGTATCAAAGAATGAAGTAATATCTTCATAAGATATCAATTGGGAGCTCTGTGAGAGATGATAAGAATATAATCATCATTGTTTTGAAATGCACTAATTGATAAGCAAGGTAACAAATGACAAGAAAGTTACTTCATCAACAACTTGTGGTCTATATGTTAGATAGAAAAAGACAAGTTGAGGGCAAAAGTGTTGAAGGTTAAAGGAATCAAACATTTGTAGAAACGAAATGAAATGGTCCTCAAACAAGATAGAACAATGCTATGGAAATATTATGAAAAGAAATCTCATATCACTGGAAATATGGAGGAAGCTGAAGAAAAGGAAAAAGGAAAGAAGGAGTAACAGATCTCTACTATGATTGAGATGGTATCCCTCACAAAAGGGGCCTTTCATAAGCTCCTAAATATTTTGTTATAGATTTGACCATGATAATAAGATGCATCGTGGCATCATGAAAACAGAGCTCTTGACATCACCATGGAAATCATGAAGGACAAAATCCATGGCAGTCAAACATGAAGGATATATCTCTTGGGAACCTCATTGGACATTGAAGGAAAAGAAGAAGCCATCCAAGACAAGGCTCATCATACATCAGTAAAAAATGAAACATTTGCCAAATAAGGATATACAAGATCCTCAAGATTCTCTGATGGAATTCTCATCGAAGTGTTCACTAATATAGAAAGAAAGCAAGTGTTTCATCAAAAAAAAATCAACTTATGGAGTTCATGGGATAATGATATGATTACATGAGAGATGAAGTAAATCAAGGGATTAAAGATCATTTTAATCAAACTATTGGAAGAAGCCTAGATGACCTAAAGGTAGAATGAGGTATGTATGCTTGTATTTAGTATTATAAAATCATGTTGTATGGTTGTAGGAAACATGGATCACTACTTATATCTTGAGAAGCATGATCAAGAGAAAACATATCTCCTCCTTTGAAAGGATGCAGGAAGGCATAAGTCACACTAGATGAAATCAACATAATATGTCCTCATATGGAGTATGAGGTGGTTGACTACAATTAAGAAACTCCGATTGGAAGTTCCTGGGAATGGAATGTGTGAGGAAGGAATATATCGTAATACATGCAACCATGATGAAGGCAATCAACATCCAAATGACCAAGAATATTTGACTAGGAAATCTCCCAGAAAGATATGAAGACTCTGATGGAAGTCTGAAAAAGGTGAAGACCCTTGACAATGATATCTTTGAGAGATGTGTCAACATGTATGTAGGATGTTGATACCTACAAGAAGATGTCATGATGAAAATCCATCTCGTAAGGTAGTATTTAACTTAATGTTATGTTTTTATTTATTGAATAATATCTGGTTGAGTTCATGGAGGGCTACTGGAACAAGAGTTGTAAGTACAAGTACAATTAGTATTCATGTGGTGGATGGGAATTCCTAAAAGAAACATAATGAGGAAGAAGTATCCATATTACGAAGGTTTGATATATGTATCAAGAAGGCCACTTTACATGAAGAAATAAGTGACATGATGAACCAAGAAGGAAAGTGATCGATGGATAATGTCCTACAAGGAAGAAGCTCGATTGAATTTCATGACATGAACGAAAGAAGTTGATCAAGCAACTAAATGACCCACGAAGAAGAAGCTGCTAATGAAAAGGAGAGTCCCTAGTTAAGAGGGAGCTCTGACAAGTCCCTAATTGAGAGGGAGCTCGGGCAAGTTCCTAGTCAGAGGGAACTTGGGTACACTCCTTTACAAAAATGGTCGTATATTCCCTAGTTAAGAGTGAGAGATAAACACAACATTCTTGTCTTCACTTAGGAAGAAAGAATGGAGGATTGGGTAATCATCTGGCATTTGATGCTCTTTGAGGATGTGTAGGGCATCCAAGATAAGAGTAGGCAAGAGGACCGATATTCTTTGAGGGTTGGGAACCCAAGATAAGAATAGTCCTAGAAGGTCATACTCAGTGAACACCCGGGTGGGTATGAAACTTGAGAGACAATGATGAATGTGTCTATAATCATTGGTCTCATCAACATTATGCTCTGATCTGATGAGAGATATAACTATTAGTCAAGGCCTTGTTGTGGAAACAATGTTGGTTACTATGATTCCATATATATGGGATACCAATCTGATTATTATTATGAGAAATTCTTCATATTGATATTGACCAAGTACCATCATGAATACCTCCCTAGTTAAGAGGGAGTGTTGAAGAAAGTGTAACTAGGTTCAGTCTTCATAATGACATGATATTTGTAAATGATGAAATAAAAGAAATAAAATTATTTGTGTATGCCTTGTTGCATGGGTTTCATGAGCAAGAGGCCTATTTATTGGTGTCTCCCATTTAGATCCTTAGGATTTATTTTAAGTCAAAGAGTCAATGTCATCTATGAAGAAGCTATTCTTGAGCCTATGTTTAATGTATTCAAGTCTATAGAACTATGTAGAAGCCCTCCAAATACATGCACAATCCCTCTTGAAGAATTCGGCCTACAAATGAATTAAATACACTCATGCCATCTCACTGGAAATGACACATCTCTTCATGAATACAAGTCGGCTTATTATGGAGATGAAACCACTATAAATACCCAAATAGGGTCTGCGCAAAAGTACAGAACAAAACTTAGAATATTTGTGATTCTCGGATGGGTAGAGGAAGTACAAAATTTTGGATGAGTACAGGGGTACAGTACTTCGGATAGGTACAAACCAACATCTTTGTAATTTTCGGATGGGTAAAGTGGAGTACAGAACTCGGATTCCTCTGTAACCTCGGTGGGTAATTATAGGCTTTGCATTCTAAGAATTCAGACATACATCTCTGTGATCTTCAGATGGGTACCACAGTCTTAATGATTACAGTCGCAACCTCCCCACACTCTCGGTGATACCATTACATGATCACTGAAGCAACCTTACAATCTCGCCATATTTGTGAAGAAGAGGATCTTGGGGAGACATTCTATATCTCGACATAGAAGTAATCATATAGACATAGTCATGATCTTGATGGAAGGTCACAATTGTGGTGTATCTATATGCAACACTCTTATATGTATATATATATATATATCGTTGTTAAGATAAAATATCTCCATGGAGGTGCAACAGTGTTGCAATAGTAATGATCCCAGTGATGGCAACATTAATGAAGATCTTGGTGATGCAGTATTGATAACCTCAGTGTTGCAGCAATGATGATGATCTCAACGATGACAAACAAGAGGATTGGTGTCTTGGTATTGGAGTGGCTTAATAGGTCAAGGGTCATGGTCTTGGTATTCATCAATTGGAATCTCTATAAGAAAAATTTTGTGTGGGTTTTCCTCTTTGTCCATGGCAGAAAGCCAACATCTTGTGTTCTTGTCTCTTTTGTTTTGTTAGTTATTTGATGAACTAAGAATACACACTCTAAGAATATCAAGAGAATATTGTGCTAATAAGAAAAAGTTAAAATACCTCACAAATAGTTATCATGGCAAGAAGAATATTACTAACCTAATTTGCCCTAGATTCTTCAACACAAGCTCCCCAAGCCTAGCCATTTAAAAGAAGAATTTATGGCCCTTCATCATCTTAATTCCAACCTCGACATCCTCATTTTAAAATTTGATAAATGTAATGCATCTGTCATGGTCATGAATTCTTATGATTATCATAGTGAAATGCTTGAGCTCCTTTCCTCGTCCTCTTATAAACCCTTAATCAAGAACCCCCTTAATGTCATTACCAACCAAGTTACTAAAGCCATTAAAGATTCCTCCCTTGACACCTCCATCTAAAAACATATCATTCCACTTAACCCTACCACCCCTAGAATTTATGGCCAACCTAAAATTCACAAGAAGGATACTCCCCTTAGACCCATAGCAAGTGGCATCGAGAACCCTACCCATGCCCTTCCTTGATTCCTTGCCAAGAAACTTCATCCCTTCTCTTACCTCTCCTCCTTCATTAAATAATATTGATTCCATTCAACAAACCAAGAACATTAATCTTGATAATAACGATATCATGGATAGCTTCAAACTCATTTCTCTTTTTACCAAAATCCTCATCATGGAAGTCACCAATCTTATATCTAAGCTTGTTTACCTTGAAACCATTAACCTCATTGATATTTTCCTTATTACCACTTTATTTACCTATAATAGAGTTTACTATGAGCAAATTGAAGGCACTACCATGGGTTCCTCCCTTTTCCCTATAGTTTCCAACATCTTCATGGAACACTTTGAAACCTTAGCGATTGAAGGCTTCCACTTAAAACCTAAACTTTGGAAGCACTTTTTCGATGACACTTTTGTTATTTGGTCCCATGGTATACTTTAAATTTAAGTCTTCCTTTCTCATCTTGATCATATTTTCCCCTCACATCCAGTTCACCATTGAACTTGAAACCAACCATTCCCTTCCCTTTCTTGATGTCCTTGTTTCTCGCCTTATTGATGACTCCCTTATTGATAAAGCCTATCGCAAGAAGACACACACTAATAGATACCTCCATTATAGCTCCCATCATCATTCCACTCAAAAATATGTTGTTCTAAAAAATCTTATTACTCATGTTATTCGTATTTATTCCTCTCAATCCTTCTCCATAGAAAAATACCATCTCACAAAGGCCTTCAAATCCAATGGTTACTCCTAATCCAAAATCAACAAGGGCTTTCGATTCTCTCTTTACCCTAAACCTAATAACCTCCCTAGTAATCATCCCTTAGCCCTAGTCTCTTTTCCCTACATCGAAGGTGTTACTGGCCATATTTCCAAAATTCTTTCCAAAAGTAACATCAAAACCGTGTTCAAGCCCCATGAGACCCTCACCCATCTATTCAGGTCTTCCAAGGACAAAATTGACCCTATGATTGCATCAAGTGTCTATCAGATCCCTTACTCCTGCTCTATGTCTTACATAGGTCAAGCAGGGAGATCCCTTAAAGCTCAGGTTAAATAGCATATGGATGATACCTATCATAACCGCATAGCTAAATCCACCATTACTGAACACCCCTTCAATACCAAGCATTTAATTTGTTTCGACCAAACCAAAATATTAGCATTCGCCCCCTTCCATTCGAAAAGCCTCATTAAGGAAGCTTTAAAGATTGAAAAACAACCCTATAACTTAATAGGGAAGATGGATATAAGTTGAGCCTTGCTTAGAAACCTACAATCCATTGTATTTCCTCTAAAGCTAATTCCACTAATTCTCCTAATCCTTCTACTTCTAATTGTTATTCTAACCAAATTCTAGAAATCATGGGACCAATTATATATATGTGTGTGTGTGTGTAATCCCTTAAATAATATATTTTCTACAAAATCATATAGCCACAAAGAAATTACAATGTACTATATGAAGATCAAATATCATGATGGAGAGTGTTGTAACCCTTCAAAAAATTCATGTTGAGTATGGTGTCATTGATTTCAAAGTGGGAGTAGGTGCAGGATGTCGAGAAAGTATTGGATGTCATAACAGGTGCAACAGGTGCAGGCTGTCATCATTGAAATCCTTGACATGTTGGTTGTCATGGATGAGAGGATGAAATGATGACACCCTAGCTCTAGGGTTTGGATTCTCTGAACGACGCTCATACCCTACATTTTTGGAGTTTTGGAGTGGTAGATCAATGTGTTTTTATTTGTGATCCTCGTCATGGAATTCTCCTCGTCATGTTGATGTCGTTGATATATGAAGCATCTTGTGGGCCCTCATGGTTTTGGTATATGCTCAATCAAAGTTCATGGCCCCAGCTAGTGTTCCAAAAACCCAAGGGTTGATGATGTGGTAAATTCTCCTTCACTCCAAGGACGATGATATGGCAACAATTAGATGATGTGGCTTCCCAAAGTCAAAACCCATTGGAAAAATATAATGATGAAGCGGGTGATCACTAATTAACAAAGAAAATATATTTTTCCTTGAAAATTAAATTAAAATATTTTATAAGGGTTTCAAATTAAAAATAAATAAATAAAAATGGTAATATTTATATTGGCTTGAGGGGGCTTGGACCCAGGTTCAGAGTTAGCTGCACTAATAAAAAAATCCCTACACTACCGGCCCTTTCGGCAACATCCCAGGTAGCGCAGGCTTAAGTCTCACCCGAGGCAGTATTGGGAGATGTTAGAACCAGGTTTCTACATCCAAAGGACTATGTGATGTGTTTCTCCCAAACTTAGGGCTTTATCTTGACATTTGTGAACCCTTTAACCCTTAAAACCCATAAGCTATAGAAATTAATAGCTAGCAGATTTATGCCCTTCGCCGATTGCACTAAACATGCATAACATCATATAAATAAATAGATCTACGTCTTCGTAAATCTATTAAGTACTTTTCCTGATTAATTGCATTCAACAGATAAAAAATACAGTAAATTCAGAGAGAAAACAGTGATGCACAGATACACAAATAGTTCTTCAAAACAAACCTTTATTATGCTTTAGATCTTCAATTACAGTCTTTCCAAACCTGCGCACACAGCTGCAGGGGCCCGCACACTCAACTGCGGACTTACCAAGGTCTCCGCGCACACAAATGCAGGAGCCTTCCCCTTCGCCCAAGTACAAAATAGACAAAAACAGGCTCAAATAATGCACTATTCTTCTATGACATTCTTCCCTTATGACTCTTCTATGACTTCCTTTTATATTCTACTCCATTACAATACCATGGTCTGCGAACTATGGGTGGGTCTCAAAAAAGCTTGAGTCTTAACAAACTAAGGGGCTTTGACCTTCTAAAATCCCATTTGACTCCTACCAACCTATGCTACTCGCACTTCGCTCGTCAAAATTCAAAGACTTTATAATATTTAACAAAACTTTACAAAATTTGACCCAGGGGACCCCGTCCCAACAGACCCCCAACAAAAAGTTGTGACTCATCCTGAGTCACTCTGTTGGTGTTGCCTCAATATTTTCTTGTAGATTACTGAACTTGATCTCCAATGCTTGAAGATATGTTTTTCTTTGCACGATGGCCTAGAGAACTTCTTCAACAAGTTTCTCCATTGTTGGACCTTCGACTATAAGGCCCATGGTTCTCTATGTCTGTTACAGAGCCTTTAACTTGCTTTGGATGGTCTGTGATAGTTGACTAGCCTTGTCAGCGCATTTTTTCATCCTTGAGGAGATAATGGAGGCCTTACAACGCAACTCATCAATCTGCGTTTGGATGAACTTTCCTTCTTGAAGTCTGATGAACCTTTGCACAGGTGTTAAGGTCTGCATTGTTGCCCTGATCTCATCATACTACAATTGCTTTTCACGGATGTCTGCTTCGATCATCGATAAGTGTGGATCCTCCTATAGAAAGATCCACATCTCCATTATCTGTTTAAACAATTGGCTGCAGTCCTTGACTGCAGCAGCCAGAGTGGTCATATCTTCTTTAATAGCAACCTCGCGCTGCTCTCTAACTTCCGGAGGAGTGTTTGGCTACAACTTAAGTAGATGTTATGAAATCTGCAACTGTAGCTCAAACAGTAACTTTCCAATTTCTTCCTTAGATTCCTTCACTGCAGTAGCCAACTTGTGAATCTTCTTTGCTGAGGCCACTTTTTCTAGAATTTGGAGCTCAGGGAGATCACTACACACTTGGGTAAGGGTTGTCTCTAGTTACTAATTTTGTTGTATCACCTCGTCGTGAGCCTGCAAGGCCTCCGCTTTCTCTGCAAAAATCTGTTGATTCTTAGTTTTTACCTCCTCGATAATCAAGAACATTCGTTTCTCCGAGACGTGGAGCTCATTTAAAACTCCTTGGTGCAGCTCATGCAAGGTCTATATCAACAATGTTGCAAGGTTGATACTTAGATTTTTCTAGTACTGTGCGCGCTCCTAGTCTTCGGTTGTCTCAAAGTGGAGAGAGCCCCCTGTTAGTGGTAGTATGTGGAGTGCGGATGTGATTTCTACTTAACTAAATCTCGGCACGCTCGCTTGATCCACCCTTTCTTGTCCCACGCTCACATGGATCACCCATGTTTGGACCTATAATTCCTTTAGGCCCTGTTGTACTTTGTCCAATTCCTAGTGGTACTGGTCCTCGATGTGTACCCATATAGTTTCAATGGTGGAGTAGACAACATCAACTATCTCATCTAGGTCTCCCTCCATGAGGACTAACGGTGTCACACTCGCAAACTTAACAGACTTTTTCTTCTTGCGAGGTCTCATCGAACTTCGCTTCTGCCTCTTCCTGATCCTAAAGGGGGACTCTAAGTCCTCTAATCCTAGATAGGGGTCTACGCCCCATTCTTCTTCACCTTTGGTTTCAACCTCAACATCGGTATGCTCCTTCTCAGGTTCTTCGAGGTCAATAATGACCTGCGATGTTGTTGCTTGTACAACTTTGTCCTTTGGCGCTTCCTTCTATTTTGTAGAAGCCTTTTCCTTCTACGTTGCCTTTTCTTTTATAGAAGCCTTTTGTGCTTCTTTTTTTTTCGTAGAAGCCTTTTGTGCTTCTTTGTCTTTCGTAGAAGGCTGATGTGCTTCTTTCTCTTTGTCTTTCGTAGAAGCCTTTTGTGCTTCTTTCTCTTTGTCTTTCTTGATCGTTGTTGCAACTGTTGTTTTCCCCGTTTCTCCTTCTGCGGCCTTACTTGTTCCTACGCCTTTGTCAGATGGGGTGAGCCATTCACTTGGACATTTGCTGATGACCCCCATAATTTCATCCTTCACAACTAAATACGACAACTTATGCCATGTTCCTATGGCATCCTTCTTCACGTGTATGGATAGATTAGGAAAATTTTCCTTGAAATCTGCAATATTTGTGTACTGCGCATGTAAACTAGGTGACAACTATTGATCTAGAATTTATCCTGGACAAAGAATTAAAGGTATTACAGACTCATGTTCATGGATGTGCCTATGTTACTTTATGCAACGGATCGATAATATTGCGAAATACATAGACACTGAAGCAGTTAGAGAAAACACAACATGAAAACATGTAAATACAACAAGTTTAATAAGGAGTTCACCCAATGCTCTTGGGCTACGTCTCTTGGTCTAGTCTTCAGTGGTGGCCTCTCTATTATGTTTTCAAAGTAGATTTTTTACAACAGTGAGCTCAATTTGAGTCTCACTCAATAGATGTAAATAACTAGGACTGGAGTACACAGACTCTCTTTACTAAAACTCAACCACTGTTGGTCACAGTAGTATGAGCCCAAACTGAGACTCATACATGATAGGCCTATGATGAGGAGTTTGCTTGAACCTCTCAAGCCTTCTCTAGAGTGCACAGACTCTCTGACTCTCTCTGGCTTTGTCTCGATGCTGCCTTTACTCTGCAGGTCAGCTCAACTTACTTTCTCTGTTCTCTGCTCTTAGTTTTCTTACTCACTTTTCTCACTGCTTACTGCTTGTAGCTGCTTACTTTGTCTCTGTCAGTTCATGGATTTAAAGCCAATCTAATTTCTGACTGTTCGTTTCCATTTCTCGGCGTTCTGGTTCTTCTGTCTCCGTCCGTTTGAATTCCCCTGTTCTATGTCATCATCACTGTGTAATGCTTCACAGTGAGGTGGCCACAGGTTTCATAACGAATTAAGTGTCAGTTCTCTTGGAAATGTTTGAATGGTCATTATTTCCATTTAACTCCCAGATTTCCTGTGAACATGATTCTTATGCCAACACATTATTCATGCCAGACTTCAAACTTTATACAACTCAGCCTGTTTAGCCCATTGAATCCCGTCATCCATCGGATACCATGTCCGCCGTCGATCTAGAGCCTCTAGATCCTACGGTCTCCGTCCATATCGAGTGGGTAAGTTGCATGATGTTTACCCATCCGATGTGAGCGGTTTTCTCTCTCTTCCACCAGACGCGTGGCACCCAATGTGTGCATTGGGCGGGACTCGGTTGAAACCGCTTACCGCTCGAAGATCTTCCGATATCCTATCGGTTTTCATATGGGACTCGTCTCTGATGAAATCAGTGAATTCGGTACGGTTTTTGACTTTTTAGGTTCTAGTCACTCGGGGCTTTTTCTTCTCTGAGGGGTTCACCCGATGATATGCAATTAGCAACTTGTCACTAATCGCATATCAGAAACCTCCCCAGTTTCTCCAAAAGACCTCCTGTTTTGCTGTTTTGTGGCAGTGCGTGTTACCATGGGCCAACGGTCTGTGCGCTTGACCGAAGGTCCTCGTTGCTCCGCGTTGCTCACAAATTACAATTGTTCCGAGGGTATTTCTGATAAGCTCGACCTTTGTAAGTCTTTGAAACTTTGGCATGAATTTTACAGAGTTATAAAAACTTAGAGATTTCTTTAGGATCCAATTCGGATCACAGCCTTCCCACTGAAAAATATTTTGGACCACCAAAAGTTGGCTTTTAAGCATCCATCAAGTGAGGGTACAGATTCCTCGCTTGCCCAATTTCTATCCATTTTGCACTACTTGGTTTTGAATCTTTGAGCCCAATCCTAATGTACTCAACATTCCCTATACGCGTGTTTCTCACCTTCCTGTCCAGAACTATATCTTCCTGCAATTCATTAAGATATTCAAGCAATAGATCATCAATAGAAGGCAATTGACTCTACTCTTTGGGATCTTCAATCAATGAAGGTTCAAATAGTCTCAAGCTATCTGCATTAACAACTGAGTAGATTTACATGTAAGCTAGCAAATCAAGGCGAAAAGCATTCTCACCAATTTTCTCAAGTATCTTGAAAGGTCCATACCTTATTGGCTTCATGTTCTTACCTTCACCTTGCATTTTGTCTTTGCTGATATACAACCAGACTTGATCACCAACTTGGAAACTATGCTCCATCCGATGCTTATCATGCCTTGCCTTGTACTTGGCTTGGCTCTTTTCCAGCTGTTCTTGTACTGCTTGGTGAATCTCTTGGATTTGTTTGATGAATTTGGTTGCCTTGTCCACATCACTGTGTCCATCAACCGCTATGTCTTTCCCAAAGACAAAATCCAAGGGAGACCTTGGTGTGAAACCAAAACAGGTCTGAAAATGAGATCTCTGTGTATAAGAATGTTTAGCTCGATTGTAAGCATGTTTCACATAACATAAATGTTCATCCCAAAGCTTGGGATGCTTGCTGCAATAGCCTCTGAGCAACTGGATCACTGTCCTATTGACCACTTCTATTTGGCCATCTATTTGTGGATGAAAAGTTGTGCTCTTTTTCAATCTAGTGTCCATCAATTCCCACAAACTTAACCAAAATTTCCGAAAAAATCGGGTATCTCGATCAGATATAATGGAAGTGGGTAATCCAAAATGAAACCATACATGCTGAAAGAACAAATTTTCAGTTTGTTCAGCTGTAATATGTTTGCTACAAGGTATTAAAATACACATTTTGCTGAACCTATCCACAACAACATATAAATATTCATGACCTTTCCTAGATTTAGGCAGTCCCCCAACGAAGTCCATGGAAACACTTTCCCAAGGATGATAAGGAACTGGTAGTGGAGTGTACAATTCTAGTTTTCTATTGCTAGGCTTGCTTTTAGCACACAAGGTACACCCTCTTACATATCTAGAAACTGTTTCATTCATTTTTGGCCAATAACAAAATCTTTGTAGCTGTGCAACTGTTTTACTTACACCAAAGTGACCTGATATTTGAGAAGTGTGTGCTTCTCGAATTATCTTTACTCTTTCAGTTTGTGAAATGCATAACTTTCCAAAATGATACAAGAGTTGGTCCTTAACATGATAATCGAATTCTTCTACTTGTTTTCCATGACTTAAAGTTGCATATACATCTTTAAAATCTATATCTTGAGCATATTGTTCAATGTAGCTTTCATGCAATACTGAATTATGCTTAAGTATAGTAGATGAATTTATGATTGGTCTGGACAACATATCTGCAACTTTATTGTGTATTCCCTTTTTATATCTGATGACTAGATGAAACTGTTGTAGAAAACCTATCCACCTATAGTGTCTTGATTGCTACAACTTAGTTTGGGAGTGTAAATATTGAAGTGGTTGATGATCAATATGTATAATTGTCTCTTTGCCCATTAAGTAATGTTTCCACTTTTTCACACTTTGCACTAATGCATACAATTCTTTATCATATGTGGGATAGTTAACGACTACAGAATTAAATGTCTCAGAATGATAACATATGGGTTTACCGTGCTGCATCAACACTGCTCCCATGGCATAGTCACTGGCATTTGTTTCAATCTCAAATGGTCTTTGAAGATCGGTCAGTGCTAGTACTGGCGCTGTACTAATCTTTTCTTTTAAGGTGTTGAAGGCTTTATGTTGTTTGCCTCCCCATTGAAACACCTTGTTCAATCCTATTAAAGCATGTAAGGGAGTTGCAATCAAGGAAAAGTTAGCAATAAACTTTCTCCAATATTGTGTTGCTCCTAAGAAGCTTCTAACTTCTGTAGTAAATTTGGGTTTAGGCTAGTTTACAATGACTGCAACCTTAGAGGGATCTATCTTCAATTCACCACCCCCTACAATATGACCCAAATAATTCAAAGATGTTTTGCCAAATTCACATTTTGATAGCTTAACATAAAGATTTTCTCTTTTCAAAACATCTAGAGTCTACTTGACATGCTTTAAATGTTCTTCCCATGTTTTACTAAATATAAGAATGTCATCCAAATATACAATGACAAAATCATCAAGAAAAGGTCTGAGTACATCATTCATTACTCTCATGAAAGTAGCAGGAGCATTAGTTAAGCCAAAAGGCATAACCAACCACTCATACAATCCCTTCTTTGTTTTGAAAGATGTCTTCCATGCATCTTGCTCTGCAACTCTGAGTTGATGATAACCACTATGCCAGTCCAACTTGGAAAAATAAACAGCTTCTTTCAACTGATCTAATAGATCATCTATGCAAGGAAGGGGATAATGATTTTTTATCATTATCTTATTCAGTGCTCGGTAATCAATGCACATTCTCCATGAGCCATATTTATTTCTCACCAAGACAATTGCAGACCCACATGGTGATGTGCTAGGTCTTATGAACCCTTTCTCAAGCAGCTCCTGTACCTGCTTCTTGATTTCTACATTCTCTAAAGCGGACAACCTATACATTCCGATGTTAGGCAATGTAGCATCTTGCTGCAAATTAATATCATGTACTATTTCCTTTTGGGGTGGTAGACTTTTAGGTTCTTGAAATAGTATATCATATTCTGAAAGAACTTTTTCTAAATTAGCTTGTTGTTTAGCATTACAGCCCTCAAATATACTGGTTTTATCAGGTTTCTTTTCCTTTACAACCATCAGTAAAATTTTTTGCATGAATTTACAATTCCTTTCATCTGCCATGAGTTTATGAGAGTATAATTATTCTTGAGTTTATGAGCTCTTACAATATATTCGATTCCATCTTTAACGAGTTGATACTTGTTCTCATCTCTATAAAAATAGTTTTCCTATCATACAAGTAAGGACTTCCTAAAACAATTCCACATATATCCAAGGGAACTATATCTAACTCGACCTCATTTACAAATGCTGACCCAAAAGAAAACTTAAGTTTACATTGTCTAGTCACTTGTAGCTTTTCTTTATCACATAACCAACCTAATGGATATGGTTTCTTGTGAGGTGTGGTTAGTAATCCCAACTTCTCTACAATTGCTTCAAAAATTAAATTTTCTTGTGAGCCACTATCAAACAAAGTATCAATCTTTTGATGCTTGGAAATAACTTGAATATGAAAAAGTTCATGCCTTTTCCTCTCATTTTCTTCATTATCAGTAGATTTTGCAGAATTACTAGTAGATGCTTCAGAATTTTTACCTTTTATACATGTGGTTGCGATTATTGTTTCATCTCCTGAGTCTGACCTCAAATCGTTTTGAATAGTTGCAGTAGTCTTCTTCTTTTTGCCCTCAAACTTCTTGGATCTCAGCTCCGGATGCAGGATCCAATAGTGTTCATCGTCATGCCCATCCTTCTTACAGTGAGTGCATGAATATTTGGTCTTTTGTACAGTATTTGTCTTCCTCTCTTTCCATTTTTGTTTTCTTTTCTCCTTATTCTTGCTTGCAGTGGGTTTTGATGATCCCCCAACTGCTGGGTTCACATTCTTGCCTCTAGCCTCTAGATGTGTAGCCTGAACGGATACCTCATCTATGCTAGTAGGATTAAACATGAGAATAGTGTGCCTTAAGTAGTTGTGTAGATCACCTATATACTTCAGCAGAGTTTCAGGTGAGTCTAAAGAAATCCCTAGAATCAAAGCTCTTTTCCTAAATTCTTGAGTGTAGCCTTGTACACTTTGCCCTTTTAGTTGGCGAAGAGTTTGCCAGCTCATCATGGCTTGCTGCATATAGGCTAGTGGATAGAATTGCTTTTTAATTTCATAAACAAATTCACTCCAAACAGAAAGAATTTTACCATGCTTCTTCATGTTAGCTTGTGTCCTGCCTTCCCACCATACCAAGGCAGTGCCTCCAAGGCGTAGGCTATCCAGCTGAATCTTACTTTTGTCAGAATCGATGCTCTACACCCTGCAATACACATCAATCTGTCTAATCCAACTTTCCATCTTCTCTGCATTCAACTCTCCATCATATATTGGCAAATAAAATTTAACATCTAATTTAATCAAAGATGTTTTCCTTTTATTTTCAAGGCTACTAGGAGGTGTGGGAAGTTTTTCTTCTTTCCCTTTGCCTTTAGAGTGGTCATGGAGGAGAGATTCTTCTGCTCCTTTATCTCGTTTGAAGTTTGATGAATCTTCATCTCTACCTTTCTTAAATTCCCTAGACATTTCTTTTACCATGGCTTTCATGGTAAGGAACCCATCCATGAACTGAGAGTCTGATTCCAAGGGGTTTTCTTCTGACATTTTCCTCTTATGGTAGACTCTTCCAATTTTTGGGTTAGTTTCAACCAACTCTCCTTCTCCTAATTTAAGCTTTGATCTAGTTAGTATTCAACAACAAAATCCAGCACAAGCTTGTCTAACCTTAGTAGCCTAGAGCTCTGATACCACTTGATCTGGAATTTATCCAGGACAAAGAATTAAAGGTATTACAGACTCATGTTCATGGATGTGCCTATGTTACTTTATGCAATAGATCGATAAGATTGCGAAATACATAGACACTGAAGCAGTTAGAGAAAACAAAACAGGAAAACATGTAAATACAACAAGTTTAATAAGGAGTTCACCCAATGCTCCTAGGCTACATCTCCTGGTCCAACCTTCAGTGGTGGCCTCTCTAATATGTTTTCAAAGCAGAGTTTTTACAACAGTGAGCTCAATTTGAGTCTCACTCAACAGATGTAAATCAGTAGGACTGGAGTACACAGACTCTCCTTACTGAAACTCGACCACTGTTGGTCACAGTAGTATGAGCCCAAACTGAGACTCATACATGACAGGCCTATGCCGAGGAGTTCGCTTGAACCTCTCAAGCCTTCTCTGGAGTACACAGACTCTCTGACTCTCTCTGGCTCTGTCTCAATGCTGCCTTTACTCTGTAGGTCAGCTCGAATTACTTTCTCTGTTCTCTGCTCTTAGCTTTCTTACTCGCTTTTCTCACTGCTTACTGCTTTCTAGTTGCTTACTTTGTCTCTGTCAGTTCGTGACTTTAAAGCCAATCTACTTTCTGACTATTCGTTTCCGCTTCCCAGCATTCTGGTTCTTTTGCCTCTATCCGTTTGAATTCCCCTGTTCTGCGTCATCATCATTGTGTAACGCTTCACAAGGAGGTGGCCACCTATTTCCTAACAAACTGAGTATCATTTCTCTTGGAAATGTTTGAATGGTCGTTATTTCTGTTTAGCTCCCAGATTTCCCGCGAACATGATTCTTCTGCCAATCACTGTTCATGCCGAACTTCAAAATTTATACAACTTGGCCTGTTTACCCCGTTGAATCCGATCATCCATCAGATCGCATGTTTGCTGTCGATCTGGAGCCTCCAGATCCTACGGTCTCCATCCATATCGAGCGGGTAAGTTGCATGATGTTTACCCGTCCGATGTGAGTGGTTTTCTCTCTCTTCCACCCGACGCGTGGCACCCACTATGTGGCGTCGGGCGAGACTCGGTTGAAACTGCTTACTGCTTGAAGCCCTTCTGATATCCTGCCAGTTTTCGTATGGGACTCGCCTCTGACGGAATCGGTGAATTCCGTACGGTTTTTTACTTTCCCGGTCCGGGTTGCTCACGGCTTTTTCTTCTCTGAGGGGTTTGCCCGATGAGATGCAATTAGTGAAAAGTCGCTAATCACAAATCAGAAACCTCCTCCGTCTCTCCAAAAGACCTCTCATTTTGTTGTTTCGTGGCAATGCACATTACCATGGGCCAACGGTCTGCGCACTTGACCGAAGGTCCTCGTTGCTCTGCGCTGCTCACAAATTACAACTGTTTCGAGGGTATTTCTGATAAGCTTGACCTTTGTAAGTCTTTGAAACTTTGGCATGAATTTTAAAGAGTTATAAAAACTTAGAGAGTTCTTTAAGATCCAATTCGGATCAACTATGGTCGTTGGTTGATCACCATCCGCAAATCTGACTTGAACAATGCCCAAAAAATCTTTGTTTCAATGATGCGGTCAGGATCCTTCATCGCCCATAGTGAGGCGAATTTCGTAGCCTCATACAAGTCTGGATCCTATGTTGGGAACTGGCTATCCTTAGGCATCCTCCATGCTACCAACATGATCAACAGAAGTAACCATGCATAGTGGAATGCCTTTCCATCCTCTTGGGCTTGGCGAAAATCCTCCAGGAACTCATGACATAAGTACTTGGCCCAATTGTATTGGACCCCTTTGTTGCACTGTAGCTAAAGATACTACTAGCGTTAACACTTCATCGGCGCGACACTTCCGCATTATTTTTCCCACCAAAATATGTGCAAAAAACTGCACAAATCCATCTGATATGGAGCTAATGGCGTAACCGTGTGACTTCTTCACCAACCTAAAGTCGCTCTTCATCTGATTCGCAAGCTTCTTCTCCTATGATTTCCCCACAAAATCATCTGCGGGGTTCGCACCCTGATAAGGTAACAAGGTGATTTTGTGGACCAACATATCGTCAATTGGAATGGGCCCTCCCAGCTAGAGGCACCCATCATGAACCAACGCCAACAATTGACGCACATAGATAGTGTTAATTATGTTGTGGCTAAAGTGTGGGACCCACAACATGTTGAGAAATCCTGCACACTCAATTCTAGTCGCCCACTTCATTGGCTCAAGCCTTGTGACACCCGACTCCTCGTAGTAGACCAATTTCAAATATTTGTTGGGTTCCAACTGCAGGAACTTTTCATGATCACCCAGATACTAGTCCTCCATCTTTAGAAATGGTAGCCAGGCCAACAAGTCGCCCTCAATAGGTACTTCATCCGGAAAAAATGGTGTGAATACTTTGTACTTCAGCGAGTCAGTTTCCTTAGTGACCTTGGCAACGGATTTCCCAGGGGGTACATAAGGTGGTAACTGAGTAATCAACATTCCTTCCTCTGCATGGATATCTTCCACGACTGGTTGGGTTAACACTAATCCTAATGCTATGCAGGACGCATCTACATGTACATGGAATTATTTCTTCCAATCGGGGAACACTAGAATAGGTGTTGTAACCACTTCTTCCTTCAACACATCTAAGTTTTTTTGGCAATCATCATCCTAGCAAAACTTCACATCCTTCTTCAATAATTTTTCCATGGATGCAGTGATCTGCACATATGCCTTGATGAAATTTCTATAGTATTATGTATGGCCCAATGTTATGCACAACTATTTTACATTCCTCGGAGACTCCAAATTGATAATCACTACAATTTTAGCAGGGTCCACCATCAACCCTTGCTTACAAACAACGTAGCCCAAAAGTATCCCATATGGTATGTAAAATATACACTTCTTCAAATTTAGGGAGATATGATACTTCCTACAAGTATACAACATTAGGCGAAGACTTGAAACATGATTTTTAACTAAACCAAACACTGTCCAATCATCAAAGTAAACCTCCAAAAACTTATGAATAAATTCTTTAAAAGCTGCAACTACCACCCTCGAAAAGATCATAGGGGAATTCTTAAGTCTAAAGGGCATAACTGTATATTGAAAAGAGCCCCACTAGGTAGCGAAGGTAGTCTTACTTAGATCTTCTAGTTCAATTTTGATCTAGTGATAACCTGAGAATCCATCTGTAAAATAGTAAGGTTCTTGACCACCAACATTTTCCAATACTTCATCGGTGAACGGTGTAGGGAATGGATCGTGTACACAAGAATCGTTCAACTTCCTTAGATCTACATAGATATGGATTTCACCCTTTGTATTTTTCTCTTGAACTACCATAGGACTAACCCAGTCTAATTCTTCTACAGGCTCAATAATCCCTGCTACGAGTATCTTATCTATCTCTTCGTGCACATTTTCTTTGTACTTAGGATTCAATCGATATGGTCACTATTTTACCGGCTTCACATCCGGCTTCAGGTTTATCTTCATAACACCCAGATCACCTACTATCCCTTTTAGATCAAAGAACTTTGTTGGAAAAAAGTCCTGATATTCCCACAATAACTCCGTGACTTTTTCAGCTATGTCCTCATCCTAGTAATCACCTATATCCGCTTTCTTCGGCTACACTTCCGACCAATGTTCACTTTCTTGGTTTTCAATGGTTTTGAAATGTTAGGAACTTCTACCTTAGGCCTGACGACTTCGCGTTACCCCTCTGACTCAGGGATACTAATATTCCTAAGGTCTTCCTCACCTTCTTCTATGGTAACATTGTAGCAATCCAGAGCATGTTGTTGTTTTGTACTCCATTTTGGTTGTACCCACGTGATAGGCTTTATAGGCGTTCTGAATATTGAAGCCTTGATTTCCTGTAATGCTTCATCAAGACTTTTGAATCCATCCTCAAAATTGAATGTTAATAGAAATCTTTCCTTCAGAAAGTCCCACTCCATGGTTACATGTCCTAGCTCTAATTCTAAATACTAGTTCATTGGAATAGTATCCAAAGTGTGGCAAAATATATCTACCCATTCAGGTTGTGGTTCCTCCCCCCATTCTTTCGTCCAACAAGCCAGATGCTTGCACGGATCATCATTCCCTGTATATTTTTCAGTAATGCAGGTATTGGCATATCCAAATCACAGTTTCATCATCCTTCGGTACTCCTTCCAATTTGCAAAATTGTTCTTATGCGTACCCCACCATCTGGCAGGCGTAGCTCTCAGTGCGATGTCCAATGCCTGGAACTGATGCTCCTCTAGTACATCCCTTTCAAATTTATCAAGAAACAAATTTACATATTCTAAGCCATCATAATATGGTAAATTGTGTAACTTAGTAGATATGCACCAGAGTGATCTAGTAATTCTGTTGCATCGCAACGTTGACACTTCTTGCAATATTTTTTGCCAATGCTCGATCTCCTCATCTGAATCCGAGTTATAAGAGATGTCCTTTTCCCAAGTAATTCATCCATACGCCGTAAGGTTGAGCCAATCATCATTTCGCTTAATAAGCTTATATATATGCTCAATATAATCCTCCTCATAGTAATCTCAGACTGGTTTAGCATATCACACATCGTCAGCTGGATCCAATGGAATAATGACTCTCAGTTACTTCTTCTCAGACATCATACTGTGCTTCTTTAGGTTGATGACTGCATTCATATCAAATGCCCAATCAATTCTAAGCAGTGTCGGTTAGGGATTACTATCCACTATTTTGATTACTTGAAATCATCTATAGTGCACGCCCCTTCAATGTCTACAGTTACTCCATGTAAGCGCCCCATAGGAATAATATTTTGTTCGTTCGCCATTCACAGCTGAATTGGGGACCACTGTAATGTTTCCCTTCCCATTCTTTCCCAAGTCTGTTTTGGAAAAACATTCGTATCAAATCCCAAATCTAGGATCACCTGGTCCATTTCAAATTCTCTAATTTGTGTAGTCAATCTCATCTCTTGACCAATTCTTTTCTTACCTTTGTCTACTTTATGCACTGTGCGTTGTTTAGGCACAGCTTACCCTTGCCAACATAATTGTCTATTAACTCTTGTAGTCCCTCCACTGCTTTCTAGTCCCTTAGGATCTTCATGCAAGTCTGTAAGAAGGATGTCAACACTGAAGGATCTATTTCCTGCGCAACAATGACCTCTTCAGGCTTCTTCGTTCGTGTACTCTGAGTCTTTGATGTGGAAGCTCTTGAATCCGCAAAGCTCTTTTTCACCTCCATAAAAGGTTCCTTTGCCTTATGCAAATCAAATTCAACATCCTTGCACATCCATATATTTTCTTCTCGTTTTTTTCTTGTGGCTTTATCTTCCCAATAACTATACCGCTTCGCATAACGATATTAATGCTGGACCCATATTCGCGTGGTTCTGATCTCATCATTTGGATGTTCTGGTTGGATTGCTGGTTGTTCTTCTCTTGCATCTTTGCGATGAGTACGGAACAATATTCTATAATGTGGTCAAACTGTTGGCAATATTGGCAAGAGGAGTGTGTCAATTTCTGACAATCTCACACAAAGTGGCTTGGTTCCCCACAATTATAACAAATAATATGTCTGTGACCTCTTCCCTCTCCTCCCCCTCATCCTCTTCCTTGTCCCTAGAATCCTCTGCACGTTGTAGGTGTACCTTGATCCTGCTGAGGACGTGTCTCAGCATGTACTCTATATGTCGAAGTTATGTTTATCATTAACTCATAGCTTCGGCAATTGTGCTCATCATGGCCTACAGACTTACATAAACTGCAGAATAGTTGTTGGGGAGTCTATACAAACTTCTGCAACAAATGGCAATTGTTTGTCAAGTGTTTTCCTATTATTTGGGAGATAGCACAACATGGCACTACACCATTACTTGATCCACTGGAATTTTCTAGCTTCAGGGGGATAGGACCTCCCCCAATTAGATATTTCTGATATAGCAGGAAATGATCCTTGTCGTGACCATGCCCTTTGTAATTTAAGGACCATACTTCAACATAGGTCTCATTTTGGACCTCTTTCCCCTTTTTGATATCCTTCAACTCCATATGCAGGCTAGCCAACTGCGACTGAATCTGCTGCACTCCCATATTCATATCCTGAATATGTGAAGCCTCCAACTTAGTGAGGGTGGCAACATCGGTGTTGGTGCAGATCATAAAGAGTGGATACACCCAACAAAAGCACGAAGGACCCAACCTAGGGTGACTAACATTGAGGGTCACAATTCGATGCATGAGTCGAAGCCCATCAAAATTTGGCTACAAGTTGTGGAGGAAACTGACAAGTTTGGCTATGACATGGAATTTCATGCAAGAGGCTTGTTTTAGATGTTGCGTGAAGGTTGTCAAATTATTGTGATAAAGATACTATGCAGTCCATTCCAGAAATTATTGTCAGTCGGTACCCATTTGGAGTGATCCTTGAACAAATCAATTTTTCAAACGCTTTTTTAGTTTGAGGAGCAATGGAAGTGTCGCCACAGGGTTAGCAGATATTGGAGTCATCTTCTCCCATCATCAACCTCTCATGGAAGAGTCAGATATGAACTGATTCAGTACCCACCCGCAGGGAAAATGCCTCCTTTGCTGACTGTTGTGTGTATATGCTTTGATGAAATGAATTGTCTTCATGATTTTTATTTTTTTTAATAATTGGAGTTTTTTCTATAGAAAAAACAAAATATGTTTTCCATAATGATCAACTAAAAAGAAAAGGTTGTAGGTATGATATCTTAAACCCAAGTGTCAATCGCAAGTAACTCTCAAACTCATAAAATAAGCCCATTTTCCCATTTATTCTCCTTCCCTTCATGGATTTGGATAAGTTCTTTACCAAATAGCATAGTAGTAGTTGTTGCTTTCAAGTTGAGGTTGCACTGATTGGACATGACTAGTTTCACCTTGAGATTGCATGGATTGGTGTGTGGTTGAGATATTCTCTCAACCAAGTGATTATGTGTCCAAGATAGTCTGCCTATTTTGAGACAACACTAAATGTATTTATATGTAACCTTATTTGATGTTAAATGACAATATAATTTGCATTATCAAATTTTAAGCTGGTATTAGAGCTCGTCAGGGCCTGGGCCTTGGCCCCTCCTAGGCCCAGGGAAATAAAGAGTTTGTATTTCCAACCATGTTAGGTACAACACTCTATGTGAAAAGTTTTCAACCTCCTCTCGCATCTAGTTTGAATCATACCATCGATTAAGTGAGCAGTTGGCATATTTCTATTGTTGTATGGATCTATCGGCTAATGGTTGCATGACAATTCAAAGGGAGATCGTGGATTAGTTTGGAGATGCATGAAGAAACATTAGTTATGCATGCCTCTAGATCTGTGCAGTGGCAACGATCTTTTGGATTTTGGATGCGTGAATTGGTGGAAGCAACAACAGAACGGGTTGGAATGGATTTTTGGTGAACACCGCTAGTCGGCTAGTGAGAAATGAGGGAGATAGTGCCTGCATTGGAATTTGATTGTTTATGTGGAAAATCAACTCTACAGATCTGAGAGTTGAGATTTGATCTATCACCTAGAGCAACAGGGAACCAAAGTGAGAAGAACTGAGTTTGGACAGCTCAGTTGGAAGAGCACAGAAATTTTGGTGGTGCCTATAAGCAAAAAACAACAACTTGAATGGCATTTCTCGTGGGGCTGCTAGCTGCTAGTGGAGTCGAGCCGGAGGTAGTAGCGGTGGTAGAATTTATCTGATTAAAATACAACCATTCCCAGGGCCAACATAGCTCTGTTTGTCGAGCAGTTGACTGAATTTATAGTCTAGGTCCAAGGCCTGAGTCATCCACCTTTTTTTCTCTTGCTTGGTGTGGAAATTGTTCGTAGAGCTATTAGAGAGCGTAGGAAAATCACACTATAAAGTGTGGAGCCAAAATTTTGTTGTTCTTGCCATATTTTCGATGTTGTCTTTGGTAGAGGTCGTCGAGCACATATGAATTTGTGCGAGTGAACTGCGAGAAGCAACATATTGCAGTTCCATTTGTTGGCAGTGTAGAAGCGTGGAATGGCCTGTTCATGCCTGTAGTCCACAACAAGCCGAGAAAGGGAGATGGAGTGTGCATCGGTGAGGGTGGAAACATTGGTTCTGATGAAAATCAGAATGAGTGGATATGCGCAGGAGAAGCGCAGAGAGCCCAACCTGGGGTGGCTAACATTGAGGGTCACAATTCGATGCATGAGCTGAAGCCCATCAAAATGTGGCTAAAGGTTGTGGAGGAAAATGACAAGTTTGGCTATGACATGGAGTTACGTGAAAGAGGCTTGTTGTAGATGTTGCGTGAAGGCTATAAAAGTATTGTGATAAAGATACTATGCAGTCCATTCCAAAAATTATTGTTAGTCGGGAGTGATCCTTGAGAAAATCAATTTTTCAAATGTTTTTTTTAGTTTGAGAAGTAATGGAAGTGTCGCCACAAGGTTGGCAGATATTGGAGTCATCTTCTCCTGTCAGCAACCTCTCATGGAAGAGTAAGATATGGGCTGATTCAGTTCCCAACCGTAGGGAAAATGCCTCCTTTACTGAGTGTTGAGTGTATATGCTTTGATGAAATGAATTGTCTTCATGAATTGTTTTTAGTTTTTTAACTAAAACATGTTGAGCATGATCAACTTAACATATAATGCATTCATGTAGATCTAGTTGAAGAAATTGGATGTTTGTTGTAGTGACATTGGTATTACCAGCTATTGTCACAATTATGAGTGTGTGTTGGAACTGGTCATTCCAACAATACACAAATTTGGAGGAACTATTGGTTACCAGATATGATGAAGACATGACATTGAATATGACATCAAAGGAGCTGCATCAAAGATTAAAGGATGATGGGTAGTGAAGTGAAATTTTGTTAGAGTTTGTAGAATAGTCTCATGATGATGATGTATTATGAGTCACACAATGTAATTATAGCAAATCTACATGTTATTGTTTTGTAATGGTGAATTGTGTTCCTTGAAATGTTTTATGTACCTGTTGTAAGACCCAAAGAGGCATGCATATCCTTTGTTCCCTCCTTTAGAGAGTTTTAACACCCTGGAAGAGTGTGTCATACGGGATGGATACACTTGGGTGGGTCATATCGTTTTTAGACTCCATGAGGTGAAATTTTATATTTAGGGGGAGTTCATCGAGAGGTTGGATGAACCATGTATGTGAAGGACTTCCTAGTAGACTAGCGGTTGCAGCGGTTGGGAACCCATGCATTCCGGTAGATGGTTGTTCCTTTATATGGACATCGACAAATGCATGAACAAGGTACAAGGTGTAATTACTAGACTTGACCAGATGTAGATCTTGCAAATTGATATTGAGACAAGTAGTCATTAAGGGGGAGTGTTGGAAAATGTAATTCCTACTTGTCTCAGTTGTGATTCTTGCTATGTAAAAGAGTCTGTTCCTATTAGTTAAGAGTTGTTTCCTAGATTGGTGTGTGGTTGAGATATTTTCTCAACCAAGTGATTATATGTCCAAGATAGTTTCCCTATCTTGAGACAAATCTTCATCTATTTATTTGTAACATTATTTGATCAAAGATAATACAGATTCCTTATGGAAATTTAATAATTTCCAGTGGTTCAACCTATGATCCAACCTTCTGTTGTGACAATGGTAATCTCAAATGAGGTAACAACGAAGAAATATACCAATCCTTATGTTACTCATTTGAGATTTATAGATTAGCCTATTATAGGAGACATTTCAACCTTTGATCAAATCATATGCAAATTCATTCACCTTCTGCTTAATTTCTTTGACCTCAGTCACAGGCTAGGCTTGAGACTTAGGCTTTCTAAATTCATTATTGAGTGCATCTTTTGTGTCTTTTAATGACGCAGTTGGATGAGTCATACTGTACTTAATATACCAACTCAGCGCCAGGTCTTGCAATTTTGTGATCATCTGTGCTTTTTTCAGATCGCCATCCGTTATTTGTTGTGACTTCCACACAGCACCTGCTACAAACCAAAATTGATTAGGGTATTTTGTCCCTAAACCCTTGAATATAGGCATATTCATAGTGTTCGCCATACTGAATAGCAAAGGTGAAGGTGGAGGTGGAGGTGTAGGTCTGTGAGATGGAGGTGATGGCGGAGGTGGAGTGGATGGATGTCGTATTCCCGCATTACCCTAATCTATCATCTGCAACACACCTTGAGGCATCTTTAGACTATTACTTTCTTCATCACTATTAGATGATCCCAACAAAGGACTGTACTCAGCACTTGTATCTAGATATCTTCTTAATGGTTTCCCACTTCACGTAGCTCTCGTCGCATCTAATCTAAACATCAATTTAGTGGCATAACTCGTTTCTCACACAATAGCATTTTAATCCAAGTTTTCAGAGACTTCAGATACTTACCTCTTGGTCCTTTGAAAAATCGGCGTTCAGCTTCGCTATAACTGACATATGTATCAATCGCGAACTCAGTAATAAATTCTCCCAAAATAGTATCGATCCAATCATCGATAGCCTTCGCAACCTTGTTTTATGATCCTTCCAAGTGCTTCACTAACTCTGGAGTCCAAACAATAGGGTTATCCAACTTCTAGGTAGGTTGACCATCCGCCAATTTAGCCAGTCATTCGTATAATTCACATAGAAAAGAGAAGAAAAAAACTTTGTGTTCCTCTGTATACAGGTATCTATGCAACCACTCTTCTTTCAACGAGTGGAGATTCTTGTTTTCTTGGGATGCAAATTTGTGCAGCTTCCAATCTATCCACTTTTCAATCTCCTTCTTAATCGGTATCCACTTATGCCACATCACACATTCCTCAGATAGGTCTTGGTCCCGGCAACAAAACCATTTATTGGCTTGAGGGGGCTTGGACCCAAGTTCGGGGTTAGCTATGCTAACCAACAAATCCCTACACTACCAGCCCTTTCGGGAACAACCCGCGTAGCGCAAGCCGTAGTCTCACCCGAGGCAGTATTGGGGGATGCTAGAACTAGGTTTCTACATCCATAGGACTATGTGATGTGTTTATGCCAAACTTAGGGCTTTATCTTGACCTTCGCGAACCCTTAACCCTTAAAACCCGGAAGTTACAACAATTAACAACTAACATATTTATGTCCTTCATCGATTGCACTAAACATGCATAACATCATATAAATAAACAGATCTACGTCTTCAAAAATCTATTAGGTACTTTTCCTGATTAATTGCATTCAACTTATAAAAAAATACACTAAGTTCAGAGAGAAAACAATGATGCATAGATACACAGATAGTTCTTCAAAACAAGCCTTTATTATATTGTAGATCTTCAATTACAATCTTTCTAACCTTGTGCACACAGCTGCAAGGGCCTGCGCACTCAACTACAAACTTACCAAGGTCTCTGTGCACACAGCTACAGAAGCCTTCCCCTTCGCCCAAGTACATAATAGACAAAAACAAACTCAAATCATGCACTATTATTCTATTTTAGTCTTCCCTTATGACTCTTCTATGAATTCCTTTTATATTCTTCTCCATTACAATACCATGGTTCGTGAACCATGGGTGGGTATCAAAACAACTTGAATCTTAACAAAATAAGGGGCTTTGACCTTCTAAAAGCCCCTTTGACTCCTATCGACCTACGTTACTCGCGCTCTACTCCTCAAAATCGAAGACTTTACTATATTTAACAAAATTTTACAAAATCTGACCCAGGGATCTCATCCCAACACTTTCTCCAAAGTAAGTTCAAAATTTAATTACGCTCCATGAGGATGAAGCCAAAAAAAAAATAAAAAAAAAATCAAAGTTAAATAATGCTCCCTCCAAAATGCCTCATGTCGGCCTCAATTGTATGTTCATGAAACTATATAAATGGAATTAATGTTCTCTAATTGATTAAAGAAAAAATAGCTCTATTGATCATCGTTGAGGAGTTCAGCGATGAAGTGAAATTGGGTTTTTGTTTTCATTTTTGGGAATAAAGGGTTTGTTTCATTCTTCTTTTTCCAAAGGGTTTTGCAGGGCTTCTTCGTTTTGTAAGTGGCATGAATTGAATGCCAATCAAATATGAAAGTGTCTGAAATTTATTGCGGCCCTAGGAAGACTAATCGATCAAACAAACAAATGTTGTCAAAATGTTTTCTTTTGAAGGGTTTTTGGGCTTACATCTCTGTGAATGGGTTTCACTGGGATATTGTCATTTGTTTGACGCCTATCATCAAACAACATTGCTTTGGAATATATGGTTATGGTTGTGGAGATTCGTTGTTTTTTGCAGTGTTGATCGCTCTTCTTGAAGATTGCAGGCCAATAACCTTGGTGATTTGTTTCTAGGGCATATAAACTTTGTGAGAGGGATTTTTGTTGTTCCCTTTTGAAGGAATTTAAATTCAAACTCAAAGATAGAAATTGAAGTGATCTTGTCCCACAAGAACACTAAATTCTGATAGAAAGTCATGTCATTAACCAAATTGCACCAATCCTTGTGTGGCATGGAGTAGCCATGTTAGGATAACACCTCAGTACAGGAAGGATCCCATTTTGTCTCCTTTTCAAACATTTCAATATGTGAAATAGTATTTTCTATGGACCTATGTGTTATCTCTACGGCCTAAGGTGTGTTTTGATTGCATCCCTGTGGCAATCACTTATATTAATTGGCATGAGTTTTGAACATGAGGAATTGTTACCATAACTAATGAAAAAATTTAAGGGATTTGGCCTTGATTCTAATTTTCAGTTATAAAGTCATGTTGATCGAAGCATGTAAGGAAACCTTACTGTAGACCACGTAAATTTGAACAAGTAGGGGTTTTACTATAGCCCCACTCACTAAATAATTTGAAGATCCAGTGCATACATAGGAAATAAGCCTTGTTCTCGTCTTAAAAATCTAGAAGATAATATTTTGCCATCACTGCAATATTCAATCTCAAGCATAGACCTTGATGACTGAATTGGAATCTTGATAACCTTAATAACATGCCCTTAACTGTAACAGTGACTTGGAGATTTACTTGACAACGAGAATGATTGACAATGTGTTTCCAGTAATGTTTGATCAGAATCCTTAATATTGTGACAGTAATGATTATACATGAGTATTATGCATGGCTCATTTCTATAATTGACTAACTAGATAGTGTGATAGTGATGATCTCTTTTTGACAGTTTCCATAATATATCACTTTGATCTTGCTTTATGTTGGAATATCTAATTCCTACTTGTCTCTAGTTGTGATTCTCACTAAGTAAAGGAGTCTTTTCCTAGTAATTAGGATCCATTTCCTAGTTTGGTGTGTGGTTGAGAGATTTCCTCAACCAACAGATTGTATGTACATGTATATATGTAATTACATTTGATTAATGAAATATAGACAATATCAAATTTTATCTTGGTATCAGAGCCCGTTTGGGCCTGGTCCTTGGCCCCTCCTGGGCCAAGGGAAGTTTGGGCCTGGACCTTGGGCTAGAGAGTATGTTTGTTTGTCTTTAGCTTTTGTTTTTTTGGTTTGCCCATCCTTGGATTGTTACAACAGGAGCCCTTGATTGTAAGAGGATCGGGTTGGATCAAAGACAATGTTTCTCTATGGAGCGATCTTCTCCCTTATTTCCTGATAAGAAAATCCTCCTTAGTGATCTGTGCTCATGGTGGTTGATCGATCTGGTGAAGGTTGGGTGAGTGATTGCTCATTGGGGACAGAGTGGAGGCATCCCCCGATTTACAAAATCAACAGCCTGGTTCATGTCCCATACAGAGTTTGGCGGAGCGGAGCTTCAATTTCTCGGAGAGAAAAATCTCTTAAATCACACTACAGATAACCTCACACAGTGATTTTAAGGGACACAAAGGCTAGAAAGTGGTTCACAGCAGCTCTGGATCTAGATTTATTTGTGCGCATTTTGAATATTTTGAGGCTTGTTGGCCTAGCCTGAAAGGTAACAGGGTTTGATCGGATAGTTGTCGGTGTTTGACCTTTGAATCAAAATGGTGAGGAATTTGACATAAATTCATGAGATCTGAGGTGGATTGCGTCGAATCGAGGGGGAAGGGTTTCGATTTGGTGCCAAACTAGGGGTAGAAGGAGGAGTAGGGCGCTTCGTGCGCTTCAACGAAGTGTCATCGCCTTCACACCAGATGGCGTCGGATATCAATCTAAGTCCTGCATTAAGTGACATCGATGGCCAACTTAGGGATCAATTATGTGCTCTCTCAAATGAATTTCATAAATTGGATAAAATCAAAGACCCAAACAGACAGAACAAGAAAATGTGGCTACCAACAGGATTTACCAAATTTGGTTAGGCAGCAATAAGTTTTTACTTGGTGGGAGGCTAATATTTGGTCTAGAAACGAGGTCATCTTTCCAGCTCTTGATATGCGTGTAAAGAATGTGGCTCACACATATTGTCTGGAGCATAAAGGGGAAAGTGACCTGTTTGATCAGGTGTTTGGATTGTTAAATTCATCCTTAAGGGACAATGACCATGGTTCCATGAAATTGCGTCGGGAACTTGTTTGCTGCATGGAGGCCATTCAGACATATATTTTTCAACATATGTCGAAAGAAGAGGAACATGTTTTTCCATTGCTGATTCAATGACTAGTGACTACGCGGAACACAGTGATGCAATTTTATTGGTGGTAGTGCCTGCTCACAGGCACCAGAAATTTCTTCATCACGAGCTCTTAAACTGGCCCTTGAATTCACGATTCAGATGGAACTTGTTTTAGAGGTTTGTCAAGGCAGCACGAGAAGAAAGTCTGGATAAGACAGTAAGGATTCAGATGAGTTAGACGCTAGTGAAGGCTTCAATGGACAACTTGCATTGAGGCTGTAGAGCCGATGGTGGAGAGTCTTTGACTGGTTTTACGAATTAAATTAGCGGATGGTGAATCGCCAATTGAGGTTCATTGAGGATTGCTTATATTATTTGGTATTGTATTTTTTTTTGGGTATGTGTAAAGGGGAATTAGTCTTGGAAATTTATATACATATTGAGATTCATGACCTCAATATAAAGTCATTTTGTTAGAATTCGTGATTCTAACAAATGAAGACAGGTTAAGCATGAAGTTCCAAGATTTAATTGACCAAGAAAAAGATGCCCAAGATGTGAAACATGCAGCAACAACGATTAAATGATGATGGACAACTAGCTGAAAGTGTGAGTTTGTTTGTGTTTATGGAATAGACTCTATTATGTTGTAATGTGAATCACAGTTGTAATGTAAGAAAGTCTACGATGTTTTATTGTGGTTGTTGTAATGTATGTACCTGGTAACTCCAGAGTTGGAGTGTGAAATGTAAGCCTTGTAAGGCAGGTGCATACCCATACAGTTTGTGGTAATCTAAAAACCACTTTGTATTTTCAGTGTCGGTTTGTGGTAAGCCAAAAACCACATGTAATAGCGAAGTGTGACAGAGATTCCTGTAAACATTGTTTAGGGTTCGCTGACAAAACCCTTGGCCCAGAGTGGCTAGAGTGCCTTAGTGGCAGGTTTGTGGCCCATGGTGCCTGGAGTGCCCTAGTGGTATCTCATTTTAACATGTTATCATTGTAACATGAAGAGCCTTTGTGGATGAACATTGTTGAGCCTTCGTAGCTGTGTTGAGCCTTGGTGGTTGAGTTGAACCATGCTAGCTGAGAGCCCTTGGAGGCATGGTTGAGGGTGATACGATAAAACCCAGTGCATGGTTACAGGTAATCCGACAAAACCCAGGTTAACAATAATGGAGGGGGATTTGCAGGTACAGGTGTGCAGTTATAATGGTTGGAAGAACCATGTATGCGAAGGACATCCTACAAGACTAGCGGTTGCAGCGGTTAGTACCCATGCATTCTGGTGGATGGTTGTTCCTTTATATGGACATCAACATATTCTTTTTGGTATATTTGACCACAACTGGATTTTGCAAACTGATATCGAGACAAGTACTCATTAAGGGGGAGTGTTGGAATATCTAATTCCTACTTGTCTCTAGTTGTGATTCTCACTAAGTAAAGGAGTTGTTCTTAGTAGTTAAGATCCATTTCCTAGTTTGGTGTGTGGTTGAGAGATTTCCTCAACCAACTGTGGCTTTTGTGCCACGCAGGTCTTAGTGCCCTCGGCTCTGGCGACGAGCAACTAAACAACCTCTCACTATGAGTATCTAATATCCAGGGAGTGGTTCAAACCATCTGATTGTGTGAAATCCTATATATACTAGGTTGTTCTCCTGATTGTATACAGGGTATATGTGTGAAGTGCTTGGGCACTCTCCAGGTATCTTACCTAGAGAGCCACTTAATTAATAGAAGATCGATTTTTATCATGGTATCAAAGCTGCAGGAAGGAGTGGCCTGTACGCTGAGTTGAGGAATGCAACATCGTTGCGTGTGGAGCTGAAGAGTAATCGCATCGTCGTCACAGGAATCAGGTGTACCTCTGTGACTAGTCGCAAATCCGAGGAAAATAACAGCGACGAAGTTGCATGGAAAACGTGCCCTGCGTTTTCTTTTGAGGAGGTTGCCTGTAGAAGGGGGAGATCGCCCTAGCCTTGCCACGTGAAGGAGCCAGCCGAGGAGACCAGCCTTGTCGCATGGAGGAGCCGATGAACGTGGAGCACAGAAGCTGATAATGGCTGCATGGAAGCCGAGGGCGTGCCTGGTGAGGAGGTGCAGCAGTGGAGGCCCGTTCGTGCAGCGATTGCGTGGTGGTTGTTTGTGTTACATATTGTAATTACATTTGATTAATGAAATATAGACAATATCAAAGTTTATCTCTTTATACCCTTGATGTTTGATAATTATGTAACTATGTTCTGAAGAAGAAAATGATCTTGAAGTCTTGCATGACAATGTTATTGTATACTATGAAGCCCTGAATGCCAAGAACCTTGACATTATAGTGACAATGTGACTTGGTGTCGTAAAATGACCTTGATTTATACAGTGACTAGATTTTGACCTTGTCATAGTAGAACAGTGACCTTGTATACATTGACCACATTACATACCTCAACAGTGGCAGTGCTCTTATCAAAATTGATTTTGTTGTATAACAGAGATTCACATCTGGTTTATATGGCAAAGATCTTGTATGGTCATTATAGTAAGATAATATATCAATATAGACAATGATAATGATGCTTGGTGATATAGTGGCCTATATGACTATAATGACATAACAGTGATATCATAGTGACATGTGATACATGGATGATTGTATTATGATAGTGATAGTGAAGTGCTAGTGACAGGATATGACTGTGACAATGATGACGCTGTGGGATGTGATTTGAATTCGCTTATGATAAGGTGTTGGTTGCAACCTAGGGTTTGATGCATAAGAGCAGCAGTGTAGTGCAAGCATAATAGTAGTATAGTGAGAGTACGCAGCAGTAACAGAGGACAATTGGACAACAGTGACAATGAGTAGCAGCAATGGTTAGTGACAGTGGCAACAGTAGCAACAGAGGTATCATTTGACAGAAGCAGTGGACAATGATGGTACAACATTGGCAACAGTGACAACAATGGTGGTAGTGATGATAGTAGAATCAGCAGTGGAGACAGTGGTAGCAGAAGCACTTGCAATAGTAGGCAGATGGAGTAATAGTGGTAGTAATGGCAGTAAGAGTGGAAAGTTGTAATTGGGTCATTGTCTCTGGTATGAGAGCCCAAATCATTTTATGAAGCATTTGATTCCTTCTAGCTTGTTTGTTAAACCCCTTGGCGAGGCTTATACTTCCTTCCAGTTCAACTAGTAAATGTGGATGTAACCATAAATAACAAAGCTTATTTGGACCACATATTTTGTGTATTGTCATTAATGTGATGTTGTGTTTGATTAATGCTTTGAATATTTAAGTATATAAACTAACGAATTGTATAAAACTAAAGGAAATACTTATTCACCCTCTCTTAGTATTTCTAACAATTCACAAGTTGTAAAAAAATCAGTGCCAAAAACATTAATAAAATTTATAAATATTAATTACCAAGAGAAATTTTATTCATCCTTCCTTACTATAAATATTTCTCTTTCGACCATTCACTAAGGCGAAATCATCAACCATTTGCAACCTCAAAATTTAATAAGAAATAGAAAAAGATTTAAAGAAGAAATAAAATTCAACTATATCATCATTAAAGATGAATTCAAATAACCCTAACTCTATGCCTCAGCCATTAAAAATTCAAGTATCACAAAATTATATCTTTCTTAATATCTAAATTTATATTGTATTGATACCATTAAAACTTCCAAGAGTGTTCGAAACAAATTGTTCCTACACTAATTTCTTCATCTTAATTTACATGAACAAATTCCAATTATCCATCAGTACATTTTCGTTATTATTATGATTTATTTCAAAAACCAAAAATATTATAAAAAGAAAAAGATGGTGGAAAATATAAAATTCACACCGCAAAAACTCGTTGCAATTTGCTAAAAGTGGAACCTTTTAGAACATGATGTCCAAAATATTTTGTTGTTCTGTGTATCCTTCCTCTGCTGATGAAAAGCTGCCCCACCAACACCATCACAAAAATTCAATCGTTCCACCGTATGAATATTTCTCCAACTCTGAGTGTTATTCATTCCTTTATATTTTCTTTGGCCGAGACTGTCATTTTTAACATGAACCGCTAACATTTTGATGAACTTTTTGTGAATGTCTTTTGTTTTTTCATGCTTATTCAAACAATGAATGCTTCTGGCGTCCACATTTTTGAATGTGAAAAGAGTTCAACCTCAACTCCGCTCCATTTACTTAGATTGCGACAACGGCCATGCTCTACTCTCCCATTAACATAACAACGTTAGTGGAATTTTTAAAAAATTGTATAAGTTTATGGGGTTTCGGATATATGGTAATTTAGTGCCTTGTTAAGCCACTTTAAGATGTTAAGTTATTCGCCTTACAAAAAGAAAAACATCTCTGTTAGATTTTTAGAGAAAATTGACAAAAAAAAATCATAAAAATGAACAAAATGTAAAATAGTAAAACTAAGTTATAACCATAAAAATCTTATTTTTTCAATTGTTTTAAATGATATATACATAATTTTTTTAACACTATATAATATATACATAATTGGCATAAAATATTTTACAACATGTGTGAATTGAGGCATTTTATATATGGAATATATTGCCCATATTAAAATTGGTTTTATTGTTATTAATATAGTTTTAAGTATACATCAATATTACTTAATTCTACATATTAAAATATTTTATTAATGACTAAAATAGAATCTTTTTATTGTTGTGATTTTTTAAATGTTAAATCTTAATTTTATATTAAAAATTGAATGAATTGCACATCTCCATCTTATTATTCTTATTAGAATATACTTGTTATTTTTTTATTTTTTTTCTAAGTTAAGATTTTCCATTTATGTGAAATTATTACATCGTTGCCCACTATATTCCAAAATTCTACCACTCTCACCCTTACTAGATTTGTTGGCCATTAGGTAGTTACCAAAAATGATTACACCATACCAAAAGGAATTTGCAATCTAGAACTAGAAAAGAACACAAAACCAAAAAAATAGTAGCATCAAGGCATAGGACAGAATCATTAGGATTTAGACGAATTTACCAAAGGAAGATTCTCCAAATGTGAACTAGGGGGCACAAATGCCGAAATTCACAATGTACATGCTTTTCCATGTGGGCCAATCAGTCATCTAGACGTTCTAGGCTTTCTTGCATGTTGCATTAGTTTTGTTGAAGATGAGCCAAGTTGTCATGCATATGTCATTAATTCCTTTGAAAATTGTTAATGAAAGATATAATAGCATTTTAGTCACCATGTCTATCATTTAATACTACTCCATAAGTATTTTGACTTATCTATGCTAGCAACAAGTGTTCTCCAAGTAACGGGTGTTCTCGTAAAGACTAGGATAATTACATGGGTGAAAGTTTTTCGCCTCTGCCTAGGCCAAAGTCTCTGAGTGAGGTCGTGTTCGTTGCCCAAAAACCCCCCTTCCATTTTCTCTAAATGAAATGGGTCATCTTGTTTATATTAGATTCATAGGTTAATTGATTGCATTGTTGATTTTGAACACCAATTTTATTTTCTTTGAGATTGTTAAATATTTTGATAAATGATAGAGGTCTTCAATTTTTATGACTTTTGGAAAGTGCCTTAGAACATGTTTGTAACAATTTTCCTTACATAGACTCCATGGCCTAATTTTATGATTATTTGCTTTAATAAGTCAAATATTTTATTGCCGTTCTTAATGCTAGCTTGAACGATACATAAGTTGGTGTATGTTCTTATGTTTTTCTAAGAGTTTGGATGCACTTTTGTTTACATATCCTTATGTTTATGCGAACACCACTATTCCTAATTCCAATATCTACACTGTGGAGTGAACTTTTGTTAGTGACTTTTAACAGTTCGAATCAAGTTTAAACCATATGGCATATGGTATTTTTGGATTGGAATTTCATGTTTATATAATCTCGATCCTTTTAAATCAAGGATTAAACCTTTGTAATTAATCAATTTACGCCAATTCGAATGTGGTTTAGACTATGAATGATATGGGATTACAATATTTGATTTTCATCAACTTCCTATGCTTTTGAACCTAACAATTGACAGTCACATTGTGTTATAGAGCATTCATGTTTGGAAGGGCTTGTAACGAATATTTAATGGGTTATTTTGATTATGTGGCAATTGTTGGGTCCTTCATTTTTGGACATTTTTCATCAATTTTTAGCCAGAAAAGAGTTGTGGAAATGAATAGTGGAAGTAGGAAAAGTAAATGGAAAAACAGGTCATAAGTCGAGAACAGAAAGGAGAAAGCGATAAGCAGGGGCGATAAGTGGACCAAGTAACTAGATTTTGTCAAAGGGATCAAGGCTAACCAAATCAAGCGCATGGGATCATGAAAAAGAAGCAAATCTATAAAAGTTACATGGATCGATTTGAATGCATAGAATAGAGAGGGGTCTATACCGACATGTTGTCGGAATGAGATTTCAATCTTTGTGCATGTAGTGAGATTGTAATCCAAACTTGATATGTTCTATTGATATAACTTTGAGTAAATCTTGCACAATTTTGCAAATCTGTATTATAATGGTTCAACTCTTAATCTAATATAAGGAGGATGTTGTGGGGCGATATATGTGTGTATTGTGAATGAATTTCACTTATGCTATGTATCACCATTTTTAAAAAAATTATAATGTTTCCATAAGTAACCTATTGTATATTGTGTATTGTGCGTGAGACTATTTGTGTTTCCTGTGTAATCAATTTCCTTATGAATGATATGCAAATAATTTGAATCTTAACACTATCTAAACTCTCCTCTCACATTTAAGAAGTCTCGGCACGCCTTGGGTGAGCAGTTTCTCCTTTGCGAAGGAATGTAAACAGTAGCGTTGTGCTAGACTATGACGAAGTCTCTTGCTGGAAACCATTGGTCGAACCCTAGGTCTACATGACAAAAGTTTCTGCCAATGACAACATTGGTTGTAGTGGTGCATTATACCACAAGTCCCTCCATTAATTTCAATGTTCACTGTCAGTACCTGATCCTCAATGTCATTTCAAACCTATGAATACCCAAGACCTAAACTTGGATACGAATATTGTTCCACCCGAATTCAAACTTTGTTCCGAACATTTTTGTCAAAGTCTCTAGTATTTTGGATATGCAAGGTTTTTATCTATCATAACCCAGATGAATTCTTGGATTTCGTATGTGAAAGACCTCTGCCACATTGTGATACCCATCTTATTTAATGGCCCTTGGGGTAATATTTAAACCCCTTGGCGATGAGATGGTAGAAGATTATAAGGAGTATCTTGCCATGTTTAGCAGAGCAAGATGGTGGGAATTTATCCAAGCCTTTCAAGGCCGTCATGTCAAGGTCGCTAAAGCCTTTACAGAGAATTGTAAGGCTAGGGTTGCTAAAGTGGGAGATATTGAAAATCCTGTTAATTAATCTTTCATAGCATAGGCTACTCACATGCCTACTGATGGAGAGAAATGGTCCAAGAACCACCCTGTCAAGGACATTCCATGGGAAAAAATTTTATTCTCCAAGAAAGTGTTATACAATATCAATGGTATGATTTTTAACCTCCTTAAAAGTAAATGGTGAGACTTGGTTCTTATTATTTAGCGTTATATTGCTTGTAAAGGTCGATATGGCTCTATTTTCTACTATCAAATTTGATTACTTATGATTTTTTTGGGTTTAAACTAAACCTACCTTATTATTTATTCAAAATCCTAATTAATATTTCAAAATTCTATCAGATAGGATAAAAAAGACCCCAAAATAAGCTTGTTTCACTATGGGTTGATTTGGATTTTGGTTAAATTTCAACAATCCCAAATAGGGGATTCCTTGGAATCATTTCTTTGTAGAGACAATTTTGTGAAGCCTCTAGTTAATGATGGGGGGAAAAACCATCCAAAAATTGAAGAAGATGAGGAGGATTCTCACGAAAATTTGTCATAGTCCCATGCCTAAAAATCCTAATCAACTGTCTCATTTGAGCACACCAAATGACACATATGAAAATCCTGTAGACTTGGTCTCCACTCGTATTACCTGTAATGTGTCTAAAAGGGATAAAATGGATCTTGTCGAACAAAACCTTGACCCTACTCTGTTTGGAAATTTTGAGTCCGAGCTAAATTTCTCTTTGTGTTATGACCAACACGAACCTACAGACAAAATAGTCAAATGTGAGAAATTACAACCACACCATCCCAGGTTAAAAGTAAATAGTTATATCATCAAATATCTCAAGCCAAAAGGAATAGGTCTAAAAAGGGTTCATCCATGGTCGTCCATGTCCAGATAGACATTCCTAAAGAACCAATACTTGAAAAGGATAATCTAGAACCCAATATTGTTGAAGATTTCAAAGATAACATTGTCTTTAGAAAATTTGGTGATGTTTCATTTGGGTTTAACAATGACTTTCAAATTAAAAAGGAATCTCATAGATGTTTACAAAGTTGGTTATAGAAGGGAAAATACATAGATGTAGTTCTTTTATCTTAAACACAGAATACATGAATTGCAACAGGAGAACAAACAACTTAGGCTCCAAAGTAAATTCATGACAAAACAACAAGATAAATAGATTATCGAGCTAAAAGAAAAGTCACAATTGGTAGATAAATAAGTAGTAATTAAGTCTTCTGAATTAACGTTATTATTACTTCTGATTTGTAAAGTCTTTCTACTTCCAAGTGATTGATGTTTAGATCAATTGTTTTCTATTTTCATATCTTTCAAAAAGTACGAATAAGCATTAGTTAGTTTGATTAACTTTATCAATAATAGCTATAGAATCATATATTATGTAACAATTATTCTAGAAAGATATTGGTTGTTGATTTTATCCATGTGGTATCCTACAGGAGACCTATACAGGAGTGCGGTCGAGTTTTATTTTCAATATTTAATCCTTTTAGTTATCGTTGTCTACTTACATGGGATTTTAATTGTTATACATGCTTAAGTATATTTCAATATGACCTATAAAGTCAAAACCTAGGATAACCAATTTTCCCTGAAATTTTGGGAATTATATTTATATTTTGATATTTGGTAATTATGTATGGAGGGATATTTCCTATATAAATATTGTATTAAACATGAGAGAAAGGGGAGGGATGGAATCAATGAAATTATGCAATGGTGACATTGGAATTATGTCTTTAAACTGACTACTGTAAGTTTTTGTGTTGATTGTTTTTAGTGTGAAGACATAATTGCTTATACCTCAAATAGTTCATTGTTACATGTTTAAATTCCAGTGATTTCTTTTACTATGACTCAAGAGGTCCTGAAGTTTGGATTAATATCACTTCCTTGATTTTGTTTCAAGGAGTCAATGTTTGAAATATTAATTCACCTGTCCACATTTTACTAATTCTATTTGCTTGAATTTCAAATCAAGTTATTTCTTACATTTTGCATCTACAAGACTTAATTTGGTTTTGGTATCATGTCTATTTAGATTTGTGAAATGTATTTCATTAATTTAAATTGCCACATATATGATATTTTTATAAATGGAATTGGTACTTTGTTTGTTTTTACTTTCTGAATCTTACACATTAATCTTTTATTTTTAATGAGCATATTTCTCTAGTTCATTTTAAATGAACAATTATTTTTATTAACGAGAAAGTAAAATTAGCCCTTTAAGAAATCATATGCTCTTAGCATATATATATATATATATATAGTTCATTTATTCTTTTCTTTATGATATTTATTGTGAATCATACAAATAATTTGAGATTTATTTTGAATTGTTTAGAAATGTAAACGAGTTAGTTGTGATCTTTCTCGTTATTTTTCAATTTATTTTTACATTAAAAGTCAATTTTATTTTATAGTTAAGAATTATTCTTTCCACTTAGAATTTAAATTATTCTTTAAATTCTTTATAACTTAAATTTGTACACCAGTTGGAGTTTCTTCTGGTGATTCTACAAGTTGTATATTTGTACATATGCATTAACCTTTAACCAATTGTAAATATTAATGTATGATATTGAGAAGAGATTTAATGTTTTCCTTCTAGTATGGGAAGGAAATATTTGGCTAACGGAGCCACTAAACCCGTCAGGAAAGCCATAACACATGGCTTGGGTTATTTAAAGAACCTCGGTCTGGGATGTCTCCTCTTATTGACAAGTGGTCATTTCTTCCCGTTAACTAATGGCACTAAAAGGAGGGACAATTATACTATAAATGGCTAAAGGGAGTCATCAAAAACCTCCAACCAATCTCTCTCCAATTATCACTCGTCATCGTTTAATCCCTCCTACGATTGAAATTGCTTCTAGCTCTCAGCGTAATTTGGTTTCAGCATCACCTTCTCAATCTAAGCACATTGCCAACAAACGTTCTACTCCTACTCATTCTTGAGTCCAATGTAAAGTTGCTAATATAATTCAAATATCGCATGAGTTTTGTAAAAAAACTTAAGTAATATTAGAAATAACTAATATTTTCAAGGAACAATTATCCTGACATCTTGCTTCTCACACTAATTTACAACTTGATGACCCTCTTGTGTTTGATCCCCAACCAAAATTTTCCTACATCACTAGCACATTCAATCAAATATTGCATGATATATTGACTGTCCAAGTTGATCCAAATCAACAGACTAATTCTAATCAACAGGTCAATCCTAATCAGTGAGATCTAGAAGTACCCTTCGGTGAACCTCTATCACCTACACAAGAACAACTTCAACTAGCATCAGAAGGAGATGGTCCACCACCTTCACCACCTAGTTCTACTTCCTCTTATTCTAGTGAGGATTCTTATAACAAATAAATATTTGGGCATTTGTCATCAACTAAATCACAAACATCACAAGATTCAATACATATGGAAAATAATCAAGCAAATAACCAGGAAAATAATCCTACTACACCTTGGCTTGATCTAGATATAGTTATTGAACCAGGTCACTAATTCTCTTTACCAAAAAATCCTCATAACTTTCTCCCTAAATTTGACCTTGATTCCAAACAACCTACACATGACCATATCAAAATAGTTATGTTTTCTCTCAGGCAAAAAAAAATGTACAACGTGAAGATGTTGTATGAAAACTATTTCCTTATGCTTTTCAGGTTAAAGTCTCCACGTGGTATTTCACCTAGCCACCTCAAAGTATTACGTCTTGGGGTTAATTTGAGACTTATTTCCTTGAAAAATCAACCTACACATGACCATATCAAAATATTTATGTTTTCTCTCACGCAAAAAAAATGTACAACGTGAAGATGTTGTATGAAAACTATTTCCTTATGCTTTTCAGGTTAAAGTCTCCACGTGGTATTTCACCTAGCCACCTCAAAGTATTACGTCTTGGGGTTAATTTGAGACTTATTTCCTTGAAAAATTTGGTGAAGATAAAACTCTTGAAGTCTTGGTGATGGAACTCCCCAACATGAAAATGGATCCAAAAGAAAGGATCAAATATTTTAATGTGAGGTTCTTAGCTTTAAAAAATAAAATTCCCATTGAATATATGCTGCCACAAAATATTTATAGTTGAATATTATTTCAAATCTTTACATGTCACCATTTCCATGCGGTTGAAAAGAACCCAAAAGGAAACTCTTCAAGAAAGTTTCGATGAAGCTATATCGGTTTAGAAAGATATGCTTAGTCTCAAAAAATATATTCTTAGTGAACAAGCTTCTTCTTCTTCTAAAAAGAAACTCAAGGTGCCTCCTAAACCACCTCTAGTTAAGAAATATCATGGATCCTTAGACCTTGAAAGTCTACATAAAGTCCTTGATAAATTGTCAAATGAAATTATCGATCTCAAAAAGAATGTATGAGAAGGAACTTCCAACAACGAAATTTTAAACCTCATTTAATGAAATCATTCGAGAACCCCCAAAATAAATCAACTCCTACTAAAGGACTAAATGTTGAAGGATTAGGCAATATTACTCCAGCTTTAATATTAGGGACTAACTCATCTTATGTGAGAAAATAAATGAATCGAATGAAGTGGAAGGTAATGAGGAAACATTTATTAATGATGAAGATCAATCTCCTCCTACCATGGGCCACTTTGCTCATCTAACCCATGATTTGTTTGAATAAGGCTATGAGATTGTTTTCACAAATCAACATCCTTATAACACTCGTAGAAAAAATACTTCTAAGGATCTAAATATTTCTATGTCTGTTAAAAGCAGGAATTTAAAGAAACAAGTAAAAAAATCCAAAAACATTTATGTCCCAGATTTGGAGCATGATCTCATTGAAGATCTCAAAAAACTAAAATCCAACATTTCAATTTTTGAGTTGCTAAAATTTCCTGTGATTAATAGAAATCTCAACAAATTCTAGCTGAAATTAATGGTATGAAAAAGGCTACTCCAAATAATGAATTGGCTAATTTTGGCAAAATTGGGACAAGTCCAGTCTCTTTTAAAAAATGCCCCTCAGATATCTCCCCCACAAAAACAAAGAATTCTAATGTGTCTCCCTTTTTGTTTACTTTTGAGATTTACAACAGGAATGTGCATAACTACATGGTCGACTCTCGAGCTTCCTCCAATGTTATGCCTCTTTATGTTTGTAAGAAACTAAATGCAGAAATTAAGTCATCCAAAGTTAAAATTGTCCAACTTGATCCACAAATGTTAAGGTTGTGGGAGAATTAAATGATGTGATTATTAGATTTTCCACTCATCATAGGAGGCATAAGATAATACAAATTGTTGTTTCTTATATACCTAAGGCTTTTGGTTTATTTTTAAAGCAAGGACTAGTCACAACATTTGAATGGTTGCTTCGCCAATGATTGGTCACATTTATCACTGCCTTGGAAAAGTTATCCAAACAAAATAAGTATCAATAGAGAATGGTGCATGCAACATTATATTGTTATTGATCTCAACGATCCTAATGAACCAATCTTAATCAATGATTCTCCTGTGGAAATATTTGGCATTAACATGTTTTTTGGCAATTTACTGTTGAAATTTACCCTTTCCCAAATTCACAACAACAATCTGAACTTGCATCTTGTACGAAGGTGATCACACCAAATAAAACTTTGATTGATGCTAAAATTGTTAAAATTAGTAATGATGAAGTGTGGTCCTTGTATTTTGATGGATCTAGATCAAACGGAGATATTAGTGTTGGTTGCTTGTTACTTGATCGTAAGGGAAATGAAATGTTCATTCCATCTATATTAGAGTTCAGTTGTACTAATAATATTGCATAGTATGAAGCTCTCATCCAAGGGCTCCAAAAAACCATTGATATTAATGTTAAAATATTGATTTTATTTTTCGATTCCAAAATTATAGTCAAACAAATACGGGATTCTATTCATAGTATTTCTACTCATTTAAAAAATTACCAAAATGAGATATGGAACTTGCTCTCTAAATTTTTTTAGATTTTATATTACTTCCATTCCTAGATCTAGTAATCAAGAAGCAAATGTATTATAGAATGTTGCATCTATATTAATACTTGTTGAAGGTTTTGAACTTGATTCATTTTTTGTTGAGTTAATTTTCAGACCATCTATTACTAACAATATGACTAACTGGCGTGTGTTTGATAATGACCATCGGATCATCAATTTTCTACTTATGGAAGTTTATTTCAAAGACGTGTTAACTGACTAGATCACTCATGAAGAAAATATCTGGAACTTTTTAGAAGTCCATAAACAACAATCAGTTGAAGAAGCATTCAATATGGTAAACTCTACTCCAAAATCAATTGTTAGGTTAGAAAATTTTTATGATTTTCATGATAAATTTAAAGGGGTTGTAAATTGAAAAAATAATAGTTCCTCAATGTGATATGAAATTATTAATTTGGGAACTCAATCCAATCCCTAGAAAATTAA
Source organism: Pinus tabuliformis (assembly GCA_031772625.1). Taxonomy (NCBI): domain Eukaryota; kingdom Viridiplantae; phylum Streptophyta; class Pinopsida; order Pinales; family Pinaceae; genus Pinus; species Pinus tabuliformis. The sequence goes on along the minus strand of CM062805.1, from coordinate 912,955,782 downwards.
GTTAGGGATTAATTGTACTCCAAAATAAAAAATAGATTTCATCCATTTGTTCAAAGAATACAAGAACGTGTTCACTTGGACATATGATGATCTAAAAACTTTTGACCTTAATGTAATGCAGCACGTCATCTCAATAAAACCCTAGACAAAAAAAATCAACAGAAACTAAAAAAAATGCACCCCATTCTTGATCACACTGTTAAAATCAAGTTAAACAAACTTCTAGCAGTTAAAATAATATTTCTTCTTGTATGTCATGCTTAGTGGGTTTCCAATTTGGTGCCTATGAGAAACAAAAATGGAGATATTCGACTTTGTTTCGATTTTCATAACCTCAATAAAGCCTCTAACAAGGAAAATTATCTTGTTTTGCCCATGTACCATATCTTACAACACGTTTCTAGCTCTAAAATGTTGTCCCTATTAGACATTTTTTTAGGCAGTAGCCAAGTCATGGTATCTTGTGCTGATCAACTCAAAACCACTTTTAGAACTCCATGGGGCACTTTTTCTTATAGGAATATGCATTTTGGACTAGTTAATGTTGAGGCCACCTTCCAAAGAGCAATGGACATTGTCTTTTGTGGCTTGAAAAATGAGTCAGTTGTCATCTATTTGGATGATGTCACCGTGTATTCCAATAAGAGATCTGATCACTTATCTCATTTCAGAAACCTTTTTGAGAGATGAAAAATATTTGGCATATCCCTCAACCCCAAAAATTCCATTTTTGTTGTTATCAAGGGATAATTGCTTGGTTTCATAGCTTTAAAGAATGGAATGATGACTGGTCCTGAGCAAACTCAAGTTGTTTCCAGTTTATTGCATTTTACTTCTAAAAATTATATGCATTGAGAAAGTCAATTTTGTGAGAATGTTTATTCCCAATTTCTCTGAGATTGCTAGACCGCTCCAAAACTTGGTCAAAAATAAATTTGTCTTTAAATGGGGTGATCAAGAAAAGGAAGCCTTCCATACAATTAGATAATCCATCTCAAAATATCTCAATTTAATGATTCTCAGTTTTACTAAAGACTTCACTTTGTACACCTTTGCTTCTGATAATGTGTATGTTGTCATTCTCACCCAAAATGTCAGGCCAAGATAGCAACTCCACAAATGAATTATTTTTGCATTAAGAGAAAACATGGATATATACAAGGAGAGGGAGACTATTGGGATCCATCTCCCAATGTCTCTTCATCTTCTAATTTCCTTTATTTTCTATTTACAATATTTACATGATTTTTCCTAATCCCAAATATTAGGTGTCAACATTTCCCCCCCTTAATCTAAAGGGATGTTGATGAGTCCAAGCATCATTCTGAATCTTTCAAACTTTTCTATTCCAAGCGCTTTGGTGATGATGTCTGTAATCTTCTCATTTGTGGAACAATGTCATAGGTGGATTGTCTTAGCCTCAACATGATGTCGAATCAAATGATACTTTGTATTGATGTGCTTGGTTCAATCATGGAACTTTTGGTTCTTGGCCAAATTTATTGCAAAAGTGATTTCAATCAAAAGAGGAGTTGAATGCACTTGTTTCTCCTGCAAATCTTCTATAATTTTCTCGAGCCACACAATTTCCTTCATTGCTTTAGTTGTTGCCACGTATTCTGCCTCAGTTGTGGAATCTGCTGGAACTAACTATTTGCGTGATCTCCAGTTTAACAGCCCCTAGTTGATTTTCCATGTAAACAAAATGATCCCATTGATTTAGATATGCGGGAATAAAATTAAATACAGATATAAATAGAAACATAGAGCTACAGCAAAAGCATAACTTCAATTCATTAATAACAAATTTATGAAAACTGTTACATGTAGAATGGAAATAAACTAGTTTGGGCGATGGTATCTTATCTTTAAGAAGAGATGTGGTAGCTACATGCCTTCTAAATTGTGTTACAATGAGGCTCGGAATCCTTTTTATCATTAAGAAACAATGGGAAACCATAAACATCGAAAAACCTAGCCCTAGGAGATGAAGCGCCAAAAGCTTGTGGGCCCCATTAGGGTTAGTTGGAATGTCAACTTCCCAAGGTTGTAACTTTGGCATATGTTTGACTATCATAATACCTCATTTCAAATATCTCTAAAAGGATGCAAAAAGAAGATAAAATAACAAGACTTTCACTTTCTTGATCTCTCTATTTTCACAAAAGACGTCTTTTAGGCCCTCAAAATGGCTCTGGAAACTTAGGACACAAAAAACTACCAAAAATAGTAAGTTGTGCTACAGTTAATGAAACTGAAAGAAACAATAGTGGGGTTCCAAGTGGAATAGGATGGTGGCCACCAATATCCACCTGAATCATTCCCCCCCCCCCCCCCCCCCAAGAAATTAATGGTCCCTGATGAGCCTCATCATTGGGTAATTATATGGGCCTTAATTCACCTCCTAGCTTAGTCAAACCAACTATTCTCATAACTTATTGCATACTTTTGATTATATTTTGTTTGTGAAATAAGTTAGAGTTGGATATTTTGCTTTGTGGTCTAATGTGCATTTAATGCAGGATTAAAGGATAAAAGCAAGGAATTTTGGCAAAGACCACGGTCAAAACTAGAATGGGACAAGGGAGAGGGATTATAGGAGGTAAATCCTCCTCATTTACTACCCCTCCATTCGAATAATCCTCCATCAGCTCGAAGTGAAAATAGCCAAATCATGAGGACTAGAAGGCAACCGAGCAAGTGAAAGACAAAGCACCAATTTATCTCGAGTTTGGGAGCCGAGCCTCCCTAACCTTAAGGAAGTTGTTGGAGACTTCAGATGTATAATTAGAGAGGCCTAGGACCTTAGTAGAATTCAGTTTTTTTTATTGTAAAACTCTACTCTATTTTCGAGCTGCAAGACTTGTGACAGTTTTTTATTAATTCTATTGTTTTTGTAATAAGAATGAGTTTTGTTTTGAGCCGACACTGAGTTAACTGAGAGGGATGAAGCTCTTGGGTTATGGCCCAACCCTAGCAGCCAAGGCTCCTCTTTATTGTACATGTATGCTAGTATAGATTCATAGTTTAATTTTTCATTTGCTTAGTAGATGCATTTCCATTACAACAATGTAGGTTAGATTGGTTGTGTGATAGTTTGCTTCCATTCGTGCCTTCTTTCAAGTAGTAGGTTAGCAAGGAGAAAAGGGATCACCATAAGGTTGTCAGCAGGTGTCTCAGACTCATTTCCTCCCTCTGGGACCATGACTTGAAGAAGGGACCCTTCAGCAGCCCCAAAAACATAGATTTCTAGTTCTTGCATGAGATTTGCAGTTTGTTGTCTTTGATTCAGTATTTGGTTCATGTTGGAAGACATATTTCATTGTCATCTTTTTCCATCTCCATTTCTGCAATAATATCTCACTCATGCTTTCATTCCCTTCAGCAACATTCTTCATGCGTAATATAGGCAACCGATTCATGCTTTTCTAGTTTATGAAAATGTATCTTGTTGCATAGTTCTTGGAGGACACACATGTTTTAAGCAAAACAGGAACTTCAGGAGGAGACCCACACTTCATCACTTGCAGCCACCTTCCACTTCATCCACCTTAGCCATCTCTTGTTCCACCATCACCCTCACTAGTTTTTTTTTATCATTTTTCATTGAAATTCCCCTAGTTACATTGAGCGAATCTATCCATCTCTTATCTTGGATATTGACTCTTGAGTGCTCCTAGACTTTCTAACACCCCATTCCACTCATCATACACCTTTCCCATTCTTCCCAACACCTCACAATTAGCTCTCGGCTGTATCCTGTAGGTTTCCTGTAATTCGTACAGGATCATCCTATAGGTTTCTTGTACATCCTGTAGGTTTTCCTGAAACAGCCTGTTTTGAGGCCGAATTTATGGGAAACCTTTAGGAAGTCACACAAAGTCTCCTAGGACCCTTCCACACCATCCAACCACTCCATAAATCTTCTAACCATCCTCCATCACCTTCCATTCACATGTCACATCCACAAGACAATTAATTTGCATACTTGATTTTGCCTATAAAAAAAAGTGAAACAGATTTAGTTTAGTTTTTTCCTTACACACTAGTATGGTTTGATGCTCTTTACTTCTGCATCTTAGATAGTAGCATTTTTTTAGTGTTGATTTAAAAATTCTTCTTAGCATAGTTGTTTAAATGGTTAATTAAGATATGGTGTGATTTAGCATTACATGTTGTTTTCTTCATTACTGCAGTAGAGTAACTCTCTTAGAGTAGATTTTCTCTTTTTCCATCAAAGAATCAAGCTTCTTCTGACTCTATAGAAGTTTGTCTTGGAACCCTTGGGGTCTCTCGCTGAACGAATAGTGACAATAGGTAGGACCTTCACTTTTACTTGTGCATACAACACTGTCACCTCCAAGTTTGTACGAACCCCAGGTTGATAAGTAAAGCTGGTAGCCCAGGAGTTGCAGCATCCTTGCTGCAATATTGGTGCTCATCAGTCCCTATTGCATTGAGTGCCTCAATGAGATGGGGAAACTTCTACTAAACTTTGTCCTAGTGAGTCACTTGCCTTGTGCAGGAGTTGGTCAGCTTTGACAACCTGATACAATTGGATATCCTTTTGGCGAGTGGTATGGCCATAATTTTCTACACAACAAAGTGTCCTGCGACCCAATTGTAGTGTGTCTCCCAAATCATCTTGGCACGCTTGCTTGGAGGAACACAAAGGTGGCCTAGGTAGCATAATAATGCGTCCTAGAGGTGGAAATATGGAACTTTCTTGCTGATATGTATATGAAACTGCTTGAGGATTATGATAAATTGCAATCAATTAAATTAGAGTTTTAAGCCTCTTATGTCAAATTCATAAACACATAAACATGAATTGAAAGTTCAGTTTTGGCAAAAAATAGCAAACAACATCACCATAACACCAAACACAACACAAAAAAATGATGGAGTTCACCCCTCTTGGGTTACATCTCCTATTCCAGCTTCCAATGATTGGGCCTCTTTCATTATGCTGATAAAATGGTGTTTACATCAAGTTACAATGCTCAAATCGCTTCAACACTAGCTTCAATGGATTTAGAACTGTCAAAAATCCCTGTCTAGCCTCTTTCTACTCCCAAAAATGCCAAACCTTGAGAAAGTTATGATCTCCCCAAGTTTTTCTATTATTCGTTCTACAAATAGCACATGTCTGCAAACCGTCCTACAAATCTACACCAAAAATCGTTAACGGAGTGATTATTTGGATAATATGTCGACACAATTTGTGGCCTCATTAAATTCGCCATTAGCCCCTTATTCTGAAAATCTCAGTCACGTGGCACCCCATGCGACCACGTTAGGGACCGAGTTTTGAGGGCTCTATCTACTTGTGCGCGCCCTCTTTCATGTGGTTGTTGCATAGAACTTGGGGCTGGCCCCTCTATGGTTAGCCCCTTACCTCCGCACGTATAGTCATATTAACCCCATGAGACTCAGGGCTAGAGCTTAACGTTGGCTCCCTCCCCAAATAAATGTGCCAACATAATGTTAAAATCGTTTTGTTCACAACTTTAAACAAGAGACATTCATGGCACATTGGTGTGATATTTAGTTGATTTTAACGAGGCAACAAGTTTGAAACTTATAGAGGTGCAATTATGCTTTTAACAAAATTTAGTGGCCACCAGGGTGCAACGTGGCAGCCTTTGGTTGGCCCACTTCACCAACTTCAAAACCAATAAAATTAACCCATTTCGCAGCCAATCGAAATCTACCAAATGTCATTCTTTCATTAGCTTATGGATCCCAATCAACCAGCCATGTTAGCAGGCCCAGTTAGCTGTACAGACGGTTGGCTGGGCAATCCTACAACTGCCTTTTGAAATTTTAGCTATTTCCCAAAACAATTAGAACGCATTTCTGGGGGCATACGACATCCTCTTTTCATGAAACAAATTGTGTTGGATTCAGAACGATGAGATCTATGCGTTCATTCTAGTTTCAATCCATTCCAACAAATTTCATTTTTGAGCATATTTTTTACCCACCAGATCACTTGCCATCCACTAGGATATGGTATGTGGTGGTGAAATATGGATCATTTTTGTACATTTGTGGCCATCGAAAGCTCTCATGGCCATACGAGTATATAACAGTAGTCAGTACTACAACTGGGGTCTGACTAAGGCAATATGTAACATGATTGGTGCTGCCCTTTTTGTATTTAATGTTCAAGTGGAATTGATGAAGAAACATAGACCACATTTGATGGCGATCATTTTGCAACTTCCCTTGTGTATGTATAAACTTAATAGGTCGGTTATCTGTGTGGATTACCATCTCCCTCCTTGAAATGTAATGTTTACATTATCAGAATACATCTCTTTATCATAAGTGGGGTACTTCTAAATTGTATTAGAAAGTGTCTCACTATGATAGGCCACCGGATGCTCATGTTGGGTGAGGACTGCACCAATAGCATAGCCAGAGGCGTTTGTCTCAATTTCAAATGGATGTTGTAGGTCTTGCAATGTGAGTACAGGTACAAAGCAAAGGTGGTGCTTCAGCTCAGCTAATGCCTTCTATTGGGACTCAGACTAGGAAAAATTTTCTTTCACTCCTCCTTTGGTAATATGACTCAAACACCAAGTGATATGAGAGAATCCCAACACAACCCTCCGATAAAAATTTCCAAGGCCCAAAAAGTTGCGAAGCTTTGTTAGAGTGATCAGGGTTGGCCAATCGCTAATGACTTGGATCTTATTCGAATCCACATACATACCTTTCTCATCTAGGATGTAACACATATATTAGACCTGGCTCATGCCAAAGGTGCATTTCTCCAAGTTGGCACACAGTTTGTGCTACCGCAAGGTTAGAAGGACTTGTCGAATTTGTTTCAAGTGCTCTTCCCAACTCTTTTTGAAGATGAGGATGTCATCCAGATAAACAACCATGAATGAGCTAGTGAAAGGCCACAAGATGTCATCCATCAACCTCATAAAAGTAGCAGGGGAATTTTTCAACCCTGAAAGGCATGGAAACCCATTCAAAAAGGCCTTCCTTAGATTTGAAGGTGATCTTCCATATATTTGTGGGCTCTATTAGAACATGATGATTGCAAGACTTCAAATCTTGGTGAAATACTTGGCCCCCTTAAGCTGGTCTAGAAGGTCATCAATCCCTGGGATTGGATACTTATTCCTGACATTGATGTGGTTTAGTGCCCGATAATTAATGGAGAGCCTCCATGTCCCATCCTTATTTTGTACAAGCACAATCAGGCTCCCAAAAGATGAGAAACTTGGTCTGTTGTGCCATTTTTATAGCAAATCCTGGATCTGTCACTTCATCTCTTCATTTTCCATAATGGAGCAACATTATATTATCCCACTTGGTAGTGGTGCTCCAGGAGTGAGATCGATCGAATGCTTGAAGTGATAGTGCAAGGGTACCCTTGTGGGTGAGAAGAAGATGTCCATGTATTCTTCCATGACCTTATACACCTTCTTCTGCTACATGGAGGAACCTTTCCTAGGGGCCATGTATGTGGCCATGATCTTCCCCTTACTTTGAGCATGAATCAGAAAGAAAAAAAAAATTCCCAGTTTGGTAGATGATCTTACTGCATTTCTTTTTAGATATCAAAGAGATGGCGACGGGTGGGGCTACCTTTGGTCTCCTGTCTAACTTATTTCCCAAAGTAATAAAAACGATGTGAGGCATGGTATCATACACAACTTGATGCTTCCACAAGTATGGTTGGCCTAATAACACATCACAAACTTTGATAGGATCAACGTCACACAATACCTCACCGTGAAGGGTTTGATGTTGTAGGGAAGGCAATATTGTTGGATGATAGGGAGATCTTGTCCCTGGTGGAACCACCTGATGGTGTATGGTTACGGGTGTGGCATGTTTGGCAAGCCCAACTACTTAACAAATTCTGTTGAGATGAGTTTATTTTAGCTCCCATTGTTGATAATGAACTATAACGGCAACCCCTTCACCCACATCTATGAGTGGAAGAGACGCTCCCCTTCCTATGGGTCTTTGGGCTCAATCTTTTGAACCTTGGTGGTGGCAACATTGGCACTGGGCTCTGCATCAATATTGTGCTTCCTTTTTATATTCCCCTTGTTGGGTTCAAACTCAGAGTCAGAACATGCATCTGACTTTGAACCCTTCATCTCAACCACTTGTGACTGCTCAACATGACACTCACTTGTGTTGTGAGTGGGGCTCCTGTGGAACTCACACCACTTCCATGTGTCCTTCTTTGTCTTCGTGGTTTTTTTCTTTGCTTGTGGCTTTGATGGGTTGTCTTGGGTCACCCCACCTTGGATTTTTCCTTTTTTCTATGGTTTGGGTGTGCCTTTTCCCTGCTTCGAATTCACAAATCCAAAGTCTCGCTTCTTCTATTTAATTTTTTTTCAATCATGGAAGCATATTGTTATGTTGCACCAAGCGAGGATATATCCAGGCACTCCACTTCTTCCTGAATGTATTCTTGTAGATATTTGTGGTACTTGAGCACCATATGTCACTAAAAAAAATTATACCACGCTTTGTGCATAAAGTGTGAAAAATATTTGTGAACTCATGCACATTTTGGTCCATTTGTTGTCGTAGTGTGGTCCATTGTATGTATTTTTCCGCATAGCTACCCATAGGGTAATATTGTTCCTTGACAACATCTTAGAAAGAGTTCCAAGTGGGTGCGGCTATGAAGTGTTACTCGACCATTTTCTCACAATAAATTTCCCATGAGTCCTTGACATGGGGAGTGGTCTTAAGCAGTGCAAAAGTAATCTTCTCCCTATCGGAGAAACTATGGACTAAAAAAAAAAAACCCTCCAAAATATTCAACCATTTATCTACAACATATGCATCTATTTCACCTTTGAATATAGGGATATCAAAGTTCACTTATACCTTGAAGGGGGAGGTTACATTGAAGGATCTGGGAAAAGTTTTCCATCATCTCGTTCCTTTGTTGCTCGAGGGCTTCTTCAAGAGGTAGTTTGATCAGATCTCATGTTACCTCGTCTTTCTTTTCTTCCACCATGGGAGGCTTTCAATGTCGACAGGGACAACCTTGCAAGGGTTCAACCAGTTATAGTCCCAACTCCTTATATCTCGACCTTATTAGGGACATGCATAGAAAAACAGAGAAAGAGAAAACGGCTTTGATACCATTGATGTTGTTAGGGTCCTATAGTCTAGAAATCATAGTTTTTTATTATCTTAATATTCCATTTTTTGGCCTATTTGTAAATTCTAGCCTATCAATCACAAGGTGTCATAGTCTAAAGGTTTCTATGTGAAAGGGTCTGTGGGTGTCATAGGTTGTCATCCCCCATTTTAAAGGTTCCTGTCGTAAATGGATGTTTGAAACTAAAATTGAATTTTGTAAAAGTCTAAAGTATAGAATCCATGAGACGGATATAAAGTCATATTTTCCAAATGTGTAATCATGGAGGGACAAGGAAATCATTAAGGGTTCAAGGGTTCATTTCATGGTGTTCATCCATCATTAGTCAAATTCATGCTAGTCATATTCATGTTAATTAGAATTTCTATGGATCTAGTTATTGGTCTTTACTTCTCATTATTAATCATCATTGGAAGTTATCCCCCGTGTCATTTCATTTTTCCTCCACTCAATCATTCATCCTAATGACATGAAACAAGGCATATGAAGGCACCAAATTCAATTTTTCTTTGAAGTTACGCTTTTTCCCACTCCATTGAAACCTGTGCTTTGAGAAGTTTCGGAAGCTTGAAAAGGGTCAAAAGTTAGTGTTTGGAAGTTAGAAGGAAAGAAGTTGTTGCGCAACTGCCACACAAACTTCCCATGACTAAGTGATTGTTGTGCACGGGGTTCAGTCTTCACAGGGGTGTTTGTAAGCCTTTTTTTTCATATCCCCATTTTTTTTATATCATCTAAGATAGGAAATATACACTCCAATCATTATTTTTTCCTAGAGAATCGATTGGGCATGGTTATAGATCGATTATGTTTAAATTTGATTTGTATTTGTTGCCCAAAGTTTGTATGTTGTTGGTCACTGCAAAGTCTGTATTTGGTAGCTCTGTGGGTTTTTTATGTGTTCGATCATCTAACCTTTGGCTCGTATTTCATATGAAAATTTGTGTTTTATCCTACGACTTCACCATATAAGGTTTGACGATGTTTGTCTTTCCCCAAAGTCCAAGCTCATTTCCATCTTATTGAAACCACTATCAATTGCATAAATTTGTCACATTTCATCATGCTGACACTCACTTACCTATTCATTGTGTTGTCACCTTGTGCATTCTGTTTTTATTTAATCCTCTATCCACATACATTTGTGTCTTGCACGCAAGTGTATTTGTAAAGGTGTTCATAAATCTACATAAACAGATGGAAAACCCTAGGAACAAAAGGGAAACTAGGGGAGGAGAAGTGGTCCAGTTTGAACCCTGAAGTTTAGATATGATTAATGTTGACCCAACCATTCGAGGCATTTGAAAAAATAGGATGTATGGTGTTTTATGAAAAAAACCAAACTATGGTTACCATTTCCAAGTGGCCAATCTATTTTCCCTCAGTCTCACAGGTAACCAGGTGAGTATTCGCGACTTGGAGTTGATAGTTTCAGAGGCAACCATCTCCCAAGCCACATGAATATTGTTAGTAGGTGAAAGTTGGTTTAAAGGCATGGAACTTGATGCATCACATTAAAAAAACTTTGTGAAACCTCAGTACAAAGGAAAATATGGGCCTACATTTCCAAGAAGTTATCTATTGAACTACCACAGTAAACTCCTTAAATTAATACAAACATATTTTACTTGTGAAGGTTGATTTAGTAGAGTATACCAATACCATATCAGGCTGCTCATGCACTTCACTAGAAAAAGGAGCCTTAACTTACCTCATTACCTCTTCAAAATCTTGGGCAAAATGGTAGAAAAGGTTCAGTCTAAGGGAGAGAAACATTTTCCCAGTTTGTTCCACTTTGCACTAATTAAATTGTTGGTCTTGAATGAATTAGAGAAGAGGAAGAGTTCTTGGGAGGAATTCTTGTCATCCTCGAGTTTTTTGGCCCATTTAGATAGCTCCAAAAGACAAGAAGGCCTTCCCTCAGTAGGCACAAATGAAGAAACACTTATAGCTGAAGAATATATCAGTAGGCCTGAAGTTGAAAAGACAAAGAATTCATTGAAGGATAAGAGAGAAGCAAATAGAGGGAAAGGTAGGGTGTCACAAGTTGACCAAGAAGAAACACAGTTTCTCCACAAACCAAGAACCAGGTCAGCTACAAAGAAGATGATTGAGGAACCAGCCTCTAAGAAGACAATTGAGCCACATGATGATGCACCAGAGAAATTAGAGGAAGGTGGTCAAGAATTTGGAGAAGATAGCCAGGAGGCTCCCATGGAGGAAAAGGATCTGAAAATCATAGAGTTGCAGGACAACCTTGACAAAGCTCATCTCATGGTGGCTTATTTACAAAGGAAAAATAGGGAGCTTAGACACAAAGCAGCAGAGGAAACCACATATATTGAAGGTGAATTGTCCAAGAAGCCTTCTAAACCTACAACCCAATACAAAGGCAAGGAAGTGATTGAGGTGGAACAAAATGAGCCAAAACATCCAAGGAGACCCAGGACAAGATCAACAGCTAAGAGGGAAGAACAAATGAAAGAGACCCTTCCAGCAATAGAAAATATAGAGTTTGATGAATGGAAAGAGTATCAAAAATTGTTTGAGAAAATTGAGGATTGCCAACATCAATTTGATGAGGCGCTAGAAAGGAATGAAAGGTACAAAGAGGAACTCTATGCTGAAGTATTGGAAACTCTTCACACAGTTGAAAAAGCCAAGGTAGTTTTGAAGTGGACTCTTCTTGTACAAAGACAGGTGAAGATATACTATACAAGTCATTTGATCATGATAATAAGGTTAAGATTGATGAGACAAAATCTATCCATGACTAAAAAGCAACTCCAGAAAACCAAGCATTCATCAACACAAGTCGAGCAGTCATCTAGCAGGCAGGCCACAATTACAAATAAATCCAAGGAAGCCAAACCATCATCCAACAAGAGGAGGAGGAGGTAGATTTGGCATCTTGGTTGAGGTTTCCCAAAACTGGGGTGGAATAAGGAGGTCCTGTTCATGTTGCCATTTTTTAGAATTTTGAAGTTATATGTTATATTCCCTTTGTTTGAAGGCTAAATACATATGACTAAGGGCTTGTTATGTAGTGATATAATGTCGTTTTCTTATGAAAATGTGGATATTTTGGTAGATTAGAAGTATGTTAGGTGTTATAAGGTTGGATGAGATGATTATTTGGTCACTACAATCAGTTTGGAGCAAGAGTTGCTAATACAAATTCATAATCTCTTTTCTACTATGAAAGTGGTGAGCAAGTAGTTGGGAGGTCTACAAAGGCTAAAGAGGATATCCCAGGGGTTTTACACTAACACAACATCATTTCAAGTGCACCCATTAGCTCATTTTTTGTGGAAAATCCTGCAACCATGCTAAATTGTAAACCAATTTCACATTGTTGGGCAACCACTATGCAAGTTTATCAGTTTTTTTACAAACTTCTAGTTTAGGACATTCTAGAAGTGTTTTTTGTGGTTGGATAAGCATAGATAAGTTATTTTAATTTATAAGTCTAAACATGATGTTTCTAAATTTTTGTAATCTTTAAAACAATGATGATTCCAAATTATGATAGCTTCTATATGGTAGGTTTCTTCTTTTCTACAAATACATTATATTTAGCCTATTTTACTCATGTGCAATGAATTCGACCACCTAGAGTGGTAATTTTGAATTTCTCTTTGTATTTAATGATGAAAGAATATGAAAAAGGGGTTCTTGTTGGTAGTTTTAATTTGAGAGAAGACTATTGGAATTTTCTATAGCTTTTATGAGAATATTAATACAAATCTAGTTGCAGAGGTACAAATCTATTTCTACCAGAGATACGAATACAAGGTGCTTTGATGTATGTCCCTTTTCTTATGTGAGTGTGGATTATTTCTTTGTTTACCACATTATCTCTAAAATATTCTGAATGTTTGAACCGTATTGTTTGGAATTCATCCTGTTAACACCCAGGTTGTTCCCTATGACTCCCAAGGGAATACGGTCGGGGTAACCACTAACCAATCTTTGGATTACAGTTTCTAGCCAAACTGTAATCAGAGAGGGCTCTCTCTTTATGATTTGTCTTTGTTTTGCTAGTGTTTTAGGCTAGCTATTGTGCTCAGGTTTTTGTTTTATGTTTTGGTTAAAGGACTTCTTTCAGTGCTTAAGATGTAGTGTTCAGATAGTAGTATATCATTGGGCAATGGAGTCTAGAGCTGTGAACTGTTTTGAAATGCTGGAGTGATGATGTTCAAACTGCAGGTCCTATTGGGTATCTCAACAAACAAAATTTAAACTTAAGTGGTGATGTATGGTCAGCCAACAGAAAGCAATTAAGAATTCTCCATTAAGCTGGTGATGTGAAAGTGAAACATGTTGCTCAGGAGCAAACTTGAATTCCTGAAACAAAGGTCACTGTGAAAGATATATTCTGATAGTGCAGCAATTAAGAATTACACTTATCAAGATTATAGCTGAAGAAAACATTCATTAACAACATAGATTGAGCTCAGGGTATTGCATGAATAAATCCTGAAGGCTATTCTTTTTCTTTGTTGCTAAATACTTAGAAATTAGAAACATATATGGATTGTAAAAGATTGAAACACATAACAGAGAGAGTTACAGAAAACTTATTGTATTGTGTGGTACATAGGAATCCTGCAGTTTTCAACAAACACCAGAATGCATTCAACACTCCAGAACTTTGAGAAATTCCATCACTTTGTTTATTAAACTCTGAAACGATTACAACATAAGAACTTCTTCAAGAGAAATCAACAACAAACCCTGCAAGCTTATGCGAGGGGCAAATATATACAATTCGTTATACAAAATATCTGAGTGCTAAGTTATCTCAGAAATCAATACGTTCACCAACTTTTCAAGATATTAGATGAGAAAGTTATTATATCATTGAATACAAAGTAAATGCATCTTTATGCCTGTCAGAAGATATTTTTGGCCTTTGGAGGCCACTGAGTCGGTTGGAGTGATATGCATTAATGCAGACAAATGCGCTTTTGGAGCTGCTCTGCTGTAGCTTCTCGGCCTGGACACCTGTAGCTTTCTCGTTTTGCTTTGTTGGCCATAAGTTCTGCTGAGTTGGCTCAACTTTCATCTTTAATGCATGCTGACTCTTTCAAACTGTCCTGTGTATGACAATTTGCATTTTTCATGAACAAAATTTATTGAATGGCTTCCTGCTTATAAAATAATCTGTATTGCCTTAGTCCACCATTCTTGTGTAGGCAGTTGATGCCTGAGAATTGCATCCATGGTCTCCTCTGCCTCTGTATATTTATAAAAATTGGGAGGCACTTCAAATAGGTGTTTAATTTCATTCATTATAAAAAATAAACTTTCTACTCTGTTGTAGAGAGTCTGTCCTGTGGTTGGCCCTGTTTCCTCTGAGGTGCTGGGCTTCTCATTGATCTAACTTGTGGCAAATGCATTAACCCTCTTGGCATATTGCTCATGTGTGAATAGTCTCCCTGCGCTGTTCAGTGAGCTAGGGAGTCCTCTGTTTTGTAACACCTGAAATTTGTCCATAAACCTGTTCACCTCAGTTTGCATGTCTTGGGTTCTTCTTTCTAATGTCTGGACCAAGTTTCTCAGTGTAAGAACCCTTTTGATTAACTGAATGGTCTCAGTTCTGTTTGAAATTCCCATGGTAGCCAACTGAGGACTTGTTCTATTGTTAAGCACATTAATCATCCTGGTGGCCACTTCAGGCATGTTGCTTAGAGCAGCCCTTGATCTCTGAATTTCAGTCTGTGCTTTTGGAATGAGCTCTAACTGCTCATGGATTGTTTCAATATACTGCCATGGTCATTAATAGATTGGCCAATATTAGCCCACAACACTATTTTAAGCTCAGCCACAACCTTATCTAATTTGAGCTCATTCTCTAGCTCTTTGATCCTGTCTTTGAGGGCTTTTATCTCCCTGCCCTTTTCTGCCACAGACTGCTTGGATTTGTCATATCTATCATTTACTTTGGCCAATTTCTCCCTGGTCTCATTCAGTTCTGTCATTTGAGCTTCCAGGGCCTGAATCTCATTTCTTAGCTTTTGCATATCCAAGCTAGGGGCCTGCTCTGTTGTTGGTGGTGTTGAAGTAGATGTTGCTGCATGTTCTGTTTGTTGAGGAGGAGGAACAGTAGTTGGAGCAGCTTCCTCAAGGTTAATTACTTCAGGAGGAGGCTGGGAGGTCTGACCTTCTTCTCTTTGTTTCAAAGCTGCCTGTAATGCTGCCTGGGCAGCCTCTGATTCTCCCAGCTTTTCTTGTGTCTGGATAAGCTGCTTATAGAGAGACACCAGCAAAGCTGTGGCATCTTGATCATGCCTTTGTTGAGCTACTTCATCTGTTTGAGGGTGAATTGTGGCTGGGAGTTTGACCTTTCTCGTCAAAGCTGCCATATCTGCATCCCTCAATTTTAATATTTCTTGTATGCCCTTGATATCTTTGGGATCATGCCCAATCTCAATAATTATATCTTCTAAGGACCTTATTCTGTTGTCCTTTTCTTGGGAGGATGCCCTTTCCAACTTAAGTTGGGCAGCTGTATTATTAAGGCTATTTTCTAGCCTATAATTATCCAATGTTTTATCTGCCAAGGAGGCATACACCATCTCACCTGTTTGCTTATGTAATTCAATTTTGTCCATTGGGTGGATGTCCTTGGCAAGGACCTCAAGATTGGTCCTTATATAATCTGCAGGAGACTGGGGTTGTGCTACAGCTGGCAAGAAATGACTCATGATCATTTTGCCTTCACTAACATCATAAGCACACATCAGTCTTTGTTGGTTAGTGGGAGCCATCCTCAACAAATGATTGTACAGTTGTATTTTTATGGGCTCATTCCTTTTCTTTATGTCTATGAACTGCTGTTTAATGCTCAGTTCACCATCTCTCTGCTGGCTAGAGGAGCTGACTTCTCCTCCCACTGTTCTGTTCTGTTCCTCTTGGAAGGAACTTGCAGATGCTTCCCTGCTAGGTGGGCCCATGCCCAGAGACTGCCCTGTTGGCATTTCCTCTTCAGAGAAAGGATTCAATCTCTGTCTTTTCTCACCATGACTTATTGATGTGGTCAAGGGAGTCTCTCTGTCCCTTTTTCTACTAGTATCCTCCTTTTGTGGAGTTTGGAGGATTGATGCATCAGCTGATGTTTCTTGCCTAGGAGGCACCGTGTTTTGTGCCTGCTGTTCCGTGCAAATTGGGGCCTCAACTGCCCCTTCTTGCTGTGGGGGCTGCTCTTTGTCATGCTGCCCTTCTTCTTGCTGTAATTCCCGTTGTTGTTGTTGTTCTACCTGCTGCTGCTGTTGCTGCACCTTCTCATGAGGTGGCTGTTCGGTCTCCATTTCCTTTTCCTTTCCCTTGCTAGATATATCTTCAGTGGCTTTAGGTGCTTGTTGATTTACAGTCGAGGAGGATGCAACTGCTCCCACTTGTGTGCTTGGAAGGGAAAACACCTGTGAACAAAGTTCAAGGTCAGCCATCTTCTTTAGATTCCTCACTGCTCTTTGATTCAGCTCTTCTTGTGTAACAGGCTCTTCTAGGGTTCCTCTCCTCCATTTTACTTGGTTTGCATGTTTTTCAATGTGAGGAATCTTCACATGATCATAGCCAGACAGCTTGTATTTGAGCCTTCTCAAAGTTATGAAGTGGTTGGGGTCATAAGGTTTCCAAAGGAAACTGGTTTGAAGGCCAAGGGACTCAAGCATCCTATCTGCTTCTTTCCAACCTTCCTCCCTCTGGTTATAGACAAAATGGCCAAGTTGGTTCCTGACTTTCAACTGTGCTTTCTTGCCTTTGCCTGAAAAGTGAAGCACATCAACATTGCCAAATTGCCTGAAGTATTCTAGGGCAAACAGCCTCATAGGCACATATTTGGGTAGTCTGTAGGGAGGAAATTCACACCCATATATCTTGATGACGGTGTGGTTCTGGTAAAAGTACCAGTCCCCAATGCTGTATGATTTGGATAACTGCAGGATCCTTTGCATGTCATCAGTGAGCCTTGGAGGAGGTGAGCTCATCAACATTGACATAGCTGGGTGGATGAAGAGATCTATGAACTCACAATAAGTATAAGGAGACTCGAATCTACAGTGAAAAACAGAGGACCAATAGACCACTGATCTTGGATTGCCTTGGGCATCCACTCTTTTGATTGGAAAAGAGAACTTCTGATGTTGATGATATAAGATTAAGTGGTAAATGTAAGAGGTGTATCTGAACACTCTTTCTCTTGCCAGGTTCATTAGTTGCTCATGTATTTTTTCTGCTATATAGGTGGCATAGTCATAGCAGATAGGAGACTTGCCAGGAGCAAACATGAGCATCATTACCAGCACAGTTTGATCAACAAACTCAATTGAGTTGTAGCCCAAAATGGGACTGATCATGTCTGCAAGATCTCTGCCCAGTTGGTTGAGGTATACTTGGTTGATAGGAGGATACTTCACAGAGTCAGAGTCAATGTACAGCTGATTCAATTTGGTGACCTGAGCATATGTCATTCTGGCTCCTTGATTTATCAGGTATACAAGTGATAGAGGGACCAGTTTCTTCTCAGTCCTGAAGCAGAGCATATCTTTGATAGCTTCTGGGGTGATATAAAACACAGCTGAGCCTGAAGGGTCAAGAACTGCCCTCTGAGTGGGGTCATAGTTTTCAGCACACAGATGGATCAAATCAGGGAATTGTCTAACCTGAGGGAGCTTGAAAATAGGGAGGAATGACTCCCATATGCCCAGCACATCTGTTCCAGTCTCATGCTTGGCCTTCAATTCATTGAGCAGGTGAATGTGGAACTTGGTCCTCATCAGCATTTCCTCTGAAATCTGATAGTCCATGTCTGCCAGAGGCTGCCATTCCAATTGTCTCTGAGGGGCATTCAATGGAGCAACGTTCAACGCTATAGGAGCTACTGGTGGATCCATGATTTCTCCTAGGATTATGGATGGAGTTGCTATGCAGAGCAACACAAAAGAGTTTTCTTCGATGGAAAAATGTGAATTATTCAGGGATAAAGGATAAATGATCAGCTGCAGCAATTGAAATACTGCTTTAAGGTAGAGATAAGACTAATGTCTGGTCTGAATCTTTCTTTTATAGCAAGTAGGTGTACTTTGAGTAACCGGTTCGCGATTGCGCGAACAGAGTGCAGTCTTTTGGTGAAATTTAGGCAAACAAGGCTCAGCTGATGGTTTTCGACCTTACAGTTGCAAATGGGGACTAGGCACAGGGATTTTGCCGGCGAATTTGCAAGTTTCTTCGTCTTTTAAGCTTTTTGAGGGAATTCACAGACAAATTAGGTGTATGAAGGATTTATAAGGGTAAATACCTGGTAAACAGCGAGCAATGGTCACGAATGTCTGTAGAAATGGCGCGCCGGAGGTCTCCAAATCGATTTCAGCAAGGTGGTGCAAGTTTGGACATAAAAAATCATGCAGAGAAAGCAACAACGCTTTGGAAAAAAGTATAAAAAAATGCGAAAAATCGACCAAAATATGGATTTTTGGCATATTGGCGCGTTTTTTGGATGACGTCAGCATGACGTCATCAGGTGGGGTCAAGGTCGGATGACGTCAGCATGACGTCACTAGGTGAGGTGGCGGGTTGTGATTGGTCCACGGATATGATGAAGTGGCAGACATATCAGCGCAGGGGCGGACGGAGGAGCTGACGCGACGGCGGGGTGGCACTGACGTGGGTATGACGTGGTGGTGACGTTGGCCGGGCGGATTGACCGAAAACCGGAAGCGGTTAGCGGTTTCTCATCGCACCACTTTTGATACGGAAGGGGAATTGTCAGGCGTACCTCCGATAAGCTGTGGGGATGACGCGTGGCGGAGGCCTGACGTCACCTTCTGACAGATATCGGAAGGTATCTGTCGGACGTCGGGGCCGGTCCGATATGGATGAGGACCGTCGGATCAAAGGGGTCCGATCCGACGGTTGACGGATGAGTGAGATGATCGGTCAATACGGAAGGGGGCGGGATTATTTTAATATTTCTTTCGGGATCTGTGCTTGGCGGAAACCTCTTGGGATATGGCGGATTTGTAAAGGTTTTTCAATGCCCTTTTAATATAAAAATAATACGGCGCCCATACTTTGGATAAGTCAAGAAAGGTGGGTTTTTTGTGCGCTTATTGCAAATGCAGCGGGTTATAGGTAAAAAAAGGGTTTTTTATAAGGTTTGCTTAGCAAATAAAGGTTTTAATGGACCAAATGAATTCAGAAGAGGGGAGGGGGGTTAGACTTAGGTTTATCAAAGTGACCAGATGTCATTTTGATCCCTGACAGAGAACATATGGCTATAATGCCAAGGGGAGGGATATTTATACAATGTTTGGGGTTTATACACCATGGTGTTATAATATTAGGGGAAAGGGTAACATAGGGGGTTTATATAATAAAGTTAGGGGTTAATATGGATGAAAGGAGTGGATGAGGGGAGATAATACTAAGTTTATTTGAAAATAACTTAGCTTAGGGAGTAGATCAAAATGAAAAGAGTTTTAGACAAGAAATGTGGCTTCTAATAGGACTAAGAACCACCATAAAACCACCAATTCTTCCATGAATCTCAGCTGATGAGGGGATATTAGTAATGAATGGGAAAGGGGATAAGTGGGAAGTTAGACATGCTTCTTTGCTTTGCTGCAACCTGAAAGAGAAGAAGGACTTCTCAATCCATTGATTCTGCTTTGTGAAATAGGCTAGCACACCTTCAATTGTAAGGAATGACACTTCTGCAACCTCATCTACCTACCCATCTATTTGCCTAGCATTTTTTATTTCTTCTTGGAGGGTGCACTTAGGCTTGCAAACCCTTTTTTGCCTTTTCTTTTCTCTGGCTTTTTTCATTTGATTTTCTATCTACTGCTACCCTTATTTCTTCCAAGGTCCCAGATTAAGCAGTTGGGAACCTTACTTTCTCTACCTGAGCTACTTGTCTGCCAAGATTAAACAGTTTGGACAGACTTCTTTCTCTATTCTACAACTGAAAATTTAAAACATGGCATGATCCAGATTAGGCTGTTGGACCATCCATCAAAATTGAGTCCACATCAAGCTCTAAGCACAGATTGTATTCTCTTGGAAATATGTGATCTTTGCATCATCAAAGCAGAGCATATTTGAACCTTTTCATTGCCAATCATGAAATATGAAACCTATTGACATAGGTGGCTAACACATCCATTCTAAGGTGCTCCAATGCATGCATTTTAAGTATTATTCCTTTTTGTTATGATTATATGTTCAATTTTATTTCCAAGATAAATGCTTTGTTGATAATAATCCTCATCTCATTCTTTCCTACTAAAGTTATGTCAAAGATTTGTCCTCTTTTAGATGACTTTGGTATAATGGGCTATTAGTCTTGTTTCTTCCTAGACACCTTAATAATCATCTTTTTTCACTGATAAGTGCTATTAATCTTGCTTATGCTTTCTAGACAGATTTACTGGTCACTAGTTTGATCATAAGAACTCAAAGTTTGTCTTCATTTCCCATTGGTACTCTTTTCAAAACCCTACCAACACAAACTTTAATCGAAAACTCATCGTTTACCCAAGATCTAGCCATTTTCCTTCATTGAAACTAGTCTTTTGTGACTGAGTTGAAAGAGAGAGCCCTCTTTGGAGTTGGAAGGGCTAGTTTCTAATTCCGCAAGTGGTTTTTGGTTACCCCTGTAATCCTTTTTCAGCCTAGAAGTTAATTACAAGGTGCTATCATATTGGCATCGTTTCCAGGGAACGAGAGTCAAATATTCCCTGGGAAGAATTTTCATTTGATAGCTATATCCTACTCTTGTGGGTGAGAGGTTACTAGTCATCAATAGGTTGAACAATCACCTTCAAAAAAAGTGTTGAGATCCACAATGGTCTTGAGGAAATTTGGCTTCAAGGAGATATACCACACAAAATACTGACCCAAATCCTCCAAAAATTATAGACAGGCCTAAAAAATTGCTTAGAAGAAAGAGTGGACTTAAAGAAGGTCAAGGGAGTAATAACCCCCTTGAAAGCTCCTACTCTCTTCCTGAAAGTTTGAGTACAGTTGAGGACATTAAATTCCATTTATCATCTGAACACTCTTTGTTTAGGCCTAAGTTTGAACCTTTTATTTCTGAAACTATCGTAGATGAATCAATATTGATTCCTTATATCCCACCTCCAAACACTGAATTTGGCAGGAATATATTACAGCAGTTTAAAAATATTAGGGGTTTAGTCAATAAAGTGTAGCAGACTATTGAAAAGGCAATAATTTTCTAGCAGATAGTTCCTCTCTCATCTAATGTTCCTTCATTCACATCTTCTTTGAGTTCACCTTGTGGTGAAGTAAAATTATAAGTGCGGACATGAACGAATTCCTTTAGGCCGATAATGGGTCTAGCCACAATAGATACATTCTATGGAAGATTTCCTTAGTTTAGAATCAATCAAGAGGACCTACCTCTTGGTCGCTTATCCTGTTTGATGAAGTCCTCACTTGCTTGCTCCCGCAATCTCTCACTTCCTTTTTCAAGTTCCTGAAACAAGTAAACAACAACAGCACACAAACATAATAATAGACAAATTGCAATTCAACCTACTTAACGAGTCAAGAAGCATTAATACATGGATATGTAATATTACAAAACATGTAGGAAATCAATCGATAGTTACATATATTAATATCAAAGAGAGATTACAACCATTCGTCTGGACGCTACAATCTTCCTCTAACAAGACCAAGTTCCCACACACTTTTGCTAGCATTCCATGATGGCTTCAAACAATAATAGTTTAAAGGCTCTTCCCTTTAGGCTTCAATCCAAACCAAAACACACTTCTCCCTCAATACAACTAGATAGCTACAACTAGTAATAGCTTGCTTGTCTATTCCAAAATAGTATCAATACTTTGCAACTATAACACTCACACTCAGCCAAAACTATCAAATGTGACTAGTTTGTGCTTGGGAAGAAGGGAGATTTATATAGGAAATATGGATGGGAGATGGATCCTCTTCTCATGGGAGAAGGACTTATCCCTTGAGGTAGTTCCATCATTATAGGGGAAAGGAGCCCAAACTATCATCCTCGACCCCATCCGGCTAAACCATTTACCAAGCTTCCGTTACAGAGCTTCTAGAGCTGGAATCTTCGGCTCTAATTTAAAAAACTTTACATAACAGGACCGGCACAACTGAAACCCATCTCAATCACTCTGGTCGGTGCGGAGTATTTCTAATCTCTATACATCGGCACGGGGGACACAACTTCCATTAGCACTGGTCTTATAAACTAGGAAAAATAGAAGTTTCAGGGGAAATGGTGCAAAAGGGAAATGATCTACTCATGAAGAGGGACATAATGGGAGTTTCTTCATGAAGGCAAAGCATGTGGGGTTCACTATAGGGGTCCTCCAGGATCAAGGAACAGGGAGTGCAGGGACAGTTACAAAATGTTGTGTAACAGATGCCTCCTAAAGCGTGAAGGTCGAGCTGGAGTGAGGGATGAAATTATTTATAAATCAGTGCGGGAAACAGGTTTGCCGTCGGAAAACCTACAAGAAAGTATAGATACATATACATAAACTAATATCTCTTTCAAATGATACATGAATTGTGGCATGGACACATCCATGTAGAGAATGATCATGTAAATGGATCCAGGTATGGGCACAACCATCCGCAAAGAGGATCATAATGAAACCAAGGTATGGTCGTAGCCATCCAATAATGAGAAGGATTACATATGATAACTCATGGTCTGGTCACAGCCAGCCATTTGAAAGAGACATGCATATCATCATAAACCATGTCACACCACTTCGCAACCTGGACGCATGTGATCTGAGTCCAAGGTCTTGCGCTCCAACACGACCCGATCAAAGTAAAGATCCTAGCATGCGAATAGATGTGTTGACGTCAAACATGCTAGAAAGTCGCTTGATTACCAGTCAATGATGTAAATTGTTAACAAGCATGAGAGAAGCCACCACTAATGACAATGGTCCTCAAGGTACTATCAACATAATTCACAAAATATGAATACATAGACTAAAGTTGAACACCTGTGAAATCGTTTGATCGAAAGCCAATGATGTGAACTTGTCATCGAGTGCGAAGAACTTGCCATTAGGGCATGCAAGATCTAATGTAATGGAAGGGAGTCTCTCGATCAACTTCCCGAATAATGAGTTGAAGTCAACGGAAAGCGACCGTGTCGAAGGAGGGCCATAATGAATCCCACATCATCAACGCGAGGTGAGGGGATGAAAAATGATTTTGGATGATACAAAGAACCAGGGTAAGTGTAACTGCAAAAGGACAACACCTGAACATATCGTCGACACAATTGGAAGTTTGGCAGCTTTTGGATCCATAGGACCGCTGGTCATGATGACGTGGCAGAGATCAAATGGAAGGAAAAAATGAACAACCCAAACCCAGGAAGGTCAACGATAAAAAGGAGGATTTCCCAACCCGAAACGAAGCAAAGAGTGTCATGTTCAAGAGTGAGTTGCCGACACGATTGATAGATTTCCAAATTTTCCCCACCATTTCTAGTGATTACCCCAATTATTTTTTAATCGCAATCTTGAAGGGGATAGCATATGCTTGCACTGTAAGTTCATCCTTCAGATGTATCTGACCTAGTAAGTTTAACGAGCCCTAGGAAGGAGAAGCTCATGTTCGTCATGGTGACGAATCCGATGTCGTTTAATAGATTAACGAGTCCGACAAAGGTGTAACTCGGTGTCTTTTTCATGTTTAGAGAGTTTGAAAAAGACACATAAAAGAAAACTCCACATGGTCCCTTTTCGTATATTTGTGTCTCTCAAGACCGAAAAGGTAGAAAACAATGCTTGAGAGAACCGCTTGACCATTTCAGTCAAGGAGTACCTTTTTTCGTAAATAGTGCCTCCCAGCTCGAAAAAGGGGTAAACTTATACTAGGCGCATGACATTTCGCATCCATTAACGAGTTCAAAACGACAAGGGCTCGGCCATCTTTTTGCTTTTAAAGGGTTGAAAAGAGCTGAAAGCGGACCCCCCGATTTTATTTTCTTTAATGAGTCAAAAAGGGAAAAAATACTCAGAAATGTTTTAATATGAGTTTAATGAGTCGAGAAAAGAGCTGAAATGTGACTCATCGTCATCGTCGAACATCCATCACCTTTTGTTGCAAAAGTAAGGTAAAGTGTATTATAGAATCCTTGAGGTAAAATAGGTCAACAACATTTACAAAACCTGATATTTTCATGAAAAAATGAATAAAAAGGGGAAAGTAAACATTTTTTTACCATTTACCATTTTACCTTTGCAGTGAAGACTTTTAACCCTCTTTTTCCCTAGTTGTTCTGGAGCAGATTGTGGGAGATCCAAGAGGCCAATAAACGAACCTTCAATTCCAGGTAACAGTTGAAGCCCTGAGCTCCATTTTCATGCCATTCATTTCTACTTTTAGCCATTTTTTGGTATTTTAGGGAGGGTTTTAGAAAAAAATATCGCCCTCGGTTGGCACAATTTCTGGGAACGGGATTGCGCCGACCGAGGGTGATCTGCAAAACCATCCCTGCCAATCAGTGCCACTGTTTTTAAAATAGGCGCTCTGGCGCCATGGATAGGGAAAAATCATTTTTCCTCAAAAACTGACTGTTTAAACTTGAATTTTATGTGTCAAGGATGATCATTGACTCACATTAATGGCTTTTGCAGGAGAGAAATTGCCGAAAATGGTGGATTGGAAGGAAAGGGAGCATGAAGATGTTGACATCCAAACAATGAATGATCCAAATTTCCTAGAGGCTTTGAGGGATTGCGGGCTCCTCAAATTCTTCCTTACACCAAGGATGCGCGCCCAGCCCGAGTTACTTCGATACTTGATAAGCATTTGGGACATTAATCCCGATATTTTTGTCATTGGGGACCAGGAGCAGGAGTTGATATCTTTAGATATCTACTTCATCACTGGATTGTCTCGTAGAGGTGAGCCAGTGAACTTGTCTGGGTCACGTCTGGTCGGCACAAACATATCTTCCCTGCTTGCTGAACACTGCCCTAAGGCCCTGAAATCTAAGAGTGGGAAGATAAAGTTTTCCAGTATGAGGGATTTAACACTGAGGGTGCTTCTATTGACTATCAACAATGTGGCGGGGTCACAAGTAGAGCATGAGACTAACAAGTCGAAGTTCCTTTATGCTATTGATTACACAGCTCCTACGATCCTCAATTGGGTAGAGGCCATGAAGATGAACAACAAGCACCAGTTGTCTAAGGCCAAGGCGGGGAATCTGAAGAAATTTGGCACTTTTGCAGTATCAGTTGACTGAGGTTGATCCTCCTATGCCACGTAATCCGTGGATGGCCCGCTGGAGTCATTTGATGCCCAGGATCACTAGGGTTAGCATATGTCATACTGACCTGCATTCTTCTCAAGGCTACAACGACAGAAGATCGTCGTGGAGGACTGGCAGTACAATGGCACTGATTTCTGCGGAGACCCAGATATGCCCTTACCAGATGGATAGGACTTAGATGATGAAGGTAAAAAATCAAATTTTTAATTTTGAGAATTTTTAATTGTTTTTGGTATATGCGTGCTTATAATATTTCTCTTGTTTATGCAGAATTTGGACCATAGCGGCCAACCAAGATGTCCCCAATAGCTAGGCACCTACCTCGCCCTATCGATGTTGTCGCCCCTTATCAGGAAGGGAGTGACAATGAGGAGGATATCACGAGGAACCTCGAGGGATTAACTCATGGTATCCCAGAGTATTCTTGGATAGGAGACATACCTCATCGGTACCAGAGGCACATAGTGGGAGTCTTAGATCGGATCCACCGACTACTGAGTCGT
This sequence comes from Pinus tabuliformis, assembly GCA_031772625.1. NCBI lineage: Eukaryota > Viridiplantae > Streptophyta > Pinopsida > Pinales > Pinaceae > Pinus > Pinus tabuliformis. Next base: position 912,929,807 of record CM062805.1, on the reverse strand, counting down.
GTTGCACGAGCTATCTCATGCTACCATGACGACCATGTTGAGTAGTTCCTAGATCTATCACTTACATATTTTTTGAGGCATGCGTGCCACGGATGTTATTTTAGACACATATATTATTTTTTGGGGTTCTGATGTATCAAACATTCTCACCATATATATATATATATATATATATATATATATATATATATATATATATATATATATATATATATGTTGTATTTTCCTATCTATTATGGTACAAATGGTTTGTCTTATCTTTTACATGTTTTGTAAATGTCGATCCAAGACGTAATTAGCTAATGCATATGTCAATGTATTTTTGCGTCTAGGAATATGATGATATGTAATATAATCAAAATGCCTTTCCAATATATGAATACGGAGATACATTTGTAATATTTGAGGGTTCCTGATGGAATATTGCTAGTTGAGTTGAAGGATGACAAGCTGTGAATCCAGGTTGACAACAAATTCTCTGATGCCCTGAGCAATGGCTTCTGACAATAGTTCAATGATCGCACCATAGTCAACGATGTTGTTGGTTGAAAGACCTAGGAAGATACCTTGAAGGTCAATCAACTCACCGTTAGGGTCATAGATAGCCCATGCCACAGATGATAGGTTCTAGGTACTACAAAAAGCACCATCAGCGAAGCCAACTTGAGGAGTCACAGACATCTGCAAAGTCAGAAAAGCATAGTAAACAGGAAATTTGTTTGAAAACTATCACACAAAATCACACTATAAAAAATGAATCACTCACTAATGTACATAAGTAACCATGAAAGATGACCTAAGCATAGTACTTTTTGAGGTAAAGCCCATTTCAAGGCTTATCGAGAGGATTTCCTTCATAATCAATAAGCTCATAGGCCTCTTTCTGGAAAACACATTTTACAATATAGGGCCCATGCCACATAGGTTCGAACTTGCCTACCCGTAGCTTATCATTAGCTTGGTCATATAACAGGACCAAATAACCCTCAGATAAAATGTGAGGGGAGACCGACTGATCAAAATGGGATTTGACTTGTTTCTTTTGTGCTTCGATGACCAAGGCAGTGAAATGGTGAGTCTCGTCCAGTCGTTCTAAATATAAGAGGTGTTCCTCTTGAGGTGATGTTTCGGGGAGGATTTCAATGGCTATCTTGAGTGAAGGAATCTCACATTTGATCGACAATGTTGCTTCCGGACCATAGACCAACTGGAATGGTGTGAAACCAATTGCGTCTCTGGTTGAAGTTCAGTAGACCCACAGAGCTGAAAAGAGAATGAGATTCCAATTTGGCTTGTGCATCCCAATAGTACGCTGAAGCATGGTGACCAAAACCTTGTTCACGGCTTAAACTTGGCTATTGGCATGAGGGTAATATGGTGTTAAGCCATCGTGGTGCAAGCCCAATGGAGATATCAGTTATGCCATCATGTAATCTCTGAAATGGGAGCCATGGTTTGTGACAATGGCTTGGGGTATGCCAAACCTGGAAATAACATGGTTAAAAAGGAATTGAGTCGTTGTCTTACCATCTGTAGAATATGTAGGCATCGCTTCGTCCCATTTGGTGAAATAAGACACAATGCCGATAATATAGCCCAGTCCCCCAGCCGAACGAGGGTTACATGTCAGATTATCGATGCCCCATTTGGCAAAGGCATGAATGATAATGATGGGGTCTAGGTGAGAGGGTGGGGCACGCATCTTGCGTTGGTAAATTTGGCATTCGTGGCACTTATGGACAGCAAGAATGCATTTTTGAAGATAGACAGCTAGAAATGACCAACGCGAAGGATTTTCTGAGCTGTAGCATAACCAGACATATGACCACCACATGCCCCAGAGTGGCAATCATTGAGAGCTCTTTCAGCTTCCTCGATCGTGAGGCATCAACGAAGAATAGAATTGACACCAACACGATATAAAGTATCGCCAATAATATGGTAGGGTTGAAAATGATGTTGAATCCTTCGAAAATCATCTTCGGTCAATGCGGACATAAACATGGAGGTTTGGAGATACACAATGATATCACCATACCATGGATCGGGTGCTAATCAGGAAAAGGGTCTCATCTGGAAGTTTTTCATCTACACCAGTAGGGAGAGCTTTGGTGGTAAGGGAACAAATCAATTCAAAGAAAATAAGTGACTTCTTAGATTGGCCGTAGTGAAGACAAAATCGAATCCTTGCAGGATAACTATCCATTTAGAATACTTTCCCCCCAACAACTGATGAGTCAGGATATAGGTCATAGGGTTGCATTCAAAAATCATTGTAGTCGTACATAAAAGGATATAGTGCCAAAAGTGTTGAATAGCCTGAACGACAGCCAAAGCAAACTTCTTGACATGTGCATAATGTGTTTCAGTGTTGAGGAGATTCCAACTAAGGTAGTAGATCACATGTTCGCTGCCTTCGTCATCGTCTTGGACCAAAACCATAGGATGGTGCTAGGGGCTGTAGCTAGGTAAAGGAAGTAATCTCAATAATATTCCGTTGGATGAAACAGAGGATCATTTATGAGGATGACCTTAAGATCATCAAAATATTTTTGGGCCACCTCATCCCATGCAAAGGGCGTTCCTTGTTTGAGCAACCGGGTAAATCCTATGGCTAGCCCGGCATAGTTGGGTATAAAACGACGGAGAAAGTTGGCCTTTCCTTGTAGGCTCTGGAGTTGGTGCAGTGAAGATGGAGGGGGTAAATTTACAATGGCCTTGACTTTTAGCGGATCTAGGCGAATACCATTTTTGGAAATGATGAAGCCGAGGAGTCGTCCTGATTCCATGCAATAAACACATTTGTGTGGATTTAACCGAATATTATAGTGTCTACAGCATATAAAAATCTGTCGAAGATGGTCTGGGTGATCTTAGTGCTTACGAGAATTGGCAGGAAGTTCATCCAGGTAAGGCTAGACAATGTTGTGAATATCATGAAACGCATAGGACATTGCCCGTTGAAACATGGCTCCAACATTTTTTAGGCCAAAAGGGAGCTTCTTGTACCCAAACATACCCCATGGGCAGATAAAGGTTGTCTTCTCTTGGTCGGCCGATGTGATATTAATTTGGTTATAACCAGAAAAACCATCCATAAAGGAAAATATCTCAATCCTAGCACATTCATCAATGATTTGATCGATGAAGGGAGTAGGATAGTTTTCTTTAGGATAGGCACGATTAAGATCTCGATAATCCACAGAAATGTGGATTGTGCCTTGTTTTTTAGTCACTGGGACAATATTAGACACCCAGTCTGTAAGGGGGATGGGATAAATGAACCCAGATTTGAGAAGCTTTTCGACTTCACCCTTAATAGTAGCGGCCTTCCTAGGGTGCACCGGGCGAAGCCGTTGGCGAACGGGCTTCGCATGCGGATATGTTGGTATTTCATGCACCATGATGCTAGGATCGATGCCAGGAATTTCTTCGTAAGACCAAGCAAACACATCATGGAATTCCTAAAATAGATGAGTATATGTCTTGATCTTGATGCAGGAGCATCCTGCTCAAAATATTATTGTTCATTTGGTTGATTTAGGGGGGTGATGTTTTTAATTATTTTTAGGAATCTTGTATAGATTGAGTAAGAAATCTATGTGTGAGGTTTTTAGTTGTGAAATATTCTCAACTATGTGAGAATATCTGGGATAATTGATATGTGTAGATCTCGTAGAGATCTTAGGGATTACGAGATCCTTGAATAGGAATTAGTTGAGTAAATGATGGGAAAAATTATGGATTTAGTATAATCCATAATTATGTAATTAATCTATAAATGTAAGCCTACGAGGAGAGTGAGAGACAAGTGTTAGAGAGAGCTAAGTATTGGAGAGATTAGATCAAAGCACAAGATTTTCTGAATATATATGTAAATATTGTTATGAATGAAAGGAGTTTCTGTTCAAAACTTGTTTCTGTGTGATCTTTTATTATGTGATTTGGTTTCGTTGATTCTTTAAATCATAGGATAAATATTCTCTTAAATACAAGAAATTGTGTGTGAAATTAAAACCTTTAGTGGAGTCTGGCGTTTGAGGATCGCCTAGACAAAGGCTTTAATCTGTTTATCGTCAATTGAAATCGGACAGAGATTGAATGAATTGACAAATTATCATTGGTCACAAGGTGGATCAATGATGATCTATTTGGGAGAAGATCGATGATGTTCATTGGTGAATATGCATGCACTTTAACACAAGAAACGGAACCGATAACATTATAAAATCAAGTTAATTGATAAATCGATCGTGACCATTGAAGTGATCCGATGGTAATTGCGTCGGAAGATGCACATAGTTTAATCCAATTTTCAGACATGATATTTTATGGACTGTGATTTAATCTAGTTGAATTCTAGATCGATCATAGTCGTTCATTATGAATGGATGAGATACGATGGATATCGCTTCGGAAGATGCGTGTTGGTTAGCATTTGATTAGAAAGTGATAAGGTTTGTACTGGATTTTAATTTATTTGGGATACACACAAGAGATCGGGGTTTGATAGTTTGGTAAATAGGGGTTTTAATTGTTTAAATTCTGTATTTGTGTAATCGGTGCAACTTCACTTCATCAAAGTGGTATCAGAGAAGGAATTTGTGAATTTTTTGTTGTGTTGATTTTTAATTTTTGAGCCCCTTAGATTTGCTGTGTAATGGATTAAACCACAGGACCAAGGATTGTTTCAAAGTTGTAGCTTTGCTACATCAGATATCATCCAAAGAAAAAGATACCCCAATATGAACATGTTCAATGGCACCGGGTTTGATAGAAATGTCAATCGGCATCGTTTGGTTAATATTGCCCAAATTTCCTTCTGACCATAATTTATGAGTAATAGTCAGTGGAGGAAATAGAGAAGAGGACTCTTCGAAAGCAGTAGACAGGACCGTTGGGCAAGGTAGGAACAAGGAGCAATGATGAGTATCAATCCATGGTGGTTCCTCGAGAGACATGATTTCCATGATACCTTCATCAGTGAGGAAGGTCTTGGCTAAGGGATCAGATAATTCCAAAGTGACAAACCAAGGGGATTGAGAATACATATCGAGAGAGATCTTCGTCATATGAGAATCAAAGGATGTAGAGTTCGAAGCCGAAACAAATTCCACGTAATTAACTTCGACAGGACTACGCGGCATAACCTCGCCCCAAGTATCAACATGATCTGGTGCAAGTATGATCCAGGGATCAGATTTGACCATGATCATGTTGACAGAGGCAACATGAGTAGGTGGGAGTGGAAAAATTCCCATTAAGGCAAAATCTTTAAAGAGACCCTCCCCCACACTCTCATAGGGAGCACCAAAGTGCTTGACGTACAAAACATTTCCATCCAAGGAGGAAGAGGCAAAGAAAGACAGCTGATCGACGATGAAAATCTTCCCTTGATGGGGAAAACGGATCACATGAAGCAAATAGGAGGCCACGGCATGCATAGCATGAGTCCAGCTTCAGCCGAGTAGAAGATTATAATTGAGATTGGCATCAACAATCTCTACTTCGACTTGCATTGTCTTGCCTTCTAGGGTAATGGAAAGGTTAGGTAAGACACCAAAGGGTCATGAATCGCACCCATCGAAAGCTTCCAAAATGTTCAAAGACTGGTTCAATATAGGGGAACCAATAGCCTTCCAACATGAAGTTGACATGATGGAGGTGGAAGCACCTTCATCGATGACGGTGTGGTGGATGGTCTTTTCATTAATGATTACCTAAATAAGAAAGGCAATATGATGAGGGAGCCATGGAACATGGTTCTCCAGATCGAAACATATCAAATTAGAATCAATGGGATCGATGCCCCTGATAGCTGATAGAAAATATTTCCGTTGTGATGGGAAGCTTTGGAGTACCTCAAGAGCCGACATGGCTGATGGTGCTTGAGCCAAATCCTCAACAATATTGTAGTGTTGAGTGGCTCAGGTGTTGGGCACTTGATCTGAATTAACCTCAAGTTGACTTATTTGATCACTTTCTAGCCGTTGATGGGATTTAACTTCAAACTCAAAAAGGGGATTGTTCTGAACAAAAACAAGTTAAGAATGATGCCTTTTCTGTTGTAACTCATCTTGTTGTAACTGAGATTTGAGTTGCAGAAACTCTATCTTTTCATGTGCATCTTGTAAACCACTGTGAATATCAGTGAGAAAATCCTTGTTGATTTGATTGTATTATTCATAGTAGTGTTCAATAACTCTAATACCCCATCAATTGGAGCCATTTTTCATCACATCAATCTCAACAAATAGTAAAATAATGAGGACGATATGAACAATCTTCTAGATACAAAAAGTGAAAGTATAGTGACCAAAATACCTGGACACCTACAAAGAGTTTTTAGATCCATAGAAGCTCAACAGGTGTGCTTAAATTCAAACTCCTTCAGCATCTCAGGATGATGCACCACTTCAAAGTGTTTGAGATTTCCTTGGTTTTCTTGAAGCTAATGATAACAGTATCAGTTCAATTCTCATATAAATCAGAATATTACAATCTGTAGTTTCCCATTCCAAGACTTGATATAGAAAGTTTAAGTTGAAGCATGGATCACCAATACTCTCTGTTTGAATTACCAACAAAAACTCATGTTGATTCCAAAGTTCTTTCTTATTCATTACATTTTTTTGTTGCTCTAGCCACAATGAATTCTTATCCCTTGACTTCTTGTTTCTCGCAAGGCAAGGTAGCGAGCAAGAAGGCAAGTTGATTACAAGATGTCGATAATAAAAATCGAAATGGAGATAATTTATGAAGTTATCTAGGGGTGAGAGTGCCTAGAGAATTGGCAATAGAAGCCAAATGGGACACATGTCTTGATATGTCTTTGTGGTAGCACACCTTGAGAGGGTGGCCACATAGCAGAATCAAGGTTAGCGCGCTCAATTTGCAGAGGGCCAAAACTCGGGGTATAAGAAGAAGGTACAACTTCTTTTTCTTTCCCAGCTACCAGAGCTGGAGTTTGATAATATTTCGATCTGGTAGCCACATTAATGGGCGTGCTCATCATGAACACTTGAGATCTAGAGGAAGCAGATCAGGGTTGGTCTACCATTTGGGTCTGCTGAGATGGAAATGGCTCTTTGAGGATGGCAAGGGTCCCTTTGAGCAGGCGACTAACTTCGGATCGTCAAGGACAATCCTTAGTGTAGTGATCCTCCTCACAAATGAGGCAAGGATACTTTGGTTTCCGTTGCGAAGATTCGCCAATAGATGATTTGGGAGGACCCTGTTTCAGGGCATCGGCTTTAGCTTTGCCTTTGTATTTCTTCTTTCCTTTTGAGGATTTTTCTGCTGCGGTAGACTGGACAGCATGGACCTCTAAGGTTTTACCAGGACCTGGCAGATTTTGAGATGAACTATTAGGAGCAGTATTCGAGACCAACTTCTTTTTGGAAGAAGTTTTAGCGGGGTTCTAGGATACTGAACCAATAACTCCATCAACGGGAGGAACAACTAGTGACTTTGATGCTGTAGGATTGGATGATGGCTGCAGAGCATTAGGTAACAACTTGTATAAAGTGCCAGACTGAGAGTAAACTAGATCCAAGTACTGGGAACGAGTGATGGCTTGCTCTTTAGTGACGCATCCACCCATAGCTATATCTCAAGCAATTGGGGCTACAAATGATTCGGTAAACCATTCAGTGAGCAATTGATCAGCTATCTCGAATTTGATCAGGCGACATCTACGTCTCCATTCATGGATATGATCAGAGATGTGCATCGCATTGTCTTGCTTAAGCGATGTGAGCAAATAGGTACCAGTTTCATAGCGAACCGACAGCTGAAAATCCATGAGGAAAGCCTTGGCTAATGAATTGAAGTCATGGAAAGTACTTTGAGGTAGCTCGATGTACCATTTCGCTGCAAAACCCGTGAGGGTTCATTGGAAAAGACGAAGACAAATGGAATCATCCACATACGAGTTCGACGAGCACCAGAGGTGATATGTCATCACATGGGCCTGAGGAACTTATTTATCTTTTCCATCAAACTTTGGGCAATCACTTGGTATCTTGGACGGCACCAGAGGCTAGTACAGCGAATGAAGGATCGGATCATTCATAAGGCGCGATACATCCAGTAACTCAAGTGTAGCCAAGAAAGGTAATTGAGTGTTAAAAGGCATGGGAGATCGATAGGTGGGCCCATAAGGAGGAGCCCATCCCTTCTGGTAAGGATTTTTGCCCCACAGTGGGGGATTTTGCCCACATGGCATCTAAGGTTGCCCCCATTGCAGATTACCTTGACCATAGGGAGGATTATGACCTTGAACACCTTGAAATTGTCTGGGAATAGGTTTCTGATAGGCAACGTATGGGTTAAGAGGTTGTTGAGCTTGTTGACCTTGGACATATGGATATGGGACCTGTTGTCTTGGAACATAAGGCTGATGAACCTGTTGTCCTTGAACAAGAGGGTTTTGGACCTGCAGTCCTTGGGCATAAGGTTGATACGCTTGTTTCCCTTAGATGTAGGGGTTTTGTACCTGGTGCCCTTGGCCGATAGGATTCTAAACCTGTTGACCTAGGACAAGAGGATTCTGGGCCTACTGCTGCAGGACTTGACCTTGACCCTGCCCTTGCAAGGGTTGACCTTGTTGGTATGTATACAAGGGTTGTTGCTTCCCTAGTTGGTTTTGCTGTTGCAAGGGCTGACCTTGAGGTTGAAAAATTTGTCCCTAGGTTTGCAGAGGTTGGCCTTGCAAGGGTATGGGTTGAGAGGTATGTGAAGCATATTGCATCTGCTGCTACGCGGCTTGCTGCAATTGCTGTAAGGATTTGCCTTGCGGTTATTGCAGAAGACCTTGCTGCGGGATAATTTTCCCTTGGTGTTGCGCAGAGAGCCCTTGTTGCAACAAAGGTTTCCCTTGTGGTAACAAACACTACCCTGGTTGTTATAAAGTTTGTCCTTGATGTTGCAAGGGTACTTGAATAGTGCCCGGGAAATTATCGAACTAAATCTGGCTGTAGCTAGGCTGGATGTACTGCCCAGATTGGAGGGTGTAAGGTTGATTAACCAATCCTTGAGAACCATATGGAACAGAAGGATTTTGGTATTGGACTTGAGCCCCACAGGGCTATTGATACTGAACATTGCTCAATCCAGATGAACCAACGGGATTCTGAACCTGTTGGTACTGGACATTGCTTGATCCAGTAGGGTCAATAGGGTTATAAATAATTCTAGAAGAGGGTTGGTTTATACCAAGCATGTGAGATTTTGAGACGCTCACATTAGTGGCACCTGACACCATAGAGAAATTCAGGTTCTTCCCCCCCACATGGTGGCACAATCTGGCCACTGACTAATGGGACAGAAAAACTGGCAGAGACAATCTTTGAAACTGTTGGTTCTGACCGATGTGTAACTGGGATCGATGATACAATGGTATTAAGAACGGTGGGTTGCACCGAGACTGAAGTAAAAACCTGTTGGGAAGTCGTGCTCATGATGAATGGACCTGACGTAGGCCGGACACCTGACGCCCAAACAGATTATGGTAGAGCGATGAGGCACTATGTGTGCCTGAAACTAAGTGCCCTAAAGACACATAGTTGGGTGGAAAACTAGCAGGAATACCTTTCAAATAAGGGAAACCCTTGGGAGGGAATTGCAATTTCAATTATTCCTGCCTCAATAGTGTGTGGAATAGAAACCTCAGACTCATCCGGAGATGTTACTGGAGCATCACCTTCGGGTTCCATGTTTGAAAACAGACGACGACGAATGGTCGAATGTGTACTAGGGGATAGTTCCAAAGGAACACCTAGTTGTACGAAGTGTAAGGGCACTGCGGTGATATCTCAACAACATCAAATAGAGGGTTCAAAGGATAGATAACCAGTCCAAGCTGACCATTAGTGGTCAACGAGTTCTCTGGAGTTCGGACAGGATTGTCTAGAGATTCCGGGCCAAGATCAACAGATGACCCTGAATCGAAAGTAGGCAGAGGATGAGATGATAATGGTTGAACACTCAAAACAATTGCGAGTTCAACATTTTGGTCCTCAAGTGACTATGATAACTCGGGAAACGGCTCCTCAGACATTCTTTCAAATGGAGGAGAGGAAGAGGAATTGGGTGAACCAGATGGTTCAACCACGATGACCTTGTCTTAGTCGACAGAACAAATAACTTCAAGGCTTTAAAATGTCCTTTTAAGGGAACTCACGATTTGGTCAAAAAGACTAACAGGATGTTTTGGATTGTGGGCAATCAATTATTAAGATGCATAAAAGACTGATGTTATTTCATTTTATAAGAGTCGAGAAAGGAACAAATATGACTCTATCACTTTCGATTGGAAATGAGCTCAAAAGGGCAAGTGTGCGAATGATATTTTAAATTTAATGAGTCCAAAAGATCAAATGAATACTCTGGATGATCTAGGTAAACAGGATTACCAGGCAACCGTGAACTGCAGAATACCTCTTGGTGAACCAAGAAGTACGAACAGGAAATCTCCCCGAATGTTGTGTTTAGCGTATCACGTTTGCAAGGTGACTGACTCAGCTTCCTAAGGATAAAGGATTGCAGCCTAGTGGGGTCTCCCACTATATACTCAATGGTACGGGGAGAAAAAATCCATGCTAGAACTATCTAATGTCGAAGCTAATGAGAGATGCTAGGTTTAAAGACGTTGGAACACGTCTCTAGCCTATACCTTCTAGATATGATCGTTAATGTCAAATGCGCCTTACGTTAATTGAATTCATTTTAGAGTTGATCCTGAGTTAAGTTTCAGTTTTCAGGTCTTAGTGATGCTACTCAAAAAACCTAAAATGCAACTAGATGATACAAGACCCTTCAATTCGATGAAATGCCTACACTAGAGAGGGTAGAGACTACTCAATCAAATGCAAACAATTAAGCAACTGGAAACGAAATGATCTTTCACTGCCTTACTTTTTCGAAAAATAACAAAACGCATTCCAATTCCTAATTTCTTGACAAGCACTTATCTATTAGTCCTTTGAAAAAATTCCCTTCCTTTTTCAAATTCTGATGTAATTCTAGTCTTTAAAAAAATGCAAATTTCATACACAATGATGTAATATTCTAGAATTTCATACTTTCTCATGAAACAACGAAACAAGCTTTTCGCATACAATATTTCAATGAAATTTTTTTCGAAACGATGTGCTTTTCAAGTAGATGAAAACATGATAAGAGAAGTTCATTCAAATCAATGAAACATCGACTTTACCAAACACAAGGCCAACAATGTAATCTATGCTGGAAAGAGACATTCAAGCTAGTAAACGAAGCTTTTTTCAAACTTGTGCGAAAATAGGTCAAAGTCATAAAAGGACCAAAAATAAAATGCAAGTAAACACACCCACAACTGGACTTAGTGAATCCACAGGTTGTTGAATGGGTGACCAACTAGATGCCCTAGTGTTGTGGGCCACTCAATGACTCAATCAATCAAATAGAAAGATGACAAGCCAACAAGCAAGCAAAACCAAATGAAAAGTAGCTTTCTAATCAGGGAGAAAACAGTCAAAGAGGCTTACAAGGTCAAAAACACACGAGCAGCATACACTAGCCAAGATTGGGGTCAAGCCCTAATCTTCACTTACAGGCATCGGCACGACTCCCTAACTGACAACAAGTACCGGAGGCTAGTCGGTGCGACTGTTCCTCAGCAATTCACATTAGTCGGTGCAACTGTCAGCAAATTAAGCACGTTGGCCGAGGTAACTAAGGAAAAATTAAAAAGAAAATAAAAATAGGGACTAGATCTGCTACTATGAATTTTAGACTCAGGCCAGTAAGCAGGAGAAAAGAAACAGAACCAAAGGGAAAACTTGAAACTAGAAAAGTTCTCACGAAATCATTAAATCCAAAACAAACAAAAAGATGGGATCTCCCCAGCGGAGTCGCCAATTTGTGGTGAAGTAAAATTAAAAGTGCGAACACGAACGAATTCCTCTAGCCCAATAATGGGTCTAGCCATAACAGATACGTTCTATGGAAGATTTCCTTGGTTTAGAATCAACCAAGAGGGCCTACCTCTTGGTCACTTATCCTGTTTGATGAAGTCCTCACTTGCTTGCTCCAGCAATCTCTCACTTCCTTCCTTCAAGTTCCTGAAACAAGTAAACAACAACAACACACAAACATAATAATAGACAAATTGCAATTCAACCTACTTAACGAGTAGAGAAGCATTAAAACATGGATATGTAATATTACAAAACATGTAGGAAATCAATCAATAGTTTCATATATTAATATCAAAGAGAGATTACAACCATTCATCTTGATGCTACATTCTTCCTCTGACAGGACCAGGTTCCCACACACTTATGCTAGCGTTCCATGTTGGCTTCAAACAACAATATTTTAAAGGCTCTTCCCTTTAGGCTTCAACCCAAACCAAAACACACTTCTCCCTCAACACAACTAGGTAACTACAACTAGTAATAGCTTGCTTGTCTACTCCAAAATAGTATCAACACTTTGCAACTATAACACTCACACTCAGGCAAAACTATTAACTGTGACTAGTTTGTGCTTGGGAAGAAGGGCGGTTTATATAGGAAATATGGATGGGAGATGGATCCTCTTCTCATGGGATAAGGACTTATCCCTTGAGGTAGCTCCATCATTATAGGGGAAAGGAGCCCAAAACTGTCATCCTCGACCCCATCCCACCAAACATTTTACCAAACGTTCGTTACGGAGCTTCTAGAGTTGGAAGCTTTGGCTCTAATTTAAAAAACTTTCCATAATTGGACCAACGCAACTGAAACCCAACTCAGTTGCTCTGGTCAGCGCGAGGAGTAGTGCTACTATCTACACATCAGCGTGAGGGAGACAAAGGCCATTAGCACCAGTCTTGTAAACTGAGCAAAACAGAAGTTACAGGGGAAATGGTGCAGAAGGGAAATGATCTGCTAATGAAGAGGGACATAATGGGAGTTTCTTCATCAAGGAAAAGCATGTGGGGTTCACTGTAGGGGTTCTCTAGGATCAAGGAACGGGGAGTATAGGGATAGTGACAAAATGTTGTGTAACACACCTCAAAGCTCTACTCCCATAACATTTGCTTTTTATACACCTCCTACCATAACCACTACTTAGCAAAATGCTTTTCTACCACCTATTCCTTCCACAACAACTACCACAACAACAAGCTCATCATCTTCTCAAACACTAATCAGGGCTGCCAGGTATGCTCCTTTGAACTTTCCTACATAGTTAAATCCCTTACCTCAAAATTTTGGTCAAATACTCCCTCAGTATGATGGCACTGGCGAACTTACCGCAAGACAGCATGTAGACAAGGTCAATGATTTTATTGATCTTGAAGAGGTTGATGAGGAGGATGTGAAGATGAGGCTATTGGCATAGAGTTTCTCTAGGGATGTGAAAAAGTGGTTTAGAGGTGTGAGAGCTAATCATTTTCCACTTTCCAAGAACTTGAGGATGCCTTCATTGCAAGATGGGGTGAGAAAAAGAGCCTTTGCAAATTCTTGCTAAGAATGACAGTTTGAAGAGATAGCCTGGGTTTTAATGAGGTTAAAAGAATTCTTTGAATCCATTCCATAAGATATAAATCCTCCTACTGGATTAGTCTTGCTCCACTACCTCGATGGTTTCGATCTCAAGATGGCATACCAACTTAGAGAAAGGAATATTGCAACACTTGAAAACATGTAGAGCAATGGAATCAGTGTGGAGGCAAAAATTTTGGTTGAATAATTCTAAGATGAAGTTAGAGAGGAAAGTGACCATTAAATAAGAACCTTCTACATCATCTGAATAAAAATTAGACACCATAGTAAATACCATGGATAAAATTATGGAAATATGACACTATCGGACAAAATTGTTGCAAAAGAACCCCAAGGAGGTCCAAAAATTCGGAATCCAAACTTTAGGAGGCAACATTAGGTCCAAATGAAGCAAAGGGAGCAAAGAGGTCTAGAACAAAAATAGTAGCAACAGGTGAGACCCCCCTTCCAACATAATTATGCATAAGATCGAGATGAGGAAGATGAAAAAGTGTTAGAAGACCAAATCCATTTCTTCGGTGATGGGCAACAAACTATCTTTTTAACTAAGGAAGACCAAGAGCAGTTTGAAAATCCCTTGATAGAGGAAGAGGAGCTTTTATTTTCTCAGTCACAAGATGATATCATGATGGTTGAATCTGAGGAGTATAGAAAGGGTTACCAAAATTCCATTATGCAGGTCCAAAGGCAGTACAATTTAAGGAGTAAAAATGTTGGAGCTAGTGCTGCAAACAAAAATATAGCAGGAAAAAGTTAGAAAAAGGATACACCAAGTAGCACCAATCAAAATAAAGATGACTCTTTGAAAGAAAAGGTAGACAATAAGGATTTATCTCCTAAGGAAACCGATAGGATGCAGAATCTTTTTAGTTTTGAAGCAGAACTTACTAAACTTAAAATTTCCATTCCTTTAAGTGAATTGTTAAAGAATGAACAGTATAAGATTCAGATTATAAATTTTTTGAAGGCTGAGAGGACTTCTGATACTGTAAATGTAACTAATGACCACCCTACCATCTTATTTGGACCAAATATTGAAGACAAGAGTCAAGATGGTGAAGTGCCTCCTTTCTATGTGAGACTAAATGTACATGATGTAATTCTTAATAATTCCATGTTGGACTCAGGGGCTTCCCACAACTTGATGTCGAAGGTAATCATGGAGAGGCTAGGGATTGATTTGACTAGACCATACAAATACTTGTACTCTTTTCACTCTAGCAGAGTGAAATGTTTGGGACTAATAAAATACCTAGCAGTTTCCCTAACTCAAATTCCATCCAAAAGCATGGTGATGCACATTGTAGTGGCAGACATACCTCCTAATTTTTGAATGCTCTTATCAAGTTCATGGATAGAAAAATTACAAGGGGTTGTGCAAACTGACATGTCATACATCATTGTTTCAGTTTTTGGTGGCCAAACTAGGAGACTTTATCGGGAACCATTGATGTCATACATGATTACCAGTAAAGAAAAGCCTACCAATCACCCTGTTTATGCAGTACATTCTGATTTGGATTCTTTTATTTTTTTCAACTCAGAATTTCCTGAAGAGGAGAAGAAAAGTCCAGTTGTCATTTCAAAAATAAAGGAAGAGGAAAACAAGAAACGAGACAACGAGATAAATGATGAGGAAGGAAAAGAGTTGAAGACTAAAGTAGATGAAGAAAAATGGGGAAAACATATTTGGAGCATGAATTTTGATGGTGCACAAAGCAAGGAAGGTGAGGGTGCAGGCATGTGGATAATCACTCTAGTAATTGGAAGATCCAAGTTGTGATCCTACAAGTTGGCTTTTGATTGCACCAGCAATGTAGCTAAGTATGAGGCACTCCTTTAGGGTTTGCGGGTCTTGAAAAGGTCAGGGGCTAAAATAATATCAATCTATGGATATTCTAAGTTGATCATCAAGAATATCAAAGGTGAGTACCAGAAAAAACACCCTCGAATGCGGCCTTACCGTAATGTTGTCTTAGATTTAATGCAATATTTTCCGAAGCATAATTTGTCCATTATTCCTAGGAAACAAAATTTCGTTGCACATGCTTTAGCTACATCTTCTTGTGATTTTGATAATTCACCCAAATTAAAGGTATGAGATTAAATTTAGGCATAGGCCTGTTGTCCCAGATAATTTGAGGTACTGGCAGGGTCTTGAAAATGATAGGCAGTCGGAAAATTTTATGTTAATGAAGGAAGAATTTTCCAAGATGTAGGTTGATAATCACAATGGATGGGAAGAAGGTGAAAATGAAAGGTTTATAAATCAGATTAGAGAACACTTGGACAAACATGGGGAAGATTTGAAGGTGTTGCAGTTGAAAGACAATGTCATTACAAGATGGTTGGTGCCACTTGAAGAACTTTTTGACCAAAATTATGTGGCTCAAAGGCCAAAATTGATGCCTATAAAAATATGGGTAGAGGAGTGTAACATAAGCACAGAGGACAAGCCCAAAATGGTCAAGTTTTCCAAGTCTTTAAGGCCAAAAATTAAGTAGAAGTACATTGATCTCTTGACATAATTTTCTGATGTATTTTTATGGGGTATGATGATTTTAAGGTCTATGATAAAGGACTTATCTAGCATACTATCCCAATCAAAGAAGACCAAAATCCATTCAAACAGAAGTTGCAAAGGATAAACCCTATTTTGCTGCCCTTGATTGAAAAAGAGGTAAGAAAATTGTTTGATGCCGGAATTATTGTGCCTCTCATATTTTCTAAATGGTTGTCTAATTTAGTTCTAGTCGGGAAGAAGACGGGGTAAATCAAGTTGTGTGTGTATTTTAAGAATTTAAACAAGGTATCTATCAAGGACAACTATCCATTTCCCAAGATGGATCACATTCTTCAAAACGTAGTACGTGCAAGAAGGATGTCGTTGTTGGATGGTTTCTCAGGATACAACCAAATTCTTGTTCATCTGGATGATCAAGACAAAATTGCATTTACTACATTGTGGGGTACCTTCATGTATGCCAAAACTCCCTTCGGTTTGATGAATGTGGGAGCCACATTTCAACGAGCTATGGATATAAGCTTTGTCTATGAGAAGGACAAATTTCTAGTCATATATATTGATGACATCACTGTGTATTCAAAGTCTGATGAGGATCATTTTTTGCACCTGAGGATTGTGTTTGAAAAATGTAGAAGGTATGGCATCTCTCTAAATCCTAAAAAGTCTTTAGTTGGGTTGGAAGAAATCAAGTTGTTAGGACATATAATTTCCAAATATGGCATTAGAATAGATCCTAGCAGACTAGAAGCAATTCAGAAGGTGGATATCCCAGGAAACAAAAAATAAATTTAATCTTTTCTTGGAAGAATAAACTTCTTATGGAGGTTCATCTCCAACTTAGCGGAGATCATAAGGGAAACTACAAACATGCTAAAGAAAGATAGCGATATTAAGTGGACTGAGGAAGCCAGAAAATATTTTAATGAGGTGAAATCTACCTTGTCCCATGCTCTTGTACTTATTAGTCCAAATTGTACTCAAGATTTTATTATTTTCTCATTTGCTTTGGAGCATAGCATAACAGTTTTCCTAATGCAAAAGAATTAGCAAGGTGTAGAGCAGCCAATAGCATTCTTCAGTAGGAGTCTCAGAGACGTTGCCCTCAAATAAAACATTATGGAGAAGCATGTCTTTGCCTTGGTGAAGCTCTAAAGGATTTCTGGGTCTACATTCTACATTCACACATGTGTCAATATTTATTGTGAATGACATCATCACTCAAAATGAACTGAAAGGTAATATGGGTAAGTGGATCGACGTGATACTTGAATATGATGTGGAAATTAGACCCACAAAACTGATTAAAGGGAAAGGACTAGCAAAGATGATGGCAGAATCAAACTTGCATGCACTTGATATCCATTTTTTGGCTACTTTGTCAGAAGAGGACGATTCAAGGTCAGTTCAACAGGTGTCGGAAATATTTTCTTCTTCTCCTTGGTATACAGACATTATCTATGTGTTGCAGCATTTGCAAGCATCCCCGAGTTTGAATAGATCAAAAGCCAAATTCCTAAAGCTAAAAGTTGTCAAGTTTTGTTTTATAAATTAGTCCTTGTATTGGAAATAGCCTGGTGGTATGTTTTTGAACTATTTACTTGAATATGAGGCACTGAAAACTATAGAGGAGTTTCATAAACGGGATTGTGGGGGACACTTGTTTTGGAAGACAACTTCTAACAAAATATTAAGGGTTGGTTTTCACTGGCCAGCATTGTTCATTGATGTATATAAAATAGTTATCAGTTGTCATGAATGGAATATTTTTGAAGGAAGGAGGAAGTTGCTCATGTTTCCCCTAAAACCTATTGTGGTTGAATCCCCCTTTCACTAGTGGGGACTTGATTTCATAAGTGAAATTCACCCGGCCTCATTCGAACAACATAAGTGGATCTTGACCATCAGTGACTATTTTACTAAGTAGATTGAAGCAACCCCATCTCGGAAGGCTATGGATGTGGTTATCATTCAGATTTTGGAGAATAATATATTTTATAGGTTTGGTTGCCCTCAGAAAATCATCACAGACAATGATTCTTCTTTCAAATCAACGAAGGTGGTGGATTTTTGCAACAAGTATAAGATCACCCTTAGACACTCAACAACCTATTACCCCCAAGGTAATGTCCTGGTTGAGTCCTTTAACAAAATTTTGATTAATATCATCAAAAGGTTGTTGCAAGAAAATAAAAAGAATTAGCATAAGAAATTGGTGAATGCATTGTGGGTTAACCGAGTAAGCACTAAAAACCCAATAGGTATGTCCCCTTTTCAGTTATTTTATGGGAGCGATGTTATTCTTTCGTCTTCATTAGGAGTTCCCGTGATGAAGTTGCTACAGGAGGCTGAAGTGGAACCCAATGATGTGAAAAGGAGGATCAATCAAATGATCCAATTGCAACAGACTAGGGAAGAAGTTTTCAAGAATACTCAAGCAATACAAGACCGGATTAAGAAGATTTATGACAAGAGAACTAAAGCAGAAAATTTCAGATTGAAGAATTAGTGTTAAAATGGGATGCCAAGAATGAGGAGAAAGGAAAGTGTGGGAAATTTGAGAATTTGTGGAAGTGGTCCTTCAAAAAAATTTCTTTCCAAGGAACAATGCTTACTTGTTAAAGGACCTAACTGATGAACTACTTGGAGGAGGGCCTATAAATGGAAAGCTTCTAAAACACTATCTCACTTGAAATTCAGCTGATCCATCATTCCATTGTACATATCATTCTATTTCCAGTATTGCAAAGTGTGGGTGGTTGTTATTAGAACTTGAAGCCTGAAGAGAAGGCCCTGAGGTTCCGTTGATTTGCTACCATATGTAAGGTAAAAGTCAATTCAGTCATAGTCAGTCGAGTATTTTTATTTTTGACTCCATTTCCCAATGGTTAGGCTACTAATCTGTACTATTCTTGGCACCTCACTAGGAGGATGCCATCCCCATTGGAGCCAATGCTAGGGTCTTGTAGTCTAGGAATCATAGTGTTTTCTTATATTACTATTCCATTCTTTAGGCCTATTTGTAAATTCTAGCCTATGAATCACAATGTTTCATATTCTAAAGGTTTCTATGTGAAAGGGTATGTGAGTGTCATAAGCTGGCATCCACCATTTTAAAGGTTCATTCCATAAAGAGATTTTTGAAACTAAATTTGAATTTTGTAAATCTTTGAAGTCTAGAATCCATGAGAAGGTTATAAAGTTATAATTTCCAAATGTGTAATCACGTAGGGACAAGGAAATCATTGAGGGTTCAAGGGGTTATTTCATGGGGTTCATCCATCATTAGTAAAAGTCATGCTAGTCAGATTCATGTTAATTAGAATTTCTACGAATGTGGTTAGTGGTATTTACTTCTCATTATTAATCATCATTGGAAGTTATCCCCCATGTCATTTCATTTTTACTCCACTCAATCATTCATCCTCATGACATGAAACAAGGCATATGGAGGCACTAAATTCAATTTTTTTTGAAGTTGCACTCATTCCCACTAAATTGAAACTCGTGCTCTGAGAATTTTTGGAAGCTTGCCAAAGGTCAAAAGTTAGTGTTTGGAAATTAGAAGGAAAGAAGTCGATGCGCAACTGCTACACAAACTTCCCATGACAACGCAACTATTGCGCATGGGGTTCAGGCTTCACGGGGTCTGTGTAAGCCTTTTGTTCCATATCCTCATTTTTTTTATGGCATTTGAGATAGGAAATATACTTTCCAATCATTTTTTTTCTTAAAGAATCGATCAGGTATGGTTATAGATCCACTGTGTTTAAATTTTCTTTGTATTTGTTGCTCAAAGTCTGTGTGTTGTTGGTCACTGCAAATTGTGTATTTTGCAGCTCTATGGGTTTTGTATATGTTCAATCATCTAATCTTTGGCTCGTATTTCATATGCAAATTCATGTTTTATCCTAAGACTTCGCTATATAAGTTTTTACAGTGTTTGTCTTTCCCCAAAGTCCAATGTCATTTCCATCTTATTGAAACCGCTATCAATTGTATAAATTTTCCACATTTCATCATGCTAAAACTCATTTTCGTGTTCATTACATTGTCACCCTATGCATTGTACTATTGTTTAATCCTTTGTCCACATACATTTATGTCTTGCACGCAAGTGGATTTGTAAAGGTGTTCAACAATCTACATAAATAGATGGAAAACCCTGGGAACAAAAGGAAAACCAACGGAGGAGAAGTGGTTTGGTTTGAACCTAGAAGTTTAGATATGATCAATGTTGAACCAACCATTCGAGTAGCATTTGAAAAAACATGAGGTATGGTGTTTTGCGAAAACATTCAAACTTATGGTTACCATTTCCAAGTGGCCATTCTATTTTCCCTTGGTCTCAAAGGTAACCAGGTGAAGATTGGGGACTTGGAGTTTACAGTTTCAGATAAAACCATCTTCCAAGCCACAAGAATACAATTATTAGGTGAAATTTGGCTTAAAGGCATGGAACTTGATGTATCACGCTAAAAAAACTTGGTAAAACCTCTATATAAAGGTAAATATGGGCATACATTTCCAAGAATTTATCTATTGAACCACCACAGCAAACTCCTAAAAGTAATACATAGGTATTTCACTTGTGAAGGTCGATTTAGTAGAGTATACCAATACCATATCAAGTTTCTCATACACTTCACTGGCAAAAGAGCCTTAAATTACCTCATTACCTCTTCAAAAGCTTGGGCAAAATGGCAGAAAAGGTTCAGTCTAAGGGAGAGAAACATTTTCCCAGTTTGTTCCACTTTGCACTAATTAAATTGTTGGTCTTGAATGAATTAGAGAAGAGGAAGAGTTATTCGAAGGCTTTCTTGTCAGCCTTAGGTTTGTTGCCCCATTCAAACAGCTCCAAAATTCAAGAAGGCCTTCCCTTAGTAGGAACAAATGAAGAAACACCTGTAGCTGAAGAATTTGTCAATAGGCCTAAAGTTGAAAAGACAGAGAAAGCATTGAAGGATAAGAGAGGATCAAACATAGGGAAGGTAGGATGTCACAAGTTGACCAAGAAAAAACACAATTTCTCCAAAAACCAATAACCAAGTCAACTACAATGAAGATGTTTGAGGAAATAGCCTTTAAGAAGACAATTGAGCCACATGATGATGCACTTGAGAAATCAAAGGAAGGTGGTCAATAATTTGTAGAAGATAGCTAGGAGGCTCCCATGGAGGACAAGGATATGAAAATCATAGAGCTGGAGGATAGCCTTGACGAATCTCATCTCATGGTGGCTTATTTACAAAAGGAAAATAGGGAAATTAGACAGAAAGCAGAAGAGGCAGCCACATATAGTGAAGGTGAATCATCCAGGAAGCCTTCTAAACCTACAACCCAGGACAAAGAAAAGCAAGTGATTGAGGTGGAGGAGTTAAATGTGTTAATTAAGTTTGTCATTAATGTCAATATGGCATTATTGGGATGGAAAATATTATTATGATGCATATTATGATGATGTCCTTATTCATGATGACAAGTCCCTCTTGTTTGATAAGGATGCCATTAATGAGGATGTCAAGCTATTAATGATGCCATTATGATGTCAATCCACTAATAATATGTCTTGTCCTAGATGCTTGAACTAACAATGAAGACACCATAACGTCATGTATCCTTTCTCTTGATGAAGAAGCCCTAGAAATCATGATGATGTTATTAATCTTGATGAAGAAGCCTAGAACCCGGATGATGTCCTTACCCTTGATATTGAAGGACTATAAATGAATGACCACACTTGATGATGTCAGACGTGATGGCACTTGATGAAGGTATTGATGACATGGATAATGATTGGAGACATGATATGAAGTACTTGGAAATCACTTAATGGAAAGATATGACATGAAGGACTTGGAAATCTCCTAATGGAAAATTAATAAATGTTGCACTATGTTTGGTGAAATATCATTGCACTATTATTGGATACATTATGATACACTCATGATGGCACTATAATCCTATGACAAAGCCATGATGTCCCAAACAATAGAGAAGCCATATTGCCTAATCACCTTCTGATCCAAGTGGCTCCAGAGAGACACACAAGACAAAAGAGGGCTCAAAAATCAAAGTACTCAAAATGACTTCAACCCAGTACCAGATCAAAGATCTCGTCGTCCTGATCGTGGTGGTGCGAATGGTTCATCAAACTGAGCTCGTATGCAAAAGATAGAGATTTTCAAAGTTTGACATGACAGGGGAAAAGTGGGGCCCACAGTGTGCCACATGGCATCCCAATAAGCACGTGGGACCCACATGGCAGCCCATCAAGCATTGACACTTGGCGTTCTTTCATTGGTCCCCTAAAACTGCATAAAAGAAAAAAAATCATTCTTAAAATATGGTTATAACCATATAAAATATCATGTTCATAAAACAAATCACAAATCACCATCAAAGTCAAAATATATGGTTTTGGGATCGGTGGCCATAACCCCCACCGAAACCTTTAAATAGCCAAATTACAACAATAATGTATTCGGGATTGGTGGCCATAACCTCCGCTGAACCCTCCAAAACCGCCGCATGTTATGTTATAACCATATATGGCATATATATATATATATATATATATATATATATATATATATATATATATATATATATATATTGTTGTATTATTCGTGGCTGGCACGAGCCACCGGCAGTGGACCCGGCCCACACCCTATCACCCCGACCCAATATACATGTGATAACAAATCACTGATACAGATATCAGCGAAACCTCAATAAAAGCGCCAACTGTAACGCGTCAATGGCAGCACCATATATAGCGCTGACGCTGATATAGATACCGGCGAAACCCATTATATCACACCAACATTTTATATCACCCATTTTATATCGCCGATTTATGCGATGACAGTCCGCTAATACAGCGCCATCGCTGATTTATAAGGGCCAATCACCGATTTTTTCGCCGCCGATACAGCGCCATTGCCGATTTTAAAGGTTGATCGTCGATATTTAGTGCATTGATTAAGGTGTTAATGCGGGGTTTAAGGGATGGGCCACCCAATGTGGCCCCAACCCCCATTTATGTATCATTCCAGTTTTTAAAAGAAACTTTTGTGTATTATTTCAGGAGGGGCGGGATTTGATCGCCTGATCTCCTCCCTATTAACTAGCGATTTTTACCAATCCTCCTAACCAATTACATTGGTTAATCCACCCAGTGATTTTATTTAAACTCAGAGTTTTTACTTCTGCATAGAGTTCGAGGAGGCAGAATGTGGGCACGGATTTCAATGCAGTTAATTAATATTTTAATGTAGGAACCATGAATTTTGCGAGAGAGCAGAATTTTCACTTTGTCATAATTTGACAAATTTTATATGGTTTTTACACCTCTCGTCGTCATGAACGCAATGGTGTTGGTTGTTTCTCCATCAAAGGTCTGAATTTTTCGGTCATTTCCAAAATGCACATGGAACCATGATTTCAGCAAAAACAAGGAGCATAACCATGAGCCATGAAATTTTTCCAAGGAGGTAAAATTTTGACATTTCAGAATATAGTCAAGTTTATACTTGTTTTTCATGGTTCTCCACAGAGATCGCAATAGAGAGATCCGATTCATCATTGAGTTGCAGATTTCCAGTCCATCCATGGAACAAAATCTTTGAGGAATCCCAGGGGAATCTAAAAGATTCCTTGAGCCCAGAATTCTCAACTTCTCAGAATTCAGATTTTAGAGAGTTGATTCAACACTACACAATGCCACAAATATGATGGTGTCTTCAAATTTCTTATTCTCTCATTTCTTCTTCCAGTCACTTTTCTAAGTGCGAGTGCAGATGTCCACATTCATGTGCAGCAACTATCTTCATACGATCGATGCCTTGAGATCGATGGTCTGAGCAGCTTCAACAGTGTAACATCCACTTCTTCAGATGGCCCTCGGTTGTGAGGTTTATTATGTGTTCATGTACTTCTTATTTATGCATTATGTTTCACAGATCCTTGATTGATGTTGATGTAGGATCTTGTTTATTACATGTTGTCATGATTCCTTGCTTGATTTGATAAGGAATCTTCTACGTGATGTACTTGTTGTCATAAATCATCATGTTATGCTTTGAGATACCTTGTTGTATGTTGTTAGGATACTCTTTTTGTCGTCATGCATGTGTTTTGCATTGACATCCCTTTTGTGCCATGTTGGCGGGATGCTCACCATGCATGTTTTTTGTGTCATACTAATAGGAGTCTTTTGATTGAGAATCCCAGTAGTGGAATATCTCTTAGAGCCACTCCTGCGTGAGGGCATTTTTCCTTGTATGATCGAGACATCATCTCTGTGTACATCACCATTATTAACAGCACTTAATGCAGTGGCCTACACCATCTTGACACTGGGGTCCTGAGACGTAAGCCCTCCTGGACGAACTCCGTTATCAACACTTATGTTTTCATGTGTTGATGATTTTCGTGTTCCTCTTCTTTTCCGCATGCAGATGTATTCATTAATGTTCTTTTAAAATGCAATTTAACACATAACGAAAGTAAAAGGTCTTGGAATGGTCCTTTGTCACACCCGGACCTGGATCAAGTGGTATCAGAGTGGTCTTTGTGTTGATGTGAATTGCGGTGTAAACAATGACAGAGGATGAAAGAGCGATGTACGAGACCATGGTCGACATTTCCAAGAAAGTGGAAATCGTGTATGAAACCCTATAGAAAGAGACAGAGGAAAAGGAGCGGTTACAGCTTCAATTTCAAGCCACAAAAGAGGCCATGGAGGAATTGAAGCAAAACAAGCATAATCTTCAAACAGATAATGACGAATTGAAGATGCGCCTACATGAAGAGAAAGAGGAAAAACAAAGTTTGCTACGACAGCTGCAAGCAAAGGACGAGGCCTTGGAAAAGTTGCAGCGTGACCCATGTGAGGTAAAAAGTAGTTCTCCATCTTCATGTATGTTTCCTAATGATGATTTTGTTGTTTTCGAAAATCATACCATAGGAATTGGCTCCAAATTATTGAAGAGAATGGGGTATGAAGGAAAAGGCTTGGGCGTTAATGGCCATGGCATTGTCAATCCCATCAAAGTAGAGGAATTACCCCATCAGGTAGGACTTGGATATGTTAGGAAAGAAGTTGGGGAATGTGTTGAGACAGCGAGCGAACCACCAACAACGGATGATGAGAAACCCTCATCAAATCTTTCCAAATCGAAAGAGAAGGTAAAAGATATTGATTTCCTTTCGATTTCATCTTCTCATAGTATGATTTCTGTTGGAGATTTGGAGATCCAAATTACAGGGACAAACATGAGGCTCCTTACAAGGATGAGGCACGAGGAGAAGGAAGAACTTGGTGCTAATAACCAAGGCATAACTCCACCTTTGGAGGTTGTGCACGAACATCCATTTGCAGGCTCGAGGTACACTAAAGGAGAGTGCTCGAAGGTGTTATAATTGTCCGAGACATCGTCGAGGAAAGAGTATGATTGGAAAACATCCCCATCATCCCATGGTAGTTTCCATTGCAAGGAAAGAGTTGAGGCAAGCTCTCATCGCCATATTGACATCAGAGACAACAAAGGAAGGTAGAACCATTTTCAATCTTTGAATGTTCATTTTGATTATAATCATGTTGTTAATAATGAACGAAGATCATGGCATCGAAAAACATGTACCTTTTGTGGTTTACCTAACCATACCTTTTCTAAGTGTTGGAAAAGAATGGCAGCACTCATGAGGCGTGAAAGACCCTCTCAACATAAGGAAAAGAAACAGGTTAAGCAGATATGGAGGAAGAAAGCCTACTGTAGTCATTGTGACATAAATGGCCATCAAAGAGCCACTTGTTGGAGGTTCCATCTAGAGCAGCTCCTTAAAGACAAAGCGTCGGCGCGTGAACCAGGAAGAGCAGTTGTTCGACAAGCAAAACCGCCACAAGGAGGTGACCCATTCACATTGATAAGTGAAAAATGGTTTCTAGACATGTTGTCATTTCATGGTCATTCTTTTGTAAATCATTTGTTGCATTTTAAAGAGAAAAAGTGATGATGTGTTTTCCATCACTTTTTGAAGCAACAATGATAGGTTGGCCTTGTCGTCATAGCTAGAGTATTTCATCCATATTAATGTAAACTTGACCACTGAGTATGTGCTATAAACTTGTGGCAAGTATGGGATGTTTGGGCCTTTAGTTTTTCATTTCATTCCAGCATGTAATTTTCGAAAACAATGTACTACAGGTTGCAGAAGTAGTAGGTGTCAGCTCATCACTTAAGCCTCCGAAGAACAAAGGTGAAGGAGATGGAAGCGAGACCTTTTTAGGATGCTTGTGATGCAGACATGGTACAGAGAAAGTGCAGATTATTTTTTCATGCTTTTGGAGGACCAAAAGCTCCTCAGTGGGGAGGATTGATCTAGGTGGCTCCAGAGAGACACATAGGACAAAAGAGGGCTCAAAAATCAAAGTGCTTAGAACACCTTTGACCTAGGACCATATCAAAGATCTCGTTGTCCTAATTGTGGTGGTGTGAACGGTTCGTCAAACCGAGCTCGTATGCGAAAGATAGAGCTCTTCAAAGTTTGACATGACAAGGGAAAAGTGGGGCCCACAATGTGCCACATGGCATCCCAATAAGCACATGGGACCCACATGGTAGCCCATAAAGCATTGACAGTCAACGTTCTTTCATTGGTCTCTTAAAACTGCATAAAAGACAAAAATCGTTCTTAAAATATGGTTATAACCATATAAAATATCATGGTCATAAAACAAATCGCAAATCGCCATCAAAATCAAAATATATGGTTTTGGGATCGTCGGCCATAACCCCCACCGAACCCTTTAAAACAACCAAATTTCAACAATAATATATTTGGGATCGACGGCCATAACCTCCGCCAAACCCTCCAAAATCGCCGCAAGTTATGTTATAACCATATATGCCATATATATATATATATATATATATATATATATATATATATTGTTTTATTATTCGCGGCGGGCACGGGCCACCGGTGGTGGACCTGGCCCACACCATATCACCCCAACCCAATATACATGCAATAACAAATCGCGGATACAGATATCGGCGAAACCCGATAAAAGTGTCGATTGTAACGCATCGATGGCAGCACCATATATAGCGCCAACCACCGATATAGATATCATTGAAACCCATTATATCGCGCCGACATTTTATATCGCTGATTTTATATCACCGATTTATGCGACTATAGTCCGCTGATACAGTGCCATCGCTAATTTATAAGAGCCGATCGCCGATTTTTGCACCATCGATACAGCACCATCACCCATTTTAAACGTTGATCGCCAATATTTAGAGCACCGATTAAGGTGTTAATGTGAGGTTTAAGGGGCAGGCCGCCCAATGTGGACCCGACCCCCATTTATGTATCATTTCGGTTTTTAAAAGAAACTGTTGTGTATTATTTTAGGAGGGGCGTGATTTCACCACCCGACCTCCTCCCTATTAACCAGCGATTTTTACCAATCCTCCTAAACAATTACATTGGTTAATCTGACCAGCGATTTTATTTAAACTCAGAGTTTTTACTTCTGCACAGAGTTTGAGGAGGCAGAATGTAGGCACGGATTTCAAGGCAGTTAATTAATATTTTAATGTAGGAACCATGAATTTTGCAGGGGGGCAAAATTTTCACTTTGTCAGAATTTGACAAATTTTATACGGTTTTTACACCTCTCATCACCACGAATGCAATGGTGTTGTTCATTTCTCCATCAGAGCTCTGCATTTTTCAGTAATTTCCAGAATTCACGTGGAACCATGATTTCAGTAAAAACAGGGAGCGAAACCATGAGCCATGAAATTTTCCGAAGGAGGTAAAATTTTGACATTTCAGAATATAGTCAAGTTTATACTTTTTTTTCATGGTTTTCTGCAGGGATCGCAATGGCGAGATCAGATTCGTCATTTGAGTTGCATATTTCCAGTCCATCCATGGAACAGAATATTTGAGGAATCACAGGGGAATCTAAAAGATTCCTTGAGCCCAGAATTCTCAACTTCTCAGAATTTGAATTTTGGACAGTCGATTCAACACTACTCGACGCCAAAAATATGATGGTGTCTTCAGATTTCTTATTCTCTCATTTCTTCTTCTAGTCACTTTTCTAAGTGGTGGTGCAGATGTCCACATTCATATGCGAGCAGCGATCTTCATACGATCGATGGCTCGAGCAGCTTTAGCAGTGTGACATCCACTTCTTTAGATGGCCCTTGGCTGTGAGGTATATGATGTGTTTAGGTACTTCTTCTTTATGCATTATGTTGCATAAATCCTTGATTGATGTTGATGAAGAATCTTGTTTATTACATGTTGTCATGATTCCTTGCTTGATTTGATGCGGAATATTCAATGTGATGTACTTGTTGTTGTAACTCATCATGTTATGCTTTGAGATCCCTTGTTGTATGTTTTTGGGATACTATTGTTGTCGTCATGCATGTGTTTTGCATTGACATCCCTTTTGTGCCATGTTAGCGAGATGCTCACCATGCATGTTTTTTGTGTCATACTGATAGGAGTCTTTTGATTGAGAATTCCATTAGTGGAATATCTCTTAGAGCCACTCCTGCGTGAGGGCATTTTTCCTTGTATGATCGAGACATCATCTCTATGTACATCACCATTATTGACAGCACTTAATGCAGCGGCCTACACCATCTTGACACCGGGGCCCGGAGACGTAGTCCCTCCTGGACGAACTCCGTTATCAACGCTTATGTTTTCATGTGTTGATGATTTTCATGTTCCTCTTCTTTTCCGCATGCAGATGTATTCATTAATGTTCTTTTAAAATGCACTTTAACACATCACGAAAGTAAAAGGTCTTGGAAGGGTCCTTCGTCACACCCGGACCTAGATCACCTTCTGAACATAAAAAATTTAATGACAATTATAAAGAAAAATACATTTTGGCATCTTGGAGGAAGCCTATCAACATGGGTCCTATACCATCTTGTAGAGTATATTATTTCCTTTCTAATGAGCCCTTATTTGTCCCGAAACTCCCAGTGGTTTTTGAGATATTGAATTTTTAAGCTATGAAAAATATAACTAATGTTGATCTGACATATGCTCAAAGACACAAGTTGGACCTCCAACCAAACCAACATGTGTTTTCATTAAAGACAATCAACTATAAATATAAATCTGAACCCATTCATTTTTGCTCATCCAGTTCGGTGAAAATCACAGAAAATTCGGTGAAGAATACAGTAAGGAAGCACAGAAGAAGAAAAAGGTCGAGGAGGACATATTGGTTGGGTTAATTCTGTTGTTGACTTATCATTCAAGCATGGTATATATGTGGTATTGCAGATCTGTGGATAGGATTGTGGACAGATCAGATCACCCACTGTGAGAATTTGGATTTGAACTTGAAGTTGGACTCCTTCTGAAGAATCTCACACATGTAACAACTCACACTCACCCATGGAGACTTGTAGAGACCTCGGACCTGTGGCTCCTATGGAAAAAATTTCGGATCTGTAGCACTGAAATTTCGGATCTGTGACCTGTAGCACTGCAACTTCAAACCTGTTGAACCTTCGCACCTGTGGCACTGAATCCTTGGACCTGTGACAATATTTTCAGACTTGTGACATCTATTTCAAATTTTTTTTGGACCTGTAACAACTTGTGAAGCAAACCTCTAGCAGTTTGTGACCTCACTACAACTCGATCTTGTAGCAGCATTGAATTGCAGGTGTGATCAGTCATCTAGGAGAGCTCAATACCAGTGGAGGTATAGTAAACTTGAAGGGTTACATATTTGTGATAAGGTCTAGCCTTAAGTTCAAACTTGTATCAGTCACTTGTGGAAGGATAGTAGCTACAGTCAAGTATTTGAAGCATTAAGAAACCTTGGACAATCATATTTTTGAAGCATCAATCAAGGAGCCTGTGGAGAGATATCTTGTTTAGGCAAGGGTTATTGAAGACACCCTTGAAGAATTCTTGGAACAGACCTGGTGCAGCATAGTGAAGGATCTTGGAATACATCTTGGAGTACCTTAAAGACATCTTAAAGATTGTAGAGAAATACTTGGTTGGGCCTTCATTTGAAGATCTTGAAAAAATCCCTTGAAGAGGTTTACATAAGGTGCAGAACTAGGGCTTCTCATCGAAGACATATTGAATATTTGTGGAGATCATTGGAGACTGTGATATCATCATGAGGTGACTTAGAGAAATTGTTTTGGGTACAATGAAGAGTAGTGGTGACACCTTATAAGAGAACAAGGTTGTCATTGATTATGTGGCGTGGATGCTAAGTGACGACATAGTTGAATATTATCAAGGCTCGTTGAAGAAGACATTGGGAGTCGTGAATAATAACCAAACATATCTTGATGAAGTAAAGTTAAGGGTTGGAGCCTTGTAGATATAGGTTGGTGCCTTGGAAGATAGGATCGAAGACCTAGAGGATAAGAGTCCTCAAGATACCAAGTTAGAGCTTGAACCAGAAATAGGGTTGGAGCCCTAGAGGTTGGTGCATGGGAATTGACAAGGTTGGTGCCTTGGGAAGTCCAAATTGGTGCTCGGCATATTACAGGTTGGAGCCTAGAAGATTGAATATTCGTATCTTCATCTAGGGTTGAATCCCTACATATATTGTACTTGATTTATTGAAAGAAGGAATTGATAAAAGTATTTTTCTATCATTGTTCATTTGTGTTCTAAATATAAGTGATCTAATTGGTAAAAATAACAATCGAAAAGAAATATTGATTCACCCCCCCCCCCTCGTATTTCCAAAAAAACGAGTCAGAACAGTCAAAGAGACCTAGGACAAGATCAATAGCTAAGAGGGAAGAACAAATGAAATAGACCCTTCCAGCAACCAAAAAGCCACAGTTTGATGAATGGAAAGAGTATTAGAAATTGTTTGAGAAAATTGAGGACTTCCAACCTCAGGTTGATGAGGCACTAGAAAGGAATGAAAGGTGCAAAGAGGAACTATATGTTGAAGTATTGGAAGCTCTTTACATAGTTGATAAAGCCAAGGTAGTTTTGAAGTGGACTCTGTTGTACACAGATAAGTGAAGAGATACTATACAAGGAATTTGATCATGAGAAGAAGGTTAAGATTGATGAGACAAAATCTAGCCATGACTAGAAAAAAACTACACAAAATCATGCAGTCATTAAATCAAGCTGAGTAGTCATCTAGCAAGCAGACCATGGTTACAAAGTAATCCACAGAAGCCAAGTCATCATCCAGCAAGAGGAGGAGAAGTAGCTTTGGCATCTTGGCTGAGACTACCCAAAACTAAGGTGGCATAAGGAGGTCGTGTTCATGTTACCATTTTTGAAGTTATATGCTATATTCCCTTTTGATGAAGGCTAAATCCATATGACTAAGGGCTTGTTATGTAGTGACATAATGTCATTTTTTAATGAAAATGTGGAGATTTTGGTAGATTGGAAGTATGTTACGTGTTATAAGGTTGGATGAGATGATTAGTTGGTCACTACAATCAGTTTGGATCAGGAGCTACTAATACAAATTCAAAATCTCTTTCCTATTGTGCAAGTGGTGAGATGTCATTTGGGAGGTCTACAAAGGCTAAAGAGGATATCTCAAGGGTTCTACCCCAACACATCATCATTTCAAGTGCACCCATTAGCTTAGTTTTGTCCAAAACAGCCTACAACCATGCTAAGGTGGAAACCCATTCAACACTACTATGCAACTACTACGCAAGTTTATCAGTTATGGCTATTTTTACAAACTTCTATATTGGAACATTCTAGAAGTGTTTTTTTGTGTTTGAATAACCATAGATAAGTTAGTTTAATTGTTAAGTTTGAACATGATGTTTCTAAATTTTTGTAATCTTTAAAACAATGATGTTTCCAAATTATGATAGCTTCTATATAATAGGTTTCTGGTTTTCTACAAATACATTGTATTTAGCCTATTTTACTCCTTTGCAAGTGAATTCGACCACCTATAGTGGTAATTTCGAATTCCTCTTTGTATGTAATGATGAAAGAAAATGAAAAGGGGTTCATGTTGGTAGTTTTATTTTGAGAGAAGACTATTGGCATTTTCTGTTTTCTGAGAATATTAATACAAATCCAGTTGCAGAAATACAAATATATTTTTACCAAAGATTCGAATACATGGTGCTTTGATGTATGTCCCTTTTCTTATGTGAATGTGCATTATTTCTTTTTTTACCATATTATCTCTAAAATCTTCTGAATGTTTGAACTATATTGTTTGGAATTCATCCATTGTAAGGTGCTCCAACATATTTTGTTTAAGTATTATTCCTTTTTGTTATGATTATATGTTCAAATTTATTTCCAAGATAAATTCCATGTTCATAATAATCCTCATCTCATTCTTTCCTACTAAATTTATGTCAAAGATTTATCCTATGTTAGATTCCTTTTGAATAATGGACTATTAGTCTTATTTATTCCCAAGCACCTTAATAATCATATATTTCACTGCTAAGCGTTATTAATCTCGCCTCAGCTTTCTAAACACATTTACCGGTCACTGGTTTGATCATAAACACTCAAAGTTTGTCTTCTTTTCCCAATGATACTCTTTTCTAAACCCTACCCTCATAAACTTTAATCTAAAACTCATCCTTTGCCCAAGATCTAGCCATTGTTCTTCATTGAAACTAGTATTTTGAGACTAAGTTGAAAGAGATAGCCCTCTCTGGAGTTGGAAGGGCTAGTTTCCAATTCCGCAAGTGATTTGTGGTTACCCCTGTAATCCTTTTTCAGCCTAGAGATTAATTACAAGGTGCTAACAAATACCACTGATCCATATTTATGCAAGAAAGAAATTAATTATAGATATAAATAGAAACATGGAGCTACAGTAAAAATATAACTTTAATTCATTAATAACAAAGTACTAAAAATTGTTACATGCAGAATGGAAATAAACTAGTTCGAGCAATGGTGGCTTATCTTTAAGAAGAGATGTGGTGGATACATGTCGTATGATTTGTGTTACAATGAGGCTTGGAGGAATTTTTATCATTGAGAAACAATGGGAAACCCTAAACATCCAAAAATCTAACCCTAAGAGATGAAGTGACAAAATCTTGTGGGCCCTGTTGGGGTTAGTTAGAATGTCAACTTCCTGGGGTCGTAAATTTGGCATACGATCTTCCTTTGGCTATCATAATACCTCATTTCAAAGATCTCTAAGAGGAGGCCAAAATAGGACAAGTAAATTTGATTTGTATGTTTTTGGTCTCTCCATTTTCCCAAAAAATGTCTTTTAGGCACTCAAAACGACTTTGGAAGTTTGGGACTCGAAAAACTGCCAAAAATAGTAAGTTGTGCTACAATTAATGAAACCTTCAGAAAAAATGATAAGGGTCTAAGTAGAATAGGTTGATGGCCACCAATATCCACCTAGATCAGTCTTGCCCCCTTAGGAAGCAATGGTCCCCAATGCGTTGTGTGCCTCCACCAAATGTGGAAACTTTTATTGAACTTGGTCCATGATGAGCCAATTGCCTTGGTGCAGGATTTGGCTAGCTTTGAAAACCCAATATAGTTGGATCTTCTGTTGGTGAGCGGTATTGATATGTGTATCCATAATATGATCATTCTTGGCTTGTTCCATTCATTCAAGGTTGAGCTCTATTGGTTTTAGTTGTTCTGTAATGTCTGATGTGTCCATCAATGGTGGAAGGTGTTAGGGCTTGAATTTGGCCTCAGGCTGAAAAAGACAAAATCCAAGGCAACATCAAACCACTTAGCCTCGTAGCTAGCCCTACAGGATAGGAGAGGGATCTCTTCGGGTCTATCTCGGCAAAAGGTCTTCAAAAGGCGGAGATGACCAACAAAGAACACTGATTTTAGGCTAGTAAACTAATAGGGAAAGTTTGATTTAAAGTTTTAGAGTTTTGGTGGAAAACTGAGCACAGCAATTTTGGGTGCAGGGATGAGACACAGTTTTTTGCAGAGGTCTTTTTGGGGCAAGGTAGGAGATTGTCTTGATACCTTTGAATTAAGTGAATGGATAGAAATGACCGGTGAGGAGCTAAAGAGAGCAAGAAACTTTTGAGAATTCTCTTTAGACAGAGGAAAACATAGATATTAAGCAAACTTAAAGGCAGAGCATATAAATTATGAATTCTACCTTAACACTTCATTTACTTAATGTGCAGAAAAGAGAAGTAGGAAAATGATACACATAACACACTTACAAGTACATGAGAGAAGCACACCATCAACACAAATAACCACAAGAATCCCAAATAGTGCTGCAAAACCCTGTTCTTTCCTTTGCCAAAATTGCAGAGATACAAAGTATAAAACAGTCTAAGCTTATCCCTCAAGAGTCCAACCATGAAAATGACTAAGAAAATACATAATATAGGCAAGCTAACACACTTCCTTGCCTCTAGGGGTCGAGCTCATCATCCTAGGAGCTGTTTCAACCAATTCTAAACTGAGCACTACAATCTAGGCAATCAAAACAACTTTCCTCTATAAGTTAGGAAACCAATTCATTCATTAATTTTTTGCCATTTTATGAATGAATCTTCTAGAATAGGTAAAAAGTGTCATGTAAATCATGAAATTACATAAAATACATCAAGGGGGATGAAAAATTCAACCAAAAAGTCAAAACTAGCCACTGCTGCGTTTTCCTGTGCTGAAGATGAAAAACTGGCCAATTTCCCCAACGCGTAGCGTGCCATTTCCCAACGCGTAGCGCGCCTTTCAGGCCATTTTTGAGGCACTTCCCGGCATCCAAATGAGGCACAAGTAGGCTTGTTGGAACGTTCTAGATGTCTACTCTCCAACCCAAGTAGAATTTCTCAATTTGGTGGCCATTTGCCCCTCCAAAATTGCAATCTCCCAAGACTGCTTCCTGTGTGTCCAAAAAGTGGCAGAAGGTCATTTTTTGTTTGTTTTTTGACCTTTTGGGGGCTCAAATCTTCATGAAACTTCTTGGCAGTGGCTGAGCAAGTGTATTTTTCCATGAAAAATCCAAAAATGCTGAGTTTTCCTGAAATGGACCTCCCCAACTTAAGGGTAGCGCGCGGCGCACTACACGTTGAGGGCAAAAACCCGTGTCTGGCACAAAAAAGTCAAAATTGACCAAAATCGCTCAAAATTTCCTGAAATTTGAGTTGGAGGTGTGTCATTGAGAACCATGCTCCCTCAAGGTGGCTTCAGCCAAAATTTGAAGCGGATCGGACCGTTTCCTCCGTTTTAGTGCCTTGGCCAAGCGTGCTTTAAGTACCTTCATTTTTGCTTTGCATACATGCATGCGGGCCCAATAATGGTTCTTCATGTGGCGGAGCATGTCTTTGTCCCTGTTTGCCTTTGATATCAACCTCTCGAAATGTGTGTTCACCTGAATGAGCATAGAGCTTTGCTCCTTAGGTGTCAAATCATCGGGTCTCTTGCGAGCCAAGTTTCGGTCTTCTCGGATCCTCCGCAACTCATCAAGAGAGTGTTCATCCTCTAATTGCTTGTTGCGCTGCTCTAAATATGTAATTGTCCAGTTTTCCATCTCCAACTTTTGCTACAACAAGTCATTTTTAGCCCTTAGTTGCTGGATGATCTCCTTTGACTCTAGGCTAGGAGAAATGATATCAAGGTCAACAACATCTATGCCTGGAACACCTGATGGCCCCTCATCAATCTTGGGCTGCTTGCCTCTCTCTTGTAACTATGATGCTGTCGAAAGCGAGGCCCCTTCCACCTGATGTGGAGATAACACTCGTTGTGCCAATGAAGAAGGCGAGACCCCTTCCACCTGATGTGGAGATAATACTCGCCGTGCAGATGCAAATAAGGCCCTGTGGCCTCTCTGATATGTAACATAAGGAGGAGTGCTGACATGCTCTGGCTCAGGAACATCAAACTGCTGTGAAGGCCCTCCCTCATCATGGACAACCTCGGGAGGTGGCTGTGGCACCGTGAAGAAGTCGCGAGAAATGAAATCCTCCCAAGCAATACCCTGCTGTGCCAACTGATGCATCACTATGATCTCGATCAGTGCATAATGATATATACTTTTGAGCTGCTGTGCGGGAGTCTTCCTTTGCACCACGGGCACCATCTTCTCTATATTTCGGCACATGAAAAATGGAATGTTCATCATTCGTATCCGGGTGAAATGCATCAACAAACGGATATGGTACGAATAAACGTGAAAATCTGCCCTCACAAGTGAAATAACGCATGATGAGCCTCATCAAGGGTGCATACTCATCCCTTAAGAATATGAAAGGAAAAACAACAGTAAGGTGCCTCATGCATCTGGGTTTGATGTATGGTTGATAATGAAATTTGTCTAGCAGCTTGCGCTTGGTCCACTCTTCCCCAACATTTGGTATCCCGGTGGCTTGAGCAACCATTTCAGGTGATAAGGTGAAATCTACTCCTGCAAGGTTCACATGGCCATTGTGCAAATGTAGGACAAACAGGTGGACCAACTCTCTATGGTGCTGAATTTGTGAGATCCTCTCACAATACCCAAAGCATGACTGATATCAAAAACATGACATTGCAAGTGGACAAGCATGCAAATGAGCCAATGAAGTGGGCTCCTCTCTGACATGCCGACCACCCTTACCACCCTTATGATGCCTCCTTGGCACTTCTACCTCTGGTGATGAATCACTGTCATAGCTCTGCTCATAATCTGACTCTATTTCTGACATGGTTATGAAGGCAAGATGACTAAAATATATTGTTGACTTGGCACCCAATTAACTGCTCTTTGACTTTTCAAATGTTGTCACCAAGGGGACATAAATACAAGGGAACTTGTTAGGGATAGGGGAACATGTGGGAATTAGGGAGAATAAACACAAAGGAGGAATTTAGGGAAAACAAACATGGGAAATTGCCAAATTATGGGATTTTAAAGTGAAGTAGGGTTTTAGGAATTAAATATGCTTTTAGGAATTTTAAAGAGGAGAATGATGAAACTTCAAGGGAAAATTTGAGGGAGGAAAGTGATGAAAATGAGGGAAAAAGGAATTTACAAAGGGCAACCTTGGACAGCAAGAGAAATGTAAAACCCTAGTGCCATTGAAACTTTAAATTTTCCATAACAAGAGAGGGTTTTGATTTGTCATTTACATAGCATTTGAACACATTAATTCTCTTTTTCATTGTGCAAAAAAAAATTTAGGCATAGAGGAGAAGCCTACGTGCACTTTGCCTAAGAGAAAAGTCGTTTTGATGACTTGCTGGCAGGTTTTTGAGCTGAATCCCCAACGCGTAGCGCGCCCTGCCCAATGCGTAGCGCGCCTCCTACGCGTAGCGCACTTGTAAATTAACACTGGAAAAGTCTGCCTGACGCGTAGCGCGCCCCTGACGCGTAGCGCGCCTCTCCTGATGCGTAGCGCGCCCCTGAAACTGCTCGACTTGCTCAAGAACTCCTAAAATCGCCTTTGCAAGATTACACTTAGCTTGTGAGAGGAAAATGAGTTGTAAATGAGGAGTGATGTGCTTTTATAGTTTTCCTTTTGATTTTTACTTGCCCAAAACCCACTTTGTAATGTTTTGAGTGTTGACACTTTTTGAATTAATTGGCTCTGACCTTTGATTTCTTTTCTTTGAAAAATTGGTTGAAATGATGCTTTCTTCTGAAAATTTTTGCAGGGATAGCTTCTAGGTTGCTCTGGCAAAGGAGACCAAGGCTGCACTTTGACATTTGAAGAATTTGAAATTTTGAGAATTTTTACAAAAATGAGATAATGACCTTGTTTTCAAAAACAGAGTTTTTGAGAACAAGGTGAAAATTTAGCTGTACAATGATGAGAATTTTTTGAAATAATGTTTAATGAAGGACATCCCTCTGGCCTGCTGGTCCTTTATGACCTCTCAAGACAAAAATGGACTCAACCCTAGACCTAAGACTTTAAAACTTAAAGCAAGATGAATGACCCTTTAAGGACTTTATTTACTTGAACAAACCTGAACCAGCAGTACCAAACAAGAGGGGAATAAAGACACAAACCCCCTCCACCAGGATTATGGCATGCCTAACGGAATGCAACATGATCACACTGATGGGACACCTAATCATGAAATGCAAAGAGCTTTGATCTCTGGAGGAGGGCTACTAGACCAACTCTAACAGAAGGTATAGCCGAAGGCAATCCACATTGAACACTGGGTGTAGGCCAATGAATTGAGGAATGTTGAGCTCAAAAGCATTGTCACCCACACCCTTGGTGATGGTGTAAGTCTTGTATTTAAGTGATAGTATCTTCCAATGGGCTTCGTCAAGGTGTTCTTTCTATAAATACAACAAACTTTGTCACCCACATGAAACTTATGTGGCACCCAATGTTGATCATGTCGTTGCTTGTACTTGGCATTGGACTTATCCAAAATTTCATGAACTTACTGGTGGATGTGCTAGATGCGTTCAATAAACCTATTTGATTTATCAACCTCGAACTATACATGTGTGTATTATGTCTGTGTAGTCACATGAGGCATGGCAACATCAATCAGACATAATGGTTGAAATCACATACCCACTTGAAAGGGACTGTGACTTGTCGAGCTATGGAGAGATTTGGTATAACTAGGTTGCACATAGGGAGGGCTCTCATGCCAAGTTCGTGCATGCTTGGATTTGTACATGCAGAGTATGTGCACTATATTCTTGTTGACAACCTTTATCTAGCCATCAGTCTAGGGATGGAATGCAGTTGACTTGGTGACATTGGTGTCCAATATTTTCTAGAGGCTCGACCAAAATGTGCTAAGGAAATTGGTATCCCAATTTGATATAATGGTCTACGATATCCCAAAATGCATCCATATTCGTTCAAATAAGAATTTTACAATGTCCTCTACTATGATACTCTTCTTGCAAGCCGCTTATATAGCCATCGTAGAAAAAAAATCTACAACCAAAAATACACATTCATTACCATGCTTGGTAGAAGGGAGGCCACATAGATAGTCCATGGAGATGGATTCTAGAGCTAGCTGGGAATAGGAAGAGGAGTATACAAGCCATTCTTCTTGATGGTTAGCTAGGTGATGGCACATGCAATGCAGGATATAATATATTATCCAACATCATGTCAGAGTTTTCACCAATAAAAATACTTGTGTAGTACGGCCACAATTTTCTCCACACCAAATTGTCCTGCAACTAGACTGTAGTGCGCCTCCCAAATCATGTCAGCAGGCTTGCTTGAAGGAACACAAAGGTGGCTCGGGTAGCATAATAATGTGTCCTATAGGTGGAAATATGGAACTTGCTTGCCATCCACTAGCATCTGGTATGTGGTGGTGAACTCTGGATCATTGTTGTACATTTGTGTCCATCCAAAGGTCTCGTGGCCACAAGAGTATAGAATAGTACTTAGTGCTACAACTGGGGGCCAACTGAGGCAATTTTCAACATGATTGGTGTTTACCCTTTTGTATTTAATGTTCAAGTGGAATTGTTACATAAATGTAGACCACTTCTGATGGTGATCATTCTGCAACTTCCCTCGTGTCTTTATAAACTTAAGAGGTCGGTGTTCTGTGTGGATGACCATCTCCTTCCCCAAAGTATAATGTTTCCATTGTCAGAAATATTGCATGACAGAATACATCTCTTTATCATAGGTGGGGTACTTCTGAATTGTATAGGGAAGTGTCTCACTATAATAGACCATTGGATGCCTATGTTGGGTGAGGACTGCACCAATAGCATAATCGGAGGCACCTG
Organism: Pinus tabuliformis; assembly: GCA_031772625.1. Lineage (NCBI taxonomy): Eukaryota > Viridiplantae > Streptophyta > Pinopsida > Pinales > Pinaceae > Pinus > Pinus tabuliformis. The sequence continues at coordinate 912,890,032 of CM062805.1, read as the reverse complement.
TCTCAATTTCAAATGGATGTTGTAGGTCTTGCAATGTGATTATAGTTGTGAAGTAGAGGTAGTGATTCAACTCAATGAATGCCTTCTATTGGGACTCAACCCAAGAAAAATTTTATTTCACTCCTCCCTTGGTAACCTGACTCAAAGGCCAATGGATATGGGAGAATCCCAACATGAACCTCTATTAAAAATTGGCAAGGCCTAAAAAGCTGCGAAGATCTGTTAGAGTGGTCGGGGCTAGCCAATCCCAAAATACTTGGATCTTATCCAGATCCACATGCATGCCTTATTCATCTATGATGTAACCCATATATTGGACCTAACTCATGCAAAAGGTGCATTTCTCCAAGTTGGCACATATGTTTTGCTATCGCGGGGTTTGAAGGACCTACCGAATGTGTTGCAAGTGCTCTTCCCAACTCTTACTAAATATTAGGAGATGTTCTAGATAAAAAACCACAAATGAGTTAGTGAAGGTCCGCAAGATGTCATCCATTAGCCTCTTAAAAGTAGTAGGGGAATTTTTCAACCCGAAAGGCATGACCAAACATTCAAAAAGGCCTTCCTTGGATTTGAAGGTGGTCTTCCATACATATGTGGGCTCTATTGGAACCTGGTTATAGCCAGACTTCAAATCGATCTTGCTAAAATACTTTCCCCCTTGAGCTGGTCGAGAAGGTCATCAATCTATGGGATTGGATACCTGTTCTTGACAATGATTTTGTTTAGTGTCTAATAATCAATGTAGATCATCTAGGTCCTGTCCTTCTTTTGTAAAAGCACAATTGGGCTCCCACAAGGTGAGTAACTTAGTCGGATGTGCCATTTTTTCAAAAACTCCTAGATCTACCACTTGATCTCTTCATTTTCTAGAATGGATTGGTGTTATATCGACCCATTAGGTTGAGGTGCTCCAGGAGTCATATCGATCAAATGCTTGGCCTAACAGTGCAAGGGTACCCTTGTGGGTGAGGAGAAGATATCCATGTATTCTTCCACCACCTTATCCCCCTGCTTTTGTTGTGTGGAGAAACCTTTCCAGGGGCCATGGATGTGGCCACAACCTTCCCCTTATTTTGAGCATGAATCATAAAGAAAACAAATTTCTCGGCATGAGAGATGATCTTACTACATTTCTTTGTAGATATTAAAGAGATGGAAATAGGCGGGGCTACCTTCGGTATCCTATATAACTTATTTCCTAAAATAATAATAGCAGTATGATGTCTGGAGTCATACACCACATGACGCTTCCACAAGTATGTTTGGACTAATAATACATCACAATATTCAAGAGGAACAATGCCACATAGCATCGCATCCATGAATGGTCTTATGTTGTAGGGAAGGTGGCATTGCTAGCCAACACAGAGGTCTCATCCTTGATGGATCCAGCCGATGGTATATGGTTGTGCGTGTGGTATAGTTGGAAAGTTCAACCACTTAATGACTTCTACTAAGATGAGGTTGTTTTCGCTCTCGCTATCAACAATGAACTACGACGACGAACCCTTCACCTACATCTATGAGTGGAAGAGGTGATCCCCTTCCTCTGGGTCTTTGGGCTTAATATTCTAGATCTTGGTGGTGGAAATGGTGACACTAGTATCTGTATTAATAATATGCTTCCATTTTTCATTCCCCTTGTAGGGGTCTAAATATGAGTCAGAACATGCATCAAACTCTGAACCCTTTAGCTCAGCCACTAGTGACTGCTTGGTACGACACTCACTTGTGTTGCGGGTGGGTTCTTATGGAACTCACACCACTTCCCTATGTCCTTCTTTGTCTTCATGGTGTTGTTTTTTGTCTACAGCTTTGATTGGTTTTCCTAGGTCACTCTACCTTGGCTTTTTCCTTTGTTCTGTGGTTTGGGGGTGCCTTTTCCCTACTTCAGATTTGTAGATCCAAGGTCTCACTTCTTCTATTTATTTATTTTTTTCAATCTTGGCAACATATTGGTATGTTGCACAAAGAAAGGAGATGTCTAGGAACTCCATTTCTTATTGAAGGTATTTGTATAGACGACTATGATACTTGAACACTAGATGTCGCTCAGAGTCTTCAATACCTAGCTTTGTGCATAGAGTATGAAAAATATTTATGAACTCATGCACATTTTGGTCCCTTTGTTGTTGTAGTGTGGTCCATTGTATGTATCTATCATCATTTCTCCCCACGAGGTAATATTGTTCCTTGACAATGTCTCAGAAAAATTTCCAAGTGGATGTGACTATCAACAGAGATGGTTCCTAGGCCCTTTTCTCACAGTAAGTTTCCCACCAGCCCTTAACATGGGGAGTGGCCTTAAGCATAGAAAATGTAATATTCTCCCTATCAAAGAAACTATGGAATGAAAAATAACCCCCCAGAAGATTCAACCATTTATCTACAACATCTACATCTATTTGACCTTCAACTATAGAGATACCAAATTTCACTTATACCTTGAAGGTTGTCGCACCTTCGAAGTGACTGTTGGATGAAGATGTGTCATCAGTTGGCATACGTCAAAGGATATGGGAAATGTTGTCCATCTTCTTGCTCATTTTCCACTCGAGGACTTATTCGAGAAATAGTTTTATAGGATCTCCACCACCCTTTTCTTTCTTTTCTTCCACCATGGGATGTTGTAGGTGTCAGCAGGGACTTTCTTGTAAGGGTTCAACCAGATGAAGTCTCAACTCCGTAGACCTTGACAGCATTGCGGACATGCACAGAAAAATAGAGAAAGAGTAGTCCGCTTTGATACCACTAATCCCATTGATCCAAATTTATGCAGAACAAAATGAAATACATATATAAATAGAAACACATAGCTACAGCAAAAATAGAACTTTAATTCATTAATAACCAAGTACTCAAAATTGTTAGACATGGAATGGAAATAAACTAGTTCGGGAGATGGTAACTTATCTCTAAGAAGATATGTGGCAGATACATGCCTTCTAAACTATGTTACAATGAGGTTCAGAGGAATTTTTATCATTAAGAAATAATGTGAAACCCTAAATATCCAAAAATCTAACCTTAGGAGATGAAGCGCCAAAAGCGTTTGGGCCTTGTTGGGGTTAGTTAGAACGTTAACTTCTCGCAGTCGTAAATTTGGCATACAAACTTTGTTTCACTATCATAATACCTCATTTAAAATTCAAGATGAGGATGAAATATTTATAATAACTAATATTGCACTTTTTTAGTCATTCTGTTTTCCCAAAATGGGGGTCCAATTTGAATAGGTGGGTGGCCACCAATATCCGCCTGGATCAAAAAAAAGACTAAGGTCATGGGAAACGCATTCCAAGGATGTTGGGAAAAACATTATAGTGGGTGTCACTTGTGATTAATAATGTCTATGGAAAATGGAAAAAGCATTGGCAAAGGAAAAGTGGAAATAATTGGCATTTATTTATGAAAATAAAGGAAAATAGGAGAAAAGGGAGGTGAAGAGACACAAATTTGCATGCAAGGGAAATTAGAGGAAAAATGAAGGAAAATGAAGAAAATAAAGGCCTCAATGATAAAAAGGCTTCAGAGAATTAGTTCACAACTTTTGTCAGTTTAGTTTTGGAGCTCTTCTTTCATTCTCTCATACACTCTTGCACACTTAGAGTATTCTTGGAGCATACTTGGAGCACTCTAACATTCACTTGGATTTGGATAAAGAAGGAAAGGAAAGAAGGGAAGTGCAAGTGAATAGTTGGATCAGCAGCTATAGGTAGATTGCTTTGCAGGTAACAAGTTGCATGTGTGATTTCCTTGTTGATTTTGGATGCATGGTATATGCATGTGTTTCTTTGGTTATGTTTTGTCATTGGCATGGAGATTTTCCTAGATTTACAGTGGTTATATCCTTTCCTTGCCATTTCCTGGATAGCCAAGGTGTTTTCGGTTTTCCACTTATTTCTTTTCTTATTGGTGCTCAGGTTCCAGATGGTTGTGGGTTGGAACAAATGCTCTGGAACCCCTAGAATAGCTTGTATTGAGTTACTAGTTCCTAGAGTTATTGGTTGGGACAAACACTTTGAAGCCTTTGGTGTGTTGATTTACTGGTCCCTAGTGTCATGGTTGGAATAAACGCTCTAGAACCCTAGAAGGTTGTGGGTTGAGTTACTAGTTCCTAGAGCCCCAAGAAGCTTGAGTAGAGATCGATATGGTTGATGTAGTGATTTCTGGACTGTAGGGGTAGAATCATTGTGGTTGAGGGTTGAGGTGGTTTGGCCTCGAGAAGCCCTGGTTAGTTTTGTTTTGGCTATTCTATGAGATCCCACATTCATACTTATAATATGGCGAGGGGGAGATTGGCTGCAAGAGAGATTTGGTTTATCCCAATCTATGGTCGAGTGGTACGTGGAATTCCCTGACTTGGTTGGTATTTTCATATGTTAATAAGAGTTATTTTTCATATTGTGATTTATGAGTACAAGTACTAGTTATCATGTTGAAATTATGGATGACTTTCCATGGTTTCTATGTTGGTTATTTGTTGGTTATATGATGTAATATATCTATGGATTTTGACATGTTTTGATAATTTATTGATTGGTTAATGAATTCATGGAATAACAAGTTTTATTTAAAATATCTAGAGGGGTCTTATATCCTTCTTGTTGATTATTAGATGATGACTATCAGTTTATGATTAGATATGCATTCATGCCCTGTAGCTTACATGTTTTCCATATGTTTGACGAAATGTTTGTTATGGATCAGGCAGTCTACGACAATTTCTTGCTTCAAGTTCGAATGTTTGGCATTGTCATCATGTTAATTATGATTCTAGAAAGCTGCAGGGAGTTTTTGGAACTGGTCTCAAGGTTATCCTAAAAAGTGGCTCAAATCTCAGAACCGTTGGCACTGAACTATGGATTTTAGGTCATAACCACATGGAAGCAAGTTTGTGCGTGTGGTTGGGGCCTCGTAACTGCACCCTTTCCTTGTTTTATGTGTGTTTGGGGTGATAGGTCAAAGAAAAAAGGTTGCGACTCAGGGTTTGATCACCTGGGGTGGTTTTTCAGCTCTTGAATGATTTGTAGTCCCTGTAGGATGTCAATAGGTCTTCAGTTGTAAGTCCCACTTTCTTAACTGAAAATTGGAGGTTGAGTCATGTCATCATGACACTCATCTCATGTTTACCATGGTGAGCTTGTGAATTTGGGTAAATGTGGGAGGACGCAGTTACATCCAAGAGACAACTCCTGTTTCAAGACTCATAACATAACCTAAAGTGAATACTCTAGTTTCATTATCTTCATCAAAATCTGAATCAAAGTATCCAATCAAGTTGAAGTCATCCACTTGTGTATACTTGAGTCCAAAGTATTGTGTTCCCTTCAAGTAATTTAGAACTCTTTTTGCAGTAGACCCTCACAAGGCTTTTTCATAAACCTGGAGAGGATTCCAACAGCAAATGAACTGTTTGGTCTGGTACTAGTCAGCTAGTTGATACTTCCTACAATTTGTATATACTTTGTTGCATCCTCAAATTGTTTTCCTTTAATGGATGTCATTTTTAAATTATGTTCCATTGGAATAGTCAAGGATTGCACTCAACCACGCCAAACTTGTTTAAGATATCTCCAATGTACTTCTTCTGAGAGCGGAATATAAATTTTGGATGTTGGGTTACTTTAATACCAAGATAGTAGTGAACATATCCAAAAAATGTAATTTCAAAACCTTTCCTTAGTTCTTTCTTCAAGTATGCAATGTAATTATCATTTTTCCCTGTCATCAAAATATCATCTACATACACCACAATATATACAAGTTTGTTTCCAACTTTCTTGATCATAATGTTTCAGAAGATGCTCAGTCAATTTATTGTACTCGGCTCGTGGTGCTTATTTGAGGCCATACAAGGATTTAAAAATCTTACATACTTTGTGTTCCTAGCCCTTCATAATGAATCCTTCTGATTGGGACATAAAAACATTATCTTTCATATATCCATTTAAGAAAGAAATTTTTGCATCCATTTGACAAAATTTCCAATTGTTTTGAGTTGCCAAGGCAAAGAGTGTCTTGATGGTAGCCCATTTTTCTGTGGGGGGGAAGTCTCCTCATAATCAAACCCCTCCTTTTGTGCAAAACCTTTTTCCACAAGTTTGGCTTTATGCTTTTCAAGTGAGCCATATGTTTTATACTTGGTATTAAGACCCACTTGTAGCCAATTGATTTGGTTCCCAATGGAGGATCAACTATCTTCTAGGTTCCATTCTTTATCAAATCATCATATTCTTTATGCATTTCTTCTTTCCATTCATCATGATAAGTGGATTCTTTGAATAAATTTGGTTCAAAATATCTACACAAATTTAATTCACATTCATAAGAAACATGCATATAAATAGGTGAATTAGGATTGTCTACATCACCTCCATTTTATCTGGTTGAGATTCTTGTTCCTATATTTCCAACCTCATCAGAATGAACACTTTCAAGTGTCTTTGTGAGCCATTTTAGAGGACCTTTCTGAAATGGCATAGGCTTCTCTGTTGACTGATAGGGGCTGAATCAAGATTTAGCCTCCCAATTCTCTCAATCACATCACTCAAAGTGTCTTCTTGATCATTGGTTGGAGCTTCATGCATTGGAGAGAGTGCTTCATAAGGATATTCCACAGATTGATCCAGTATATGGACCCCCCCTTCAAGATGTGGAATCTCATTATTAAACTCTTGAAAACACTATTCATATCTGAATCTATCGAAGTGATTAAGTTGTCACTCAAAAACATTGTTAGTCTTGGAAAATTAAAGAAAGATCACGTATCTAGACATTATAAACTTCTTATTTACTTCATCATAGAGACGGTATGCTTTGGAGGTATCTGAGTACCCCAATAAGAAACATTTTCAACTCCTTGCACCGAGTTTGTTTCTTTGTTCCTTAGGTATCAATGCATAACAGGTGGAACAAAAAACCCTGAGATGCCTCACCGAGAAATGTGGCCATACCACATTTCATAATGAGTCTTGTTTTTTATAGCATGAGATGGACACCTGTTATTTATATACACGGCACATAGAATTGCATCAGCCCAAAACATCATCTTAACATTCTTGAAAAACATTATTTAACATACCATATTTAAGACTTCCATATTTTTCATTCTTCCAACTAATTCGTTCTATTAGGGATTATAAGGCATGGTTGTTTCATGTTGGATTCAATGTTGGTTGTTGTCACCTTTTGCAAAAATAGTTCTAGTTGTACAAAGAGGGAAAAAAAATAGAGACGTTTGGAGCTAGCCTCTAATACCACAGAAGCACTCAAAACTAAATCAAACCCTCCATTAGAAATTTCTCTAAAGCAGCTTTCCAATGGTATATAGAACTCCCCATATGGACTCTAGAATCAAAAGTTAGAGCAGATTCAAGGTTACCTTTGAAAACTAGAAAACAAGGAGAAAATACCTAAGTGTAAAACCTCGGGTCTCGACATATTGGCGATCCCGCAAATTGGAAGTCCTGACATATCGGAGGTCCCACACATCAGAGGTCTAGAGTGATATTGGCATATCGACGAGTGGGAGTCCATGGTGCATATCATATCAGCGATCACACTCATAGCAGCATGGCATATCGGCCCATCACATGTCAGATGCCCGATATATTACAGGTCATGTATCAACAGGGTAACATATTGGCGAGGTTAGAGTAAACTTGTGATTGGCGATCGCAGATATCAGCTATCAGATATCAAAGGTCCAAGGTACAATGAAATCGATGATCGGTGATCACAATAGCGTTGGGCATGTCGCAAATATACAATCGGTGAGGTCCTGTACATAGTGAAATCGACAGTCAGTGACCAGGCCATATTGCATATCGGTGATCGGAGTTTTCAAAAGTGTCAATCCTAATGGAATTGTGATGTGTGATATACAATAATGTTGTTAGTGTTAAAATGTTGGGAAAGGCTGAAAACAATTTACAAAGGATTTCAGCGAAAAACCAAGGGCAGGCAGGCCTTTTCTCTCTCCTCTAGAAGGTCACATGGAGGAATACTATTGGTCTAGATAAATCCACATGGCATATGAATTCATCATGATGTGGAAGTACGGAGGACACGTGGTATGCAGATCTAGCATTTTCAAGGGTCCAAAGGGGGAATATCTAGGTGACAAGTGTCACCACTAAAAAAGTGACATGTGGCTGAGTGATGACATCACTAATCGGAGATAGATGTTTGCAAGATGAGTCATGTTGTTACATCAAAGTTGAAACCCCGATTGCAATCCACCGATAAAGGGTCTCTGTTATAGGGGCTGGCCCATGGTCACATAAAGAGCCGGGGAACCAAGGACTAAGCACAAAATATGATCAGCAATCGCAAGTTTTAGGAGGATGCACCAAGGAAGTTGATAGGAAATCATCGAATTGTCGACCTTCGATATTTTTCCAAGAACTCGGTCATATGATGAAGAAATACTGAAAGGGATCAAAGCAAAAGGGGCTTAAAGAGATTATCGTTCACAGTTTTACAAAGCCTGTCCAATTTAAAGTTCCCGAACAGCTTGAGCTCTGATACAACTATATAGTTTTTTCATAGGGAATGTATGGCACCGATAGTGTTCCGTAGGAAGTCTAGAGGGACAGATGAGTTGGCAGCAGTGTTCAGGATATGTCATGGCCACTGCGCAGAACCACTTTCAGGTTCCTGTAAGTGTAGAAGCGAAATCGTTGAGACTGAAAGCAACAAGGAATTGGCCAAGAGAGTATGAGGCATAATGTATCCGAAGTGTGGTTGGACCAAAGGCAAACCAAGAGAGTGGCATGGAGATATTTTTACAGGACCATCATTTCAATTCACTTGTTAATTATGTTTTTTTATTTTGATTTCTATTTTTATTATGTTTTATTTCCAAGAAAAGTACCTTTCTGTTGTAATAACTGGAGGTGACAAAGACTACACGCCAAGACAGCTAGTCATGTCGACTGTTGGAAGCTTTGGCCTAAGATTTTTGGTAACTAATTTCCATGTTCTCCCTCTCCTTATAAAAGGGAGGAAGAAACACTTAGAAAAGGTTCTAAATCCTAAAGATTAACTACAAGTTATTTTTGAGATTGTTTGACTTCAAGATTTGCATCTTTCATAATATTAATGAAATGGTGGTGATTCCTACCTTCGAGTACTACAATATGTTACCTATCTATTCAAAGTCGATTATGTTCATGTTTCCTCTCTAATTTCATGTAATTTTAGCTGCTAGAAATGTTTCATATGTTCTTATAGATTCATTTGTGTTGACTCGTTAATGCACATGCCTGTATGGATCTTTGACATTATATCTTTAAAACTGCACTCCATGAATCATTGCACCCAAACCTATTTCATCCACTATGTCTATATATAACTCAAATAAGTGTAAAATTATTGATGTTTCAAGCTATATATGTTGATTTATTCTATCTCACTCTCTTCTTTTATTACTCTTCCAAAGGTGATTAGGTCCTCGAACTACTCGGCCTCCTCTAGTTTATACATATATTTCTATGAGTTGTATATGTGAAAGAGTAACATAAATACATGGCTTATTTCCTTGGATGAATGAACCAACCCATGTTATATATATATATATATATATATATATATATAAAGGTTCAAAATATATGTGATATGTCTAGTCTCCTGAGAATCGTATGAGGAACATGAAAATCTAGATGTTACAGGCACTGGTCTTGTAAGCAATCTAAGGTTGTCTCTTGAAGCAACAACACCTTTTGGCATCGTTTTCGGGGAACATATTGAAGGATTTTTCCCCTAGGATATGAAAAGTTAATCACTCTTTTGTTGGAAATAATACTGAGAGGGGGGGGTGAATCAGTATTATCAGATCAATCAAACTTTTCAATTTCATACTCAGAACCATATACGCTACTTCAATTAAGTGAACCCGCGTGTACACGCTACTGAGTCTAATGAAACTCGCGTATATCCAGAGATCTTATAATTCAGTTAGCTTAATCTTCAGTAAATGCATCAGATCATTATTAAGCATATTAACAGTAAACAGGTGCAGAATAACAGAACAGAACATCACACAAGAGCCACACACATGAACACAAAGATATAAGGTGGAAACCCAATGTGGGTGAAAACCACCTGCTGCAAGTCATCTCAATCTTCTTCTTAATAAGAAAATCCTTTTACAATATTTGTACTGGTGCAGTCTTATACCAGTACGGGAGCTACAACCCCCTTTGCTCTTGTACTAGCCGATCCATTTACTAGTACGCAGGCTGCTACCTGCTACAATGCTCCAAAGATCTCCCTTAGCTTTTGTACTAGCTTAGATACTAGTACATAGGTGCTTGCCTACAATCTTCTCACCTCCAGGTACCACGTTTCATCAATTTTCAGACTGGATACACTGAAGCACAACACATAATCTAAAAGGCCACTTTTCATCCAATTTTCATACTGGACCCAACAACAACATTGAAGCTCATAATCAAACAAAACTCCGAATCACTGAAACCCTGTTAACCACACTGTCACCAGAACACAGAGCAGACACAGAACTCTGTAATAACCATCTGACCCATCTGCAACTTCAAATATCAAGCTTTACAATGTATACGCTACTTCGATGAATCAAAACCGCGTGTATACGCGCTTTTATCAAAGCCAACCCGCGTACAGATCTAAAAATAATTTCTCATAACTTGCAGTTGTACCAGACATCAGTCATACTCATAATACTTATAGAATAATACATGCGTCAGTATGTAGATCTAGAATAAGCATCATAAAGATAGTTCATTTCAAACCATTTGATCCCGATCTCTCCTTAGATCTTGCTCTCCATCAACCGATGAGATCTCTCCTTAGCTCAGATCAAGCAATGCATCATCAACCCATAACTCTGCATACTGGATCTAATGCTTCATCAGATATTCAAGACAATTCAGATGCCCTTGCCTAATGATTTCCTTCTCCTTATATAGCCTTAGGCCTTGTTCAATACCAAGAGCCAAAACCATAGTAACACAATACCATCAACTTCAAAACTAGGGATCGACACGCCCGTCGAGACACAATGGTCCGAAACCATAGGCACAACTTCCAAGGACTAACCGCCATGGACCAAAGGTACTTTTCCACATACACGCGCTTTTGCTGAAGCCAACCTGCGTGTACACGCGACTTGGGCTTAACGAACCTGCGTGTATGAACTTTCTCTTCTTCTTATAGTCTGATCATCAATTCCTTGCTGCTGACCTTCTGCACTATGATTTGTCATCAGTGTGGTTTGCCATCAAGGACAACACTTATCTCATAATGCCAACAATCTCCCCCTTTGGACTTGATGGCAAAGCTAACTTGTCACACTTAGAATTAGCATCTGATTCCTTTGAGCTGTCCTCCATCAGTCACATCTGATATCTCTTCTGAAGATTCATCATCTGATTCCTTTGAGCTATCCTCCATCAGTCACATCTGATATCTCGTCTGAAGATTCATCCAGTTATACATAAGTGAGATATTCTTCCATCAGTCACATCTGATATCTCTTCTGAAGATTCATCATCTGATTCCTTTGAGCTATCCTCCATCAGTTACATCTGATATCTCGTCTGAAGATTCATCCAGTTATACATAAGTGAGATATTCTTCTATGAGAGGGTTGCCATCAAGTACAACACATGCATCATAATGCCAACAATCTCCCCCTTTGGACTTGATGGCAACAACACCAAATCACTCTCCCCCTTTGACATCAAGGGCAAAGGGTGGACCAAGATATTCTCTTCCTTTGCTGAAACATTCCACTATCCATACTCCCCCTGAGTACCTGCTGAAATCTCTGAATAATCTCCCCCTTTGTATATGCCAAGGTGTAACAATCTGTCAATGCTCCCCCTGAGTACATGCCAAGTCTCTGTACTGCTGAAGTGTGTTGTTCATGCTCTTCCTGACTGTAGGCAAGATCTGCATAAGATGTTCTTCAAGAAGAACATGACTCTATACATCATAAAAGACCTTCCTATCACCAAAGACTCATACATACATCCATCTCTCAACTAAGTGAGGATATACAAAAATTGACTCATCCACCCAACCAAGTGGGGATACATCAAAAGTTTACATATGACAACCAATCAAATTGCATCAATCATCCCAGGCATAGTGGGGAAACCAAAATAGGCCGTTACATGACCTTGACACCATGAAAGAGATACCACAAAAGAGATATATGACATAGAGACGAAATAACTAGACCAAGACTTATGAAAGTCACTAGCAGCATCTGATAATCACCATTCAGATCAGCAACCAAGAGATCCTTCTGTTCTCCTTTCGCCTTTGTTCCTCTTGAAATCAACACCAAATGTGAACTAGAACCAAAAGCTTTAAGATAATGCCAACAATGCATCATTGGAAGATTATCTGCTCCCCCTGAACCTGTGCCAGATGATCTCTGTCAGACCTATATCAGACTTTCTGCAACCAACATCTGTCCCTGCTGATTTCCTTCAAATCTCCATATACGCGTTTTTATACACATAAACAAGCGTATATACGCAGATATCACTTACGCAACACGCGTACACCATATACGCGACTATCCCCTTGTAAAACGGCGTATGCACGTGGATATCCTTTAAACAACACGCGTACACAAATTTCCATATCATCAACCTGTAAATGTCCTGTAGAGAATAGATCATCAACCTATAACAAGGTATGTCTGCATCAATTCATCCCTTTGAACAGAATTCAGAGTCATTCACATTGTATCATGTGTGAAACCACCATAGCCATTTCATCAAGCTCTACATGATCCAAGTATCATTACTTGGGAACATCTGCATCAATTAACATATGTAAGGATCAACCTATCATCATATAGATAAGAGCTCATCACCATGTCTTCAATAAAGCAACTTTGAGTAGTCATCCATGTATCACCACTATGTATCTTGAGCTCAAATTCTTTTGACAAAGATTCTTGATATCATCATCAGCAACAATCCTTATCCGCATGAGTGCCTGCATCATAACTGTATGATATTTATGCATATGACAACAGCAGTATATAAGTGACTCATCATCAAGTGAGGAAGATGTGTATTCAAGCTTTGTACTTCTTCTTGTCCTTATGAAGATCACCATGTAAGCACCATATATGCATCATCAAAGAATCATCCATAAATCTGATCTGAACATCAACTATGTAACCCCAAGAATCATATGAGATTTTATCATAGACAACTCACAACCACATCATAGCAAGATATATCATTTAGCCATATAAGAATCATCACCAAGGATTATTAACCATAATGCCAACAATGAATTACTAAAGGCATATGCTCCCCCTCAACTAGTGCCATCTGTTAGATCTGATCATGCATAAGCATCAAAACATCATCATCCTCAAGTTAGGATCAAAAACACTTCTAGACATCATACAAGTAACAAAACATTTCCACACATCCTCAGCAGACTGTAACCAATAGAGCAAATAACAGACTGAATCATATCATATCCTTTTTCTGATCCTGTCCCCACTGCTTTTCCTCAGACTGACATATACGCGATTTTGCAGTGTCTAACTCGCGTATATACGCGACTTCCCTTTAAGGAACTTGCGTATGAGATTCAGGACACTGAAGTTTTACACTTTCAGCTCCCCCTGAGTCTGATATGTCTGTGCTGTGCTGTGTCTCAGTACATTGTGCTGACTGTACTTCCTTCTTCCTCCATATCTTCAAGTGTGATGAGGTTTTCTCCTTTTGGTGTGATGTCCATCCTTTGTTCCTGCATTCCTTTGCTATATGTCCAAGCTTGTTACATGCATAACATCTTACATGTTTCATATTCCTCCTGTAGCAATCAGCAGCTTTGTGACCAAACATATTGCAAGCAAAGCAATATCCATTAAAGTACCTTGAGTGTGATGATCTTTCTGCATGATGGTCTTGAACCCTTCTTCTTCTACATCTAGCTGCAACATGTCCAAGATTATGACATACATAACATTCAACATTATTCATAGGAGGAGTAAAAGATTTTCTTTGAGGAGTCTCTTTCCTTGATTGTTGATGGGGTTGACCTTTCATCTCCTTGTTGATCATCTTAGATTTCTCTTTAGAGTTCCTTGCCTCACCTTGTGAACTAGATTCACCTTCAACAGATTCATGAAAACCAAGACCAGTCTTGATTGCAGGAGACCTTTGACTACTAAGAATATCATCCAAGGCTTTAGTACTATCTTGAAATCTCAAAAGTTTATCCTTTTCTTCTAATTTACCTTTCAAGATATTTACCTCAACTTGAAGTTGTTCCTCCTTTTCTAGACATTGCTTCTTCATGTCTTCTCCATATTTTCTTCCTTCTTCCATTTGTTGCCTTAGATTGAGTATCTCCTTTTCTTGCTTTTCATACAGATCCTGCTGAATTTGACGAACTCTGAAGGCACATTCCAACTGTGATTTTAAGCTGATGACTTCGTTGTCTTGCTTTTCAATTGCTTGGTGTAGATCTTCATTCTGCTTCTTGGATTCTTCAAGATCTTCATTTAGTGAGAGGATCGTAGCTTCAAGATTTTCATAGTAGCTAGATCTATCTTTGAGTTTCTTGATGGTTGTGCTTCTTTCGTTGACTTCTTTTCTTAATGATGTCATTTCATGCTGCAATTTTTGACATTGGTCTTCCTTGTCCTTGAGTAGCTTTCTTACCTTGTTTCCTTCTTCTAGTTGGGCCTTTAGTTTGGTAACTTCTTCTTTGAAAGCACATTCCCTTTTGTTCAATAGATCTTGTTGATCTTTAACTTTGTCTGCAAGCCTTCTAAACACTGCCTCTATTTGACACTTTTCTTGCTCACCCATAAAAGCATGTTCAGTAGTTTCACTATCACTTCCATCACTTTCACAAGGAAATATAGCAGGAACATCAGAGGATAACACATTCATACCTGATAATGATTCTGAATCTGAAGAGCTTCTTATACCTAATCCCCAATCGACTCTCCCACTGTCATAGTCCTTCTGAGATGTCTTCTTCTTCTTATGAGCTTTCTTCTTAAGCTTCTTTCCCATTGTTCCACGGATCTCCTTCAAGCGATCAAGCTTCTACCAAAGGACCTGCTCTGATACCAATTGTTGGAAATAATACTGAGAGGGGGGGGTGAATCAGTATTATCAGATCAATCAAACTTTTCAATTTCATACTCAGAACCATATACGCTACTTCAATTAAGTGAACCCGCGTGTACACGCTACTGAGTCTAATGAAACTCGCGTATATCCAGAGATCTTATAATTCAGTTAGCTTAATCTTCAGTAAATGCATCAGATCATTATTAAGCATATTAACAGTAAACAGGTGCAGAATAACAGAACAGAACATCACACAAGAGCCACACACATGAACACAAAGATATAAGGTGGAAACCCAATGTGGGTGAAAACCACCTGCTGCAAGTCATCTCAATCTTCTTCTTAATAAGAAAATCCTTTTACAATATTTGTACTGGTGCAGTCTTATACCAGTACGGGAGCTACAACCCCCTTTGCTCTTGTACTAGCCGATCCATTTACTAGTACGCAGGCTGCTACCTGCTACAATGCTCCAAAGATCTCCCTTAGCTTTTGTACTAGCTTAGATACTAGTACATAGGTGCTTGCCTACAATCTTCTCACCTCCAGGTACCACGTTTCATCAATTTTCAGACTGGATACACTGAAGCACAACACATAATCTGAAAGGCCACTTTTCATCCAATTTTCATACTGGACCCAACAACAACATTGAAGCTCATAATCAAACAAAACTCCGAATCACTGAAACCCTGTTAACCACACTGTCACCAGAACACAAAGCAGACACAGAACTCTGTAATAACCATCTGACCCATCTGCAACTTCAAATATCAAGCTTTACAATGTATACGCTACTTCGATGAATCAAAACCGCGTGTATACGCGCTTTTATCAAAGCCAACCCGCGTACAGATCTAAAAATAATTTCTCATAACTTGCAGCTGTACCAGACATCAGTCATACTCATAATACTTATAGAATAATACATGCGTCAGTATGTAGATCTAGAATAAGCATCATAAAGATAGTTCATTTCAAACCATTTGATCCCGATCTCTCCTTAGATCTTGCTCTCCATCAACCGATGAGATCTCTCCTTAGCTCAGATCAAGCAATGCATCATCAACCCATAACTCTGCATACTGGATCTAATGCTTCATCAGATATTCAAGACAATTCAGATGCCCTTGCCTAATGATTTCCTTCTCCTTATATAGCCTTAGGCCTTGTTCAATACCAAGAGCCAAAACCATAGTAACACAATACCATCAACTTCAAAACTAGGGATCGACACGCCCGTCGAGACACAATGGTCCGAAACCATAGGCACAACTTCCAAGGACTAACCGCCATGGACCAAAGGTACTTTTCCACATACACACGCTTTTGCTGAAGCCAACCTGCGTGTACACGCGACTTGGGCTTAACGAACCTGCGTGTATGAACTTTCTCTTCTTCTTATAGTCTGATCATCAATTCCTTGCTGCTGACCTTCTGCACTATGATTTGTCATCAGTGTGGTTTGCCATCAAGGACAACACTTATCTCATAATGCCAACAATCTCCCCCTCTGGACTTGATGGCAAAGCTAACTTGTCACACTTAGAATTAGCATCTGATTCCTTTGAGTTGTCCTCCATCAGTCACATCTGATATCTCTTCTGAAGATTCATCATCTGATTCCTTTGAGCTATCCTCCATCAGTCACATCTGATATCTCGTCTGAAGATTCATCCAGTTATACATAAGTGAGATATTCTTCCATCAGTCACATCTGATATCTCTTCTGAAGATTCATCATCTGATTCCTTTGAGCTATCCTCCATCAGTTACATCTGATATCTCGTCTGAAGATTCATCCAGTTATACATAAGTGAGATATTCTTCTATGAGAGGGTTGCCATCAAGTACAACACATGCATCATAATGCCAACAATCTCCCCCTTTGGACTTGATGGCAACAACACCAAATCACTCTCCCCCTTTGACATCAAGGGCAAAGGGTGGACCAAGATATTCTCTTCCTTTGCCGAAACATTCCACTGTCCATACTCCCCCTGAGTACCTGCTGAAATCTCTGAATAATCTCCCCCTTTGTATATGCCAAGGTGTAACAATCTGTCAATGCTCCCCCTGAGTACATGCCAAGTCTCTGTACTGCTGAAGTGTGTTGTTCATGCTCTTCCTGACTGTAGGCAAGATCTGCATAAGATGTTCTTCAAGAAGAACATGACTCTATACATCATAAAAGACCTTCCTATCACCAAAGACTCATACATACATCCATCTCTCAACTAAGTGAGGATATACAAAAATTGACTCATCCACCCAACCAAGTGGGGATACATCAAAAGTTTACATATGACAACCAATCAAATTGCATCAATCATCCCAGGCATAGTGGGGAAACCAAAATAGGCCGTTACATGACCTTGACACCATGAAAGAGATACCACAAAAGAGATATATGACATAGAGACGAAATAACTAGACCAAGACTTATGAAAGTCACTAGCAGCATCTGATAATCACCATTCAGATCAGCAACCAAGAGATCCTTCTGTTCTCCTTTCGCCTTTGTTCCTCTTGAAATCAACACCAAATGTGAACTAGAACCAAAAGCTTTAAGATAATGCCAACAATGCATCATTGGAAGATTATCTGCTCCCCCTGAACCTGTGCCAGATGATCTCTGTCAGACCTATATCAGACTTTCTGCAACCAACATCTGTCCCTGCTGATTTCCTTCAAATCTCCATATACGCGTTTTTATACACATAAACAAGCGTATATACGCAGATATCACTTACGCAACACGCGTACACCATATACGCGACTATCCCCTTGTAAAACGGCGTATGCACGTGGATATCCTTTAAACAACACGCGTACACAAATTTCCATATCATCAACCTGTAAATGTCCTGTAGAGAATAGGTCATCAACCTATAACAAGGTATGTCTGCATCAATTCATCCCTTTGAACAGAATTCAGAGTCATTCACATTGTATCATGTGTGAAACCACCATAGCCATTTCATCAAGCTCTACATGATCCAAGTATCATTACTTGGGAACATCTGCATCAATTAACATATGTAAGGATCAACCTATCATCATATAGATAAGAGCTCATCACCATGTCTTCAATAAAGCAACTTTGAGTAGTCATCCATGTATCACCACTATGTATCTTGAGCTCAAATTCTTTTGACAAAGATTCTTGATATCATCATCAGCAACAATCCTTATCCGCATGAGTGCCTGCATCATAACTGTATGATATTTATGCATATGACAACAGCAGTATATAAGTGACTCATCATAAAGTGAGGAAGATGTGTATTCAAGCTTTGTACTTCTTCTTGTCCTTATGAAGATCACCATGTAAGCACCATATATGCATCATCAAAGAATCATCCATAAATCTGATCTGAACATCAACTATGTAACCCCAAGAATCATATGAGATTTTATCATAGACAACTCACAACCACATCATAGCAAGATATATCATTTAGCCATATAAGAATCATCACCAAGGATTATTAACCATAATGCCAACAATGAATTACTAAAGGCATATGCTCCCCCTCAACTAGTGCCATCTGTTAGATCTGATCATGCATAAGCATCAAAAAATCATCATCCTCAAGTTAGGATCAAAAACACTTCTAGACATCATACAAGTAACAAAACATTTCCACACATCCTCAGCAGACTGTAACCAATAGAGCAAATAACAGACTGAATCATATCATATCCTTTTTCTGATCCTGTCCCCACTGCTTTTCCTCAGACTGACATATACGCGATTTTGCAGTGTCTAACTCGCGTATATACGCGACTTCCCTTTAAGGAACTTGCGTATGAGATTCAGGACACTGAAGTTTTACACTTTCAGCTCCCCCTGAGTCTGATATGTCTGTGCTGTGCTGTGTCTCAGTACATTGTGCTGACTGTACTTCCTTCTTCCTCATATCTTCAAGTGTGATGAGGTTTTCTCCTTTTGGTGTGATGTCCATCCTTTGTTCCTGCATTCCTTTGCTATATGTCCAAGCTTGTTACATGCATAACATCTTACATGTTTCATATTCCTCCTGTAGCAATCAGCAGCTTTGTGACCAAACATATTGCAAGCAAAGCAATATCCATTAAAGTACCTTGAGTGTGATGATCTTTCTGCATGATGGTCTTGAACCCTTCTTCTTCTACATCTAGCTGCAACATGTCCAAGATTATGACATACATAACATTCAACATTATTCATAGGAGGAGTAAAAGATTTTCTTTGAGGAGTCTCTTTCCTTGATTGTTGATGGGGTTGACCTTTCATCTCCTTGTTGATCATCTTAGATTTCTCTTTAGAGTTCCTTGCCTCACCTTGTGAACTAGATTCACCTTCAACAGATTCATGAAAACCAAGACCAGTCTTGATTGCAGGAGACCTTTGACTACTAAGAATATCATCCAAGGCTTTAGTACTATCTTGAAATCTCAAAAGTTTATCCTTTTCTTCTAATTTACCTTTCAAGATATTTACCTCAACTTGAAGTTGTTCCTCCTTTTCTAGACATTGCTTCTTCATGTCTTCTCCATATTTTCTTCCTTCTTCCATTTGTTGCCTTAGATTGAGTATCTCCTTTTCTTGCTTTTCATACAGATCCTGCTGAATTTGACGAACTCTGAAGGCACATTCCAACTGTGATTTTAAGCTGATGACTTCGTTGTCTTGCTTTTCAATTGCTTGGTGTAGATCTTCATTCTGCTTCTTGGATTCTTCAAGATCTTCCTTTAGTGAGAGGATCGTAGCTTCAAGATTTTCATAGTAGCTGGATCTATCTTTGAGTTTCTTGATGGTTGTGCTTCTTTCGTTGACTTCTTTTCTTAATGATGTCATTTCATGCTGCAATTTTTGACATTGGTCTTCCTTGTCCTTGAGTAGCTTTCTTACCTTGTTTCCTTCTTCTAGTTGGGCCTTTAGTTTGGTAACTTCTTCTTTGAAAGCACATTCCCTTTTGTTCAATAGATCTTGTTGATCTTTAACTTTGTCTGCAAGCCTTCTAAACACTGCCTCTATTTGACACTTTTCTTGCTCACCCATAAAAGCATGTTCAGTAGTTTCACTATCACTTCCATCACTTTCACAAGGAAATATAGCAGGAACATCAGAGGATAACACATTCATACCTGATAATGATTCTGAATCTGAAGAGCTTCTTATACCTAATCCCCAATCGACTCTCCCACTGTCATAGTCCTTCTGAGATGTCTTCTTCTTCTTATGAGCTTTCTTCTTAAGCTTCTTTCCCATTGTTCCACGGATCTCCTTCAAGCGATCAAGCTTCTACCAAAGGACCTGCTCTGATACCAATTGTTGGAAATAATACTGAGAGGGGGGGGTGAATCAGTATTATCAGATCAATCAAACTTTTCAATTTCATACTCAGAACCATATACGCTACTTCAATTAAGTGAACCCGCGTGTACACGCTACTGAGTCTAATGAAACTCGCGTATATCCAGAGATCTTATAATTCAGTTAGCTTAATCTTCAGTAAATGCATCAGATCATTATTAAGCATATTAACAGTAAACAGGTGCAGAATAACAGAACAGAACATCACACAAGAGCCACACACATGAACACAAAGATATAAGGTGGAAACCCAATGTGGGTGAAAACCACCTGCTGCAAGTCATCTCAATCTTCTTCTTAATAAGAAAATCCTTTTACAATATTTGTACTGGTGCAGTCTTATACTAGTACGGGAGCTACAACCCCCTTTGCTCTTGTACTAGCCGATCCATTTACTAGTACGCAGGCTGCTACCTGCTACAATGCTCCAAAGATCTCCCTTAGCTTTTGTACTAGCTTAGATACTAGTACATAGGTGCTTGCCTACAATCTTCTCACCTCCAGGTACCACGTTTCATCAATTTTCAGACTGGATACACTGAAGCACAACACATAATCTGAAAGGCCACTTTTCATCCAATTTTCATACTGGACCCAACAACAACATTGAAGCTCATAATCAAACAAAACTCTGAATCACTGAAACCCTGTTAACCACACTGTCACCAGAACACAGAGCAGACACAGAACTCTGTAATAACCATCTGACCCATCTGCAACTTCAAATATCAAGCTTTACAATGTATATGCTACTTCGATGAATCAAAACCGCGTGTATACGCGCTTTTATCAAAGCCAACCCGCGTACAGATCTAAAAATAATTTCTCATAACTTGCAGCTGTACCAGACATCAGTCATACTCATAATACTTATAGAATAATACATGCGTCAGTATGTAGATCTAGAATAAGCATCATAAAGATAGTTCATTTCAAACCATTTGATCCCGATCTCTCCTTAGATCTTGCTCTCCATCAACCGATGAGATCTCTCCTTAGCTCAGATCAAGCAATGCATCATCAACCCATAACTCTGCATACTGGATCTAATGCTTCATCAGATATTCAAGACAATTCAGATGCCCTTGCCTAATGATTTCCTTCTCCTTATATAGCCTTAGGCCTTGTTCAATACCAAGAGCCAAAACCATAGTAACACAATACCATCAACTTCAAAACTAGGGATCGACACGCCCGTCGAGACACAATGGTCCGAAACCATAGGCACAACTTCCAAGGACCAACCGCCATGGACCAAAGGTACTTTTCCACATACACGCGCTTTTGCTGAAGCCAACCTGCGTGTACACGCGACTTGGGCTTAACGAACCTGCGTGTATGAACTTTCTCTTCTTCTTATAGTCTGATCATCAATTCCTTGCTGCTGACCTTCTGCACTATGATTTGTCATCAGTGTGGTTTGCCATCAAGGACAACACTTATCTCATAATGCCAACATCTTTTTGTAGGTGAGAAAAGATGTTCTGATTGCATCCTCATCACTTTGGCAACTCACAAATCTCATTATCATTTATCATCCTGGCTTTTAGAAAGCCTCACACTCGCTCAGATACCTCTCATCAAAAAAACCCATCTGTATCTGACCCAAATAAATGAATTTTGAGGAGAGTCTAGAAGAAGAAAACTCCTACTACCCATGTTATTGTCTCATCATTCTTTGAAGCTTCCTCATCCAGCTCCCAACACAGTGTCATTCACTACTCAGAGCTTATTCCTAAGGTCCTTACGTACCCTGCAGAATACGGTATAAGGCATCATGCCCCCAAATCAAAGATCAAAGAGGAAGAAATCTCAGTTACGACTCATTTTGTTTCATTTCCTCCTCCTCCTAAGATTGAAAAAAGTAAATATATCCTCAATAATAGCAATATACACTATACACTAAGTCACACTTCTCTCAGTCTACTTACTTCAACCATTGTGGTTTTGGCCCAAGTTCTGTCGGCAAATCTCAATCCCCCTCCATTAATCCAGATGGTTGTTCCTAGTTTCTTACTGAATAAATATGCCCCTCTTGATTTACCTCAACCCCTAAGTGTCATTCCTTAGGACTACGTAACGATTTTTCCTAGGTTCAATGGGGAAGATGAAAACACTGCACAGAGACACATTGAAACCTTTTGTGCTTTTGCTGAGAATCTAAATGTAGAACAATTGGATGTGGTCCTAAGACTCTTTGTGCAATCCCTTAATGCAGAATCTAGAAAACGATTTAAAGCCCTACACAATGCATCCATCACCACCTAGGAATAAGTCGAAAACTCTTTCACACAAAAGTGGGGTTAAAAGAGAGATCTTCAGCATGTCCTCATAGAGTGCAATGTTATAAGGAATAAGCCAGAAGAGGATATTTTACAATTCATAAAAAGGTTCAATAAGTAGTATAATAACCTGCCTATTGAGAAAAATCCTTCTCAAGCTGTAGCTCGTGTAGTATTTGTGGGAGCCTTTGAGTCTGAATTTGGCTTTACCCTAAGGAAGAGGAAGTCTCGTACTTTGGATCAACTCTAGGTTGATGCTCTTGAGGTGGAATAAAATTTCACCTCTGTGGGAAAGTCAGAGGAAAGAATGAACCTACTGAGAATAAAATGGGGAAAGAAGAAACTTACTTCTCTAGTAAAGCTAAAGAATTACCATATATGAAGTGGGAGGAAATGCATAAACTCATTAAGAGCTTATCTCATAAGGTGGTGATACTTGAGCTTGAGAACAAGAGTCTCCCGAAACAGAATGCTCAAGGTAACAACCGAGGTTATAACCCATAATATAGAAGACCATCATTGCAGATAATTCAAAGGGAAAGAAAAGATCAACTCGATCATATCCCTCCTACTCTATATATAGAAGATGATCCAGATGAACAACTATCGGATACACACGACATGTAGGGAAACTTGTATTCCTCCTTCTCTGAAGAGGAACAGGAGAACATGGCTCACCATGATATGTGCCATGATAGAGAAGAAACAATAAATGAGGAATACATAGGGGATTATTGTAAGAAATTTGCATATTTCATGCAAGCATAGCTACATCGAAGGTATGATCTCAGATCTTCAAAAAATAGGTCGAGGGAACCTGAACAACAAGAGGAAACTGCTCCCCAAGATATTCCCCCAATGTTAAATAAAGGGAAAGGGAATCTGAACCCTGAGTCATCCATTGTAAAAGCATCCTTAAATAAGGAATGTAATAGCTCTGAGGAACAAATAGAAGAGAAGGCACCGATTCTGATAAAAACTATTGGTGATAAAGAAAGAGATGTAGAGTTGGGAGGCATAGAAAAGGGTAAGTCTACATTCAATCTTCATAAGGAACTCAAGAAGGTAAAGATCCATGTTCCCCTAACTGAACTTCTAAAATAGCCCACTTATAAATCTCAAGTCTCCTAGTTCATGCTTCTATCCACCTCAATATAGTCCCATGGTTGTTTAAACCTTCAAGAAGAAAGACAAATGGTTGTTTTTGGGCCTCATGTTGAAGAAATTGATTCTTCCACTGCACCCTTCTATGTGACCCTAGTAATTCATGACCTCTTATTGCATAACTGTATGTTGGACTCTAGAGCCTCGCATAACCTCATGCCCTTAACCGTGATGGAAAAATTTGGCTTTCATATCACCAGACCCTACAAGGAGTTATACTCCTTTGACTCTAAGAGGGTCAAATACTTGTGAATGATAAAAGATCTGGTGGTAAACCTAGCTCGAAATCCCTATGAAGAGTGTAGTGATGGACATACTAGTGGAAGATATTCCCCCTCGATGCAGCATGCTCCTATCTAAGTATTAGGTTCCAAGGTGGGGGGCTCTATCATAGTAGATCTAACTTATGCCACTATTCCCACTTTTGGAGGTGAAGAAAGGAGGTTGTATAGAGAGTCTAGATTTGTAAAAATTGTGACCCCAGCTGAAGGTTCTAAGAATTCTCTTGTGTATGGAAATGAAAGTGACTTATCCTGCCTATTTATATAAGAATATGAGACCATCTTAGAAGAAACACAATTACATCCAACGATGCAGTTAGATGACCAGCACACAGATAAAAACAAAGTATGGAAATTATACTTTGATGGAGTGAATTCCAAAGAGGGAAATGGAGCAAGAGTATTATTGGTATCTCCTGAGGGTAGCTTGATACCCCTCTCATTCAAGCTGGAGTTTGAGGAAACGAACGACGTGGAAGAGTATGAAGAATTTCTCCTTTGGCTACAAATAGCAAGGAATATGAATATTAAATGCTTAATTGTGCATGGAGACTCCGAGTTGATTGAAGCAGATCTGAAATCAGTGCCAGGCTAAACACCCCTGATTGAGGACTTGCTAGAATGAAGTATGGGATTTAATTAGTAACTTCTTCCTGACCTTTGATATCCAATTTATACCCAGAGAAGGAAACATTATGGTTGATTCCCTTGCTATAGCAGCAAGCAATTTCAAATCTCCTCAAAATCTAATTCCCATGTACGAGGTGGAGGTCAGACACAGACCCTCTATACTTGATAATTTCAAACACTAGCAGTTATTTGAGGACGCTGAGCATATCAAACAATTTATAGAAGTAGTTGGGGATTTCACTAGCCCAATTATTGATCAAGGAGAGGAAAAAGAGGCAGATCAAGAACCAACTTTGTGGGAAGACATAGTGGTTGGACAGAAAGTTATACAACTAGAAGGGAATATTATTCCTCATGGGCTAGTCCCACTGGAAATATTATTTAATAAGAATGATGTAGCCTCCAAACCAATGGCTCCAGAGATGGACGAACAAGTAGAAGATTGCAATATCAGCTTAGAAGATGAACCCCGGATGTTCAGACTATCAAAAGGAATCCCATCACAATACAAAGGTATTTAAATCTCTTCAAAACCTATAAGGATGTTTTTTCCTGGTCTTAGGAGGATTTAGAAGCATTTGATACTAATATCATGCAACATAAGATTCCTTTAAAGATTCAAATAAAACCATGCAAGCAGATGCTCAGGCATATTAATCCACTCTTACTCCCCTCTATTGAAAAATAAGTGAGGAAACTTCTACACGCTAAAATCATAGTGCCTTTAAGGTACTCGGAATGGGTGGCCAACCTAGTCCTAGTCTGAAAAAAGAATGGAGAAATAAGGTTATGTGTAGATTTTATAACCTTAATAGGGCATCCTTGAAAGATAATTACCCATTGCCCAAGATGGATTACATATTGCGGAAGGTGGTTGGATCAATTAGAATTTCCATGATGGATGGGTTCTCTGGTTACAACCAAGTGGCAGTCCACCCTAATGATCAGAAGAAGACTGCTTTCACCACCCCTTGGGGAACTTTCATGTATGCTCGCATGCCTTTTGGTCTTATTAATGCAGGGGCCACCTTTCAGAGAGCTATGGATATAGATTTTGTAGGAGAGAAAGACAAGTTCGTAGTGGTATATTTGGACAATATCACAATCTTCTCTAAGACCAATGAAGAACACATCCTCCACTTGAAGCTCACCTTTGAGAAATGCAGGAGGTATGGGCTATCTTTAAATCCCAAGAAGTCTCAGTTTTCCTTGAGTGAGGGGAAGCTACTAGGACACATAGTAGCACAATAAGGAGTGTAAATTGATCCTAAGTGAGTCAAAGCTATCAGTCACATTCCTCTATCCAGAAATAAGAAAAATGTCCAAGTCTTTTTGGAGAAATCAATTTCTTGAGAAGGTTCATACCCAACTATGAAAAAATAGTGAAGGGTATTATAGATATGCTACAAAAGGAAAATGAAGTCAAATGGAGCCCTACCTCTCAAGATTCTTTTACTAGAATTAAAGAAGCTTTTTTTGAAGCACCGGTACTAGTCATCCTTGACTACTCAACACCTTTCTATATCTTTTATTTTGCTTCTCTGCATAATATTTCCGCAATCCTGCTACTGAAGAATAAAGACAGTTATGAACATCCCAAAACCTTCTTCAACCAAGCCGTGAGGGATGTTGAGCGGAAATATAACATCTTGGAGAAACAAACCTATGCTCTATTCAAAGCTTTGAAGTCATTTCGAGTGTATGTGCTACAGTCATAAATCACATAATTTGTCCCAATGACATTGGTCAAGGATGTCCTTGTGCAAGGAGATATTGAAGGGAAAAGGGGTAGGTGGATAGCAAAGATACAAGAATATGAGTTAGACATAAATCCTACTAATCTCATAAAAGGCTAGGGGTTTGCCAATATTTTATCATAATCTAACAGCCAAGCTTTGGGAATAAACCTAATAACAGAGGAAGACAGAACAGAAGTTCAGCAGAATGGGATGAAAACAGCAAAGCAAAAGATCTGTGCTAAATATGAGGGATCACCCTAGTATAAGAATATCATCCATTATATCTTATTCCTGAGGTGCCCACTAGGGCTAGATAAATCCAAATACAGGATGTTGAGGCTGAAACCTCAAAAGTATATCATATCCAATGGTCAACTCTACTCGAAATACGCGGTGGGATTTTTGTTGTAATGTTGGGTAGAAGGAGAAACTCATAAATTGATTGAGGAATTTCATGAAGGAGTTTGTGGAGTTCATTACAGCTGGAAGAACACAACTCACAAAATCCTCAAGGAAGGATTCTATTGGCCTATATTGTTTGGAAATGTGCATTTATAAGTTACGTCATGTCAGAAGTGCCAAGTCTTTCTGAGAGACAAAAACTTTCTCCTATTCCCCTGATCCCAGTGCATGTGGAATAACCCTTCAGACAGTGGGTACTAGACTTCATAGGAGAGATAAACCCACCTTCCAGTGGCCAACATAAGTGATATTAATGGCCACAGATTATTTCACCAAGTGGGTAGAGGCCATCCCCAGCCAGAAAACTACAGACTTAGTGGTAATTAAGTTTATGGAGGAAAATATATTATCACATTTTGGTTGCCCTACCAAAATCATCA
Source organism: Pinus tabuliformis (assembly GCA_031772625.1). NCBI lineage: Eukaryota > Viridiplantae > Streptophyta > Pinopsida > Pinales > Pinaceae > Pinus > Pinus tabuliformis. The sequence continues at coordinate 912,862,619 of CM062805.1, read as the reverse complement.
CTGACAATGCTCAAGTCTTCAAGTATTCAAAATTCATCAGCTTCTGTCATAAATTCAATATCATCATCGAACACTCCACTACCTACTATCCTCAAGGAAACGGTTTAGTTGAGTCCTCAAATAAAACTTTGGTTAGAGTGCTAAAGAAAACCATCACCAAAAATAAGAGGAATTGGGACACCCAGTTGAAGTTTTCACTCTGGGCTAACCAAGTGACTCATAAACATTCCACTGGAAAATCACCTTTCGAGCTAGTGTATGGTAAGGTTATATTCTTCCCAATCCAATTAGCAATGCCAATGGTGAAGTTACTACAAGAAGCTGAGGAGGATCCCAGTGCTTTGACATGAAGGATAAACCAACTGATTGAGATTCATGAAAACAGGGAACAGTTGGGGGCTAAATTGGAAAATTACCACTAGAAGATGAAATACCTATTTGAAAAAAAGGCCAAGGATCGACCTCGTCAACCAAGAGATTTAGTTCTCTGATGAGACATCCGACGGGAAGAAAAAGGTAAACATGAAAAATTTGATTCACTTTGGTTCGGCCCTTTCAAAATTTCAGAGGAAAAAGGAAATAATACATACCTACTCGAAAATTTGGAAGGTGAATCGTTGGAGCTGGAAGTAAATGGTCTGTTCCTCAAACTATATTTCGATATTTAAAGGTACCTATCTTGCACTCATTGTAAATATCAGTGTGTACATTGTAATTATCATATGAAATTTCTAGTTTTCTGTTTAAAATTTCACTTTCAAAAAATTTTCACTCGTTTAAAAAGACTCCATGCCCAAAAAAGAGAAGTTCACAGAATGCAGGTTCTCAAAGCATTGCAACCAAATGCCCTATCCCCAGCTGGATCCAATGTTGTCACCTTCTGCAAAAAGAGTTACAGTTGTACAAAGAGGGAAAAAGAATAGATACGTTTGGAGTTGTTGTACTTGTTTCCCGTAGGCAGTCCTTGGCTGCAAAACTACGCCAGGAAAGCAACTCAACCAGCCTTTAGGTTCAAGCTAGCCCTTGAACCAGAGGGGAATCCCTCAGTGGTTATGAGGCTTTGTTTAATGTTGTTCAACTATCACTGAACAATAGCCTTTGAAGCGCAATGGCCAGATTTATGGTTTTAATTGGGGGTGGTTGGTGATCAATGACAATCCCTAATCATGATTGAAGGCCTCTCTCACAGGGTCCCTTCTGAAAGTGTCAGCTTCTAGCCTAACATAATGACTTAGCTTTTTCAAAGATTATGGTAGAAGAATGTAAGGGGATTCCTGATAATTGAGTAGCCAGACTAAGTACTTAACATCTAGGGAAATTTAGATGTGTGTAGAATATTTCTACAACCCAACAAAAACATATCCAAAGGTAACATAAGGCCAAAGTGAAACGGATTCCAAGAGGATCTATTTCAGAAAAATAGTCTAGCAAGCTAATCTCTTTAAATGTCTATCAGAAAACATAAAGCAAAAACCAGTCAAAGAGGAGTTATCTTGGACAAACAGTCCAATAAATTGATCTCTTTCTAAAGGTTATGCTTTTGCAGGGAATTACAGAGAGATTAAGACTTAATCTACCTTACCCGGACCTTCCTACAATTGCTTTGAACATATTTAGAGCAAGTTATGAAAATACTTAGAAAGACATACGAGAAACAAAAAATTCTGTCATAATTGGGGTCAGAAGGATTTTATTAGAATTCTACAAGAGAAGCTATTACATAGTTTTTTAAGCCTTGGCATCAAAATCCCACACTTTTATTACAAATGAAATAATATATATAGACAAGATCTCTCCTAACTATTACAATTATTATGGAATTCAATCTTGAATAGCATACTAAAAATAAAACACTCTCTCTAAATTATCTGCTGGAAACTTTGAACTGCTTGCAAGTATCTTTCCTTGAGATCTGGAATTGGTTGAATGACTGTTGAAAATCTGCAACATAATCCTCAATCTTTTGATCCTCTGCTGCTAGGTGTTTTAGACTGATCTTCATTACATTGAGGTCTGGAAAAAGGTTGAAACTGTTTTCCCATAATCTGCTAATTGTCCCTTTAAAACTGATTGGTCTGCCATCTACCCCTTTGAATTCTATTTTTGTCATTTTCTGATTTTCATTATCCTTTATTTTGTCACAAATATTTGAGGAATATAAAATCTTCAAATATTTTATTAAACTCTTAAATGAATTTCGGGATTTAGAATTTCAATATATTTATTTAAATGATTTGATTAACCATCTACCAAATCGGTGTATTGTTTTCTCTTTCCATGAATTTACATGAATGACATCTTTGGTCACCTATACATTAATTTCATATGAAAATTTCCCTTTTATTTTCTCTGATAAATTCATGGCATCTATGGAATTTACATGAATGTCACCTGTACATTAATTTCATATGAAATTTCCCTTTTATTTTCTCTGATAAATTCATGGCATCCGTGAATTTCATTTTCAATATATTTATTTAAATGATTTGATCAGCCATCTACCAAATCCATGTATTGTTTTCCCTTTCCATGGATTCACAAAACCATGTGTAGGTTTTAGAATCCATGTCTTGTTTCTCTTTTTCACCTTTCTCTGTAAATTTATTTCATGCCTGTAAATTCCTTTTACCCTTATAGAATACCTAGATGGTTTTGCAAAACCATGTGTTGATTAGTGTGGATGGTAGAGTATTTTCAATTTAATCTGTTACTTTAACCTTCAACATGATTTTACACCTGTAAATTGATTTCACCATGCCTGTAAATTGATTTCACCATGTTTATTTTACCTTAATCTCCTTTTGTGAAATGAATTTACATGAATGACATCTTTGGTCACCTTTACATTGATTTCATATGAAATTTTCCCTTTTATTTTCTCTGATAAATTCACACATTAATTTCATATGAAATTTTCCCTTTTATTTTCTCTGATAAATTCATGGCATCCGTGAATTTCATTTTATGTGTTGCTGTAAAATCATTTTACACTTATTTCATTTCACCAACTTGGTATTCCATCTATGAATTTCCTATAAAATGTAATTTCACCTTATCTTTTCATTCGGCCTCCCATCCACATAGCATTTATTTCATAATCATATCAAATTCCATTCCCGCCACATTTATAAAAGTCAAAACAATAAAGTTCATGGTTTTCTGAGGGGGGTAGTGGTAAGTGGTTTAGGAAGGGGTGTGCAAAATGGGGGGTCCAAAAAGTATCCCGTGAGGGGGGTAGTGGTAAATGGTTTAGGAAGGGGTGTGCAAAATGGGGGGTCCAAAAAGTATCCCTTTAATTAAATTTCGGAAGAGCTGGGGTCTGAAAATTATTTTTAACCCTTGGATTAATGTGCCCATATCTTGAGGCATAGGAAAAAAAGGGGGTTTTAAACATATGAGTGCCGGGTGGGCCATAAGTTTACCTTCGACTTGGTTTGCAATTAGGATCGAATTTTTATAATATAATTTTAATTTAAAGTAAATATTTCCATAAAAATATATAATTATATTTTTGTAAAAATAATATATTTTAAATTAAAATTAATATATATAAAAAGAATAAACCATTCAAAAGCATAATATATTTTTGTAAAAATAATATATTTTAAATTAAAATTAATATATATAAAAAGAATAAACCATTCAAAAGCATAATAGTTATATTTCTGCGTTTGGCCCAGAAGGACATTGGTAATTTCTCACTGTAATTTTTTTAATTTTCAGTGTGCCAAAATATGTTACAACATCGGCTCCAATGGGGAATGCTTCCCCTGTTGGATGCAGAGAACTAGTAGACCAACTGCCTTATGTGTTGGGCATGGAGTCATACCATAAAATCATCCATCATTGATCTGTCATCATGTGATGTATAACCAATTCCCATCATCGAGATACTGTATATTAAACCTATAAACCTACAATTGTGAATGACAACCTATATTGCCTACACTAATCCAGAGATATTCATTCTCAAATCTGAAAATTGAAAACTGTTAAGTGAAACAACTGACACTGTAAATGGAAATAAGCACAAGAGTGCATAATTCATGGGTTATGGAGTCAATCAGTTAATCCCTTGGAAGTCATTGCACTAAACCAAACCAAACTTAATACTGCAATCTTGAAATATAACTGAAACAATTGTAGATCTACTGCACCGTAGCTAATCAATCCCACACCTCTATCTAACTGGACTGGAAAATTTTACACTTTAGGTGTAATACTATTTCCAAGGCAACCACGTACGGAGTGGATTTATTGACAAACCACGTTGCCAGTAGTTGAAATTCTAAAGAATATATACAATATGAAGATAAAATCCCATGGAAAACTTATATTCACGGGTGTACTTTAAAAGATGCTTCCTCTGTAGACATCTTAGATTTATGACCATGGTTGAGAGGGAAAGACATATAACGTTGATTGCAAGTATCAACGAACCTTGCATAGTAGTAAAAGCAACTGAAATTTTGAAACAGTGAGATTGGCTACCCAGTGGAATTTCCATATGACAAAGTGGAGTCGCTAGGTGAAAGAAATGCAACCAACAATAAATGCCTACTCATTGTTCACTAGCAAGGAATAGATCTAATATTTATCGTTCCCCAGAGAAAGATATCTTCATTACTTCGCTCCCCGACAACGGCACCAGATGTTGTACATGTTTCTTCAGGTAGTCCTTGGCTGCAAAACTATGCTAGGAAACCAACTCAACCAGCCTTTAGGTTCAAGTTGGCTCTTGAACCAAAGGGGGCTCCCTCAATGGTTACGAGGCTTTATCTTCATTACTTCGCTCCCCGACAACGGCACCAGATGTTGTACATGTTTCTTCAGGTAGTCCTTGGCTGCAAAACTATGCTAGGAAACCAACTCAACCAGCCTTTAGGTTCAAGTTGGCTCTTGAACCAAAGGGGGCTCCCTCAATCGTTACGAGGCTTTGGTTCATGTTGTTCACTTGTCATTGAACAACAGCCTTTGAAGCACAATGGCCAGATTTATGGTTTTAATTGAGGATGGTTGGCAATCAATGATAATCCCTAATCATGATTAAAGTCCTCTCTCATAGGGTCCCTTCTAAAAGTTTCAACTTCTAGCCTGACAGAATGACTTAGCTTTTTCAAGGATTATGGTAGAATAATGTAAGGGGATTCCTAAGAATTGAGTAGTCAGATTGACTACTTAACAGCTAGGGAAATTTAGATGCGTGTAGAAGATTTCTACAGCCCAACAAAAACATATCCAAAGGTAACATAAGGCCAAAGTGAAATTGATTCCAAGAGGATCTATTTCAGACAGATAGTCTAACAAGCTAATCTCTTTAAATGGCTATCAAAAAACATAAAGCAAAAACCAGTCAAAGAGGAGTTATCTTGGACAAACAAACCAATAAACTGATCTCTTTCTAAAGGTTATGTTTTTGCAGGGAATTACAGAGAGATTAAGACTTAATATACCTTACCGAGACCTTCCTACAACTGCTTTGAATATATGTAGAGCAAGTTATGAAAATACTTAGAAAGACATATGAGAAACACAAAATTTTGTCATAACTGGAGCCGAAAGGCTTTTATTAGAATTCTACAAGAGAAGCTATTAAATAATTTTTTAAGCCTTGGCATCAAAAGCCCACATTTTTTATTACAAATTAAATAATATATATAGACAAGATATCTCTTAACTGTTACAATAATTATGGAATTCAATCTTGAATAGTATACTAAAAATAAAACACTCTCTCTAAATTATCTACTGGAAACTTTGAACTTCTTGCAAGTATCTTACTTTGAGATCTAAAATCGGTTGAATGACTGCTAAAAAATCTGCAACATAATCCTCAATATGTTGATCCTATGTTGCTAGGTTTTTTAGATTGATCCTCATTCCCTTGAGGTCTGGAAAAAGGCTGAAATTGTTTTCCCATAATCTGCTAATTGTCCCTTTAAACCTTATTGGTCTTCCATCTGCCCCTTTGAATTCTATTTTTGTCATTTTCTCATCTTTTATTTTGTCACAAATATTTGAGGAATATAAAATTTTCAAATATTTGATTAAACTCTTAAATGAATTTCAGGATATAGAATTTCAATATATTTATTTAAATTATTTGATAAACCATCTACCAATCCGTGTATTGCTTTCCCTTTCCATGGATTCACAAAACCATGTGTAGTTTTTAAAATCCATGGCTTGTTTCTTTTTTTCACCCTTTTCTGTAAATCCATTTCATGCCTGTAAATTCATTTTACCCTTGTAGAATACCTGGATGGTTTTGCATAACCATGTGTTGATTAGTGTGGTTGGTAGAGTATTTTCACTTTACTCTGTTACTTTCACCTGCAACATGATTTTGCACCTGTAAATTGATTTCACCATGTTTCTTTTACCTTAATCTCCTATAGTGAAATGCATTTACATGAATGTCATCTTTGGTCACCTGTATATTAATTTCATATGAAATTTTCCCTTTTATTTTCTCTAATAAATTCATGGCATCCGTGAATTTCATTTTATGTGTCACTCTAAAATCATTTTACGCTTATTTCATTTCACCAACTTGGTATTCCATTTACGAATTTCCTGTAAAATGTAATTTCACCTTGACACGCAGTAGGTTTGGGGAGTCTGCCATTAAAACTGTTTTTTGGACACCCCTTAATTAAATGTCGGAAGAGTTCAGGGTCCAAAAAGTATATTTAACCCTTGGATTAATGTGCCCATATTTCGAGGCATGGGAAAAAAGGGGGTTTTAAACATATGAGTTCAGGGTGGGCCATAAGTTTAGGGGTTCGAAAAGTATATTTAACCCTTGGATTAATGTGCCCATATCTGGGGGCATGGGAAAAAAGGGGATTTTAAACGTATGAGTGCTGGGTGGGCCATAAGTTTACCTTCTGACATGGTTTGTAATTAGGATCCAATTTTTATCATATAATTTTAATTTAAAGTAAATATTTCCAAAAATATATATATAATTATATTTTTATAAAAATAATATATTTTAAATTAAAAATAATATATATAAAAAGAATAAACCATTAAAAAGCATAATAATTATATCTCAACCTTTGGCCGAGAAGGAAATTGGCAATTTCTCACTAAAAAAAAAATAATTTTCAGTGTGCCAAAATATGTTACAACAGGAGCTAGACTCCAATACCACAAAAGCACTAAAAACTAAATCAAACCCTCTCCATTGGAAAGTGCTCTGAAGCAGCTTTCCAACTATATATAGAACTCCCCATATGGACTCCAGAATCAAAATTTAGAGCAAATTGAAGCTTACCTTTGAAAATCAGAAAACAAGGAGAAAATGCATAAGTGTAAAACCCCAGGTCTTAGCATATCAGCGATCTCACAAATCGAAAGTCCTGACATATCGGAGGTCCCATACATTTGAGTTATAGAGTGATATCAGCATACCGGTGATTGGGGATCCATGGTGCATATTATATCAGCATATCGATGGTCACACTCAGAGCAGCATGGCATATTGGCCCATCATATGTAACATGCCCGATATATCAAAGGCCCTGTATCAGTGGGCTCACATATCAACGAGGTTAGAGTAAAATTGTGATCAGGGATCATCGATATCATTGATCACATATCAGAGGTCCAAGGTAGAGTGAAATCAGTGATCGTCAATCGCAATAGCATTGGGCATGTCGCAAATCTACAATCAGCGAGGTCTTGTACATAGCGAAATCAGCAATTGATGACCAAGCCATATCGCATATCAACGATCAGAATTTTCAAAAGTTACAATCCTAATGGAATTGTGATGTGCAATATTGTTTTGGATAATTTGGTATCTACGGATAAATACTAATGACCTAGATAAGTAGCCATATCTAGAACAACAGTTTAAAGTTTTTTAGTCTTTTCCTATAAGTAATAGAAAATATGAGAAGATGAGAAGAACTACTTGTAGTTCTGCTTTCCTCTCGTCTCCCTTGTATCGATCTTGTCACTCCTTCCCGTACTTAATAATCTTGAGAAGTCCCTGTAAACACAACAGAAAACAAAGAATCGATCAAAGCAAAAGACCTATTGACTATAAGATAATGGAATCAGATACATTTCACATATATAAGCATTATAAAATGATACAAACATATGGGAGAAAGGTTCAAACACTTTATTGAATAGAAGAAGGAATTACAACCATTGGTTTCTGATTCAAAGCCATTCCTCCATCTTGGATCCCATCCACATCACATCAAAAGCATGACAAACTTGTAGCATTACAATACTTGCTTCAAAGCCAAATATCATAGCAACATTATCTCCTTACAATTCAACATAATCCAGCCCCTGATCACTTAGATGAGTGGTCAATTTATAGGAAGATGAAGGAGGTTTTGTCATAAATGGTGGCATTGAATAGCCTTCCATACTTAGAATTAGTTCTATGGCGGAAGGGATGAGAGGATAGGATGCATCTTAACTCATTCCTCATCCATTTTCGAGATCATAGGAGTTGATAAGTGAGGGAACCTTCTAGATGACTCCAAAAGATAAGAATATTTCCCGAACCCTACGTGAATTTCTCTCAATCTCACTCAGCACAAGTGAAAGGAAGCCTAAGTGCTCTACAGATCACCCTGGAATGGACTTAATTGCTCTGCAGCACACCCTTACATGGGTCTGCCTACGTTGGTCCCTCTAGAGGCCATTTTTAGATGTCTTCAAGTCATGAAACCGTCTTGGAAGGAGGCATTCAAAGGGGTGACTTGTTTAGTGCATGTAGCAACTAAAATTACGGTTTGATGAGCCCTAAAACACTGATCTAGATGATGTGATTGATGTGCCCAAATGGATCTGTAACAGCTACCCCCTAAAGCATGAATTCAGAAAAATGCCAATGTCAAATGAAATGCTTTGTGATGTGATGAGGAGGAATCGAAGTGGAAGGTGACCTACATTAATTACAATACATATATCATGATATTTGATTTGACATGAATTGTTGAGGGAAGGCATACCCATGCTCATCTTATAAACTTATAGACCCATGATTGGAATGACTATCAATGTAAAGCCATTATAGATATGATTCAGTACTCCTGAAATCGCAGCCCGGATGGATGAAACTAGATCCTGGGTCTTCTATCTCATTCAATCATTCGCTCAAGTATGAGCCTAACCATGTGAATATGTGATCTGAAGTCGAACATGGGAAGACACCATCTGATTACCAGCCAATGATGTAATATGTTAACAGACGTGAGAGAAATCACTGATAATGATAATGATCCTCAAGGTATTGCAGTACATTCTACATGGTGTGAATGGATGATTTGATGTCGAACACCATAGAAAGTCTTTCGATCAAAGGCCATTGATATCAACCTATCGTCGGAAGCAAGAAACCTGCCATTGATGCATGTAAGATTCAAGGTACTGGAAGGGTGTTTCTAAGCCAACTTCTTGGATAATGTGCTGATGTTGACAAGAAGCGACTCATCGCAATAGGGCCTTGATGTATCGCACATCAACGACATGAAATGAGTGTAGTGATTTTGGAGATGGAATTTAACTGACGACACAAGGTTCAGGAATGGCGGTCATGAAAATGAAGGTTTATGGTATTGCAAAGGATGAATTTTGATTGAATGACTTCTCTTGAACATATCGACGACACTGAATGAATTGGCAGCATTGACCCAAAAACAAAGTAATGGATGATGTGATAGACCATAGGTATGATAACCATCAAGCAGATAACCCAACCCAAATATTCTGAATGAATTGGCAGCATTGACCCAAAACCAAAAGTCATGGATGGTGTGATAGACCATAGGTATGATAACCGTAAAGCAGATAACCCAACCCAAATAGTCACGAAGATGAAGTGAAAGTGTCATGTTCAAGAGCGACCTGTTACAATAAAGTGGTTTTCCCCTTTTTCCCATTTTCCCAAGTCATTGCTGACCAGTACCTCTTTATTTTTATCAAGATTGAGGAGGATAACATATGCTTGTTGTATAATTCCACCCTTCAGGAGAATCCATCGCTATGTGATGTTTTAACGAGTCTAACAAAGGTGAAACTTGGTCTTGTCTAGATGAACAAGTTTGTCGCTATTTGATGTTTTAACAAGTTTAATGACAAAGATAACTCGATAATTTTCATGTTTAGAGAGTTTGAAAAGGGACAAAAAGAAAAATCCACAAGTTTTTTTTCGTAAATTAATCTCTCAAGCCCAAAAAGCGTAAAATAATACAAGATAGATGTCGTTTCCAATTCGTTAACAAGCTGGAAAGGACAAGCGCTCGGTAATCTTTTCATGTTTAGAGAGTCTGAAAAGAGCTTAAAGAGGACTCTACTTTGAGGAACGAGTGCTGTCTAGGATAGCAACTGGTCTCGATGATGTTGGAACTTCTCAAAACATGTTGATTTATGTGAAGAGGCTGGCTAATAAGACCATTCATTGCAACTGTTCCTCAAAAAGGGTAAAACAACCAAGTGAAAGCGTATGATCGGCCAAGCAGATAGTGACGATGGAAGGAGAAAGCCAAGGCTCATCTGGTGGAAGAGGCTGATAGAATGGCAATCACGAGGGTTAAAATGGAAATGGGTTCATTTTTACACAAGCTTGAACCATAGGGAACTACGCTTGGGTTCAGTTTCATGTTTACACAAGCTTGAAACGAAAAACTATGCTTGAATTCAGTTTCATTTTTAGACAAGCCTGAAATGAAGAACTATGCTTGAATTCAGTTTCATTTTTACACAAGCTTGAAACGAAGAACTTTGCTTGAGATTGGTTTACATTCCCCCAGCATGATGAAAGGGAGAGTCTCCTGTAACAAGATGGAAGTCACTACGGTGAAGCAGAACGGTTATCCAACACCTTCCTGGCTTCGTCCAGATAGGGACAAAGGTGAATGGGGTGATTCCCTTCACATAACCTACAGGGAAACTTAACTTTACCACTAGGTGCATGCCCCCCAAGCTTCATTACATTCACCTAAGTAGACTACTCGTGGCTATCAGGTCGATGGAATGAAGGTTCTTTTACGAGATCAAGTGAAAGACTCAACTGGGATTTTACGAGATCTAATCAAAGACTTGACTTGGAACTTTGCTCCAGGGGACCTTGCTTCACTTTTTAATGAGCTTGACACAAGACATGGAACTCTGCTCAGATTCCTTGTTTCATTTTTTAACGAGATTGACACAACTATGCTCATACTCCTTGTTTCGTTTTTTAATGAGGTTGACACAAGATTAGGAACTATCCTCATATCCTTGATTTCATGTTTTAACGAGGTTGACACAAGACAAGGAACTATCCTCATATCCTTGGTTTCATTTTTTAACGAGGTTGACACAAGAAAAGGAACTATCCTCATGGGAGATATTTCATTTTTTAATGAGGTTGACACAGTAAAAGAACTATCCTCATATTCCTTATTTCATTTTTTAACGAGGTTGACACAAGACAACAAACTATCCTCATTCCCTATGTTTCATTTTTTAACGAGGTTGATACAAGACCAAGAACTATCCTCATGGGCCCTTGTTTCATTTTTTAATGAGGTTGACACAAGACTAAGAACTATCCTCATATCCAAGGTTTCATTTTTTAATGAGGTTGATGTAGAAATTCTCATTGTAGATCACCTGATAATGCAATGTAACTAAAGCAAAATAATTGATCTACTTCTACAAACAAACTTGCGGAAGCTTAATCGATTTTGAGCAAGATCAAATAGAACACATATAACATATGAAGAAGAAATCAGTCACACATGAACACAGAAGAATACTCTAGGGAAAGCCTCAGCTAAAAACCATGCTATTTGTATTATCATACAAGTGGAAATATCTCAGGATTACACAAAGCTTTAGCTCACAAGCTATCCAGCTCTTAGTAGAAACCCTCACTGTTGCTCATAGATAGAATAGACAACACATGTGCCTTTCCTCTACCCTCCAAGCCTCCTATTTCCTTCCGCAGTTTCTCCTGGGTCCTCAAGCTGCCACCTGTGTGTAATTACCTCACACACTGCTCACTAAGCTCTGAAACAACTGCACAATCCTCAAGGAAAGAATTCCTTCTACATGCAAGAGATATCCTCATGGGAATATTCCTGCAACTGATAGTACACTATCACATCCTTTGATCTCAACTGGATCTCTATCTGAACTGACATGCATGAGTTATTTATGAGAGAATATTCAGTTATCTGAAGTACACTAGTTGCATGCATGCATGCATTGACTAACTGAACTCACAATCAGTTCCACAAAATATTGGAACAAATCTAACTGGACTTAACTTAGTTAACTAAGCTAACTAATTACAACTCAAAGTACAACTCATCCTGATCTCCTTAATTGAGGGATAACTTCCTCAATCAAGGGGATAACTATTGCATGTCTTCACATAGACTTCATGTTTGATTTTCTCCAACTAATTAACTCAAGATGAGTTAATTAATTATTTTACAAATAGCTGCTGAGATCAAATTCAAATTTTAATTCTCAATTTTAATTTAGGGACTAATTAAAATTGGAATGTATCCCTAAATGATATATATAGCAATGTTATTTTTAGAATTTCTATTTTTATCATTTCTTGTTGTTATTTTCAACACTCCCTCTCAACAAGAAAGGGATTATCTATCACCCCGATCCTGTCTTTGTGGAACTCGAATTTGCATTTTGACAATGCCTTGGTCAAAATGTTTGTATCCTGCTCCTCGATCGAAACATACTGCAACAACATGATCCTCTTCACCACACAGTCTCGAAGATGATAATATCGGATATCGATGTGCTTGGACCTGTCATGAAATGCTAGATTCTCAGAGAGTTTGATATAACTCTGATTATCGCAATAGATCACAGTTGGATCCATCCTCTGATCAAACAAACCAACTAGAATTTTCCACATCCAAATGGCTTCACATGTTGCCTAGCTTGCAGCCATGTATTCAGCCTCTGCTGAGCTAAGAGAAACTAACCTCTATTTCCTGTTGTACCAAGAAACTACAGTTGAACCAAGGTTGAAAATTCCTCCTAAAGTACTCTTCCGATCTGATAGACTCCCTACCCAATCTGCATGTGTGAAGCCCTGAAGCTTCACTCCCTCTGTTCGTCTATACCATAATCCATACTAAGATGTGCCTCTGAGGTATCTTAGTACATGATTAGCGGCCTTCCAAAACATCTTGGTAGGTTGAACCATAGCTTGACTCAGTTGGTTCACCGCAAAGCACAAATCTGGTCATGTTTTCACTAAATACATCAATGAACCCACAAGCTATCGATACAAAGTAGCAGCTACTACCTCACCTGAAGTAGCATCCTCCTTCCTCCAGTTACTTGCTAGAGGTGTCTGCATGGGCTTGCACTTCTCCATGTGGAATTTCCTAAGTATCTCATTGGCATAATTGCCTTGATCTACAAACACTTCCCCAACCTTTTGCCACACTTCCATGCCTAAAAGGTAGTGCATGAGACCCATGTCTTTCATCTGAAACTCTCTTGCAAGATCCTCCTTACAAGACTTGATCAAATGATCATCACCTGTTAATATTAGATCATCAACATAAAGAACAATGATCAATGGCTTACCTTCTACGATGATGTGGTACAGTTTCGCATCTGCTTCACTCTTTATGAAGCCTAACCCAGTGAAGTAGCTATCAATCCTGGTGTACCAAGCACGAGGTGCTTGCTTCAGCCCATACAAAGCTCTCTTGAGTCGACACACATGCAACTCATGATCGAAGGTCTCAAATCCTTTCGACTGCTCTATGTACACCTCGTCCTCAATCTTTCCATTGAGGAATGTAGTCTTCACATCCATCTGATGGATCTTCCAACCCATCTCTGTTGATAGTGCCAACATCGATCTTATAGATTAGTATCTTGCTACTAGAGCAAAATTCTCATCATAGTCAATCCCCTTGACCTGTGAGAAACCACGGGCAACAAATCTTGCCTTATGTTTCTCCACACTACCATTAGCAGCTTGCTTTACCTTGTAAAGCCAACGAGAACTCACAACTGACTTGTTCTCTGGTCTTGGAACCACATCCCAAACACTATTCCGAACTATGGAGTCATACTCCTCCACCATCGCATCAACCCAAACTGGTTGTTGCACTACTTCCTCAAAGGAAGATGGTTCGGTCTCTACACACTCCCCAACAAGGGCCATGTAACTAGTGTACGACTCAGGTGACCTCCTCTATCTGCGCTGAGAAGATGGCTCTCCCACATTCTCTCTCGCATGCATCAACAATTTGTCAACTTCCCTTGTGTGTTTTTGCCCCTCTCTAGAAGACTCTGCATGAGTGGATGTCTCCACTCCTGAAACCTTTGCATGTAGCTTCTCTGCATCAGTCTAAGGCTCCTCCTCCTTAGGAACCAAAAGTTCCTCCTCTACATGCAACTTGAGCTCCCTCTCAAGGGAAACTCGCATGGCCTTCTGCTCGTCAAACTTTAGATCTCTGCAAACCACTGTCCTCTGACTCGTAGGCAAGAACACCCCATAGTTGTGGGGTGTATCAGTGTACCCCACAAGTATCCCCAACTCAATTGTTGACTCAAGTTTCTTCCGGGCATCTTTGGTCACATGGCAAAATACCGATGAGCCAAAGATCCTGAAGTTACTCACATCTGGTCTCTTCTCGAAGAAATCTTCCTCTGGTGTCTTCATCCTAAGTATGTGATGCGGGCTTCTATTCTGCAAGTATTTCGCTGTATTGCATGCCTCATCCCACAAATGAAGTGGTAGGCCTTGGTCATGCAGCATCGCTTGAGCTTCTCCCCCAATCATTATGTTCTTCCTCTCGGCCACCCCATTCTACTGTGGGTTATGGGGTGGCGTCAACTCCCATTTAATTCCTTCCGCTACACAGAGTCATTAAACTCTTGAAAGACATACTCTCCACCATTTTCACTTCTCAAGGCCATTATTTTCTTCCCTGATTCCTTCTCAACCAAAGCTTTGAACTCACAAAACTTAGAGAATGTCTGATCCATATTCTGCATGAAATAGATCTAGCACTTACGAGAAAAATCATCAATGAAAATTACATAGTACCTTTGTTTCACGATGGATGTAGTCGAGAATGTTCCACACACATCTATATGAACTCGCTACAAGATCGCCTCAACTCATCTGTCTCGATCATGAAAGGAATATTTTGAATACTTACCCAAGGTACAACCTTTGCATGTATCTACTTGCTCAAGTTTACCTTTGGGAAGTCTGGTAGAGATCTATTGCATGATCTTCAAGGCCCCATGATGAAAGTGGCCCAACCTTCTATGCCATAACTCGCCAATATCTTAGCTTTGCACCAACTCTACTTTGGAACTCAATGCAGCACAGTCATCTACCTCCATCTTGTAGAGATTCTTCACTTGAATCCCAATCCTCTTGGTCTGACTCGTGGCGATGTGTCTCAAGAATGCCTTTCCTTTACTAAATACTACATCATAGCCTTTGTCTTCCAACATTGCGACAGATACCAGGTTCTTCTTCAGTCTAGGCACATACTTTACATCAGTTAGGGTGAGAGGAGCTCCATGCTCCCTCTGAAACACAACTGTACCTTCACCTAAAACATGGTACTTTCCATCATTGCCCTCTCTCTGCGCATATGGAGGTCCCTCTCCTCCAAGGCACTGAATAAACTCTTGGCGTTGGTCATGTGGAATGAGGCTCCACTGTCCAGGTACCAAACACAACCCACCATTGATGAAACCATGCATGTGATGAGGGTAAAATCCAATTTGAACTATGAGGCCAGTGCCTCACCATTTGATCCTTTCGAGGATCCCTTCTTGGATTTCTTATGTGGAGAATTTGTTGCATAATGGCCCACCTCATGACAATTAAAGCATCGCACTTTAGATTTTTCAATCTTCTTTCCACCATGGGAAGAACTCAATTTGGAATAGGAAGCCTTCCCTTTCCATTTCCTCGCCTTAGTTGCTAAGGCTATATTTTCTTCATCATCATGCTTTGATGAAGAACCATCTCTGGTGCTTCTCCTGATCTCCTCCTGCATCAGATCCGACCACAGTCATTCCCAATCTGGCAGTTTCTCTCTTCCATTCACTGAGTCTTGGTAGCTATGCCATCTCTTAGGAAGACCGAGGAGAGAAAGACTCACCATGTCATCATCGGTTGTCGTGATTCCTACACTTCCAAGCTCATCTCTGTAGGTGGTGAGCTTGTTCAGATATGTAGAGATCATGTCGCCCTTTTCACACTTTATTTTCCAAAGCTTGTCTTTCAGCGCCAGCTTCCTCTGATCGTTGTTGTTCTAATATAGATCCTTCAATGTCTTCCACATTGAAAACAGTGTCTCCTTCCCATGGAGACTTGAGACAATATGGTCTCGAGCTCCCTCCAGAAGAATCCTCCTCGCTCTCGCCACACATTTCTTCCATTCCGCTAATTCTTGGGCATTATTTGTTGCTAGCTTGGGGGTTTCTTGATCAATGAAGTCCTTCAACCTGTTTTCCTCTAATATCGCTTCCATGCGATCCTTCCAAGATATGTAATTCGAGCTGCCATCTAGGGCATACTCGAGTCTCAAGCCATTGAACACCATTGGTGAATTTTGAGATGTGATAAGAAATCAATTTTGTACCTACAATCAATAACTTCAAAACTTCGAACTTCTCCCTTTACAGTATATTGTTCTCTGCTTTGATCACGTTTTCTCAGATACCATGTAGAAATTCTCATTGTAGATCACATAATAATGCAATGTAACTAAAGCAAAATACTTGATCTGCTTCTACAAACAGATTTGCGGAAGCTTAATCGATTTTGAGCAAGATCAAATAGAACACATATAACAGATGAAGGATAAATCAATCACACATGAACACAGAAGAATACTCTAGGGAAAGCCTTAGCTAAAAACCTCGCTATCTGTATTATCATACAAGTGGAAATATCTCAGGATTACACAAAGCTTTAGCTCACAAGCTATGCAGCTCTCAGTACGATCCCTCATTGTTGCTCATAGACATAATAGACAACACATGTGCCTTTCCTCTGCCCTCCAAGCCTCCTATTTCCTTGTGCAGTTTCTCTTGGGTCCTCAAGCTACCACCTGTGTGTAATTACCTCACACATTGCTTACTAACCTCTAAATAACTGTGCAATCCTCAAGGAAATAATTCCCTCTACATGAAAGAGATATCCTCATGGGAATATTCCTGCAACTAATAGTACATTGTCCCATCATTTGATCTCAACTGGGTCTCTGTCTGAACTGACATGCATGAGCTATTTATGAGAAAATATTCAATTATCTGAAGTACACTAGTTGCATGCATGCATGCATTGACTAACTGAACTCACAATCAGTTCAACAAACTATTGGAACTAATCTAACTAGACTTAACTCAGTTAACTGAGCTAACTAATTACAATTTAAAGTACAACTCATCTTGATCTCCTTAATTAAGGGATAACTTCACTATAACAAAACAAGCAATTTGCGCCAAATTTAACACCAGATTTTAGTGCATTTTTTTCTCAATTGGGATGAGCAGCTTGGCGCTAAATCTGGCTCTATTGTACAATTTTTAAAGCGTCATTTTTTTCACCAAATTTTGCATCTTTTTTTACGCCAAATTTTGCATCATATTTTGCACCAAAATTTGCATTTGGTTTTACAACAGGTTTTGCTTCTACTTTTGTGCCATTTTTTGCATCTATTTTTGCATCATTTTTTTCTTCCTCTTTTGTGGAATTCTTTGCTTCTAGTTTTGTGTCGTAATTTTCATCGAGTTTTACACCATCTTTGGCATCTGATTTGGTGCTTTTTTTTACATCCAGTTTGTGTCAGTTTTTGCATCTAGTCTTATGCCATTTTTTTCTTTTAATTTTGTACTTATATTTACATCTATTTTTGCGCCAGTTTTTCTGCCTTTTTTTACACCATTTTTTCCATCCAATTTTGCACCATATGTTGAATCTGATTTAGTTCCAAATTTTGCATGCATTTTTGCACCATTTTTTGCATCCACTTTTGTGTTTTATTTGTCTCCCTTTTTTGCATCCTATTTTGCATCATTTGTTGCATCCAATTTATCATTTCTAACACCATTTCTTGCATCCAATTTTTCATCCTTTTGAGCATCTAAATTTGCATCCTATGTTGAACCATGTGTTGCGTCCACCTTTGCATCCCATTTTGTATCTATTGTTACGTTCAATTTTGAGCCATTTTTTCGTCTACTTTTGCATTTGTTTTTGCACCAAGTTTTGAATCATTTCTTGCACTTCATTTTACATCCAATGTTGCATCTCAATTTTCATCCAAATTTGAGCCATTTTTATGCCCATTTTTGCACCATTTTTCTTCTTTTTTGTCCCATTTTGCACCATTTTTTATGTCCAAATTTTTGTCATTTTTGGTATCTAATTTTGCATCCTTTTTGGCATCCAAATTTGCATCCTTTTTTTGCCACATTTTGTGTCCACATTTTCATCTCATTTTGGACCTAGATTTTAGTTTGAATTTTGATCTAGTTATGCATCATTTTTGGCATCCTTGGTTTCACTCTCTTTTAGTCCCATTTTGCATCTTGTTTTGTGTATTTTCTTAAATCGCTTTTGCACCCAATTTTGCATCCTAATTTTACACCATCCTTTGCATCCTCATTTTGGTGTCCATTTTTTCATCCTTGTTTATGCCCAATTTGGTATCCTTTTGTATGCCCTATTTTGTTCCCTTCTTTGTGTCTAGTGTTGCACCATTTTTTAATTTTACTTTAAAACAATTTTTGTGTCATTGTTTGCATCTTGTTTTGATGGCTAGTTTAACATCCAATTCTACTCCCAATTTTGCATCCATGGTTACATCCACTTTTGGCTTCTCGTTTAGAGTTTTAATTTCATTTCCATTTATGACCCCCTCTATGGGTTCATTTTACTAATTTCATTTACATAGTGAAAAATATTACAATTTCTAAATATCATTTTGTTGTAGGATTTAATGCACAGTTAGATGAACATAAAACCCTCTCAGTTTATCCTAGAAACCTAGGACAAACCGATTAAGAGAAAGGTTGTTACAAGGCTTAGGATTATTAGTAGATCAAGATGTAGAGTATAGATTAAGAAAAATAGTAGGAATTCATGTGAGTCCTCGTATGAAGACCAGTTTTTATTGTAGCTAGGAAGTGCTCCTAGCTAGCTCCAAAGCTTGGTCCTACACATAAGAGAGAGAATAAAGCAACCTTCACAGCATATCTCGATAATTGAAACTATCAGAAACATATAAATGTTGTTGAATAAATAATTATAAACCAAAATCCCATACATTCATTAGTTAAATAGAATAAGTAAAGAATGAATAAAAACATATGGAAGGAAGAAAAACTAATCTATATTAATAAAGGAGTTTGAGGAAAGTTACAACAATCAGATGTAGTTGCAGCAACACCTCTCCCAACTCCTAGTTCCAAAATTGTCCCTCTCAATATAGATCTCAGCAGCGTGACAATACAAGAATCCCATCATTTTCTCAATGGCCAAGCCTCCAATATATAGGAAAGTGAAGGCTACGAAGATTTCCCAAATTCCTCATTAGTTCAATTTGGGCAAAATATTTTGGGTGAATAATGTTTCCTCACATAAAAATGGCCTTTTCCACTTTTTAGATGCTTTTGTGCTTAGGAAAAAGCTTCCCCATGATTTATGGCTCTTTCCACTTTTGTATGCTTTTATTTTTTAGGAAAATGCTAAAGATGAGGATAAAAAAAACACATTCCACCATATGAGTTTCCCAAAGTGAATAATAGTGTCAAATTCAAATTCTAGTTTGCTTATGTTTTAGTTTTTTTTAATATATATTTAGTTTTAGTATTTTTTTATTTTCTAAAAAAATATATTTAGTTTTTGGTATTTTTTTCTATAAGAAAAATTATATTGTGTTTTTATAAAAATGGATTTTAAACATTCCATTTATGCTAAATTTGTGATTTTATGATAGGTTTTTAAATTATATATAAAAACGTAATTTAATGCCATGCATTGTGTCACTCAGATGGGTATTATACATCTCTTCCTTGCTAAGTTATAGAATGTGCTTGGGTTTTCTTAATGCAATAAAACTAATTATGCTCTTCATTATATCTTGAGATGTTCATATTGAAACTAATAAAACAATAAAGTTAAAATAGGTTTGTCTTTGTCCTTTGGAGATCTTTGTCCCCATTAATCTTGGTCTTAATAGATTAATTGTCTTATGGTGGCCTTGAGTGGTCACTTCCATTAATTGCATGCTTTTTAATTTTCTGTTAGTGACATTTCATAAATCACTTAAATCTTGAAACATGTTTTTTTAGTCACATTATACTTCCTTTCTGTGTAAATTCTCAATGAAAATAGTCTCATGGAACATGAGGGGCCTCAATAGTAAAGGAAAACAAAGACTCCTAAAATAAAAATGGTACGCAAAGCACCCATCAATAATGTTGATATAAGAAACACAAATATTAAGTGAGTTTCTACCTCATATAATTAGCAAATGGGGGAGGAATTTCCAAGTAGTAGTGATTGATGCTTAGAGGTATTTGGGTGGAATGGTTATTATTTGGAATGATTAGGACATCAAGGTTACCAATATGTTTACCTCTTTTCGCATTATGACAATACAATTTTAGTTAATTGACATCGAGGACTACTAACATGTATCCAATGTCTATGCCTCCAATATCACAAATGAAAAACCTCTATTTCTCAGTGCTATTTCGAGCACAAGTAATTTATACTCCCCATCTCCATGGATTATTGGGAGTGACTTCAATATTATCGAGTGTCTCTAGGAAAAGAAGGAATGAATCACAATGTTTAACAAGATATTTTGTAAGCTATACCATTAAAGCCCTAAATTAGTCTCCATTAAAGTTTTCAAGCAATGAGTCCCCAACCCACACATGTGGATCAATGAGATGTAATACATGTGTGTGTGGTGACTAACTTAATACAATGTTCTAATAACTCCACAAACTTATGTATTTCACTCCGTCACATAAATTGACAGTAGTGTGACATAAGTAAACCAAGAGTAGACATGAAACCCTTAGGCAAAAAACATTCCCTAGATCCTCAATTAGGTGCTTAAATGATGAAGTGAAAATGCAAGGGGAAAAGAGGACTTCATGATTTAACCATCACAAACATGTGATCAAGTGTGACTAGGAGTGTATATATTCATATGTTTTCCAAAGAGGGAGTGAATACATGAGTTACCATTCATTCGGCCTTATTTGTCTTTCTTTTTCTTTTTCTTATATATAGGACTTAGGGAATATGGTTTTCATAAGTTTGGCACAACTCATAGATATAACATTTACATGAATTTTCACTTCAACCTTAGAGTTTATACTTAGATAAATCATTATAGTGTACATTTAATGATTTTGGCTTTCACTTTTTGATTTTATTTCATCACAAATGACAAAAGGGGAAATATTTTTCCACAAATCTATGAATGCTTAATCATAAAGGTGTCATGCAATGAAAACAAATTAATGATGTTATTCTCTATGAAAATGATGGGTATTCTTGAGAAAAGCTTATGCTTGTGGATGTCTCCTCTCTAGTTGAGAGGGAGTGAGGGTAAACACCATATTATCCATGTGTCATGTACTATGGCTAGGACTAACAGTCGTAAGCCTAGTAAAGACACCAGTAGGGAGAATGGTGGATTGGATAAACATCTGGGACCAATATTCTTTGATAATTTTTACTTTTACTAGGACTAACCTCCATAAGTCAAGTACATTAATCCAATATAAGAATAGTCATGAGGATCGACATTTCCTGGTGTCAAATATTATGATAGTGGATAATGAAATGATCATGTGAGGACATACCTGGTGAACATCCTCGTGGGGTAAGTTCCTAGAGAGGTAGTGGTGTCCAAATTTATGCCTCCCAACATTGTGCTCTGATCTAATGGAGAGATAGAACTTGTTAGTCAAGACTTTCTATTTTGACAATGTTGGCTATGATGATGTAAATCATCATTGATGCTTATTAATCCAAATCCCTTCTTATATGAATATTTCAAAATGAGAGTACTTTTTTGTCTCATTATGAGTACCTCCCTAGGTTAGAGGGAGTGTCATCATCTTCATTATCGCCATCATCACCACCATCATCATCATCATTTCATTATCGTCATAATCACCATTCATGTTGTCATCATCATCATCATCATCATCATTATGGACATTGTCATCAATTGTTTATAATTATACGTATCATAAGAAATATCATCAACCCAAAAAATGTTATGAGTGCTTGAAAAGGGTTGTTAGGACACATGACATATGCAAGAGAAATAAAAACTTTATTTTTTAGAGATGATCGATGATCATCATCATCACTACCATTATCATCGTCATTATAATTGTCATCATCCCCATCATCATAATTAATATAATTTCTATCATAATTGTTGTCATCTTCATCATGAACATCATAATCATCATTCATGTCATTATTGTTGTTGATGATGACCAAGATGAAAATAATGATAATTATGATCAGATGATGATGACTTGGAAGATGACGCCAAAGACAATGATTATGATTATGACCATGACAACATTTAAAAATTGGGAAGAATGGCCAAGGTCATTAGCATCGTCATCATCATTGTCATTGTAACCCCCATTGTCTTTATCATCATTGTCATTATCATAACAATCGCAATTCATGTCATCGTCATCATCTTCATTATCATCATCTTTATAATTATTGGCATTGTCATCAGTTGTTCATAATTTTCAATGTCATAAGAAATATCATCAATGCAAAAACTATGATGTGTGTTGGAAAAGGGATGCAAAAGTGAACAAAAAAATGGGGGAAAAATAGATGTAAAATTGGATGAAGAGTGGACACAACATAAGTAGATGCAAAACAAGACAGAAAAATTGACACAAAAGTGGATGAAAAAGTAGATGCAATAGTTGATGCAAACTTGGACACAAAATAGGATGCAAACATGGATGAAAAAGTGGAAGAAAACATGGGAGCAATAGTAGGCATAAAACTTAGCATGAATTGTGGTGAAACAAATATGGATACAATAGTGAATGTAAAAAAAGACACAAACTTGAATGCAAAAAGGAGGCAAACTTGGATGCAAAAAGGGATGTAAACATGAACCAAACATGGGTGCAATAGTGGACACAAAATTAGTTGCAAAATTGGACGAATCAAAAGTGGATGTAAAAGTAGATTCAAAATGGGATGCAAAAAACATAAACAATATTTGATGCAAACTTGGACAGAAAAGAGGATGCAAAAGTGGAAGAAAATGTGGGTTGCAAAGATAGGCATAAGATATTGCACAAATCATAGCACAACAAAAGTGATGAAAAAGTGGATGTAATAACAGACACAAAAAGACGCAAACTTAGATGCAAGACAAGATGCTATAAGGGATGTAAAAGTGGATGCAAACACGGGTGCAATAGGAGAAACAAAATTGGATGCAAAATATGGATGTAATGGAAGTACATGAAAAAGAAGATACAAAATGAGACACAAAACCCAACACAAAGTGGATGAAAAAATAGATGCAATATTTTATGCAAAAGAGGATGCGAAGATGGATGCAAAATTGGAAGTAAAAGCAGGTACAACAGTAAGTACAAAACATGGCACAAATTGTGTCACAAAAAAAGTGGATGTAATGATAGATGAAAAACAAGAAGCAAATGAAGATGCTGCAAAAAGGGATGCAAAAGTGGGCGTAAATATGGGTGCAACAATGGATGCAAAATTTGATGCAACAAAATTCGATGCAAAAGTATATGCAATATGAGACACAAAACCTGATGCAAATCTTGACGCAAAAGTGGATACAAAAAGGGATGCAAAAATAGATGTAAAAGTCAATGAAAACCTAGATGTATATGATGATGCAATCGTGGATGAAAATTTAGAAGCAAAAAAGGGTGCAAAGGGAGGTGTCAAACTAGGTGCAAATTATGGCACGAGAAAAATGGATGCAATAGTGGACACAATAATAGATGAAAAACAGGGTGTAAATATGGATGAAAAACAAGATTTAAAAGTGGATGCAACAAAAGTAGATTCAAAATTAGATGAAAAACTAGACACAAAACTCGATGCAAAACTTGGCACAAAGGGGATGCAAAAAATATGCAAAAATGGATGCAAAAAATGATTTAAAAAATGATGCAAAAGAGGATGCAAGAGATGATGCAAAAGCTTATGCAAGTGTAGGCACAAAAAGTGGATGCAATAGAGGATGAAAAAGTTGGTGAAAAAAAATTAGGTGCCAAACTTGATGCAAAACATGGTGCAAAGGATGGCACAAAAATTGGCATAAAACCTGGTGTAAAACTTGGTGTAAAATCTGGTGCAAAACCTATTACAATACCTAGTGCTAAACTTGATGTAAAAGTTGGTGCAAAACTCGGTGCAAACTTTGCATCAATTTTTGCACCATATTTGATAAATGGACACAAATAGAACCAAAAATGGGCTCTAGACGTAAAAAAGGAAGCAAAAAGGGATGCTAATCACAGGGTTTTGTTGTAGTGCTTCCTCAATCAAAGGGATAATTTTTGCATGTCTTCACATAGACTTCATGTTTTATTTTCTCCAACTAATTAACTCAAGATGAATTAATTAATTATTTTACAAACAGCTG
Source organism: Pinus tabuliformis (assembly GCA_031772625.1). Taxonomy (NCBI): domain Eukaryota; kingdom Viridiplantae; phylum Streptophyta; class Pinopsida; order Pinales; family Pinaceae; genus Pinus; species Pinus tabuliformis. The sequence goes on along the minus strand of CM062805.1, from coordinate 912,837,924 downwards.
CTGAGATCAAATTCAAATTTTAATTCTCAATTCTAATTTAAGGACTAATTAAAATTGGAATGTATTCTGAAATGCTATCTATAGAAATGTTATTTTTAGCATTTCTATTTTTAGCATTTCTTGTTGTTATTTTCAACAATTGACACAAGATAAGGAACTATCCTCATATCCTTGGTTTCATTTTTTAATAAGGTTGACACAAGATAAGGAACTATCCTCGTATCCTTGGTTTCGGTTGACACAAGATAAGGAACTATCCTCATGGGCCCTTGTTTCATTTTTTAACAAGATTGACACAAGACCAGGAACTATCCTCATATCCTTGTTTTTCATGACCCATGATAGGAGGTCATGACTTCCAAGAGGTTCTCATCTGATGGGAGAAAAATGCTTTAGAAGGAGAGATTTGGTTCCAATGTCCCCAGTACATAATGTACATCATCACAGAATTGGTTGTCCGTTGATGTAGGCATGGAACGGGTTGCCACATAATTAACTCGTGGCGGGGATGATATCATTGGTACAAAATGACCATTTAGGGAATATGGCTTACTGGAAGCCATATTTGGACCTTGAAATGAAAGCTAGTCAACGGTGACAATTTTTCCTTCATGCGGGAAATAAATCACTTGAAAGAGTGTTGAAACAATGCCTCCCATGTCATAAACATAGTCGCGCCCAAGAAATAAATTGTAATCTAAAGGGCCTGGGACTACCATCACATTCAGGTAAATGATTTTTCCTCCCAAAGTAATAGGAAATTGAGGAAGGATCCCTAATGGTTAACTAGTTCCTCTGTTAAAAGCCAACAGATTATGGGTAACAGGCACAAGCGGCGGCGAACTGAGCGCTTTCCAAGAAGTTGATGAAAGTATACTCACTGATGCACCTTCATCTATAATAGTGCCAAATACAATCATATTACAAACCTATACTATGATTTGGAAAGGCACATAAGAAGGAAGACAAAATCCTGCCAGTCGATTCCAATCAAAGGAAGTGACTAGACTACTTGGAGGGGGTACCATATGAACGGGAGAATTAACCCCTTGATTTACGAGAGTGGGAGGATTTTCCTCTTGTCTTGATGGAATAGGAGGATTGCCCCCAAGCTCATTTGAATCTGAAGAAACTAAAAGAACCTGAGTGGTATCATATTCACTCTCTACGGGAAAGGTATGATTAACTGAAGGTGAAATCAGGTCAACTGTTACCTCGACCTATTGATTTGGGTCGGGAAAGACTCATAGGATTCACTTTCAGAGAGAGTTGGTTTGACCGACTGTTGATTTGAGTCAGTCAATTAATCAACTAGTGAAGGATTAAGGGAGAGTTTCCTGTAACCAGATGGAAGTCGCTGCGGTGAAGTAGGACGGTTATCCAACACCTTTTTGGCTTCATCCAGATAGGGACAAAGGTGAATGGGGTGATTCCCTTCACATAACCTACAGGGAAATTAATTGTACCCTTATTTCCATGAACTTTACTATCACTAGTTGATGGTGTGTCACCAGAATGATCTATAGAAGTTGATGACACAAGACAATGTGAACGGGAATACCATTCTTCTAAGATCTGAGGAATATCAGGTGAATTTTGAAGAAGATGGTCTCCTGCACAAAGTTTGCATGGATATCGAACTTTGTGAGGCTTGATGAACGGTTTCTCATCAGATGTTGCATTCAAAGCAATGGTTGTCTGGTTTCCCCTCTGCTGAATTTTCTTCTTCTTCTTCCCTTTCTTCTTCTTCTTAGTCACCCGGTTACTAGTACCAATACTTTCACCAAGCGAAGAGGAAGAAACAACCCAGGAAGAAGGCAAAGGGTCAAATTTAGGATCAACTGGAGGTTGATTTTGTCCGTTGGAGGAGTACTCAATTGCGGAGAAATCACGACATTTTTAACCAAGGAGGTTGAAAACAACCATACTATAAAGCCAATGGTAAATCATATAAGGGACAATGTAGCCATATAAGGAGCACCAATATTTCCAAAAGGAGGAAGAGGACTAGGATTCCCATCAAAAGGAATTCCTTGATCGTTGGACTCCGGATTTGTCGCCATATGTTTCAACCTAAGATCAATTAAGGATTGAGCGTGGAGGATGTTATCCACAGTCAATTAAATTTATTTTAATCAAAGTAACATAACAAAACAAAAGAAGGATAATCTAGGAAAAAGGTTTACAAAGCAACTGTGAACTGCAGAATACCTCCCAGCGAATGAAGAATTACGGGCAGGAAATCTCCCCGAATGTTGTGTTTGGTGTATCACAATGTACAAGGCGGCCAACTCGGTTACCTAAGGATGGATATAAACCTATTGTTTTCCTCCCATATATACCCAAAGGTACGTGGAGGCCCAGTCCGTATAAGCGCTTTCTAATGCAAAACCGCACAATGAGAGCATTCCCATGTACTTTACATACTGTAACACTGCCCTATATACCCGAAGGTACGTGGACGAGCTATGATATACTCATGTACGTGGAATGAGGTATCAAACTTGGGATTGCATACAAGTTAGCGCTAGCTGCTTTGTTTTACAACTCCGGAACACATCTCTAGCCTAGAACCACAAAATGTTTTTCGTTAGGTAACAATGCTCCATTAAGTAAATTTAGATAAATTTTAAGTTGATCTGCGTTAGAATTTTCCTTTCAAGATTCACCATGTGATGTATGTTTGCAATTCCTAAAATGTAACTAATATGATAATCATTATTTTCATTCAATTGAACAATGAAAACCTTAGCTAGTAGGGATAGATAAATCAGATCTTTGACAAAGAGAAAAGAGCACATCTAATGCAATTTCCCTAACTATTCCTTTCAAGCATTCACAAAATACAATATGAATGATGCAGTTTTTCCTTTTCTATTTCCTTAATGTGAATATTAACAAAAGGAAATATGCACATACAATCAATCAATCTTTCATAAGAACGAAGACTTTTACGAAAGTTCTGGTTCGAAGGAAAAGAATACTTTACGACACTTTCTTTCGAATGAATATTAATCAACTATATTCTAAATTTGACTATAGATCGATAATGACAAAGAAAATATTAGAGAAAAATTAATCAATCAAATCAAAGTAGGGCTACCCAAGGAGATATAAACTTGTTCTCTGATACATAACATTCATTGATCAATTAGCAAACAATCAAACAGAGAAAAGTTGGAAAAAAACTCAATCCAAAGGTGAAAATTTTCCCTAAGGTGGATCAGCGCAAGTCAAAGAGGGCCTAAATACATTACAGAGCGTTATCTCTCACTCAAGGGTTTTTTGCATAGCACTGTCCCCTGACCAAGCCTGCGTTGATTCCTGAGAGGCCACTCAAGCTTCATCTAACCTCAATTTTTTACCACAATTCAATGCAAAAGATATGAAATACAGTCAATGAACACAAGTAGGGTCTACAAGAATGTCCTAGGAGGTGGATAAGCTACTAGGAAAAGTGATAGTTCCCCAGTGGAGCCACCAATTTGTCTTGGAGAATTTAGTATCTACAGATAAATCCTAATTCCTTAAATATGTAGCCATATCTAGAACAACAGTTTAAAGTGTTTTAGTCTTTTCCTATAAGCAATAGATAAGATGAGAAGATGAGAATACCTACATGTAGTTCCGCTTTCCTCTCGTCTCCCTTGTATCGATCCTGTCGCTCCTTCCCTACTTAATACGCTTGAGAAGTACCTGTAAACACAACAGAAAACAAAGAATCGATCAAAGCAAAAGCTCTATTGAATATAAGTGAATGGAATCAGATACATTTCATACATATAAGCATTATAAAATGATACAAACATATGGGAGAAAGGTTTAAACACTTTATTGAATAGAAGAAGGAATTACAACCATTGGTGTCTGATTCAAAGCCATTCCTCCAGCTTGGATCCCATCCACATCACATTAAAAGCATGACAAACTTGTAGCATTACAATACTTGCTTCAAAGCCAAATCTCATAGCAACATTATCTCCTTAGAATTCAACATAATCCAGCACCTGATCACTTAGATGAGTGGTCAAATTTATAGGAATATGAAGGAGGTTTTGTCATAAATGGTGGCATTGAATGGCCTTCCATATTTAGGATTAGTTCCATGGAGGAAGGGATGAGAGGATAGGATTCATCTTAACTCATTCCTCATCCATTTTCGAGCTCATAGGAGTTGATAAGTGAGGGAACCTTCTAGATGACTCCAAAATATAAGAATATTCCCCAAACCCTATGTGAATTTCACTCAATCTCGCCCAATACAGGTGAAAGGAAGCCTAAGTGCTCTGCAAAGCACCCTGGAATGGACTTAACTGCTCTACAGCGTGCCCTTACATGGGCCTACCTACACTGGTCCCTCTAGAGGCTATTTCTGGATGTCTTCAAGTCGTGAAACTATCTGGGAAGGCGGCATTCAAAGGGGTGACTTGTTTAGGGCATGTAGCAACTGAAATTAGGGTTTGATGAGCCCTAAAACACTAATCTGAATGATGGGATTGGTGTGCCTAAATGGATATCTAACATATATACAATAACGTTGTTAGTGTTAAAATGTCAGGAAAGGCCGAAAAAAATTTACAAAGCATTTCAGCCAAAAACCAATGGCAAACAGATCTGGAATTTTCAAGGGTCCAAAGGGGGCATATCCAGGTGACATGTATCACCACTCAGAAAGTGACACGTGGCGAAGTGATGATGTCACTAATCAGATATTAGCATTCATAGGATGGGCATGTTGTTATATCAAAGTTGAAACCCCCATTGTGATATGTCGTTAAAGGGTCTTCGATATAGGGGCTAGCCCATGGTCACATAAAGAGTCGAGGAATCAAGGACTAAGCACAAAGTACTATTGGTGATCACAAGTTTCAGGAGTATGCACCAAGGAAGTTGATAGGAAATGATTGATTTTTCAACCTTTGATATTTGGCCAAGCACCCGATCATAGCCTTTGTTCATATGATGAAGAAATATCGAAAGGGATCAAAGCAAAAGGGGCTTAAAGAGATCGGCGTTCGCAGTTTTACAAAGCCTATCTAGTTTAAAGTTCCCGAACATCCTGAGCTCCAATACAACTGTATAATTGTTTCATAGGGCATGTATGGCTCTGATAGTGTTTATGCAGGAAGTCTAGAGGGACAAATGTGTTGGAAACAATGTTCAGGATATGTTTTGGCCACTACGCAAAACCACTTTCGGGTTCGTGTAAGTGTAGAAGTGAAACTATTGAGACCGAAAGTGACAGGGAACTAGCAGAGAGAGCATGAGGCATAATGTAGCAGAAGCGTGGTTGGACAAGAGGCCAGCTAAGAGAGTGGCATGGAGATATTTTTATGGGACCATTATTTTAGTTCAATAGTTTATTATGTTTTTTTTATTTTGATTGCTATTGTTATTTTTTTATTTCCAAGAAAAGTACATTTCTGTTGTAATAATTGGAGGTGATAGAGAGTACACGTTGAGACAGCTAATCAAGTCGACCGCTGGAAGCTCTGGCATGAGATGTTTTGTAACTAATTTCCATGTTCTCCCTCTCCTTATAAAAGGGAGGAAAAAACACTTAGAAAAGGTTATGAATCCTAAAGATTAACTACATATTATTTTGAGATTGTATGACTTCAAGATTTGCATCTTTCATAATATTAATGAAATGGTTGTGATTCCTACCTTTGAGTACTATAGTATGTTACTTATCTATTCAAATTCCATTATGTTCATGTTTCCTCTCTGATTTCATGTAATTGTAGCTGCTATAAATGTTTCATATGTTCTTACATATTCATTTGTGTTGACTCGTTAATGCACATGCATGTATGGATCTTTGAGATTATATCTTTAAAATTGTGCTCCATGAATCATCGCACCCAATCCTCTTTCATCCATTATGTCTATCTTTAACTCAAATAAATGTAGAATTATTGATATTTCAAGATCTATATGATGAGTTATTCTATCTCCTTCTCTTGTTTCATTTCTCTCCCAAAGCTTATTAAACTGTAGGTCTTTGAACTACTCAGCCTCCACTAGTTTATACATATATTTATGTGAGTTGTATATCTGAAAAATTACTAGAAATACATGGCTTATGTCCTTGGATGAATGAACCAACCCATGTTGTTTATATATATATATATATATATATATATATATATATATATATATATATATATATATATAGGTTCAAAATATATGTGATGTCTCCAGTCTCCTGAGAATTGTATGAGACACATGAAAATCTAGATGTTCCAGACACTGGTCTTGTAAGTAATCTAAGGTTGTCTCTGGAGGCAACAACATTGGTGAAGAAAGTTTTAAAATCCATTTGAAGTATATTCTTTTCCATTATTAGTATGAATAGAGCCAATATGGTATTTTCCATAATTTTCAATCCATGCATGAAAGTTCTTGAATGTTTCAAAAGCTTCATATTTGTTCTTCAATAAATAAACCCAACACATTCTGATGTATTCATTAATAAATGTCATCATGTATTTATTACCATTTGCAAAAGGAAAAATAATATGGCCACACAAATCAAAATGAATGAGTTCAATCTTTCTATGTGCTCTGGAATGAGAATCATGAAATGATTATTTGTTGTGCTTTCCTAAGATACAAGCATCACATTGCTTAAGTTTCCTAGGAATTGTAGGCAAACAATTAACACCATTTTTTTTCAACAAACAAAGGTTTCCATAGTTCAAATGTCCAAATCTAGCATGCCATAGAATACTTGATGGGAGTGTGCCTTCATCATAGTGATAATTGTATGAAAATTTTTATGCACGAGCAAAGGTTCCTTGCAACTTTAGAAGTATTTCTTCTTCTATCCCAACCATGACAAGTGATTTGTCTGCTACTTTTTTGACCTTAACTTTTCCTTCAAATATGTGAATGGAGTGTCCTTTATAGAAGATGTAGACCAAATATTGCAAGTTTATTCTCAACTCCGGGAGGTAGAGTACATCATGTAGAAGAAAGTATAGAACACTAGGCAGTTTGAGCCTGATGGTGCCAAGCCCTGATGGCCTGATTTTTGACTTATCTATAAAGTAGATTGGTCCATCAACATTGTCAATGAATTCTTCAAATGAATCTCTTCTTAAAGTCACATGGCAAGTTTCACTTGAATCAAGCAACCAAGCATCTTTCCATGAAGCAAGTGAATCATTAAATAAGTTTTCAGTTACTCCAATGTTGCAATGTGCCACAACATAATGAGCAAACTCGGGTGATTTTCCTTTGCCTTTATCTGATGGTTTTCCTTTCTCTTCATCCCTTTCTTATATAATCCTATCCCATGAGAGATTACATGTGGAATCATCATTACCATTTATGTTACACCGTATGCAATGAAGATCAGGCCTTTCTCCTTGGAAATGTTTGCCCCCCCACCTCTAAAATTTTTCTTTCCTCGTCATCTTCTGCTACCTCTTCCTCTTGAAGAATCTTGTGCATGATTCTTCTCTTTCTGTGCAGGGAACACGACTTCTTCATAATACTAAGTATTTGTCTTCTTCCCAAAATCCTTCTCTCTTTCATCAAACTTCTTCTCAATGGAGTCAAAGGAAATCTCCTTACATTTTTCACTTGCTTGCAATGAATCATTATCTTGTGAATAGGTGGGATATAGTGCCTTGACATAAGTTGTGAGAGGAATATCAATTTTAATTATAGCAGATTCAATAGCATGCATTATGGCTCTTATTTCTTATGCTAGGGAAAGAGGGTTATCATTTTTCAACTCAAGATTGAACAACTTGATCATCAATTGAACAATTTCAAGCTCAGAGTGTGAGTCATATAATTCCTTCAACTTATTTAAAGATTTAAAAGAATTTGAAAATGGTGAAATATGATGACTCACCTCTTCATTTACTGATGTTTCAATCAAGTCATAGGCCTTGTTGTTCTTGTTTTCCCAAATGGCAAGCTCCTTGTCTAAAGTGGGATTTTCAGGTGCATTGTGTCGTTCTCCTTCACAAACTCCTTTCTAAAGTTCATTGAAAATGAGGGTGTGTTTTATCTTCTTGGACCACTCATGGTAGTTCTCTTTGCCAATGAGAACTATTACCACTATAGAGATGAGTGAATGTGTCATCAAAAATCTATTTGATTTCGGCTTCCAAAATAATTATAGCCTTGCTTTTTGCCTCCTTGACTAGGTAAGAAATTGACTTAACATATAAAGTCAAAAATTTTAATGTAGGCATATATTCTATATCACTTCTCCTAATATGTCACCACTTAACACATTATTTATATATATATATATCACTCCATACATACTCATATCGCTCCATATATATATATATATATATATATATATATATATATATATATATATATATATATATCGCTCCATACAACATATATGCCCCTTTCAAAAAAACTCAAAAAAAATTATATGACATCACATCACAACATGTGCTCATTTAAAATAATTCTTTCATAACTTACGTATCCATGAACCATTATGTGTGCGACAACCTTTATATATCCATTATATAATAAAACTTGTAATTTGACCATAAAAAATCTCAGTGCATTTTTAAACACATGAGCATCGTTTTTAAGGGAAATCAATACATAGTTAATGGATCCCTAACAAAACGACCAACACACACATGATATGTCAGTGTTTGTTTAATAAAAGAACCACCATAGAGACCAACACATACCAGCATATGCAGGAATCCAAATCACAGTCTATGCTCGCCACAGCACTGCCTAAAAATTTATTCAACGGGCATACGAACTTCAAAGCATATATTTTCATATATTGGTCATTCAAATGCATGCACAAGATCAAACGCACCAAGTCACAACCTTTTTAGAGCTTATATACCATTAACGTAGCATTTAGAATTCACCAGATTATTCAATGCAACATTAACTCCGGAAAAACTATGTAAATAACCCATACGTTCATTGGAACAACAGCAAATGAACTATTTATAGGCATATAATTTTGCAGAGACATAGCAAAAACAACCAACGCCTTCAACAACATGTCACAATTTCAAACAACGTTGCAGGGATTTCCACCAATGAAAATTTTCACTCGATTTGTAAAAGTATGAGTCAATGCATGCAGCACTCGACGCTCCAAATTCTAGCAGAGGGAGAAAGGATACAGATAATAATGGAAGAGCTCAACACAAGTTACCAGTGGAGGGAAATTAAAATAGGGTTGGATATGATACCATGTCAGGATAGGAGAGTAACTCCACAAATGAATTGATTTTGCATTAAGAGAAAATATATATATATATATACAAGGAGAGGGAGACTACTGGGATTCATCTCCCAATGTCTCTTCATCTTCCAATTTCTTTTATTTTCTATTTACAATATTTACAAGACCTTTCCTAATCCAAAATATTAGGTGTCAATACAAAATAATGAACAAGATGATGAAATCACCATTTCTTATGAGCTCTAATTTTAAAGGGGAAGCACTGAATTGTTCAGTGGTATATAAATAAGATTTTGTTCTCTTTAAGGTAGTAAAACATCTCAGACCCTACTTGTTGAAATCTAAAACCAAAGATAGTGTCCCTTGTGCAATAGTTAGAAACTTGTTGGTCCTATTACTCACTACCTGTGCGTAGTATGCATGGGAGAATTTTTTTCTGAGATGGTCCTCAGCCACCAGCCCCTTGTAGCCACCAGATAGCTCGATGTTCCATTATCTCTGCCACCAGAGCCATCCATGTGACCTCTCGCCCATCTGTTATGATTGCATGTTTGAAGGTGGACCTCCCGACCCTGAAGGTATTGCTTTCCATTGGTATAGTTGAGTGATTTCCCTTACTTATCATGGACACTTTTCGAAATGTATTGGTGGGGGAATTCATCGAAAAGAGTGTGATAGGTTTTTACTCTTGTCTCCTCCACTCGATTTGGTGGTTACCCTTGTATCCTAGTCCTGTGGGATCTCCTTCACTAGTCATTATCTTTAGGGTTGACACTACATGGGAAACCCTTATTTTGGTTGCATGGTCCCACTTCCCAACACCATATACATCACTGCCTCCCACTCATTCTAACCCCATTTATCATTTTTCCCATCCGAGTCCACATGTGTCCACTAGGTCCACATAGGCTTAGCCTCTTCCTCCCCTTGTCCACATCTTGGGTTGGGCTTGGAACGATGCTCTAGAGGTTAATGCAGCTAAAAAGAAAAGAAAAAATCGTAATTTGGCCACTCTCAATAGGAAATGTGCCACAAAATGTGAAATATGGTTGGGACATACAAATTTAATGTGGGAAATATCCAAAAATCAGCTCTACCCCTTATCCATGGCCATCACCCTAGTTCCTATGGGCCCTAGATGATCCCCCTCCATCATTGAGGAACCCATGATTGTCCCAACCACTGGTGGGAAATGAAAATCCCCACCTCGAAAGGGGATACCTATCTCTTCATCTTACACATCATGCTCTCATCCGCTAGAGCCCCAAGCAGTTATGAAGAAAAATAAATAAAAGGCAAAAGGCATATGAAGAAGCGAGGAAAAAAAAAGATGGGGTAACTCATGTACCACAATTTTCTCCCTCCTACACTCATATACTTAAGTGTGGGCTTTCCTTATTATAGTTACCCTTGTACCATGGCATGTGGCTTGGAGCATTCCCCTAGTCCCCACTATGTTCCATCACTATATCATTTTCCGCCTACCACCTTATGGATGTACCATGAACATGTCACCCCCTTTAAAGGTTGAGGATACCTAATAGTGTCTTTGATTAATCCCTTACTGATCTTGGAGACACTTGTAGCCAAATCCCACTATGAAAGGGCATGTCACCATGAAGTGCCCCATTGGTTCAATGACTTGTAATCTATTTTACTTGATTATTATGATTATCTGTTGTATTCTAGTGGATTGCGGGTGGGTCTCTATTTAGGGATTTTTCTCCCTATACAGGGTCCAATCCCTCGAGAGGGCCACATTAGAACTTGTAGGGTGAGAGTTGAGAGCCTTGGGCCTCCACCATAGCAGAGACTACTTCATGGATCCCCAGTACCACACATTGATTACTCGTGTTCCACCTTTTGGATGAGGATATTGAACTTAGTTCATCGTGCCCGGTTGGCTCCACACTTGCACCATACACTTGGCAGATGTCCCATGGTCCAAATGAGGATGTGTCTCACTACATAAGACAAAGGGAGGGCTTATGTTATCATCCTATCCCTTACAGATGGTTTACAAGAATTATCGATCCACTTGGAGACCCATGAGTATGTCCTTGTGCCCCCACACCCACTTGGGAGCACCACATTGACTTTCTTGGAAAATAATGGGCAAACCCCTTGTCCACTATGTTCGGAGTCCATTCTCTCACCATGGCACACTTTGGATTTCATTAGGCCTTCTCAATGGCCAAACAACTCATTATGTTGATTATTCTGCCCTATTGAGAGGCTTATTTTTATGTTAGTGGCTATCTTGGTGGGATTGTCACCAAGGGATGTGGTTATTGCACATTATTTCATTATTTAGGGCTTAATTAGGCCAAATAGGCAAATGGAACTCATTAGTGATGGTATAAATTGATGAGAGGTGATTCATTTCTATCATCATCACTTGGAGAATTAGTAGCTACTTGGAGGATTTCGCATTCCCTTTTAGAGGACGAGTTTGGTTTCATTGATGAATTTTGATGTTTGGATTCTATCTTCTTGGTCTTGGAGATTCATTATTAGAATATTGATGATTAGATATACTCAATGTACATGTAATTGATATTTTTCATGTTTATCCTTGTTATTTACTTTGTCACATGAATGTTGTTGGGATTTTTGTGATATAGGTTTGAAATTATAGCTACTCTATGCGCAACAGTGAAAGTTATGGTGAAGTGTTGCATACATTACATGTGTCATGTATGAATGGGTGAATGTTCCTAGAGGTTATATTTCTTGAAAATACCTTAACAAGTCGTCAATTTTTGCATATTGAACTATAAAATATTCTAGAAGTTACTTGCATGCCCTAATTTCCATGTGAAGTTGTCTAAAGGTCTCCTTGATTAGGTATAGTCTCTCCAAATCACAAATTCACCACTCAAGGAACTGATCCAACCATTGGTGGTCATTTAAAGAATATATTTCTCACCTTCTCCTTCTCTTTTTAGCCCCATCCCTAATAGGTCACCCAGGGCATCCAACGAATTTTGTTGTAGCCATCCAAATACCTCAACTTCTAGTCAACTACTATGTTGGGGTTATCTTTATATGTCCTTCAAATTTGAAGTAATTCTAATGGTGGGATACTGAGATATAGCAAGCCCTTATTAAAAGACCATTTCTTTCCCTAGGTTTCTCTTGGCTACAATCCTCATTTAGATCATTGTATTCAATCCTCAAAAGAAATTTTTTCCTTTGATCCTCTTCTCTTCCCTAATTAGTTCAAGTTCCTCCTTGGTTGATCAACACCATACCCTTGACCTAATTTTGGGTCCATTTAGTCATGTGTGGTCCCTGCAACTTTATAACTCTAATTTCACAAAGATCACATAAAGGTTGATTCTCCATAAGGATTTTCGGGTAAAGGAACCCTCTTTGAAAGATATACTCTGAAACCCTAGCCTCATTAATCCTCATAGCCCTTCCTAGAGAGCATATCACCTTGATTTTCAAGAAAGAAATTCATATAATTGAGTCTCTCTTATGAATAGGCCTTGGAAATCACCCTTCAGCCTTTCATTATCATATTCGTTCTTGTGATTCAATTATACCATGTCTCCTCCCATTGGTAAAAGTTCGTAAAGAGTAGGGAGCCTTATTTAAGGTGGCATTGGGTTATCGCTTCGTTGTTTCCCTGTTGGCTTAGTGGGTCCAGACCCAAGTTCAGAGTTAATTGCGCCAAACAAATCCATACACTACTAGCCCTTTCGGCATCAATCCATAGAGCGTGCACTGAAGTCTCACCCGAAACAGTATGGAGGGATGATGGAACCAAGTTTCCGCACCCAAAGATCAGTGTGATGTTGTTTTATGGCCTAAATATGTCTTCGCATAGATTGATAAGCCTTTAAGGCTTATCGATATAACTTCCTTGAATCGGCTTCTAGACCTCCGCGAAGGTCTACGACTGGATTTCGCAGACCCTAAATAGGTAACTTAACTACTTATGTGCATTAGCGATTACTCTTAACCCATTATTTACTCAAATCTGTTTTAAGTGTTTAATAGCTTTAACATAGAATAATATAATCTTCATGTAAACCCTTAATGTCAATTGCATTCACATAACAATATAACTCATGTAAAGTTGCGCATCAATACATCATTATTTCATGCAATCATTATTCATCACACCTTAAATTGCATTCATACATAACATAAGTAAATAGACAAAACACACGAATTTCTGCAAAAATCTTCTTTATTGATAATCAGTTCAACTTACATACTAAAGACTTCCCTATGCACTCAGCTGCAGGGGTCCATGCACTCAGCTGCGGAATCTACTCTAGGCCTTTACGCACACAACTGCAGAGCCTCTTCTTCCCTAAGACTTCGATGATCTTTCCTTCTATTGGCCCATTACACTCATCTTCATCCTCTAGTATCTACCTTAGACATCCCTAAGACACACTTATTTATACAATCACATGGTTCGCAGACCATGGGTAGATCTACAAAACGTCGACTTAACTTACATAAAAGAGGATAAAAACCCTTTTTGACTCTTTAATTATCTACGCGCTTTGCGACCACAATTTGTGGAGACTTTACATTTTGTACATCAAAACTTGGGATTTTGCCCCAAAACTTGACGCAGGGGACCCCATCCCAACAAGCCCCCAACACAAAGATCATGACTCGCCCTCGATTCACTTGGCTGGTGTAGAGATATTGCTGTGAAGATCCCCCAGCTCCACTTGTGCAACCGCTACTTCAGTCGCGCTCTACGTGACTGCCTGCTTTATCTGTTCCACTAGTTGCTCTGTGGCTGGTCCCGCACTGTCCTGCTTGATTTTCAGGTGCGTACTCTACAAGTTTGCCAATTTTTCCTAAATATTGGCGGAGCTTATCTGGGCCTCATCCAACCAAAGCCCCAATATGGCCTTAAGCATTACCTCTTTCTTTTGCGCTGCTTCCACCTGTGTAAGCAGCTGCTTAGCTTTCTGCAGCTTGGCGAGGCGTTGTGTTGTAGTAACGGTACGAGTTGTTGCCCTTACTTCATCATATTGTTGATGGAGTTCGCAGGCTTCTGTGTTCAAGACCTGCAGGGTGAGATCTTCCTACAGGGTCGTGACTACCTCCATAGCCTACTCAAACAGTGCAACGCAGTCCACCACCGCGACATCCACCATAGCAACTCCATCCTTAACAGCGACTTCGCGTTGTTCCCTTACCTCTAGCGGGGTGGAAGGCTATGACTTCAGCTCCAGTTCTATTATCTTCATGTTCAACTCAAATTGAACTCTAGCCACTTCTGCCTTGGCATCGCACACACCCGCAACAAGTTTTCTGATCTTTGCCTCCAATGGTGCTTCCTATGGGATATGCAATTCTGGCACCATTCTGCACACTTCTACCACCGCAACCGCTAGCTGGGTGCTCTGCGCCAGAATTTTCTCCTTTGGCTGCAACGCCTCTATATTTTCGGTGAAAATCTACTCATTGTTCACCCTATACTCACTGATTAGGCTTAGTGTATGCTACTCCCGAGCTCTGAACTCTGCTGTCACACCTGCCTGCATGTGAAGATACTCATTGGGGAGCGTGGGTAGGTTAAGGCCGTTGTTCTTCAGAGAACTCATGATGACCTTTTCATCAGCTGCCTCCACGCTCAAGGATCCATCTGGCAGTGCAACTGCCCGAAGATCCAGTGATTGAACCATCTGTTTTGTCAGCCTGGTTCCTGGTGCCAAGCTTGTCTATGGAGCGCTTACCTACCCTGCGGTCACCTAGATCCTACTCGTTTGAATCTACAGCTCACGAAATCCTTCTAGATGTTACTAAGCACCTGTTGTTGTTGTTGTTCGAACTACTGCAGCAGTTCCACTATGGTATCATGCACCTTGTCTCCAATCTCATCAAGGTCACCTTCTATCAGAGTGATTGGATCTAATGACAACTTTGTTTCTTTTGACTTCTTCTGCGATCCCTCCTTTTTTTTATCCTTGTATCTCTTTATCTGGAATGAAGTGTTATGTTCCTCCTTACTGCCACTGCCCTACTCTGACTGCTCCTCCTCTGTTTGGGGTGAAGGATACTTACCACTACACTCAAAGTTTTGCTCTTCTTGTTCAGCTTGCTGCTTCACGGCGCACTCCTCTTCCACCCAGGCCTTCTCCTCGGCCTCTTTTCTGTGCTTCTCGGCCAGCGGTTGGACCTTCTATTTTGTTGCTTCCTTATTTTTCTTATCTGCAGACTTGCTGGTACGTGCGGCCAAATCGGATGGAGAATGCCAATCTGTCGACCAACGCTTGATAGTTTCTTGAATGATTTCATCTGTAGCCAAGTAAGGGAGGTCGAACCATTTCTATTGTGGATCCTTCCGCGCCCAAATATATACATGGTGGAAATTAGCCTT
Organism: Pinus tabuliformis; assembly: GCA_031772625.1. Taxonomy (NCBI): domain Eukaryota; kingdom Viridiplantae; phylum Streptophyta; class Pinopsida; order Pinales; family Pinaceae; genus Pinus; species Pinus tabuliformis. Next base: position 912,822,364 of record CM062805.1, on the reverse strand, counting down.
AAATTTTGCATACTCAGAGAGCTGGTCAAACACAGTTGGTGACAACCGTGGCTTCTAGTTGATGGCCATGCACAAGCTCGCCTCCATCAGCACCCAGAACACTTTGGTCTTTGTGACCCGTGCAACATCTTTTGTGCCCTAGAGGGATGCAAACTATGCAGCCTTCTGCAATCCCTTATCCATGGGAGGCAACTAACTGTCCTCCGGCTAATCCCACACAACTAATATGATGGAGAGTAATAGCCACACATAGTGGAATGTTTTATTCTCATCCTGCGCCTCTCAACATTTCGCAAGGAACTCGTTATAAAGGTAGCGCGATCAATTGAACTACACACCCTCCGCGCACTGTGCAACTAGTGAAATAACTAGCATCGGAACCTCGTCCGTGCAGCATTTTTCTCATGGATTTTCCAACAAGGATCTGTGTGGCAATTTTTACTGTGAGTTCGATGATTGAGGTGATAGAGTACCCACGTGGCTTCTTCACGAGCTTGAATTTTTCCTTCATTTTCTCTATGAGGTCGTGCTCGCTCGTCTTTCCGCCAAACTCCTTGGCTGGATTCAACCCTGAGTGTGGAAATAGCTTGATCTGATGGATCAGCATATAAATGATGGGGATCGGCGCGCTCAGCCACAAGCATATGTCATGTACCAAGGTTAGCAACTTCTTGATAACAATAAGGTTGATGTTGGAGCGATGGTAGTGGGGCACCCACAACAAGTTCAGCAACCCCGACTTATTCACTCTGTGAATCCACTCCACAGGCTCCAACGCAGTGACACCTGATTCCATGTAAAATACCATCTTCATATATTTCTCTGTTGCAAGGTGGGGGAACCTCTCGTGGCCCGACAAATCCCAGTCTTCCAACTTTAAATGTGGAATTTGCGCCAAGCACGAATGTTCAAAAGTTATGTTCTCCGGTAATAGGGGTTTGTGGATCAAGAACTTCTTTGCGTCTGGATCTTTGGTGATTTTCACTTTTCCCTTGCGTGGAGGGATATAATCTGGCAACTTGGAGATAGGATCCACCCCCTTGGTGTCTATATCCTTCGCACCCTCTTCAGCCTCTAAATCCACCACTTTCCCCTTATCCTTTGGTTGTTTTTCTTTCTTTTGGGCCTGGGTAGTAGCATGCTTCCTCAGTGACTCGCACACCAGCATTGGCTTCTTCTGCTTGTCTTTCTTAGGTTTGGGGACTTCTCTCACTGGTGTAGGCTTTGGCCTAGGTGACCTCGGCACGGTAGGCACAAGAATTGGAGCCTCCATGCTCATAACCTCTAGAACAGATCCCTCAGAGGTGATAGCCCCTTCAGTGCTCGTAATGCCTCCTGGTCTGGACATCGTGCTGAAAACAAATAGTTGGGTATCCTTAGGTAACTTATCAAATGCAGAACTAGCGACAAAATCAGCGAAAATCTGAGGATTCATAAACAATCAACAGCACAGCGCAAAAATCCTAAGGATGCAAAGTGTTTTCTGCTGGATGTCCACACATAATTTATAGGCAAATTTGAATTCAAATTCAACTATTCCCCCCAAAATCCATCCATAAATGCTTATTTGGCACCAGATCTCCAAATATTTCGGCCTTCAATGCCTTAAATTCCCCCTCCCCGCTCCTCTTAACCGTCTCCTAGTAGTCAAATCATGAACAGTGACTGTAATGGTCACTTTCTGGTTGTGTTGTGTGATCTCCCCCTCCATAGCACAGCTCTCTTCGTGCCTCTTTTAGCACAGTGACATTAGCTCTTTTCACGTAGCTCTACAAACTGGGCAGTTTAGTTTATAGTCATGCGCTCTCTTGTGGCTACCTAGAGTACTAAGACTGTGCTACCATCATGTAGTCATTGGGTCGAATCCCCTATGTATGGCTTCAATAGGCTTCCATTTACCCTTCCCAAAAATGGATCTCCATTCAAGTTCGCGAGCTAAACTATTCCACCATATGTAATGTCTTTGATAACATATGGTCCCAGCCAGTGCATCTGAAATTTTCCTAGAAACTTATCAAACTTACTGCCATATAATAACACCAAATCATTTACCTTGAAGGTGTGTAGTTTGATGTGTCGATTATGCCAAGATTTTTCACGTTCCTTCTGGACCTGTTGATGGAATCCAGCCAAAAACCTATCTTCCTCGAGCTCCATTAGTTGCATGAGACTCTCTTCTAAGGCTCCGCAGTCTACCATTCCATTGAAAGCCTCTATGCGTAGACTAGGCACGATGTACTCCATAGGAATTACAACTTCTACGCCATATACCAACCTAAAAGGTGTCTGAACAGTAAGATTTTTACAAGTAGTTCGGTAAGCCCATAACACTGTTGGTATGTGCATGTCCCAATCATTCCGTTGTGCATTGCAAACCTTCGTCAATGCATTCTCTAATATCTTATTAAAAGCCTCAACCATTCCATTGGCTTGGGGATGATATGGCGTACTCTTCTGATGGTAAACCTAGAACTCTTTTGTCAGCGCGTTGATCGTTTCATTGAGGAAATGTGTACCGTGATCACTCATCAGTACCTTAGGGCAATCAAACCTTGTCAACGCATATTCAAACAAAAACTTTGCTGCAATGGCTCCTGCACAGTCTTTCACAAGTTATGCCTCCACCCATCTGGTAAAATATTTCGTCACGGTGATGATATAGTGCACACCAGTTTTCTTAACTGGGGTTGAATCGGCCCTACAAAATAATTTCCCGTTTCTAAAATGGTTGCAATGAAACTTGCGGATTCAGAGGTAGCTCATCCCTATGTGATGGCCTGCCCATTATCTAACATGCATCGCATGCCCTACAATATGCTTTAGAATCTTTGTGTAGTGTCGGCCATCATAACCCAGCGCGTAAAATCTTTTGCATTGTTACTTTTCCTGCATAATTCCCTCCCACTGCTCCTCCATGAGCTTCAGTGAGGATACTGTTTTGTTCAAAATCAAGCACATAACATCGAAGTATTTTGTTTGATCCCTTCTTATACAAATGGCCTGTAATGACCGAAAAGTTTGTCGCGCGCACCACCAATTCTTTCTCCTATTGACTGGTATATCCTTCTGGAGTCGTCCCTGTAGTTAAGAATTGGATGATATCCGCGAAATGATTATCCTCTAAGCACACTATGAAGAGTTGCACGTCAACCAGTCCTTCCTCCAAATTGCTAGGCTCCTCTCCTATTTCAATGCGCGACAGATGGTCTGGTCCCGGGTTCAATCTTTCTGGCTTCACAATTACTTCAAAATCATATTCTTGAAACAGCAACATCCATCTGCATATTTCCCCCCCAACACAAGCTTATTGACTAGATACTTCAATGCAGAATGATCTATGTACATCTTGAAATTTCCACCTAATAGGTAATGTCTAAATTTCTAGAGCGCATACACAATAGCCAACCCTTCGCACTCTGTCTTTGAATAATTATTTTCTACCTTTGACAACTTCCTCCTTGCAAATGCTATAGGGTGATCTATTTCTCCCTCGCCATCCTGTGTCAACACTGCTCCTAACACGATACATGAAGCATCACCGTGTACATGGAATTCTTTCTTCCAATCCAGGAATACTAGGATCAGTGCGGTGGCCATTTTTTCCTTGAATACATCCACACTGCACTGACATTCTTCATTCCAACAGAATGCAACATCTTTTTTCAATAGTTTCTCCATCGACATGGTAATTTGAGCATAAATCTTGATGAACTTCCAATAGTATCTATTATGACCCAATGTTGCACGCAACTATTTAACACCCAGTGGGGCTTCCAAATTGATTATTATTGTGATCTTAGCAGGGTCTACCATGAATCCTTGACCGCATACCACGTGACCTAGCAAAATCCCAAAGGGGACATAAAAAATAAAACATTTCTTCAGGTTCAACGCAATATGATACCTTCAGCACGTATCCAACATTAAGCGTAGACTGTCTACATGGCACTTAACTAGCCCAAACACAATCCAGTGATGGAAATAGAACTCCAAAAAAATCTAGATAAATTCTTTGAACACTGCGATGACTACCCGAGAGAATATCGCTGGCACATTCTTCAGTCCAAACAGAATTATGTATGTTGGAAACATCCCCATTCTATCGTGAAGGTGCTCTTACTCCTGTCTTCTGGTGCAATATTAATCTGATGGTACCTGGAGAACCCATCAGTGCAAGAATATGCTTACTGTCCTCCCACATTGTCCAGTACTTCATTAGTAAATGGTGTCGGGAAAGTATCATGGACACAGGCGTCATTAAGCTTTCTTAGATCTACATAAATTCTTATTTCATCCTTCTTCTTCTTTTCCTGGACTACCATTGGACTCACCTAATCAGAATCCTCCATTACTTCAATAATGTCGGCTTCAAGCATCTTTTCCAACTCCAAGCGAACCTTTTCCTTGTGTTTGGGATTAAGGCGATATGGCCTCTACTTAATAGGCTTCACATCTGGTTTAAGAGTTATTATCATCACTCCCAAATTGCCTATGATGCCTTTCAAGTCTGAAAATTTTGTAGGGAATAAATCATGGTATTCACGGAGCAACTCAGTGACTTTATCTACTGTAGCATCATCCTAGTAATCCCCAATCTTCACAAACTTCGGCTCCGCCTCTATGCCAATGTTTACTTTCCTAGTTTTTAGTGGTGCGGTGATGTCTGGATTCTCTATCTGTGGTCTCTCAACCTCGTGGTGGCCTTTTGTTTTTGGAACATCGATATTCCACAGATCCTCATCCTTCGCTTCAACAATCTTATAGAATTCCAGTGCATGGCGTAGCAGGGTGCTCCAATCTGATTTAATAAATTCCAAGGGGTCCTGCATATTTGAAAGATCGTTCCTCCTGCAACGCCTCATCAATGCTTTCAAACCCATCTTCAAAACTGAAGCTCCTCATGAATCCTTCCCTTAAAACATCCAACTTTGTGGTACCATGGCGGAGCTCTATCTCCAGATACAAATTCATAGGGATCATGTCAAAGTGTGACAAAATAAATGCACCCATTCTGGTTGTGGCTCCAACCCATAAACCTTAGTCCATTTGGCCAAGTGATCGCGCAGATCATTCCTCTCATCATACTTCTCCGTTACCAGTACCTTAGGCCGACCAAACTGCATTCTCATCATTCTTCTGTAGTCACGCCACTCATCAAAGTTGTCTTTGTGCATACCCCGCCATCAACAGGCGTAGTGCGCAGTGTCCAGTCCAATGCCTAAAAGCAATAATCCTCTAAAACTTCTCTTTCAAAAGCATCCAAAAATTTATCCACGTCGGTTAAACCATCATAATAAGGCAAATTCCTTACCTCCAACGACACACAGCATGGTGATTTGGTCATCATGTTGCAGCGCAGTGTGGACACTTCATGCAGCCTATTTTTCCAATGATCCAACTCTTCATCTGAATCTGATGTACAAGAACTTTCGCAGTCCCATGCAATTTTTCCATCAGCTATCGGATTAACTCAGTCTTGGTCTCGCGATGTTATCTTATAGATCTGTGATGGGACTCTGAATTAGACATAAATTAAGGCCCATGCTTATAAGTTAAACATCAATTAAGGCCTATGACCATCCTTCAGCACATTAAACCTCTCTTTTTGCATTAGATAATTTATTTTTAACTTTAATATACTCATTATAAAGGTTTATGAATAATTGGATTTTTGTGCCTAATATTATTTATTTTTGTGGAATATTATGAGAATATTGGGTAGATTATGAAGATTTGGAAGAGGAGATAATTTAGGGACTTGTTCCCTACTACAGAAGGCTCAATAATAAATAATAAATCAACAAGATATTATGGAATTATGGCACAGATTGTGGAACTCAAATGATTGAGAAAATCTAGGAATGTGTTCCACTAATCAAGGGACCGGATCCACTAATCAAGGGATTTTGGTGGGGAAAGCTTCCTCCATTCATGGGGAATTATTCCTAATCATTTTGTATAAGTACCAAGTCGAATTTGCATCTCGGGAATGATTGAGAAAATCTAGGAATGTGTTCCCTGCCATTTAATGCAAATTCCTAATATTGGGGACCAGATCCACTAATCAAGGGATTTTTGTGGGGAAAGCTTCCTCCATTCATGGGGAATGATTCCTAATCATTTTTTATAAGTACTAAGTCAAATTCTCCTCTAAGGATAGACTTTCATTAGTGTTATTGTGGAGAGACCTTGTATTTTTGCAAGTCCATTGTATTTTCTTGCAAGGATGTAATTGAATTGATGAAAATAATGAATATTGGTGTCATGTTCAGCTTCTAAATCTTATTCTCCTACATATTTCTCTGATTTTCCTTGGGCTTGGCCATCCCAGGAACCTCAGAGCCCTTTTGTATCATTTTTTTTCCTTCTTTCCACTGCTTATTCACATGCATCTCTTATTTTTATTTCTTTCTATTTCTGCATTTATTATTAAAGATTTCTTGTTATAGGATTGAGTTAAATGGTTGATGCAAGTTATTTTGCAGGATCACAAGCATTATTTCATCCTTAGAAAATCTTTGGAAGTTCACAGTAGTCATTGAGTTGTTTGGATTAGTCTTCTTATTCCTAGATCTAGATTGTTGGACCTCCTTTTTAGCAAAGAAAATTAAATTTATGCTATTTTTTAGAGCATGCTAACAAGATTCAATAGAGTTGGTTCCACTTTCATTAGATCACAAAAACATTCTAGTTCATAACAAAAATCACCCCATTTCATTTTCACTTGATTTGGTTAGGCATTTTTTAGATTTACTAGCTCACTAGTTCTCTAATTTCTAGATTTTCGACTAGTAATGTTTTTCTATTTTTTAGCATGGGTTAACAAAGGTATTTTTGAGTGATCCCACTTGTAATGGGGATCTAAGACATCCTAGTTGATAATAAAAAATTGTCCCATCCCATTTGGAGTTGATTTTCTTGGTCATTCGATGAATTATAGTAAATATGTACATCTTGTAGGAAATCACTGTAGCCTCCTGTAGGAAATCTTGTTTTGAGCCTGAATTTAGAAAAAAACCTCTAGGAAGCTAGAAAATGGTCCCAACTTATATCACAAGCCTTCTGACCATTCGCCATCATCTCCAAGCCACCTACCACATCACCAAAAGAGATTAGCTTTCACACTCTCACATGAAAAAAGAGAAAAAGAAAAACAGATTTATGTTATTCAACTACATGCACAACAATAGAAGGTTTGATGGTTTGAATCTGCATGTTTAGGACAGTAGGATTGCATACATGTTAACTTAGCATTCTTTTGAAGCAAAGCCTCTTAGCATTTAGTTAGAAAATGGTGTGTTTTAGCATTTGATTTCAGTCTCTTTTTCTTGCAATAGGTTAAGGTTCCATTTTTAACATTTCATTTTCTACAATTAGTTTAGGATTTGACTTTAGTACATGCACTCCATTACATCATGACAGCAAAGGAAGGACACATTGTATGTTGCACATATAGTGTCGATATCTCTTAAGTTGTACGAACCTCAGGCTGATAATTAAAGTTGGTAGCCTTGGGAGTTGCAGAATTCTTGTTGCAATACCAAGGCTCATCACTTTTTGGTTCCACTTGCATTAGATCACAAAAACATTCTAGTTCATAACAAAAATTACCCCATTGCATTTTCACTTGATTTGGTTAGGCATTTTTTATATTTACTAGCTCACTAGTTCTCTAATTTCTAGATTTTCGATTAGTAATGTTTTTCTATTTTTTAACATGGGTTAACAGAGGTCTTTTTGAGTGATTCCACTTGGATTGGGGACTTAAGAAATCCTAGTTAATAACAAAATTTGTCTCATCCAATTTCGATTTGACTTGCTTTGTCATTCGGTGAATTATAGTAAATATGTACATCTTGTAGGAAATCATTGTGGCATCTTGTAGGAAATCTATTTTGAGCCAAAATTGAGAAAAAAACCTCTAGGAAGCTAGAAAAGGGTCCCTACTTATATCCCAAGCCTTCTGACCATTCACCATCATCTCCAAGCCACCTGCCACACCACCAAAAGAGATTAGCTTTCACACTCTCACATGAAAAAAGACAAAAAGAAAAACAGATTTATTTTATTCACTTACATGCACAGCAATAAAAAGATTGATGGTTTGAATTTGCATGTTTAGGACAGTAGGATTGCATACATGTTAGCTTAGCATTCTTTTGAAGCAAAGCCTCTTAGCAGTTAGTTTGAAAATGGTGTTTTTAGCATTTGATTTCAATCTCTTTTTCTTGCAATAGGTTAAGGTTCCATTTCGAAAATTTCATTTTCTGCAATTAGTGTAGGATTTGACTTCAGTACATGCACTCCACTACATCATGACAGCAAAGGAAGGACACATTGTACGCTGCACATATAGTGTCGATGCCTCCTAAGTTTATACAAACCTCAGATTGATAATTAAAGTCTGTAGCCTTGGGAGTTGCAGCATTCTTGTTACAATACTGAGGCTCATCACTTTTGGGCTCCACTTGCATTAGATCACAAAAACATTCTAATTCATAACAAAAATTACCCCATTGCATTTTCACTTGATTTGGTTAGGCATCTTTTAGATTTACTAGCTCACTAGTTCTCTTATTTCTAGATTTTCGACTAGTAATGTTTTTCTATTTTTTAGCATGGGTTAATAGAGGTATTTTTTAGTAATTCCACTTAGAATGGGGACCTAAGACATCCTAGTTAATAACAAAATTTGTACCATCCAATTTGGAGTTGATTTGCTTGTTCATTCGATGAATTATAGTAAATTTGTACATCTTGTAGGAAATCACTGTAGCATCCTGTAGGAAATCCTATTTTGAGCCCGAATTGAGAAAAAAGCCTCTAGGAAGCTAGCAAAGGGTCCCTACTTATATCCCAAGCCTTCTGACCATTCACCATCATCTCCAAGTCACCTGCCACATCACTAAAAGAGATTAGCTTTCACACTCTCACATGAAAAAAGACAAAAAGAAAAATAGATTTATTTTATTCACTTACATGCACAGCAGTAGAAGGTTTGATGGTTTCAATCTGCATGTTTAGGACAGTAGGATTGCATACATGTTAACTTAGCATTCTTTTGAAGAAAAGCCTCTTAGAATTTAGTTAGAAAATGGCGTGTTTTAGCATTTGATTTCAGTCTCTTTTTCATGCAATAGGTTAAGGTTCCATTTTGAACATTTCATTTTCTACAATTAGCTTAGGATTTGACTTCAGTAGATGCACTCCATTACATCATGACAGCAAAGGAAGGACACATTGTATGTTGCACATATAGTGTCTATACCTCTTCATTTTGTATGAACCCCGAGTTGATAATTAAAGGCGGTAGCCTTGGGAGTTGCAGCATTCTTGTTGCAATACTGAGGCTCATCACTTTTTGGCGTCGTTGCCAGGGAGGTGTCAAAGTATGCATTGTTTTCTTCCCTAGTTGATTCATTTCTTTTTACTTTTTTCAAAAACAAAAAAAATTGCATTAGGCATATTTCATTTCAAAAATAGAAAAGTGCATTGCAATAGTGTTTTCATTCAATCTAAAAACAAAAAAATCTCCAACGCCAAACCACCCCCCCATTTGATCACGTGGTGCAGTAAGAGCTACATCACCATTCACTTTTGCAGGTAGAAGAATATGGCAAAGAATGTAGAAGAAATGGATGGAGATTATGACAATGAGGAAGATCCTCTCGAATTTCCCATTCAAGATACTGATATCAATGTGCACCTGAAGAACATCCCTCCATATTTTCTTCCAAAATTTCATGGTCTAAGGTTAGAGGATCCGGAAACCTTTCTCTTTGATTTTGAAATTGTTTGTAGATCTTATGGTTACTTATCAAAAACTCAAAAGCTGAGATTTCTTCCGACAACATTGAAGGATAGAGTGCTTAAATCGTTCATGAGTTTAGGGACTAATTCAATAAGATCATGGAATGATATGCAAAAGATATTTATAGAAAAATATAAAGATCATGGTCTTAAAGAAGAAATATTTAAAATGAATAAAAAATAAGATGAGAGTCTAGAGGATCTAATAGAAATGTTCATGTATAATGTTAAGAGGGAAAAACTACATCATTTAGGATCCAACACACTAAAAACCCTCTTACTTAGAAAAATTAAGGATGAATGGATTGGTCTTCTTGATCTCCTGAGTAGAGGTGATATATATCAATTATCATTTGAATAAATTTGTGAAACATGCAAACACATATCAAGAGGAAAGGAAAGAGTAAGTCAATCAGCATCAAGATCAGTAAGTCAAGCTAAACTTGGAAATTTGTTTGATGAATTTAAAACATAAATTCTTAGCAATCTAATCAAACAAGTAGAAATGATAAGAATACAAAATGAGCAAAAAAAAGATGTTTGTGTTGTCCATGCAGAATCACATGATGTTAAATGTTGCTACTCATTACTAAGGTTGAAGGAAGTTCACCAAGAGGACAATGGAGCAAGTCAATTGCCAATGCAGCAATGTTATGTAGCTCCAAGAGGACCATGGCAACCTATTCATCTAGATATGATGCAAGAGCCTAATTCAAAATTTCAAGCTTATGCACATCCACCTCAAAGTAATTGGAACACACATTTTCCTTGGCAACATTGACCATCTCAACCCCAAAACCAATCTTGGCAACATGGTTGGCAAGGAACTTATGAGAGCCATCCACAATATCCTCAATATCCTCCATATCCAACTCCATGTTATCTCTACCATTCACCTCCGTCATAACCATAGCCCCATCCACATCCATCTCAAATATACACTCCCACTCAACTACCTATACCACCATTTCCAAACTCACACATTGAAGTAGCTCAGCCCACTTACAATGCTAAGGTACAACACTTCCAAACATCTCCTCTTGAGTTCAATGGTATTCACCATAGCTCAGGAATATTATTACAAAAAAATGATTCTCTTGATGCCATTGAAGGACCACATCCAGGAGAAGAAGATTCGAATGAGAAGACCACAGAATCATGGGCTGCACTTGATGAAGAGAAAACATCAAAATCAGATATTGAGAGAACTCCCTCATGGTTACCATCAAATCCTCCATGCATTCAATAAAAAAATTAGCAAAAAGAGGAAGATAGGAAGGTCATGGTATAATAAGACATGAAGAATGATCCCGATCAGCAAGAAAACCAAGGGCATCAAAGTTATATTGAGGTTTGGTTCTAGAAAATCAACAAGATGGAGCATTACTCTCTTCTTCAACTATGCTTGATCCTTTCAAAGTCAAATCATTTGGTCTCTGAAATCCAGGTACATTTCAAAGCATACATTTGAAGCCTACACATCATTTTTTCTGTCATCTTGATGTGCACATGGCTCCATTGGAAGTATTCTTATACTTCAAAATGATTTTGTTTTTCAAGTAGAGTAGGGTAAAAAAATAAAAATAAAAAATCTCAGGTGAAAACCTCCTTAGAGGCACCTCAAATTGGCTAAATGATTGAAAACCTCCATGAGGCAATCAATGGGTTGGAAAAAAGAAAAATGAGGAAAAAAAAGATCCTAGGTGAAAACCTCCTTTGAGGCACCTAGGCAAACCTACAAGTTGAAAACCTCATTGAGGCAGCTAGTAGGCCTAGAAGAAAAAAAGAAAAAATAAAAAAAATAAAAGAAATCCTTGCTCCTTGCATCTCTTTGATGAATGCATGTACTATCCAACATCTGCAAGCAACAAGAACAAGTTGGTACCAAAAGGAAAATTGGTCAAACCTAGTCAAAAGAAGTCAAATTTTTACTTTCTCCTCCTTTGCTCAAATGCTCCAACAAAGCCAAGGCCATGCTAATCCATCACCTTCATCTATTTCCACCATCCACCCATCATTCAAGATTTTCCCATTCAGTTTGCTTGTTGTCCTAAAAAACTACAGGAAGGCTCTATTTTACTACAGAAAACAAAAATACATAGAGCTGAAATTTGTTTTTTTCATAACCTGAAAACCATGCATCCATTTGCCAAGTTGTTTCAGGGGGAGATGCATATGGATGAGGGTAACATGTGGTGGGCTCCAGTATTGTAGCAATAATGCTACAACTCCTGGAGCTTCCTTCTCTAATTTTATCAACCCGGTAGTTCGTAACAAACTTGGAAGCAACGGTGTTTTATGCACAAGTACTAGCTCTTGTCGCAGCTGTCACTTGGTCAGCTGGCACAAGTCCGCTAGGGCTCAAGCCAACTTCTATGAGTTCTCAGAAGAAGCTTTTTAACCGATGAATGAAAGATATCTCAAAGGAAATTAACCTACTGTAGGAAGGAACTGAAAGCCAACAAGAAATGAAAACCCTAGCAAACCCTAATTCTACCAGCTAGTCCTACTGATGCAAAGGTGGGAATGCAAACTGCTGAAAGAGGTGCCATTACTTCTAGGAAGGTGAGATGCATGTGTCTAGACTTCTTTGATCTAAATAAAATATATTTTTGTATTTTTGTTCAAGTTGTTGGAATTATTATGTGTGTGCTTCTAACTGGGTCTTGACTGTGTAGGGATAGATCAAGGAGGGAAATGCTTGGAAAAGGTCAGGAAGGCTCGGAGAGGGTCTAAGGAATCCCTAACATCCTTTCAGAGAAGTTCACAAAGTTTAGATGCCTGGCAACCGTGTTTACAAGCTTCTACAGGAAGTCTTCAGGGGTTCTACAGGATGTTCAGAATTTCTACAGGAAGTTCAGTAATTCCTACAGGATGTTCTGCAATAGGATTTTTGGGTGATGGATGAGTGGAAGAGGCTTTATGGATGGACAGGGAGGTAGGAGGGGAGCTTGTGATGGCTTATGGACAGGGAGATGAGATGAAGAGGGGGTGTGCAAAGCTGGTTGGTCTAGAGGAGGTTAGAGGAAATGGAAGGCCGAAAAGGTAGAGTCACGTGGGTGATAGAAGAGTTAGGAGGCAAGTGGCCTAACTGAGAGATGAGTGGATGGCCTAGGCACGGCTTAGAAGGATAAGGGAGTGAGGGAGTAGTACTGCACAGTGTAAATGAAACAAATCATCCATGTCTTGTACATAACCGAAATTTCATCAACCTATTCTAACTGTTTTTATGAAACCACAAAACAGCAACGTGATTTTGTAAGGAAACTCTTGCATGGTACTGAAGCAAAGATTCATTCCACAAGATCTGAACGCATGGACGCTACTACAACCGAGAACATTGCATCAAAGCTTGCATGAACATGTAAAACAGTGTTTTTGGTGGGTGGCACGGTCTGCAATTCCAGTCCCTAAACAAAGGTGGAAGTGAGTGTGCAGTCAACCCTTTTTGGAACTCTGATTAACTCCAATCTCCTTACTCTAATCTAAACTACTGAAAGCAACTTTGTTCATAAAACTAACCTACTTAACCACACCAAGAAATTCAACTCAGCAAATTGTGTTTCCAAATGCATGTAAAGGAAAAGAAATACAATGCTGAAAGAAAGGTAACAATACAAAGGAAGGAGGCCTATTGCTCTCAGGTTGGGCCCAACCCCGAGAGCTATGGCTCCTCTAAGAACTCAGAACTAAACTCAAATCTGCCTGCTTTTCATTAAAAGATAATAGTCATAAGTCAAATAACATGCCAAAAATGGCTTACAAAGAGCAAAACAGAGCTATCAGCTCGTAGTTCAGAATATGCAACAAGGTTTCAAAAGTTCCCATCGAAGGCTACAGCCTCATCATTTATACATTACGAGGGCCAAGCTGGCCTCCTAAATTAGTGGGGTTTGGCTGACCAAACTAAGAGTAATCTGCTGCTTCCTCAAAATCCGTTTGGCTGCCTTCTAGCTCGGTGGTGGTGGCTGTTGGAGCTCGGAGTTGGGGGTGAAGATCACGAGGAAGGCCATTCAATGCTGTGGACAACCTTCCTACAAAATCTCAATCCCCTCTTGGTTGTCTCCTAGCCCTCATCTGCGTGGTTTTGCTCCATTAAATGTCAAAAAACCTGAAATAAACATGTGTTAGCCACCTAGGAATAGTGACTGCCCTCATTCGTACAAATGACATAAATATACTAAAAAATGATGCATAAGTTATGAAAAATGAAGGGTTGAGCAAGGGTAGTTAGGCCAAATGAGCCCAAAATTTTACCAAATTTGGGGCTCATCATCACCCCCCAGCTAAAATGATTGCTCATCCTTGAGCAACTAATCCAGCTCCTCATCCTTCATTGCCTTTACTGCCACCCTCACATCCCAAGCTTCTGCAGTAGTGTCCTCCTTACTGACATGGAACCCAACCTTTCTTTCCACCTCTTCCCACTGTTCATGCTCATCTTTCTCTGTGCTGCCTTCCATCAATCCTAACAGCAGAGGTGGGCTTAGCTTAAGGCCAATCCAGCTGGCCTGGAGGTTTTGCATGGATTTCTTATAAAGGGGCACCCGTACTAGAGCTTCCCTCATTCGAGTTGGAGTATGATATTCTCTAATTTTTAGACTGTGGGCCAATGTATTCCATCGGAGGGTGCAAGCGTGAACACAGTTGTCCCCTAGCAGTCTCTCCATATCCTCAAAATGCGCTATGGCCTGGGCTTGCTGATCCATATATTTCAATGAAGCTTGAGGGTCGGTGGATAAGTGTTGGTGTGCTAATATTAATGCAGTTGGATCCCCTGGTTCTGCTCTAATTAGTAATGGCTCATTCAGCTCTCGGTTCATGACCGCTTTGGCTTCTGCTGCTCTTTTGTCTTCATGGTTCAACCATGAGGCAAATGCCATTAAATGCATATCCCCTAAGACCATGTTGGGATCCCATGAAGTCACATTAGGAAGGGCCAAATTATGGAGGTAGAACTCTGATAGTTTGGCCTTATCCTCTGATGAACTGGTATTGCATAATTCAGTGAACTGCTGCGGGTCTTGGAGCTGAGAGATACCCCTTTGCGCCAAGGTATTGATTTGAAATTGTAGCCATTGGTCTCTCAGGTACAGGCCATAGGATTTGGCCGGCTGTCTGCATTGTATAGCATCCATGGCCCAACTGGCCATGCAGGCCAATTGTGCCTCTTTCTGCTGCAGCTGTTGTTTGAGAGCTTGCACCTCAATTTGTGCTTGCAATTCTGTTTCCTGTAGATGCGTGGTTGGATCTCCAAGACCGATTTGCAGTTCCTTTCTGCCTTGCTGTTCTGCTGTGATG
This sequence comes from Pinus tabuliformis, assembly GCA_031772625.1. Classification (NCBI taxonomy): domain Eukaryota; kingdom Viridiplantae; phylum Streptophyta; class Pinopsida; order Pinales; family Pinaceae; genus Pinus; species Pinus tabuliformis. Next base: position 912,807,253 of record CM062805.1, on the reverse strand, counting down.
TACCCTGAGGATGTGCCTGTTCCTCTCCTCAGCTCCTGTAGCTGCAGTCTAAGTTTTTCGTTTTCTTCCTGTAGGAACACCCGCTGGCAATTTGCCACGTGTTTAGCCATAGCTAATTCCCTTCTTGCCTCCTTGAGTTGCTCCTCCAAGGGGCCTATGTCCGCCACACCTTTTGATTTGGCTATTTTCATCCACGTGTGTGTTCGTACTCTCTCTTCCTCCAATGCAAAGAACAGTGGCACAGTGAATTTCTGTGGTATAATTTTGCCAGCTTCTAAGAAGTTATAGTATGAGCTCAGACTTGGCTGAGGGCTAGGCTCCGGAATATGCTCTTTCTCTTCCTCTCTTGGTGGCTCTACTTCGTCCTCCCTCGGTGGTGATGAGGGTGCTTCACCTTCCATCCTCTCTGTTTCCTTAAGCCGGGCTAAGGTTTCCTGTAGAGCAGCCTCAGCATCCTATAGCCGGGCTTTTGAGGCCAACTGGTCCAACCTCTCTTTCCAAGTAGTTGTTTTCGGGCTCCCCCTCTCATAGGTGACTGATATCTTTGAGGGGGACCTCTCCCTGGGCGAAGTAGGGGCATCCTCTATAGTGATTGGGCTGCTGGATGGAGGCTGTGGCTTGCCCGTTTTTATTCTCACACTTCTCCTAGCTTTAAAATATAGAGGGGCCTCCCTCTTTCTCTTTTCCTTTGGCTTAGGAGGTGTACTGAGGGCGGCCAGCACGGCTGTTGCCTCCCTTGCAAGAACGTCGGCTTTCTTTTCCTTGGGTTTTCTTTTCTCAGGGCTTCCTGTAGAAGGCCCTTTTTCAGCTGATTTCTGGCTTCCTATAGAAGCCGATTTTGGTTTTCCTGTAGGAACAGGTGGCACCGTTTTAGTTTGTTTTGCTGAGTGTGTTTTTCTTTTTGACTTGGTCGAGGCTGCTGTCGAGGTGCCCTTACTAACGTGGACTGGCTCAGTCCTGTCCACCCTATTTTGTAATATTTTCTCTCTGGGCGTTAATATGGGTGTGTCATCCTTCTCTTTGGCACCCTTTTTCTCTTGTTTCTCCTTTGGCTCTATCTTCGGTGCTTTGGCCATGGGTCTCTGGCCTTTTTCTTTCTTCCCTGCGGGTACTGACTCCTTCTCCTCGCTGCTGGAGGAACCAAGCTCTTCAGTCAACATTTTTATATCGCCATCCTTAGTCAAATTTCGGAAGGCTTCCCATGAGAGAGGGACTTTGTATGTGTGGAGTGCATCCTCCACGAGGAGCTTAATGAGCCCGTGATGAGCTACCTGGTCTGGTGTGCCTTCTCTCAACTTGGTGGCACACTCAGTCATAGACTGCAGTAGAAAGTAGGGAATACTTAATTTGTTCTCTGCAGGTAGGTCCATCTGATGCCTTAATTCTGTGAGTAGCCGAAAATGGTACCCATACACAATGCTAAACCGTCCTTCGCAGGTGATGTATTTCATAATTTGGAGGCTGACTTCGCTCCAAAGTGGCAGTAAGCTGGTTCTGCGAACCCCGTTCTTATCCTCTGAGAATTGCTCCTCTGGTGGGAAGAATTCCTTCTTAGCCTGCTGGCCTAATTTCCTCTCTTCTTTGTCCCATGGTACCCCCATTGGGAGCTCAGTAAATCGGTTGATGAATTGTGGGGTGAGTCTGAGACTCAAACCCCTGAAATTGATGGTGGCCAATGTTTTTGATTTTGGCTTCAGAGCCCGCAAGAACTCCTCTGCCACCTCATCATCATATCCTTGTAATTTGTCGCAGAACGACATCCATTGCGCGCGAGTGAACAGCTCTACCACCTCAGGGTTCTCTCTTAGTTTCTTTGAGTCGGTTGGTTCCTTTCTGATGAACCCACCCGGCATGGTGAAAAACTGCTACGTTAGCTGGAGGTGGTGGATGCGCAAAAAACTAGCCTTTTGGGACAGAGCGTAGAATTACACCTCTGCCACGCATACAATTTACAAAGACTATCTCCAGATGAGCCTCAACAGGGCTTAATTACAAATCATATCCTGTAGGAAACCTTACATACACCTCGACGACAATTCATGCAAACGGCAGACAACACTTGCAATTCTTCTATGAGCAGACTGTAGAACGTCGACTCCGCCACCCTCGAAACCAATTGCATGGGGGTACAGGTTCAGGCTTACCTTTTTAATTCGCCACCTTTGACGTGAAGAGCCCAATTTTCCTCATGGCAGTGAGCTTCCTGTAGCGGAGCTTTCCTGTAGAAGCAGCGCACGAGTTCTGGAGAACACTGCAGTGGTTATGCGCCCTCTGTGCTGCTATCAGACGTTCGAATGGCCGAAGACTTGGAGTGTCGAGCTTCAGAGGAATTCGGATGCTCACTCGACTTCGAAACGGCTGATGATAAATGCGTGGGGTGGCGATCTAGCCGATAGATTTGAATCCGGCGGAATCCGTGGCGCGGGGGTGAGCTGTCCCTGCCGGACCGTTGGACGACGTCACTTAATCATTCTACTGCAAGTTCCCTGACTGCCGCATCATTCTCCGCAGATCCGCCGCCGTCATTTTTGTTAAAACGCACTTCTCCCCGACTGGATGGTTCTCACGTGTCCACTACCCGTTCCTTTTTGCCACGACCACCTTTTACACATCTAACTAGACCATCTGACTGGTCGACGTGGCCAGCCAAATGGCCATACGACCGCTCAACCCATTCATTCCATACTTGAAAACATTTCAAAGTAGTATTCATGTAATTCGACAAAAGAAAGGGCGAGGCACTTACCTGTGCAGCCGCGACATGGTTTTCCAGGCTTCAGGATGACGATGACTAGATTTGCTTGCTGCTGCTATTTGCACAGGCCTGGAGGTTCCTCTTCGCAGGCTGCTGATGATGAAACTTGTGACTCGGCTGCATGCGCCCGCTTTATTATTGCATGTTGCAGGCGATTGAATGGTGTACACTCTAGTTGGCTGAACTATTATGGGATTCCTGTAGGATGTCATGTAGCAGTTTTTCCTCCTCGGGTGCATGCTGAACGGTGAAGATAGTGGCATCACGATCTCGCTCGCAGGGCCCTTGGATAGCTGTGATGAGTATTGCATGGCATATCGGCATCTTTTTTCATTTAAGAACCACTTCCTCTTGATAATTCAACGATCTGTTTTGATTGTGCAGGTACTTTTATTGCATGTCAACTGGGGTGGTAGAAGGAGGTGACAGCAGCGTGTGACGGAGAAAATAGTAGCTTGCATGCCTCCATGTCGAACCTTGGCCGTTAGATCTCCCCACACAATTAGTTCTGGGCTGTCCAAAACTTCTACAGGAAGTTTCCTGTAGAAATATAGAACTTCCTGTAGAAAGTCTGTAGTTTCCTGTAGAAGTCTGAGCTGTGATGAAATCGTGCCCATACCTTGGAGAAGATGAGTGTTTTCGGAGGAGGTGCTGGTGAGGTCACCTGGTAGCATGATAAGGACCCGTGACTTTGAGTTGAGAGACCTCCTCTCCTTCATATAATACTTGCAACCTGCATGCATTGCCACATTGTGAACTTGTTGTCCCTATTTTTTTTGTTTATTGTTTTTTTTTTTTTTTTTTTTTTTTTTTTAAAGACAGCAGGGGCGCCTCAATGAGGTTTTCACCCTTGCCATTTGCCTTAAGCGCCTCAGAGAGGTTTTCACTCAAGGATCTTTTTCAAATCTCTTTCTTCCTTTTTTTTTTTGAAAGACAACAGGGGCGCCTCAATGAGGTTTTCACCCCTACCATCTGCCTTGGGAGCCTCAGAAAGGTTTTCACCCAAGGATCTTTATTTTTTTTTATTTTTTATTTTTTTTAAGATCTTTCAGGGTATGCCCAAAACAGAGGCAGAACCCTTCTCTATGACCAACACTTATTTCTCCACAGTTTTGATGAACTCTTGTCTTGAGAGAGGTTTCCTATAGATCTTCAGTCGATGCCCATTGACAAGCATGGGGATGGCCTCCTCATCAATGGTCCGAATAAGAACAGATCCATTGTCATGACATTTCTCCACTGCATATGGTCCCAGCCATCTGGTTCTCAGCTTCCCCTTGAAATCTTTATGCCTGGAATCATACAACAGCGCCCAATCTCCTGGCTGAAATTGCTTGTCATTGAGGTGTTGGTCATGCCACACCTTTCTCTGAAGTTGAACCACTTCTGAGTGAAGGAGGGCCTGCATTCGGTGCTTGTCCAATCCATTCAGCTGCAATAACCTTTCTTGTTGGCCATGGCTGAGATCTAGGTCCAGCTGAGCTGCCATCCTCAAAGTGTTGTATTCAAATTCAATTGATAGCAAAGCTCTCTTTCCATAGACCAGCTCATAAGGTGTGAAGCTAGTTGTGGTCTTCCAAGTGGTGTTGTAAGCCCATGTGGCCTCAACCAGGCGATCTGCCCAATCTTTCCTACTGCTGCTCACCACCTTAGTCAAAATCCCTTCCAATGCTCTATTGGTGACTTCCACTTGCCCATTTGCCTGAGGATGATAGGGGGTGGAAGTCCTATGCTTGATTTTGTGATGAGCTAGTAGGTCTTCAATTAAGTTGGATGTGAACTGGCTTCCTTGATCGGTGACTAGCTCTCTTGGGTAGCCAAATTTGTAGAAGATGTTTTCTCTTAAGAACTCAGCCACCTTTTCTTCTGTTGCTGCTTTGATTGCCTTAGTTTCTACCCGCTTTGTCAGGTAGTCTGTGCACACAATGATGTAAGACCTTTGCCTCGAAGGAGGGTTGATTGGACCCAAAAAATCCATACCCCACTTCTCAAATGGCTCAAGAGTCACTTGAGGTTGGAGAGGCATCTCATCCCTTTGAGTCGGTTTCCCCATCCTTTGGCATCGGTCACATTGGCTGATATACCTTCTGACATCTTGATGAAGTGTGGGCCAATAGTAGCATGCCTGCAGGATTTTGAAGGCAGTCCTCTTTGCTGCAAAATGTCCTCCACAAGGCCCATCATGACAGGTGAGGAGGATATCAAAGACTTCCTCCTCCCTTAAACAATTCCTTAAGATCTGATCAGGGCCAAGCTTGAACAGGTTGCCCCCGATCCAAGTGAATGAGGCACTTTTTCTGATGATTCTGCTCTTCTCTCTTGAGGATAGGTGCGGAGGGAACTGTGCTGAAACAAGGTAGTTTGCTATATCAGCAAACCATGGAGAGAGTACTGAAATAGCAAACAGATGTTCATCGGGCATCTGGTCATCCACTGTTCCATCCTCATCTGCAGATAAATCCAATCTAGACAAAAAGTCAGCAACAACACTTTCTTTACCTGGTTTGTCAACGATAGTCAAATCAAACTGCTGCAACAAAAGTAACCATATAATAATACGAGCATTCACATCTGGTTTATTCATTAAATATCTAATTGCAGCATGATCAGTATGTACAAATGTTTGATAGCCAGTAATATAATGTCGGAACTTGTTTAGTGCATGGACCACAGCCAAGAATTCTTTCTCAGTTACAGTGTAATTCAGTTCTGCTTTGGATAAGTTTTTGCTAACAAAGTAAATGGCATACGGAAGTTTTTGTTCAACTTGTCCTAAGGCTGCCCCTATGGCTTTGTTCGAGGCATCAGTGTGGATGTGGAAAGGTAGGGCCCAGTTTGGACCTCTCAAGATTGGGGCAGACACCAACTTTTCCTTTAATTCATTCAGAGCCCTCTGACAATCGTCAGTCCATTTAAACTCCACATCTTTTGCCAACATGCCAAACAACGGTGAGGCTAGCTTGCTGAAGTCTTTAATGAATCTCCTGTAATACCCTGCTAATCCTAAGAAACTCCGAACATCCCTTGCCTTTTGAGGAGGTGGAACCTTCTTGATGAGAGCAATTTTGTTAGGATCCACCTGTAACCCTTGGCAAGAAATGGTATGGCCTAGCACGGTCCCTTCAGTCATCAAGAATTCACATTTTTCAGGACTAAGGGACAGGTTCATTTCAATGCATTTGGTTAGGACTTTTCCCAGATTGGGCAATGCTTCCTGGAAGTTGGACCCATAAGGAGTGAAGTCATCCATATAGATTTCCACCGCATCATGGACCAGCTCAGAAAAGATGCTCAAGACGGCTCTCTGGAAGGTAGCAGGAGCATTGCATAGTCCAAAGGGAAGAACTCGGTAGGCAAAGGTACCCCAAGGACAAGTGAAGGTGGTCTTGTCTTGGTCTTCCGGGCTGATTTGGATTTGGTTGTACCCGCTAAACCCATCTAGGAAAGAGAAAAACTTCTTTCCTGCCAGTCCATCCAACACTTGATCTATGAAAGGTAGAGGAAAATGGTCTTTCTTGGTAGCTTTGTTCAGTTCTCGGTATTCCACACAGATTCTCCACTTCCCATTTTTCTTGGGAACCAACACCAGAGGGGACACCCATTCGCTATCTGAGATGGGGTAAATGAATCCGGCATCCAACAGTTTTTGCAATTCTTCCTTGACGATGTCCTTAAGGGCTGGATTCATTCTCCTCTGGGGTTGTCTAACCGGTTTACAATCCTCTTTGATGTAGATGTGATGGGTACAGACCGAAGGATGGACTCCTTTCGTCTCCTTATAGCTCCAAGCAAAAGCATCTAGATGACTGGCCAACAGACTACACAACTCCTTTTCCTGGGAAGGAGATAGGGAGGAGTTGATCTTCAACGTTCTCTCAGGGCCGAACTCCACATTTTTTACTCTGGGAGTGACAGGGTTGGTCGCGCAAAGGTCCACTAAGGTGCTGGCTTGGGCATCCTCCACCAATTCCTCTAAGGACAGTGCACTGGGAGGTGGATTCTGGATCAAGGTCTCAATCAAATCATCCTCGGTTGGGGGGTCTCCCCTAGTGGTGTCTAGGGTGCACAAAGGTGCTGAGTACACCTCATCCTCTTCTCCTTCCTCCAACCAAAGTGGTAAGTCATGCTCTAATGAGGGTTGGGCAGGAGGGTATAGGACTAGCTGCTTGGACATAGGACCATTTTTGATGGTCATGTTTCCTGCACGACAGCTTATGTAAGCATCTGCAGTGGTTAACCAAGACCTTCCCAAAATAAGAGGATATCCAGTGAGCTTTGCCTTTGGTTGCAGAACCAAGAAATCTGCAGGGTATTCCCAAGAGTCAACAGAGACCAAGACATCCTCCACAATCCCTTCGGGAGTCACGGTGGAGCGATCTGCTAGTTGTAGGACTGTCGAGGTCTTCCTAAAGGAACCCTGAAGGTTGACTTTGAGCATGGTATCTCTGGTCATCACATTAATGGCAGCCCCCAGATCAATCAAGGTGTGAGGTATGATGGTGCCATTGATGTGGACATCTACTACAGGACTCCCAGGATCTTGATACTTTGGGCAGATGACTTGTCCCAACATAAGGTCAGACAGTTGTCCTATGACATTGATGGTTGAAGCATCCCTCTTTCGCCTGCCTGGGTGTCTGAAACACTTTTCCTTAACCAGTTTGTTGTATATTGGTACATCTTTGATGGCTTGGAGAAGTGGTATTTTCACACACAACTGTTTGAGTTCTCCCAGAAGCTCGTCCTCCTCTGGGTTGGGTTGTGTGGTGGCTGCTAGTCTCTCAGGAAAGGGTGGAATAGCCTTTGGTTCACTTTCCTATTTATCTTCCTCGTCCTTTGGGGGAGGAGGTTGGCGATCCGGAAGAGTCTTTCCAAACCGCAGATTGATCTCCTGGATCTCCACAGCATAGGTAGGGCATGATGTTTCCCCAGTATATACCTGTTGGGCCTGTCTGTTGTTGGGGTTCGGGTTCGGTTGAGCAGGCATTTGAGGTTGCCTTGGAGGAGCAGGAGGTAATGGTTGTGGTTGAACTGGTGGTGGAGGCAAAATGGCGGGAGGAGTGTTGTACTGGGGCCTCCACCCCGATTGAGGTGCATTCCACTGAGGCTGTGGCTGGGTATGTGAGTGATACGAATGAGTAGTGGGTTGAGTATGGTACTGAGGTGGGTAAGACCATGGAGGAGGCATAGACCAGGAAGGATGAGCAGGGGGACCCCAGGAAGGCATAGGAGTAGATTGGTTGGGGTTGTAATAAGCTTGGGGTGCCCCTTGCATCCCCTGCTGGTAAGGTCTAGGTCCTTGTGGCCTCCTTTGGTTGAGGAAATAGAGAGGTTCGGTGGGGGCTTCTGTCCCTTGATACATGGCTTTAAGCCCAGGTAAGGTTGGACATTGGTTTGTGGGGTGGTCCTCCTCACAAACAAAACATACTTCAACCAAATGTAATGGGCATTCGTTCTTAGGATGTTTCCTTGTACACCTAGGGCAGAAGATAGCCAAGGCCCTCTCAACTTCTTCCTTCTTCTGCTGGATCCTGAATGTATCAAGTTGCATGGCAATGGTCTGTCTCACCTCACTCTTGAGATCCTCTAATTGATTTGCAAACTCATGTTTGGAGAAAGGAATACCAGCTGAGAGGAGGTTTCCTCTACCTCGTTTCTGGGCTGCCCTAGAGTGGTTTCTAAACACAGTCTTTATGTCCTCATAAGGCAGTTGGTAAATATCTCCTCCAGCTAACATGTGAAGGGTATCTAAGAGGTCTTCAGGGACTCCTCGGAGCAGGACCAACTTGAGGGATTCAGGGTCAAGTGTGCACCTGGCCCTTTTATAGCCAAGTTGGAACCTTTCCTCGTAATCCTCTAAGGACTCATCATTTTCCATGGTCATCCGAAAGATTTCTCCCTTGGTTTCCTTGGACCTACAGTAGTCCCGGTACTTGGTATTGAAAGCTTGCTGCATCTGAGCCCAAGTGGTGATACTGTTCCCAGGTAAGCCCATGAACCAGCGTAATGCTGCATCCTTAAGGGTTGAGGGGAAGAGTTTCAGCTTCTGCTCATCTTCAGTATAGTCATAGGTTCGACAAAGGACAGAAAACTCAAACAGGAAGGTATCAGGATCTTCAGTAGTCAGTCCATGGAAGTGAGGTAAAGCAGAAGGGCTTATGTTCTTCATTTTCATGTCTCCATTGGTCTCTCGGATGGGGAAGGCACCTTCTATTCTCTCATCTTCTCCCCTATTGTCAACCATAGCTTCAGATGGAATGGTCTCTAACTCTTCTTCTGCTATAGGATCTTCGTATATCTCAGGAGGTTCACCTATAGGTTCTTCTAGATCACTGTCACCAAAGAAGAGAGAAGGGTGACTCAGTGATGTGGTGGGGGTGTTGGGTAAGAATTTGCCTATTTGATCTCGATTCCTACGAGGCATGAAATGGAAAGACTTTTGATTGCTTTTGTTTTTTTTCTCTGGTACCTGCAAAAACTGAAACAGATTGATCTACAACTAACTATCTTGCAGAATTGAAATGAAAGCAGGAAAGAACTAATCTACTTAGCTCAAATGAAATTGCAGGAATGGAAATGCTAATCTATGCTTGCAGAATTGAAATGCTAGTCTACGCTTGCGAAAATGAAATTGCAGAATTGAAATGTTAATCTATGAAAGCAAGAAATGTCTATGCTACTTTTGCAGAATGGAAATGAAATAAACTACTTGGCAGAAGGCGAGAGTAGGAAAATAGAAGAAAAGCAACAATTACTAATACTCTGACGCTTCCCCGGCAACGGCGCCAAAAATATGGTGGGCTCCAGTATTGTAGCAATAATGCTACAACTCCTGGAGCTTCCTTCTCTAATTTTATCAACCCGGTAGTTCGTAACAAACTTGGAAGCGACGGTGCTGTATGCACAAGTGCTAGCTCTTGTCGCAGCTGTCACTTGGTCAGCTGGCACAAGTCCGCTAGGGCTCAAGCCAACTTCTATGAGTTCTCAGAAGAAGCTTTTTAACCGATGAACTAAAGCTATCTCAAAGGAAATTAACCTACTGTAGGAAGGAACTGAAAGCCAACAAGAAATGAAAACCCTAGCAAACCCTAATTCTACCAGCTAGTCCTACTGATGCAAAGGTGGGAATGAAAACTGCTGAAAGAGGTGCCATTACTTCTAGGAAGGTGAGATGCATGTGTCTAGACTTCTTTGATCTAAAGAAAACATATTTTTGTATTTTTGTTCAAGTTGTTGGAATTATTATGTGTGTGCTTCTAACTGGGTCTTGACTGTGCAGGGATAGATCAAGGAGGGAAATGCTTGGAAAAGGTCAGGAAGGCTCAGAGAGGGTCTAAGGAATCCCTAACATCCTTTCAGAGAAGTTCACAAAGTTTAGATGCCTGGCAACCGTGTTTACAAGCTTCTACAGGAAGTCTGCAGGGGTTCTACAGGATGTTCAGAATTTCTACAGGAAGTTCAGTAATTCCTACAGGATGTTCTGCAACAGGATTTTTGGGTGATAGATGAGTGGAAGAGGCTATATGGATGGACAGGGAGGTAGGAGGGGAGCTTGTGATGGCTTATGGACAGGGAGATGAGATGAAGAGGGGGTGTGCAAAGCTGGTTGGTCTAGAGGAGGTTAGAGGAAATGGAAGGCCGAAAAGGTAGAGTCACGTGGGTGATAGAAGAGTTAGGAGGCAAGTGGTCTAACTGAGAGATGAGTGGATGGCCTAGGCACGACTTAGAAGGATAAGGGAGTGAAGGAGTAGTACTGCACAGTGTAAATGAAACAAATCATCCATGTCTTGTACATAACCGAAATTTCATCAACCTATTCTAACTGTTTTTATGAAACCACAGAACAGCAACGTGATTTTGTAAGGAAACTCTTGCATGGTACTGAAGCAAAGATTCATTCCACAAGATCTGAACGCATGGACGCTGCTACAACCGAGAACATTGCATCAAAGCTTGCATGAACATGTAAAACAGTTTTTTTGGTGGGTGGCATGGTCTGCAATTCCAGTCCCTAAACAGAGGTGGAAGTGAGTGTGCAGTCAACCCTTTTTGGAACTCTGATTAACTCCAATCTCCTTACTCTAATCTAAACTACTGAAAGCAACTTTGTTCATAAAACTAACCTACTTAACCACACCAAGAAATTCAACTCAGCAAACTGTGTTTCCAAATGCATGTAAAGGAAAAGAAATACAATGCTGAAAGAAAGGTAACAATACAAAGGAAGGAGGCCTATTGCTCTCAGGTTGGGCCCAACCCCGAGAGCTATGGCTCCTCTAAGAACTCAGAACTAAACTCAAATCTGCCTGCTTTTCATTAAAAGATAATAGTCATAAGTCAAATAACATGCCAAAAATGGCTTACAAAGAGCAAAACAGAGCTATCAGCTCATAGTTCAGAATATGCAACAAGGTTTCAAAAGTTCCCATCGAAGTATACAGCCTCATCATTTATACATTACGAGGGCCAAGCTGGCCTCCTAAATTAGTGGGGTTTGGCTGACCAAACTAAGAGTAATCTGCTGCTTCCTCAAAATCCATTTGGCTGCCTTCTAGCTCGGTGGTGGTGGTTGTTGGAGCTCGGAGTTGGGGGTGAAGATCACGAGGAAGGCCATTCAATGTTGTGGACAACCTTCCTACAAAATCGCAATCCCCTCTTGGTTGTCTCCTAGCCCTCATCTGCGTGGTTTTGCTCCATTAAATGTCAAAAAACCTGAAATAAACATGTGTTAGCCACCTAGGAATAGTGACTGCCCTCATTCGTACAAATGACATAAATATACTAAAAAATGATGCATAAGTTATGAAAAATGAAGGGTTGAGCAAGGGTAGTTAGGCCAAATGAGCCCAAAATGTTACCAAATTTGGGGCTCATCAACATGCTCAAGCAATTTCAGCAAATTCCAGTGCACATTTTTAGAGAAATCAACCTCCCTCACCTATAGCCATTTTTACGTTTTCTTGATATCCGTGCATCCATTTAAAAAAAAATCACCGAGAGATGCATATGAATGATGGTAACATGCCCAAGTAATTTCAGAAAATTCCAGTGCATAGTTTCCAAGAAATCGACCTCCATCACCGTCGACCATTTTTAGTTTTTCTCGAGATCCGTGTATCCATTGACAAAATTTTTTTATGGGGAGGTGAATAATGATGATGGCAACATGCTCAAAATTTTTTAGGTCAATCCATTCTATCGTTTGGGAGATATGGAAAAAAACAAGTCATTGTCCTGAAAACCTACAGGATTCCCTAAGATCCTGCAGGATACAAAACAGCACCTACAGGATTGGCAGTGAGCATTTTTAAAAGGAAAAAATAGAGGTTGGCTTCATCAAGCAGTGTTAAGGAGGTAGGCTCTACATTTCCCCACATTTTTCCAAGTGAAAGGAACATAAAAAACCCTTCTAGTTTGTTGAAAGTGATTGCAGCATAAGGGAATTATATACACAGAATTTTTTAATTTGGTATCAGACATATACAAACCTCCATCCATCAGAGAAAAATGACAAGGGGAACCCATCAACACAGTGAGGATTCATTAGCACCCTCCTATACTAGATATATTCACAAGGCACAATTGGATGGTTTTCTTTGAAAATTTGAGGGGATATGATGATGAAGTAGCCAAAGATTTGTAGTTAGCTTCAGCATGGAGATCCAAAGGTCAAAGAAGCTCCTCCAAAGCTTCACAATAGCATCAGGATCATCAGCATCACCGTCCAACACCTATACATCAACATCATCTCAGCAACAACATGCATGTCTCTCCAACAACCATCATGTAGGTACAGGTATGCAATATTCTTAACCTCTTCTCTTGAGCATATTATAGTTAGAAATTTGTTGTCAATGCATGAGAGATGAGGTTTTATAAGCTAAGGATGGGTCAGTAGTCTCAACCACCTCCAACTAGTTAATTGCAGCTCACTCCTTCACTCATGTAATGTTGAAAACTCAAATTATGAAGGGTGATGATTTCAAGGAATGAGGGCAGCAGTTAAAAGAAGAAATTTTTGCAAAGGCCAAGTCACCACAACACTCCAAGCCCTCCATCCACTTCATATTCACTATCTATTCATCACTCATCCATCCCATTTCATTCTTGAAAAAAAAAACAAACATAGCATCCTCTCCATTTTCACAAACCTACACTACTCTCTTTGAGCCCTAGCATCATCATCCAATCCCTCTTCATCATTTCTCATCACTCCCATATAGTTAGAAGACCCTAAAAGAGGAAGAATGACTACTACAGGAAGGCAGAATGTTGCTACAAGAAGGAAGAAATGAACAAATTATGTTAAACCCCAAGATTGCAGAGCTTAAGAGAGGCCTAATCAAAACAGAGAACTCCAAGGCCATTAGGCAATCATTTAGGCCACAAGAGAGAAGAAGAATGCAAAAAAAAGAAATGAGGCATTCACCATCAAAATAAAACTCAAAATGCAGTGATGAAAAGATGTTTTCCAAGAGGTCTCCAATCTCTTTCTAGCTTTTGTCCAAGGCCTAAAAGATGTTATAGAAATGAGAGAAAGGCATGTGATTCAAGTTGAGGGCATGTCCTAGGCTCATACTATCATTTATGCTCAAAAATAGTTTCTTGTAGTTTTAATAGGGTTTCATGTAGTTTTGATAGGAATTACTGCAGGATGTCCTAGTTCTCATATAAATGCATTTTGAAGGTGTTAGAGGTGTCCAAATGGTGGAACAAGGTAGCAGAAGGTTGATAAGGGTGTGGAAGACCTTTTCAAAATGAAAAATATTCAAGAACTCATCTTGAATAAGGGGACGAAGGCAAGCTAATGGTCTCAAGAAACAATGATTTTTCTTTTCACAAATATGTTTTGGGCTTTTCCTTGCAGAACTTACAGCTAGGATTCTTAATGCACAAGAGAGATACCACCAGGGCCATGAATGAGAAACAACAAGGGGGTATGATGGGCCTCTAAATTAGACATAAATTAAGGCCCATGCCTCTAAATTAAACATGAATTAAGGCCTATGACCATCCTTCAGCACATTAAACCTCTCTTTTTGCATTAGATAATTTATTTTTAACTTTAATATATTCATTAGAAATGTTTATGAATAAGTGGATATTTGTGCCTTATATTATTTATTTTTGTGGAATATTATGAGAATATTGGGCAGATTATGAAGATTTGGAGGAGGAGATAATTTAGGGACTTGTTCCCTACTATAGGAGGATCGATAATAAATAATAAATCAACAAGATATTATGGAATTATAGCACAGATTGTTGAACTCCAATGATTGAGAAAATCTAGGAATGTGTTCCACTAATCAAGGGATTTTGGTGGGGAAAGCTTCCTCGATTCATGGGGAACGGTTCCTAATCATTTTGTATAAGTGCCAAGTCGAATTTTCCTCTATGGAAGGATTGAGAAAATCTAGGAATGTGTTCCCTGCCATTTAATGCAAATTCCTAGTATTGGGGACTAGATCCACTAATCAAGGGATTTTGGTGGGGAAAGATTCTTCCATTCATGGGGAATGATTCCTAATCATTTTGTATAAGTACCAAGTCAAATTTTCCTCTAAGGATATATTTTCATTAGTGTTATTGTGGAGAGAGCTTGTATTTTTGTAGCTCTGTTGTATTTTCTTGCATGGATGTAATTCTATTGATGAAAATAATAAAGATTGGTGTCATGCCCAGCTTCTAAATATTGTTCTCCTCCATAGGTCTCTGATTTTCCTTGGGCTTGGCCATCCAAGGAACCTCAGATCCCTTTTGTATCATTTTCTTTCCTTATTTCCACTGCTTATTCACATGCATCTCTTGTTTTTATTTCTTTATATTTTTGCATTTAGTATTAATTATTTCTTGTCGTAGGATTGAGTTAAATGGTTGATGTAAGTTATTTTTCAGGATCACAAGAATTATTTCATCCTTGGAAAATATTTGGAAGTTCATAGTAATCATTGAGCTACTTGGATTAGTCTTCTTATTCCCAAATCTAGATTGTTGGACCTCCTTTTTAGCAAAGAACAATAAATTTCTACTATTTTTTAGAGCATTCTAAGAAGCTTCAATTGATTTGGTTCTACTGCATTAGATCAAAAAAACATTCTAGTTCATAACAAAAATTACCCCATTGCATTTTCACTTGATTTGGTTAGAATTTTTTTAGATTTACTAGCTCACTAATTCTCTAATTTCTAGATTTTCGACAGTAATGTTTTTTCTATTTTTTAGCATGGGTTAACATAGGTCTTTTTGAGTAATTACACTTGGAATAGGGACCTAAGACATCATAGTTACTAACAAAATTTGTCCCATACAATTTGGAGTTGATTTGCTTGGTCATTCGATGAATTATAGTAAATTTGTACATCCTGTAGAAAATCATTGTAGCATCCTGTAGGAAATCCTGTTTTGAGACCGAATTGAGAAAAAAGCCCATAGGAAGCTAGAAAAGGGTCCCTACTTATATCCCCAGCCTTCTGACCATTCACCATCATCTCCAAGCCACCTGCCACATCACCAAAATAGATTAGCTTTCACACTCTCACATGAAAAAAGACAAAAAGAAAAACAAATTTATTTTATTCACTTACATGCATAGTAGTGGAAGGTTTGATGGTTTGAATATGCATGTTTAGGACAGTAGGATTGCATACATGTTAACTTAGCATTCTTTTGAAGCAAAGCCTCTTAGCAATTAGTTAGAAAATGGTGTGTTTTAGCATTTGATTTCAGTTTCTTTTTCTTGTAATAGGTTAAGGTTCCATTTCAAACATTTCATTTTCTACAATTAGTTTAGGATTTGACTTCAGTACATGCACTCTATTACATCAAAGACAGCAAAGGAAAGACACATTATATGTTGCACATATAGTGCGGATACCTCTTAATCTTTTACGAACCCCGGGTTGATAATTAAATTCAGTATCCTTGGGAGTTACATCATTCTTGTTGCAATATCGAGGCTCATCACTTTTTGGCACCGTTGTTAGGGAGGTGTCAAAGTATGCATTGTTTTCTTCCCTAGTTGATTCATTTCTTTTTACTTTTTTCAAAAAAAAATAAAATAAATAAATAATTGCATTAGGCATATTTCATTTCAAAAATAGAAAAGTGCATTGCATTAATGTTTTCATTCAATCATAAAAACAAAAAAAATCTCCAACACCAACCCACCCCCCCATTTGATCACGTGGTGCAGTAAGAGCCACATCACCATTCATTTTTGCAAGTATAAGATGGCAAAGAATGTAGAAGAAATGAATGGAGACGATGACAATGAGGAAGATCCTTTTGGATTTACCATTCAAGACACTGATGGTAGTGTGCACATGAAGAACATCCCTCCACCTTTTCTTCAAAAATTTCATGGTCTAAAGTTAGAGGATCCGGAAACCTTTCTCTTTGAATTTGAAATTGTTTGTAGATATTATGGTTACTTATTAAAAACTCAAAAATTGAGATTTTTTCCAGCAACATTGAAGGATAGATCTCTTAAATGGTTCATGAGTTTAGAGACCAATTCAATAAGATCATGGAGCGAGATGCAAATGATATTTCTAAAAAAATATAAAGATTGTGATCTTAAAGAAGAAATATTTAGAATGAATCAAAGAGAAGATGAGAGCCTTGAAGATCTAATAGAGAGGTTCAGGTACAATGTTAAGAGGGAAAAACTACATCTTTTAGGATCCGACACACTGAAAACCCTCTTAATTAGAACAATTAGGGATGAATGGATTGATTTCCTTAATATCATGCGTAGAAGTGATGTATACCAATTACAATTTGATGAAATTTGTGAAACATGGAAACACATATCAATAGGAAAAGCAAGAGTAGGTAAATCAGCATCAAGATCGGTAAGTCAAGCTAAACTTGGAAATTTGTTTGATGATTTTAAAATAGAAATTCTTAGCAATCTAACAAAATAAGTAGAGATGTTAAGAATGTAAGATGAAGGAAAACAAAATGTTGATATTTTTGTTGTAGAATCATAGGATGTTAAACATTGTCCATCATTACCAAGGTTGAAGGAATTTCACCAAGAGAACAATCGAGCAAGGAAATTGCCAATGTAGCAATGTTATGTAACTCCAAGAAGACCATGGAAGCATATTCAGCCTGATATGATGCAAGAGCCTAATTCCCAATTTCAAGGTTATCCACCTCAAATTAATTGGAACACACATTTTCCTTGGCAACATTGGCCATCTCAACCCTAAAACCAATCTTGGCAACAAGGTTGGCAAGGAACTTATGGGAGCCATCCACAATATCCTCAATATTTTCCTCAATGTCCTCCATACCCAACTCCATGTTATCCCTACCATTCACCTCCACCATAACCACAACCCCATCCACATCCATCTCAAATATACACTCCCACTCAACTACCTATACCACCATTTCCAAACTCATACATTGAAGTAACTCAGCCCACTTACAACGCTAAGGTTCAACACTTCCAAACATCTGCTCTTGAGCTCAATGGTATGCACCATATCTAAGGAAGATTATTACAAAAAATTGATTCTCTTGATGCCATTGAAGGAAAACATGCAGAGAAAGAAGATTTGAAAGAGAAGATCAAAGAATCATGGGTTGCACTTGACAAAGAGTAGACAATAAAATCATATATTGAGAAAGCTCCTTCATGGTTATCATCAAGTCCTCCATGTGTTCAAGAGAAAAATCAACAAAAAGAGGAAGATTTGAAGGTCATTGAAGAAGAAGAGATCCAAGATGATCCAAATTAACAAGTGGACTAGGGGCATCACAACTATTGAAATATGGTTCCAGACAGTCATTAAGTTGCAGCAATACCCTCTTCTTCAAATGTGCTTGATATCATCAAAGTCAAATCATATGATCTTTCAAATCCGGGTACATGTCAAAGCATACATTTCAAGCCTCCACATCATTTTATTTGTCATATTGATGTGCACATGGCTCAATTGGAAGTATTCTTATACTTGAAAGTGATTTTTCTTTTCAAGTAGGGTAGGGTAGAAGAAAAAAATTATGAAAAAAGGAGAAAAAATTAAAAAATCAGTTGAAAACCTCCTTGGAGGCGCCTGAGATTGGCTCATTGATTGAAAACCTCCATGAGGCAGTCAATGGGTTGAAAAATAAATAAAAATCCTAGGTGAAAACCTCCTTTGAGGCACCTAAGCAAACCTACTAGTTGAAAACCTCCTTGAGGCAGCTAGTAAGCCTAGAAAAAAAAAATGAAAAATAAAAAATCTTTGCTGCATGTATCTCTCTGATGAATGCATCTACAAGCAAAAAAAAAAAAAAAACAAGTTGGTGCCAAAAGAAAATATTGGTCAACCTAGTCAAAAGAAGTCGAATTTTCACTTTCTCCTCCTTTGCTCAAATGCTCCAACAAGGCCAAGGCCATGCCAATCCATCACCCTCATCTATTTTCACCATCCACCCATCATTCTCAAGCTTCTACAATTCAGTTTTCTTGTTGTCCTAAAAACTATAGGATGCTCTGTTTTACTACATGATACAAAAATACATATAGCATAAATTTGTTTTTGCCATAACTTGAAAATCATGCATCCATTTGCCAAAATGTTTCAGGGGGAGATGCATATGGATGATGATAACATGCTCAACCAATTTCAGCAAATTCCACTACACAGTTTTCGAGAAATCAGCCTCCATCACCTATGGCCATTTTTGCAGTTTCTCGATATCTATGCATCCATTTAAAAATATGTTTCATGGGTAGATGAATGTGGATGATGGTAACATGCCCAAGAAATTTCAGAAAATTCCAGTGCACGGTTTCCAAGAAATCGGCCTCCATCACCTTCAACCATTTTTAGTTTTTCTCGATATCTGTGCATCTATTGACCAAAATTATTTTATGGGGAGGTGCATAATGATGATGGAAACATGCTCAAAAAGTTTCAGGTCAATCCATTCTACCGTTTGGGAGATAGGGAAAAAACAAAAGGTTGTCCCGTAAACCTACAGGATTCCTTGAAAACCTACAAGATTGGTAGTGAGCAGTTTTAAAAGGGAAAAACAGAGGTTGGCTTCATCAAACAGTGATAAGGAGGGGGAACCCATCAACACAGTGAGGATTCATTAGCACCCTCCTATACTAGAGATATTCAAAGGCACAATTGGATGGGTTTCTTTAAAAAATTGAGGGGATATGATGATGAAGTAGCCATAGATTTGCAGTTAGCTTCAGCATGGAGATCCAGAGGTCAAAGAAGCTCCTCCAGAGCTTAGCAGCAGCATCAGGATCATCAACATCACCATCCAACACCTGCACATCAACATCAACTCAGCAACAGCATGCAGGTCTCTCCAACAACCATCAGGTAGGTACAGGTATGAAATATTCTTGACCTCTTCTCTTGAGCTTCTTATAGTTAGAAATTTGTTTTCAATACATGAGAGATGAGGTTTTATAATCTAAGGATGGGTCAGCAGTCTTAGCTACCTTCAACTAATTAATTTCAACTCACTCCTTCACTCATGCAATGTTGAAAAGTCAAATTATGAAGGGTGATGATTTCAAGGAATGAGGACATCAGTTAAAAGAAGAAATTGTTGCAAAGGCCAAAGTCACCACATCACTCCAAGCCCTCCATATAGGTTTTAACCCTATACAAAAATTACCTACATACAAATTCTTAAACAAAGAAAATAAACAATGCGAGAGCATAACCCATAAAACACATATGCACAGAGATATTTTCCCTGGATCCCAAAACCGGGACTACCAGCTTGATTTTTCATTATGTTCCTTTCAATGTTACAATACATATTTATACATGCCGAAGCATCCAATACCATGGACCGAAAAACCATCGCGTCCAATACCATGTGCGAAAATCATGCACAAAACCATAGGTAGGTTCGCCCAACCTAATATAGGGTCCAAAAAAAAATTTCCCGGGGCGCTGCCCCGGACCCCGTAGAGGGGGGCTACCCGCCCCCCTCTAACCCCTCGTTTAACTACGTAGGTTAGTCATGGAAAGAATATAACACAACTCAACAATCTCCCACTTGTTGTTTTCTTTCCACAGGGGGTCACAGGAGAGCTTAGTCATTTTTCCAGCCCTGAAACACCCATTGTTTCTCTACACCAAGAGAACTTCTCAGAGCTCACATATTTTGTCAATACATCTGCAGTATTCTTCAAAGTGTCCACCTTTACCAGCAACACCTTTTTGTCTTCTATCATATCCCTCACAAAGTGATATTGAACATCAATGTGCTTTGTCTTTGAATGATAAGCAGGGTTCTTTGCCAAGAAAATTGCACTTTTGCTGTCACAGTCTATTCTTATAGCTCCCTGTACTAACCCCATACTTGAACACAATCTCTGCAACCAAACTGCTTCCTTGCTTGCATGAGTGGCTGCCATGTATTCTGCCTCTGTAGTTGATAGTGCCACTACAGATTGTTTCTTACTCATCCAACTGACTGCACCTCCAAATAGGTTAAACAAATACCCACTTGTAGATCTTCTCTGATCCAGATCTCCAGCCCAGTCTGCATCAACAAAACCATGAATATCCAACACTCTGTCCAATCCTGGTCTTCCTTGGTAGCACAAACCATAATCACTAGTGCCACGCAAATACCTGAAAACCCGCTTCACTGCTGTCCAGTGCTCCTTCCCAGGTTTTGACATAAACCTGCTCAATACTCCCACTGCATGTGCAATGTCTAGTCTAGTACAGACCATTGCATACATCAGGCTACCGACTGCACTTACATATGGAACACGGGACATGTCCTCTTCCTCTTCTTGTGTCTTGGGACACTGTTCAGCAGATAACCTCACACCTACAGGAATAGGAACCTTCACCGGTTTACTATCCTGCATATTAAACCTCTGCAGTATTGTCTCGACATACTTCCTCTGGTTTAACCAGAGCTTCCTCTTTGCCCGATCTCTTTTAATTTCCATGCCCAAAATATAGTTTGCAGCACCAAGATCTTTCATGTCAAATTTGGAGGACAATTGGGTCTTCAAATCTTGGATAATTTCTTTGTCATTTCCAACCAGCAACATATCATCCACATACAAGACCAGATAAATAACACGGTCACCAATTAATTTAAAATACACACAATGATCTGCTTTGCTTCTGGTGAAGCCAAGTCCCCGTATAAATGTATCAAATTTCTGATACCACATCCTTGGTGACTGTTTTAACCCATACAGAGACTTCTTTAACTTGCATACCAGTTCTTTCTTACCCTTCATCGCAAAGCCTTCAGGTTGCCTCATGTAGATTTCCTCTTCCAAATCCCCGTGAAGAAATGTTGTCTTCACATCCATCTGTTCTACCTCAAAATCAAAAGCAGCAGCAACAGATAAAAGTAATCTAATAGAAGCTACCTTGGCAACAGGAGAAAAAATATCACCAAAATCAATTCCCGGCACCTGGGAATAACCTTTTGCTACCAACCGAGCTTTGTATTTCTCCACCTTTCCTTCTGCATTAGTCTTCTTCTTGAACACCCATTTGCTGCCAATGGGTTTCCTTCCAGCCGACAACTCTACCAGATCCCAAGCCTCATTTTTGTGCAAAGATGCCATTTCATCAACCATGGCCTCTTTCCAGAGTTTTCCATCCTCTGAATCCACTGCTTCCTTCACAGTTCTGGGATCATCATCAGTAATAGACAAAGCAAAATTTGAACTGAAAGCAGATGGACTATACCTTTATGGCTGCCTTCTTTCTCGACCTGATCTTCTCACAGCCGGAGTTAGTGGCTCTTCATCTTCTGATTCCTCCTCTGCTGCAGAGTCTGATTCTTCCTCCTTTGGCTCAAACTCTATCTTCTCAGGTTCCTTTGGTTGGACTTAATGTTGAATAACATCTTTTACCTCTCTGAACACCATATCTCGGCTGTACACAACCTTCCGTGTGACTGGGTTCCAAAGCTTATAACCCTTTAAACCATCCTTATACCCAATAAAGATGCACTTTTCAAATTTACTATCCAACTTGGTTCGTTTCTCCTTTGGAACATGTACATATGCATCACATCCAAATACCCTCAGATGTGAAAGAGAGGGTTTCTTACCAGTCCATACTTCTTGTGGAGTCTTATCCTCCAACGCTGATGAGGGTGATCTGTTGATCAGGTAACGTGCAGTATCCACCGCCTCTGCCCAGAATTCCTGTCCTAACCCGGCACCACTGAGCATGCTTCTTGCCCTTTCCATCAACGTCTTGTTCATTCTTTCTGCGACTCCATTTTGCTGAGGTGTATATGGAGTAGTCTTCTGCCGTGCTATACCACACTTCTTACAAAATTCTTCAAATTCCTTGCTGCAAAATTCTCCACCATTATCTGTCCTCAGCACCTTTATCTTCTTCTCTGTTTGATTTTCCGCCAGAGCCTTAAATTCTTTAAACCTGTCAAAGACTTCAGATTTCTTCTTAAGGAAATATATCCATGTATTCCTTGAGAAGTCATCTATAAATGATACATAGTACACAAACTTACCCAGTGATGGAACCTTCACAGGTCCAAACACATCACTATGCACAAGCTCTAATATTTGTTTCATCCTCTTACCACCAGAGGGGAAACTCACTCGATTGTGCTTCCCATACACACAATTTTCACAGAAATCAAAATCCAGAGAGCTATCATTCATACCTTCTACCATACCTTTACTATGAAGTATTCGAAGTCCCTTCTCTCCAATATGTCCAAGCCTTTGATGCCACAACATGGTCTTCTCTCCAGAAACCACTAGATTTTCTACTCCATTTTCAGGAACCATAGAACTATTGCACCCATCAACAACAGTGCTACCTTGCAGTTTGTACAGAGTTCCAGTCCGAACTCCCTGCATCAATATCAGTGCTCCTCGAACCATCTTGCAGGTATCTTTCTCGAACACCGTCTTTACACCTGCATCATCCAACTTGCTTACAGAAATCAGATTTCTGGCCAATGCAGGAATATGTAGAACACCCGGAAGTGTTCTAACCCTTCCACCTTGCAACTTCAACTTTACTTTTCCCCGACCAATGATTCTAGCCTTCCTATCATCTCCTAAGAAGACATCACCACCATCGTATTTCTCATACTCGCAGAACCACTCTCTATGGGGAGTGAAGTGAAAGGATGCACCTGAGTCAATCAACCATGCCTCATGATCTACATGTGTACTTGAAGAAGCCAAGTACACATCCCCACCTTCATCTGAGGTGGTTTTCGCCTCTGCAGAAGGAGCATCATCAGATCCCTTTCCTTTATCAGGAACTTTAGATTTACAATCCCTTCTGAAGTGTCCTTCCTTTCTGCATTTCTAGCACACCACCTTTGTAGGTTTTCCTGGAGATTTAGATCTCCCTCTAGATTTAGATCTCCCACTCGATGACTTATTTTTGTTTCTGTTCTGGGACCGTCCTCGTACAGACAAGGCATCACCATTCTGGTTGTCCATATTCTTTCGTCTCATCTCCTCCGTCAGCAAGGCTGAGACTATTTCATCAAACTGCAAAGCAATTGCATTGCTACCTATTGCAATAACCAGACTATCCCACGAATCTGGTAGAGAACACAATAGACTGATGCACTTATCTTCATCTGAAATTTTAATATCAACAGATAATAACTGACTTACCACAGTATTAAACGCATTCAGATGCTCTGTCACCGAGTCTCCATCTTTCATCCTCAGGTTATACAGCTTTTTCCGCAGGAACAGTTTATTCACCAGAGACTTAGATTGGTACAAAGTCCCTAACTTGACCCACAAAGCCTTTGCCGTAGCTTCCCCTGATACATTCAGCAATACTGAATCTGAGACACACAATCGTATTGTGCTCTTTGCCTTCCGATCCAATTTCTTCCATTCTTCATCGGTCACTCCCGATGGTTTAGTACCCGGATCTACCACGATCCACTGATCTTTATCGACCAACAGATCCTCCATCTTGAGTTTCCACAACTCAAAACTCTGACCATTGAACTTCTCAATCTCGATCTTTCCACTGCTCGCCATCTTCTTTCACCACCAGAATCGATCTCGCAGATCTCCCACTGAACAGGGTCTACCACAGGCCCGAGCAAAACCCCTCAGCAACAAAGGCGTCCCCTTGAAGCCAAAACAGCTCTGATACCAAATGTAGGTTTTAACCCTATACAGAAATTACCTGCATACGAATTCTTAAACAAAGAAAATAAACAATGCGAGAGCATAACCCATAAAACACATATGCACAGAGATATTTTCCCTGGATCCCAAAACCGGGACTACCAGCTTGATTTTTCATTATGTTCCTTTCAATGTTACAATACATATTTATACATGCCGAAGCATCCAATACCATGGACCGAAAAACCATCGCGTCCAATACCATGTGCGAAAATCATGCACAAAACCATAGGTAGGTTCGCCCAACCTAATATAGGGTCCAAAAAAAAATTTCCCGGGGCGCTGCCCCGTCCCCCTCAAACCCCCCGGACAGGGGGGGCTGCCGCCCCCCCTGAGATCCCCCCGCTGCGCAATCGGCACAACGAAGGGGGGCTACCGCCCCCCTCTAACCCCCCGTTTAACTACGTAGGTTAGTCGTGGAAAGAAAATAACACAACTCAACACTCCATCCACTTCATATTCACTATCTATTCATCATTTATCCATCCCATTTCATTCTTGAAAAAACAAACAAAGCATCCTCTCCATTTTCACAAACCTACACTACTCCCTTTGAGCCCTAGCATCATCATTCAATCCCTCTTCATCATTTCTCATCACTCCCATGCAGTTAGAAGACCCCAAAAGAGGAGGAATGACTACTAAAAAGATGTTTTCCAAGATGTCTCAAATCTCTTTCTAGCTTTTGTCCAAGGCCTAAATATGGGGAAAAGGCATGGGATTCAAGTTGAGGGCCTCTCCTAGGCTCAGAATACCATTTATGCTCAAAAAGGGTTTCATATAGTTTTAACAGTGTTTCCTGTAGGTTTCCTGTAGTTTTGAGGGAAATTACTACAGGATTGTCCTAGTTCTCATCTAAAGATAGATTGAAGGTTTTAGAGGTGTCCAAATGGTGGAACAAGGTAGCAAAAGGTTGATAAGGATATGGAAGACCTTGCTAAACTGAAAAATATTCAAGAACCCATCTTGAATAAGGACAAGAAATCAAGTTAATGGTCTCAAGAAACAATGATTTTTCTTTGCACAAATATGTTTTTGGGATTGTCCTTGCAGAATATGCAGCCAATATGCACAAGAGAGAGGCCATCAGGGCCATGGATGAGGCACAATGAGGTCACTAAGTTTCTCAGAGGATGAGAAACATTTTCAGTAGGGGGGTATGATGGGCCTCTAAATCAGACATAAATTAAGGCCCGGGCCTCTAAATTAAAACGTAAATTAAGGCATATGACCAGCCTTCAGCACATTAAACCTCTCTTTCTACATTAGATAATGTATTTTTAACTTTAATATATTCATTATGAAGGTTTATGAATAATTGCATATTTGTGCCTAATGTTATTTATTTTTGTGGAATATTATGAGAATATTGGGCGGATTATGAAGATTTGGAGGAGGAGATAATTTAGGGACTTGTTCCCTACTACATGAGGATCAATAATAAATAATAAATCAATAAGATATTCTGGAATTATGGCACAGATTGTGGAACTCCAATGATTGAGAAAAACTAGGAATGTGTTCCACTAATCAAGGGACTAGATATATTAATCAAGGGATTTTGGTGGGGAAAGCTTCCTCCATTCACTAGGAATGATTCCTAATCATTTTTTATAAGTACCAAGTAAAATTTGCCTCTAGGGAGAGATTTTAATTAGTGTTATTGTGGAGAAAGCTTGTATTTTTGCAACTCCATTGTATTTTCTTGCAGGGATGTAATTCTATTGATGAAAATAATGAAGATTGGCGTCATATTCAGCTTATAATCTTGTTCTTATACATAGGTCTCTGAATTTCCTTGGGCTTGGCCATCCCAAGAACCTCAAAGCCCTTTTGTATCATTTCCTTTCCTTCTTTTCACTGCTTATTCACATGCATCTCTAGTTTTTATTTCTTTCTATTTATGCATTTAGTATTAATGATTTCTTGTTGTAGGATTGAGTTAAATGGTTGATGTAAGTTCTTTTGTAGGATCACAAGCATTATTTCATCCTTGGAAAAGATTTGGAAGTTCATAGTAATCATTGAGATGCTGGGATTAGTCTTCTTATTCCCAAATCTAGATTGTTGGACCTCCTTTTTAGCAAAGAACACTAAATTTCTACTATTTTTTAGAGCATGCTAACGAGCTTCAATATAATTGATTTTGCTTGTATTAGATCACAAAAACATTCTAGTTCATAACAAAAATTACCCCATTTCATTTGCACTTGATTTGGTTAGGCATTTTTTAGATTTACTAGTTCACTAGTTCTCGAATTTCTAGACTTTCGACTAGTAATGTTTTTTTTTTTGCATGGGTTAATAGAGGTATTTTTGAGTGATTCCACTTGGAATAGGGACCTAATACATCCTAGTTAATAAAAAAAAAATTACCATCCAATTTTGATTTTATTTGCTTGGTCATTAAACCCTCACCATTTTCATCATTTTACAAGGAAACGTCTCCAAGCTTTTTGAGCAAATCCATCCATCTCCCAACTTTGGTTTTGAGTTCTGAAGTGGTCCTAGGCACTTTTTTTCTTCATTCCATCCACTAACCACCTTTCATAATCTTTCCATCACCTTAAACATCCATCCTTTTGCTCTCGGTTGTATCATGTTGGCTTTCAGGGGATCTTGTAGGTTTTTAGTACATCCTGTAGGTTTTCCTGTAGTGGCCTGTTTTGAGGCCTAATTGAGGGAAAACCTCTAGGAAGCCAAAAAAATTCACCTAAGGGTCTCCCAAACCTTCCAACCTTCCTCCATCATCCCTAAGCCACCTTCCACATCACCAAAAGAGATTAGCTTTCACACTTGTTTTTCCATAAAAAGAATAAAAAGAAAAAAAATAGATTTATTTCAGTCATTTACATGCATAGTAGTGATGTTGGACGTTTTGAATCTGCATGCTTAGGATAGTAGGAGTGCATACATGTTAACTTAGCATTATTTTGAAGCAAAATCGCTTAGCAGTTAGTTAGAAAATGGTGTGTTTTAGCATTTGATTTCAATCTCTTTCCTTGTACTTTATTTCTTGCACTAGATTAAGGTTCCATTTTGAACATTTCATTCTCTGCAATTAGTTTAGGATTTGGCTTCAGTAGATGCACTCCATTATATCATGACATAAAAGGAAGGACACATTGTATGTCTCACATATAGTTTTGATACCTATTAAGTTTGTACGAACCCCACGTTGATAATTAAAGTCGATAGCCTTAAGAGTTGCAGCATTCTTGTTGCAATACCTAGGCTCATCATAGTACTTAATGTACCATGTCGACGTGTGATCTTGTAGAGTAGTAACCAACTGTGCCATCTTTATATGATTGTCTGTAATATTCTCTGTCATCCATATAGCCTTCACAATGAACCAAAACTGATCCGGGTCATCACTTCCCAAGCCCTTGAAAAAGGGAAACTTCATGGTATTCGACATGTTGAACAGTGGCGAAGGCAGTGGTGGTGTGGGCGAAGGTGTATGTTTTGGAGGTGAATGTGGAGGTGGTGTGGGTAGATGAGGTGTTCACAGAAAACCTTGCTTTATCAATAGTATAGCGCTTCGCAATGAGGCCTGTACCACTCCCTCACCATCACTCGAAGGAGGTTTTATCAATGGGATATATGCAGGACATTCTCTCTCTTGATTTCTAAATATTCGTCCACTTCGCATATATCCAAACATCAAGGTAGTGGCATAATCTTCTTTCCACACAAGAGCATTTTAATCCAAGTATTCAAAGATCTCAAACTCTTACCTCGTGGTCCCTTGAAAAAGCGTCGCTTATGCGCATCGGCGATTACTCTTAACCTAGTATTTACTCAGATTTGTTTAAGTGTTTGATAACTTTAACATATAATGATATAATCTTCACATAAACCCTTAATGTCAATTGCGTTCACATGACAATATAACTCATGTAAAGTCGCGCATCAATACATCATTATTTCATACAATCATTATTCATCACAGCATAAAGCGCATTCATAGATAACATAAGTAAATAGAAAAAACACACAAATTTCTGCAACAATCTTCTTTATTGATAATCAGTTCAACTTACAGACTCAATACTTCCCAGCACACTTAGTTGCAGGGGTCCGCACACTCAGTTGTGGACTCTACTCTAGGCCTCTGTGCACACAGCTGCAAAGCCTCTTCTTCCCTAAGACTTTGATGATCTTTCCTTCTATTGGCCCATTACATTCATCTTCATCTTCTACTATCTGCCTTAGACATCCCTAAGACACATTATTTATACAATCCCATGGTTCGCGGACCATGGGTAGATCTACAAAACTCCGATTTAACTTACATAAAAGAGGGTAAAAACCCTTTTTGACTCTTTAATTATCTATGTGCTCTGCAACCACAATTTGTGGAGACTTTACATTTTGTAAACAAAAACTTAGGATTTTGCCCCAAACCCTGGGCTTTTTCCCCAAAACTTGACCCAGGGGACCCTATCCCAACATTCCCCTTGACCTAGTAGTTGCTCTATAGGATCCCCTCCTAGGACCCCTACTAGTTTGAGTGGTAACATTTCGGCGCCATTGTCAGGGAAACAAGACATGTGTCTTGTTTCCCTTACGACATTATTGATATATTATTTGGAAACTCCATTGGAAGAACAAAGCCCTAGTTCTTGATTGAAATTCAAAGTTAATGCTTTTAATGTGAAGCAAGAATCTATCAAGGAATTTTTTTTAATTAACCCAAGCAACTTCATTTTATTCCTAATATGAAAAATGGCATGTTTTCAAGAAGAGAGTACCCATGACTCTCCATTTGCAAAACTCAATAATAAAGAACTGCAAAAACTATAAGAAATTGTGGACAAATATGTCAAGTTTTTTGAAGATTTGTTGGAGAGCATGGATAAAGAATTCATGCTCAGGATTTGAGGAGAAACAGAAAAGCAACTCTACATAACAATGTGTTCTTATGAGAAGGATCCTAGTCATATCTTTGAACTTGAAAACCAAACTTGTGCTTTTGATATCTTGATTGATCTTATCAATGAAAAATATCATAATAAATCACAAAACCCCATAGAATGTAATCAATTCGGTGATTAGGGTGACCTTGAATAAAATTCGAGTGTGGAGGACCATCATGGAAGTAGGGAATATATGGATGAATGGAATCAACCTAAAGAAGATTGTGATGAGGACCTTCAGGATGTAAATTTAAGGACTAAGGAAGTGCATAAAATGATTGAAAGCCCTATTAAATCCCATGGTGATGAACATGATGAAGTGGGGACTTTCATTCAAGATAGGGTGCTTGAGGATATGAATATTATAGCTCCCTATGAAGATGACATTTCTGATTTCTTATGCATTAATGAGGGAAAATGGGATATGGGCAGCCATCATTATTACAGTGCAGCTAGTTATGATACCGGCATGGAAAATTAGGTTGAAATTAACTCTCCTTTTCTCCTGGACATCACTCATAATGATATGACTACTCACACCATTAAAAATGAGGATCATAGTTTTCCCATGCATGAAGAAGATTTATTAGAATTAGTGGGCCCCGTTTATGACATTAATGATGACTCTAAAAAAGGCCTTGCTTTTCCATGCCTTTTCCAGGATCCCAATAGCATATCTACATTATCCATGAGCCCTCGCCTAGGCCATTCTTGCATTATCACAATTATTGATGGAAAAAGGTATGATGCTAAGGGCAAAATATCCATTTGTCCCCCTTATACCCTTAGGATTGTAAATATGACTATCAAGAGTAACCTGCTTGTTGTGACTCCCCTTGCCATCGGTTTTCCTTTCCTCCCAATCATGATCCTATGGTGGTCATAAAGTATGATATTAATGATGGGGACCTGTTATGCAACCAACTCACAAAATAGAAGAAAAGATAGATCAACGACTTCAAAATCAGCCTCTTCGAGGGGGAAACCCCCTTTACATTACACAAATGAATAATTCTTGGATGATACAAATGACAAGACCTACTTTCTATATATAGGATTCTTAGGGGTCACAATATAATCAGATCCGACATAACAATATTCTAAGGGCACAACAATAAAAATAGTGGGCTTCTAAGGGGCACAATAATAACAATATGTGGACTACATGGGCACAAAAATACAATAAGGGGGTTGCATTAATAACAATAAGGGGCTACACTAGTAGTATATGGACCTAACATGCCCCTATCCTTCAAAAAAATGTTTTTCTCAACACTTCAATAGTTCTAGATGCTTCTATATAAAATTCTCATCCTCCCATGTGGAATCTTCAGTGGGTAAGTTCTTCCACTTGATGGGATACTCTGAAATTGATTGATTTCGTAGTTGTCGATTTCTTATTTTTGTGACTGCTTCAGGTTCCAATATGATCTTTCCTTCCTCTTCAAGTTCTAGCAATATTGTTTGAACTAGGAGCTTGTCACATATAGCCTTCTTTAAGCATGACACATGGAAAACTAGGTGCACTCGTGAAGATGCAGGAAGCTCCAATTTGTATGCCTTAGTACCAATCTTTTTTGACACCTTGTATGGACCATAATACTTTGGTGATAATTTATTATACTTCTTAGCTTGCTTTATGGACATTTGTTTGTATGGTTGTAGCCATAGAAATACTCAGTCACCTACATCAAAACTTCTTTCGTTGCGATGTTGATTTGCATGTTGTTTCATTTTATTCAGTGCCAAAGTGAGGTTATCCTTTAAGAGTTGGAGAACTTGTTGTTGATGCTCGATGTGATATTCCACTGCTTGAACCTTAGAATTTTCTATTAAATATGATGTGACTAACAGTGGATGATATCCATAAAGTTCCGTAAATGGGGTCATTTTTGCTACAGTATGGAAGGAAGTGTTATACCACCATTAGCCAGGGGAAACCACTTGAACCATTATGTATGTTTATCATATACAAAGCAACAAATATATCCTTCCAAACATTTGTTCACTATCTCAGTTTTCCCATCAGATTGGGGATGATAAGATGAGCTATGAGCTAACTGAGTACCCAAACAAGAAAATAAATTTGTCCAAAAATTTCCAAGGAAAATGGGATCTATGTCGCTTACAATAATATTTGGGTTTCCATGTAGCTTTTAAATTGTTTCCGTAAATGTAGTAGCAAATGTACTCACTTTAAATGGATGAGATAATGCACAAAAGTGTGCATACTTGCTAAGTCTATCAACTACCACCATGATGACACTCTTTCCTTTGGACTTGGGAAAACTTGTGATAAAATCCATTTAAGCTTCCTCCCAATATTGACTTGGAATGGATAAAGGTTGCAACAGACTCAGGGTCTTAATTGTCTCAACTTTATTTTGTTGGAAAACCAAACATTTCACCACAAACTTTTGAATATCAGATTTAAGGCCATCCCAAAAAAAATCCTTCTTAACCCTATGGTAAGTTTTTAAAAATATTGAGTTCCCTCCAAAGGGAGAGGTGTGCAATTTGAGAAGAATATTTTTCTTGAGTTGGGAATTCTTACATAGGTATAAGTGATATTTGTACCATAACGAATCATTTTTCTAGCTAAATGTATCAAATGTACTGGAATCTTGCTGCAACTTTTGAATGTGTTCCCACACTTCTTCTTCATTCTTCCATTCATCCCTTGCTTCGTTTATCCAATCTGATTAGATAATAGAAATGGCACAAAACAATGCTTCCACATCCACATCCTTTCTTGAGAGTGAATCTGCAACAACATTTTGCTTCCCTTTTTTGTAGATGATATCAAAGTCATAACCCAACATCTTTTTGACCCATTTTTGTTTCTCTTTTGAATAAAATCTTTTTTCTAAAAAGTATTTAAGGCTATCATGATCTTTTTTTCACCTTTAAGTGTCTTCCCATTAGGTAAGGTTGTCATTTCTTAATTGCATGTAGTATTTCCAGCATTTCCTTCTCATAAATAGCTTTGTGTAAATATTTTCCTTTGAATGGAAGACTTTTGAAAGCAATGGGTCTTCTTTCTTGCATTAAAATAGCACCAATTCCATTTCCTGAGGCATCACATTCCACAATAAACGTTTTTGTGAAATCTGGCATAGCTAAGACAAGTGCTTGGCACATTGCCTCTTTAAGATGTTCAAAGGCCTTTGTTGCTTCTGGAGTCCAATAAAATGCATCTTTCTTCAGTAATGTTGTTAGAGGTGTTGCTATTCTCCCATAATTCTTAACAAACTTGCAATAATACCCTGTCAACACGAGCAATCCTCGCAGATGCTTTATGGATGTGGGGATTTTCCATTCCTTAATGGCTTTAATTTTGCTAGGGTCTACCTTAACACCTTCATGAGATACAATATGACCCAAATATTCTACCTCTTGTACTCCAAAGAAACATTTGGAGGATTTTGCATATAATTTTTTATCCTCCAAGAGTTTGAGCACCTATTCAATATGTTGAACATGATCCTTCCAAGAC
The DNA here is from genome assembly GCA_031772625.1 of Pinus tabuliformis. Classification (NCBI taxonomy): domain Eukaryota; kingdom Viridiplantae; phylum Streptophyta; class Pinopsida; order Pinales; family Pinaceae; genus Pinus; species Pinus tabuliformis. Next base: position 912,774,920 of record CM062805.1, on the reverse strand, counting down.
TTACCGTAGATTAATATATCATCAAAAAATACTAACACAAATTTTCTAAGGAAGGGTTTGAAAATGGAATTCATCAAACCTTGAAATGTAGAAGGTGCATTGGTAAGGCCAAAAGGGATCACCAAAAATTCATAATGACCCTCATGAGTTCTAAATGTTTTTTTCAGAATGTCTTCAGTCTTCATTCTGATTTGATGATATCCTGAATGAAGATCCAACTTGGTGAAGTAAATTTCTCCATATAATTCATCCAATAATTCATCAATGACAGAATTGGAAATTTATCTTTAATAATTGTTGGGTACACAACCAAAGTCCCACATTGACTAGAGGTGGGGAGGATCATGGATATATAAGGATGGACAAATATCTCCATTGGTATGAGGCCTTTTGGGGTAAGTCCTAAAGCAAATCCATGAGGGCTTAGGCCCAAAGTGGACAATATCATACCATTGTGGAGATATGTGGTGTCCAGAGTCCTTACAAGTGGTATCAGAGCCATGCCCCGAAGTTAGCCAAGTGGATGAATCCTCGGAATACCGAACGAAGGTGGTGGGCCCCGGTAATATCACGATGGGATCCGTGGATGAGCTCGGTTAGACAGGCGGTGTGCTTTGGATTCTTCATGGACGTGTCCTGGCCCCAACACGGTGAAGAGGAGTTGACCTGGGATAGAGCAAGCTCTCGAGGCAGGTGGTGCTCCATGTAAGGCGTGTGCTTCCAACGCATTGGAGCGGAGAATCCTGGTTGGTAGAGAGTGGATGGATGGATAATCGTTTGAGGGGAGGCTCGAAGGTCCTTTGTTCGAGGGGAGGATTTTTGGGTATACGACCAAAGTCCCACATTGACTAGAGGTGGGGAGGATCATGGATATATAAGGATGGACAAATATCTCCATTGGTATGAGGCCTTTTGGGGTAAGTCCTAAAGCAAATCCATGAGGGCTTAGGCCCAAAGTGGACAATATCATACCATTGTGGAGATATGTGGTGTCCAGAGTCCTTACAATAATGAGCTTGTTGAGCTCCCTATAATCTGAACACATGCACCATGATCCATCCTTCTTGTGCACCAATATTACTAGAGCAAAGAAATAACTTTGACTAGGTTGAATTATACCAGCTTCTAGCATTTCTGCAACCATAAGTTCAATTTCACTCTTTTGAGCATATGGATATATGTAAGGAATCATGTTTGGAGGAACACTTCCTGGAAATCAAATGAATAACATGATCATGATAATGAATAGGTGGTTTTAGAGCCTAGATTTACCTCAGGCTGAAAAGGTAAGATTCTAGGTCAACATCAAACCATGCTCAGCCTCGTAGCTAGCCCTACGAGGACAGGAGAGGGCTCTCTCTGGGTCAATCTCAGCAAAATATAATCAGAAGGGGCTTGAGATGACTGATTTAACAACTAATCTTAGGCTAGGTATGAAGTGCAAGGATCTAATTTGAGTTTTTGGTGGTTTTGTTGGAATCAAGGGAAAGGCAATTTTGGGTCCGGGAATGAAGGCCAGTTTTGCAAAGTTCTGATTGGGGCAAGAAAGGCAATCATTTTGATGCTTTGATTTGTAAATATGGAGGGTTCAGACTGGTGAGAAACTGAAGAGGGCAAGAGTGTATCAAGAATCCTCTTCAAACTGAAGAAAACATTGAAAATTAAACAACATTGAAAGGCAGAGCACAGCAAGCTAATGAATTCTACCTTTGTCACTCATTTGTTTAATTTCAGAAGCAAAAGAGAAAGGAAATGGTACATACAATATCAGTGAACTTACAAATTACATAGAGAAGAACACCATCAAAACATAGAGCCACAGCGATCGCAAAAAGTGCTGCAAACCTTGGTCTTTCCTTTGCCAAACATGCAGAAATCAAATGTACAATGGAGTGCCAAGCAATCCCAAGTGTCCAACACTGAAAATCACTGAGAAGTTACATGTATAGGCAAGCTTAACTCATTCCCATGCCTCTAGGGGTCGATCTCATCATTCTAGGAGCTTTTTCAACCATATCTAAACAAGGAACTGAAAAATAGGCAATGAAACAACTTGCCTCTATATGTTAGGAAACTGATTCATTCAATTGTTTTTCACTTTTTAGTGAATGAATCTACTAAAACAAGTAAATATGTGCCAACATTACATCATGTTCATGAAATTACATCAAGGTAGATCAAGAGTTACATGAAAAAGTGAAACTAGTCAAAACTGGGCGAAATTCTGAGCTGCTGAGTGAAAAATAGGCCAAAATTCTCTATCTGTCGCGCCCAAAACCTGTATCTACAGAACAACTTTGAGGTTGATTTTGAGGCCCTTCCCGATGTCCAAATTGAGCTCATGATAGCTCGTTGGAAAGCCCTGCCTGTCTACTTTCCAACCAAAGTAGAATTTCTGGATTGGGATGTCATTTTCCCCTCCAAAACTTCAATCTCCCAAGACTGCTTCCTATGGGTGCAAAAAGTGGCAGAGAGGTCATTTTTAGGGTGTTTTTGACCCTTTAAGAAACCCAGAACTTGATGAAATCCTTAGGTAATTCATAGGCATGCATAACTTTTCATAAAAAAATACAGAAATGTAAATTTTTCCTCCTGCAGAGCTGCCAATTATAAGCGCGCACCAAGTGGCACTACGCGTTGGGCGGAAAAACCTATTTTAGACCAAAATTTTCAAAATTGACAAAATTTTCTCTAAATTTGCTGAAATTTGGACTGAAGGTCTATCATCAAGTATCATGCTCAGCCAAAGAAGCTTCGACCAAGATCATGTCTTTTCATGCCTCCTCGATGCCTTCTTCATTTATGTTGCCTGAGGTGAATATGAAGAGTTTAGTGCTTTTGCCAAAGGTGTCAAATAAGTGGTGGTATGGGAGGGACAGTGGGTACAGTGGACTGTCGGGTGAAATTAAAATACAATAACAGTCACTTGACTGTGTTTATAAATGTGGGTTTAAGGATTTAGGAATTTTGCAAATGATATGGGAGATGGTAGGGTTTAGAGATAGGGATAATAGGATTTAGGAACAAGTAATATGTGTAATTCTATAAGGGAATAGAGAAAAAAGGGGAGGCACTGTATGATGATGTGACAATGGTGGGAAATGGAAACATAGATGAGAAATGGAATTGGAGTGTTTTGGCACCAAAGTCAAATTTTGACATTCTAATTCAAACCCTAAGGGAGCAGTTTTTTATATGAGTATAGGGTTTTAACATTCAAATTCTCCAAACGAACCTTCTAAAACCACACCAAACACTACTCAATGGCCATTGCAAGATGATTTGACTTACACGGAGCATAGGAGATTGAGTTGTTTAAATTTATGGAACAGTGGCAAAGTTTTTAATGTGTCGGCCTTGTGCACGCCGCACACAACCCAGTGCACCGTGCACGTTCAAAAAGAACACTGCAGTGGGCAGCTCTATGCGCTGCGCACTTTATATGCGCCACGACCACCTCTCAACGCGCCGCAACTGTAATTTCGTCAACAGTTCAGCCTTCAAAACACAGTTTTTCCCTCCAACTGATTTCCCCATGATTTCTCTTGGCTCCTAGCTGACCTTTGTTATGCCAATGAATCGTGAAATAAATGAAAATATCTTTAATGGCATGGACTTCGATTTTTGATTTAAAAAACCCACTGTTTGAAGACTTTAACACTTTTACAAGAGAACTCTGTTTTGCTTGTTTCCTCTTGATTTTTGAGCTAATGATGAATCTCTTTGTCTGTTCTACAGGGATGGATGGCATGGTGTTTGGCAAAGGCGACCAGGGCTGCGCCTGAAGGACTTTACAACTGAAACAACTTTAAAAATCACATGGTATTTATTACAAAAGACGAAATTTGACGATTTTTCTTCAAAACAGAGTTTTGAAGAAAAGTAATGATCAAAGATTGAAATGATGAAATTTGCGATGAAAAATTATTGTGAGCCTCCCTCATGTGCCTGCGGACATTATTAAACACTTTGAAGATGAAACCCTAGACCTAATGACTAAAATGACTCTTTGCTGACCACGAGACTAAACAAGACTGTACATGACTTTAAAATTGACTTTGATGAGCAAACATGGACCAGCAGATACACGACATGAGGGAGATGAGTGACAAGACCCTTCCATCAGAAGATCGATGCTCCTAATGGAATGAAAATGACTGAACATGAATGAGACCCCTAAAATGAAATGCAACAAAAGAGATTTTGATCTCTGACGGAGGGCTGAAGAGACCGACTCTAACATTGGCTCCAATGGGGATGGTAGCTCCTTGGAGGTGCCAAGGACCGCAGATCTTTGGGAGAGCAGACAGTGCCTTCAGCCATTGGGCAATGGAGTCAAAACACTAAAACTGACATTATGCAGACTGACTCTGACTTAAGACTAAAACTGAAAACCATAATAAAACCAAACATGACTAAATCATAACTAACAAACTAGAAAGATGCTCATATTTGAGCTTATTCATCAAACCTACTCTAATTGTTCTTTTCACCACCCGATCAAGTGAAATGGAACAGCCAATGCAACCACGTAAGCATCCTGGCTGATATTTGATTTCTTCCCAGATGCTTTCTGATGCGCAGGAAAAGGGAAGAATCGAAAGGCAACTCCCATGGAAACTTGGAATCAAGTTGACTGTTGATAAGCTTGCAAAGCATGAATTGACTGGATAACTTCAAGAATACTGCGAAAGGATCTTCATAAACATTGCTATTGATTTCCATTAACACATTACTGCTCTGGTCCAAGTAGTCTACATAGCTGCATATTAAGATTTTCCTCACATCTGTGTTGTCTTTCTTTGGTGATAGTAACAGGTTGTCAAAAGGATCTTGTTCGTGAATAACCAAACTCGGTTGTTGATTCCAAACAAAATAGAAGTCTCCTTTATCAATCTTCTCATATGACTGCAAACCTTGGTATGGGGTATGCAATGAACAATCTGTTAAATAAGACAATGAAGGAGACTTTTGAATAAGATTATTATCAACATTCTTATCTGGCACATGGTTAGCCAATGGGGAAGAACTTTTACAGCAAACATCATCCAACACACGAGCAATAGGATGATCAAAATTTTGAGAAGACTGATGCGATGTATCCATTAAAACTGTATGACATCCTACTGGTTGTTCATCTTTTTCTTTAGAGATATTACGAAGATTCTGCCTTATAAATTGAAATGCTTCGAAACAAAAGGGTACAGAATCCTCTTGCATCATTAGATCATGTATTTCAGATTCCACGCCTTCATCTATAATCTGGCCTTCAATTGTGTTTGGTGGCTGCAAATCTAGTGTTAGGGAGGGTTTTGTATCCAAAATGATTTCATCAATCATTTCAGGGGAAGATTTCTCATTAACAACTTTCTCAAGAATTTCGCTATTTGTCTCATCCTCAACATTAAAACTGAGAAATTGTTGACTTCCTACAAGTTGTTCATTTGAAAATTTACTATGCAATTTACCCTTCAAAAACTGAAATGATTCAAAACAAAATGGTATGGAATCATCTTGTATCATTTGATCACATGTGCCAGCTTCCATGTCTTCATCTGCAACTTAACAAGTAATGGCTTTTGGGGACTGCAAAGCTAAATATGAAAAGTATAGAACAAAGTTTTCGTCGCCCTCAAGAGGGTCTGAATCAAGACTTTTTGACAGCTGATTTTTGATTGCATGGAAGTTGTCTCTGATGAACTGAAATGAATCAAAACAAAAAGGTAAACATCCTTCACTTACTTCACAATTTGCTGCACTTTCCTTGTCATTGTCATAGCTGATATGCATTAGTTGATCACTGTACGCGAGCTGTTGAAAGTGAACTTCTTCCTCCCACAAACTAGCTGTTGATTTGGCTGCAAGATTAGCTTTTGTTTGGAGAACATAATCATCATCATCATACTGATCAAACTGAGGCAAATCATCAATATAAAAGACATCATCAAGCATACATGTCATATCAATAGATCTCTCTTCTCCAAGATGATCTACAAAACAATCATTATCAGATCTATGACAACTAGGATAAGAAAGAAGATGTTTTGGATCAGCAACTTGTTCTTCTTCAATCAACGAGCCATGGGTTGGAACATTATACTCATTCCTTGTGATGATCCTTTGAATCATCTCTTCCACTGCACTTACCAAAATGTCAAGCTTTACCTCTAGAGATGTCGATTTCTCCGGATCTATGTTTTTCATCTCTTCTTCCTTCAACTTTGCCCTTCAGATCAGCAAATGAGCTTCTACAGCTACTGCATTGTTTTTCATCTCTTCAAGTGTTGCAAGATTCCTTTCTCTCAGCTGGAACTCCATTTCCGGATCAAAGGCACCCGAGTAGTGCTAGAGATCGGATCCAGGAGGAGGTCTTATATTAACCGGCATCGAATAATAAACATGGTTAAATCTAGTAGAAAATTGTTGTACTGTCTCCCCTGGCTGTCTTTTCAACTGGTTATACTCTTCTATAATCAAGAAAGGGTTTTGTTTAACCACCCACCTGTCGATGAAAAATTTGACGAACTGCTAGAAATCTGAGATGCTCGCATCAAGCAGGGTTTTGAACCAACTCTTGACTTTGCCTTGCAAAGAAAGAGAAAAAAGCCTAATACTGACATCTTCCTCATCAACTTCAAAAAGATCAAGAAAAGACTCAAAATTCATAACATGTCTCTCAGCAGTGATGTTGTCATGTTCACCATCAAATCTTGGTAGATATAGGTCATGATTTTTAGGGAAAGCATGGAATATATGAGGTAAAATCAGAGGCTTGTATCAATCTGGAATTTTACAAGGTAGTGGGGTATGTACAGAAGTTGTAGAATCAGTCTTGGTCTCTTGAGGCTCATCAATTTGATGACGGTCATCACAAGATTCAGAAAAAAAAGGGTCTTGATCAAGCTCAAAGGCGTGCAAATCTTTGGTATTCACAATCTTCAAAGAGAAGGAATCAAATGCAGGTCGAGGATCTTTTCTCAAACATAGTATACTTTGCAAAGCCTTCTTGACATTCTCGGGAAAAGAGAAGAAATAATTTAGAACAAAGAACAAAATGTATTGGATGAAATTCCAACTTGAATACCTGATCTGTCCATATTGTCCTTTCATGTTTCTACTGGTCAGGTTCATCCTCCAATGGAGTCCTTGGACCTGATTTCGAAAATGATTTGGAATCACCAAGTGAATGATTTCAGCCTTGCTGTGTCTAATCGTTATCCACCATCAACAATCAGATCTGAACTTGATACATGTTACTGGGGCAATTTGCAAGTCAGATGTTTTAGCTTATAAGACTAGACCGAGATTGACTGAAGCAGCTTTTATCTACTTGCGCTAATGCAAAGAAAAAGCGTTTCAAAGGCTACCTGGCTAACTTCAGGATCCGTCTGTAGTATACAAAGCCAAACAATGAAAATAAACTTTCTTCCCCAGTATGGTCACCACTATGTTAGAGCCTATATTTACCTCAGGCTGAAAAGGTAAGATTCTAGGTCCACATCAAACCATGCTCAGCCTCGTAGCTAGCCCTACGAGGACAGGAGAGGGCTCTCTCCAGGTCAATCTCAGCAAAAGATAATCAGATGGGGCTTGAGATGACTGATTTAACAACTAATCTTAGGCTAGGTATGAAGTGCAAGGATTTAATTTGAGTTTTTGATGGTTTTGTTGGAATCAAGGGAAAGGCAATTTTGGGTCCGTGGATGAATGCCAGTTTTGCAGAGTTCTGATTGGGGCAAGAAAGGCAATCGTTTTGATGCTTTGATTTGTAAAGATGGAGGGCTCAGACTGGTGAGAAACTGAAGAGGGCAAGAGGGTATCAAGAATCCTCTTCAAACTGAAGAAAACATTGAAAATTAAACAAAAATGAAAGGCAAAGCACAACAAGCTAATGAATTCGACCTTTGTCACTCATTTGTTTAATTTTAGAACCAAAAGAGAAAGGAAATGGTACATACAATATCAGTGAACTTACAAATTACATAGAAAAGAACACCATCAAAACATAGAGCCACAGGGATCCCAAAAAGTGTTGCAAACCCTGGTCTTTCCTTTGCCAAAAATGCAGAAATCAAATGTACAATGGAGTGCCAAGCAATCCCAAGTGTCCAACCCTGAAAATCACTGAGAAATTACATGATATAAGCAAGCTTAACTCATTCCCATGCCTCTAGTGGTCGAGCTCATCATTCTAGGAGTTGTTTCAACCATATCTAAACAAGGAACTGAAAATTAGGCAATGAAACAACTTGCCTCTATATGTTAGGAAACTGATTCATTCAGTTGTTTTTCACTTTTTAGTGAATGAGTCTACTAAAACAAGTAAATATGTGCAAAAATTACATCATGTTTATGAAATTACATCAAGGTAGATCAAGAGTTACATGAAAAAGTGAAACTAGTCAAAACTGGGCGCAATTCTAAGCTGCGGAGTGAAAAATAGACCAAAATTCTCTATGTGCCGCGCCCAAAACCTATATGCGTAGCACAACTTTGAGGCTTATTTTGAGGCCCTTCCCAAAGTACAAATTGAGCTCATGATAGCTCGTTGGAAAGCCCCACCTATCTGCTTTCCAACCCAAGTGGAATTTTTGGATTTGGATGCCATTTTCCCCTCCAAAACTTCAATCTCCCAAGACTGCTTCCTGTGGGTGCAAAAAGTGGCAGAGAGGTCATTTTTAGGGTGTTTTTGACCCTTTAAGCAACCCAGAACTTGATGAAATCCTTAGGTAATTCATAGGCATGCATAAATTTTCATAAAAAATCTAGAAATGTAAATTTTTCCTCCCACAGAGTTGCCAATTATAAGCACGTGCCAAGTGGCAGTACGCGTTGGGCGGAAAAACCTGTTTTAGACCAAAATTTTCAAAATTGACAAAATTTTGTCCAAATTTTCTGAAATTTGGACTGAAGGCCTATCATCAAGTATCATGCTCAACCAAAGAAGCTTCGGCCAAGATCATGTCTTTTCATGCCTCCTCAATGCCTTCTTCATTTATGTTGCCTAAGGTGAATATGAAGAGTTTGGTGCTTTTGCCAAAGGTGTCAAATAAGTGGTGGTATGGGAGGGACTATGGGGAAATAGGGACAGTGGGTACAGTGGACTGTCAGGTGAAATTAAAATACAATAACAGTCACTTGACTGTGTTTTAGGAATGTGGGGTTTAAGGATTTAGGAATTTTGCAAATGATATGGGAGATGGTAAGGTTTAGGGATAGGGATAATAGGATTTAGGAACAAGTAATATGTGTAATTTTATAAGGGAATAGGGAAAAAGGGGGGGGCACTATATGATGATATGACAGTGGTGGGAAAGGGAAACACAGATGAGAAATGGAATTGTAGTGTTTTGGCACCAAAGTCAAATTTTGACATTCTAATTCAAACCCTAAGGGAGCAGTTTTTGATATGAGTATAGGGTTTAAATTTTAACATTCAAATTCTCCAAAAGAACTCTAAAACCACACCAAACACTATTCAATGGCCATTGCAAGATGATTTGACTTACACGGAGCATAGGAGATTGAATTGTTTAAATTTATGTAACAGTGGCAAAGTTGTTAATGTGTCGGCCCTGTGTGCCGCGCACACAACTCAGTGCACCACGCACTTGATATGCACCGCGCACATTCAAAAAGAACACTGCAGTGGGTGGCTCTATGCGCCGCGCACTTTATATGCGCCGCGACCACCTCTCAATGCACCGCGACTATAATTTCGTCAATATTTCAACCTTCAAAACACAGTTTTTCTTTCCAACTGATTTCTCCATGATTTCTCTTGGCTCCTAGCTGACCTTTGCTATGCCAATGAATCATGAAATAAATGAAAAAATCTTTCATGGCATGGACTTTGATTTTTTACTTAAAAAACCCATTGTTTGAAGACTTTAACACTTTTACAAGAGAACTCTGTTTTGCTTGTTTCCTTTTGATTTTTCAGCTGATGATGAATCTCTTTATCTGTTCTGCAGGGATGGATGGCATGGTGTTTGGAAAAGGCGACCAGGGTTGCGCCTGAAGGAATTTACAACTGAAACAACTTTGAAAATCACATGGTATTTATTACAAAAGATGAAATTTGACGATTTTTCTTCAAAACAGAGTTTTGAAGAAAAGTCATGATCAAAGATTGCGATGATGAAATTTGCAATGAAAACTTATTATGAGCCTCCCTCATGTGCCTGCGGACATTATTAAACACGTTGAAGATGAAACCCTAGACCTAATGACTAAAATGACTCTTTGTTGACCACGAGACTAAACAAGATTGTACATGACTTTAAAATTGACTTTGTTGAGCAGACATGGACCAAAAGATACACGACATGAGGGAGATGAGTGACAAGACCCTTCCGTCAGAAGATCGATGCTCCTAATGGAATGCAAATGACTGAACATGAATGAGACCCCTAAAATGAAATGCAACAAAAGAGATTTTGATCTCTGACGGAGGGCTGAAGAGACCGACTCTAACATTGGCTTCAATGGGGATGGTAGCTCCTTGGAGGTGCCAAGGACCGCAGAGCTTTTGGAGAGCAGACAGTGCCTTCAGCCATTGGGCAATGGAGTCAAACACTAAAACTAACATTATGCAGACTGACTCTGACTTAAGACTAAAACTGAAAACCATAATAAAACCAAACAGGACTAAATCATAACTAACAAACTAGAAAGATTCTCATATTTGGGCTTATTCATCAAACCTACTCTAATTTTTCTTTTCACCACCCAATCATGTGAAATGGAACAGCCAATGCAACCACGTAAGTGTCCTGGCTGGTATTTGATTTCTTCCCAGATGCTTTCTGATGCGCAGGAAAAGGGAAGAATCGAAAGGCAACTCCCATGGAAACTTGGAATCAAGTTGACTGTTGATAAGCTTGCAAAGCATGAATTGACTGGATAACTTCAAGAATACTGCGAAAGGATCTTCATAAACATCGCTATTGATTTCCATTAACACATTACTGCTCTGGTCCAAGTAGTATGCATAGCTGGATATTAATATTTTCCTCACATCTATGCTGTCTTTCTTTGGTGATAGTAACAGGCTGTCAAAAGGATCATGTTCGTGAATAACCAAACTCTGTTGCTGATTCCCAATAGAACAGAAGTCTCCTTTATCAATCTCCTCATATGACTACAAACCTTGGTATGGGGTATGCAATGAACAATCTGTTAAACAAGACAATGAAGGCGACTTTTGAATAAGATTATTATCAACATTCTTATCTGGCACATGGTTAGCCAATGGGGAAGAACTTTTACAGCAAACATCATCCAACACATGAGCAATAGGATCATCAAAAATTTGAGAAGACTGTTGCGATGTATCCATTAAAACTGTATGACATCCTACTGGCTGTTCATCTTTTTCTTTAGAGATATTACGAAGATTCTGCCTTATAAACTGAAATGCTTCGAAACAAAAGGGTACAAAATCCTCTTGCATCATTAGATCATGTATTTCAGATTCCACGCCTTCATCTATAATCTGACCTTCAATTGTGTTTGGTGGCTGCAAATTTGGTGTTAGGGAGGGTTTTGTATCCAAAATGATTTCATCAATCATTTCAGGGGAAGATTTCTCATTAACAACTTGCTCAAGAATTTCGCTATCTGTCTCATCCTCAACATTAAAACTGAGAAATTGTTGACTTCCTACAAGCTGTTCATTTGAAGATTTACTATGCAATTTACCCTTCAAAAAATGAAATGATTCAAAACAAAATGGTATGGAATCATCTTGTATCATTTGATCACATGTGCCAGCTTCCATGTCTTCATCTGCAACTTGACAAGTAATGGCTTTCAGGGACTGCAAAGCTAAATATGAGAAGTTTGGAACAAACTTTTCATCGCCCTCAAGAGGGTCTGAATCAAGACTTGTTGACAGCTGATTTCTGATTGCATGGAAGTTGTCTCTGATGAACTGAAATGAATCAAAACAAAAAGGTAAAGATCCTTCACTTACTTCACAATTTGCTGCACTTTGCCCGTCATTGTCATAGCTGATATGCATCGGTTGATCACTATACTCGAGCTGTTGAAAGTGCACTTCTTCCTCCCATAAACTAGCTGTTGATTTGTCTACAAGATTAGCTTTTGTTTGGAGAACATAATCATCAACATCATACTGATAAAACTGAGGCAAATCATCAATATAAAAGACATCATCAAGCATACATGTCATATCAACAGATCTCTCTTCTCCAAGATGATCTACAAAACAATCATTATCGGATCTATGACAACTAGGAAAAGAAAGATGTTTTGGATCAGCAACTTGTTCTTCTTCAATCAACGAGCCATGGGTTTGAACATTATACTCATTCCTTGTGATGATCCTTTGCATCATCTCTGTTGGGCTCCAAAAATGGCACTCATTACCATACATTTTTCACCTATGCTTCCATTATTTCACTCACTATTCATCACCTTGTCACTCCATTTTTCCTACTATTCACCATTAATGGGTCTCATTCATATTTTCCAAATATTGTTTATTTTTAAGCATTTTTGAGAGAAATTCTTGATTAAATATTAGAAAATAATATATTTTACTTTATATATGGAAAGTGGGTTGTTTTGGTGACATGTGTAGGTTCCAAGGAAGCTTCCAAGACACCTTTATGTGGCCTTGAATGATCAAATTCGAATTTGATAAGATAAACCTCATGGAGAATATCATGGACCTCATGGAGGAAATCATGGAGGATAGGGTTATGTGTCTAGATGGTTGAGAAATGTATGGAACTAAAAGAGAGATTAATGGATCATCATTATGAGTTTGTTATCTCCTCTCATTGTATAAATAGGAGTACCTCCTCCATTCCAAAGGAGAGGACTCTTAGAGCATTGTATCCAACTTATGATGGCATAGAATAAAGCTTCATTTTTCATACATTTCCATTATGTAGTTTTATTTCCATTATGTAGTTTTTAGATATAAGTTTGCTTAATGTAGTATATGGAATAATTTGTCTTGTTCTTAGGAGAATTGAGCTCACTCTAAAAGGATGAGAGAAACATGTTATTTCATATTAGATCTTATTTCATTTACTTGTTTAGATGTTTGAGGATTTGTTTGTGATTGATGAATGAGTTTTAAATTAGAATCTAATCAACATATGAGAGGACAACTAAGGGTCTAAGTTAGGCTCTCTCTCTCTATTTGATTTGTATGATAATTGAAATTCATTCTTTTGCTTTTATGTTTCAAGTATCATATGAGGAGATACCAAGAGTCTAAGTTAGGCTCTCTCTCCATTGATTTATATGGTAATTGAAATTCATTCTTTTATGCTTTTAAGTTTTAAGTTATTTCATTTCTTATGTTTATGGATGAATCTTAGTTTAGTTTGGATTAGTACATGAGAGGACAATCAAGAGACTAAGTTAGTCTTTCTCTCTCTTTGAATCTGAACAACAATTAAAGTTCATTCTCTTTTCTTTATTTCAAGTTTCTGGTTTTATGAATGATTTCTCTATGATACTGTAGGGAAGGACAACCAGGACCTCCTTAGTTAGGAGCCTCTTCCCTTGCATATTGTATTGAATCGTAAATAATTTCATTAGACATAGAGTTAGTTGCCTACTCTTGCATATATATTGCTGGCACCATCACAAGCTTACGAGTTTCCCTGGTTGATAATTTAATGCAGCAATTTAAGCCCAATAAATTGCCCAACAATCTCTTCCACTACACTTACCAAAATGTCAAGCTTTACCTCTAGAGATGTCGATTTCTCCAGATATATGTTTTTCATCTCTTCTTCCTTCAACTTTGCCCTTCCGATCAGCAAATGCGCTTCTACATCTACTGCACTTTTTTGCATCTCTTCAAGTGTTGCAAGATTCCTTTCTCTTAGTTGGAACTCCATTTCCGGATCAAAGGCACCTGGGTAGTGCAAGAGAGCGGATCGAGGAGGAGGTCTTATATTAACCGGCATCGAATAATAAACATGGTTAAATCTGGCAGAAAATTGTTGTACTGTCTCCCCTGGCTGTCTTTTCAGCTGGTTATACTCTTCTATAATCAAGAAAGGGTTTTGTTTAACCACCCACCTGTCGAGGAAAACTTTGATGAACTGTTGGAAATCTAAGATGCTCGCATCAGGCAGGGTTTTGAACCACCTCTTGACTTTGCCTTGTAAAGAAAGAGCAAAAAGCCTAATACTAACATCTTCTTCATCAACTTCAAAAAGATCAAGAAAAGACTCAAAATTCAGAAAATGTCTCTCAGCAGTGATGTTGTCGTGTTCACCATCAAATCTTAGTAGATATAGGTCATGATTTTTAGGGAAAGCATGGAATATATGAGGTAAAATCAGAGGCTTGTATCGATCTGGAATTTTACAAGGTAGTGGGGTATGTACAGAAGCTGTAGAACCAGTCTTGGTCTCTTGAGGCTCATCAATTTGATGACGGTCATCACAAGATTCAGAAAAAGGGTCTTGATCAAGCTCAAAGGCGTGAAAATATTTGGTATTCACAATCTTCATAGAGAAGGAATCAAATGCAGGTCGAGGATCTTTTCTCAAACATAGTATACTTTGCAAAACCTTCTTGACATTCTCGGGAAAAGAGAAGAAATAATTTAGAACAAAGAACAAAATGTCTTGGATGAAATTCCAACTTGAATACCTGATCTGTCCATATTGTCCTTTCATGTTTCTGTTGGTCAGGTTCATCCTCCAATGGAGTCCTTGGATCTGATTTCGAAAATGATTTGGAATCGCCAAGTGAATGATTTCAGCCTTGCTGTGTCTGATCGTTATCCACCATCAACAATCTGATCTGAACTTGATACATGTTACTGGGGCAATTTGCAAGTCAGATGTTTTAGCATATAAGACTAAACCAGAGATTGACTGAAGCAACTTTTATCTACTTGCGCTAATGCAAAGAAAAAGTGTTTCGAAGGCTACTTGGCTAACTTCAGGCTCCATCTGTAGTCTACAAAGCCAAACATTGAAAATAAACTTTCTTCCCCAGTATGGTCGCCACTATGTTAGAGCCTAGATTTACCTTAGGCTGAAAAGGTAAGATTCTAGGTCCACGTCAAACCACGCTCAACCTCGTAGCTAGCCCTACGAGGACAGTAGAGATCTCTCTCCGGGTCAATCTCAGAAAAAGATAATCAAATGGGGCTTGAGATGACTGATTTAACAACTAATCTTAGGCTAGGTATGAAGTGCAAGGATTTAATTTGAGTTTTTGGTGGTTTTGTTGGAATCAAGGGCAAGGCAATTTTGGGTCTGGGGATGAAGGCCAGTTTTGCAGAGTTTTGATTGGGGCAAGAAAGGCAATCGTTTTGATGCTTTGATTTGTAAAGATGGATGGTTCAGAATGGTGAGAAACTGAAGAGGGCAAGAGGGTATCAAGAATCCTCTTCAAACTAAAGAAAACATTGAAAATTAAACAAAACTGAAAGGCAGAGCATAGCAAGCTAATGAATTCTACCTTTGTCACTCATTTGTTTAATTTCAGAAGCAAAAGAGAAAGGAAATGGTACATGCAATATCAGTGAACTTACAAATTACATAGAGAAGAAAACCATCAAAACATAGAGCCACAGGGATCCCAAAAATTGTTGCAAACCCTGGTCTTTCCTTTGCCAAAAATGCAGAAATCAAATGTACAATGGAGTGCCAAGCAATCCCAAATGTCCAACCCTGAAAATGACTGAGAAATTACATGATATAGGCAAGATTAACTCATTCCCATGCCTCTAGGGGTCGAGCTCATCATTCTAGGAGCTGTTTCAACCGTATCTAAACAAGGAACTGAAAAATAAGCAATGAAACAACTTGCCTCTATATGTTAGGAAACTGATTCATTCAGTTGTTTTTCACTTTTTAGTGAATGAATCTACTAAAACAAGTAAATATGTGCCAAAATTAAATCATGTTCATGAAATTACATCAAGGTAGATCAAGAGTTACATGAAAAAGTGAAACTAGTCAAAACTGGGCAAAATTCTGAGCTGCTGAGTGAAAAATAGGCCAAAATTCTCTATCTACCGTGCCCAAAACCTGTATCTACAGAACAACTTTGAGGCTGATTTTGAGGCCCTTCCCGATGTGAAAATTGAGCTCATGATAGCTCGTTAGAAAGCCCTGCCTGTCTACTTTCCAACCAAAGCAGAATTTCTAGATTGGGATGTCAATTTCCCCTCCAAAACTTCAATCTCCCAAGACTGCTTCCTGTGGGTGCAAAAAGTGGCAGAGAGGTCATTTTTAGGGTGTTTTTAACCCTTTAAGCAACCCAGAACTTGATGGAATCCTTAGGTAATTCATAGGCATGCATAAATTTTCATAAAAAATCCAGAAATGTAAATTTTTCCTCCTGCAGAGCTGCCAATTATAAGCGCGCACCAAGTGGCACTACGCGTTGGGCGGAAAAACCTGTTTTAGACCAAATTTTTCAAAATTGACAAAATTTTCTCCAAATTTGCTGAAATTTGGACTGAAGGTCTATCATCAAGTATCATGCTCAGCCAAAGAAGCTTCGACCAAGATCATGTCTTTTCATGCCTCCTCGATGCCTTCTTCATTTATGTTGCCTGAGGTGAATATGAAAAGTTTGGTGCTTTTTCCAAAGGTGTCAAATAAGTGGTGGTATGGGAGGGACTGTGGGGAAATAGGGACAGTGGGTACAGTGGACTGTCGGGTGAAATTAAAATACAATAACAGTCACTTGACTGTGTTTATAAATGTGGGGTTTAAGGATTTAGGAATTTTGCAAATGATATGGGAGATGGTAGGGTTTAGGGATAGGGATAATAGGATTTAGGAACAAGTAATATGTGTAATTTTATAAGGGAATAGAGAAAAAAGGGGAGGCACTATATGATGATGTGACAATGGTGGGAAAGGGAAACACAGATGAGAAATGGAATTGGAGTGTTTTGGCACCAAAGTCAAATTTTGACATTCTAATTCAAACCCTAAGGGAGCAGTTTTTGATATGATTATAGGGTTTAAATTTTAAGATTCAAATTCTCCAAACGAACCTTCTAAAACCACACCAAACACTATTCAATGGCCATTGCAAGAGGATTTAACTTACACGGAGCATAGGAGATTGAGCTGTTAAATTTATGGAACAGTGGCAAAGCTTTTAATGTGTCGGCCCTGTGTGCCACACACACAACCCAGTGCGCCGCGCACTTTATATGCGTCATGCACGTTCAAAAAGAACACTGCAGTGGGTGGCTCTACACGCCACGCACTTTATATGCTCCGCGACCACCTCTCAACGTGCCGCGACTGTAATTTCGTCAACAGTTCAGCCTTCAAAACACAGTTTTGCCCTCCAACTGATTTCTCCATGATTTCTCTTGGCTCCTATCTAACCTTTTCTATGCCAATGAATCATGAAATAAATAAATAAAAACTTTCATGGCATAGACTTCGATTTTTTATTTAAAAAACCCTATGTTTGAAGACTTTAACACTTTTACAAGAGAACTCTGTTTTGCTTGTTTCCTTTTGATTTTTGAGCTGATGATGAATCTCTTTATCTGTTCTGCAGGGATGGATGGCATGGTGTTTGGAAAAGGTGACCAGGGCTATGCCTGAAGGACTTTACAACTGAAACAAATTTGAAAATCACATGGTATTTATTACAAAAGACGAAATTTGACAATTTTTCTTCAAAAAGAGTTTTGAAGAAAAGTCATGATCAAAGATTGCGATGATGAAATTTGCAATGAAAACTTATTGTGAGCCTCCTTCATGTGCCTATGGACATTATTAAACACTTTGAAGACGAAACCCTAGACCTAATGACTAAAATGACTCTTTTCTGACCACGATACTAAACAAGACTGTACATGACTTTAAAATTGACTTTGATGAGCAGACATGGACCAGCAGATACGCGACATGAGGGAGATGAGTGATGAGACCCTTCCATCAGAAGATCGATGCTCCTAATGGAATGCAAATTACTGAACATGAATGAGACCCCTAAAATGAAATGCAACAAAAGAGATTTTGATCTCTAATGGAGGGCTAAAGAAACCGACTCTAACAGGTGGGAGGCATTTGGGAGTGTCAAATATCTTGGAATGATTGTCCAAAAATTTTTGGACATCTAGAGAAATAGATGATTTCGATGTGGGAACCTCTAGTGAACATAATTATGAAATTACGCCCCGTTTTTCTTTATTTAGAAGCTTATTCATGTTGTTATAGATCATTACCTTTCCTGGTTTCCCTGTGATACCCCTTAATTCAACTTCCTTACCTTCCCAAAAATAATTCAAGAAAAGCTCTTGAAAATTAAAATCTATCGTACCCAAATATTGTAGCCATTGGACTCCTAGTACAACATCAGCACCACCCATTGGAATGGAAATCATTGAAGTATTAAATACATATTCTCCCATGGATATCTTTATATTATGGCACTTTCCAAAGAAATTTATGGTTCCTCCATTTGCAACCATCACTTGACTCTCTAGTGCTGGATATAGGAAGAAATTCAATTCCTTAGCTATCTTAAAATGAATAAAATTATGGGTACTACCAGAATCAATCAACATTATTACCTTTTTATTCTTGATATGTCCTTCTATCTTGAGGGTTTGAGGAGTGGTAATTCTTGCCAATGCATTACTAGATATGGTCAGATTCATTTCTTCTTTCTCTAGGTTTGGTTCCTCGTGTATATCCTCTTGTTTTGATGTTTCTTGTTCCTTTTATTCCTCCTCTTCACAATATATGTAAAATAATTTCTTCTCAACACACTTATGACCTTTAGTGTATTTTCTATCACAGCTGTAACAAAGCCCTTTTGCTCTTTTTTCTTCCAAATGTTGTGGTGTAAGCATTGTAGGTTGTGGAAGGCTAGGGGCAGAAACACTTACATCTTTATAGTTGTGAGTGGTAAGCTTCCTTGTTGACATAATATTGTTTTCAAGTTTTCTTACTGCCCTGAATGCCTTCTCCAATGAATTAGGTTCCCAAAGGAAAACCACATATTGGATGTTATCCTTTAAATTCCCTATGAACACATCAATCCTATGCTCCTCTGGAATATATTTTACCCTTATATTCAATTTTTGGAATTCCTCAATGTGCTCCACCATTAAACCCTTTTGTTTGAGATTTCTCAATTAGCTAAAGAAGGTGTTTTTTTTTATCCTCGTAATGTGTTATAAATTCCTCCATAAAATTTGACCAAGTGACAATTTGTTTACAAGAGCAAAGCCATTGATACCATACAAACTTATTGTATTCCAAATATAAATTTGCAATGCGTACCTTTTGTGTGTTTTGCACATTATGGGGATCGAAATATTGCTCCATCTGTAGTATCCATGTTATGGGATCCTTGCCATCAAACTTCCTCATATCAATCTTTGGAACATGGTGAGTCTTCAATCGAATGTTAGAATCTATGAAATCATAATTAACATTACTTTTTTTCTCATCATAAGTTTCCTCTACTACCTTTTCACCATTAGGAATCATTCCGTGTAGCAACTTTGCCAAACCTCCTTTCAAACCTTCCATGTCTTTCTTCAAACCTTCAATGTTTTCTTTTAGTTTTTCTTCTAAACCATCCATATTATCTTCCACGCCATCCATGTTAGCTTCCATTCCTTCCTTTAAACCATCCATCTTAGCTTCTGTTACTTTTTGTGAGAGTGGAATTTGTTGCACTTGGTCTCATATTTTGATATATCATGTTGCATTTCTTTCTCTTCTTCATGATTCATGGTAGAGATTTTAGATTGCTTACTAGGTGTTTCCACTTTATTTCTCTAGGGCATCAATTAATGATAATTATGCTTCACTATTCCCTTTGAATCACTTCAAAATAATTTTTCAAAGCAAACTTATGCAAATTGTTTAAAAAAAACTACACACCTTTTTTCCTCTTTGTAGGAGCTCGATATTGAATTTGTTGTATCTCTGTAATTTCATACCTCCAAGGTCTAAAATCTTGTCCTGTAGTAGCCCTCTGAGTCCTATTTCTAACGCTACCATTCTGATCAATATTGGATTCTTCAAGAAAGAGTTATGCCAAATCTCCCACGATGACCTTATTATAGACTAGTTCAATAAAGCGAACTTGTACGACCTTCCACGTGTCATGGTTTCGACCTTCAAACCTGAAAACGATACAAAGAAAACTAGATTTTGTCCACTTTCTATAAATTATTACTAAATTTCAATCCGAAGCTCAGAGAGAAAGTTATGACGATTTTACCAAGGTCTCTTGTTTGGGATGTAATACGGGAGCCTACAAAAACCATAACTTCCTTGGATCATATCTCTGAAAATATAGTGATAAATATCTAAAATTCGGACCCGAGGTTCATCAAGTGTTCGTCTCAAATGGGTTTTAATTTAGCTTCTGAAACTTCGTAGAAAAACTTTATAGCGAAAATTCCACGATAACCGGATTGGAGCAGCGAAGCCCTAGAATTCAAAGCTCTGATACCAAATTTTATGCAACCAACTCAAAAAATAGAAGAAAAGATAGATCAACGACTTCAAAATCAGCCTCTTCGAGGAGGAAACCTCATTTACATTACAAAAATAAATAATTGGATGATACAAATGACAAGACCTCCTTTCATCACAATATAATCAGAGCTGACATAACAATAATATTCTAAAGGCACAACAATAAAAATAGTGAGTTTCTAAGGGGCCCAAAAATACAATGAGGGGTTTGCATTAATAACAATAAGGGACTACACTAGTAATATAGAGACCTAACAAGACCATAATGGGGATGATATGCTTGAGGTTGTTATTCATCGAAGGTTTATGAGCTTAATTGTTGATTACTCTATCATTTCATTTTTCTGCTTTCCTCGCTTGTGACCTTCTATGTTTTCATTCCTACCCCTACCTTTGGATCTGTAGCATAAGTAAGCATAAAGGTAGTTGTTTTCATATTGATTGGATGATATGTTGGTTGCATTGGATCTGTGATTACACTTATTATTTGGGTGATGTAACATTTGAGTTAGGGTAGGATGCACTGTATGTTGATTTTCTCATTAGAACTAACATCATATGATATTATCATCATGGATTAGCTACATTTATAGTAATGAAAAATTATTTTACTTTCTTATTACTTTTATGGCATAATACTAAGCATGGGTGATCACAAGAAACCACAAATTGCCTTGTGTGCTTAGTCTTTGATATGTGTCAGTAATAGGTCTATGGTACCAAGAGATTTTTGGTGTTTTCATGACCTCTCGTTCAATTTCCTTTGCATACCATTTCGAGAGCTCATGTCCCAGTTGGAGCCATACATTACCCACTACCTATGGGTAGTATGCATAAGAGAAAATATTTCTCCTATATGGTCCTCAGTCAGTAGCTAGTAGCCCCTTGTAGCCACTAGATTCCTTGATGTGCCATTATCTCTGCCACCTGATCCAACCATGTGGTCCCTCACCCATTTGTTATGATCGTATGTGTGAAGGTGGGCCTCCCAACCCCGAAGATATGGATTTTAATTGGTATATTTGAGTAATTTTCCTTACTTATCATGGACACATTTGTACATGGATTGATGGGGGGATTTGACGAAAAGAGTGGACTAGGTTTGTACTATTATCTCCTCCGCTCAATTTGGTGGTTACCCTTCTATCCTAGTAATGAGCCTCATCATTGGGTAACTATATGGACCTTAATGCACCCTCCTAGCTTATTCAAATCAACTCGTCTCATAATTTCTTAAATGTTTTGATTTTATTTTGCTTAATGAGATGAGTCAAAGTGAGATATTATGCCTAGTGGACTAATATGCATTTATTGCAAGTTTTTGAGAGAAAATCATGGAAATTTTGGCTAATTAAGGGCTGAAACTCGAACGAGACAAAGAGGAGATATTGTAGGAGGTAGATCCTCCTCATTTAATCCTCACTCATTTGAATATTCCTCCATCAATCACACTAGCTCGGAGTACAAGCAGCCAAGTCATGGAGATCAAAAGGCAGTCGAGCAAGTGAAAGTTAAATAGTCATTTTATCTCTATTTTGGGATCTGAGCCTCCCTAGATTTAAGGAAGTCATTGGAGACTTCAATTGTATAAATAAAGAAGCCTAGAGCCTCATTAGGATTCAAATTTTTGTTGTAAAAACACTAGTCATTTTTTATTTCAAGACTTGTGGAAGACATTGTTATGTAATTTTCTGATTTGATAATGAGAATGAGCATTTCCTTGATCCATCACTAAGTTGACTCAGAGGGCTAAAGCTCTTGGGTTAGGACCCAACCCTAGTAGCAAAGGCTCCTCTTCTTGTATTTGTATGTTTAGTTGATTTCATAGTTGAATTGTCTTTAACATTATTTCATTGCAAGTAGTTGTTGATTTAATTAGTTTGTTTCCATTTGTGCTTTACTTCAGCAGTAGCTTATAAGAGATAAAGGAACATCAAAAAGTTTTCAATAGGTGGATTTGGCCTCACTCCTTCCTTCAGGGATCATGGTTTGAGGAAAGAACCCCTATGCAACCCCAAAAACACAAAATTCTAGTTTCTCATGGAATTTAGGGTTTTCTGTTACTTAGGCTAGCATTTGATCAGTTTTCAAGAATAGGAGTTGATTTTTCTTTCTACTATCTTCAGTCCTACATTAGATCTCATCAAAGTTTCACATTTTTCTGCAATTTCTTCCCATGCATGAAATAGGCAGCTAGCTCATGAAATTTTGTTTTCCTTAGTTAGTTGAAATCCTTCTTGTTTGCATGATTTATGGATAAATGTCAATGTTTGATGCAGTGCAGGAGTTTCAGCAATACATAGAGATTTCATGATCAGCAACCTCATCCCAACTTCATCCATCCATAGTCATCACTTTCTTTCACTAAAACCCTCACCAATTTCATAATTTCACAAGAATACTTCTCCAAGCTTGTTGAGCAAATCCAGCCATCTCACAACTTTGGTTTTGAGCTCTACAGGAGTCTTAGGCACTCCCTTGCCTCATTCCATCCACCATCCACCTTCCCTAATCCTTACATCACCTTCAACATCCCTCATTTTTCTATTGGTTGTATCTTGTAGGAATACAGGGGATCCTGTAGGAATTCAGGACATCCTGTAAACCTCATTAGGACATTTTGTAGGTTTACTTGTAGTGGCCTGTTTTGAGGTCAAATTAAGGAAAAATCCCCTATGAAGCTAGAAAAGGATGCCTACTTGTCTCCCAAGCCTTATAACCATTCACCATCATCCCTAAGCCACCTTCCACATCACCAAAAGAAGTTAGCTTTCACACTTTCACACAAAAAAGACAAAAAGAAAAAACAGAGTTATCTTGGTCATTTACATGCACAGCAGTAGAAGGTTTGATGTTTCAATTTGAATGCTTAGGACAATAGGATTGCATAATGATTACTTAGCATTATTTTGAAGTAAAGCCTCTTAGCAGTTAGTTAGAGAAATGGTGTGTTTAAGCATTTGATTTCAGTCTTTTTCCTTATTGTAGTAGACAAGATTGCTCTTAGTGTAGATTTCTCTTTTCCTCATTGGTAATCAAGCTTCTTCTGAATCAATAGAAGTCTTGTTTGAAAAACCTTAGTGGTATATCGCCAGCTTAGTAGTGACAAAGAGCGGACCCATCACATTTACTTGTGTATACAGCACTTTCACCTCCAAGTTTGTATGAAACCCGGGTTGATAAAGTAAAGGTGGTAGCCCAGGAGTTGCAACACTCTTGCTGCAATATTGGTGCTCATCACTTTTTGGCATCGTTGTCGGGGAGATGTCTAAGTAATATGTGATTTTGCTTTCTTTATTCCATTCCTTATCTATGACATTATGTTATTAGTTTCATTTCTGCAAAAGTAATTTAGTTTTCTTTCTTTTCCATTATTCAAGTGAGATTTCATTCAGTCAGTTAGTTTCCATTCAGTTTGTGATTTTAATTCTGCATTTATTCTCAAATCTTGAAAAAAACACAAAACAAAACAAAAACATTTCTTTCATGCTTTCTAGGAATAGGGATAACTTAGGGAAATTTCTACCAAATACCCCACCACTTCAAACAGACAACCTTCCCTCTTCTTCAGTGGCTATGAATTGGAGAACCCCTTAGGTGAACAACCAGAGATATTTGAAGGGCCTAAATGGGGAGAAGAAGAAGAAGAACCCATTCCAACTAACCCAATGTCTGAAAATAGAAATGGCAGAGGAAATAGAGAAATAGTTGAGGGTGCCTTCCCATTAGAGAAACTAATGGGTATACCAATATGAAGAATACAATCCCCTCTGCTCTTTCTCATTTCCATGGCCTGACCTCAGAAGATCCAGACACTTTCTTGTTTGATTTTGTTGTCATAAGTAGAACCTATGATTACACCAATGATAAGTAGAAGTTGAAACTATTCCATCCACTCTCAAGGATGCAGCTTTGCACTGGTTCATGGGTTTACCTGGGGATAGCATCATAACCTGGTTTCAGATGCAGCAATCCTTCAACAAAAAGTATCAAGACTACTACAGGTCTAAAGACACTAGAGAGGAAATTTTTAGGATGACCTTAGGGCATGATGAATCCCTAGAGGATTATGAAGAAAGATTCCAGCTTAGCTACAAAAGGGTCAAGTGCACACTTAATCCTGAGTCACTGAAGCTAGTCCTACTTAGAGGGGTAGGGAAGATCTTCTGGATACCTTAAACCTACTAGTAGGAGGGGACATCTACCAGTTACCCTTGTCTTTAGGAATCATTCTAGGGCAGCTAGGAAAAAGGGTAGGGGTAGTCAACCTATGGTAAGTCCATCATCTTCCAATACATCCATCAAGGGTGAAATTAGAAATATGCTGGAAGATTTTAAGAGTGAGATGCTGCAAACCCTTGCCCTACAAATGGACATTATGCACATCATGAGAAAGCAGGAGGAGGCAAAGAGAGCCTTAGCCATTTTCTACCCTAGATGCATAAGGAGGAACCCGAGAATGAATGTCCATTGAATCTAACTGAAGTCTACTCAGTCTGTGAACAAAACCACTCCACAGACAAGTTCCCTTCTCTACCTGGACTAAAATTTGTGTATCAGGAATGGAAGGGGTGACTGAACAACTTTGCTACATAAATCGAAAGAGACCTCATGGGCCTCGGCCACACCAATAGGGCATGCAAGTGTCATCCTATGCCTATTCCAACCCCAACCATACCACATCCATTCCCTCTTGGGGGCCCCCTTCTCATCCTTCCTAGTCTACACCTCTTCCTTGGTCCTTTGCACCTCAGTACCATTCCCAGCCGACCAGCCAGTCATTTTAGCCATATGCTCTGCCACAGCCTTAGTGGAATGCACTACCACAAGGGTGGAGGCCCCCATACAACAATGTTCCAGCTTTATTGCCTTCACCACCTACTCAACCACATATTTTACACCCTGCTCCACCTAAACAACCCCAGATGTCTGCCCAGCCAAATTCAAACCCAAACAACAGACAGGAATAAAAAGTATACAATGGAGAGACATCCTATCCTGCTTATGTTGTGGAGATTTAGGAAATCAACCTGAGATCTGTCGAGTACTCCCGGACAACCAACCTCTACCTCCACCTAGGGAGAGTGAGGAAGAAAGAGAGGAAAGCATGCCTAGAGTAAATCCACCACCCTTTCCTGAGAAATTAACCCATCCAGTCCAGCCTACCCCAAAAGAGAATGAACTTTTGGTTGAATTGAAAAACCTATGTGTCAAAATTCAACTTCTCTAAGCCATAAAGGATGTACCTATTTACAACAAGTTGATTAAGGAGAAGTTCTCTATGTGTCAAAATTCCACTTCTCCAAGCCATAAAGGATGTACCTATTTACAACAAGTTGATTAAGGAGAAGTGATTCAAACATCTAGGGAGCCGAAAAAGAGACACCCCTACCATTAATGTCATTGGACAGTTGTCTGACTTAATGCTAGGGTAGGTAATTTTCCCAGAGTATTTGGACCCTAGAAGCCCTGTAGTAGATGTGCACATAAATGGCACCATTGTCCCACACACTTTGATTGATCTTGGGGCTACCATTAATGTGATGACAAAGGACACCATGCTCAAGCTCAATCTCCAAGGCTGATTGAGAAATACCACAATAGTCTTGCAACTTGCAGACCGTTCCACAGTCACCCCTGGGGGGATTGTAGAGGATGTGATGGTCTCCATTGAATCTTGGGAGTACCCTACAGACTTCCTAGTTCTCCATCCTAAGGCCAAGATTACTGGTTACCCTCTCATCCTTGGGAGGCCCTAGTTAGCCACTTTCGATACCTACATCAGCTACAAGGTTGGAAATATGACTATCAAAAATGGGAATATGTCCAAGTAGTTAGTCTTGTACCCTCCTACTCAGCCATATCTAGGACATGCTTACCTTTATGGCTAGAATAGGAGGAAGAAGATGAAGTCTACTCAGCCCAACTCTATACCTTAGAAATAACCATGGGAGGAGGACAACTGGATGAGGATGATTTGATTGAACACATACTCCAAAGTCCAACTCCTAGCACCTTGTCCTTAGAGGAAGTAGTAAAGGAAACCCAGAACAACCATCAGATTGATCTATGCTTAGCTGATTCAAATCCTACCCGTGTCAAAACCATAGAATTCGGACCTGAGAGAACTTTGAAAATCAACCCATCTCTTTTTGTACACCAAGAAGAAAAATTGTACAATGTGCTAAAGGAACATCTGGATGCCTTTAATTGTACTTACAAGGAAATGAAGGGAGTGCACCCCTCGGTGTGTACTCACCACATTTATATCAAAGAAGGTTGCAAACCAGACCAACAACCCCAAAGGAGAATGAATCCAACTCTCAAGGATATATTCAAAGAAGAACTGCAAAAGTTGTTAGATGTAGGATTCATTTACCCTATCTCAGACAATGAGTGGGTCTTTCCTTTGGTGTTGGTTCCAAGGAAAAATGGGAAGTGGATTATTTGTGTCGATTACAAAGAGTTAAAAAAAGCAACAAAAAATGACCATTTCCCTCTACCTTTCATTGACCAAGTGTTATATGGCCTGGCAGGGAAAAAAAAAATCTCTTTCCTAGATGGGTTTAGCAGATACAATCAAATCCAAATCAACCCGAAAGACCAGGATAAAACCACCTTCACTTGTCCTTGGGGTACTTTTTCCTATAGGGTCCTTCCTTTTGGCCTATGCAATGCCCCTACCACTTTCCAGAGAGCAGTCCTAAGTATCTTTGCCGAGCTAGTCCATGATGCAGTAGAAATTTATATGGATGATTTTACACCCTATGGGTGTGATTTCCAGGAGGCTCTGTCCAACTTAGGTAAGTTGCTGAACAAATGCATTGAAATGAACATGTCCCTTAGTCCTGAAAAATGTGAATTCTTGATGACTACAGGGATTGTTCTAGGTCATTCAATATCCCATCAAGGACTGCAGGTGGACCCAAACAAAATAGCCATCATCCAAAGGGTCCCAACTCCGCAAAAACAAAGAGATGTCAGAAGTTTTCTAGGTTTGGTTGGATACTATCGGAGGTTTATAAAATACTTCAGCAAGCTAGCTTCTCCTTTATTTTGGTTGTTGGCCAAAGATTATGAATTTGTATGGTCAAAAAGCTGTCAAGAGGCCGTGGACACCCTAAAGGACAAGTTGACCACTGCACCTATTCCCTGAGGCCCAAATTGGGCCCTTCCTTTCCATATACATGTTGATGCCTCGCAAAAAGCCATAGGAGAAGCTCTAGGCCAGATAGAAGAAAAATTTCCTTATGTCATTTACTTCATCAGTAAGAATCAGTCAAAGGCCGAACTGAACTACACAGTGACCGAAAAGGAGCTCCTAGTTGTTGTGCATTCATTGAACAAATTTAGGCATTACATTATAGGTTACCAAACATTTGTACATATTGACCATGTCGCAATTAAATATTTGATGAATAAACCTGATGTGAATGCTCGGATTATTAGATGGTTACTTTTATTACAACAGTTTTATTTAACTATTATTGATAAGCCTGGCAACGAGAATGTTGTTGTAGATTTTTTTCTTAGATTAACTTTTCCTGTAGGGGAGGAAGGAATGGTTGATGATCAGTTACCGAATGAACACTTATACGCCATTTCAATTCTCTCTCCATGGTTTTCTCACATAGCAAACTATTTGGTGTCTGCACAGTTCCCACCGAATTTGTCCTCTAAAGAGAAAAGCAAGATTGTGAGGAAAAGCACCCCATTCACTTGGATTGGGGGAAACCTCTTCAAAATAGGTCCAAATCAAATTCTGATAAGATGTGTCAGGGAGGAGGAAGTCTTTGACATCCTTTTGACCTGTCATGATGGGCCTTGTGGAGGTCACCTTGGAGCCAAGAGGACAGCATTCAAGGTATTACAAGCTGGTTATTATTGGCTCACTCTTCATCAAGATGTGAGAAGGTATACTAGTTAGTTTGATTGGTGCCAAAGGATGGGGAAGCTAACTCCAAGGGATGAAATTCCTCTGCAACCTCAAGTGCCTTTCGAGCCATTTGACAAGTGGGGCATGGATTTCATTGGAACTATTGACCCTCCATCGAGGCAAAATAAATACATCATTGTGTGCACTGACTATTTGACCAAGTGGGCTAAAACCAAGGCAATTACAGCAGCAACAGAGGAGAAAGTGGCTGAGTTCTTAAGTGAAAATGTATTTTATAAGTTTGGGTACCCTAGAGAACTGGTCACTGATCAAGGCAACCAGTTTACATCTCACATGAATGAAGACTTGTTAAGCCAACACAATATCAAGCATAGAACATCCACTCCTTATCACCCACAAGCTAACGAGTAAGTGGAGGTGACCAATAGAGCGTTGGAGGGCATTCTGACCAAAGTGGTTAGCAGCAGTAGAAAATATTGGGCAGATAGATTAGTTGAGGCCACTTGGGCCTACAATAACACCTAGAAGACCACCACTGGATTCACTACCTATGAGTTGGTCTATGGAAAGAAGGCTCTATTGTCCATTGAATTTGAGTACAATACATTGAGGATGGCAGGTCAACTAGATCTAGATCTCAGCAGTGCACAAAAAGAGAGATTTCTTCAGCTGAATGGGTTAGATGAGTTTAGAATGCAGGCCCTCCTACACACAGAGGTGACTCAAGTTCAGAGGAATATCTGGCATGACAAGAACATCAAGGACAAACAATTTCAAGAAGGTGATTGGGCTTTGTTGTATGATTCCAGATACAAATATTTTAAAGGCAAGTTAAGGACTAGATGGTTAGGGCCTTATGTCATAGAGAAATGTCATGATAATGGTTCAGTGCAAATTAGAACCATTGATGCAGAGGCTATTCCTTTACTTGTTAATGGGCACAGATTGAAGGTTTATAAGAAGCCATTGTCAAAGCAAGAATTCATTGATGGCATCAGCAAGACAGTGATGGTGGTGGAGCAAGTCTCAGCTTCTACCTCATCAAGTCACTGAAAAAATAAATAAATAAATAATAATAAATAATTAATTAATTAAAAAAATAAAATTAAAATTAAATAAATAAATAAATAAGGAGACTCAGGTGAAAACCTCCATGAGGCACCTGAGTCCCACTGTTGGGTTGAAAACCTCTTGAGGCAGCGCAATGGTGTCAAAAAAAAAAGAGAAAAGAAAATATCTCTCGTTGAAAACCTCTTTTCAGGCGCCCACGGCAAGAAACTAAAATGAAAACCTCTTGGAGGAAAACTAGTTGCTTTCCAAAAAAAACACAAACAAAATATATATATATATATATATATATATATATATATATATATATATATATAATAAAATAAAAGAGTAAAAAAATTAAAATTTCGTTTGCATGTTAGCAGGAGGAGGATTAGAGCAACAAGAGAGGATCAAGAGGGACCTATCCAGCTCATGTTTTCATTTCTCCATTCCACATCCTTCAGCATTCCATCTTTCCATCCATTTTTCTACTCATTTAGCTCAATTTGCAAGGGTTCTCTGTTTTCTACAGGATTCCCTGTAAACCTACAGGATTCCTTGAAAACCTACAGGATGATCCTGTAGGAATTATAGTGGCTTGGGAATCCCAAAGGAAGTAACCCTAGAGAAAGGGGATGACCTACTCATGTCAAAAAACAAATTTATACTTCATCATATCATCACCATGCCTCTCTCCACCATGATCACCCCTGCATTCATCCAATAAAGTCAGTTTCAAAAACAAAAAAAATTACAGTTTTCAGAAGAAGAAAAAAACACATATAAAAGAGGATGAAGATAGAGAACAAAGGGACATCACCTGAAAGTTATACCTCTCAGTCACCAATCACTAGACCCCTTCTCTACCCATGCCAACCATCCTCATGCTCCAAAAGTGAAGAAATGGTAAAAAAAAATTGAGGGAGAGACAGCTACAAGACATCTTGTAGGAAATCCTGTAGCAGCCTATCCCACAAAACAAAAAAAATCACAGGTTGCAGTCAACTTCAAGCATGGAGATCCAAAGGTCAAAGAAGCTCCTCCAGAGCTTAGCAACAGCATCAGGATCATCAACATCACCATCCAGTACCTGCACTACAACGAAAAACATCATAAGACAATTAAAAAAAAAAAAGGAGAAACACTTGCAGCAAATACACAGCAAGGACTTCACTCTTCAACAAATAGCATCAAGGCATCATTACCACAGGTATGTATCTTGCTTCCACTCTCTCGTTAGCATAATATGATCAAACATGTAAAAGTTTTGAAAGAGTTGGTTTTATAAGCAAAAGGTGGCCAATTAACTTGGCCACCTTCGCTCAATCAATGAATAGAATACAGTTAGTTCTTTCACATGTGGCAACAGTCAAGTCAAGAGAAAGGGGAGATGAGGTCAAAAGTGGTTAAGCTATGGATGCCCGAAGTGGGAGTTGATTATGAGGTGAGGAGAATGATGATGTGGTAGTGGGACCAAAGGTCCAAAAATAGATACTCGTATGTCTGCTGCTAGCACACCACCCCAGTCAAATCACCCATATGATGAAGTAAATGTTGATTCTCATGCCTAGAGGCATTCTCGTTCTCGAGGCTACACACTAGAAAATTTTCTCTCGACCCTGAAGCAGTCTATAGGAAAGGCAGTGATCATTTTTTTCTAGCAGAGGAGCACCTACAGGATCCTACAGGATACAGAACAGCACCTATAGGATTGGCAGTGAGCAATTTTGAAAGGAAAAAATGGAGGTTGGTTTCATCAAGCAATGATAAGGAGGTAGGCTCTATACTTTCCCACATTTTCCAAGTGAAAATAATATAGAAAAAAACTTCTAGTTTATTGAAAAAGATTGCAGTCTAGGGGAATTGTATACACAGAATTTTCATTTAAAATTCCTCATCCATTAAATTTGGTATCAGACATATACAACCCTTCATCCATTAGAGAAAAATGACAGGGGGGTTTAATAAGAGGGAACCCATCAACACAGTGAGGATTCATCAGCACCCTCCTGTACTAGAGATATTCACAAGGCACAATTGGATGGGTTTCTTTGAAAAATTGAGGGGATATGATGATGAAATGGCCAGAGACTTTGCTCCCTCCCTCATCCGATTGACTAGGACCCATGCCATTGTTGTGGTGAAAGGCCTCTCTATAGAACTCACCTCTAAAATCATAGGTAGAATCACCACCCTTAGGGGAGCCTTGGAGAAAGGAGGATAAGGTTAATAGCCAAATTACAAAGAAGAAAATCTTTTTAGAAGGAGAGGAGGAAATGGAAGACAAAAATGGGGTCAGAAGAGAAAGCCTACCATATCCTTGGAATGAAATTAGCTACCACCTTATTAAGTATATATCATGTGAAGGTAGGTACAGTGTGGTATATGGATACCACTTTAGGCTTCTTCAAGAGTTGAGGTTTGGAGCAGACACACCTCCTCAAAACAGACTCAGCATACCCTACTTCCTTCTTCAATCGTTGATAGATATGAGAATGAAGGTGCAGGAAGGAAACCATCAACAGCTATCCCATCATGGGTTAATTATACTTATCATAGAAGATTCCCTCCAAAACCTAAGACTCCCTATCACATGGGAAACTTTCAGAGACATGCAGACATAGGAAGACATAAAAGCCCTTGAGTATGAAAAAATCCCCACTGTCAGTGAAAGGGATGAAGAACAAATAGAGAGGGATGAAGAGGAAATAGAGTAGGAAGAAAAGGAAGAAGAAGAAGGAAAGTGGTGAAGAGACAGAAGAAGATGCAAAGGAGGAAACTGATGAACAGAGCAAGGAACTAGAGGAAGAAGAAGAGGAGAAAGACAAGATTGAAAAGGAAAATGGAAAAGGGGAGACAGAATACAAGGAAGAATAGAGGTCTACAATGCAAGGCAAAGAAGGGGAGGAATCACCCAGGGTATCTCCAGAACCCACTGAGAAAGAGGCAACAACTGCCCTCACTGCCCTTAGTACCCCTATCAAGTAAAAAGGGAAGAGACAAAGACAAACTCCATTATACTTTAGGACAACAAAAAGTACAATAATAAAGCAAGGAAAACCACAATCTCCCACCAAGGTTCCTATTTTCATTGAAGACTCCCAAAAATAGCAAGAAAAGATAACTCCTCTTATGAAAACTCAAGGAGAAGGATAATCAGGACAAGCCTCTCCCAAATCTCCTATCACTTATGTTAGGATGCCTGTCACTAGATCTGCCTCATCCAAAGGAAAAGGCCTCCTACATGAGACACAAAAGGACCTACAGGAAGCAGAGGAAATCCTACAATAAACTCTACTAAACCTACAAGAAACTCAGAAATTGGACAAAGAAGGGAGTATACAGCAAGAAACAAAGGAGGATCTAGAGCTAAGGGAACCTAGTACTCAACCTAACCTTGACTCCTACTACAGGTTCATTGAAGGGGGTAGGGTCATTCCACATAAATTTTCCATCCCCTTATTCTTTGAGCTTGAGAAAGAAAGGGCAAGAACACATAGATGGATGAAAATTGCCAAGTCCAAAGGAGTGGAGGACATAGGTCACATGGAGGAGAAAGTAAAGGAGATGGGTAGAGAACTGAGCAGCCTGAGGGATAGAGAGGCAATGATGAAAGCTCAGTTGGAGGCAGAAAATGCATGGTTAAGAGGATAGCTACAAGAGAAAGAGAATCAATTGGCATCCATGGCTAGTCTATCCTTGGAGGCAATCCAGTGCAGGATGTCAGCAAATTCCTATTCATTGTATCTTAAGGAATAATGGTCGTAGTTCCAAATTAAGACTTTATCACAGAGCGACACTATGCCCTTCCAGGATTATAGACAATTCATTGATCTTTGTGATCAAATAACATTGGAGGATAGGGCTACAATGTATGAGTTCTACCTACATAACTTAGCCTTGACAAATTTGAATGTGTGGGACCCTAATTCAAAACTAGGGGACTTACAGTTGATGGCTTTGGCATCATGGATGAATCATGAGGAAGCAAGTGTTGCATAAATGAAGAAAGTAATGGCAAGGGAAGAAACAGAACCCCTCATGATAAGAGTTGAGCAATCAAATCCAATGGTTGTCATAAGCACCCATAACTTTATTTCAAATTACCCTTAACTTACACCTCGGTACCTTGTTTCCCAAGAGCAAGAAATCGCACACTTTGAGAAAATGTTGAGGCTGTTAGGGGATGACAGCATGCAAGCTTGCCAAAGGAGATGGAACACTTTTCCCTACAGTTTGAAAATCAGAGAGTACTAAGCTCCTCGGAGAATGAGAGAAGCATTGAACAAGACACCCATGTACAAGCAAGCTCTCCAAAGACTCAAAGTCAATTGGGTTGTCTTGAGACTCAGTCCACCAATTCTCTTAGGAATGTTGGAAGGAAGGAAGGAAACAGAAGAAGGAAAGTAGTGGGAGGAGATACAAAGGAAGGCGGGATTCTATGCACAGGAAGAGGCAACTACAGCAGAAGCATGGGATGTCAGGGAGGCCACTAGAGCAATTAAAGACATAGATATAGATTGAGTTGCTCAGAGGATGAGAAACACTTTCATTAGGGGGGTGATGATAAGCCTCATCATTGGGTAACTATACGAACTTAGTGCACCTCCTAGCTAATTCAAATCATCTCTTCTCATAATTTCTTACATGTTTTGATTGTATTTTGCTTAATGAGATGAGTCAAAGTGAGATATTATGCCTAGTGGAATATGTGCATTGATTTCAGGTTTTTGAGAGAAAATCATGGAAAATTTGGCTAATTAAGGGTTGAAACTCGAATGAGACAAGGAGGAGAGATTGTATGAGGTAGATCCTCCTCGTTTACTGCTCACTCATTCGAATATTCCTCCATCAATCACCCTAGCTCGGAGTACAAGCAACCAAGTCATGGAGATCAAAAGGCAGTCGAGCAAGTGACAGTTAAAGATTCATTTTATCTTGATTTTGGGAGTCGAGCCTCCCTGTATTTAAGGAATTCTTTGGATACTTCTATTGTATAAATAAAGAGGCCTAGAGCCTCATTAGGATTTGAATTTTTGTTGTAAAAACAATAGTCATTTTCGAGTTCAAGACTTGTGGAAGACATTGTTATATAATTTTCTGATTTGATAATGAGAATGAGCATTTCCTTGATCCAACACTGAGTTGAATCAGAGGGCTAAAGCTCTTGGGTTAGGGCCCAACCCTAGCAGCAAAGGCTCCTCTTCTTGTATTTGTATGTTTAGTTGATTTCATAGTTGAATTATCTTTAGCATTATTTCATTGTAAGTAGTTGTGGATTTAATTAGTTTGCTTCCATCTTTGCTTTACTTCAGTAGTAGCTTAGAAGAGATAAAGGAACATCAAAAAGCTTTCAGTAGGTGGATTTTTCCTCACTCCTTCCTTCGGGGATCATGGTTTGAGGAAAGAACCCCTATGCAGCCCTTCTAGTTTCTCAAGGAATTTAGGGTTTTTTGTTACTTAGGCCAGCGTTTGATCAGTTTTCAAGAATAGGAGTTGATTTTTCTTTCTTCTATATTCAATATTACATTATATCTCATCAATGTTTCACATTATTCTGCAATTTCTTCCCATGCATGAAATAGGCAGCTAGCTCATGAAATTTTGTTTTCCTTAGTTAATTAAAATCCTTCTTGTTTACATGATTTATGGATAAATTTCAATGTTTGATGCAGTGCAGGAGTTTCAGTAGTACATAGAGATGTCATGATCAGAAACATCATCCCAACTTCATCCATCCATGGTCATCACTTTCTTTCACTAGAACCCTCACCAATTTCATCATTTCAGAAGAATACTTCTCCAAGCTTGTTGAATAAATCCATCCATCTCACAACTCTGGTTTTGAGCTTTGGAGGAGTCCTAGGCACTCCCTTGTCTCATTCCATCCACCATCCACCTTCCCTAAGCCTTACATCACCTTCAACATCCCTCCTTTTTCTCTCAGTTGTATCCTTTAGGAATACAGGGGATCTTGTAGGAATTCAGGACATCCTGTAGGTTGACCTGTAGTGGCCTATTTTGAGGTTGAATTGAGGAAAAATCCCCTAGGAAGCTATAAAAGAACCCCTTCTTGTCTCCCAAGCCTTCTAACCATTCACCATCATCCCTAAGCCACCTGCCACATCACCAAAAGAAGTTAACTCTCACACAAAAAAGACAAAAAGAAAAGAAAAAAAGTTATCTTGGTCATTTACATGCACAGCAGTAGAATGTTTAATGTTTCAATTTACATTCTTAGGACAGTAGGATTGCATACATTATTACTTAGCATTATTTTGAAGCAACGCCTCTTAGCAGTTAGTTAGAGAAATGGTGTGTCTAAGCATTTGATTTCAGTCTTTTTCCTTACTGCAATAGACAAGATTGCTCTTAGTGTAGATTTCTCTTTTCCTCATTGGTAATCAAGCTTCTTCTTAATCAATAGAAGTCTGGTTTGAAAAACTTTAGTGGTCTATTTCCAGCTTAGCAGTGACAAAGAGCGTACCCATCACATTTACTTGTGTATACAGCACTGTCACCTCCAAGTTTGTATGAACCCCAGGTTGATAAAGTAAAGTTGGTAGCCCCAAGAGTTGCAGCACGCTTTCTACAATACTGGTGCTCATCACCTAGTCCCATGGGATCTTCTTTACTAGCCATTATCTTTAGGGTTGAAAATACATTGGAAATCATGATTATGGTTGTGTGGTCCCGCTTCTTAACACCATATACATCACTCCCTCTTGCTCATTCTAACCCCATTCATCATTTTTCCCATATGGGTCCACATGTGCCCACTGGGTCCACATAAGCTTAGCCTCCCCATCCCCTTGTCCACATCTTGGGTCAGGCCTAGAATGATGCCCCGGAGATTGATGCAGCTAAAATAAAATTTTAACAAGTATAACTTGTCCACTCTCAACAGGAAATGTACCACAAAATGAAAAATATAGTCGGGACATACAATTTTAGCACGTGGGGAAAAGCCAAACATGAGCTCTAACCCTTATCCATGGCCATCACCCTAGTTCCTATGGGCCCTATATGATCCCCCTTCGTCATTAAGGAACCCATGACTATCCCAACCCCTAGTGGGAAATTAAGTGCCCCACCTCAAAAGGGGTTACATACTTCTTCATCTTACACACCATTCTCTCATCCCGTGGAGCCCTGAGCAATTATGAAGAAAAATCAATCAAAGGAAAAACACATAGGAAGAAGGGTGGAAAAATAAAGTTCGAGGTAACTCATGTACCAAAATTTTCTCCCTCCTACACTCATAAACAATGTAAACTTTGAAACAGGAACTATGGCCAAAAACCCTGCAAAAACATCAAAAACAGTGCTAAAAATGAAAAGTGTGTATACTGGAACGATGGTTTTTTTTTTTTAGGGTCAATTTTGAACATGTTTTAAAAATGGTAGTGAAAACAAATTTTTCGTGCAAAAATTGTGCAAAAAACACCCTGAAAACGAAAAGTGTTGATACTAGAACGATGGTTTTTTTTTAGGGTCAATTTTCAACATTTTTAAAAAATGCCAGTAAAACCGAATTTTTATGTGCAAAAAAACAGTTGTTTTTGAGGAAAAAACACACTAATGTTTTTGGTAGAATAACATTTTTCTTTCCTAAGTATAATTTCAACATGTTTTAGTAATGACGATAAAGATAAAATAATGGGATCTGAAACACATTAAAATTCTATTAGTTTTCATCCATGTTAAACATATAATAACATCACACTAAAGATCGCTAAAATTCTAATTGTTTTCAACCATAACATTAAAGATACAAAAAAAATTGGAAATTTTTCAACCATAAAATTAAAAAACCATGACATTATGAACAAATTACATGACTAAATTAATCAAAATGTCATTATTTGTAGATTGAATGAAACATACATTATATCTCTAATTTATTGTTGCATTGTAGATATTCTAAACAATAAAAATCATCATAATTAAAACATATAATCCAACAACATAAAAATGATTCATAACTTCTGATTTAACACCATATGGAAATCAAAATTTTTATTTCAAGATACGATGCAAACATCAGTTATATAAACTGTCTCAGACAATTATTCAAAATCACTCATATTTTCTTGCACACCATCATAATTCACGTCTTCAGATGAATGACTGGATGCAGACAAAGATGTTCCATATTCTTCTCTTTCATCAACTAGTGCCCCATCTGAGTCCACATGCATGCCTACCATTTCAGGTTCCAAAATTCTTCTAGATCTACGACTAGTTTCAGCAGACTCCCATCCCAACATTGTTCATTCTAGTAAAAACCTTTTCAGAATCTCTATTGTCTTGAAGCGAAGAGTTCCTCTCTTTGTTAAATTGAAGTCATAAACAATTATGTCAACATCCTCCAATTTTAAGTGGTCTACCCTTTCTTTTTCTCTTTCCGCCAACTTTTTTATTAGCTACTATCTCTGGCTTATACACACCATTGAATGGGTGTGTATTTGTGGCATACCAATGTACTTCAACAGCTGTAACATCTTCATTTTTTGTAAAGACCTTTATAACCTTAGCAACCCAGAATGGATAGCCATTGGGATCTCCATCTACTAGAACTGCGATCATGCAACCCTCCTTAATATCATGTATTGAACCCCTGTAAAGGTCTTCCATGGATTCACACTGTGCATGAGATCTTCTAGAACCAATATACATCTCTCTTTCCTCTGCCTATGAAGAATTAATAATACCTTGAGATTGTTGTTGTTCAATAATTTTTCTTTCCTAATGTTCATTTGACACATTTTGTGGCCAAATAAATGGATTTTTCAAAGGTATATCTTCATTTTTTTTTCTTGAAATGATATCACTTTGATTATTGAAAAATGACTCCACCAAACTGAATTAGCAATGTCAAAGTACTCATATGTATATCTAATACATTTTTTAATTTCTTCTAGGCAATCAGAATAATTTTTATCTCTATTTTTTCTGTGTGCATTATGAACTTCACCAACCGATTCTAATAGCAATATATTTGATGCAAATATTGGATGATCTAGAATGAACTTCAAAAATTCCAAACCTGATGACAGTGCACATTCTGCAGTAGTTGAATACTTATTACCCCATATTAATGTTTTCCCATCAATTTTTTTGATACGAAATTGATTTTGGAAGCTAATGTCATTAAGTTGTTCAATGCATTTCTCCTCACCAATGCGATCCTAGAATAAACCTTTGCATGTCAATAGTTTCTTCAAACATATCAAAAGTAGGCTCTGGCATGTATGATTTCTTAATACATTCAATTAATCATGGAAAGCTCCCAGCTTCCTTCCTCCTCAATGTGATTGAAAAATGACTGAACATCTGATCAATATGGTCATGAGTGTGCCCAACAAGAAGGAAACCAACCTTACCTTCTGAAAAATTCTCAATTCAACAAGCATGTTTAGATATCCAAAAACAACCTGATTTTTGTTTTCGCGGCAAGTATTGTCCAATTGTAGATACAAAACTTCATGAATATTACCATACCAATGAGAAAGAACATCATGAATTATGGTTATTGTCATATTTGCATCATTATGAATATTTGGAGCTGTGGAGTACACCCTTGGCAACATTTTCCCATTGAAGACCATACAATCGACCAAGTGATACTGAATAAAATTTTCCTCCTGTAAATTTTTGGGTGTGCGAACAAAATTTGGTAAAAGTGTTTTCTTCTGGTCCATACCATCAATTATCAAACCCAAATATTTATTCGGATTATCATAACACTTCTTTCGATGCTTGTACAACTTTTTCCTTTCACTTGCTTTTTGTTCGCGATGTTCCTGAAGTTCTTTGACAATGGAATCTACACAACATAAAATAAAGTCATTAAGAAATATGTTTTCATAGTTGATGACTATACAATTTTAGAAGTTAGAGTTATGAATGCTTTCCTCTTTTTGACCCCTCACATTTATCCCTTTTTTATTTAATAGAAACACATGTACTGCAAATCGCCATCCTTGTCTTCTTAGGAATACAGAAATTGTTGAATTCTTTCTTCCATGCCTTCACAAAATATTGATATGTAATAAATCGACCATGTCCCTCAGAACCTTCTGCATATTCTTTGTATAAGTTGTAGATTTCTCGTCTTGAAAAATTATCTGGAATATGTATTGTCTCTCTATTTGGAATACACTCTCCATGCTTTGAAAAGAAATCTTTCATCCAAGAAATTGCAGTATTTGATAATGTCCCAAACTATCGTTTATGACGTACTTCTGAATAAAATGTGGGATCCTTTTCCAAATTTTCTTGGATTCTTGAGAGACGAAAATTACCCATCAAATGAAACATTTTGAAAGCCTTTCTACGAATTAATAAAGACCCAATATTATAATCATAACCTGAAAATGTAGATTGCATGCACCCAACTAAATATGAATTTTGCATGCTTTTATTCATTGACAAATATCTCTTCCTTTTCTCTAATGCAAACTTGAAATCCATATGTTTCAAACAATGTTTTTGACAACATTCACTTGAAATGAGAGCGCTGATAGGATTTCTTCTTGTTAGATATTCTGCTCTACCCCTTGTATAACTAGAACAACTTGGATTGATACGAAATGTTCTGCTACTACTCCTCGATACAATATTTCCTGGAAACATCTCCATCATTGGATCATCATTTGTATAATCATTTTCATCATCATTCTAAGGAATTTTATCCTCACTATGATCGGTTGTGCTTTTGAAATACTGACTTGGAGGATATTCTTCATCTTCCCTATCTTCAATGCTATTGTCATAGTCCTTAGAATTATGACTAAATGGAAAATTTTACTTGATGTTTATTGGATATTCTTCCTCATGTGCATTTTCGATGTTGCTCTCATAGTCCATATGATTAGGACTATGTCAAAAATGTGATTGTTTACTTACTGAAAATTCTACGTCCTGGCCTTTGTCACTGCTGCTCTCATAGTCCTTAAGATTAGGACTAAGTGCTTCATCCTGTCCTTCGTCACTACTGCTCTCGTAGTCCTTAAGATTAGGACTAAGTGGAAACTGTGACTCTTTATTTATTTGAAAATCTTCATCATGTTATTCATCATTGCTGTTGTCATAGTCCATAGGATTGGGACTAAGTGGACACCGTGACACTCTATTCATTTGAAATTATTTATATGTTCTTCATCACTGTTGATTTCATAGTCCATAGGATTAGGACTAAGTGGACATTGTGACACTCTATTCATTTGAAATTCTTAATCATGCTCTTCATCACTGCTTCTCTCATAGTCCATAGGATTAGGACTAAGTGGACACCGTGACACTTCATTCTTTTGAAATTCTTCATCATTGATGCTTTCATAGTCCATAGGATTAGGACTAAGTGGACACTGTGACACTCTATTCAGTTGAAATTCTTCATCATGCTCTTCATCATTGTTGCTCTGACATTCCATAGGATTAGGACTAAGTGAACACTGTGACACTCCATTCTTTTGAAATTCTTCATCATGCTCTTCATCATTGCTTCTCTCATATTCCATAGGATTAGAATTAAGTGGACATTGTGACACTCCATTCTTTTGAAATTCATCATCATGCTCTTCATCATTGTTGCTCTCATAGTCCATAGGATTAAGACTAAGTGGACATTGTGACACTCCATTATTTTGAAATTCGTCATCATGCTCTTCATCACTATTGCTCTCATAGTTCATAGGATTAGGACTAAGTGGACACTATGACCCTCCATTCTTTTGAAATTCTTCATCATGCTCTTCATCACTTTTTCTCTCATAATCCATAGGATTAGGACTAAGTGGAAACCATGACTCTTTATTTATTTGAAATTCCTCATCCCGTCTTTCATCAATGATGCTATCATAGTCCTTAGAATTAGGACTAAGTGGAAGAATTGACTCTCTATTCATAGTGGAAGAATTTCCGTTATATTCATCAATATGAATAGAGTTGTTATGCGGCGAAGATGTTGATGCTTCACAAAGTGAAACTTCACTATCAGAATAATCCATGCCTTTCAAATAGAAGAGGTTGAATGATACAAATGCAAACTCTCCTAATGATAATATATAGCTTAAAGAATGAAAATTTACCTCCAAAATTTTTACCAAAATTTTTCCCTCCAAAAATTTTGTTTCACGTATTTTCCTCCATTATTTTCTTCTACAATTTATTGAAAAATTTTAACTAAATTTTTCTTATGAAATAAATCTTTTAAATTAAAATTGCAAACTAAATCTTTTACCTAAATTAATTTATTACTTAAACTATATAATATTTACTAGACAATTGAATGTTTTTTTTAATTTTTAGTATACCTTCTAAAACAAATTAATCTCACTTTCGTCGTGTTGTAAAACAATTCTGTAATGTTTGCTTTATCATAGTTTCATATATCGCCATAAAAGATTTACATGTTAAAATTTATAAAAACAAATTAATCCCACATTAACCGTACGGTAAAACAATTCTGTAATTTCCCCTATATAATAAATTTCATTATGGTTATTCCCCACATCACATCAAGGTTTTTTGAGGTTTGTTAAAAGACTTGGAGCGAATTTGTGGAGCAGTTGCATTGCTATCAATAACATATTCAACGGAGAATTATCGCATTTGAAAAGTTAGTTAATTTTTCTATTGTGAAAATTTTAAAATTAAATAAGTTTA
Source organism: Pinus tabuliformis (assembly GCA_031772625.1). Taxonomy (NCBI): domain Eukaryota; kingdom Viridiplantae; phylum Streptophyta; class Pinopsida; order Pinales; family Pinaceae; genus Pinus; species Pinus tabuliformis. The sequence goes on along the minus strand of CM062805.1, from coordinate 912,732,812 downwards.
TGAAATTTAAATTTTTTTTAGAAATTAAAAAAATTTGTGGGACAAATTTACCCACTATGTCTGCAGTGGGCATGGTGGGCCCGACCATTCTCCTGGCAGACCAATGGGCCCGTGGGTGAGGGGAGGGTGCGAATCGGCCCGCCACCCCAGCGGGTCGTTGGGATGGGGCGGGGTGGCTAGTGTCAACACCCCCGCCCCACCTCGACGACCCAATGGAAGGCCAGGGCAGCGGGTCGTTGGGCCCTCGGAGTGGGGCAGGGGGCCGGGCGCTAGCCCCCAAGCCCTGCCCTCCCCACATTGGCAACCCAAGGGGGGGGGGGGGTTGGCGCCCAGCCCCCCGCCCCACCTCAGCGGCACAATAGCACACAGCCCCGGCCAAGCCGTTGGGCCGTCGGGGTGGGGTGGGGGGTCGGGCAGGGCTAGGGTGGGTAGAGGGGTCGGTTGTTATGCCGCCAAGGTTGGGTAGGGGGGGATGGGCCCAACTGCCAGCCCGGGTGGCCAGCCGATTGCCAAGGTAGGGCAGCAGGGCGCTGTATTTTTTAAATTTCTTATTTTTTTAATTCTTTTTTAAATTGTTATGTTTAACAAAATTAATTATCATTTATTGCTTTGTTTGTTAATTTAAGCTATAATTTTTTTGTAATTTACTGATTTATATGTGTCTTTTTTCAGGAAAATGGCATCAAAGAAGATTTTTGTGAATCTTTCTAGACCAAAGACTATTAAAGGTGGATCTTCAAAAAACATTGTTGAATGAACCAAACCTGAGTTGATAGCTACAAATCTTTCAAGTGCCTCAAATGATAAGAAGATGATTTCATACTGGAAGAAATCAAAAGAAGTGAAACTTCCAGCAAATGTTTGGTATGTGAAAGAAAGAGAAAGCCAAGATGTGAAGATATATCTATATGTTGATATACCTAACAATAATGGAATTTATGAGGTGCTGGGAAAGGTCATAGACATGTGTTCGGTACCGGATAGTGAAGTTGTTTACATACTTACAAAATCGTTGAAGTCACATGAAATGATTAAATATCAGTTATTATATTCATGGTATGACACGAGAGAGGTATCTACAAAGTTGTGTAAACAAATCATAAATGAGATGACACAAAATATCGTAAGTATTGTTATTTATATTTGTGTTTTGCATTATTGTAACTGTCTCATTATATTTTTATAACTTTGTTTTTATTGACATATGATATTCTATTTGGCAGAATTTTGTTGAAAGTGATTCAATTATGTTGGGAGGCATTCATTTCATAGAGCATGATATTATGAAAGTTGTCAGCAATTTCTACTCAGTGTCAGAAGAAGATACGGCAAACAAGAAAAAGGTAGTAATTCATGATGCTACAAAACTACATCCAAGGGATCAGAAAAAAATGCCTCTAGTGGATAAATCTAGCAAAGGTAGACAAGTTACTTTTGAAGATGAGGAAGTTGAAACTGACACTGAAGAATATGTTGTCATTACTGAGGATGACATTGGAACTGATGTTAGAAAGGAGAAGAGTCGTAAAAGACCAAAAGTAACAATGCCCAAGAATAAATTTGTTCTAGTTAATGATGAGAATGTTATGAGGAAGAAAAGTAAAGTTGAACATTCTCAAGTAGTCATTACCAACAGTGAAGATCCTAGTGAAACTTCAAAAAAAAACAGATAAATCATTACACTAGGTGCAGAATTAGAGGATGTAATTATTAAAACAAAACAAAATACCATTTGACAGAACTTGACAAAGAGAAACTTATTTGAGGGTGGTCGTACATTTTAGCTTAATGTAAGACAAATCTATAAGGAAAGTGAATGACAATGTAAATATCAAATTAGAAATCCACACCACCTTCATGTTTACAACTTGAAGACATTGATGAGGTACAATCCATATGCTCATGTAGTTAATTATGTGCTTCTTGTTGATCCAGTTCAAGTTCCCAACAAAGAAGCATCTGATAAGTCAAAATGTTTTGAATACAATTATTATTTGCTTGGGGGGAACCATTCTGTAGAAGATCAAAGACAATTGATGGAGGAATATCTCAAAAACCCACGTTTTGAAACAATGAAATGTATCATTTATGCTGGTTTATCATATACAGAAGCAAAGTTAGTGGCATGGTATCATAATTCAGATAATGAATATAGAATGTCTATGACTTTCATCCAAAGGATTAGATTTATTCATAGTGAATTTGAAGAAAAATGTGGTGTGGATAAGATAAATTTTACCGTAGATTTCTGAAAGGAATGTTGTATGGAAATAGGTTATCAAATTGAGGAGAAAATGAATTCAAAAGGTGGCAGAGTAAATACTAATTTATTCATAGGTATTAATAACATTTTCTAGTTAGCATTTAGAACTGGAGAGATATGGGAATTGATTAATGATATTTTTAGCATGTGGGAGAACATTTGCATTAAAAACCAGAAGGTAAAAAGGTCTAAACCATTGATATGTAGCAACAATAAATTAGGTCCTGAAATGAAGTAGCTTCCAGAAGATATGACTATCACACCTTGGAGAGAATTGCAAGGAGTGAAGGATGAAAGACTTGTCTAAGCAATATTACCTCATGTGAGGTCAAGGGAATTATCATTGGAGGAAATTTCTAAGGAATTTCAAAAGTAAGTTTGCTGAATTATTTTTACCTATTTCTAGATTATAATTTTCTTTTAAATATAACATAATGTTCTTGGTAGTATTTGTTATACATATCATTATATTAATTATTTTTACTTTATCTATGCAGTCACAAAATTTACATGAAAATACAAGAACAAATGGTTAAATTGTTGAATGAATATAGTTGGGATGATGTTGTACGCAACTATCCAGATTCAAGTTCTACATGAACATTAAAAAAATATATCTTTAATTTAAAAAGGTATGTTGATTTATACATTCATTTTTATTCATTTGTATACTATTTTTATTTTATAACTTACACATATATTTGTTTATTTTATTAAAGATGAGAAAGGATGCAAATGGAGCACCAGATAGTTTCATAACTATTATTGAAAAAAATAAGATTGAAAGACTGAAGAAGCAACGTCTTAGGAATGTTGAACTTGATCCAGCTCTTACTCATTTCATTTGGAATGGACTTCACACTATTCAATATCAAGTAATACAAGGCGACTGTGAAGACATTGTTAAACTCATACCTAAAAGGGATTATGCCCTAGTTATTGCAGATATTCTCCATGGTTTCAATATTCCAAACATTGACTATGATAGTGACCCTTATACTTATCAAGCTCTTAGTAAAGTGGTTGCGGGATTTCTAGAAGTCACATTGAACTTTTACTACTTCATGTTATAGGAAAAAATCAAATCTTCTTAACCATGAAGATCAACCATTTATAAATGATTGTGAGTTCATCCATATTGATAGTTGGGCAAAAGATGATAGCTATATGTCTACGATTTTTAATCGGGTAGATGGAAAGAGTCATAGCCAAGTACTGGATTATGATGTTGTTGTGAGAAAACTAACATATTAATACAAAGAAGCAAAAGGAGAGATAGTTAACATTTATCAAAAACCACAGTTATTGATTAACTATCTTATAGACATGTGTTTAAATGAAGGAGATTGGGTTCTGGATTTATTTTCTGGCTCAGGTAAGTTTTATTATATGGAATTGAATTTCAATATCTTCTTTCTTAATTTATATGTCATTGTACTAATTTACTTCTTATTTATTTTGTGCTTGATAATTAGGTACAACACTAGCATGTTACCTTTAAAAGGGAAAAAATTGCATTTCCATTGAAAAAGATCCAATACAATGCAATTTTATTCAGCAAATAATTAATGCTCCTCAATTTCTTCTAGATGCAATGCCAGAAATTGGGTTGAAGAAATGAGACTTTAGTGAATCACATGTGGCAAAAAAGGCAAAGGAACCTCAACCACCATTACATGGAATGATTAGAAAGGCATACATTGGGAGATTCGCATGCATAAAAGATCCATTAGAAGAGGAAAATAAGCAAAATGAAGCATGAAATATTATGGAAGAAGACAATGACGAAACTCTAGAGGATGAAGAGTTTGGATTATGCGATATTATTGATTAACTTTAAGTTATGCTTGGAAATCAAACTCATTTTTTGTAACTATTAATTAGTTATACTTGTAATGTTTTGACTTTGACATTTTATGAGAAGAATAAGCATTCAATTAATGTTGCTATGTGTTTGATATTTGTATTATGTGATTTTCACATTATTTTTATGTTAATCATTATTTTTTGAAAAAAAACAATGATTATTATCATTTTTTGACATGAAATTCATAAAAACAAAAAAAAAAAAAAAACAAACAAACAAACAAACTATAAAAATGGAGTTGTCTTTAGTGCGAATTTTTGGAGATTCTGATGACGGAATCCGGCAGAAAAAATTGAGGTTAAATTTTGATTTGTATTATTTAAAAGGGTTTTTTAACTGCATATTTGGATTCAGCACCCTGAAAAACCCTGGGACGCTTTGATTGTGCAGAAATTAGCTATCAAACTTGCGATTTCAATAAATTGTTGCCGAATTTTGATCGGAACAACCCACCGGAAAAGCTTCCAAAAAGTCTCTTTAAAGACAACTCCTATAAAAATTGTGATTTTGACATGTCATTTCTAGCAAAAAATTATCAAAATGTGTAATTTTTTAGTTATATTTATGTTGAAAATGGTTATTTTATGTCAATTGTTAAAAATTATTGTTTTTTAGAGACAATTATTTCATGTGCATTGAAAAATTAATTAACGATGTATAAATATGTAGAATATCGAAACTTCAAAATATCAACCTTATTCTTTAAATATGCAAACAATAAAAACCTCATTACAAAAACAAAAAAACAAAACAAAACAAAAAATTAAATAAAAACAAGAAAATATGAAGAAAAAGACCACTTCAAAAATTGTTAAATTTAGAAAATAATTATTTACATTTCATACGTTAGAAAATTTAAAGTCAAAAAATAGGTCTTTTAAAAAAAGGGCCTGATACAGAATCACCACTTTTTTAAACATGCAAATCACTAACATTCTAAAACGCAATGTACATAAAAAAATTAAAGTGCCAAAATCTATGCTTTAAAAAAAATATGTGTGTTCTGCATCGCCCCTTTTTAAAATTTTGGATCACTTTTTTGCCATCTCTACGAAACGCGTAACAATGTCAATTTTCATTTCAAAGTTTACATTGTTCATATACCCAGGGGTGGGCTTCCCTTATTATAGCTACCCTTGTACCATGGCATGTGGATTTACAATGGGAAGTCACCCCCTTTAAAAGTTGATACTACCTAATAGGGTCCTTGATTAACCCCTTTACTAAGCTTGGAGACACTTGTGCATGTCAAAGGCCACTATGTAAGGGCATGCCACCATGAAGTGCCCCAATGGTTCCATGATTTGTAAGCTCTTTTACTTGATTATTATTATGATTTATTGTATTGGAGAGCAAGCGAGTGATTGGATCTTATGCAGGATTGCAAGTGGGTCTCCAAAAACTATGCTCTGAAAAAATTTATGTGTGTTCTGTATCACTCCCTTTCAAAATTGGGTCACTTTTTTGTTATCTCTACAAAACGAGTAACAGTATCAATTCCCGTTTCAAAGTTTACATTGTTCATATGCCTAGGGGTGGGCTTCCCTTATTATAGCTACCCTTGTACCATGGCATGTGGATTTACAATGGGCAGTCACCCCCTTTAAAGGTTGATACTACCTAATAGGGTCCTTGATTAACCCCTTTACTGAGCTTGGAGACACTTGTACATGTCAAAGGCCACTATGTAAGGGCATGCCACCATGAAGTGCCCCAATGGTTCCATGATTTTTAAGCTCTTTTACTTGATTATTATTATGATTTACTGTATTGGAGAGCAAGGGGGTGATTGGATCTTATGCAGGATTTCAAATGGGTCTCCATTTAGGGCTTGGTCTCCCTATATGGATTCCAAGCCCTCTAGAGGGCCACATTGGCACTTTTAGTGTGATCGTTGAGAGCCTTGCACCTCCACCATAGCAGAGAGTACTTCATCCAAAACACTTCTCATTGATTGCTCGTGTTCCACCTTTTGGATCGGGATGATGCACTTGGTTCACCATGCCCAATTTGCTCCACACTTGCACCATACACTTGGCAAATTTTCCAGGGCCTGGATGAGGATGTGTCTCACTAAAAGAGACAAAGGGAGGGCTTATGTCATTATCTTGGCTCTTACATATGGTTTACAGGAATTATCTATCCACTTGGAGGCCCATGAGGATGTCCTTGTGCCCCCATACCCACTTGGGAGAACCACAGTGACTTGCTTGGAAAACAAGGGGCCAACCCATTTTCCACTATGTTTGGACTCCATTCTCTCACCATGGCAAACTTTGGACTTCATTAGGCCTTCTTAATGGCCCAACGACTCATTATGTTGATTACTCTTCCCTCTTGAGAGGATTATTTTTATGTTAGTGGCTATCTTGGTGGGCTTGTCACTAAGGGACGTTGTTATTGCACATTATTTTATTATTTAGGGCTTAATTAGGCCAAATAGGCAAATCAAACTCATTAGAGATGGTATCAATTGATGAGAGGTGATTCGTTTCTTTTATCATCACTTGGATTTGGAATTAATAGCTACTTGGAGAATTTTGAATTCCCTTTTGGAGGACAATGTTTGGTTTCATGGATGAATTTTGATGTTTGGATTATATATTCTTGGTCTTGGAGCTTCATTATTGGCATAATTTGATTATTGGATATACTTAGTGTTCATGTAAGTGATACTTTTCATGTTTATTCTTGCTATTTACTTTGTCACATTAATGTTGTTGCGATTTTCGCTATATAGGTATGAAATCTACTGCTACTCTATGTGAAATGGTGGGAATTTTGGTCTTTGAAGCATTGCATACATTGCATGTGTCATGTATGAATGGGTGAATGTTCGTAAATCTTGTATTTGTTGAAAACACCTTGAAAAGTCATTAATTTTTACATATCGAAGTATAAAATATTTTGGCAATTATTCTCATGCCCTAATTGCCATGTGAAGTGTCCAGAGATCTCCTTGATTGGGTATAGTCTCTCCAAATCACAAATTCACCTTAATCAATCTCTCCCAAAGGTAAGGCACTAATCCAACCATTGGTGATCAGTTAAAGAATATATTTATCACCTTGTCCTTCTCTTTCTAGGCCTAGCCCTTATAGGTCACCCAGGGCATCCAACGAATTTTATTGTAGCCATCCAAACACCTCAATTTTTTTTCCACTACTACATTGGGGATATCTCTAAAGGCCCTCCAAATTTGAAGCAATTCCAATCGTGGGATCTTGATTTATAGCAAGCCCTATCTCAAATACCATTTCTTGCCCTAGGTTTCCCTTGGCTAATGTTCTCATTTGGATCATTGTATTCAATCCTCAAAAGAAAAATTTTCCTTTTATCCTCTCCTCTTTCCTAATTAGTTCAAGCCCCTCCTAGGTTGATCAACTCCATACCCTTGAGCTACTTTTGGGTCCATTTGGTCATGTGTGGTCCCGCAACTTTATAACTCTAATTTCACAAAGATCACATAAAGTCCAATTATTGATAAGGATTTTTGGGTATAGGAACCCTCTTGGAGAGATATACTCCCAAACCGTAGCCTCAACGATCCTCTTAGCCCTTCCTAGAGAGCCTATCACCTTTCTTTTCAAGCAAGAAAACCATATAATTGAGCCTCTCTTGTGAATAGGCCTTGGGAATCACCCTTCATCCTTTCATTAACATATTCACTTTTGTGATTCCCTTATACCAGGTCTCCTCCCATCGATGAAATTCCAAAAAAAACATGGAGCCTTAGCTAAGGTGACAATGGACTATCACTCTGTTGTTTCCCCTTGACCTAGCAGTTGCTCTATATGATCCCCTACTATGACCCCTACTAGTTTGAGCGGTAACAAGTCCAAAAGGAGCTTGGTGAGAAAATAGCACATCAGATGATAACTCTCTAGGAATATGAGCTTGAGATAAAACCTACCCAAATTATTAGAGCACAAGGCCTCTATAAGTTAGTTGTTGACTATGTTAATTTACCCGCTGAAGATTCCTATTTAAACAATGAAGCCTTTATTCACAATGAAATTGTATGTGTACAAGGCAATTTTGATTCATGGTATGCTAACATTGAATTTTTTCTAATACGTGGTATTTCTCCTTCACACCTGGATGCAAAGAAATGAAAAGCACTAAAGCTTAAAACAACTCATTGTCAACCAATAAGTAATATTATTTTCTGTAAAAGTTCCAATTCTATTTATACAACAGAAAATAGATCTCATCAATGCATTAGACAAAGTGGTCCGGGTAAGCATTGGCACCGTAGTATTTGGCATAGCGCTCAAGAGAACTGTCCATCCATCGAGCCTGCTCGAGTTATAGTAGCTGCCTCGCCCAGCTATAATCGTGCTCCAGAGACTCGAGTTTCAGCGGCTGATATTTCAAACAGGAAGTCGCCTGAGACAAACATGGATCGCTCAGAAGACTGTCTTCATTGTGCAGACCTCCAGGCAGAATTTGAGGAGCTAAGAGCGCAGCAGCGCATCATGGAGGACCAGGTCAAGAGTTTGGAGGCAAGAATGGAGGACCAGTATAGGATTCTTAATGAGAAATACAGGGCAGAAATTAATCTTTTTTTGCACAGAGTGTCCTCTCTCCATGAACAGTTCAGAAACTTGGCGAATCGTTGTAGTCATGCAGAAGAGTCGATTGCAATCCTACAGTACATGATGGATAAAAAGAACAAGGCTGCTCCCAGCTCCTCCAGTGCAAAACAGGTGGATCCAGACCCAAATCCGGAAGAGTCCACGGCTAGGCAGATCAGTCATATTGAAATAGATTAATTATGATGTGTAGATGTAAATTTTGGTCTTTGCAATTTGTTAGGATTTATAGTAGTTTAGGAAGTTTCAGAGGCAGAACTACTAGAACAAGGATCAAGGAAGGGACCCTTTTTGTAATTCCTCTGATCCATGATATCCAGAAAGTATTGTATGTATGGAGAACTGACTCCTTTTTTCAGCTCTTAATATAGCAACCAAAATTTGTCTAAAAAAAACAAATATTATTTTCTGTAAAAGTTATGATGGAGTTTTACTTCGTTGTTAGGAACAAGAAGATTCCCAAAAAAAAAATGAATTGCATTTAGGTCCTATCAGAGGTCATTTTGGCAGTGACACCACAACTTATAAATTCTTAATGGCTGGCTATTATTTACAGACATTGTTTAAACATGCACATGCTTTGCCTTGAAAGTATGAGAATTACCGGAAAGTTGATGGTAAAGTAAAAGAGGCTTTCTTTCCTTTGTAGCCTATGTCTATCGATACTCATTTAAGCAATGGGGCATAGACATTTTTGGTTCTATATATCTTGCCTCATCTCTTCAACACAAGTTCATTGTAACAACGACAAATTACTTCACGATATGGTAGAGGCAGCTCCTCTTTTAGTGGTAAATACTACTCAAGTGATATCATTCCTTGGAACAAATATTATCACTTGTTTTTGTGTTCCAAAATCATTGTTCTTTGATAATGCATTGTATTTTTCTTCTCTTTATCTAAATACTTATGCTTTAGAAAAAGGAATCAAAATCAAATATTCAGAAAATTATTACCCTCAGGGAAATGGACTTGTTGAATCTACAAACAACAATTTGATTAAGATATTGAAAATAATTGTATCAGATCACTAGAAGAATTGGCACACAACCTTATTTAAAGCATTTTGGGCCGACAAAGTAACCCCAAAAGTTGTTATTGTAAACTATCCATCTTTCCTCATATATGGGAGAGAAGTCATGCTTCCTCCCAACCTCGTCTTTCCATCATTACAATTGTCCCAAAAGGTTTAGGGAACTGTTGGGTCCCTATAATACTAGTGATTACCCCATTACTATTGTAGTTATACCCCTTATTTATATTGATGTACCCATGTAGTGCCCATATTGTTACTATTGTGCCACATAGAAGCCCACTATTGTTATTGTTGTGCCCTACAATATTATTGTTATGTAGGCTTTGATTGTATTGGGACCATTTAGACTCCTATATATAGAAAGGAGGTATTTTCATTTGTATCATCCAAGAATTGTTCATTTATGTAATGTAAAGGAGGTTTCCCCCTCGAAGAGGCTGAATTCTAAGGCGAGGATCTCTCTTTTCTATCTTTTTGTGAGCTAGTTTCGTAACATTTGGTATCAGAGCTTTGGATTCTAGGGTTTCGCTGCAACAAACAGGTCATCGTGGCATTTTCGCTATAACTTTTTTTCTGTGACGTTTCAGAAGTCGCAAAAAAAAACCCATTTGAGAAGAAATCGCGTTGAACCTTGGGTCCGAATTTCAGATCTTTTCGTGTGATATTTTCGGATATATGATCTCAGGAAATTGGTATGTTTGCAGACTCCTGAATTACAGTCAAAACAGGTTACCTGGGGAAAATCGTCATAACTTTCTTTCTGAGCATCGGATTGAAATTTCGTAAGAAGTTACAGAAAGAGGACTAACTATAGTTTTCTTTTATATATTTTTCAGAGTCAAAGGTTGAAACAGTGACACATGGCACTTCATACAAGTTCGCTCTACTGAACTAGTCTATAATCAGGTCACTGCGGAAGATTGTGCATAACTCTTTCTTGGAGAATCCAATTTGGTTCAGACTAGTGGCATTGGAAAGAGGACACAGAAAGCTACTACATATCACAATTTCAGAACTGGATGATTCGAAATTACAGAGGTACATCAGATTCAATATCAGGCTTCTACAAAGTAAAAAAAGGTGTGTAGTTTTTATTTTTTATTTTTGCATAAGCTTGATTTGAAGAAATTCAAAGGGCCTAGTAAAGCATTATTATCGGTAACTGATGCCCCGAGGAAATAAAATGCAAACGCCTAGTAAGGAACCTGAAAGTTCTAGCATGACTCATGAAGAAGAGGAAGAAATGCTACATGATATATCAAAATTACAAGAACAAGTGCAACAAATGTCACGCTCACAAAAGCTAACAGATGCTAAGAAAAAGGGCATGGAAGCTAAGATGGACGATTTGAAGACTGATTTGAAGACAGATTTGAAGAAAGGCATGGCAAGTTTGAAGACAGATTTGAAGACAGACATGGCAGATTTGAAGACAGATTTGACAAATTTTCTACAAGAGACACTTACTAATGGTGAAAAGGTTGTAAAGGAAACTCATGATGTGAACAAAAGTAATGTTAATCATGATTCCATAGATTCTAATGTTGGATCGAAGACCCACCATATTCCAAAAATCGATATGAGGAAGTTTGATGGGAAGGATCCCGCCACATGGATATTACAGATGGAGCAGTTCTTCGATCTCAATAATGTGCAAAACGCACAAAAGGTACGTATGGCAACTTTATATTTGGAACCAAATCAATTTGTATGGTATCAATGGCTTTGCTCTCGTAAACAATTTATCACTTGGGAAATTTTTACGGAAGAATTGATAGCACAATATGAGGATACAAAAAGCAACACTTTTTTTAGCCAATTGATAAGTCTCAAACAAAAGGGTTCAATAATGGAGCACATTGAGGAGTTCCAAAAATTGAACATAAGGGTAAAAGATATTCCAGAGCAGCATAGGATTGATGTGTTCATAGGGTCTTTAAAGGATAATATCCAACATGATGTTCGCCTTTGGGAACCTGATTCATTAGAGAAGGCATTCAGGTTAGCAAGAAAAATGGAAAGCAAAATTATGGCAACTAGGAAGCATACCATTCACAACTATAAAGATGGAAGTGTTGTTGCCCATAGTCTTCCACAACCTACAAGGTTGACACCACAACAATTGGAAGAAAAAAGAGCAAAAGGGCTTTGTTACAATTGTGATAGCAAATACACAAAGGGTCATAAGTGTGGTGAGAAGAAATTATTCTACATAGATTGTGAAGAGGAAGAAGAAAAGGAGCAAGAAAGGTCAAAAGAAGAAGATATACTCCAGGAACAAAGCCTAGATGAAGAACAAATAAATCCAACCATATCTTGTAATGCATTGGCGGGAATTACCACTCCTCAAACCATCAAGATAGAAGGACAAATCAAGAAGAAAAAGGTGATAGTGTTGATTGATTCAGGAAGCACCCACAATTTTATTCATTGTAGGGTAGCAAAAGAATTGAATTGCTTCCTATATCCAGCACCAGAGTGTCAAGTGATGATTGCAAATGGAGGAACAATAAATTGCTCTGGAAAGTGCCATAATATCAAGCTATCCATGGGAGAATATGTATTGACTAGCCCAATGCTTTCCATTCCAATGGGAGGTGCTGATGTTGTACTAGGAGTCCAATGGCTACAATCCTTGGGTACAATAGCTTTTAATTTTCAAGAAATTTTCATGAAATTTTCTGTGGAAGGAAAGGAAGTTGAATTAAGGGGTATTGCAAGGAAACCAGGAAAGATAATCAGCTCTAATGGTATGACAAAGCTTCTAAAAAAGGAGCAAAGGGGTGTAATTGCACAATTATGTTCGCTAGATGTTTCCACATTAGAATCATCTATTTCTCCAGATCTCCAAAAAGTCCTGGACAATCATTCCAAGGTATTTGAGACTCCCAAAGGTCTCCCACCTATGCGTGATCATGATCATGCTATTCATCTGATTCCAGGAAGTGTTCCTCCAAACATCAGGCCGTACAGATATCCCTATGTCCAAAAAAGTGAAATTGAACGTATGGTTGCAGAAATGCTAGAGGCTGGTATAATTCAACCGAGTCAAAGTTCTTTCTCTGCTCCAGTAGTATTGGTGCACAAGAAGGATGGATCATGGCGCATGTGTCCGGATTATAGGGAGCTCAACAAGCTCACTATTAAAGATAAGTTCCCCATTCCTGTCATTGATGAATTACTGGATGAATTGCATGGATCAATTTACTTCACCAAGTTGGATCTTCGTTCAGGATATCATCAAATCAGAATGAAGATTGAAGACATTCCGAAAACGGCATTTAGAACTCATGAGGGTCATTATGAATTTTTGGTCATGCCTTTTGGCCTTACCAATGCACCTTCAACATTTCAAGGTTTGATGAATTCAATTTTCAAACCATTCCTTAGAAAATTTGTGTTTGTATTTTTTGATGATATACTAATCTACAGCAAGTCTTGGAAGGATCATGTTGAACATGTTGACAGGGTGCTACAACTATTGGAAGAAAAACAATTATATGCCAAAAGATCCAAATGTTTCTTTGGAGTCCAGGAGGTGGAATATTTGGGTCATATTGTATCTCATGAAGGAGTTAAGGTAGACCCTAGCAAAATTAAAGCCATTAAGGAATGGAAAATCCCCACATCCATAAAGCATTTGCGCGGATTTCTTGGGTTGACAGGGTATTATCGCAAGTTTGTTAAGAATTATGGGAGAATAGCAGCACCTCTAACGACATTATTGAAGAAAGATGCATTTTCATGGACTCCAGAAGCAACAAAGGCCTTTGAACATCTTAAAGAGGCAATGTGCCAAGCACCGGTCTTAGCTACACCGGACTTCACAAAAACCTTTATTGTGGAATGTGATGCTTCAGGAAATGGAATTGGTGTTGTTCTAATGCAAGATGAAAGACCCATTGCTTTTGAAAGTCGTCCAATCAAGGGAAAGTTTCTAAGAAAAGCTATTTATGAGAAGGAAATGTTGGCAATACTCCATGCACTTAAGAAATGGCGACCCTACCTAATGGGAAGACACTTCAAGGTAAAAACAGATCATGATAGCCTTAAATACTTTTTAGAACAAAGATTATCCTCTGAAGAGCAACAAAAGTGGGTCACAAAGATGTTGGGTTATGACTTTGAAATCATCTACAAAAAAGGGAAGCAAAATGTGGTGGCAGATGCACTCTCAAGGAAGGATGAGGATGTGGAAGCATTGTTGTGCGCTATTTCTATCATCCAATCAGATTGGATAAATGAAGCAAGGGAGGAATGGAAGAATGACGAAGAAGTGTGGGCACTTATTCAAAAGCTACAACAAGATTCCAGTACGTCTGATACATTTAGCTGGAAAAATGATTCGTTATGGTACAAAGATCGCTTATACCTCTGTAAGAATTCCCAGCTAAAACAAAAGATTCTTATGGAATTGCACACTTCTCCCTTAGGAGGGCACTCAGGATTTTTAAAAACTTACCACAGGGTTAAGAAGGAATTTTTTTGGGATGGCCTTAAATCAGATATTCAAAAGTTTGTGGCAGAATGTTTGGTTTGCCAACAAAATAAAGTTGAAACAATTAAGACACCGGGTCTATTACAACCTTTACCCATTCCAAGCCAACGTTGGGAGGAGGTATCAATGGATTTTATCACAGGTTTACCCAAGTCTGAGGGAAAGAGTGTCATCATGGTGGTAGTTGACAGACTTACCAATTATGCACACTTTTGTGCATTATCACATCCATTTAAATCCAGTACAGTTTCTACTGCATTTATGGAAACAATTCAAAAGCTACATGGAAACCCAAAGATTATTGTAAGTGACAGAGATCCCATTTTCACTGGAAATTTTTGGACAGAATTATTTTCTTGTCTTGGTACTCAGTTAGCTCATAGCTCATCTTATCATCCTCAATCTGATGGGCAAACTGAGATAGTAAACAAATGTTTGGAAGGATATCTTCGTTGCTTTGTATCTGATAAACAGACACAATGGGTCAAATGGTTGCCTCTGGCTGAATGGTGGTATAACACTTCCTTTCATACAGCAACAAAAATGACCCCATTTATGGCACTTTATGGGTATCAACCACCATCCATCACATCATATTTAAGAGAAAATTCTAAGGTTCAGGCAGTGGAACATCACATCGAACATCAACAACAAGTCATTCTACTCTTAAAGGATAACCTTGTGTTGGCACAGAATAGAATGAAACAACAGGCAGATCAGCATCGCAGTGAAAGAAGTTTTGATGTAGGTGATTGGGTATTCCTACGGCTACAACCATATAAGCAAATGTCCCTCAAGCAAGCTAAGAAGGATAATAAATTATCACCAAAGTATTATGGTCCGTACAAGGTGTTGCAAAAGATTGGTACTATGGCATACAAATTGGAGCTTCCTGCAGCTTCTCGATTGCACCCAATTTTCCATGTTTCATGCTTAAAGAAGGTTATAGGCGACAAGCTCCCAGTTCAAACAATATTGCCAGAACTTGATGAAGAAGGAAAAATTATATTGGAACCGGAAGCAGTTATAGAAACAAGAACTCGACAGCTACGAAATCGATCAATTTCAGAGTACCTTATCAAGTGGAAGAACTTATCCGTTGAAGATTCCACATGGGAGGATGAGAATTTTATGCAGAAGTATCCTGAACTACTTAAGCGTTGAGGACAACACTTTTTTGAAGGAGAGGGGCATGTTGGGTCCCTATAATACTAGTGATTACCCCATTACTATTGTAGTTATACCCCTTATTTATATTGATGTACCCATGTAGTGCCCATATTGTTACTATTGTGCCACATAGAAGCCCACTATTGTTATTGTTGTGCCCTACAATATTATTGTTATGTAGGCTTTGATTGTATTGGGACCATTTAGACTCCTATATATAGAAAGGAGGTATTTTCATTTGTATCATCCAAGAATTGTTCATTTATGTAATGTAAAGGAGGTTGCCCCCTCGAAGAGGCTGAATTCTAAGGCGAGGATCTCTCTTTTCTATCTTTTTGTGAGCTGGTTTCATAACAGGAACTCAGTGCCCTACCATGCAAAGAAGAATTAATACCCTATTCAAGTTAGAAGATGAAAGAGTAAAATCTAAGAACAAGCTTGATCATCATCAGCAAAATGTTAAATGATGGTTTGACGATAAATACTCCTCCAATAGAAACTTTGAAATAGGACATTTAGTGCTTAAATGGGATAAAATGCATGAGAAAAAAAAAATAACATATTAAGTTTTAGAACTTGTGGCTAGGACCATTCATTATTAAAAAAAATATTAATTCCAATACATTTAGATTACAAACTCTGCAAGGACAGTCTAAGTCCCTTCCAATAAATGTGAAATTTTTGAAAAAAAATACATTTATTGATTCCCTTTGGGGAATTTTTTCTGTAAATATTTCATTTGAAGTTTGTAGACTATTTTATTTTGTTTTGTTTTGGTTTGGATTGATTTATGTTGATTTGTTCATATTGTGCATATTTTTTTGTTCGGTATCTGTTGTTATAAATATCGTCATGCATGTTTTTTACTGAATTAGGTGAAATAATACATGTTATATTGTTATCTAAGTACCAATATGTGAAGTTAATCATCAGTGCAAAGTTATTCATGTATGAGAATTTGTAGCTAGATATAATACATAAGTGAACACATGAGTGCCAAGCGTGGATATCCCTCTGGCTGCAGAAACATGGTTCTGCAACCTCCCATAACCGCTTCAGGTGAGACTGTGATCTGCTTGAAGGTCATTGCTGAAAGGGCCAGTGGTTGAGGGTTTGGTTGGTGTACAACACACTCTGAATCTGGGTCAAGCTCCCTTAAACCAAAAAATGGTTCTATTGTTGGGATCGGTATCTACTTAATGGATATGTTTTGGCGTCCATTGAAGAAAGAAAACCAAGAGTGGGTAGAACAGAAAGAAAGAGAATTTGCAAAAAAAGAGAACAGAAATCGTTGATTATCAGTTGAAAGTTGGTTGTAGAAGTATATCTTCGAAGAGAAATCTGAAATATTCTTTGGTTCATTCCACATTGAATTGTATGAGTGAGTATCTAAGTTAACCAAGCATAAGATTTGTTTCAAGAATGACGAACCTAAGGAGTGGAATCTTGAATTGATACAACAACTCAAGAATATTAATAACAATATCTCAAGAGTTGTTGATTTCTGAATCAAGAACATTTTAGGAGGATTTATCACTGAGTTCACGATAGATGCGATCATATCCTATAGAAAATTTGAACGAAGATTTTTCAAAGGACCGCAAGGTAAGTTCTTAAACTTTTTTAATATTTGGATTAAAATGTTATTGTGTGAAAAAGGAATTCTGCAAATGCAGTCAGATTAATGTTTGGACGAAGAGGAAATAAGCATGAACCAGGGCCTCATGAAGTGGAAAACGATATAGAACAAATCCGAAGAATTTTATTGAGATTGACTATAACCCCTTATTAGGAGGATCTGAGAGTGAAGAAGAAAGAACTAACCCTACAACCCCGTGACATTCCACCTCCCATCCTGAAGGCACTTCGAAGTTATGAGTTGAGAAAAATCAGGACACCTTTGGGATTCCCCATCCATCCAACCAACTTACACCCCATCCCTCTCCCCATAATTCCCCTACAGCCCCACCCCCTCCACCTCCACCTAGCCCCCCGAGAAGGAAAATGGCCAATGACATTAAGCTACCTATTTCTAAAGGACAGGGATTAGAGGATCCTAATCAATGCTAGTTTGTAGTTCATGCAGTATGGACAACAAGACAAATCACTAGTGATGATGTAAATAAGGCGCATCTCATCACGTCGTTATGATAAAGAGTGCTAACCTTCTATATTAAATACTATGTGACTAATATGATTGCTTCGTTCGATAAAATTAAGAAATCACTGGTATTATAATTCAAGAAGCCGAAATCAGAATCGCAGTGCATCGCGGAGCTGAAAGAAATCAAACAGGCAACGACTGAATCTGTGTGGGAGTTGGATCAATGATTCAATATGTTGGTGGGTCAAGTAAGATTTAATATACCCCCATAATAGCATAAGGAATGGTTCATAGCCGCGCTACTACCACATATTAGGTTACCTTTGACACAATAGAAGATTGCAACTCAAGCTGAAGCATTGGAGATTGCAATGAAGCTAGAAGCTTTTCCAATTAGGGATACTCATGTAGGAGTACAGTAGATTCAGAGTCAGCTAGCCAATTTGACTTTGGAATTGCAAGATCTCAAGAAAGGTAAAGAGACCAGATCAAAAGTATGGTGTACAAAATGCAAATCAAAGGGTCACTATAAGGATTAATGCTTTGTGTTCACAGATTATTTGGCAAGTGGGGCACCTAATCCAGTAAACCCAGGGTTGTGGTGAGATATTTGTAGAACGAGAGGCCAACATCACTCTGAATATTGCTACCTATTAAAGAAGTATGTACAAACCTTGAAGCAGCGATTTTGCAACTTTTGTAGATCAGTAGTTCATGATGAGAAAAATTGTTGAAGTCATGACTTAATGATGAAGCACATTGTTGATACTTATAGACTGCAAGTTGAAGGACATACACACGAGGAGTCAGGCCAACATGTTGGTCAAGGAGGATTTCAAGGATGAGGATGAGGAGGAGGGGGAGGATCTAGTGAAGACGTGGCCAGCTTATCTATTATAATTATTGATAGGCAAAACACTTCACAAGAGATTGTCAGAACCCTACGACAACCTGCAGCTATTGTAAGTCTTTTGATCATGTGATATAATAATGCCTCGTCCTTATCACGAAGATGCAAGAGAAAAGAAACCAGAAGCCTATAGAAAATATTCAAATGATGACCGTTGAGCCAAGGGAGGATGAACCGCACATCAATATTGTAACAAGCAGTGGAGCTACGACTAGATATGATAAATTGGAAGGGAAAAAGGAAGTTGAAGCTACATGGATAAGGAAAACTACTAAAAATTCTCATGCCTTTGATATTCAGAAGGAAAAAAAAGTGTTCATGGAGGCAAGGTGAAGCTTTATGGATGATGGGGGCTCGACATCTACCACTTAGCCAACTAAGATGGATAACTACGAGATAGTACCAGTTGTGACACAATATGTGGATCTGGATACCTTGAATCTTTTCTTCATACTTGCATGAAGTTGTTGAGAAATCAGAAGGCCATAGAGGGATTGTAGGAATTGATAGACTCTTGTGCTTCTAAAGAGGTATCGTAGAGTGAGATGCGCATAGTGAATAATCTACATAGACACAAGAAGAGAACTGGAAAGGAAATGAGGCTTACAGCGCAAATTGGAGAATACGACATGGATCAGGTTATCTTGGATCTAGGATCTAATTCCAATGTCTTGTCGAAACAAACTTGGGAATTGATGGGTAAGCCGAAGCTGCAATGGTCAACTATCCAACTGAACATGGTGAATCAGCAGAAGATTGGCAGGTGTCATAGTAGACATTGATGGAGTGCGCAAACTAACTTCGAAGTGATTAAGATTGTGGATGATTGTAATCCTTATCCCGCATTGCTTGGATTAGACTGGTCATTTTCTAACATGGATATAATTAACTTAAAGAAAAGGAAAATGATATTTGAAAGAAATAATATGAGAGTTATTGTTCCCTTAGATCCATTGGAGGGAGTGAGGTATACTGAACCTGTCAAAGAAGAGTACAGTGCGGATGACATTGACAACATTTATCAAATAACAGCAAAAGAAGAAGAATGGATTAACCCTACTGCAGATGGAAAACTGACTTGGGAGCAAGATAGTTCCTACACTTCAAATTCAGAAGAGGAATTAGAGAACTGGCAAAACAAGTTGCATGAAGTGTCTACAAGGTGATGTGCAAGGATCACTAAAGCAATGTGTTGTATGACAGTTGAGGTATGTGATTTACCTTTGTATGATGGTTTGGGTAATATAAATACTTTCTTTAGATATTATGAAAGATAGGTACCTGAATGTCATAGATTGTTAGCTATGGATCAAGCACTGAGGGCTACTCCTGCTAGATGGTAGGGTACTCATAAGAAGAATATAGGATATTGGAAAAGATGTAGAAGGTTGTTGTGGGTAAGGTTTGGTCAAGTAGAAACAGAACTCGTAGATAAGTATGATGGCCAAACTAATCCTAGAGACCACATACAACTCTGTATGGTAGCTTGGGGAGAAATTATGCTAGAAGAATGGGTGCATGGATTCATCCATACCTTGGAGACAATTCCTTAGAATTGGTATCTGGAAACCGAGCTTCGACATGGTACTACTAGTTGGGAAGAAATGGTTGATGGATTTATAATGACATGCATATTTGAAGATAATTGTCCACATATAGATGCAGCTCTTAATATAGTTAAGAAGAATAATTTTTAGAAGTTCCATTTGTCTGGAAACCTGATTGGGTTGTGCAGATACGTAATTAATGGAATGTTATAATCTCATTGCGGAAGAGGATGAATATCCTCGCAATATCAACATCAAAGAATCAAAAGGTCATAGTGAAGTAAATGGACCTACGATCCAGATTTAAATAGGAACACAAAAAATTACAGATAACCATAAATGCAAAGATGCAGTAGAAATAACATTTGATTTCATTAATATCAAATACTAAAATATGCTTACAGACAGAATGGGAATAAGACTAGCTCGGACGATGGTAGCTTATCTCTCAGAAGAGATGTGGCGGCTACATGCCTCTGAACTGTGTTACAATGAGTCGCAAAGTCCTATTTATTATTGAGAAGTAATGGAAAACCCTAAACATACAAAAACCTAACCTTAGGAGATGAAGCGCCAAACTATGGGCACCGTTTGGGTAAATTGGTACATCATCTTCCTAGGGTCATAACTTTGGCATACGATCTTCGTTTGACGCACGCAATACCTTGTTAGAAAGATCTATCCGATGAATACAACTTTTGAATGACCAACATCAATTTATGATCCGTGTTGATCTGGATTTTCCCTAAAAAACATTGTTTAGGGCCTCAAAACAACCCTGGAAGTTTAGGACCCAAAAAACTGCCAAAAATAGTAAATTGTGCTACAAATAAGGAAACTGAAAAACTGAAGGAAACAATGGTGGGGGTCCAAGTGGAATAGGCGATTGGCCACAAATATCCACATAGATCAACCTGAGATAGAGATGCCTGATATAATGAATCCATTGAAGATGAAGAAGGTGACTATAGGGTCAAAGGCTTAACGAAGTACGCAACAATAGGAGATAACTGGGATGATGACATAGTGAGCAAGAGAACAAATATCTTGCATGAATATCAAGAAGTTTTCCCCACTAAGTTTTCATATATGAAGGGCATAGTAAGGGATTTGGGAGTTATGAGGATTCCTCTGAAGCCTAATGTGAAGCCTGTCAAGCAGAGAACTTATAGACTGGAGCCAAAATAAAAGGAGAAGGTGAAAGAAGAATTAGATAAAATGTTAGCAGTTGGGATAATCGAACTTATCGAGGAATCTGAATGGGTAAATATCATGGTGGTTCAAGAAAAGAAGGCAAAAGGCGAAATCAAAATTAGTTTTGACTTAAGGAAATTGAATGATGCCTTCATGCATGACCCCTTCCCTACACCATTTACAGATGAATTATTCGACAATGTAGGAGGATAAGAGGTCTATTCTTTCACAGATGGCTTTTCAAGATACCGATAGATCAGGATTGGGCCAGAATATAGACATAAGATAATTTTTACTACAAAGTGGGGCTCTTATCAGTACACGGTGATGCATTTTGGATTGAAGAATGCCCCTGCTATCTTTTCCAGAGTTGTAGTTGCGGCCATTAAAGAATATATAACAAATTTTTGGAAGTTTACTTCGACGATTGGAAAGTCATTAGGATATTAAAGAAGCATGTGGAAAGCTTAAGGTTGATGTTGGATACATGTAGGCAGTACCATATATCATTGAACTTGAAGAGGTGTATCTTCTATGCACCATTTGGTATATTGTTGGGACATGTAGTTTGTAAACAAGGATTAACGGTGGATCCTGTGAATATCACATTTATTGTGAACCTTCCAGCATTGAAAATTGTAAGCCAACTACACACAACACTGGGACACACTGGCTATTACAGAAAGTTTATAAAGGGGTACGTGCAGATAAGTGCGCCAATGGAGAAATTGTTGAAGAAAGACATGACTTTTCAATGGATCGAAGAGTACTAGAAGAGCCTGGATGTAGTAAAGGAAAAAATGGTAACCACGCCTATTCTAGTTTTCTCGGACTAGAAGAAGGAGTTCCATGTACATGTAGATGCATCATGCATAGCATTGGGTGTAGTGCTAATGTAGACAGGAGCAAAAGAAATTGATCATCCATAGCATTTGCAACAAAAAAACTATCCAAGGCAGAAAATAACTATAGCACGACAGAAAGAGAGGGATTAGCTATGGTATATGCATTATAGAAGTTCAAGCACTACTTATTAGGAGTGATTTTCAAAATGTTCATTGGTCACTCCATGCTGAAATATTTGGTGAATAAGTCTGTTTTAGGAGGAGAAGATATGTCGATGGTTGTTATTATTCCAGGAGTATGACTTCGATGTTATAGTGAAGCCAGAGATATTGAATGTTGGGCTTGATCATCTTTCAAGAATAAATACAATAGAAGAACACACAAATATCGAAGATAACCTACCCGATGCATAGTTATTCGTAATCAAACTCGCGTATGATCACTTAGCAGATATTATTCATTTTTTGGCCACAGGAATAGCGCTCGCGAAGTACATTATGAAGAAAAAGAAGGAATTCGTTATTCGAGTAGTTGATTTCTCGTTGATTGTTGGACACTTTTAAAAAATGGGACAAGATGAAGTACTCCACAAATACGTCCCTAAACACGAACGACAGAGTATTCTGATAGAAGCTCATGGAGGAGTCGTAGGTGGGCACTATGCAGGAAAAGACACTACACGGAAAATCTTGAGAGCTGGGTTATGGTGGCCCACAGTACATAAGGATGCAAAATAATTCTTTCAAGCATGTGATGTATGTCAAAGAATGGGGAAGCCATCTAGAAGAGAGAAGATGCCACTAGTGCCATAGGTAACCTTGCAGACCTTTGACAAATGTGTTATTGACTTTGTTGGACCTATCAGTCTGCCAGGGAAGAATACTGGTGCGAGGTATATCATCACTACCACTGATTATTTGAGAAGATGGGTCGAGGCACAACCAGTGAAATATTATAGTGCAGAAACTACTGTGAATTTCATATTTGAATATATATTGTCCAGATTTAGTTGTCTGAAGATCTTGATGAGTGACCAAAGCACACATTTCTTGAATAAGACTACTGAACAACTAACTGAGCAATCTCAAGTTTACCACCAGAAGAGCACTCCTTATTATCCTCAGGCAAATGGAATAGTGGAAGCTTTCAATAAAATTCTATAGAACGCATTGACCAAGGTATGCAATGTGAACAGAGATGACTAAGATTTAAGGATTCCAACAATATTGTGAGAATATAGAACAACACGAAATAAATTGATAGGGAAGACACCTTTTAGGCTGGTATATGCAAAAGAGGAATTTATGCCTATGGAATACATTGTGACAAGTTTGAGAATTGTAGTTGTCACAGATATGGAAGACCCTGACATTATGAAGGAAATGATGGCGCAAATACTAGCTCTAGAAGAAGACAGGTTCATAGTAGGGTTCCACACGCAAGTGCAGAAACCAAGGGAGAAATTTTGGCATGGCAGGCATATCAAGAAGAAGATATTCTGGGAAGGAGATCTTGTATTATAATAACAACAAATTCGTGCAATTCCCAGGAAAATTTAAAACACACTGGTTAGGACCATATATCATCAAGCACATCTCTAATGGCATCTCATGAATTTGAATGGTCAATTTATTCCAAGACGAGTGAATGGTAGCAGATTGAAGATATACAAGGACGACTCTATCCCTAGAGCTTCGCACTGAAAAATGGAGGGAGGAAAGTCTTAGTGCCACCTGCAATTGAAATTGGGCACGGGACTATAAAATACTCTACAGAAAGGGACTTCGCCGAAGTAAGATTACTGCGTGATACTCAGGAATATGAAAAATTCTGAAGGAACTGTGACAAAGAAAAGGTGATTGTGCCATAAGGGAAGGTTCATCGAAGTTTGTCGGAAATATGACCGTTGGAAGGAAAAAGCTACCGTTGAAAGGAAATTTCCATTAATGGGCGCTAGAGAAGAGGATTTATGAAGCACGGATGGTTGTATCTAGCCCCATACCCACATTAAATGAGAAAATATTAGCCAACCATGGGGTTGGAAATTCAAACTAGTTATAAAAACCATATCCCGCGCCACATTTTACACTTTGTTATCTGGAGAATTTGAGAAATTGTATCTAAGTGTGAAGAGAAGAGAACTAATATATGTCTGAGAATAGTTTTGTGGAACTTGTTAGAATATTTTCAGTAAAAATATTAGCGGGTATTATGGAGGCACGAGCAGCGAATGCACCCATGTCCCCAAGGCACAGTAGGTCACCGAGAAAGCAGGTACCCACAGAACCACAACCACAGAAGAAGTAGGAGAAGAGACCAATTGAGGTCTCTGGGGCGGAACTAAGAACATCCCCAAGGAAGAAAACACAGAAGGAAGTGCGCACGAAGAACAAAGAAGATAAGGGGAAGAAGCCTGTGCAGAAAGGAAAGAAGTCGATGTAGCAAAAGGTGCCTCAATAGATCAATGATAGTGAAGAGGAGGTTGAATTTCACCAGATGGAGACAGGGGACGAAGAGATTCTCGTTGTGCTCCCACCTTACATGCCACCACAAAAATCGAGTGCCAAGTCGGTTAAGGATTCAAAGGATGGAAATTTTGGCACGTTCACTCCATTGTTACTGGAGGAAATGTCGTTTTATGGTGAATTGTTGGGGAAGATCCCACAATTGAAGATGGAAGACTGGGACTTTAACAATCGGATAAAATACCTGCAATTTGAACCAAGTAGATATATGAAGCAGGTTCAGTACCCAGAAAGTGGAGTCACAAGGCTAGAACCATACCAGTGGGATGCAAATTTGTAGAGAGCGAACCTCTTGAACATGTTGAATGTGCCACACTTCGGTAGAAGCCCATCCAGTACAGCATGTGTGCGACAGCTCCTCGCACTGGTACATGATGGATGCATTTGGCTAGGGATGAGGATCTTGATCAATGAGATGTTAATCAGAAGAATCACAACGTTGCCTCATCAGGGAAAATACCCCGCAAAAGAATTTGTGGGAAAAAATAAGGACAAGGAGATGGCACAAATAATGAAGGAAAAATTTGGACTAGTGAAGAAATCGTGTGGATATGATATCAATTCCATCAATGGCCAAGGGGTTCGCTTCACCATGAACATCTTGATAGGTAAGATAATGAGGAAGTGTAGGGCCAATGAGATGTCTGTAGCTGTGGTATCTTTGGCTGCATAGTGCAGCATAGGGGTCTAGTTTAACTAGGTTGTCTATCTATGCAAGGAATTTTTGATAGATTTCAGGGAATCACAGGAAGACGGAAATACATTCCAATATGTTTGTCTAATAATCCTCGTCGTGCTAGTTTTGTGGAAAGACCCAAAAGACTTGCAATTTCCATCTGTCGAGTTTGATACTTGTGAAGCAGTGAGGTATGCCTCCCTATGGTTTACTAAGGATCCGACATGCGCAACAGAAAATAGGATTTTCTTTATGGTGATGTCAATGGATCTACACTTGGTGTTGAATCAGCATCGAAGGTTGTCACCTAGTTTATATAAGCAGTATTGTCACATTGAAGACTTCAAATTGGACTTCCACAAAGCCCGTGTGAAGGCAATGAAGGACCCAAATAGGAGATGGCACCCATTTCCATACTTAGTAACCGAAGATGATTTTCTCGCAGTAATATAGAAATGGACAGAAGAATGGATGACTCCACCCAGTGGAGCGGTTGGAACAGAGAAGGGTACCCTGCAGGATGCAGGTACAAGTGGAAAGGATGCAAAGATAGAAACAGAGGAAACATAGCAGGAGCATGAGGAACCCCTCAGTGATGCAGGAGTATCAGAGGAGTCACCTTTTATTATCAAAAAGAGAGTACCAACAACTGCGGTAGGCAAGAGGAAAAATTAAAAAGCAGATAATTCCAAGGGCACATTACCATTGGACCTCACTGATGGGGACATCGACGAGATCAGTAAGAAGGTTCAGAAGATGACCGTGAAGACTTGGGACAGAATTGGTGATCGCTATAGAGCAATCTTGGCTGAGATACATCAGGGCATCGTGAAGCTGAAGGCATTGCCACAAATAGAAAAATAACCAGAAAAAATAACTCATTAATTGCAGGTAGAGCGAGGAATAGAAACACAGTTTGCCATTAGAATTTTTCAAGTGCTAGCTAGGGCACTACATTTCTAAACACCGAAGGACAAAGAATTATCTAAATAATGGAAGATCATCAACATGAATATTGTCGCATTTCCCATGCAGGTGTTGCATGAATTCCATCAAAGTTTAACAATCGAACTACAGGAGCAAGAACAGCAAATCTCGGTGTTGACGATGAAGGTGGAAAAGGAGAAAGATGCGTTGAAGAAGGAGTTAGAGCAGGTGTCTAAGGAAAGAGATGATAGTGGTAGTGACAACGGCAGTTGGAAAAATTCATCGAAGATACTTTCAACACAGTCTCGGAAGTGAAGGTCAGTGAGGAGGAAGCATTAGAAGAGAAGGTCGCTAAGCTCGCCCTCGCGATCAAGGAATCAAAGAATAAACTGGAAAAGATAAAATTCGAGTATGAAATGTAGATATCAAAGTTGTAAATAAGGATTCAACTAACCATGCCACCATAAGTGTGGGAGCATAGGTAGAAAGACTTAAAAGCGGAATTAAAATGCATCTCCGACATAGTGGCGGACTGCAGGAAACTACTAGATGACACGATGCAGATTTGGACTTCACTGCAGGAGGATCCAAACATCCAGAAGATCAAGGACAAATTACAGGTGAAGCAGAAGCAACACAACGATATCTTGGCAACTGTGAAGACCCTACCAGTCTTGCAAAGGCTCATTGGTATTACCGAAGGAAAGAACCTCCAAAAGCAAATAGATGATCTTCAAAGGAAGAAGAAAATTTTGCAAGCAAGGACTCAGTCGTGGCAGGATGACACCCTGACACTTTATCAGGCAGTGGATGAAAGGCTCAAAGAGTTGAAGAAAAGGGAGACAATAATACTACAAAAGGTTGTTGGCCCCACCACAGAGGCATTGCTAGAGGAGGTACGTTGAGAGGAGAAACAAATGGCAGAGACAGTCGAGCAGTACAATGCAGAGTACAATGGAATTGCAATGAAAATCAAGGGAATCACAGCTGAGTGACTCGGGATGAGTCGGGGGTGAGTGTTAGGGGCCTGTTAGGCGCAACCTAAATTGGTCCAAGTTTTGGTCAAAGACTCCACATTTTGAGGAGCAGAGGGCATGGAGCTGGCGAAGTTTTATTCGTTACCCAGTGTTTAGGGGCTTTGGGGTGGGTCAAAGACCCTTATTTTTTAACAGGTATCGGGTATTAGTCCATTTTTTTCTCGGATCCATGGTATGTGGACCATGGTCTTGTAGTAAGGAAAGATATATAAAGAATATGTAATACTTTTTCGATATCTAAACATAGATAGAATTCGTAAATTGATTGTATTTTCTATCTTGGGTCTGTAATTTTTGGAAGGCTTCGCAGTTGAGTGTGCAGAGGCCTTGGAAGAGTTTGCAGCTGAGTGCGCAGACCACCTGCAGTTGGGTGTGCAGGTCAGAGAAGTGTATGTATTGAAGATCCTTATTAATAAAGAAGATTTTTTGGCGAAGTATTATGCATCTTTTTGTGTTCAGTATCTGTTGTTATAAATATTGCCATGCATGATTTTCACTGAATTAAGTGAAAGAATACATGTTATATTGTTCTCTAAGTACTAATCTGTGAAGTTAATCATGAGTGCAAATTTGTTCATTTATGCGAAGTTGTAGCTAGATATAAGACATAAGTGAACACATGGGTGCCACGGCGCGAATATTCCTCTAGTTGTAGAAACCTGAATCTACAACCTCCCATAACCGCTTCAGGTGAGACTGTGATCTGCTTTCAAGTTTTTGTTGAAAGGGCCACTGGTTGAGGGTTTTGTTGGTGTGCATCACACTCTGAACCTCGTTCAACCCCCCTTAAACCAACATTAACCAATGAAAGGTTGCTAATTGTTAACTTCTTATGCAACCCTTGCTCTTAAGGAGTATTTCAAATCTGCTTCCCTATCTATTAGAGAATTTACTTTAAAATTAATTATTAATAAAGTATGATTATTATACAAGGGATAGAAGGTCTCAGCATGAATGGGTCTACCATGATCATGGACTCTTATTGAATGACATTACCCCGGCTATTCACCAAGCCCAGGTGGTGGCTTTCGGTTGCGAAACTAAAATACAAGAGGTATCAACACGAGTCGATCTGATCATTTTTGTAAGTTTTTGTGAATGGAATTGTAAATAACTGGTCACCAAACTAGAGCAATGGACTTCAGTTAATTCCCTGGAATTAAAAAGATGTAAATTCTAGAATACAAGATAAAATCATCTAAAAATGGTTAAAGGGTATTCCTATCAAGGCTATAACCACCTTCTCACAATAGCAGCCATGCCCATTGTATTGAAGTTATATTAAGACTACCCTATATTTTGTTATCCTACCTTTCTCAAGTTGTATTGCTGCTAAAGTTTATTATTCTTGTTAAATTAATTAAATATTTTCTCCCTATATCATTAAGTTTCTAAATTATGATGGTGGTTGTACAAAAACCTTTGTAACATCATGTTGGAATCATTACTATATAAATCAAAGAATAAGACATTCAATTTGTTTGGATCTGAGCATCTTATTTTTATTTTCCAAGTTTCAGCAGAGACAATTGTTCCGCCCAATGAATCACCATTTATTAGTTTCCAAACAATTTTATCTAAATGAAATGCCCCCCTTGTTTATATCATATTCCTAGGTTAGTTGATTTCCTTGTTGATTTTTAATATCAATTTTATTTTCTTTTATTTTGTTAGATATTTCGATAAATGACAAAGGTCTTCAATTTTTATGATTGTTGGAATGTTCCTTGCAACATGTTTGTAACAAGTTTCCTTACATAGACTCCATGGCCTATTTGCATGATTATTTTATTTAGTAATTCATACTTTATTGTAGTTCTTAATTCTAGCATGAATGATACATAAGTTGGTATTTGTTCCTATGTATTCCTAAGAGTTTGAATTCACTTCTATTTGCATATCCTTATGTTTATGTGAACACCACTATTCATAATTCCAATACCTACATTAGGGATTGAACTTTTGTTATTGACTTGTAATAATTTGAATAAGGTTTAAACCATATGGCATATGGTATTTTCGGATTGGAATTTCATGTTTATATACTACCCATCCTTTTAAGTCAAGGATATAACCTTTGTAATTAATGGCTTATGCCAATTCTATTTGATTTAGGCTATGAATGATATGGGATTGCAATGTTTTATTTTCACTGATTTCCTATGCTTTTGAACCTAACAATTGAAATTCATATCACATTATGAAGCATTCATGTTCATAAGGGCTTGTAATGAATATTTAATGGGTTATTTTGAATATGTGGCAACATTGATTTTAGTGGCACATTGTGTGTCCAATACTTCGACTATGGTTACCGGGGAAATAATCCCAAGGGAAATTTTTCCTTATTATATTTCAGACCCCCCAATACTTCCACTTTGTACATCCAGTACCTAATCCTTAGTGTCATTTCAACCCTATCAATACCCAAGGCCCAATCTTGTATGTGAATATTGTTCCATCCTAATTCAAACTTTGCTCCAACCATTTTTGCATAAGTATCTAGTATTTTGGATATGTGAGGTTGTGCTCTGTCATAACCCAACAAAATTTTCATCTTTCTTCTATACCCATCTTGTTTAATGGCCCCTATGGTAAGATTTGAACCCCCTAGCAATAAGACGATAGAAGATTATTAAGAGTGTCTTGCCATGTTTGAAGAAGTAGAATGGTGGAACTTCCAAGCCTTTCAAGGCTATAATGTAGAGGCATCTAAAGCCTTTTCATATACCTATAACAATAGGGTTGCTAGAGTGGGAGATATTGAATTCCTGTTAATGAAGCTATCATAGCATAGGCCACTCACCTACCTACCGAGGGAGATAAATGGTCCAAGAACCACCTTGTAAAGGAAATTCCATGGGACAAGTTTCTAGTTTCTAACAAAGCATAATACAATATCAAAGGTATGTTTGTTAACCTCCTTAAAAGTAAATGGTGAGACCTGGTTCTTATTGTTCAGCATTATATTACTTGTGAAGGTTAATATGGCTTTTTTTTCTATAATCACATTCGATTGCTTATGTTTTTTCCACATTATAAACTGAACCTCCCCTATTTTTTATCCAAAAGCCTCATTAGGATGTCAAAATCATATCAGATAGGGTTTAAAAAACTCGAAATAATCTTGTTTCACTATGGGTTGATTCAGATTCTGGCTGAATTTTTATTTTCCCAAATAGGGGATTCCTAGGAAGAATTTCTTTGTAAAAACAATTTTGTGAAGCCTTCAGTCAATGATGGGGAAAAATCTCATTGAAGGTTGAATAATTTAGGGAAGATTTTCACAAAAAATCATCTAAAACCCTAGCTTCCCTGGTTCATCACAGTCCTCTGCTTTAAAACCCTAGCCAGTTGTCTCATTTGAGCACACCATGTGAAATTTCCATGAATGCAACAACTAGAGTTTAAGCTTCTAATTGATTAGTAGTTTATTTGTTTTATAGAAAATAACGATTAAATCACTGATGTATTCTTCACAATAAAACATTTTAGAATAAAATAGGAACTGATAAACAGATGCACACACACAATAAAAATTACACCAATATTTTTGTACTAAACGTCCCTGGAAAAACCCCGAAGGGAAAACCTGTGCGGAAGATGAGGGTTTATTTTATTATGCAAAAATTTAATTATTATTACAACTAGATTCCCAACTAGAAATCCTCTAGCAAATATAGATCACAACTGGAAAAATAATATAGAGATCTCGGATCTTCTTTTCAAATCAACTCAGCCTCCTTTGGCTTGCTCACACCCCACACCGGCAACTTGCACTGCTACCTAGAACACCCATTATAGCCTCTGAGCAACAAACACAACCCTGGATTTGCATCCAACTAGGTTTTCTAGCCTCCCTCTACCTCTAGAAGTGACTTGATCTACCTCCTAGAAGTTGGTTTGGCCTCCAACAACTGAATCAACCCTCTTCCAGCAAATTGCATTGGGGTTTTTGGCTATTCGTACTACTTGTACGACCTCATCTGTAGATGTATTTGGCCTCCCTTTTCTTGCGACTCCAACACTGAAAAATCACTAGGACTTTCTCTAGAATCTTGTTCTCAAATTATCCAGTACTCCCTCTTTCTATTGTTGTCCCTCTAGCTTGAACTACGCCCTTGCTGAAGACTGAAATTGGGTATCTTGATCTACCTCTCATAACTCGATCACACCGATCACTCTAATGTTATCCCCAAGCCCTTTAACTTGCTCTTATAATATCTCGTTGGAGTTTCAACAGCCAAGATCTAATATGCATTGATGACCAAGATCAATTTAGACTCCATGAATAGAGCCTCTAGAGCAATCTCGAACATCCTTAATTAATTAAATTTGATTTACCACTTTTCCTAGGTTAGACTTAGGAAATATTTTAATTATAGAAAATTAATTTAATTAAGGCGTTTCCCAAGATTATATCGCGAAACCTTTTCTGATTTTTGGAGATCTAATGTTTCTTAGCCTCAAAGCATCATTTGAGACTAGAACGCATGTATGATGCTACACAAACTAACACTCCCTCTTAGAAAGGAAGGTGGTTTTCATTATACCCATTTGTTCTCTGAAATAGATGAACTTAGCTCTCCCTAGAGCTTTTGTGAGTATATTTGCAACCTTGTGCTTTGTAGGAACATGTTGTGGCTAGACTGCTCCATGCCACTAATGAATGACTTTTGTTGTACCTCATTTCTTCACATTTCAACTGATATGACTCCCTGTCACTGGAAATCACTGTGAAGAAGTCAACCTGGCAACATTGTCCATCAACCACTGCGCATACTCTAATCCACCTTTTGCTAACTATAGTTGAAACAATATCTTATCTATTGTGTCACTACAAATGGTTCCTCCAACTATCCCTTGAGCTTCTAATTGTGCTCAACTAGCTCTGCAACTACCTCTAGCATATCTGACTGCAACTAGCTCTGCATTGTCCCTCAAGATTTACTACACCTTGCTAACATCTCGATCCTCCTGCTACTTTATACTGTGGGCTCCCATAGCAAAGGTAATGATCCATGTGAATAGTAATTGGATCTGATCGCAACTTATTGTTTCTCACCCATGGACCCCACCCATTCTGGTCTCTGAAGCATCATGATCCTCCTCCATCTAGAGTTATCGTTGCTATTAATATGAATTCCTCTAATCTAGAGGCTAACTCATCAATCTCGGTCGAAGATATTGTCTTTTGTTTCCCCTTTTTGTCCTTCTTCCTCTTGGAACATCGGGTGACGTAGTAACCAAATTCATGACACCTAAATTTCTTGAACTTTGATAGGCCCTTCTTCTTCTTCTCTCATCCTTTTGATTTTTGTCCCTCGCTGGGACCCTTGTTTGCCTTCTTTTTGTTTGCCTTCTTTGTGAGGTTTATCCTTAGCTCCTCCTGAGTGAACTCACTACAGTGGTGCTCCCATCCTAGAAGTGTGTCTTTCCCAAAAATGACTTAGACGAATGTATTTCACTCCTCGAAGAACCCATTCAGATCCTTCCGCACTAACTCATTGTCTACAGGAATTAGAGAAATTTTGAGGTCTAAAATGGTATTCCTAAGAAATATTATAAAATAATAGTGGAAATAATAAAATAATATTATATTCCATCATAAAATTTTAGAGGGAAAAAAGAAAAAACTATTTTTTCAACTCGTATTTTCAACTTATCTCCCTACGGTTTTATTCAAATTTCAAGTGGAAACACTTGTTTGCAATCATGTCTTTTTCATGTATTTCTCATTTTTCGTGTAGGAGGGTCCATCGAAAGTATGAAACATGGGTAATCCTTAGATGAGGAATTAAATTATGCATCCAACGAGTGCTCCCACTCGAAATTCGATTCAAACTATAGGGAGATAAGTTGAAAATACAAGTTGAAAAAATAGTTTTTTATTTTTATTTTTTTTTATTTTTTACTTTTTTACTTCAAAAATGGTGAATCGTCCCTCATGGTTGAAATCGTCATCTTGAATCCTATTGGTTCTTATAAAGTTTATTTTGATTGTACATATTTATTTTGAGGCCCATTTTAGACCTCAAAATTTCTCTAATGTTTCTCTCCTACAATAGAAAGTTCCTCTCTGATTCCTTGAATCTTGGTGATGTAGGAGGTAACCTCCTCACCCTTATGTATTTTAGCTATCCTTAGCTTCTCGTTGAGACCTGGTGCAGCTTCATGACAACATCCCACATGTCCTTTCTTGTATTATTGTCTGCAATATGTGGGACAATGTGATCTCAATCTCCATCTAGGACCATCCTCTTAGTCTTGACCATCTCTTTCTTGAAGTTGCCAGTTGTTGTGGATCTGTTTTTCTTCCATGACGTTTGTCACAAACTCCTTCAAGCCATGCTCATCAAGTAGGAATTGCATTATGGCTATTCGAATGCCAAACATAGAGGCTCCATCTAATATGTCCTGATCTCTAAGTCTTGTTGTGGCCATTGCTACGAAACTCAAATAAAATCTCCTTCTCCTTTTGGAAACTCAACCTTCTCTCTACTACATGCACTCTCTCTGGAATGCGCATATATGTTTCTGCACTTTCCTCTAGTGTCCTTCTCAGAATTCGCACTACCTATTGAGTCTACTAGTTAACTCACTCTACCTTCTCAAAGTCCTTCTACAGAATCTAACACACTCACTACTGACCCTGAAACTCACATTGGATGGACTAAAAATTCTACTATGGTCGCCTAAAGCTAGAAATTACCACCTCCTTTCCTGCGCTGGAAAAACTGGAAACCCACTAAGAAATAAAATGGAAATTTTCCTTGTGTGTTTTTCTCTTCCTTCCCTGCACAGATCTGCAACTGAAACCCCTTGCTGCAAATCTCTACACCCAGATCTACTCTGTGAAATCACTGATTTAATCACCAAAACCCTCTATCCGGAAAATCCACTACCTGTTGCTACTGCTTCTAGGAAAAATAGAGCTTTTCCTTCACCCTGAACTGGAAATCGATTTTCCTGCCCCAGTAATTCACACTACCTAGCTGGGCTACGCAAATCTGGAAATATTGTGCTCAAATTTCACTCTAAATTTGCACAATTTTTCTTCCTTCTCTTCTGAGCCTTTGATATAATCAACAATGCTCTGATACCATGTGAAATTTCCACAAATGCAGTGACTAGAGTCTAATCTTATAACGGATTAGCAATTTATTTGTTTAATGGAAAATAATGATTAAATTATTGATGTATTCTTCACAATAAAATGTTGTGGTGTGGAATAAAATAGGAACTGATAAATAGATGTACACACATAACAGAAAATGACACCAATAATTTTGGACTAAACATACTTGGAAAAACCCCAAAGGGAAAATCGATGTAGCAGATGAGGGTTTATTTTATTATGTAATAATTTGATAATTATTACCAATGGATGCCCAACCAGAAATCCTCTGGAAAATATAGATCAAGCATGGTAGGACCCGCTCCTTTGTTTTGGTGGAGCATGCAGATAAATCTAAGCATCACATCTGCATTGAGGAGGCCCAAGTCGTTGCTAGGGTTAGTCATTTCCATCATCGATAATTGAGGGAGATCCTAGAAATTGAAAAAAGACCCAATAATTTGAATAGAGATGATGGTTGGAATATTAGTAGAAGTTGGGTCCATGTCCTATCGTCCTAGTTTTTTAGGCTTCTTTCTGGGATTTATTTTGTTTGTTTGTTTATCTATGTAGGTATTGGCATCCTCCTTTTTATAGTATTTGTTGTTGATTTATTCTTCATTAGAGTTTAATTTCTTGATCCTTCATGTTTTTTATGTATTTTATCATCCTATCCATTCTTAACTCCTTTTAGTATTTTTGTTATTTGTTTAATGGACCTCAGTTGCCCCATATTTTATTGTTGACCCTGCTTTATTTATTGATTACTTTTCTTTGAATATATATATATATATATATATATATATATATATATATTTCTCTCTGACTTTTGTATATTTTTGTTTTATTTTATTTATTTTTCCGTTAATTATTTTTAGTTTAGTTTATTTTATTTCGATTAATTAGTTTATTTATTAAATAATATTCTCTCGATTAGGGTCTTGGTTCCTTTTTATAATTTTTGACTTCCCTCCTAGTTTAGAGTTTGACTTTGATTTATTTTTATAAAAACAAATTAATTTAAATATTAGTTTTCAAAAACTAGTTGTTTAATATAGCGGTTACTTGTTACTTATTAATATTTGTTTTTAATAAATTAATAAACTAATATCATAATTTAAATATTATTTTTCATAAACTAGTAATATTTGGTTTTAATAAATTAATTTAAATATTAATTTTCAAAAACTAATTGTTTAATATAGTCGTTACATATCAATACTTTTAATAAATTAATAAACTAATATTATTATTTAAATATTATTTTTCAAAATCTAGTAATATCTGGTTTTAATAAATTAATTTAAATGTTATTTTTCAAAAACGAGTTGTTTAATATAGCCATTACCTATTAATATTTGTAATAAATTAATAATCTAAAATCATTATTTAAATGTTATTTTTCAAAAACTAGCCTTTTAATATGGTTGTTACTTAATAATATTTGTTCTTAATATATTAATAAATTAATATCATAATTTAAATATTATTGTTCAAATATAGTCGTTACTTGAAATTATATCTCTACATTGCTCTCTATTTAAACCTTTGCCATGGTCTACCTCTTCATCTGGTCCTGATGATGAACCACACTTGTTGGTTCGAAACGTGTCGACCAAAAAATTTCTCTTATGTGATTTCTACCGAAAGACTTTGCTTAACTGGAAAACTAATCAGAGATCCCATATCTCTTCTGCAAATCAACTCAACCTCCTTTGTCCTTCTCGCACCCCATGCTAGCAACTTGCATTGTTTCCTGGAACAGGCACTGCAACCTTTGAGTAACATGCACAACACTGGATCTACCTCCAATTAGGCGATCTAGCCTCCCTCTACCTATGGAAGTGACTCGCTCTGCCTCTGGGAAGTCGATTTGATCTCTGGCAACTTAATCAACCCTCTTTCGACAACTCGCACTAGTGTTTATAGATATTCATACTACTTGTACAGCCTCGTCTGCAGATGTATTCGGCCTCCCTTTTCTTTCCACTCTAACACTAGAAAATCACTGAGAATCTCTCTGGAATCCTGCTCTCAAATTATTTGTTGCTCCCTCTCTCTGATGTTCTCCCTTTGGCTTGAGTTGCGCCCTTACTGAAGACTGCAAACTGGGTAGCTCGATCTACCTCTCACAACTCGATCACACTGATCACTCTAATATTATCCCCAAGCCCTTCTGCTTGCTCTCATAATCTCTCATTGGAGTTTCAATTGCCACAATTTAATCTCCATCGACGAATAAGATCAATTTAGACTTCATCAATAAAAGTCTCTAGAGCAATCACAAACATCCTTAATTAATTAGCTTTAATTTACCACTTTTCCTAAGTTAGACTTAGGAAATATTTTAATTATAGCAAGTTAATTTAATTAAGGTGTTTCGCAAGCTTATCTCGCAAAACCATTTATGGGTTTTGGAGATATAGTGTTCCTTGGCCTCTAAGTATCATCTAATACTAGAACACATGTCTGATGCTACACAAACTAACACACCAAATGGAACATATGAGAATATTGTAGACTCGATCTCCACTCGTATTACCTGTAGCATTTTTAAAAGGGATAAAATTTGTCTTGTTGGTCTAGAAATTCTTTGTCTGAGCCGAATTTCTATGTTCGTGACCAGCACGAACCTGCAAACAAAACATCCAAATATGATAAAATTGCAACCACAACATCTTAGGATAGAAATAAATAGTTAGTCCATCAAATATCTTAATCCAAAAGGAACTGGTCTAAAAAGGGTTTAGCTACGGTCGTCCCTATCTAGATAGACATTCCTGAATAACCGATACTTAAAAAGGAAAATCGAAAAGCCAAGCCTATTGAAGATTTTGAAGAAAACATTGTCTTTGGCGAATTTGACAATGTTGCATTTGGGTATGACAATGACTGTCAAAGTAAAAAAGAACTCTCATAGATGTTTACAAATATGGTTCTGGCAGGAAAAATACATAGTTGTAGTTCCTTATCCTAAGCACAAAATAAATGAATTAATACAACGGGGGAATAAATAGCTTAGGCTGCAAGGTAAATTCATGATTAAACAACACGATAAACAGGTTATCGAGCTAAAAAAAAATTATAGTTGACACATAAACAAGTAGTAATTAAGTCTTATGGGATTAACGTTATTATTACTTCTTATTTGCAAAATCTTTCTACTTCCAAGTGATTAATGTTCAGATCAATTGTTTTCTATTTTCATATATTTAAAAAGGTACGAATAATTGTTAGTTAGTTTTATTGATTTTATTAATAATAGCTACAAAAACATAGATTATGTAGCCATTATTCTAGAAATATATTGGTTATTGATTTTATCCATGTGGTATCCTACAAGTGACCTATACAAGTGTGTGATCGAGTTTGATTTTCTAGATTTAATCTTTTCAGTTATTGTTGCCTGTTGACACAGGGTTTAGTTATTATACTTGTTTATTTAAGTATATATCAATATGACCTTTAAAGTCAAAACCTAGTATAAACAATTTTCCCTCACACAGGGTTTAGTTATTATACTTGTTTATTTTAAGTATATATCAATATGACCTTTAAAGTCAAAACCTAGTATAAATAATTTTCCCCGAAATTTTTTGAACTGTATTTTTATTTTGATATTTGGTCATTTTGATGGAGATATTTTTCTATATAAATATTCTATTAAACATTAGAGAAATGGAAGGGATGAAATAAATGAAATTATGCAATGGTGACATTGGAATTTTGCCTTTAAGTTGGCTACTGTAAATTTTGGTGTTTATTGTTTTTAATAGGAACACCACAATTGCTTATACTTCAAATATTTCATTGTTACATGTTTAAATTTCAGTGCTTTCTTTGATTGTGGCTCGAGAGGTCCTGAAGTTTGGATTAATATCACTTGCTTGACTGTGTTTTAGGGAGTTGATGTTTGAAATATTAATTCGTTTGTCTACCTTTTACTAATTTTGTTGGCTTGAATTGCAAATCAAGTTACTTCTTATGATTGTCATTTATAGAATTTAATTTGGTTTTCTTATCATGTGCATTTAGATTTGTGAAATGTCTTTCATTAATTGAAATTGTCACATATACGATATTTTCATAAATGGAATTGGTACTTTGACTATTTTTACATTTTGAATCTTACGCTTTAATCTTTTATTTTTTGAGCAGATGTCTTTAGTTCATATTAAATGAATGATTTTATTTTAATGAGAAAGTAAAATTAGTCCTTAAAACATAGTTACATATCAAACGAGAAAATTACCTAGTACCCGCTTTTTTAAGGTAGCAAAAAAAACCCGATTTTAAAAAGTGGCTATTCAAAATACACCCTTTTTTTAGTATATTTTTGACACTTTAAATTTTCTTATGTAACTTTTTTTTAAATTTTAGTGATTTTTGTGCTGATTTTAAAAAGTGTTGATGCATCAATACATTTTTTTTATAGAGCTTATTTTTAACACTTTAATTTTTTTATGTATCAAGTATGAATTTTTTTTAAATGTTGGTGATTTTCATATTGATTTTGAAAAGTGTTGATGCAACATCAATCTTTTTTGTTTAGAGGGCTTATTTTTTACACATTAATTTTTTTAATGTATCAAGTATGGATAATTTTTTTATATGTTATTGATTTTGATGTCCGTAATAATCATAAAAATAAAATAAAAAACATGACAAAATTCAAAAAAATACATGACAAATATATATATATATATATATAACAAAATTAAACTGTAAAATTTTAAAATTTAAAAAAAAAAAACACACACACAAAAATTAAAAAATATGAGAAAAATATTAAAAAAAAAAAAAAACAAACAAACAAAACATTAAAAACAAGTACATGATTAAAAAAAATAATAATAATAATTTAAAAAAAACAATTAAATTAAATTTAGAAATAATAATAATAAAAACAAATTTAAAAATTTTAAATAAATAAAATAAACAAATTAAAAAACAAACAAAAAAAACAAAAAACAATTAAATTAAATTTAAAAATAATAATAATAAAAACAAATTTAAAAAATAAAAAAATAAAAACATTTTGCCCCGGGCGGCCTAGGTCAATTCTAAGAATCGACCTAGGCCGACCTCCAGCCAGGGCTAAGGCCCCGGAACCATGGCCAAGCTCAGCCTTGGCCACCCAAGGCTTTGGGGGCCTCGGGCCTAGCTGGGGCAACGCTGCACAGCGCCGCCCCAACCGGGCCCGAGACCCCATGGGCATGGCCTAGGGCGGCCTAGGATTCTCGAAATCAACCTAAGCAGGCCGAGGCCAAAAATTTTTGATTTTTTTTAATTAAAATTGTTTTAAATTTTTATTTTTTTTAACTTTTAATTTAATTTTTGTGGTTTTTTTAGTTTTAAAATTTTATTTTTATTTTTATTTTTTCATTTAATTTTCAAAAAAAAATTAATTTTTTATTCTTTAAAATTATTTTAATCTTTTAAAATATTTTAATTTTTTTTAATTATTTTAAATTTTTAAAATATTTTAATTTTTAAAATATTTTTATTTTTTATTTTTATTTTCATTTTTTTAATTATATATTATATATATATATGTATGTATGTATGTGGGGGTTTTTAATTCTTTTAACTTTAAAAATAATTGTTTTTGATGTTTTTTTAATTTATTTATTTTATTTTCCTCAATTATGCTTTTTTTTAATATTGTTTCCATTTTTTTATATTTTTTAATTTTTTTGGGTCTATATTCTTAATTTTTACAAACTAATTTTGTTGTTTTTACATTTTTATAGGTTTTTTTTCTATTTTTTTATATAGTTTTATATTTGATTTTTTTTCATGTTTTTGAATTATTTTTTTGTTTATGTTTTATTACATGTTATTATTTTTTTGTGTTCTTTTATTGTTTTAATTTTTTTAATGTTGTGAATTTTTGTTTTTTTGTATTTTATTTATTTATTATTTTTGTTTTTTTTGTTGTTATTTGTTTTTGTATGGTTCGTGTTGATGCTTGACTAGCAGCCCAATCCCATTATGTGCAATTTGATAGTTGATTTTAAAATTTTCGTTATAATGAATAGAGTTTGTCCCGCAATGTGTCAATTTCATGGTTGATCTTTAAGTTTTCATTGCAATGGTTCGAGTTCACCTGCAATGCGTGTCAATTTGATGGTTGATTTTTTATTTTTTATTGCAATGTATCAAGTTGTCTTACGCTAAGATTTTAAAATTGCTATACATTTAACATTTAAAAAATAAATTTCTCTTGGTATAATAACTCTTTCATTCATGTGTTCATTTTTAAAGATTTTTTAGTTGTAAACTTTTTACATAATGTCATGCTTGAAATATGTTGAAAACTAAACAGTGATAAATATTTTTTCTTTAGCACCATGACTAAAAATTGTTGGAGTTTTAAGGTTTTTCAAAGACGTGATATTTTATCTTTAACGTCATTATTAATAAATGTTGAAAATTTACCCTGAAAAATGAAAAAAACAAAACAAAAAACGTTATTCTAACAGCAACACTTTTCATTTTTAGAGTGTCTTTTGCCATTGGTTTTTCCTGCCATTTTTTAAAAATGTTGAAAATTTTCTCCAAAAAAAAAAAACAAAAAATGCTATTCTAGCATCAAAACTTTTCGTTTTCAACCTATTTTTCATGTTTTTTGGGGGGTTTTTGTCTAGAGTTCTCATTTTGAGGTAATAGTTCTCGTTTCATTCATAACTTTGTTTTTAATGATTCCTATGCTTTTGGCCAAGATACAATATAGTTAGAAATTTTTTTTCTTTATGATTTTTTAATGTGAATTAATAAAAATAGTTTGAGATTTATTTCAAATTGTTTAGAAAAGTAAACGAGTTAACTATGATCTTTCTAGTTATTTTTCAATTCATTTTCGTATTAAAACTCAATTTTATTTTATAATTAAGAATTATTCTTTTTGCTTAAAGTTTAAATTATACTTTAAATTCTTTGTAACTTATATTTTTGCACCAAATGGAGTTGGAATTTCTTTAGGTGATTCTAAAGTATATTGGTACATAAGTGTTAACCTTTAACCAATTGTAAATATTAACGTATGATACTTAGAAGATCTTTAATGCTTTATATAGTTGGCTAACAAAGCCACTAAACCCATCAGGAACTGCCACACCAAATGGCTTGGGTTATTTAAACAACCTCGATATGGGTTGTCTCCTCTTGTTGACAAGTGCTTATTTATGTCTATCAACACGTCAGCTTGCTTGTCCCCTCTCCCCAATCCCCCGATAAGCTCGGCCATGTTGATGTGGCGTGGTATAACTTTCCATGGACCATGTACACCAGGATTTGAGGAGTGGACAGATAGACCACATGGGAAGAGCCTCCCACACCACCAAATAAGAAAAACTCCACAAGAAAAAGAAGACACTCGTAAAACCTTTCGACTGTGACTTGTCGCGATCCCAAGGAAATAGAGGGTGATAAAAAACCTTGGTCCACATGTAAGTTTGACACAATACAAATAATGTCACCCCAACCAGGCTAATGCCAAGCCACTGAAAGAGATAAAAGTTAACCTAAGAGTCAGTGGTTTGCACCTTATCGATTTGACCACAAAGACCTAACTGAGACCAGTGGAAATTACATAGAACCAAAAATAACAAACCAAGCAGAACATAAATCCAATGTACAAAATACAATTAAGGAAGAGCGAAGACCCAACATTAAGTCAACAGAATTTTAACTCGTGAATTGAAAACCAATCCAACCAAAGACTTCGAGTTACCACATAGACGAACTGAGTGAAAAGAAGTGGGTTCGGATGCAATTTCGTTGTGTAGATATGAACCACCTACCATGCCCCTTCTGTGTCCAAATGTTGTCGAGGGTTTCGAGTTTCCGAGATACCAAGGTCCAAATTTTCTCTACAAGATGTTTCCTAGCAAGTGAATCACCTAAGGGAACACCACTAAGATAAGAGTGTGTCTTCAAATGATCTGAACTTATGCAGGAACACAAAAAAATACAGATATACACAGAAATACAGATATGCAACAAAAATAAAAATCCATTTCATAAATATTAAAGAATTGAAATATGCTTATACACAGAATGGAAATAAACTAGCTCGGGCGATGGTAGCTTATCTCTAAGAAGAGATGTGGCGGCTACATGCCTTTGAACTGTGTTACAATGAGGCTGAAGGGCCTTTTTATTATTGAACAACAAGGGAAAACCCTAAACTACCAAAACCCTAACCCCAGGAGATGGAACTCCAAGTGTTTGTGGGCCCTGTTGGGGTTAGTTGGGCAGTCAACTTCCCATGGTCGTAACTTGGTCATATTATCTCTGTTTGGCGCGTACAATACCTCGTTAGAAAGATCTCTCCGACTACTATAGGATTTTTGCATGCCCCTACCTATGGTTGCGGGCCTGTTGTGGACCTAAAAAAAAGTCATTCAAGGGGTCAAAACTGCTTCAGAATTTCAAGACCTGAAAAACTGCTAAAAATAGTAAATGTTGTTGTAAACAAGGAAACTGATGAAACTCACTAAATTTCTAGGTGGAATAGGCGAGTGGCCACTAATATCCACCTAGATCAGTCCTCTCTCCCTAGGAATCAATGGTCCCCATTGCATGCAGAGCCTCCATGAGGTGAGTAAATTTATGTTGAACCTGGTCCTTGGTGAACCACTTTCACTACTGAAGGAGTTGTCACACTTTGACAAATCAATATAGTTGGATCCTATGTTGGCGATTGTTCTTGATCTGTGTGTCCATGATTCTATCAGTTGTGGCATGTTCCATGCAGTCTGGGTTTAACTCCGTTGGTGAGAGTTGTTCTGCAATGTCGGATGTGTCCAGCAATGATGGAAAGTAGGCGGTGCACATTGAATACTCAGTACAGGCCAAGGAACAGTGGAATGTTGAGCTCGAAGGCATTGTCCCCTACAGCCTTGGTGATGGTATATGGCTCATATCGAAGCATGTGAAGCTTGTGGTGGGGCCCAGCCAGACATTACTTCTATAAATGTAACCAAACTTTGTCGCCCACTTGGAACTTGTGTAGCACCTAAAGTTGATAATTTCGTTGCTTGTACTTAGCATTGGCTTTGTCCAATATGTCATGGACCTGCTAGAAGATGTGTTGAATGCGCTCAATGAAGTTGTTAGCCCTGTCAGATTCGGACTGGACATGAGTTGAATATGCCTAAGTCTCTGCAAATGGTATGGCCACATCAATGGGACATAGTGGTTGGAATCTCAATCCCACCTGAAAGGGGTTGTGGCTAGTTGAGCTATGGAGAGCGCTATTGTAGTTGTGTTGGACATAAGGGAGCCTTTCATCCTATGTGTGTGGATGCTTCAAGTTGTACAAGTGTAGAATGTGTACGGTCATCCTATTGACGACCTCTATTTGGCCATCAATTTGGAGGTGGAAAGTCGTGGACTTAGTGAGCTTGGTATCCAACATCGACCAGATATTTGACCAAAATGTACTTAGAAACCTACTGTCTCGATCTGAGATAATGGACTGTGGGTTCACAAAATGCACCCACACTCGTTCAAAGAAGATCTTAATAGTGGCTTCAGTTGTGATATTCTTCTTACAGGCCGCTAGAATGGCCATCTTAGAGAATTTGTCGACGACCACGAAAACAGAGTCGTTTCCATGCTTCGTAGAAGGAAGGCCCGACATGTAATCCATGGAGATGGATTCCCAATTTCAACTAGGAGTACGCAAAGGATTATATAGGCTTTCTTCCTGATGGTAGATTTGGAAATGACACAAGCAATGCAGGATATGATGTACTCCCAACATCATGTTGAAGGTTTCGCTAATAAAATGCTTTTGCAGCACTGCCACTATTTTCTCTACCCCAAAATGTCCAGTTGTGCCTCCCAAATCATCTTGGTTGGGTCCACATTCACCCCCCACTCATCAATGATGTACCCTAGATATTGAACATGGGTCATACCAAAAGTGCATTTCTCCAAATTGGCACACATCTTGTGTTTCCGTAGGGTTTGGAGAACCTGTCGAATATGGTGGAGGTGTTCTTCCCAATTCTGGTTGAAGATCAAAATGTCATCCAAATACACCACCATGAATGAGTTGGTGAAGGGTCACAAGATGTCTTCCATAAGCATCACGAAGGTTGTGGGGAATTCGTCAACCCGAAAGGCATGACCAGTCATTTGAAAAGACCCTCCTTGTATTTGAAGGCAATCTTCCACACATCGAAGGGTTCGATCAGTACCTGGTGATAACCGAACTTCAAATCAATCTTGCTGAAATATTTGGCCCCCTTTAGCTGGTCCAGAAGGTCATCAATATGTGGTATTGGATACCTATTCCAGACAGTGATCTTGTTTAGCGTCTGATAGTCAATACAAAGTCTTCAGGTCTCGTCCTTCTTCTGTACCAACACGATTGGGCTCCCACAGGGTGATGAACTTGGCCTGATGTGCCCTTTCTGCAACAGCTCTTGAATCTGCCTCTTGATTTCATCGTTCTCCATAACAGAGCGTCAATAGATTAGTCCGTTGGGTAGCGGCACGTCCGAGCTCAGATCGATGGAGTGCTTGACCTGACAGTGTAGAGGTATCCCTATGGGTGAGGTGAAGATGTCCATGTATTCCACAACTTT
The DNA here is from genome assembly GCA_031772625.1 of Pinus tabuliformis. Lineage (NCBI taxonomy): Eukaryota > Viridiplantae > Streptophyta > Pinopsida > Pinales > Pinaceae > Pinus > Pinus tabuliformis. The sequence goes on along the minus strand of CM062805.1, from coordinate 912,687,899 downwards.
GTCCATCTACTACTATCGTGTGAATGAGCCTTGCCTGGAGGTCGTGGCCACAATCCTCTTCTTTCCCTGAGGACGAATCATAAGGAAAACAAATTTCCCGGTCTAGGAAATGATCTTACTACATTGCTTCGTAGTGATCAAAGAAATGGTGGTAGGCAGTGCTACCTTTGGTATCTTGTACAACTTATTACCCAAAGTAATAGTAACAGTGTAAGGCCTAAACTCATATACATCATGTCGCTTCCACAAGTATGATTGGCCTAATAATACATGACAAACTTCAAGAGGAGAAATATCGCACACTACCTCATCTGTGAAGGGCTTGATGTTTTAGGGAATGCGACAATGTTGGTTGACGTGAAGATCTCGCTCTTGGTAAAGCCACCCGATGGTGTAAAGTTGTGAGTGTGGTGTGGTCGGTAGGCCACCTGCTTCACAACCTCTGCTGAAATGAGGCTCTTTTGGCTCCCGTTTTCGACAATGAACTGTATCGGAGAACCCTTCACCCACATATGTGAGTGGAAGAGCCACTCCCCCTCCTATGGATCTTCAAGCTCATCCTTCTGGATCTTGGTGGTGGAAACGTGGCACTAGGCTCTACATCGATGATCTGCTTCCCTTTGTCATTCCCCTTATTGACTTCTTACTCAGAGTCATAACATGAATCTAATTTGAAAACCTTCAACTTGACCATCAGTGAATGCTTGGTTCAGCACTCAATTGTGTTGTGAGTGGGGCTCTTAAGGAACTCACACCATTTCCTTGTGTCCTTCTTTGTCTTCATGGTGTTGTTATTTGCTTGCGGCTTTGGCAGGTTCTCCTGGGTCACCCCGCCTTGGCTTTGTCCTTTGTTCTGTGGTTTGGGGGCACGTCTTTCCCTTGCTTCGAATTCATAGATCTAAGGTCTCGATTCTTCTGTTTAAATTTTTGTTTGATCTTGAGAGCGTATCGATAAGCGATGCCAAGCGAGGAGATGTACAGGAACTCCATCTCATCTTGGATGTACTTGTCTAGATAGTCGTGGTACTTTAGTACCAAATGTCGCACAAAATCCTTTATACCTAGCTTTGTGTGAAGGGTACAGAAAACATTTGTGAAATCTGGCACATCTTGGTCCCTTCCTTGCCGTAGCATGGTCCACTTTATGTATTTATCTTCATAGCTCCTAACAAGGTAATATTATTCCTTGATGGCGTCTCGGAAATAATTCCAAGTGGGTGCAGTTGAAAACAGTGAGGATTCCCTATCGTCCTTTTATTCAGAGTAGGTTTCCCAACAGTCCTTGACATGTGGGGCAACTTTGAAGAGTGCAAAAGTAATATTTTCTTGATTGGAAAAGTCATGAACTAAAAAATATCCTTCCAACATATTTAACCATTTATCTATGGTGTCTGCATCTATTTGGCCTTCAAATATGGGAATGTTGAAGTTAACTTGTACCTTAAAATGAGTGGTGCCTCCAACGTGGTTGTTGGATGAAGATGTGTCACCTGTGGGTATGTTGGGTAGCGGAGGTCCTACATAACAGTTTTGGAGTTGAGAGCCTATAAGTTAGGATAAAAATATTGTAAAACTCCGAAATATGTGGAGCGCGAAATGTAAAAGGTCGAGTCAAAGGGTTTTCCACCCAAGAAATAATATAGAATAATAGGAAGTAAGTCGGTCTGCGAACCATAGGAATGTATAAATAGAGTGAGGCTCTATGGGTAGAAGCTAGCTTTTTGATATGTAATCTTGGATTTGATATGTAATGGGTTTTTGAGAAGAAAATTCTTGAAGTGTATGTAAGTCCGAGTCAAGGGTATTGGCTAGTAGATAGAGGCTCTGCAGCTATGTGCGCAGAGGCCTGGAAGAGTTCGCAGCTATGTGCGCGGACCCCTGCATTTGAGTGCGCAGGACGGATCTGGATGTATTGGTGAAGAAATTAAATAAAGATAAGTTGATTCTGAAATTCTATGTTAAACCTTAATTATTGCGGATCTGGCTAATGTATGGTTAATATAATTGTTTGACCTATGAATATGTATGAATCTATATCTATTCTAAGTGCGCAAACTGGTTAATTCTGATAAATGTTTGCTTAAAGACCATAAAAAGTAGATTGAATCTATAAACAGTGCATTAATAAGTATTAAGGAGTATTTTGGGTCTGGATCTGCGTGAAGCGGAGTGGCGCAAAGCCACGGAATGGTGCGCGAAAGCTTCAGACCACATCAAGACATCCCAAGGGTGCGGAAACCTGATTCCACCACCCTCCCCTGCTACCTCAGGTGAGACCTCAGTCCGCGCTCCGCGGGCTGTTGCCGAAAGGGCCGGTAGCTGCGGGATTTGTTTGGCTAAATAACTCTTCTGAACCTAGGTCAAGCCCCTATAAGCCAACAAATGGTTCCATTGTCGGGACCGGGATCTGCATAAGGGGTGTCTAATGTTGAACGCTGGAACTCTATAAAGAAAGAATTTAAGGGTCGAAGGAATCAAGAGCAGCAATAGTTCATAATACATTGACGCGCAAACTAGAGGTTGACAATTACAAGCGTGATCCAGCTACCGATATTCAAAGGAGCAGGAAGCGAAGATCTAGAACAATTTTGGTTCGTGTTAACTTAGGTATGGAATGCACACAGAGTTACGGATGATAATATCATAAAGGCTACCTTAGTTAGCGCGCTGCAGGACCGAGCGCTGACATGGTACATAAAATACTCAAGCGATCACCCGAATGCAAGGACAGCAGAGATCCAGACCGAACTAAAGAAAGAATTGAGCCGGCCAAAGTCAGAAACACAGTCGATCATAGGGTTCAAGGAGATCACGATGATGCCTAGTGAAACCCCGTGGGATTTGGATCAAAGACTGAAAAGTACCATCCAAGAAGCAAACATGACACTAACGGATGCGCAGAAATGCGCTTGGTTTATGGCATCATTAACACCACATCTGAGAACGGCTTTGTCACAACAAAAGATCTCAACCCAAGCTGAAGCATTGGAGGCAGCGATGAGGTTGCACAAAACCCCATTACAGGACCCGGGGTTGGGAGTTTAGCAAATCCAAATGCAAATACAAAACTTGTGTTTGGAAATGAAGTTAAAACAGGAACAGGCACCTCGCCTAGAAGTCCGGGAGGAAGTATGGTGTATAAAGTGCAAGAGCCAGGGGCATGATAAAGATCACTGCCCGGTCTTGGCGAATTATGTGGCAACGGGGGGACCAACACCATTGCGACTAGAGGCACAGGCAAGGCCAAGCGCGAAAACCCCGCTTTGGTGCGCAATCTGTCAGGTGGGAGGAAAGCATAACACAGATAACTGTCATCTACTGCCAAAATTCAACTAGACCCCCCAACAACTATTTTGCAACTTTTGCAGATCGGTGGGCCACGAGGAAAGAGACTGTCGTAGCTATCAATTATTAATGGACCAGTCACCTGCCTACAGAATGCAAACTGAGGTGCGAGGTCAGGATCCAGCCGTGACGATTACGCGTGATGGATTCCAAGGACGTGGCTGAGGACAGGGCGGAATGGGGCCAGGAAGGGATCGCAGGCAGCTAATCTGTTACAACTACGGAGGACCAGGACATTATGTGCAGGATTGTACCAACCCAACTAGAATATCATGCACTTACTGTGAGCAATTTGATCATGAGATGATAGATTTCCCTACACTGATAGCACAGATTCATGAAAAAAGGGCAGCGCAACCTACGACGACCCAGAATGTGTAGATGATGAGGTCCAAACCTCACGACGAAGACCCCAAAATAAACATGGTACTAAGAATTGGCATGGCCACAGGAGAGGATAAAGGGAACTTAAGTAAGGAAGACGCAGGGGTTGGCAAGGAGACATATCTAGAAGCTAGGGAGAGCTTCGCGAAGGTCTCTACCCCAGGTAGCAGGGATCAACTTGAGCAGGACAGGGATCCCTCGATGCTAACTACCTTTTTAAAGACATGCATAAAATTGTTGCGCAACAATAAGGCGGTTAGAGGCTTGCAAGAATTGATAAATAGGTTTCTGGGGACGCGAGAACCTAGCATGATCCGAAAACTAGGAAAACACGCAACATGGACAGGGCGAGAGATGCGATTAATGGCACAAATTAGCGACTATAAGATGGATCAGATCATTCTGGATTTGGGCTCGGATGAAAATATACCGCCTAAACAAACTTGGGAGCACATGATAGGCCTACACTACAATGGTCTCCTATTCAATTACGGATGGCAAACCAACAGAAGATCCTACCCATGGGAAGGTTGCAGGGAATTACGATAGATATAGAAGGCATGACCACCAGAACAGACTTTGAAGTAATAGAAATCGTGGATGAAAGTACGCCTTATCCTGTATTGTTAGGAATAGACTGGGCCACCGACATGAGTGGGGTTATTAATTTAAAGAAGCGGACAATGGTATTTGAAAAGAAGTCGCTCCGCATAGTCATTACGCTAGATCTGGCTGAGGGACCGCACTACATTGAACCCGTGCGCAACGAAGAAAGTGACGATGAATTAGACTGTATCTATAAAATTTCCGCACAAAGGCAAGAGTGGGTCAAGCCAACGAAGGAAAGAAGAATATTACGGGGCTATGCAGAGTCCTGCACCAACGATTCAGATGAAGAAGACGATCGGTGGCATAACAGGTTGAACGGAGTAACCACGTTACACTGCAATATGATGACTAAATCTTTGTACTGCGTTAGGGCCCAGAATCGTGAACTGCCGAAGTATGATGGGCTGACAATAATAGATGAATTTCCGACCAAGTTTGAAAGCGCAGTACCAAAGCACCAACAGTTTGATGCGTTGAGATGGGCGTTGCGCGCAACACCTGCACGATGGTGGGGCACACATGAAGGGACTTTCAAATATTGGCGCGGAAGCAGGTGCATGATGCAGATAAGATTTGGGAAGCCAGTACTATGAATAACAGATAAATACGGTGGATGTGATGACCCACGCAGGCACCTTACCAAATGGATCAAAGCCTATGGAGAGGAGCCTCAACCAGAATGGGTACACTTATTTTATCACACCTTGGACGTTATTCCCAGGAACTAGTATACTGAAACAGAGCTCCGACACAGCACAAGCGAGTGGGATATCTTACACGAAGGGTTTTTGTTGACATTCCTCTTTGAAGACCAATGGATGGATACTATGGACGACACGTTACAGCTGGTAAGGCCGCCATTTTTAAAACACCGCTGGAACCGGAAGAAATCATACAGCCAGACTGGTTGCAACAGTTGAGCCAGGCCCTGGAATGTTATAAGGTGCAAGTAGAAGATGATGACGACGACCCTAGAAACATCAATATTCCAGAATCAGAGGGGAGTCACAAGGTGCGCAGACTAGCAATCGAAGATCCAGACATCACCGCGTTGTTGAAAACAAAAACTATCGGAACAGGGGAAGAGCCGAAGTATGCAACACTCAGGGATTATTGGGACGACACCACAGTGGAAAAGTTCGTCGAGTTGCTTCGAGAATATCGCGATTTATTCCCAAAAAAAATCACGAAGTTAAAAGGGATCCTCGGTGACCTAGGAATGATGAAGATCACTCTAAATCCGGATGCAAATCCAGTTAAGCAGCGGCCTTACCGGTTGAATCCAAAATACAAAGCAAAGGTCCGTGACGAATTGGACAAGATGCTTGCAGCAGGAATAATTGAACCAGTCGAGGAGTCCGACTGGGTAAGTCCTATGGTTGTGTAGGAGAAGAAGCAAAAGGGTGAGATTCACATCTGCGTGGATCTCAGGAAGCTCAATGATGCCTGTGTTAATGACCCGTTTCCGACGCCCTTTACGGATGAAGTACTGGAAAATGTGGGAGGACAGGAAGCCTACTCCTTCACGGATGAGTTCTCGGGGTACCACCAGATCAAGATCACGCCAGAGGATAGGAGCAAGACAACTTTTTCCACTGAATGGGGCTGTTTTTCAGTATACAGTGATGCCCTTTGGGTTGAAGAATGCACCAGCGATATTCTCACGCATTGTGGTAGTTGCATTCAAGAAATTTATACATAAGTTTTTAGAAGTATATCTTGATGATTGGACCGTAATTGGGCTGGGTAAGAAACATATCATGAGCTTACGTTTAATGTTGGATACTTGCCGACGGCACCAAATTGCGCTAAACCTCAAGAAGTGTGCGTTCCTCATCCCCTTCGGGAATCTGCTCGGCCATGTGGTTTGTAAGCAAGGTCTGATGGTGGATCCAGCGAAGATAGCTGTCATACTCAATCTACAAGTGCCGCGTAGTGTCAAACAATTACGCGCCACGCTAGGACACACTGGTTATTATCAGAAATTCATAAAAAGCTATGCACAGATCACGGTGCCAATGGAACAGTTGCTCAAGAAGGATGCTACTTATTGCTAGAATGAGGAATGCGACAAAAGTCTGGAAACGCTTAAGGAAAAGATGGCATTCGCCCCGATATTGGTCTTCCCGAAATGGGATGTCGAATTTCACGTGCATGTTGATGCGTCATGTATCGCGTTGGGTGCGTTACTTACTCAAGAAGGCGCAAAGGGAATTGATCACCTGATAGCTTTCGCCAGTCTAAGATTATCAAAAGCTGAGAAGAATAACTCCACTACTGAGAGAGGGATTGGCGATGGTATACGTGCTTCAGAAATACCGTCACTATCTGCTCAGAGGGCATTTCAAGATGTACAATGACCACTTTGCGCTAAAATACCTAGTGAATAAGCCTATGTTGGGGGGGTGCATTTGTAGATGGTTGTTGTTGTTTCAAGAATATGACTTCGAATTCATCGTAAATCCCGGACGTCTCAACATGGGCCCAGATCATCTGTCCTGAATTGAGAACGACGAAGAGCCCAAAAACTTAGAGGACGGACTCCCGGACGCACAGTTGTATGTCGTGCGTGTCGCGAATGGCCATTTTGAGGACATAATCCAATTCTTGATCACGGGAACTGCGCCGCAAGGATATTCTGTTTAGCAGAAGAAAGAATTGGTGATACGCACAACAGACTTTACCGTTATTGTAGGACATCTCTACAAAATGGGCAACGACGAAATCTTATGCAGATATGTGCCTGAATTTGAGCATGGACAAATCTTGGCCAAAGCACATGGCGGGGTGGCTAGAGGACATTTTGCAAGTTTCACTACAGCACAGAATATTCTTTGCGCAAGACTATGGTGGCCAACTCTACATCAAGACTCGAAAGCACACTGTCGGGCCTCCGACATTTGTCAACGGACCGGGAAACCATCGCGGAGGGATGAAATGCCACTCAAACCCTAGATGATGCTACAGCCATTCGAGAAGTGGTCAATCGACTTCGTAGGACCTATCGCACCTCAAGGGAAAACAGGCGCGCGCTATATCATCACCGTGACCAAATATTTGACTAGGTGGGCCAAGGCACATCCGGTTAAATACTGCACAACTGCTACAGCTGCGAAGTTTTTGTTCGAGAACATGTTGACAAGGTTTGGATGTCCCAAAATTCTCATGGGCGACCGAGGTACGCACTTTCTGAATGAAACAATCAGCACACTCACTGAGGAATCCCAAATATATCATCAATAGAGTATGCCATACCACCCGCAAGCGAATGGGACCATTGAAGCCTTCAACAAAATTTTGGAAACTGCATTGACCAAGCTCTGTAATGCGCAGTGAAACGACTGGGACTTGCGCATCCCTGTTGTGCTATGGGCATACCGAACTATGTGCAAGAAGTTGATGGGCCAGACACCTTTCCGGTTAGTCTATGGCAAGGAGGTCGTCATGCCTATGGAATACATTGTCCCTAGTCTACGAATAGCGGCAATAACAGGCATGGCTGACCACGGGGCTTTGGAGGAACAGCTCGCGCAACTAGAGGAGCTGGAGTAGGACTGATTTTTGGCTGGATTCCATTAGAAAGTACAGAAACAATAAGAGAAAGTGTGGCATGATCGCCATATCAAGGTGCGCACTTTTAAGGAAAATGATCTAGTATTACTGTATGATAGCAAGTTCGATAAATTCCCTGGAAAACTCTGAATGCATTGTTTGGGACCATATGTCGTCAAAGAAGTTACCGATGGGGGCGCGGTTCAGCTTTCCAAGCTCAATGGAGACCCCTTCCCGGGAAGAGTTAATGGCAGTCGCCTGAAGCTCTACACGGGTGGGTCGACCGCCTGACTAACCGCCCGAAGGACAGTCTCACCGCTCCAACCAGTTGAAAGAGAGCGCGGGACGATAAAGCAGTCTGGGGGAAAGAGGCGCGACTGCCAGGATGCGCGTAGATTTGGCCTATCCCAAGGGTCGCAGTTGCGCGGAACGGGTTGCGCTGATGCATTGATAAGAAAAGAGGTGACTGTTGATGTCACTGTTCATGACAAGATGTCTGCATCATGGCAAAAGGGAGCGGGCAGCGGGCAATTAAGAGAAGGGGTACAAGCCAGAGAGTGATCGATCTGCCATGGGTTTAACGTAAGGGCGCCATAATAGGCGGGAGCCAGCAAATTTGAAATTCAAAACGCTTATAAATCGCAGGGGGGCATCCACCGAGCGAGCTACGCTTCTAAGAACCACAAGCTATTGTGCCTCCCTACCACTATGGAACTCTTCATTATTTATGCACAAGGAGTAAGGCCAAGGGTGGTGATTTGGCCAGTGGAGATGCAAGGCTCTTTGAAGAACATGGTGTTGACAGCTGCGGGCATCATGTTGATTTCAGCAGCGATAATAGGGGATGTACCGGATAATGGTATACACGAAGCAGAACTGGTCCTGACATCGCAGCCTCGCCCATGGGCGAGCCGGAGAACCACAACCAAAAAGAGAAAGGATGGAAAGACGGAGACCACTAGTAGAAGTGCAGTTAATAAGTCGTCTCTAATATACCTTGAGGATTGGGATCTCGTGGACAGTAGCCAGGGTCTTGCAAAATCACAACACAAGCTGCAGCAGCCAAGGTCTTACAAAATCACAACACAAGTTGTAGCAGACAATGCGAAGAGAAGATATGAAGGTCGAAAGTGGTTGTGGTGGCACGAGGAGGTCCCGTATGTGGCTCCCCCACTAAAGCTAAAATCCTATAAGGGGGTGTTCTGTGTTAACTGAGCAGAGCAGAATGAGCATTTTCGGTTGCGAGAAGTGGTAGAAACAACGAAGCAAGAGCTGGACGAAGCATTGCAGGAGACAACAAAGGAGCAGCAGGACAACGAGCGTCACTCAAAGGGAGGTGAACCGCGAAGCCAAGGCAGCACGTCTCGCCGCACCGACGAGTGACTCAGGACGAGTCATGATGATTGTGTTGGGGGACTGTTGGGTAGTGGAGGTCCCGCGTAACAGTTTTGGGGCTGAGAGCCTATAAGTTAGGATAAAAATATTGTAAAACTTTGAAATATGCAGAGAACGAAATGTAAAAGGTCGAGTCAAAGGGTTGTCCGCCCAAGAAATAATATAGAATAATAGGAAGTAAGTCGGTCTGCAGACCATAGGAATGTATAAATAGAGCGAGGCTCTATGGGTAGAAGCTAGCTTTTTGATATGTAATCTTGGATCTGATATGCAATGGGTTTTTGAGAAGAAAAGTATTGAAGCGTCTATAAGTCCAAGTCGAGGGTATTGGGTAGTAGATAGAGGCTTTGCAGCTGTGTGCGCAGAGGCTTGGAAGAGTCTGCAGCTGTGTGCGCGGATCCCTGCAGTTGAGTGCGCAAGACATATCTGGATGTATTGGTGAAGAAATTGAATAAAGATAAGTTGATTCTGAAATTTTGTGTTAAACCTTAATTATTGCGGATCTAGCTAATGTATGGTTAATATAATTGTTTGATCTATGAATATATATGAATCTGTATCTATTCTAAGAGCACGAACTGGTTAATTCTAATAAATGTTTTCTTAAAGACAATAAAAAGTAGATTGAATCTATAAACAGCGCATTAATAAGTATTAAGGAGTATTTTGGGTCTGGATTTGCGCAAAGCGGAGTGGCGCGAAGCCACAGAACAGTGCGCGAAAGCTCCAGACCACATCAAGACATCCCAAGGGTGCAGAAACCTAGTTCCAGCACCCTCCCCTGCTACCTCGGTGAGACCTCAGTCCGCGCTTCGCGGGCTGTTGCCGAAAGGGCCAGTAGCTGCGGGATTTGTTTGGCTAAATAACTCTTATGAACCTGGGTCAAGCCCCTATAAGCCAACAGGGTAGTTGCCGAAGGATCTTAGCAAATTTATCCATCATCGCATTCCTTTGTCACTCAAGAGCTTCCTCGAGCAATATTTTGAAAGGATCTCCTGCCCCCTTGTCTTTATTTTTTCCGCCATGGGAGGTCGTTGGGGTTTGCAAGGCTAGGTTTGCAAAGATTCAACCAATTCAAGCCCTAACTCCTTATACCTGACCTCGTTGGGGAAAAACAAAGAAAAACAAAGAAAGAGCAAATCTCTCTAATACCACTGATCTGGACTTATGCAAGAATGCAACAAAATACAGATATACACATAACACAGAGATGCAACAGAAATAAAACTTCATTTCATCAATATTAAAGAACTGAAATATGCTTACATACAAAATGGAAATAAACTAGCTCGGGCAATGGTAGCTTATCTTTGAGAAGAGATGTGGCGGTTACATGCCTCTAAACTATGTTACAATGAGGCTCAAAGGCATTTTTATTATTGATCAACAAGGGAAAACTGTAAACAACCAAAACACTAACCTGAGGAGATAGAACGCCAAGAGTTTGTGAGCCCCGTTGGGGTTAGTTGGGCAGCCAACTTCTTAGGGTCTTAACTTGGTCATATTATCTCCATTTGGATCGTACGATACCTCGTTGGAAAGATCTCGCAAGCCCTTGCCTAGGGCTATGCGCCTATCGTGAACCTCAAAAAAACGTCGTTTAGGGGGGTCAAAACTGCTCCAGAAGTTCAAGACCGAAAAACTGCTAAAAATAGTAAATGTTGTTATAAACAAGGAAACTGATGAAACTGACTAGAGGTCTAGGTGGAATAGGTGGGTGGCCACCAATATCCACCTAAATCATCAAAGTAGTTGAGAACCTGAAATACAAGGCCACCATGAAGCCAACCTTACCACCCCTTGAAACTCCAAACCTCCCACATCGACGACTAACTACAAAGAAAAATTATAATGCTACACTCCACACTCACCATGATATAAAAAGTAATGGCACACATATAATGCATGGGGGGAGGGGGCAAGTCATGTCGCTCCCCCTTTATGAGCTATGGGAGTCGATGGGGTGGTTGATGACACCCCCTCATCCTCGGCTTGACGTTCTTCCACCCCCATCGAAGCATATTTTTTATTTTATTTAACTTTTAATTACTTTTTTTATTTGGACATTGAGTATTTTATTATAATGGCATACATATAATGCATGGGGGGAGGGGGCATGTCATATTGCTCCCCCTCTTTATGGGGGGGAGGGGGTGTGGGTGGAGCGCATGTCATTTCGCTCCCCCTTTATGAGCTTTGCGAGTCGATGGGGTGGCTAACAACACCCCCTCATCCCTGGCTCGACCATTTCTTCGTTCTTCCACCCCCATCGAGTGATATTTTTTATTTTATTTAACTTTCAATTACTTTTTTTATTTGGACATTAAATATTTTATTATATACAACATTAAAATATTTTCTTTTAACATATTCTTTCCATATATAAATATATGTCAAATTGATATTAATATAAATTAGTTAACATATATCTTCAAATAGTTTATTAATACTTTTTTGAAAAATATAAATTTTAAACATCTTACTCACACTATTTTTTTACTTTTAATTAATTTATTTTTTAAGTTCCTAAGGAATTTAACATAAATTAGTTAATATATATCTTCAAATAGTTTATTAATACTTTTTTGAAAAATATAAGGTTTAAACATCTTACTCATACTATTTTTTTACTTTTAATTATTTTCTTTTTAAAGTTCCTAAGGAATTATATTAAGTCATATCACATTAAGTTGTAATATCAACAACAAATTTGGGAATATTGATGTTTTGTTTTTTTATTATAACAAACATTTATTTTCTATTTAGAGAATATTTTTTTTATTTTAAAGAGGACATGTGTCAACTCCAAGTTGAGCACGAATAAAATCACACACCTCCAGTCGTAGCATGCATTACTCGACCAATTATTTTGTGCCTAAGCTTCTCACTCAAAATGGGAAACCCACCTTTTCATTCAGCATGGAGCCTAGAAAACCCCGCTCAACCATCACATGTTGCAAGTTAGCTAAGAGCCAAGTGGCACAAAGGAAGCCCAACCATCACAATCTACAAGTTAGCTAAGAGCCAAGTGGCACAAAGAAAGCCCAACCATCACATACTACAAGTTAGCTAAGAGCCAAGTGGCACAGAGGAAGCCCAAAGTTGTTGATTGAATATATAATATTTCCACTTTCAACAATAATGTGTAAGCAAACCTTAAACAATGATTATAATTTAGTTTGGTATCCAATGTATGTGTTGTTGCATCAAAGCAATCATATTTGACCATTGAACACAAGTCATTAGTGCAACAAAAATGAGAGTAGAGACCACACTCTAATGGCACATCAAGAAGAATAATGATCTTTCCTTCAGTTTGTTAATCATTTATTTGTTGATAGATATTGATAATACAACTTCGTTGATATATGTTGATAATACAACTCAATGTGAGAGTTTAAATGCAAATGAGAGAAAGTGAAGAGAAAAGTATCTTATGTATACCCAAAACTTGTATAAGAGAAAGAAGAACAATCATGCTTCCATAATCATGTGTGAAAATTGTAGAACAAAGTTTTAATAGTATATAAATAAGTGATTTACTGCTAAAGTGTATAGACTAATTGGTTTGTGTAAGGTTTTAAGTCCACACTAAGTCATTGGTTCAAATCTCATGGGGAAGAATTAAGGATGATAGTCACCTCTAGGGCATCTAAGCTCAACCAAGTTTTGCACAATCCAAGTGATACATCTCACCTTTGAACAAATCCTTCTTCCATCCAACATTGAGGCTGACCCTAGAATTAATCTAATTTCGAAAAAATAAATAATTAAAAATATATAAACCCGTGATGAACTAACACAAAGGTGATGCACAAAAAACAATCAAAACTCCTTGGCTCATTCTTCCATCCAACATTGAGGCTGACGCTAGGATTAATGTAATTTCGAAAAAAATAAATAATTAAAAATATATAAACCCATGATGAACGAACACAAAGATGATGCACAAAAAGCAATCAAAACTCCTTTGCTCGTTGACAATGTCAACGAAGAAAGATTAAGCTGACAGAAGATTAAAACATGGAATTTACAGAACAACGCTCTTTGATCTTCAATCAGCCAGAAAATTATCTTTGCTTTTCCTACACAGTACCACAAAATAATTACTTCATACGTATATTAATTTCTCAAGATGCTGTAGATAAAATTTTACTTCAAGACTTCAATGCCTACTAAAGCAACAAAGAAAAAGGTTATAGCCCTGAGCTTGGCCAGCTCATATAGAAAATCCTCTAGAGGCTGAACTTTCAATTTGATGTACAGTACTTCTAACAATGTTTCACTGAAAGGTCGTTCTTTCCCATTAACAAACATAACAAGAATTACAAAACAGGTCTGACCCAGCCTCCTATAGAATCTAGGAATTCAATTCTGTTGTTTACATATGTTAGATTAACTAGAAAAGCTTCAGAAAGTACTGCCATATTTATACTGGATCTGCTATGAGTAAAAGTCTCAGATTGATAGAATCTAGGAATTCAATTCTGTTATTTACATATCTTACATAAACTAGAAAAGCTTTAAAAAGTACTTCCATATTTATACTGGATCTGCTATGAGTAAAAGTACTCTGATGGATAGCATTGCCAAGGATATCTCCAGTCTTCAAATCCTTGGCAATTTTAAAATTCCGACAATGTTGATAAAGTGTTCTTTATAATTTAAAACCATTTATTTGATTCCCTTCAGTAATATAATAATTGGTATTGAGAGAAGGCAATTTGTGAAAATTCGATAGTGGCCTAATCAGTAATCTTCCGGAGAAGCCCCCCAGTTGTTGGTGGAAAGTTGGAAACCAATATCCCGATCCTGGGGAGTCACTCTGCCTGAAATGTTAAGGGTCATTTCCAACATAAAAATACTTTTCATGTGGCCCCGTAATGATAAATACTGAAGGAGAGGTAAGATTCCAGGTGTCCATCTCCTCATTAAGTCAATGATAGAATTTCTCCTTATTAAGTCAATGATAGAATTTCTTCATTATTTATATCAAGGTAGATCTGTCAAGTGACAGTAAATCAATGTTTGATGTTCTGTTAATAAATGGTGAAGATGGGTCCATCAATTCGATCTGAGTATTGATGATGAAGTATTACAATTGAGGCACCAATCAAATAAGTGTCCAATAATGGATAAAATTGAAGTCACCACTCAATAATTGATAGAGATGTTTGCCGTAAATCGATTACCAGTTTGTTAGGCAAGTGTGATGAAGGCAATTATTTTCCTGCACACTATATTGTAGCTTGAATAAATTCCAGTATGATATAATCCCTCCAAATTAAATTGACTACAGGTAGCAAATCATGTGTGAAAGCAGCGAGAAATTGCCATAGGTCGTTTTTATAAAGAAACTGATGGGAAATGCTTACTGATAAAAGCTCACTGAATTTATCTAACCTCGAAGATTACATTTGACCAGAACTTCCAAATAAACTACAATTAAGGTTTTCTGCTCATTACTAGATAAGACTTAATGACTATGTGTATAATCTAAACATAAAGTTTAAACCATTAGGGAGAAAAAAAGAAGTTGTAAAATGGTAATTCAAAACTTCCTTAACAATCTAAACATAAAGTTTAAACCATTAGGGAGAAAAACAGAAGTTCTAAATGGCAATTCAAAACTTTCTTAATAATTTAAACATAAAGTTTAAACCATTAGGGAGAAAAACAGAAGTTACAAATGGTAATTCAAAACTTCCTTAATCAAAAATTATGTCATGAAAGAACCTATTTGTGCTGATAATTCAAGAATACAATTAAAAGATGTAGTTGTTACATAGCAGTAATAATATACAAGAGATTATTGTAGTGTATATTCTATAAATAGATAGGCTTGAATGTTGAAGCCTCGATGTACAAAGAAAAAGGATAAGGAAAGGAAAGAGAACTTTGACAGTTAAAAACCATGTGAGTTTCACCAAAGATGTGAAACTGATCAAAATCCACAGTGAAATCAAAATTTTATCACAAGAATGTGAATCTTGTTCAGAACTGCCCTTTCTGAGAAAGAAGAGCTTTGATTGTACTGAAAATTCAGTAGAAACATTTGCCAATCATCACCGGAGAAAAAACAAACTGTTTCACCTCATTTTCATCAATGTCTTGGCAGTGTTCTTTGATGATGAGGTCTTCTTCTGTTGGGGACGACTGCCATTCCTGTCTCTTCCTGGACCCAGGTAAGGTACATCAGTTTCTTCATGAGTAACTGCTGTGGCTTGTGCTACCTGCAAGGGACCTTCTTGGGCAGATCGTTCTTGCACAGGGCTGTCATGAGTTATAGACTGCCTACGAGTAGTCCCGTGCATTTGCATTCTAGTCCTAATCCTAGGCCTGCTCCTCCGGTGAGTCTGAAGGTGGATATCAGTCAATCCCACATTAGTAAAGTAGAAATTATCATAAGAAATATGCAAACTAAAGAATGCTTAGGAAATACCTACTTAAAAATGTTTAGCATGAAATCAAAGAAGCGTACCATACAACCATAATGCTTAGGAAATATTAATACCTACTTAGAAATGTTAGCATGAAATCAAAGAAGATTACCATGCAATCACATTAAACACTTCATGCATAAGCATTGATACTTATAATGAGAAGATGTTAAAATCAAACTCCAGAAGAAGTCTTCCAATAATCTGAACATAAATAGCGACAAAATGAAAATATACCTGATTGACTAGCATTTCTTGGCATAAAAGGGTAAGTGCAAGAAGAACAAGAAAAATAGCATCAAGATGCACACTAAACTAAGCAAATGACAAGATTTTGTATATGTCTACCCACAGAAAACTTACGTGCATATAATCTGTAATGTCTTGCAAAGGAGCACGAGGATAATCTGAGGGTAAAGGACTTCTTGAAGTAGATACCACCATTCTTCTTCTTCCTCCTCTTCTTGCGCTGCCCGGCTTTTCTGGAACGAGATTTTCCTTGTTCTGTATCCTCTCTCTTGCCCTCAACAGAGCCCTTGCCACCATCTCAGGAGTCCTCATTGTCGCATGTTGGTGGGTTTCGTGCCGATAGTTTGTAGTAGTCCCAGTGTTAATATGCTGCTGGGTTTGCTGGTCCGAATCCACATTTGAACCAGCATCACCGCCTGGGCTCAGATTAACCTCTTCTGGCATGATTCCTTATCTTCATAAAAGGGAAAATTGATTAAAAATCACTACCAATATGGGCAAACGCATATCAACAGAAAACGGATTCTAGAAAACACTGTAAGAAACCCAAATGGAGAACAAATGCAGAAATGTGTCACATTTGGCTAACTAAAAACAAATGCACAACTGTCACATTTGGCTAATTAAAAGCAAATGCAGAACTGTGTCGCCCCTTCCCCTGTCCAAGGTTATCAAATAAAACATCCTGATTCGCCATTCCTTTATGCCCATAATGCAGTCAACTCGTGCTATTCCTTACAGTCACTACCCAGATCTGAGCCTCCCTGTCCCGTCTAGATCAACCCTCTTCTTTCATTAAAAAAAGAAATGCTAACTGAATCCCAGATGGCTAATTAACTACCTCAGATTGATTGTTCATCCAAAGTTTCTAGAAAACCCCACTTCAGAAATCAAGTACCCATATCCAAACTTACCTTCAAGAAGCCTGAAGCCCTGACAAAGAAAACGGCGTTAAATCCTTTAGAACCCCAGGGCTTCCTTCTGCAAATTTTGCTAATAGACGATAAACCCATGTGAAAATCTACTGAATCATGTTAACTGGAACACCACCCATTATCAGAAAATTTTCCTCGACCACCAATCCAATCTTGATCTTCCTCTGTTTTGGCTTTTGGACTGCACAACCATCTTACTCCCTGCACCGTTCGCTTGCCACTTTATTTCAAAAATTTGAATTGAAAATGAGCGGGCTAACGGCTGAACCCGCATTAAATGTTTAATGCGGTAATTAAATGTTATCTTAGTTGGATTATCGCGTAATTTGATCCCAGTATGAGTAATTTAAGCACCCATATCCGTTGCCAGGTTAAGGTGTTATTTTGAATTTACCTCAACACGTAACATTTGATGTTGTATTGAGTTCACATGTCATAAAATTTAATGCTAGGGTGCGGTCACACGTCTTGAGAGTTGACTTGACCAGTTCGTGACAACGAAACTACCCAACTTTTAAGTAATGTTTTGGAAATTCCGAAATCTAAAGGCAGCTCATTTTGGATACTTATTTCGGATTCTCTCTCCTAACGGTAAAGAAAATGGTACTTTTTCCCTTCTCTTTTACGAAATAAGTAGAATATCTTAATTTCCAATAAATATTAGTTATTTATTGATGTTTTCATTCTAACTGTATAATCATATTTAATTTGCTTTCACTGAAATATAATTTTATATAATATATTAATATTGAAATATGAAAATAAGACGTTTAAATATAAATATAGGTGAGTGATGAAGTGTCTCATATTAGTTACTTAATGTAGAATATTAGATTTGAGACTTTTGTGATCTATATTGTATAAATGTCTTTCGGATTAATCACATCATTAGGATTTGGTCGATGTTTTGAACTAACTAATGTGGTTAATCCTCGGGATGTTTGTGATATGGTATTTTATTAATATTTTTTTTGTGAATGTCTTTGGTTCAAATCTTTTTGGTACAAAAAAATCCAATCATATATGATGATACCTTTTTATGGGGAGAGAGGTACAAGATAGAAAGAATGTGTTACCCTTACATTGGAGGAATCTTTGAGGAATACCTCTTTGCATTACTGCGGTTAGTCTTATCATAGTGAGTGAGCCATGGAGGAGAAGGGATCAAGGTAGTCACCAAGAATCCATCCTTACACCTGGGGTATAATGTTGTAAATCATTCCACTTCTTTGAATGTAAATTTTATTAAGTTTTTTCCCTGTTATATCTCATGATTAAGGGTTGGGATGGGCCAGGGCAGTTTGTGATCCCTAGGTGCTTTTGACAACTTAGAAGCCCCTGGGTAGTGGTTTATTAGTGAAAGGTTGGTCCCACAAGTCAGAGAAAAACTAGTAAATGAAAAGAAAAAAGAAAAAAGTTGTGTTTTGTATCTTAATCAAGCACACAAGTTCTCTATTTCATTTCTTTTATATTTTATTTATTTCACTATAAGTAATATACCAAATAAATCATAGGCTTTCAAGATTGAAGACAAACTAAGATGAGTAATGATATGTCTCTACAAGTAGCAATGATTCAAGGTAGCTAGAAAGAATCCATCCTTACGCCTAAAGTATAGTGTTGTAAATGGTTCCATTTCTTTGAATTTAATTTCATTATCCCTGGCATTTGAGTTGTATATCATGATTAAGGATTGGGGTGGCCCAGGTCAGGTTGTGATCCCTAGGTGATTTTGATGGCTTAGATGCCCCTGGATCGTGGTTTCTTAGCCAAAGGCTAGTCCCACAAGTCATAAACAAACTAGTAAATGGAAAGACAGAAAAATAGTGTTTTGTATCTTAATCAAGTACACAAGTTCTCTCTTTCATTTCTTTGTTATTTCTTTATTCTATTTTTTTATTTCACTATAAGTAATATACCAATTAAAACAGAGGCTTTGAAGATTAAAAATAAACTAAGATGAGTAAACATATATCTCTATAAGTAGCAACGATTCACAAGTGGGGAGTGTTTCTCTTGTTTATATGAAAGATTGAGCACATCCTCGTTTACTACAAGCCCTAGAACATAAAATAATGCCTTTCTCTTACAAATCCTAGAGATAAGTCACAAATACATAAAATATCCATGATACATGAGTGGATAGGTCTCAAGACCCCCAACTATGTGTCTTAAATGAAGAGTAATGCTCAAAATACCAAGTCATCCTCATCAAATGTGTACTCCAAGGCTACATTTGTAGCATAAAATCTCTCTACAAGTGGATAGCTCACTCTAAATGGCAAGTAAGGGCTCCAAAAATGAAGCATTGTCTCCAAAAGTGATAATGTTTCCTTATCAAGGGTCACATAAAGCTCCAAAAAGGGTGCCTTCATCATGAAAAGATGTCATAAAGGTGAGACATCTCATCTCCAATTGCCACACCATGGTGTAGATGCAATGTCCCATCTCTAGTGTCCAATGTCTTATCTCCAATGGGTGGTGAGATGCCTTGCTAAGTCTACCAAGACATCATAATGTCCAATTTCCTCCAAAGAAGGTGGAATAACCTCAACCAAATGTGGGAGAAGTCATCATCATTGTCCTCCAAAGGACTACTTTTATGTAAACTTCATCACAAAGAGGAGCTTCAAGTATTCATGTGAGACCAACTAACCTATGTACAAGAGTAAATGCAACATAGAAAGTGAGTCGCATTCATGTAAAAGTCATTAAGTATATCACATTAGGTGTCTTCTTCAAACTTTACAGTAGCCCATGACTTTATGCAATTTTCCAAGTTTAGGTATGGGAGGACCATCCTGAAACCCTATTAGGTGTGTCAAGACCTAAGAATTGGAGTATTTCGCAAGAAACCAATCAAGGTGCAATTGTGTATGAAAATGATATAACTTGAGGTTTAATTCATGGGAAAGGTGTTGAAGTTGTAACTAGAGTTGGTCTTCATAATATAAAATTATCATTGATGTATTTACTACATTTATTTATTTTTTGTCAAAGCATGTTCTTCATGCTTAGGGTCAAAAGAATTAAAAGGAAAATTTATTTGAGTCATGTCCCATTTGGATATTTGTAAGAAAAGGAAATTCGAATTTTATATTGAGTCATTAGTCCACATGTTGACCAAGCAGGCCTTCCTTGGACAAGTCGATCATGCCTTCCAAGTGGCACCTATTCGACCCTCCTGGAAAGCTATATATTAGATACAAGTTCAACCTACTTGGGGCATATTCATTTATTATCATAACAAGTACCTTCTGCACCTAACGAAGGAGTAAGAGGTTGAGTCAAAGGAGAGAGAAAAGACAAGTCAAAAGTAAGGAGAATTATGCACTATTGACTGAATATTTGACTTCTACCAACTCACACATGTGAGGGACCGAATTATGTGAAAAGAGGTCGAAGTTTCTAAGGCTTCCACAAGCCGAATTTCGGCCCCTTGTTGTAGGTCTAAATTTCAGGACATTGACCATATTGGAGTAGATTTGACCAACATTGACTTTGACTTTGGAGGTGACTTGGAGGAGGGTTTGGGCTTGGTCTCTTGGTGGCAGTTTGTTCATAGTCTTGGTCTTGGATATCTCACTTTGATCTGACTCTATAAGAGAAGGATTGTTAGGTTTTCCCCTTGTGGTTTTTGCCTTAGCTAGCAACCTAATTTTGGTGTCTCTTGTCTCTTGGTGATCTTTATGTTTTTGAACATTTGTATAATTGCTTATGAAGAATACATAATAAGTAATAATAAAAACATCTAATATTCACAAGTAATTATCAAGAAGAGGAATCAAGCATTAAACTACACTCCGCTTAGTATCTCAAGTGTCTTTGACATGCAAGGCTACATATGATATTCACCCCTATGAGCACCTTTGTAGAGGGAGTGTTTTGTGCACTAAGTTATCATTTCCTTAGTACCATGTCTTTCTACCTCGTTCTCTTGCCTTGTTCTTGTATTCTTTTTTTTTTCTTTGCAATCCCCCTTTTCATGTGTATGCATTTCATTTCGCAAGGGTTAGGATAGTCAAACTTTGTCCTTCTTTGGTTATGCATCTCACTGCATTAAGACTTGGGGGCAATAACCTCATAGCAAGGGGGTAGAGCTAAATCTTCTTTGGCTTTTGATTTATCATTAATATCCCTTTCATTTTTCTTTTGCATTTTGAAATTTGTATCATGCTCTTTCTCTTCTTATTTTTTTAATACAATTGCATCAACCTCAAGCATCTAAGCCCATCATTCCCATGGATTATGAAGTATGGATTTTTTTGGGGAACATGTAATATCCAACCCAAAATAAAGAATAATAGAGGGGACATAAGTGGAGTGTGTTAAGTATGGAGAAGACATGGGCACATTACCCTTACCAAGGTTCTCCACTGATATCCCTTTCCTCAAGAGCAAATACTTTTAAGTAAGAATGGATGATAATTGCTAAGGTGAAACAAGGAAAAAGAATAACTTCTAAGCACCATGATCCATTATCAATTTCAAGCCATGATCTTTACATAGATGTCAAATACATTAAATGTAAACACTTAGTATGAATCAATGACTAATGCACCTCATGTGTGTTAAGACACTATCATTATCAAATGAGCTAGATGAGCACTGTATGAGGAGCATCTATGGGTTATTACATGTGGAAAATGTTTAACGTCATCATTGGGACCACTATCTACAATGTGGATTGTTGAAGAAAAATCTCCTATAGTTATCCTCGAAGTGAGGGGGTGACATTTGGCTCCAACATATGGACATGTACTTGCAATAGAGTGAATGAGAACCTCAATTTCTTTGGAACTCCAAGATTTGCATTTCTATATCACTCTAAAGTATCCTACTACATTCTAACATATAGTTATCAATAATAAAAAGCAAGAGTTTATGATCCTACAATATACAAAACTACGTTATATGAATACAAAATATTAGCCAATAACTAAAATCAAATGAAAGTACAATCAAAATGCATGCACACAAAATGACCTATAAATATGCTACTCTAAGCTAATAGAGGAGTTGATTTCCTCTTGCATGGTAAAGCTAAGAAGTGGCACATTAATCGATAAAGGTAGCTTATCTCCATTAAGCTTGGCTAAATAGAAAGACCTATCACATACTTCCTCTCAACCTTGTAAGGACCAAGCCACAAACTATCAAACTTCTTACGCATACATGGATTTTCCTTTCTCCTGTCCCACATTATACATATCTCCTTCTTCAAAATTTATTTGTCTTAAGTAATGATCAAATGTCCCCTTAATTTTATCTTATTTCTTACCATTTGATCAAAAGCATGTCTCCTGGACTCATCTAAATCTATAGGTTGATCATTTCTCCCTTTCAAAGCCTATTGGTTCATTGTGAAATGTTGTATAAGATAAAAAAATAAGAACATGGAGGTTGATAGGTAATCTTTATTCAATTCCATATACTTATTTGAAAGGGGTCTTTTCACTAGAGGCCTTGGTCATGATACAATCATCCCTTAGATCATACTTGCTTTTACTATCTTAATTATTCATATTCTCATCTACACTATGCTTGATGATATGCATCAAATTATTATTGCTAGACTCAACCAATTCATTTGCCTACAAGTAATAATTAGATGAATGAGAAAGAACAATCACATACTTGAAGAAAAAAATTGCCAAGGCTAAAAAAATAAAGGCTTTTGCATTATTAGTAGTAATGTTGGCCAAGGCACTAAATCTTGTGATTGTTCTATCCTCAAGGAAACTCATTACAACTTCTTCAATTACATTCTTTGTTGGTATGGCTTCTACCCAACTAATGAAATAGTTTGTAGTAATCAAATCCCGACAGTATCCATTACAAGAATTGTCCTTAAATTCACCAATCAAATCCAAATCCCATTGTTGAAAAAGTGCCTAAAAAATGAGTAGTTTTAAAGGTAAAGTAGGAAATTGTTGTTTCCCTAAGAAGAATTGGCATGGTTAGCAACACCTAAAATAATCATTAGTGTTAGTGAATAATGCAAGCCAATAGTAACTTTGCCTCAAGATTTCATGTGTAGTAATGTTGGCTGCAAAGTGACCCCCATAATACCTTGAATGGAGTTCCTAAATCAACTTATTACCTTTTTCCTTGTTAACACATCTAAGGATTAGTCCATTAGGGTTTCTCCAACCAAGACCATCTTAGGTTATACAAAATTTGATGGCTTTTAATCTTAAGGCTCTCTTTTTGTGGTCCACTAAATGATTAGGACATGATGGATTATTTAAACAATAAATAATGTCAAAGTACTACTCATCATGTTCTAATTCACTTAGGACAACATTTACTTAGTCATTTTCACCCATCCTCAAGGCTTATTCATTTCCTCTAATCAACGCCTTAGTTAATCGTTGGCCTTTAATGATTTTAGTAGGTTTAATGTTAATGTCATATTCTTGACTCTTCAATACAAATTTTCCCCTAATCCCATGACAATCTTGTTGAAAGGGCACATATTTCACAATAGGGTAAGGGATACATGCTATAACCTTACTGTGCTCAACATAACTCTTAAAATGTTTCAACTATTGTACTAGGGCATAAACTTGCTTCACAATAATGATCTAGTTTAATTTAGCATCCCTTACGGTTTTACTCATAAAGTCAATGGGTTGCTCATTATCATCTCTAGTTTCTATAGAAGCACACCAATAATAGTGTCCTCAAATGAACCCATGAAATGTAGAATGGTTGGCGACAGGGTGTTCTATTAAGGTACTACTTTTGTGAAAGTCACTGATTTGAAACCTTGTGGATGCAAAAAATCCAACCATGTTAAGGGTTGGTGTGGCCTAGGTTAGATGCGGTCCCTGGGTGATTTAATGTCATGGATGCCCTTGGGTCACAGATTCTTTGCTAAAGGCTAGCATCGCAAGTCACATACAAACTAAAAACATTTTAGTATATGTCAATAAATTTAATTAACTTAAATTTAGGACATTAAATTATCAATTTGGGGACGTAAGCTTGCAAGATACTAGCATTGTATGTGCAAGGTTTAGGACATAAGTGGACTTTCTATCCTATGAGCAAAACTCTTAAATAATGATCTAATACTACAAAACAAAGTTACACCTTTGAAATCTAAATAACTCGAAATAAAGATTAACAATGCTACAAAGCTCTCACTCACTAGATGGTAAATTAGAGAAACACTTTGTTGGGTGTAAAATACAGTATTTCATTCAAACAATATTATTAAATGTTCGTGTACTAGCCTCGAGGGTTAGCTCAATTGGTCAGGGTCTTGTTTCTAAAGCATCTCGTCGATGGGAGGTCATGGGATCAATTCTCCTCGATACCCTCAGGGTTAAGGGTGGATTTTCCTAGATATTTCCTCGAAAAAATAAATAAAAAACAAAACAAAAACGTTCTTGTACTTGATTATGAAGCAAATCTTATTTTCAATATTCAATGAAAATTATTCTTGTATAGGTTACTAATTTTGACTTCAAATGAAAACATACAAACAAGTATTGAAAAGAGAATTAATTCATTGCATAAATTAATACTGCACAAAGAGATCTCTCGTTATTATATTGACAAATATAAGGTTCCTTCTGGCATAGGTTGCAATCTTACATTAATATCAAAATAAAGTGTTCACGCAACAAAAAAATAGTATAATGTATCTTTCATAACACACATTGTGTTGTCATTAATGAAAACAAGATATCGTTGATGTCAAATGAGATGTCTAAGGATGCATTTATATGACTCGTGATGCCTAAAGGAAACAACATGGCTCTCTATGAAGTGATATGACAAATAAATCTCTTACAACTTCTCATCAAGTGAAGTTGAAGGTCCTTGAAGTTATTTAAGTTTTTGAATTGGTTATGATGTTCAAAACGTCCTACAAATAGCATGGTTCTATAAGTCTTGTCAATACCTTTCCAACAATATATTATGCTCTGAGAAACTCCTCTCATATGAGAATTTATGGTCATTTGAAGATCAACACTAATTGGAAGCCCAAAACTATAGGGAAAAACCCACAACATTAATACATTAAACAATGTGCAACTTATGGAGGATCCACAGTGGGTATTGTCCAAACTAGCATGGTGTTTAACAATGTTAATGTTCATGCAACTCACCCAGATCCAAAGGTGGATTCATACCAACACATTCACTCTTTAACCGATGTGGTTCCATCATATGAGCCACTCATGTTATCACATGTGGCATGATCATGCATAGGCCTAATAACCTTTAGGCTCAGTCACTTAAAAGGTCAAGTGGGAGGCCCGAAGGCTGATAGAGCAAAGGTTAAAACCTTGGTCACGAGTTCAGTTGTACGAACCTACACCTAAGCCCCAAAGGGTGTTGACTCAGGGATCAAAGTGTTAGTTACAATTAATCATGGAAAATAATGAGATTGTGCCATGGCACGATTCCATTAAGCCAATTCTGAAGGGTCACAACACAAGGTTTCACTCGATGGGTTTATGGTTAAGCAAATACTAAGGCTATAACGAGCCTTGGACATGAATCAATCACATGTAGGCTCATGTGAACATGGGATCGCATCATCAGTGTATATATATACAAGCTCTTGACCCAACTTGAGTAAGGAACCACTAATTGAATATCTTTCTCTTAAGCTCAATTTGTTTCATTGTTGATTTCAATGAGGTAATTTTTTTTTATTTTATTGGTAAAATAGTTGATTGAAGTTCATTGAGATGGTTCAAGCACTTATATTTGAAGGTCGTAACATTACATTGAGGCCAAGATGAGGAGTAAGCTAAGATAGTGGTGAACAATGAAGCCAAAGACATGGTTGGTTTCTTTGAGATAGTGGTAGACGTGGTTTTCTAAGATAGTGGAAGACATGGTTGGTGATAAGCCCCAGTATTGTAACAAGAATGTTGTAACTCCTAAAGCTACTAACATAAATTATCAACCTGAGATTCATACAAACTTAAGAGGTGTCGAAATTGTATGTTCAAAATGCAATGTGTCCTTCTTTTGTTGATCCGATGCAATGAAGTGAATGTCATGGAATTAAAGCCTAAACTAATTGAAGAAGTGAAAATGTTACTCTATTTGCAAAAAGGAAACCTAACTACTTTTGCCAAGAGGAAATCCTAGTTACTTTTACAGAAAGGAAAGACTATTCTACTTTTCATGAATGTAAATGCTAATCCTATATGCAGAAATGTAAACATTAACCTATTTGCAAAGTGTAAATGGTGCATCAAAAGGAAGCCTAGTCTATGCAATATAAATAACGATGTTGGAAATGGAAACCATAGCTTAAGATGTATGAAACAAAATGAAATCATTCTTCAATCACTTCATTCAAGATAGATTTTTTCAACAAAGTTCATAAGGTGCTTCATAAAGTTATCATGAAAATCATCATTATGTTCTTCAAGTCATGAATTTGTCCCCTAATCATAACTACATAGGTGAATTGCAATGGAGAAGAGGCAAGGCTTAAGAGGTCTTTTGGTCTTACTCATTCTTGGTTCAAATCCAAGAGGTCATTATTCAAACCTAAGGGACAAAAACCAAGCTTTTGGAAAAATATGGTCAAGTTTACATGTGTTATAGGAGTGCTACAAGAGGTGCTACAGGAGGTCATGTTTTTCTACAAGAGGAGATAACTTGCCGAATGCCCAAGTAAATAAAATGAAAATGGGATGGGAATTTTTTCTATTATTAAGCAAGATGTCTTAGGACTCCATTCCAAGTGGAATCACTCCAAAATACCTCTGTTAACACGTGCTAAAAAATAACAGAAAATTACTACTCTAAAAACTAGAAATTCAAGAACTAGTGAGCTAGTTAACCTACCAAATGCCTAACCTAATCAATTGAAAATGCTACGAGGTAAATTTTGTTATTAACTTGAATGTTTTTATGACGCAATACAAGTGGAATCAACTCAAATGAAGCTCACTAACACGTTCTAAAAAAGCATAAAATTACTACTATTTTGCTACAAGGGCTTCCAGAAATTCTATATTTGTGAACTAGTAAACCAATCCAAGTAGCTCAATGATGAAGATGAATTTTAAAATTTGTTCTAAGGATGAATCATGCTTGTGAATCTGTAAATAAACTACAAAAAAACTCACTTCAATCATTTAGCCAATGTAAACTATAGCAAAAGAATCATGAACAATAAATGCAGAAGTAAGAGTTGCAAGTGAAAAAGATATTCAAAGGAAATAAAGAAATTGTACAAGAGGGCTATGAGGCTCTTGGGATGGCCAAGCCCAATGAAACTTAGAGTCATATGAAGGAAACAAGGCTTTAGAAGCTAAAAATGGCACCAAATTTCATTATTTGAATCAAACCAGGTACGTCCCTACTAGAAATGAAAGTGGAGCAACTATAGTAACAAGTTTTCTCCACAAGAAGACTTAGAAATACATGCCCTTAGAGGAAAATTCGAATTGGCACTTATAAAAAATTATGGGGAAGAATTCTTCTTGAAAGTAGGAAGCTTTTCCCTCCAAAATCCCTTAAATAGTGGATCTGGTTCCTAACACTAGGAATTTGCATTAAATAACATGGAACACATTCCTAGATTTTCTCAATTGTTGGCGCTCCAGAATTTGTGCAAAAATTTCGTAATATCTTGTTCGTTTATTATCCAATCTTGATCCTCCTCTAGGAGGGAGAAAGTCCCTAGATTATCTCATCCCCCAAGTCTTCATAATCTGTCCAATATTCTCACAATATTCTACAAAAATAAATAATATTAAACACAAATATGCAACTATCTCTAAACCTTCCTAATGAACATATTAAAGCTAAAAATATGTCATCTAATGCAAAAAAAGAGAGGTTTAATGTGTTGAAGGATGGTCAGATGGGCCTTAATTTATGTCGAATTTGGAGGCCCAACATACCCCCTGCTGAAATTGTTGCTCATCCTCTTAGCAACTTAGTGACCTAATTGTGCCTCATTCATGGCCCGGGTGGCCTCCTTAACATCCCAAGCTACCTCATAAGGAATTTTGGCACATATTATCTTGCTCCATCCTCTTCCTCTTCTTCTCTGACTCCTTCTTCTGTAGATCCATCATTTTCTCCAAGTTCTAACTAGGCTTGTGCTTGTGTCTTGGGAAAAGTCTCCCTGTTAATGTTCACAATGTTTGCCCATGATACAAGTTTTCAAACATTCTCCACAACATATGTGATGATTAGAATCCTTGATGAGTCCATGGTCTCTCTTCAATTGAAACTACTCCCCCCATGATTTGTCATTGATATTTTCCAAAGTTTTGCAAACCAATACTCCCAACCCTTCTCTTAGATGTCCTTCTTCAAATATAGGGTAAAGTTGCTCAACATCAGGCTTTTTGCAACTCTCTAGACTTTCTTGTAGCACAATGTCTTCTCTTGTAGCAAATTTGTCCCTTCCTGTAGTAGCTATGTTTCTCATGTAGCAGCTCTATTTTTTTCCTGTAATAGGGCAATTTGTGCCTTGAGCTACTTAGTTGTGGTTTCTCTAGTGGTTGTCCTTCTCATGGGTGTCAAAAGTTGCTTCCCCTTTGGTTGAAACCTCCCCCTTAATATTTTCCTTAGAGCAGTCTCGGTTGTGGAGACAGTGTCAAATTTTCCTTTTTATTTGAGAGGGAGAAGGATGCTAATAATTTTTATCAGAACAAACTTTCCTTTGTCCCTATATTTCCTTCACATATAATAATTTCCAAAGGGAACTACTGCACAATTGTTTGCTACAGGGTACTTAATTCAAGCAGAATTATCCATGCAGATGTATGGAAATTAAAGAGGGATAAAGACACTTACTCCTTTCAAGAAAACTTTGTCATGTGCATGAGGGTTTGAGGAAAACTTTGGGTAGTTTTGGCTCCCTTTTTCCCTTCAATTCTCTCCATTAGTTCCCTTTCAGGCCTCCTATAGTAGTTCAAATCCTCCTGTAGCATTTGCAAACATTGTTCGAAACATCTTGGTGGCACCCTAGGTAGTCTCTGATAGCATCTAGCTCGTCCTTTTGTACCTTGATGGGTTTCTCCAACTGTTTATTGGAAATGATTAATTGTGCAAGTGAATTTGAGCCTCGTACTTTTATTCTCTTTTATGGTAGTGGCTCAGAGTGCTTTTGTGACTTGGATTTTGCACGAATTTCCTCTTTTAATCATTTCCCCCACTCCTCATAATTATCACCCTTCTTAATTTAACTTCTCCACGTTGCATGAGTGAGGGAGTTAGCTACACTTAACTGTTTGAGGGTGGTTGAGACTACTGACCCATCCTTAGCTTATAAAACCTCATCTCTTATGCATTAACAACAAATTTCTAACCATAAGATGCTCAAGAGAAGAGGTGAAGAATATTGCATACATGTACCTACTTAATGGTTGTTGGAGAGGCATGCATGTTGTTGTTGAGTTGATGATTGATCCAGGGTCCTCTGGAGGTGCTAATTTCCTTGCTTTTCTTGTGCACAGGTCTTCACATGATGTAATTGACCGATGAAAACTTTCTTGCTTGAAGGTATCTCTCCAGTTTTTGATCTATTGTTGTTGGAGTGTATGGGTGACCTTACAACCTCTCCTTAGGGATGGTGTGGCTTCCGTGTGAACAAATCTTCATTATGGAGCAATAAGTATCCTTGGATCATGTTTTCTGATGAATCTGTGAAGGCTGGTACATGACTTTTTTCCTCTTGTAGTAGTCATTCAGTTTCTTCTCACAATCTCACACTACATTCAGGGACTTGGACAAATGATAGTGGGTTTTAGGGACAATAATATCATCTTCAGAAGGTGGTGAAAGTTGTGGGAAAGGAAAAAAATATGAAGTCAGAGTCCTTTTTTCTGTGTTTTTTTTTTCATGTGGGGTTAGAGGTGGAAACTCGGTGATGGATTTGGCTGAATGGAGTGCTAATTAGGGTGAAGAAATTTGAGTGGACCTCTCTCGACATTTCCCAAGGAAAATAGGACCTTTGGGGCTCTTTTTCCAAGTTGATCTCCCTCATGTAGCACTTCTCGTTGCTCCTGTAACATTTTAGGACAATCTCCTGTAGCATAATTTTTTTATCCATGTCTCTCAAATAGTAGACTGGATTGACCTAAAAAAAATTGAGCATGTTTCCGTCATCCTTATGCACCTCCTCATAAAAAATCTTGGCCAATGGATGCACAAATATTGAGAAAAATAAAAATGGTTGTAGGTGATGAAGGCCAATTTATCGAAAAGTGTGCACTGGAATTTGTTGAAATTGCTTGACCATGTTACCATCATCTATATTTATCTCCACATGAAATAGATCGGCCAATGGATGCATGATTTTTGAGATATGGTAAATACAATTTATGCCCTATGTATTTTGGCCTCCTTTAGCAAAATCGAACTCTCCTGTAGAATTTTAGGACAATGAGGAAAATAAATGGGAAAAGATTGGAAATTATGGGTGAATGCTGGAAATGGATGAGGGTGATGGATTGGCATGGCCTCGATGGAGAAAGCCCAAGTTTGACTTTCTTTGACTAGGTTTTTGATCAACTTTTTTCTTTTGGTGCTAACTTATTCTTGTTGCTTGCAAAGATTGGAGAGAAAATTCATTTGTCAGAGAGAGATACATGGAGGGAAAAAAAATCATTTTTTCATTTTTTCCTTTTAGACCTACTAGTTGCCTCAATGATTTTTTCCACTAATAGGTATGCCTAGTCGCCTCAAAGGAGTTTTTCACCTAAGATATTTTTTTCTCTTTTTCCAACCCATTGACCGCCTCATGGAGGTTTTCACCTGAGATTTTATTTTTCCTCTTATTTTTTCATTTTTTAAATTTCTTTGAATACTTCCAATGGAGCCATGTGCACATCAAGATGACAAATAAACTCATGTGTAGGCTCGAAATATATTCTTTGACATGTACAAGACCAAATGCTTTGACTTTGATGATATCAAGAACTATTGAAGAAGAGAGTGATGCTCCATCTTGTTGATTTTCTAGAACCAAACCTCAATATATCTTTGATACCCTTGGTTCACTTGCACATCTGGATCATTCTTCGTGTCTTCTTCTACCATGACATTCAATTCTTCCTCTTTTTGTTGATTATTCTCTTTAACACGTGGAGGATCTGATGGTAAACATGAAGGAACTTTCTCGATCTTTGATTCTGATTTCTACTCTTCATCAAGTGCAACCCATGATTCTTTGGTCTTCTCATTTGAATCTTATTTTTTTGAATGTTGTCCTTCAATGACATCAAGAGAATCTCTTTTTTGCAATACTCTTCTTGAGCTAAGATGAATACCATTTAGATCAAGAGGATGTTTGGAAGTGTTGTACCTCAACATTGTAAGTGGTTTGAGCTACTTCCTTGTGTGGGTTTGGAAATGGTGGTACAGGTAGTTGAGTGGGAGTATATCTTTGAGATGGATGTGGTTGAGGTTGTGATTGTGGTGGAGGTGGATGGTAGGGATAATATGGAGTTGGGTATGGAGGATATTGAGGAAAATATTGAGGATATTATGGATTGATCCCATAAGTTCCTTGCCAACCTTGTTGCCAAGATTGGTTTTTGGGTTGAGATGACCAAGGTTGCCAAGGAAGGAGTGTGCTCCAATTACTTTGAGATGGATGTGCATAACCTTGAAATTTTGAATTAGGTTCTTGCATCATATCAGGTTGACTAGGCTGCCATGGTCTTCTTTGAGCTACATAACATAGCTACTTTGGTGATTGACTTGCTCCATTGTCCTCTTGGTAAACTTCCTTCAACCTCAGTAATGATTGGAAATATTTAATAGCATGTGATTTTGCATGGATAACAAAAATATCAACATCTTCTTTTTGCTCATTTTTCATTCTTAACATTTCTACTTGTTCACTTAGATTGCTAAGAATTTTTGTTTTAAAGTTATCAAGCAAATTTCCAAGTTTAGCTTGACTTACCAATCTTGATGTTGATTTACTTACTCTTTCCCTTCCTCTTGATATGCGCTTGCATATTTCACAAATTTCTTCAAATGATAATTGGTATACATCACCTCTACTCATGAGATCAAGGAGATCAACCCACACATCCATAATTGTTATAAGTAATTGTTCACATCAAGTCTCTCATCTTCTTTTTTGAGTTATTATAAAGATTTCTTCTTTAAGATCATCATCTTTATATTTTTCTAGAAATATCTTTTGCATATCATTCCATGATCTTATTGAATTAGTCCCTAAACCCATGAACCATTTAAGAGCTCTATCCTTCAATGTTTCCAAAAACAATCTCATTTTTTGAGTGTTTAGTAAATAACCATAAGATCTACAAGGATTTCAAATTAAAAGAGAAAGGATTTCAGATATTCTAACCTCATACCATGGAAGTTGGGAAGGAAAGATGGAGGTATGTTCTTCATATGAACACAAATATCAGTATCTTGAATGGGAAATCCAATAGGATCTTCTTCATTGCCATCATCTCCATCCATTTCTTCTACCTTCTTTGCTACCTCTTCTTCTTCTACCTGCAAAAGTGAATGGAGATGTGGTTCTTATTGCACTACATGATCAAATGGGGGGGTTTGGTGTTGGAGACATAATTTTTTTATGTTTTTATATAAAAAAAAATGAATAAAAATGCCAATGCAATGCAATTTTCTGAAATGAAATATGTCTAATACAATTTTTTGTTTTTACCAAAATGGATCAATTAGGGAAGAAAACAATGCAGACTTTGACAACTCCCCGACAACGATGCCAAAAAGTGATGAGCCCCAGTATTACGACAAGAATGTTGCAACTCCCAAGGCTACCAACTTAAATGATCAACCCGAGGTTTTTACAAACTTAAGAGGTGTCAGAACTATATGTGCAACATGCAATTTGTCATTCTTTCATTGGTCTGATACAATGAAGTGAATGTCATGGAATCAAAGCCTAAACTAATTGCAGAAATAGAAATTATACTATAGTATTTGAAAAAAGGAAACCAAATTACTTTTGCAGAGAGGAAATCCTAGTTACTTTTATAGAAAGGAAAGGTTATTCTACTTTTTATGAATGTAAATGCTAATCCTATATGCAGAAATGTAAGCATTAACCTATTTGCAGATTGTAAATGGTACATCAAAAGGAAACCTAGTCTATGTAATAGAAGTAGAAATGTTGGAAGTGGAAACCATAGCTTAAGATGTATGAAAAAAATGAAATCATTTTTCAATCACTGCATTAAAAACATATTTTGTCAAAAAAGCTCATAAGGTGCTTCATAAAGTAATAATGAAAATCATCATTTATATGCTCTTCAAGTCATGAATCTGTCCACAAATCATAATTGCAGAGGTGAATTGCAATGGAGAAGAGGCAAGGCTTAAGAGGTATTTTGGTCTTACTCAATCACGGTTCAAAGCCTAGAGGTCATTATTCAAGCCTAAGGGACAAAAACCAAGCTTTTGGAGAAAATCTGGTCAGGTTTACACGTGCCACAGGAGTGCTACAGGAGGTCTTATTTTGCTACAGGAGGAGATAACTTGTCAAATGACCAAGTAAATCAAATGAAAATGGGATGGGATTTTTTTTATTATTAAGTAGGATGTCTTAGGACTCCATTCCAGGTGGAATCACTCCAAAATACCCCTGTTAACACGTGCTAAAAAGGAGCAGAAAATTACTACTCTAAAAACTGGAAATTCAAGAATTAGTGAGTTAGTTAACCTACCAAATGCCTAAACTAATCAAGTGCAAATGCTATGGGGTAAACTTTTTTATTAACTTGAATGTTTTTATAACCCAATACAAGTGGAATCAACTCAAATGTAGGTCATTAAAATGTTCTAAAAAATAGTAGACTACTATTTTGCTACAAGGGACTTCCAAAAATTCTAGATTTGTGAACCAGTAAAACAATCCAAGTATCTTAATGATGAAGATAAATTGTCAAAGTTGTTCTAAGGATGCCTCATGATTGTGACTCTGTAAATAACTTTAAAAATAAATCATTTCAGTCATTTAACAAATGTAACCTACAACAAAAGGAGCATGAACAACAAATGCAAAAATAAGAGATGCAAGTGAAAAAGACATTCAAAGGAAATAAAGAAACTGTACAAGAGGGCTCTAAGGCTCCTGGGATGGCCAATCCCAAGGAAACTCATAGTCCTATGAAGGAAACTAAGCTTTAGAAGCTAAAAATGGCACCAAACTTCATTATTTGAATCAATCCAAGTACATATCTGCTCGAAATGAAAGTGGAGTTGCTAAAAAACAAGTTTTCTTCACAAGAATACTAAGTAATACATGCCCCTAGAGGAAAATTCGAATTGGTACTTATACAAATTGATGGGGAAGCATTATCCTTGAAAGGAGGAAACTTTCCCCTTCAAAATCCCTCAAATAGTGGATCTGGTTCCCAACACTAGGAATTTGCATTGAATGACATGGAACACATTCCTATATTTTCTCAATCACTGGAGCTCCAAAATTTGTGCAATAATTTCATAATATATTGTTCATTTATTATCCAATCTTGATCCTCCTCTAGCTGGGAGAAAGTCCCTAGATTATCTCATCCTTCAAATCTTCATAATCTACCCAATATTCTCACAATATTCTACATAAATAAATGATATTAAGCATAAATAGGCAATTATCTCTAAACCTTCCTAATGAAGATATTAAAGCTAAAAATATGTCATCTAATGCAAAAAGGGAGAGGTTTAATGTGCTGAAGGATGGTTAGACGAGCCTTAATTTATGTCTAATTTGGAGGTCCATCGGTTGGTTAGTCTTAGGCAAAGGTAAAAGTGGCTTTTTGAGATAACAGTAGACATGGTTTCTTAAGAAAATGATAAATGTGGTTTGTTTGTCTGAGACAATTGTGGATGTGGTTTAAATTGGTAATAGTGAAGTTGATACATATATTGTCATGTTATGA
The DNA here is from genome assembly GCA_031772625.1 of Pinus tabuliformis. NCBI lineage: Eukaryota > Viridiplantae > Streptophyta > Pinopsida > Pinales > Pinaceae > Pinus > Pinus tabuliformis. The sequence goes on along the minus strand of CM062805.1, from coordinate 912,653,099 downwards.
AGCCTTGTAACCACAGTAAGCCAAGATAGTGAACAATGAAGTTGAAGATTGGTTTAAGTTGAAATAGTGGTGATTGTGATATTGAGACATGGTCAAGCTAAGACAATGGTGATTGTAATGTTGAGGTGTGGTTTGGTTGACAAGTTGAGATAGTAGAAATGTGGTTTGTTTGGGAAATTGAGACAATGGTAACTATGAAGTTGGATATGTGGTTTATTTGGAAAGCTACGGTGAGGCCGGAGACGTGGTTCATGTGTCAAGCTTTATATTGTAGAAGAATCATAGTCCGAAGGCTGCAACCATAGTGGAGAATCGTAGCCTGGAGGTCGTGAATACCAAGTCGAGAGTCTACACGAAACAATGACTATGTGACAATGAAGAGCGAAATCGATATTGTGAATAATTGAGCAATGTGGCAATATTTGATAGCGTGGATCGTTGACACATTGTTTTTGCAAGGTCAATTACCCACATGATTCTTTTGGAAGCCTGCAACGAGTCTAACGAAAGCTCCATGAGTTAAGAGTAACCAATCCATAATATTGGAGGCTTAGCATTCTAGTGGCCATGGGGATCCTTTTGGAATCCTATGACGAGTTCATGATTTAGTGCAACTATCAAAGGAATAAATCACTAAGAATTTTCCTAAGCTAGTGGTCAAGACCGATCTATCAAAATATTGTAGTTGGTTACTCAGAGGATCAATCCTCGTCAGCATATGTTCTTGTTTTATATGGATGTCAATTTTGTTAACATTTAATGTGAACACTTTATCAATATATATGTTCTCGGTCACTCCTCTATGAATCATTGCATACATTAGTTGGTTATGTATATTGATTTGGTTTGTGGAGGTCATGAGTTCAAGACTTGATCAAGTCATTTTGCAAGAGACTTATTGGCATGCTTAGTTTGTTCATTCTATCAATCGAATAGTGAAATATTTCATTGTGCAGCAAGTCCAGCTTTGTATGATGTTTATATAGTTGCAAATGGCCTTTTATTTTGGATTTGCATGGAAGTCAAGGTTTGAAGATTCCAAGAATGCCTTTGTGTGAGTAGATAGTTGAACAGGTTGGAAAAAGAGTTTGATCAAGGAATGACAAGAGTTTGAATAAATATGTTTGTAAAGAAGAGGTGGATCTAGTTTGAAAATTAAATGAAATATAGGTCCACAAGGAAGTTAAATAAGGAGGTTGGTGCCTCAATCAGGTCCTACAAGCAGCAGTTCCTTGCATATTTCGAGGTTGGTGCCTAAATCAAGTTGTAGCATACTACAAGTGGCAACTTGAGTATCTTGGCGGTAGTTGCTTCCAACAGGTCATAGCCTGAAAATATATGTAATGAATTGAAAATAAAGAAGAATAAGATTTGTGGTTTTTCTCCTGTATGGGTTTCCACATAAAAGCTTGTCTCTTTATGATGTGATGATTTCTTGATGTGTTGATGGTAGTTTGACGATGCATTTTTATATTTAATGATATGATGCTTATGAATCATTTCTATATGGTTGTTTGATTATACGAAATAGAGAAAAAATAAAAAATAAATTAAAATAAATAAATAAATAAAATTATCTCACACTAATTCACCCCCCTCTTAGTGTGACTTTTGGGCCAACAAGTGGAATCAAAGCATGTTACCTTTAGAATATTTAATTACTGGAAGGTTGAATTCAAAGGAAGATGGCCATGACCAAAGTAGTGGGTAAGCCCACAATGCTTGATGGGACCAATTACGCATTTTGGAAAATAAGGTTGGAGACCCAACAAAAGTTTGGGAAACTCTGGAGACTAAATATAAAGTCCCTAATGTTATTCTGATATATGCAACAGAGAAGGAAATCTACACATATAATGCACAAGCTAAGCATGATATCTTAAGTGGCTTGGTAGAATAAGAATTCATCAAACTAATGCAGTGCAAGTCAACTCATGAGGTATGGAATAAGCTCAAAAACTGTTTTGAAGGGGATGCAAAAGTCAAAGAAATTAAGTTGCAAGCACTTAGGGGACAAATTGAAAGTTTGAAGATGGAAGAAGATGAGAATGTTGCTTCATATTTCCTTTGAGTAGACAATATGGTCAACTCCATTGCAGGTCTCAGTGAAGAAGTCTTGGATAGATATGTAGTTAGAAAAGTATTGAGATCACTTTCGTCAAGATTCAATCCGAAAGTATCAGCCCCTGAGGAACTATCAGAAGTAGACAAGATGTTTGTGGATAAACTTCGTGGAAATCTCTCCACATATGAGTTAAGAATTAAGGAAGATAGACCAGGAGTCAAGGAAGCAACTTTAAAGGCAACAAAAGAAGAGAAAAACCAAAAGTATCAAGAAGACTCTAACTCCAATGAAGAAGAAGTCAAATTTGTCTGAAAATTAAAGAGAGGAACTAGCAAGTTCAAAGGTAGGCTTCCTTTCAAATGTTTTGAATGCTGAATAATTGGTCATTATGCATATAAATGTCCTTATGCCAAGATAAATGATGATGAGTCAAGAATTAAACCCAAGTATCAAAAGAAGAAGCAAGCCAGTAATAATTTACTTTTTTACTCAAACGAATAGAGCAACAATGAAAGGAATGGAAGTGTGACCTTTGAAGAAAGGGGTGAAATATTATTCATTGATGAGATCAAAGAATTGAAGTAGAAGTTGATTATGGGGTAGAAATTAAAAGTTCATTAAAGGAAATAAGGATACTCAGAAAGAAAGAAATCCAATTAATGCAACAACTTCAAGACAAAAGTATAAATGAAGACATTGTTCTTGCTCTCAAAGTTGAACTATAAGAAGAAAAAAGGGCAAATGATTTTTTGTCTAAACAAATAAATGAAAAAGAGAAAATTTGTGAAAGGTTGGAAGAGGAGATCATCCTTTTGAGAGAAGTGTTAGAGCAACTCAATTCAAAGTTCCACAAAGGGACTAATCCCTAAATCATATTCTCAACATACAAAGTGATGGGCCCCATAATTGTATATTTTATTAGGCCCATTTGATTATTTCTAGACACTTGAAATATGTATCTCACCCCCTTACACATTATAGATTTAATTCGTAGTATTAATGTGTCCTTAGGAATTTGATTTATTCTTGCTTATTATGTGCCTAATATTATTTATTTTCGCAGAATGTTATGAGAATATTGGGCATATTCTGAAGATTTGGAAGATGAAATAATCTAAGGACTTGCTAATAAATGAACCAGATAATCTACATGATGAACCAATATTGGATAATAAATGAACAAGATATTATGAAATTATTGAACATATTTTGGAGACTGAGTGATTGAGCCAATCTAGGAATGTGCTCCCTATCATTTAATAAAGATTCCTATTATTGGGAACCAGATCCACTTTTTGAGGGATGTTGGAGGGGAAAGTTTCCTCCTTTCAAGAAATATGCTTCCCCACCATTTTGCATAAGTACCAATTCGAATTAACCTCTAAGGGTTATAATTTTTCATCGTTTTTATGAAGAACACTTGATATTGCAATAGTTCTACTTCCACCTCCTGCAATGATGTACTTGATTTGTTCTCAATCATGAAATACAACTTCATTTTCAGCTTCTAAAGCTTGGTTTTCTTCATGGGACTCTAAATCTCCTTTGGCTTGGACATCCCAAGAGCCTAAGAGCCCTCTTGTGTACCATTTCTTTTATCTCTTCATTTTCAACAATTTTATGCTCAGTTCCTAGTTTACATTGCTAAGTCTACTATTCATGCTCCATTTGATGTAGGTTAGATTGATAAATGATTGAAGTAATCTTGTTATTATTTCATTTAGACAGTTACAAGTGTGATTTATTATTCTCATATCTTTGCAAGGTCTTTTCATCATTGGAATGCTTATATTAGTTCACTAGCTCACAATTTTGGAATTCTTGGTTTTCTTCGTAGTAATTTTCTTGAATTTTAGCACATGTTAATGAATATCTTTTGAGTTGTTTCCACTTGTCTTGAGTCATAAAAACATCCAAATTAATAACAAAATTTACCCTATATCATCTGCACTTGATCAGGTTAGGCATTTGGTAGGTTAACTAGCTCACTGATTCTTAAATTTTTGGTTTTTAGAGTAGTAATTTTTCTACTATTTTTTAGCACATGTTAACAAGGGTATTTTTGAATTATTCCACTTTGATTGAGTCCTAAAAACATCCTACTTAATAACAAAATTTACGCCATCTCATTTTCATTTGACGTGGTTGGTTTGTTTGAGATAGTGGTACACGTAGTTTTATGAGATAGTGGAAGACGTGGTTGGTTTGTCTAAGATAGTGGTAAATGTGGTTTTCTGAGACAATGGTAAGGTTTTATGAGATAGTAATAGATGTAGTTTGCTTGTTTGATAAAGTGGAAAATCTGGTTTACATTAGTAATATTGAATCCGAGACATATATTGTCATGGCCCAAAGCTCCATGACCACAGTAAGTAGAGACGATGAACAACAAAGTCAAAATTGGTTTAAGCTGAAACAATGGTGAATCTGATACCAAGACATGGTCAATCTCAGACAATGGTGACTATAATGGTGAGATGTGGTTTGGTTGACAAGTAAAGATAGTATAAACATGGTTTATTTGGAAAGTTGAGACAGTGGTAACTGTGAAGCCAGAGACATGGTCTATTTGGCAAGCTACGGTGAGGCCAGAGACATGGTTTATGTGTCAAGATTTACAATGAAGAAGAAATATATCCCAAATACTATAGTTATAATGGGGAATTATAGCATGAAGGTTGCAACTATAGTGGAGAATCGTAGACCGAAGGTTGTGACTACCAAGTTGAGAGTCAACAAAAAGCAATGACTACATCACAGTGAAGATCCAAGCCAACACTGTGAAGTATTGATCACTATGGTAGTATTTGATAGTGTGGATAATAGACACATTTTTTTTTGCAGGGTTGAATCCCCATGAGGATTTTATTGGAAGCCTACAATGAGTCCGAAAAAATCTCCACAAGTTAAGAGCAACCAAGCCATAACAGGAGAGGCTTAACGTGCTAGTGGAAATAGCTTGATATTTGATGTATTATGTCAGAGGTTTGAATCCTTGTGGGGATCCTTTTGGAATACTGTGATTAGCTCATTTATTGGTGCAACTATCAAAGGAACAAATCAATAATAATTTTTATGAGTTGGCGGTCAAGATCTATTTGTCAAAATATTGTAGTTGGTTGGTCATAGGATCAATCCTCATCAACATATGTTCTTTTTTTTATATGAAGGTCAGTTTTGTTAACATTTAATGTGACTACTATATATGTTTCTGATAATTCTCCTCTACAAATTATTGCACAAGTCAATTTATTATGTATATCGATTTGGTTTGTGGAGGTCATGGTTCAAGACTTGATCAAGTAATTTTGCAAGAGGTTTATTGATATCCTTAGTATGTTCATTTTATCGATCAATTAACAAAATATTTCATTGTGCAACAAGGTAAACTTTTTATGATGTTTATATAGTTGCAAATGGTATTTTATTTTAAATTCACATGGAAGTCAAGGTTTGAAGATTCCAAGAATACCTTTGTGTGAGTAGATTGTTGAATAGGTTGGAGCAAGAGTTTGATCAAGGATTGACAAGAGTTTTAATAAGTAATTTTATAAAGAAGAGTTGGATCTAGTTTGAAAATGATATGAAATAAAGGTCCATAAGGAAGTTAAAGAAGAAGGTTGGTGGCTCAATCAGGTTGTATTCTACATTGAGCAATTGCTTGCATCTTTCGAGGTTGGTGCCTCACTTAGGTTGTAGCATATTGTAAATGGAAACTTGCATATCTTGGGGGTAATTTCCTCCAGCAGGTCATAGCCTACAAATATATGTAATGAATTGAAGATAAAGAAGAAGAAGATTGGTGGTTTTTCGCCCATATGGGTTTCCATGTAAAAGATTGTGTCTTTTTATGATGTGATGATTTCTTGATTTGTTGATGGTAGTTTGATGATGCATTGTTATATTTATGATATGATGTTTATGATTCATTGCTATATGGTTGTTTGGTTATAAGAAATTGTGAAATAGTAACACACAATAAAGACACAAGAAGTAAAAATAAAGCATTGGAACTATTAACCAAACATATGATGCTTATAAAATTAAATCGTAAACAAATTATACTTTTCAGTCTAACAGTACAAAATAGAAGAAGAGAAACTCTAGTTGAATTAGGGGGCCCTCCCAACTGGCTTCATGTTGCTTATGAAACTACAATGCTATGAACCAAGCCAATTAAGAACACAAAATATCGCATAACATTAGCTCAATCACTCTGTCTAATGGAATAAAGTTCAACAATACATAATAATTTATACCTTTATTCCTTAGTATAATGATCTTGTTGTCAATCTATATACCTCTCAACGCATTGGTTAATTAATTACATTTATGAAAATTACATTACACCTCTTTATCACTCATTTATGTAGACATTACATATTACAAAAGACACGCATGTGAACTCTATTGAGTCCCTTATTTATGACGCATCAAATGCATCTCATGAGAGGCAATGAAAGGTAATATGGTAAATTCCTTAATAATAATAGGCCATAATTTGATCGAGTGGTATACAAATATACCCAATCAGTGCCCATAATTGATTTTCTTATTGGACGCACTAGTTTTGGCATAGTTTGAACACGGGTTTAATCAAAGGATAAAACTTACCATTTCTAATCCCAAACTTATTTGATGAACATGGAAGCATATTGAGGCATCCAGGAGAGAAACACGTATTAGATTTCCTTCTAGAAGTGCACAGATATATCGAATGATGAGGTAGGTAATTGTTTAACCTCCAAATTGTCCTTCCTTTGACAATCCAATTTTCCCTTTTCCACCCATTTTGGTACACATTTTCATTCCATTCCATCTCATTTAAGAATTAAAAGTCATCTAGGTCATGCAAGTTACGATGAAAAGGTAATCATCCATCAACAACTCAAAATCTATGGGTTTTCTTTATGAAATTGGTTTAAACTATAATATAGCTACCGAAATGTGCACTTTTTGCAGCTAAACTGAATTTCCACTGCGAAATCCAAATTTCTATAGGTTCGCGCATGGTAGAGAACAACCAAAGAACACAAGTAGTTTCCAAATGTAATCAACATGGATGTTCACCTATTGGTTACATATGGAATCTCAAAGGATAAGCACATCTCGTTGATCAAACTTGTGGTCAACATGTGTTTGGAATACTTGTTTTGTGCAAAGTATCAAGAGACCGACTCTAAAATCAAGCAAGCATGGAAAATAACAAGCAGTGAGATCTGAAGATGATGATTTAAGTTGATGATGTTTCAATAAATTCCTTCTCATGATTCACTACTTCACTCCTTCAGTAGTGAATCAAGAGAAGCGAAATTCCTATTTTGATTTAGAAACCTAGATGTCAATTTCAGTTCTCGTTTGTAGGCAATAATTCCTTAAGTTGTTAATCTTGAAGACATTATAAAAATGATTTTTTTTGAAAGCGAAAGATAGTCAATTAAGTTCAAAATTGTTGTTATTATTTCTTGTTGAGAACTCAGATTTTACACTTCAAGTAATGTGAGCTCTGTTCATGGCATATCAGTGATTGTGTTGACGATTCAAGTCTCCTGATCTAAGTTTTTAACAACTCGCACTCATCAGGAGCACCCCTTGAGGAAGTGAGAGATAATATAGATGTTATTTTCTTCTTTGATTTAATTCCTTTATGCTCTGCAATTAGATTAAAATTTCTTTCACTTCATTGATCAGTTCATTTAGATGCCCTATTTCATTTCAACGCTCTGTTTTTAATTTCGAATTCTACTGATTCACCTTTGGTTCTTTATAGGTCAAGTGCTTGATAAAAATACCAAAAACATTTCCTTTGATTCTCTTTTCTATCTTAGTCTTAGATTTATGCTTGATAGGTTATGACTAGCTTTGGTTCAATGCACACACTCGTAATCTCTTGAAGCTTTCCGCTCTTTAATTACTAGTTGGTTCTTGTTTTCTAAAATAATTTCAATTCCAAGTCTCGTATATTTCATATTAGCTCTACCTTCAGAGTTTCATAGTTTAAAATCTCATAGATTAAATTTACGTCAAGCTTCTTAAATTAAAAAATAGAGTAGATTCATATAATATATTTACTTCAAAGTCTCACATAATAGATTTATTTTCCAAGTCAAGTAGAGTAAATTTATTTTTCGAAGTCCAATAGAGTAAAATTTCATTTCCTTGTTCAATAGAATAGAAATTTAAAATCTTTCACATTAGTATAGTTTGCTTTGAATTCATTCAATTTTCAAGTCTTGAATTTCGCAATTTACTTTGGCCTCTAAGAAAGAACATGTGCACATGCTTACTAAAGATCTTGTCATAAGTAGGTTTGATTTTCACCTTGTAATTAGAATAGTTTTCTTGTAATTAAAAGTTGATAGCCTAGCATATACAGTGCAAGTATACTTCGCAAATCACGAACCCTGGATTGATAATTTAATGTAAAGTAATTTAACCAATAATTAAATCAGCCAAATTTTTTGGCATCGTTGTTGGGGAATGATACATAGGTGTCTACTTTTAATCTAGAATGCATTTTCATTTAAACAACTTTATTTAGGGGGAGCGGTAAGACAAGAGGTAGGAACCTGCACAACACAATTGTGGGGTTCTCCTAAACTAGAGTTGTAACAATTGCATTTCATAATAGTTGCATTCATTCTTTACATGCATAATTACTTCATATTAAAATAATTTAGTATGCATGTACAAAGAATGAGATTCTAGGGGTATATTTGTAAGTAGAGGAAGTACTTCAATACCAACATCACCAACCACCCCTGTTAGACCATGTAGAACAAGACTTCCTTCTGATACATGCATTCCATCATTTACAAGTAGAACAAGACTTCCTGAAGTGCATAAGTTAGGAATTCAACCTAGGGACTCACCAAATTCATTTACAAAAGTTGTGGTAGAAGAACCTACATCCCCAACTAAAGGAGTCATATTTCTTTCTTCAACAAGTGAACAACTCATAGGACAAGATTTAGAGGTACCTAGTGAAGAGGAAGAAATATAAGAAGCAATTTTTTTCTGAACTACCATTGATAGAGGAACCAGAGGAAGAGGATTTAGTTTAATACAACCCTATCATTGAACCTTGTATTAGCTCTTAATAATATACAATGGCAGGTAAAGAAGGAGAAGTACATAATGGATAGGAAAGACCAATAATTGGTGGAGGAAGAGGTAGAGTAGGAGGAGCTGGTAGACAAGGAAGGGGATATGATGAAGATTTTCACGAAGACAATCCTTTTGGATTCCCTATTCTAGATATCGATACCACTGCTACCATGAAAAACATCTCTCCAAATCCTCCCTAACTTCCATGGGCTAAGAATTGAGATCTAGGAAACATTTCTTTTTGAGTTCGAGGTGTTGCGTAGATCATATGACTATTTGCTTTTTACTCAAAAACTAAAATTGTTTCTTGCTACTTTAAAAGATGGGGCTCTTAAATGGTTCATGGGTCTGGGAACACATTCTATAAGGACATGGGATGATATAAAAAGAATATTTTTAAAAAAATACAATGATTATTGCATACACCTTGACCCTAAGGATGAAGTTTTTAATATGACCAAAAAGAGGATGAAAGCCTTGAAGATTTGGTGGAGAAGTTTGTCTATAATGTCAAAAGAGCTAAATTGCATAATTTAGAAGAAAACACATTAAAAAATATCTTACTAAAAGGGATGAATGAATTGATCTTCTTAACCTGATAGGTAAAGGAAATGTTTCTCAATTTTCATTTCAAGATATTTGTGAGCTACGCAAACACATTTCAAGAGGAAAATAAAAATATGGCAAGAATCCAAGAGATCTAGTTATGTCAAGGGTAAGAAAATCTGCATATGGAATGATAATTAGAGTAGAATTAGGTAATTTTCTTGACAACTTTGAAAATGATATTCTTGGAAATCTTAGAGAACAACTAGATATGCTAAGAGTACAAAACAAGCAAAAAGATGAAAATGTTTCATTGTCTATTTTTGGTCCTAGATGCAGGAAAAAACACGCATTATGAGAATGCCCTCTTGATAGTGTTGAAATATGCGTTATATGTGAAAAAATCATGCTACAAAGGAGTTTCATTCAATACATGGACTTAAAGTTATTTTCTAAGAAGAAGCTGGGACAATACAAACTAAACCACTTTTCTATGTTGCTCCCAGAAGACCTTGGCAACCTCGACAAATAGGTATGGCACAAGATCCCAATGCACAATATCAATCTTATGCACAACCACAAAGTAATTGGAATACACCCTTACCATGGAAAACTTTGCCACCTCAACCACAAAACCCATCTTGGTCACAAGGATGGCAAGGTTCTTATGGTAGGAATCCCCAGTATCCTCAAAATTTCCAACAACCATACCCTCAATACCAACCTTAGTATTATTCTCCTCCCCAATCTCCACAATCTAGCCAACCATAATTCCAACCTCAATTGACTTCAAGTTAACCACTTCCACTACCGTCTAATTCATTTCTTCATAAATCTAACTAGGTACCTACACAACCACTACTGAATCCGAATAATAAAGCACCTCAACAACGCATGTATAATGTTGAGGGCCAAATTTTTCAAGTTGCATAATAACTCTTCTAGATTTAAATTATGTCCAACTTATATCCCGTTGATTTTCGTAAAAGAAAACACCTTCAGTTGTCATCCACGAATATAAATAGGATACAATTTCTAAAAGGAGACATTTCTTGATCAAGAAAAGACCCCTCCAAAGGAAGATATTCCTACACAATTAGATGGCAACCAAATAAACTCAACTCCTACAATTTCTATAGCTGACCAACCTTCTATCTGCTTTTAAAATCCTCCCTTTCCTGAGAGACTTCAAATTGATAAAGGAAAATAATTTTACCTGATTATAACATGCTAGATGAATTGAAAAATATTTGCATCAAAATTCCATTCCTTCAAGTTATAAAGAAAATACCTATCTTTGTAAATACCATAAAGCTGTTGTGGATCAAGAAACCAAGAAGAAAAAGAAAAGACATTAAAAAGATTCAATTGGTACAGAAAATTGAAAATATTATGATGGGGAAATCAATAATTGAGAAATATTTAGATCCAGGTAGCCCCATTGTAAAATTCCACATCAATGGTATTGAAATTACTAACACTTTGATTAATTTAGGTGCAAGTATTAATATCACGAGTAAGAATAATATGGATCAATTAAGGTTAACTAATCTTCAATATACCCCAACTTTATTGCAATTAGCATATAGACTTGCTATTAAACCTGATGGTATATTAGAGGATGTATCAATATTCTTAGATTCATGGGAGTATCTTGTCAAATTTATGATATTAACTCCCAAAAATAATCTAGGAGTACACCCATTGATCCTTGGTAGACCATGGTTTTCTACAACTAATGCATGTATAAGTTGTAGATCTGGTGATATGTTCATTTCTAATGACAATTCTACTAAGAAATTCACATTATATCCATGTGCCAAAATAATAACTGAAATAGAGAATGAAGTCTGGATTAAAGATGATGATGATGAAGACTTTGAAAAAATTCAACCATTATTAACTATTTCACAAAATGATGAAGATGATCAATTAGTAAATTTAATGAACAGTCATGTTTTTTCTTCATGTTGTGAGTAAAATTATTGTGTACACATGCTAGATCAAAGTTTTCAAGAAGACCGTGGAATTTAATATTTTGCATCTAGACAATTCAAAGTATCATTAAACTCTATGGAGAAGTTTGGAAATTATTTGGTAGAAATTTATCTAGGAAAAACATTAAACATTAATAATAACTTAGAAGAATTTCAAAAGAATCAATTGGTAAAGGTGTTACAAAAACATTCCTTTGCATTTGCATGGGAATATACTGACATGGAAGGTATTGATCCAAATACATGTATGCATCATATTTATATTCAAGAAAATGCCAAACCAGTGAGACAATCTCAGAGAAGGATGAAACCTAATCTGAGAGAAATTGTTAAAGAGGAACTATAAAAATTGTTTAATGTGAATTCCTATACCCAATTTCAGATAGCCAATGGGTTTCACCCTTGGTGATTGTGCCTAAAAAGAATGGAAAGTGAAGTGTATGCATAGATTATCGATAATTAAACACAACTACTCTAAAAGATCATTTTCCACTACCTTTTATTGATCAAGTATTAGATACTTTAGAAAGGAAGAAATATTTTTCATTTCTTGATGGTTTCAGTGGATATAATCAAATTCAATTGACACCTAAAGATCAAGACAAAACAACTTTTACGTGTCCATGGGGTATGTATGCTTGCAAGGTACTTCCTTTTGGTTTATATAATACACCTGCTACATTCTACAAAACAATATTAGATATCTTTTCTGACTTGATCCATGATTGTGTAGAAGTTTATATGGATGACTGTAATATCAATGGAAATACTTTTGAAGAAGTTATGGAAAAATTAGAAAAAGTTATTATTAGATGCAAAGAAGAAAATATTTCATTAAGTCATGGAAAATGTTTTATGATGTTTGACGAAGGAATTTTTTTGGGCCACAATATTTTAGGTGCTGGAATCAAAGTGGATACATCAAAGGTTGAAGTAATTTCCAGCTTCAGTACCAACATGCCAATGAGATGTCAAAAGTTTTCTTGGTTTCACGGGATATTATAGAAGGTTTATAGAAAACTTCACAAAAATAGCTTCGCCACTTTTCAAACTTTTAACAAAAGATTGTGAATTTGTTTCGAATTCTGACTACCAAAAATCTTTTTAATCACTGAAACAAAAAATTTCTGAAGCATCAATTTTAATAGGACCAAATTGGTCTCTCCCATTTCATATTTCTATTGAAGCTTCATATACAACTTTGAGAGCTATACTAGGACAAAAATACTTGACTCCTTATGTTATTTATTATACAAGTAAAAATTTGACTCTTGCAAAGTTAAATTACGCACTTACAAAAAATGAGTTTTTAGTTGTTGTTCATGCCATTAATAAGTTTAGACATTATATCACTGGTTATGAGACTTTCATTCATACAAATCATTATGCTATTAGGTATTTAGTGAATAAACCAATTACAAATGGTAGGATCACTAGATGGATTTTATTTTTGCAAGAATTCAATATTACCATTTTAAATAGGCCAGGAAAAGAAAACACAGTTGTTGATTTCCTTTCTAGGATGCAAACTGATAATAATGACACTCTTGTAATAGATAATTTTCCTGAAGAATATCTTTTGCAGTATTTATTAGAACTCATTGGTTTGTAGATATTGCTAACTGTTTAGCTACAAGGAAATTTCCTCCTCAATTATCAACCAAAGAAAAGTTGAAAGTCATCAAAGCCAGTGCACCCTATTCTTATATAGAAGGGGAACTGTACTGAAATGGACCTAATTTGATCATCCAAAGATGTGTTCGAGAAGGTGAAGTACTTTAGATATTAAAATCCTACCATGATGAAACATTTGGAGGACACTTTGCTGATAGAAGGACTACATATAAAGTGCTTATTTTTGGATATTATTGGCCTTCCCTTTTTAAGGATGCCAATGCATATGTCAAAAGATGTGATAACTGCCAAGAGTGGGGAGGCCTATTCAATCAGATGAGATGCCTCTATGACCATAAGTATTAATAGAGACTTTTGAGAAATGGGTTCTAGATTTTGTAGGACCCATCAACCTTCCATCCAGACAAAAGACGTATATACTTGTTTGCACATATTTGGTACAAAATGGGTAGAAGCTAAGTGACTTATTTTTTGCTACTGAAAATGTTGTAGTTACATTTGTTTTTGAGGATATTTAGATCAGTGTTCTTCGATTAGTGTTCTAAGAGAAATTGTAATAGATCAGGGTGCTCAATTTACATTGAAGCTGGTGCAGAAGATTATGGAGTAGTACAAGACCAGACATCACAAATCTACTCCATACCATCCACAAGCCAATGGGGAAGTGGAATCCTCCAACAAAGTACTTAAAGCTACACTAACCAAGACTATACACTTACATAGAAGGGACTGAGAAGATAGACTTCTAAAATCACTCTAGACATATCGTATCACATGGAGAAATACTACTAGACACACACCTTATGAGCTTGTCTATGGGAAGCAAGTTTTACTTCCTATTTGTAGAAAATCTTGTAGATTCACAAGCTCATGCAATTTACTAAATCATAGGACAAGAATATACTTCTACTTTCAACCAGCGGAAGCCAATAGATCGATGAAAACAATAATCGACAAGGGGAAGATAAAACAATGGCACATAACACAATAAGTTTTCACGAGGAAAGCACAGCTCAAAACCCCACTATTTGTATTGCATTAAATCAGAAATCCAAGATGATAATACAATGTTTGTTCTCACAAGAACAATCCCAACACTCAATATGATCAATATCTCTGCTCACAAGCAAGCTCTTGGACAACACTTAGCCAATTCTGCAGCTCTTCAAGCCCCTATTTCCTTGCGCAATTCCTATGGATGAATAACCCATATTAATGGGAATCTAGTGCATCCAAAACTGTGCAATCTAAACTAGGTTCAGTTCCTGATTGCATGCATGATCTATAAAACCAGTAAATCATACAACTGATAGTACACTACCCTTGCACTCTAGTCTCAACTGGGTCTTTCTCATAATCGACATGCATGAGTTTCTGATGAGGGAATCTTCAGTTAACTGGAGTATCACTAGTGAATGCATTAGCGCACCAACTGACTATTAACTCTCTATTAGTTCCACAAACTGTTTGGAACTAATTTAACTCAACATAACTCAATCAACTTAGTTATCTAATTACAATTCACAATTAAACTCATATTGGACACCTAAAACTTAGGGAGAACATATACATGACTTCAAAAAGACTTCCAACTCGAAATTCCTAAGCTAATTAAGTTAATTAAAATTAATTAACTATTTACAAGTTGCTATGAGAATAGAATTCGATTTTAATTCTCAGTTTAATTCAAGGACAAATTAAACTGGAATTTCTTGTTGCCATTTCTCAACGCTATTGAATTCCAAGTGGAAAATTTCAATAAAACAACAAAGTTGGGGCTTGAACTCTCAGAAGCCAAAAAAAAGGATGGAACAACTGAATGAATTATATGAGATATGACAAGTTGTCATACAAAGAACAAGCGTAATCCAACAACAAAGGACAAGGCGACATGATAAATTCATCAAAGTAAAAAATTTCAAGCCAAGTGATTGGGCTCTTCTCTTTGATTCCAAGTTTAAATTTTTTCAAGGAAATTTCAAAGACATTGGCTTGGTCCTTATGAAATAAAAATCGTTTTTGATAATGGGGTAGTTAGAATTAAGATTATTGATGAATAAGGGATCACCTTCCTTGACAATGGGCACATATTAAAATTATATCATAAGTCTTTGATAAGAGAAGATTTTGTTAAAAATTTACAAGAAAATTATGATCTAAGGTTGTGTTGTACTACTCAACAACCTCCCCATTAAGGTTAATAGTAGAACTAATAAATAATGGGACCCTTTTAAATTTAGGATAAAATATTTTAACTTTCAATAAAATAAGACAATATTAGTTTCATTTTTCCAAAAAACTTGATTAAATGATAAATCTCCCTTCTTAGAACCTTTATATCAAATCTTAGGCCCACAAGACATATTCGTAAATAAATTACCCATTAGCTTTCTTTTAAAAATTATTATCGAAATAATTTTATCGGAACATTGTAACATGTCCCCTTAGGATAAGTTGCAATTAAACTTTCCCTAATTGAAGTTTTCAAATGTTTTTAGCGTAAAAGTTATAAAGCACTTCTTTGCGAATATAATAATAAAAGCCCAACCCCACAAGATTGCCACATAGCATTATCGGAGCTCTTAAATATCGATTTTTTCAACATGAACCTCATATCACTAATCTCTGATTTCTTGATCCATTGATCTCCGATATCCATTCCCGCTCATCCTCTGATAAGTAACTTCACTGATACTATGATATCCACACATCTCCGCTACTCCGATCACCGATCTCTAATATTCCCAAACCTCCGATCTCCAATAAACCTCCCGCTACTCATATCAGAACTTTCATATCGAGACTTCCAATTGGTTGTTATCCTTTCACAACCCCAATATCAAACCTTCGATAAATCTTCCCGCCTATATTTTTGGTCGTTACACTCTAAAAGCCTATTGGAGGATGAGAATATTGAATGTTTCAATGATACAACCATAATATTTCTCCGATAAAATCCTTTGATATGCTGACGTGTACCAAGTCCCATGTGAATCCACATTTTATCATTTAATGACCGAATGTAACGAATTTATGATTTTGAAGTTATTAATTGTTTCATTATTGTGAAACGATATCATAAGATTTTTCTCATAAAAGACATAGATTCATATGAAATTGGTTATTCACTTTAAGTAATTCTTTAGTTATAAATTTTCCGCTTATTCTTGTACTTATCTTTGCAGGCCAGTCCTGATAAGAAAAACTCAACGTAAATGTCTAGGGCAACTAAACCCAGGAAGAAACCAGTTTCTTAAAAACATCCAGTCGCTCCTCCACTTGAGACTACTGAAATTCCTACGTTATTCTCAAATACAATCTAAACCCTCGACGCTGGAAGCTCTTCTTGGGAGGCCATTTATAAGCTCTTTGAAGATGATGAACCCGTGGTCACAGGGAAAACAATTACAACCAAGAATTGTCTCCATGTTTCTAAAACTAATTATAGCGATGTTGCCAATTCGTTCCTGCACAGGATTATAGCTGGAACTAACGTTCTGCCCTCTACTGATATGATTAGATGGGTCATTTACCAATTAAATATTGCAGACAAGAATTTCATGGCCAAGAGGAATACATTTATTGGATCATTCACTAGCAATGATTTAAGCAAGATTTACCAGCTACCGCCGCCCCAGAAGAAATACGAAAATCAATTTATAGAGAAATTCATGAAAGAAAATGAAGATCATTTAGAGGTTATCAAAGGTTGGAGAAGGGATCCCAACAAACACAAAAGTGAGGATAAGGGTATGTATGTTATTGCTTCCATTGTCGGACCATACTGTTACATATTTGCAATGATGTGTAGATTGTTTGGTTACTCTAATATCCAGAAGTTCTCAGACCAATGGGTACCCTTAATTGATGATGATTTAGATGGTTATGTTATGGATTGGGTAACCATTTTTTCTAATACCATAAGTACCCAAATCCTGAATTATAGGAAAAAAGCGCACTTTTTCTGAGAACATTGTTCCCCTTTTCTACACAAGTGCCTACATAATGGACTGTCTGTTTCACTTCTGATTTTACATCTACAGGATGGAAATTGACCATAGAAGGCACTATTCCTATACATATCTACCATAGCATACTATGGTAATCGAAATACCAGCCTCGTCTCTACAAAATTTTCCATGGCATTATGCTACCAATCCACCAAAATGTCTTTAATGAGAGAGCTCCTAGGATTTCACCTAAAGCCAATAATGATTTATTATCAATTTAAAGATGGTTTGGAAAAGAATCCTTCACCTATATCTAGATATTTGTTAGTCTTTCACACCCTCATGTGTTGCCCCTTTACGTTCCTGACAAACTCCTAGCCCGAGAGATAACCTACCAAAATGTAGGGAATGGCCTTTCAAAAGTTATGAAAGATAATAAAAAGACAATGTGGCCTAGGTTTCCCCTTCAATGTGGTGTCTATTCTCTTGAAAATTTCAGGCATGTTACTCTAGAGATTGAATAAATTCAACGTCTAAATTTCCCAACCATTCCCAATAGGTAGTATGATCCTAATGATACTGCCAAGAATGTTACTATTCAGACAAAAATTAAGCAATTCAAAAATGAACCTGAAAAGTTTGATGATTTAGTTGAATCAAATTCTGACTATGCAAAGGTTGAGAAACAAGTAGAAACATAGTTGAGTCCCGAAGAATTGATTCGGTTTAATCAATATAAGAATAAAAGGATAGCCCACTTACCTATGGATTTGTTGAAGCTTCATCAATAAAACACTGAGTAGGATGGAGTTTCAGAAAGCACATCACAGGTCCCTGATGTAGCTCATACAAAAGAGACATGTGCTTCTTCTTCTCCATAGGTAGAAGAAACTCTAACAAATAAGAATTTGGATGCAATTTGGGAGTAGTTTACTAAAGAAACAGACCCTAAAAATCTGAAGACTCAATTCCAAATGAAGATCACACAGACCTCTGAAGTCACAGAGAAGACCTCGCTTAATATTGAGGCTTCCGATAAATATCTGGAAACTAATGATTTGGAAGTTATCCTGCTATTTCCAACCTCTGAGGTCATTATGAAGGTTGAGGAAATTCCTCCTCTTGATGTATTTTACAGTCCAAAACATAAAGCGGTGGTCAACAGATAGAGAAAAAGGAAGATAACTAAACAAACCCTGGCCCTAGTCCCTGGTAATGCTTCCTTTAAAGTTCTTTGGAAAGATGCTCAAGTTACTCCTACTGAGGATCTAAAAAGGCTTTCGCAATTTATAGGAGCATATGCTAGGGCAACTATTAATAAAGCCTCTGAAGTGCAGCAAATCCTAAGAGAGAAAGATGAAAGGATCAGATAGTTAGAACAAGGTTTCGAAAGAAAAAAAAATATATTGCTCAACAATGGAAAGCATAGCTTGAAGAACTGCCAATGAACTTTGATAATTTAAAGATTCAACATGAATATGATATCAAAAGTAGGGATATTAAAATCCAGGAACTTTAACAAAAGATTGGGCAATTAAAATTCAATCCCGAGATAGTTGAGTTCGAGAAGGAAGCAGGACAACTAAAAAATCTCCTTGCTCAACAACAAGTTGCTTTCTGTCATAAACTAGCCATTATCCAAGACTTGTGTCAATCAAGTGATTCACTAGTGAATCAATTTTTTGATTTGAGGACATACTGTAGGGAAGTCAAGGAGAAGGTTTATGATTTTATAGGTTGGCAAGATGGTACTGAGGGAAGATCAAATGATATCCCTAAAATTGAAGAATCACAAAAAGATATTGTTTTCCAAGAGTGGGAAATAAGACTCAAACATGCAGAATGAAAATCTTCAGTGCTAGAGACATTTCAAACAATATCACATAATCAATCAATGACACCCTATTACAGGCCAAGCTGATTTCAGACAACCCTGAGGATACTTTACCCAATGTAAATTTGTTGACTAGAGCATGGCAAGAATCATCGAAAAAGAAGGTTGAGAGGATCAAAAATCTATGAAAGGTTGACTTGGAATGCAATTGGCATTTCCTAGTTAAACTACATAGTCAATGGTTGATGTTGAGGTGTCTCTCCAACACAACCACTCATGTGCCTCTAGCACTCAATGATGCATTATTCACTATATGGATGTACACACAACCTCATCATCCACCTGAATTAAAGCCAATGAAAGATATATGTGAGGTTTGATAACGTATGGAAGAGCAACCTTCATCTCAGTCATGTCAAGTTGTTGCAACTGCAATCTATTATTATCTTTGTACTTTATTTTAAGTGTGGTTTGTTAAAACCACTCCAGTATTTTATGACACTTTTCTATATTTTTATTTTGATTACAAACTATAAATCCCCTTCATTCTAATGAAGAAGAGATTCTGAATTTTGGCAATAAATCTTTTGGTTTGCACTACTGTAACTTGAAGCAATCATAATAGAAAGTGGAACCATTATTGTTTTACTTATGCGCATAGTCAACATATATCGAGTACTACTATCTATGTATTAATACTGTGTTTATGAGTTGAATAGTCATTTTAATTTTGTTTATCATATATGTTTTTGCAAGCAATTAAGCTTTATCACTATTGATGTGTTTACTTGAAATCTTTCAAGTATATGCATGAACAATGATATCTTTTATGTGCAATGTGTTTCAACGAATAATTTAATTAACTATTTCATTAAATTAGTTATCTTTATTCTTTTTAACCCCACAAAGGACTTGATGATCTATATTTTCATGTTTAATGCGAGATATTTCTAAAGTTACATATACATAGAAAGCTTTCCCAAGATAGATATTTTAAGTCTATTTATTCTTATTTCTTAGTTTCATTTACATAATTAGCCCCACACTTATATATCTCATCCATTTTTATATATTTTATTAAAGTAAATTGATCCCATAAACCCAGTCGGAGCCACCATTCTAAAAAAAAAGGAGCTTCCCTAAGTTCCCGACCGGGTGGTTTTCCATGATTTTGAGGCAAAGAAATTTGAGCCTTCAAAATTTTTGTTGCTAGAAGGAGGTCCTTCAAACTATGAATGGCAAGAAGTTCCACTCTTAAACTAAAAGGTCATTCTAAGAGTCAATCTCCCTCAAAATCACCACCAACTTCCAGATCACATTTCAAATCTCCTAACCCAAGATCTGAAGTTGTTAAAAAAGCCACCAAAACTCCTAGCACACTTCTGAAGTTAGTTGACCAAACTTCTTCTCAAATACCAACTGAGCCTCCTAAAGTTCAATCTTTAATCCAAAAATTGGAAGAAATTTCTATTTTTGTAGAAATTTTTTTCCAAAGCGATATATCCGAAGGAAATGTTTCCTCATCAATATCCACCATCCCCCTCATCTTCCACTACTTCCTCTGCTCCTAATACTCCCAGAATGGCCTAAAGACCATGGAATAACACTGGGGTAGTACAGATGGCTCCACCATAACACCCTCTTCCCAAACACCTAGAGAGATGGCTTCCTAAGTTTAATCCTTATGATGGCCTCCCTATAGAGGAACATCTTCACAATTTTATGTTAGCTATCAATCTGAATTGAGTCATAGAAGAAGCTTTTGTTGTCAGAATTTTTCCACAAACATTTGAAGGATATGCAGGACCCTGGTATTTTTCTCTTCTTGCTGGATCAATAACAAATTGGGATATGTTCTAAGAGAATTTTTTGTTGAAATTTGGTGATGAACGAACATCTACCACTTTAATTAATGACTTATCAAATATTAATACCAATCCAAATGAAAGAATCAAATATTCTAATTCCAGATTCAACAAATTGCTGAAAAAGATCCCACACACTTCTAAACTAGGGACCAATCTACAGAGTGAATGGTATATCTATGATATTCCTTCAAACATTGTTATGTTCGTAGATAGAGCCAACAAAACATTATTTCTTGATAACATGAAAGAAGCTCTATATGTAGAAAAGAGAATCCTTGCTCTTGAAAAGAAAACCACCCTTGATGAAATAAAGCACACCAAAAAAGTTACTTTCAAGGATGAATCTAAGAAGAAATCTCCCAAATATTCTTTTGACTTGGAAGGATTACAAAAGGTTCTAAAAACAATGTCTATTGAAATGGTAGAAATTAAAAAACAATTAGTTGAAACCTCTAAAAATCCCTTTTGGCCTTTCAAAAGGACTCAACCATCATAGTCACAACCACCTGCCATTATATTAAATGCCAAATTTTGATCAAGATGATGAAGAGGAAGAATCTGCTTTATCTGTTGAAGAATCCCAAGAAGAAGAATTAGCAGAAGTTCATGGTTTATGTGATTTCATCCTAACTACTTCAGAAAATGAAGAAGAAGAAGAGACCCTACCAATGAATACTAGAAGTAAGGGACTTGTTGATTCATCTCCAGCAAATCAAAAATAGAAGTCCCTTGCTCTCCCTAATAAGGACAAAAGTGTAATTAAGAATTCTTCTACTCCTTTTCAGATTGTCTTCCAACTACTTCTAAATCTCCTTCTTCATCCAAGACCTTGATAATATCTGACACTATGGAATGTAATATTGTTGAATACATGAAAAGGGTCAAAGCCAAAATTTCTCTTTATGAGGTTAATAAATTAAAACAACAACATAAGCGTTTACTTAAAGAATTTAATGCAGTTCCTACATCTCCACTACATATTGCTATCACTGCAAAAGCCTCAAAAGGGAAAGGAAAACCTCCTAATGTCTCTTAAGATAAAATTGACTCATCAGATGCCATTTTGATCGGAGATATATCAAATTCTCATACTCCTCCCTTTTGATTGACTTTTGAGATTTTTAGCAGGAATTTTCATAACTGTCTTGTGGATTATGGTGCATCATCAAATGTCATGCCTTATGTAGTATGTCTTAAATTAAATATTTCACCACATAAATATGTTGTTTACATTGTTCAATTAGATCGCACAAAAGTCAAATTTTTGGGAGAAATGAATTATGTTTTAATAAGATTAGCTTCCAATTCAAAGGTTTGTCAAATAATAGATATATTAGTTGTAGAAATTCTTGAATTCTATGGTCTTATTTTAAGTAGAGGTTGGTCTGAAAAAGTACATGGTTACTTTGCAACTGATTGGTCACACATGTGGCTTCCCTACAATGGAAAACCCAATAAAATTCATTTTGATAGGGAGAAACACATGAAACATTTAGTGACTGATTTTGATGAAGGAAACGAACTAGTAGTATTTACAAACAATATTCTTGGAAGTTACTCTTTTGAGTCTTTCTTTGGCAATTTTCAAGCACATGAATCTTCCTTTTTAGTTGACTCTGTTTTATCTCAAATTGAAATTTTTTCCCAAACATATTCTTCTAAGTGTATTAATATTGTAGAAAACCTTGTAAATAAACATGATAGTTTATTTTGGACTCTTTATTTTGATGGTTTGAAATCTAATGAATGTGTAAGAGCTGGTTACATCTTAGTAAGACCCGAGGGTGAGAAAACTATGCTTGCATGTAGATTGGAGTTTGACTGTACCAATAATGTTGCTGAATATGAAGCAGCGGTACATGGTTTACAAAAAGCTATTATTCTTGACATCAAACACCTTAAAGTTTTCGGTGACTCAGAGATTGTTATTAAACAAGTTAGAAACAACATCCATTATGTTTCTAGTCACCTTAAACATTACTAATATTTGATTCAAGACCTCATTTTTCATTTTATTGCATTCAATATAGATCCCATCCCAACAATACAAAATGCTAGTGCTGAACTCCTAGCAAATGTTGCTTCTAAACTTATTCCACTCGAAGATTTCAGCCCTGACATATTTTCAATTGAATTGATTTTTCGCCCCTCCATTCCAGACAACATAACTAATTGGCATGTGTTTAATGATGATGGTGAAATTCTAAGTTTTTTAACATCAGAAGGTTCTTACTCTGATTAGGTTTTTGACGAAGATTAACATGACAAGATGAAAAATAGTTCTTTCGAGGAAAATAACTTGCCTAAACCTATAGTAAAATTGAAAGACTTATATGACCTAAAAGATAGATTCAAAAGGACCACCAATTGCAAAACTCAAAGTTCTACCTTGAGATTTGAATTAGTTAACATATGATCTGATCATAAGCCTCACAACATTAATATAGCCCTTAGACTTTCACCAGATGAGAGATCTGCTTTCATCCATTTGTTGAAAAGGCACAAGGATGCATTTGCATGGGATTATGATGATCTAAAAACCTATGACAGATCCATCATTCAGCACACTATTCCTATGCTTTCAGATGTCAAGCCAATTGAAAAAAAGATTAGGAAAATTCACCCTAACTTGGAAGCTCAAATTAAAACTGAACTGAATAAGCTTCTTAAAGCTAAAATCATTTTTCCAGTTAGAAATTTCAAGTGGGTCTCAAACCTTGTGCCAGTTAGAAAGAAAAATGGAGATATTCGTATTTGTATAGATTTTATAAATTTAAACAAGGCCTGTGAAAAAAAAAAAAAAATTCCTTTACCTCCAATGGAACAAATTTTACAATCTGTTGCTGGTTATGAATTAATTTATTTCTTAGATGGTTTTCAGGTTACAATCAGATTCTTGTGCATCCAGATGATAGAATGAAAACCACATTCAGGACTAAGTGGGGGACCTATGCTTATCAAAAAAATGTCTTTCAGATTAATTAATGATGGAGCCACTATCCAAAGAGCTATGGATATTTCTTTCAAAGGTTTGATCAATAAAACAATTGTAGTGTGTCCAGATGACATTACAATTTATTCCAATCAAAGAGTTAATAATTTACATGATTTAAAATAGATCTTTGAAAAATGTAGAAAAATTGGAATCTCCTTAAATCCTAAAAAGTCATTTTTTGCTCTTGATGAAGGAAAAAATCTAAGCTTTATAGAGCCTAAAGAACGAATTTGCATAGATCCAAATAGAATCAAGGCGATATTTGAAATCCCCTTGCCACACAACAAAAAATCCATTCAATCCTTCCTTGGGCAGATTAATTTTGTTAAAATATATGTTCCAGACTTCTCTCAAATTGTACTTCCCTTGCAGGCTATGATTAAGAGTAAGTCAATTTTCAAATGGGGGTTGATCGAAAGAAAATATTTGAGTCAATAAAATAGGCAGTCCTTGATGCCCCTTCCTTATCAACCCTAATTTTACCAAACAATTCATTCTTTATATTTTTGCTTCCGAGCAATCCTATGCAACAGTTTTGACTCAACCTAATGAACAACAAATTGAAGCTCCAATTTCCTTCTTTAGTTCCAATATACAGGGAGATGAGCTAAATTATTCAGAGGTTAAGAAGCAAGCCTTTGCAGTCTTTAAGTCCATAAAGAATTTCAGGCCTTTCCTCCTTAAAAGACATACAAAAGTAATTGTTCCTTTCCCTACAGTTAGACAATTACTTATCTAGAAAGAATTAGGAGAGAAAACAAAAAATTGGGTTACTGCCCTGAAAGAATATGAACTATATATCAAACCAGCTAAAATAGTTAGAGATCAAGGTTTTTGTAGATTGATAACTGGAGCTTATGACAGTTCAACTGATGAAGATTCAGGTAATAATGTTCAAATCACAGAAGTATGTCCCATTGACACTGAATCCCAATATTCTGATCTTATTTTTTTCTTGAAAAATGGTTATGCTCCATTGGAACTCAATTACGAGAAGAAAAGAGCTCTCATACTTAAATTTGTTGAATATCAACTGGTCAATGATGTCCTATTCAGGAAGAATTATGATTTTGTTTTGCTAATATGTCTAGAAAAATCTGAAGCAGAAAAGGTCTTGTAAGAGCTACATGATGGAACAACTGGCAGACACTATGTTGGAGACACCACTGCTCATAAAATTCTGCATGTTGGATACTATTGGCCGACTTTACTCAGGTACACTCATGCCTATGTCAGAAAATGTAAATTCTTGCACACTGCTTATTGAAGATAGAAAAAACCATCCTTACCTTTGCCGCCAGTTAACATTGAACAACCTTTCAAACAATGGAGACTAGGTATAATAGTTGAGAATTTTCCTAACTCTTCCAAGAAACATAAATACATCTTGACTGCTACAAACTATTTCACCAAATATGTGGAAGAAATACCCCTAAAGGTGGCCAATTCTGAAAACATTATTGAATTTATTGATCAATTTATTGTTACGAGGTTTGGTCTTCCTCATACCCTTATTTTTGATAATGCATCTTATTTTTCATGAAATATCATTACTGAATTTGCTCTTAAAAGAGGTTTTAAACTTAAGTATTTTGCAAATTATTACCCTCAAGGAAACGACTTAGCAGATTCTACTAATATAAACCTCATTAGAATAATCAAAACAACAATTGACCAAAATCAAAGAAATTGACACAAATCTCTAGTTTTTGCTTTATCAGTTGACAAAATGACATAGAAGCTCTCTATAGGCACTTCTCCTTTTCAATTAGTGCATGGAAAAGATGTTTGGAATAATACTGAGAAGGGGGGGGGGTGAATCAGTATTTACAAATCAATAACTTTTTCATTTCCATAATCATATTTATATATGCTACTTCGGTGAAGGGAACTCGCATGTGCACTAACTGTTATTAAGGCAACCAGCATATATCCAGTGAACTTATGATTAAGTTAATTCATCATATGTTGATCTTGAATCAATGCAACAACACTTTATTAAACATTAAACAGTAACCATGTGTAGTAATAACAGAATAAACCATCACACATAAGCAACACACATGAACACCAAGATTTAAGGTGGAAACCTAATGCGGGAGAAAAACCACATGTTGTTGTTGTCTCTGTCTTCTTTTAATATAAAGAATAATATGTTTACAATCTTGTACTGGTGCAACCCCATACCATTACGTAGGCACCCACCTGCGGAAGGCTACAACCTTCTCTCGTTTTCCATCTTCTACTGGAAGGGAGTTGCAACACCCTAGCTCTTGTACTAGCCAATGTGATTACTAGTATGTAGGCACTGACCTACAGAAGGCTACAAACTTCTCTCTTCTTCCAGGGACCACGTTTCATAAATTTTCAGACTGGATGCTCCTAGTACACAACAATACACATGAAGGCCTCATTTCATCAAATTTTCATACTGGACCCATCAGAACTTTCAAACTGCATCAACCAATAACTGAAACTCAATCATCAACATCTGACATAACTATAAGCCAATCATCAATATCTGAATCAACCATAATTGAATCAATCAATCACTGAAACCTCTAACATATTGAATTAAAAATCACTGAACCTCTGACACAACTAAATCAACCATTCATTCAAACTTAATCAAATTTAACCAATCAACTAGAATACACAGATCACTGTAACCAGTACACAGATCTGAACCCAGAACACCGCGTCAACAACCAAAACTAACTGTAACCTCAAAAGGAATGTCTCAGAATGTATACGCTCCTTCAATGAAGCCAACCCGTGTGTATACGCTACTTACTTTAGCCCAACCTGCGTATACCTCTAAAGATAAAAATCATAAAATTTCTTAACCACAAACTATACCAATCAGTGACATTCTAAAGATCTACTGTCATATTACCGAGTTCTAAACAGATAACAACAAGGATCATCCTTATTTCTCAACCAATCAATCAACCGGACTCAATATCCTTATACAATAAATTTTATTTTTGGATCTAATGAAGACATCATTGACAAACGACAGTAAAACAGCAACACTGATCTGATAGATCAGTCATCTCTGAAACAGGTCGCTCCCTACAGACGAGGCTCAAGGAACATGGCGCTGATATTAGGAATGAAAGGTCTCGTACTTCAGCCTTGGCAGAGCACTCCTCAAAAACTAAACACCATATCTGCTTGGAAAACGCCTCAATTGTCGCAAGGGAAGAGCAGCATCATAGACGAAAGATCATAGAAGCACTTGAAATTATAAAACATCATCATAATCTGAACAGAGACAATGGTGTGGAGATTAGCGGGAGCTGGCTTCCCTTAATCAGGGAAATCAAGATCGCCAACACGTCCCAGGTATAGCATATCTTCTACCTTACCATTATCTATTATAAAAATTTTCTTAACTTAAAAATAAATAATGACTATAATAATAAATAAGCAAATAAATTTATAATAAATAAATAAATTCTTAACAAATGAATAAATAAATCTTAATAAAAAGTTACTATTTTATTTATTGATATTATTTATTAATGATGTCGTAATATTAATTATCAAGTATTAATATTAACTTCTGTTCATTAATTATTAAGTGATTAATTAGGTATTTATTAGCGCTATTAATATCCATTATCATTAATAATATTGATTTATTAACATTATTAACATTTATTAATATTAATTAGTTAAATATATTAATTAATTTATATAGCAATTAATTAATATATTATTTATTATTAATATTAATTAATGTCAATTAATTATTAAGTGATTACTAATTTAATATATTAACATTATTAATTAGGTATTATTAATATTTTTAACTCTACTAATATCTTTTAACATTATTAATTTTGATTTATTAACATTTACTTTTATATTAATTAGCTTAATATATTAATTAATATAACAATTAATTAATATATTAATTATTATTAATGTTAATTACTGTTAATTCATTACTAAATGTTTATTAATTAAGTATTAATATTTACTAACTTTATTAATTAAGTATTATTAATATTTTAACCCTATTAATATCTATTAACTTTATTAGTATTGATTATTAACATTTATTAATATTGATTAATTTAATATATTTATTAGTTTATAACAATTAATTAATTAATTAATTATTATTAATATTAATATAATTTTAAATACAATATAATATTCTTATTTCTCTAATCTTTAATACTATTATATAAAAATATATAAACATTTCTCACTTGAATCATAATTAAATAAATAAAATAAAAATAAAATAAAATAAAATAAAATTTATTATAGTATCATATATTAAATAATAATAATTATTATTACCATTTAGGTTTTGAATTTTAAATTAATTTATTAACTCACCTGTAAATAAAAAATTAATATATAAAACTCAAAAATAAAAATAAAAATAAAAATAAATAATTGAATGAATTATTAATTAATAAATAAATTAATAATAAATATTCAGCCGACATTCTGCTGATTCTAAAATTTATTTTCCTCATTATTATTTATTTCCTTCTTAACGGCTCTTCTTTTATCATCATTCATAAGCCCTGATGATGGATCCCAGTTGGGATTTGAAACGTTGGCATAAAAATGTTCAAATACTGTGGATTCTCCGGTAACTGAGTCAACAAGCTTTTCTTTTGCATACGCTACTTGGAAGAGCTGAACCAACATGTATACGCACCTTCACCAAAGAAAACTAGCGTATAGATATGAAAATACCTACTTATAGCTTCACTGCAATTCCAGACTTCAGACATACCCAGATCATCACATATAAAGGATAAACCGTGTGTTAGCAATCAGATCTAGCTTATCCATTATCAGATCACATAATGCTAATTCATTGTGATCCTGATCCATCATTAGATCTCATCCATCATCAAACACTTAGGTGCATACTTAGTCTAGATCAAGCAAAGCATCAAAAACCCATAACATGCATAGTTTCCTTTGATCTAATGCTTCATAAGGTATTCATTACTTCTACCCTTATCCCTTTGATCTTCTCCTCCTTATATAGTTTTATCCTTTCTCAATACCTTGGACCAAAACCACTTAGGACCTGTGGCATTCTTGGACAGGATCAAATAGTTGTTACTCCGCTCAATATTGTGGACTAATACCATGGTATTGACCCCTGGTATTGTCTCCTCTTGAATTTCCTTGATTTTCCAACATATACGCGCTTTTCTTCTTGTGAAAGTGTGTGTACGTATACGATCTTTTTGTTCTATGAACCAGCATGTATATGTTGTTTTAACTAAGTGGACCTGCATATACATCTTAAACTGCTTTTCACCATCCTTTACCTTCAACTTCTTCATTCTGATTAGTAAACTTTAGTTCCATCTTCCTGTTCTTCTGTACCAATGCCTTGTTACATCTGAATGGACTTGTTACACTGTGATTTGCTATTGTACATCACTTCTGAACTGATTTCTCTGAACTGCCCTACATTTTGTCACATCTATAAATGCAACTGCCATGCATTCTATCACATCCTATTTATGCTTTTATCAATTAGTTCATTCATCAAATATCAAGAACAACACACACTAATAATCTCCATGTATCAAACATTTGACCATTATTCTCTTCCATCATTCTGTCACCTCCGACCTATAGATTCATCTCTGTTCCATCATTCTGTCACTTCTAATATGTCCTGTAGATTCATCTAGTTTCCATATACTTGTTCTGCTACAAGTGGGTTTCCATCAAGTACAACAAATGCATCATAATGCCAACAATTTCCCCCTTTGGACTTGATGGAAACCATATTGGTGTTGATTACTTCAAGCTATAGAACCTTTTAGATGTATCAAGAAACACCAAGATACTCTCCCCCTTTGACATCAAGGGCAAAGGAAGGACCAATATATTCTCCCCCTTTGTGATCAAGGGAAAAGGACTGACAAAAATGAAGACTTACATATATGAACAGCTGAATATGAACATTGATCATGCTCCCCCTAGGCACATGTTGAATTCTCTGACTAAACTCCCCCTTTATACATGTTGATATGCACTAAACTGTCCATGCTCCCCCTGAGCACATGCAGAGTCTGCAAAAATATTTTCCAAAAGAATAACATGACTCTATAACTCAAATATGTGATTATGACCTTCCTATCACCAATGAGTCATACATACATCAATCTCCCAATCAAGTGGGGATATACCAAATTTGACTCATCTAGCCAACCAAGTGGGGATATACCAATTGTTTATACATGACTGAAATATAACAATTATTACATCATGTGACCAAAAATGACTCATTAAAAGATTATGACAGACATAGACATATTGTTACATCATGGGCCTTTACATGACCCTTACATCAAATGATATACATGACGTTTATAACATAGACCAAATATCTAAACGACCATGATAGTCATTAACAACTATCATACACCATATATGATCTGCACCATAAGCATCTGTCAACAGCATCCAGACCAGCAACCTGTATATGTCCATCATCAGTTCCCAAGATATGACAATTTAGATATCATCAATCTGTGACAAAGTATGCCACATATAGATATAAACTCATCCTCTTGATCTCATCAAGATCAACTTGCTTCGATTCCTTAGCAGTGAGAGACTTATCATAACCTTCCATGTCCAAGAAGTACCACAAAATCATTCACATCATATCATATGTATGTGAAAACACCATAATCATCATCTATGATCATAACATCATCATCAAGAACTACATGATCTTTCCACAAGACCCCTCAATATATCAACCATGTATCATCACTAGGGAACATCCTACATCTGATAAGCATCAACCATGATAATCAACATATGTGAATATCAAACCTATCATCATAAAGTAAGAAGTCATCATCATTATGTGACTAAGTAAGCCATGTCTCTGAATATCCATGTCTTCAAATAGCTATGTCTTCAAGTGACCTGCAACACCATTCTCTTGGCCAACCAACAATATTTATCAATATGCAACTTAAGTAATCATCCATGTATCCAGCATAATGTGTATCCATCAAAGAGATAGCAATATGTATCTGGCAACCCATGAGCTCATAGTCATTTTTCAAACTTTTTGGATATCATCAAGAGCAACAATCCTCAACCAATATATCATGTGAGAGTTAAGAACTATGGGAATCCTGCATCATAACTATACCATATGAACTTTATGCATCTTTGAAGGCATGATGACAACAACATAAAAGAAATGAGTGACTGTTATCATCATGAAGTTGTGTACTCAAGCTTTGTTCTTCTCCTTATCCTTATGAAGATCACTATGTAAGAAACATACCATATGTACTATATGGATCATCAAAATAGTCATCCACAATCATCCATAAATCTGATCTGAATAACAACTATGTAACACCAAGAAATACAAGTATCATCTCAGACTTTATCATAGGCAACTCATAATCGCAACGCAACATGATGTATCATTTAAACACTTCAGCCACATAAGCATCATCACCATTGATAGGTACCAAAGACTTCTAAACATAATGCCAACAATGCATTATTAGAAGCATAACTTATTCTCCCCCTGAATGTGCCACTTGTTCACTGTTAGATCTGATCATTGCATATATCAATAAGAATTATCAAGGCATCACCATCAATCAGATATACATCAAGTCATCAACTTATGAGGATCAAAATCACTTCTAAATAACATTCACAGACTGTAATCATCAAGATAGAAAAGATAATTGATAGTTGCCTGAACAATATCAGATCATTTTTCTGAGTTTGTCCCACTACTTCTTCGTCAAACCAACATATACACGACTGTGCAGCTTCGAACTCACGTATATATGCGACTTGTCTTCATGATAACTGTGTATGAGAATTAGAACACTAAAATTTCATACTTTCAGTTCCTCCCAAGTATGTTCTATTTGTATACTGAGCTATGCCACATATTTCTAGTTGTACTTCCTTCTTCTTCCATACCTTGGAATGTGATGATGTTTGCTCCTTTTGGTATGTTGGCCAAAATTTTCTCCTGCATTCTTTTGCTATATGCCCAAACTTGTTACAATTATAACTTCTTATATATTTCAGATTCCTTCTATAGCATTCAATGGCTTTGTGACCAAACATATTGCAAGAAAAGCAATATCCCTTAAAGTACCTAGAAGTTGATGATCTTTCTGTGTGACTGTTATTAGCTTGAACCATTCTACTTCTGCATCTGGCTGCAACATGTCCAAAATTATGACATATAAAGCATTCAACATTATTCATCAGAGGAAAGAATCGATTAACACTTCCATAGTTAGGGGTAAATGATTTTCTTTGAAGACTTTCGTTCCTTGGTTGTTGATGGGATTGACCTCTTATCTCCTTGTTGAGCATTTAATATTTTGCACTAGAGTTCCTTGCTTCAGTTTGTGAGACAGTTTCACCTTTAACAGTTTCATGAAAACCAAGACCAGATTTGATGGCAGGAGACCTTTGAATACTAAGAATATCATCCAAAATCTTAGTACTATCTTGAAATCGTAAAAGTTTATCCTTTTCTTCTAATTTACCTTTTAGGATATTTACCTCAACCGGATATTGCTCTTGCTTTTCAAGATATTGATTCTTCATGATTTCTTCAGCTTTTCTTCCTTCTTCCACTTGTTGCCTTAATTTGAGAACTTCATTTTCTTGTTCTTCAAATGCTTGGAGTAGTTATTCATTCTGCTTATTTGAATTTTTGAGATCTTCTTTTAGAGAAACAACCACAACTTCAAGACCTTCACAATAGTTGGTTCTTTCTATAAGTTCCTTGGTTGTTTTGTCCTTTTCATTCACTTCATTTCTCAATGATGTCACTTCACCTTGCAACCTTTGACATTGATCCTCCTTTTCTTTGTATTGCTTCCTTACTTTGTTTCCTTCCTCCAACTGAGCTTTTAATCTGGTAACTTCTTATTTGTAGGCACATTCCCTTTTATCAATTAGATCTTTTTGATCTCTAATTGTGTCTGTGAGATTTTTAAATTTTGCCTCTATTTGATTTCTTTCTCTTTCACCCATAAGAGCAAATTCAGTTGTTTCATTGTCACATTCATTATCTTCAAATGAATAGAGAAATGTATCACCAGAGGACAAAAAATTCGTACCTGATAATTCTTTTGCTTGTTCATCTTCATTCTGAGGTGATTCTGAATCTGAAGAGTTTCTTCCACATAATGGCAATCGTCTCTCCCACTGTCACAGTTCCTTTGAGATGTCTTCTTCTTTTGAGGTGCTTTCTTCTTTTGCTTCTTTCCCATTGTTACTATGGATCTCCTTCAAGTGATCAAGCTTCTGCCAAAGGACTTGCTCTGATACCAATTGTTGGGAGTAATACTGAGAGGGGGGGTGAGGGGTGGAGGGTGAATCAGTATTTACAAATCAATGACTTTTTCATTTCTATAATCATATTTATATACGCTACTTCAGTGAAGGGAACTCACGTGTGCATGCAACTGTTATTAAGGCAACCAACCTATATCCAGTGAACTTATGATTCAGTTAATTCATCATATGTTGATCTTGAATCAGTGCATCAACACTTTATTAAACAATAAAAAATAACCATGTGCAGTAATAACAGAATAAACCATCACACATAAGCAACACACATGAACACCAAGATTTAAGGTGGAAACCCAATGCGGGAGGAAAACCACCTATTGTTGTTGTCTTCGTCTTCTTTTAATATAAAGAATAATTTGTTTACAATCTTGTAATGGTGCAGCCTCATACGAATATGCAGGCACCCACCTGCAGAAGGCTACAACCTTCTCTCGTTTTCCAGCTTCTACTGGAAGGGAGTGCAACCTCCTAGCTCTTGTACTAACCAATGTGATTACTATTACGTAAGCGTCGGCCTATAGAAGGCTACGATCTCCTCTCTTCTTCCGGGGACCAAATTTCATAAATTTTCAAACTGGATGCTCCTGGTACACAACAATACACATGAAGGCCTCATTTCATCAAATTTTCATACTGGACCCATTAGAACTTTCAAACTGCATCAACCAATAACTGAAACTCAATCATCAATCTTTGGCATAACTGTAACCCAATCATCAATATCTGAATCAACCATAATTGAATCAATCAATCACTGAAACCTTTGACATACTGAATCAAATAATCGCTTAACCTCTGACACAACTGAATCAACCATTCATTCAAACTTAATCAAATTCAACCAATCAACTAGAACAGAAAGATCACTGTAACTAGTACATAGATATGAACCCGGAACATTGCATCAACAACCAGAACTAACTGTAACCTCAAAAGGCATGTGTCAAAATGTATTCTTGGACGAGATTAAATAGTCGTTACTCCACTCAATATTGTGGACTAATACCATGGTATTGACCCCTGGTATTGTCTCCTCTTGAATTTCCTTGATTTTCCAACATATACACACTTTTATTCTTGTGAAAGTGTGTGTATATGCATATGCTCTTTTTGTTCTATGAACCAACGTGTATACGTTGTTTTGACTAAGTGGACCTGCGTATACATCTTAAACTGCTTTTCACCATCCTTTACCTTCAATTTCTTCATTCTGATTAGTAGACCTTAGTTCCATCTTCCTGTTCTTCTGTACCGACACCCTGTTACATTTGAATGGACCTGTTACACTGTGATTTGTTATTGTACATCACTTCTGAACTGATTTCTCTGAATTGCCCTGCATTTTGTCACATCTATAAACATAATTGCCATGCATTTTGTCACATCCTGTTTGTGCTTTTATCAATTAGTTCATCCATCAAATATCAAGGACAACACACACTAACAATCTCCATGTATCAAACCTTTGACCATTATTCTCTTCCATCATTCTGCCACCTCTGACCTGTAGATTCATCTCTGTTCCATCATTCTGTCACCTCTGATCTGTCCAATAGATTCATCTAGTTTCCATATACTTGTTGTTCTACAAGTGGGTTACCATCAAGTACAACACATGCATCATAATGCCAAAAAAATAAGTTATTCTACCTCCTAATCTAGTTATTCCATCACTAACCCTAGTGCAATCCATTGAAGAAAATCCTTCTTCTGCTTTACAATTAAGAATGTCCCAAATTCTTAAGCTAGAGGAAGAAAGAGATAAATCTAGACAAGTCCAAGCTCATCACCAACAATTGGTTAAATCTTTATTTGATGCAAGTTCAGTTGACAACAATTTTTTTGAAGTTGGTGATCTAGTTTTGAAATGGGACAAAGCTCACGAAGAAAAAGGCAAACACAAAAAGTTCTAGAAATTATGGCTAGGTCCATTTCAGATCGTTGAAAAACTAGGCCCATCAACCTTTATCCTCCAATACTTACAAGGAAAGAGGGATGCTCTTCCCATTAATGGGCTAGTTTTGAAAAAATATTTTTCTTAAGGATACCTATCCTCCTATAAATGTGTAAACAATCACATGTATCTACCGTTTTTTGTAGCTTTGGTAATGTTAGGTAAGACACCTTTGTCTTCACATTGGGGTCTCTCCTCATTTACATGAAATTTGAATGATTAAAGAAGATATCTTAGAAAGTTAATTATAACATTGTATTTTAGTATTGCATCTATTACTAAGCTCAGAAATCTTTATATCCATTAAATTGTAAATATTTCATAACTTGGAAACTTTACAAAATATGGTTATCCTATGATTGGTCATGAAAAGGTTTTCTTTAAAAAGTAAATCTTATTTTGAAGTTTTTTGGCTTCAATTGTCATCCATTACTCTTAAGGAGTGAATATACCTCCCCATCCACTAATTTTAAGATTTTCTAGTGTGTAATTCAAAAATATATAAAACTTGAAAGATAAGAGGTCCCAACAGGAGTCGAATTACCATGGTCATAGAAAACCAATGATATTGACATTATCAATACTGGTCACCAAACTAGGATAATGGATTATGGTTATATAACCATAAGATAAGAGGTCTCATCATGAGCTGACTTGTTCAATATCATGATAACATGTGAGTGGCATTGTCATAATCTGGTTACCAAGCGAGGACAATTGTTTCCAAGTAAATTTCAAAACAAAATTCTAAAAGAAAATATTAAATACCTGTAAGAATATTACTATAAGTGGATGGGATATTGGTATATATTTGGTTAAATGGTAACCTTGTTGAGGCTATGGACGCCTGCTGGAAGCAGTGGCTCTACTAGAGACAAAAGGTATATCTTAAAAGTTAAGCTTCTATAGTCCTTAACTTTATCTTTGTAACTGATTAAATGACCAACAAAGGTTAATAAATATTTTCATCAATAAACAGGTTATGAGATAATTCACAAAATGATGAATTCTTTTATTCAGAGTAATCTTTATCAATCAAAACTTCAAGTGTTTTCACCTTTCTAAGTCTTTTTCTTTAATAGTTTAAAACTTCATTTATTTTTAACAAAGATAACTGTTTCGCCTAGTATGTCGCCAATTGTTGTACTACTCAACAATTTCCCCATTAAAGTTAATAGTAGAACTAATAAATAATGGGGACCCTTTTAAATTTAGGATAAAACCCTTTAAGTTTCAATAAAATAAGACAATATTAGTTTCATTTTTCCAAAAAACTTGATTAACTGAGAAATCTCCCTTATGAGAACCTTTATAACGAAGTTTAGGCCCACAAGACATATTTACAAATAAATTACCCATTAGCTTTTGCTTAAAAACTATTATCATAATAATTTGATCGAAACATTGTAACTTGTCCCCTTAGGATAAGTTGTGATTAAAATTTCCCCGATTGAAGTTTTCAAATGTTTTAAGCCTAAAAGTGATAAAGCACTTCTTTGCAAATATAATAATAAAAGCCCAACCCCACAAGATTGCCACGTAGCAATATCAAAGCTCTTAAATATCATAGTTTTCAATATGAAGCTCATATCATTTATCTTCTATTTCCTGATCTATCGATCTCCGATATCCCTTCCTACTCATCCTCTGATAAGTAACTTCGCCAATACTGCAATATCCACACATCTCTGATACTCTGATCGCCAATCTCTGATATTCCCAAACTTTCGATCTCTAATAAACCTCTCACTACTCATATCATAACTTTCATATCGAGACTTCCATTCGGTGGCTATCCTTTCACACCCCCGATATCAAACCTCTGACACAGGATCTCCGATATCTCTTCCTGCCTATATTTTTAGTCGTTACACTATAAAATCATATCGTAGGATGAGAATATTGCATGTTCCAATGATACAACCATAAGATTTCTCTGATTTGTTGACGTGTACCAAAGGCCATGTTTATCGACATTTTATCATTTAATGGTCGAATGTAGCGAATTTATGATTTCGAAGTTATTAATGGTTTCATTATTGCGAAACGATATCATAAGATTTTTCTCATAAAAGATATAGATTCATATGAAGTTTGTTATTTGATCTAAGTAATTCTTCAGTTAAATTTTTTTTGCTCATTCTTATATTTCTCTTTGGAGGCCAACCTTGATAAGCAAAATTCAGCGAAAATGTCTAGGGAAACTAAACCCAGGAAGAAACCAGTTGCTCAACAATATCCAATTGCTCCTCCACCTGAGACTACTAAAATGCCTGCGCTATTCTCAAATACAACCTGCACCCCCAATGCTGGAAGCTCTTCTTGGGAGTCCATTTATAAGCTCTTTGAAGACGAAGAACCCAGGGTCACATGGAAAACAGTTACAACTGAGGATTCTCTCCCTGTTTCTGAAACTACATATAACAACGTCGCCAATTCGTTCCTGCATAGGATTGCAGCTTGACCTAACATCCTTCCCTATACTGATAGGATTAGATGGGTCATTGACCATTTAAATATTGCAGACAGGAATTTCATGACCAATAGGAATACAATTATTGGGTCATTCACCAATAATGATTTAAGCAAGATGTACCAGCTACTGTCGCCTAGAAGAAATACAACAAGAAATTTATAGAGAAATTCATGAAATAAAATGAATATTGGTCAGAGGTTATCAAAGGATGGAGAAGGGATCCCCATAAACACAAACTTGAGGATAAGGGTATCTACGCTATTGCTTCCATTGCTGGACCATACTGTTATATAGTTGTTATAATGTGTAGACTATTTTGTTACTCTAATACTTAGAAGTTTCGAGGCCAATGGGTACCCTTAATTGGTGCTACTACAGATGGCTATGTTACGGATTGGGGAACCATTTTTTCTGATACCATAAGTACCCAAATCCTAAATTATAGGAAAAAACACGCTTTTTCTGAGAACATTGTTCCCCCTTTCTACATGAGCACTACACAATGGACATTATCTATTTCACTTCTGATTTTACGTCTAAGGGATGAAATCGACCATAGAAGAACCTATGCCTATACATATCTACCATATCACACTATGGGAATCCAAATACCATCTTCATCTATACAAAATTTTCCATGGCATTATGCTACCAATCCACCAAAATGTATTTAATGAGAGAGCTCCTAGGATTTCACTTGAAGCCAATAACGATTTATTATCGATTGGGAGATGGTTTGGAGAAGAATCCTTCACCTATATCTGGATATTTGGCTGTCTTGTACACCCTCATGTGTTTCCCCTTTACGTTCTTGACAAAATCGTAGCCCGAGAGATAGCCTACCAAAATGTAGGGAATGGCCTTTCAAAAGTTATGAAAGATAATAAAAATATAATGTGGCCTAACTTTCCCCTTCAATGTGGTGTCTATGCTCTTGAAAAATTCAGGCATGCTACTCTAGAGATTGAAGAAATTCAATGTCTCAATTTCCCAACCATTCCAAATAGGCAGTATTATCTTAATGATACTTCCAACATTGTTACTATTTAGGAAAAAATTAGGTAATTCACAAATGAACCAGATAAGTTTGATGATTTGTTTGAATCAACTTCTGACTATGCAAAAGTTGAGAAACAAGTAGCAGCATAGTTGAGTCCCGAAGAATTGATTCGGTTTAATCAGTACATGAATAAATGGATAACCCACTTACTTATGGATTTGTTGAAGCTTCATCAATAAAAAACTGAGTAGGATAAAGTTTTATCAAGCGCATCACAGGTCCCTGATGTAGCTCATACAAACGAGACAGGTGCTTCTTCTTCTCCAAAGGTAGATGAAACTATAACAGATAAGATATGGATGCAATATGGGAGAAGTTTACAAAAGAAACAGACCCTACAAATATGAAGACTCTGTTCCAGATGAAGATCACACAGAACCCTTAAGTCTCAGAGAAGACCTTGCTTACTATTGAGGCTTCTGATAAATCTCTGGACACTAATGATTTGGAAGTTATCCTGGTATTTCCAACCTCTGAGGTCATTCTGAAGATTGAGGAAATTCCCCCTCTTGATGTATTTTACAGTATGAATCATAAAGTTGTGGTCAACAGATAGAGAAAAAGGAAGAGAACTGAACAAATCCAGGCCTTAGTCCCTGGTAATGCTTCCTTTGAAGTACTTTGGAAAGATTCTCAAGCTACTCCTCGTGAGGATCTAGGAAGCCTTTCACAATTTGCAGGAGCATATGCCAGTGCAACTATTGATAAAGCCTCTAAAGTTTTAAGAGATAAAGATGAAATGATCAGGCAGTTAGAATAGGGTTTTGAAAGTGAAAAACAAGAAATTGTTCAACAATGGAAAACAAAACCTGCAGTACTGCAAATGAACTTTGATAATTTAAAGATTCAACATGAATCTGATATAAAAAGCAGGGATATTCAAGTTCGGGAACTTCAAAAAAAGATTGAGCAATTAAAAGTCAATCCTAGGATAGTTGAGTTCAAGAAGGAAGTAGGAGAACTAAATAATCTCCTTGCTCAACAAAAAGTTGTAATTTGTCATAAACTCGCTATTTTCCAAGACTTGTGTCAATCAAGCGATTCACTGGTGAATCAATTGTTCGATCTGAGGACATATTGTAAGGAAGTCGAGGAGAAGATTTCTGATTTCATAGAATGGAAGGATAGTACTGAGGGAAGATCAATTGAACTCCATAAAATGAAGAATCACAAAAGGATATAGTTTTCCAAGAGTGGGAAAAAAGATTCAAACATGGAGAAATGGAAATATTCAGTGCCAGAGACATTTCAAACAATATCACAGAATCAATCAGTGACAATCTATTACAGGCCAATCTGATTTCGGACTACTCTGAGTATACTTTATCTGATGTAATTTTTTTTACTAAAGCAAGGAAAGAATAATCGAAAAACAAGGCTGAGAGGATAAAAAATATGTCAAAGGTTGAGTTGGAATGCCATTGGCATTTCCTTGTTAAACCACATAGTTAGTGGATGATGCTGAGGTGTCTCTCAAACACGACCAATCATCTACTTCCTTCACTCAATGATCCATTATTCACTGCATGGATGCACATACAACCTCATCATCCACCTGAATTAAATTCAATGACAGATATATGTGAGCTTCGATATCACATGGAAGATCAGCCTTCATCTCAGTCATATTCAAGTTGTTGCAACTACAATCTATTATTATCTTTGTACTTTATTTTAAGTGTGGTTTGTTAAAACCACTCCAGTATTTTATTGCACTTTTCTATATTTTTGTTTTGATTACAAGCTATAAATCCCCTTCATTGTTATGAAGAAAAGGTTTAGAATTTTGGCAAGAAATATTTTGGTTTGCACTATTGTAACTTGAAGCAATCTTAATAGAAAGCGGAACCATTACTGTTTTACTTATGATAAAAGTCAACATATATCAGGTACTACTATATGTGTATTAATACCGTGTTTATGATTTGAATATTCATTTTAATTGTGTTTATCATATATGTTTTTGCAAGTTGTTGGCTTGTATGGGCCTAACCCAGGTTCAGAGGTGATTTAGCCAAGAAAATCTCGATACTACTGGCCCTTCCGGCAACAGTCCGCGGAGCGCAGACTGAGGTCTCACCGGAAGTAGTATGGGAGGGTGCTAGAACCAAGTTTCCACACCCTGGGGATGTCTGATGGGCTTCTGAAGGTCCGCAGTTTGACCCTACGCGCACGTTGCTATGCACACTGGTTATTCCTTCGCAACCTATGATGTTGTTTCCATGCAACCCTACTCGAGGCACAACCCATATAATACCCAAGTTCCTTGTTATTTAATATGTTATTACTCGATTACTTAACTTGTGTGTGTAAGATTAATGGTTATTACAACACATTCAACAATCATATCAGTGCGTACGATAAATAAACCATTATAAATGTAAAGAAGGCAATGCACAACAAATACAAATAAATAATAATCAACTCCTCTTTATTAATCTTCAATCCCGATTATAGACTCGACATCGCCCTGCGCACTCGGCTGCAGGGGTCCGTGCACTCAGTTGCGGACTCTACTAGTCCTATGCACACTCAGTTGCAGACTCTACTAGGCCTCTGCACACTCAACTGTAGAGCCTCTTCCTACTACTATGACCCAATACACTTAGAATCCTACTCTAAGATTGAACCATTCGTATTATTCTCTCTTTATTCCTTCATCATCTTTACACTTAGAGCCTCGCTCTATTTATACAATCCCATGGTCTGCGAACCATGGGTAGGCCGACATGAATTTACATT
Organism: Pinus tabuliformis; assembly: GCA_031772625.1. Classification (NCBI taxonomy): domain Eukaryota; kingdom Viridiplantae; phylum Streptophyta; class Pinopsida; order Pinales; family Pinaceae; genus Pinus; species Pinus tabuliformis. The sequence continues at coordinate 912,611,501 of CM062805.1, read as the reverse complement.
ACATTATAATATTTTAGGGCATACAACCCTATGACTTAACCTATACTTTGCGCTCCGCTCCCACAATTCGCGGAGTCTTACAAAACCTTTGACCAAAACTTGGGCTTTGAGCCCCAAAACATGCCGTGGGGGGATTCCATGCCCAACAAGCCCCCAACACAATCATCATGACTCGTCCTGAGTCACTCTGCTAGTGCGACGACCTTGGTGCGGAGCCCCGCCAACTGGTCCCGTACTGCTCGAAGGTCCACGACGTACTATTCTGTGGTTTGCTGGACCTGTTGCATGCGTTCCTTCAATGCTTCTTTGTGAGGATCCGCTACCTGCCTTAACACATATATCTCATGCATCTTTGTGAGCTTGCCCTCAATGTCGGCCGTAATGGTGAAGGCCTCATCAATCCAAGGCTAGACGCGTGCCTTGAGAAGTGCCTCTTTCTGTTTGGCAACATCCACCTGCTCTTTCAGCGCCCTTATTTGCTGCATCTTTTCCAGTTGTTGGGTGAGTATGACTGTCTGCGTAGTTCCCCTGACATTATCATATTATACCTACAATTCGCGCGCCTCTGTTTCCAAGCGTTGTATGTTGGGGTCCTCCTGCAAGGATGTGAGGACGTCAAAAGCTTGGTCCAACATACCGGTACAGTCCTGCACTGCTCGTCCACTTTCTTCTAGTCCCGTTTGAATAACGCTAACGTGCTGCTCTCTAACTTCCAGAGGAGTGGAAGGTTGCGCCTTCATCCGCAACTCAGGAATCTGGAGGTTCAGCTCCAGCTGCACTCGTGTTGTTTCCTCACGCGTGCTGTGGACTCCATTGGCCAGATAGTGGATCCGCATCTCTGTTGGTAGGTCTGCGGCGATAGACAATTCTGGACACGCTGGCATGCTTCATCAACTGTTTGCATGATCTGTTGATTCTGCGATACTAGTTCATCATGCTGCAGGCTGAGCTATTCGATGTTGATCTTTTTCTCACTCAATACCTGGATCACGCGATCCTCCTTGGTGCGAAGTTCTGCTGTGATGCTATCCTGTAGTTGATACAATGTGTCTCGCGGAAGGGCAGCCAAATTAAGGCCCATTCCCTTGATCCTACTTACCGTGACTCTTTCATCTTCATTCTCCACTGTTAGTGCTCCTTCCCGTAGAACTATGGTGTTGGTCATGTTTGCACGTAACAGCTACTCTGCTACTGATGTACCTGCGGCACCGTAGGCAGCTACTGCTCCTTCCTGTGGGGGCCGCACCTGAAGTTCCTACAGCTGTGCCCTTAGAGCCCCCAACATAATCTATTGCTCTGTCATGGCTTCCTGGAGCACTTCCCTGGTGACCTCACAAACCGTGTCGCCGATGTCGTAGAGGTCACCTTCTGTCAATGTAATTGGTTCGATGTCCAGTTTAGATGCCTTGACCTTTTTTCATGGACCTGATCTCTCTATGACGCGCAGTCGTTTTAGCTGGGTGGACGTTGTGCTCGGGTCTGCGCCTTCTCTTGTGTCCTCTGCTCCCGGTCTTGTAGACAAGTTCTAGCCCCTTTGCTCCTGCGTCATGGTGGCCCCTGTTGCCTGCACCGCTACTGCTTTTTTGGCGGCCTTTGCCTGCTCTGCGGCTGCTTTCGCTGCCTCACGGACAACCCTTACCTCTGCGGCTGCTTGTTCATTGCGCTTTTGCTGGGCCAACTGGGTGATACGCAACTTGGTTGCAACCTTCTGCTTTTGTTCTGCTGCTCTATCCTTCTACGCCAGATCTAGGGCACGCCACTCGGGAGGCTATGATTCTAGCACTGGGAAGATCGCATCATCAATGGCAATGAAGGGGAGCTTGGTCCATGTTTGTACCAGATCCTTACGTGCCTTGATATACACATTATGCATGTCCGCCTTGAAGTCTACAAACCTCCGCAGACTGTTGTACACTGTGGGGGATAGGCACGGCCTCTTGTTGATCCACATCCGAATGCTCGCCTCCATGAGCACCCAGAAGATCTTTGTTTCGCGAATCTGCATGGTGTCCTTAGTAGCCCAAAGCAATGCGTACTTTGCAGCCTCTGGTAAGTCCTGTTTAATATTAGGGAACTGACTGTCCTCAGGAAGTTCCCCTATTACTAGTAAAATAGACAAGAGAAACCACGCGTAGTGGAAGGTCTTGCCCTGCTCCTAGGCTTCCTTGCAGTTAGTTAGGAACTCCTCACAGAGGAACTTGGCCCAGTTGAATTGGACCCCCTCGGCGCATTGTTCTGCCGGTGCAACTACTGGCACTGGTACCTCATCTTTGCGACATTTTTGCATTACCTTTCCAGCTAGGAGTTGGGTGGCTATGCGCACCCTTTTATCTTTAATGCTACTGATTGTGTAACCCCTCTTTTTCTTTTCCAGTTTGTATTTCTTCTTCATGGCCTCTGCGAGCGCCAAATCTCCGTTTTTTCCAACTATCTCCTTGGGGTCCTTTCCCTTATAGGGGAGCCAGAAAATCCTATGGATAAGATCTTCCATGATGGGAATAGGCTCCTCCATCCATAAGTACCCATTGTGCACCAGGCAAAGTAGCTGCCTGATGATGAAAATTGTGATAGACGCGTAGTGAAAGTGTGGAATCCATAGTAGCTGAAGTAGTCTGGCCTTCTCCACACCGCGCAACCATTTCTGTGGCTCTAGTGTTGTAACTGACCCCTCCTTGCTCTGCTTCATGAGGTTCTCAGTCTCTAAATGTGGGAACTTCTCGCTGTCCGCGAGGTCCCAATCTTCAAACTTCATTGTGGGCACGCGACCCAAGGCCAAGCCCTCAAACACAATTCCATCGGGGAGGAGCAGGGTTTGGAGTGCACTCTTAGCAGCATCCAAATCCTTGGGTATCTTAGCTTTCCCTTTCCATGGAGGGACGTACTCGGCAATTTTGCTGCAGCGCGCACCGGTTGGATGTCCTCTTCCATGTCTTCTGCTGCCTCTATCTCATCGACAAGAGCCTGTAGGTCCTCCTCTTCATCATCGGTCTCAATGGTGATGACCTTGCCCTTTTCTTCCAGTGAAAGTTTACCCGAACCGCGGATTTTGTGGGGACATGCGAACTGGTCCCGCTGCCTTCTTATCCTTCTTGGGCCTCGGCGTCCGAGGTGATTTCAAAATTTTCGGTGCATCCCCAGCATCTCTGGGGACATCCTGCACCGTGGGGTTCTATGTTCCTTCGTCGGCGGTTCCTTTTGTATAGCCCAAACCTCTCCTGGTAGCTGTCATCCTGTTTGAGCTGTCTGTTGTCATTCACGAACTTTGGGGCTCAAATATTGCTCGGTGCTCAACACTCTGTGCTCTACGTAATTGCTCAAATCTCAAATGAACAAGTGTTATCTCGTGGCTAGCCCTTGGAGTTTTATAGCGCCTTTTGAATTTGAATTCGACCATTCCCCCTAATTCTGAGTCATTAATGCTTTCTTGGCGGCAGATTGTCCCAAATCTTGTTCTTAATTCATGTCATAAATATCGGCTGCCTGCTCCCTTTTGCCTTAACTCGGACATCCCATCATGAATAGTGACACCAAGGGTCACTTCCCAGCCTACCCGCGCGGTAGTGCACCCACCCATGCATAGGCATGAGCCTTGGGACATGCTGATTCTGCACGCACCTCCCTTATCGCACAATTCCCAAATAGACTCTTTTAGAGCCCCGCGCTCTCTTTTAGCTGCCTAGAGCGCTGAGACTGTGTCCCCTATGGCTATTCAGGTGGTCATGCCACCTGTACGAGACTTCAACTCGTCTTTTAGTGTAGTCTGTAGAAACTCCTCAATTGCCTTCCCGATAGTTGGCGCCACGCGTTCTACTGTATGTAGTGCGCTCCCCTGGTTAATGTGTTTGGTGAGGTGTGATCGTAGCCATGGCAGCAGAGTCATAAATTCTCGGTGACACTCATATAATGTAGTGGTTTGATCATCTGTATCTAGTCCTGTTATGCTTGGTTTCTCGAGGAGACATGCTTGTGAGATCTCATTTTCCAGCCTCGTGATCTCAACATCCATCAAAATGCTTTTCTTCCTCAATCGTACCTGGTCCTTTTTGAGTTCGCAGAGTCTAAGGTTCCCTCGCCGGATGGCTTCCTAAATCATTAGATGTTCGTCCTCGCGTAGATGTGTGATTTCTTCCTCCTTTCCATCGCGGACTGCCACCACTGTGAGTGCCAGTACGTGAAGATTCCTTTTTGGATCTTCTCCCATAAGTATGGTTAGCACTCCATTTTGCACCTTTAGGATCGTCTCCACGTTCAGGGTTTCGCACAGGGTCTGGGAGGGCCATCGAACCCCTAGCACGCGCAGGTCCCAATCAGTCCATTTCGCTTGGTCAACCTTATTCAGTACTCTACACACCCTATTAAATGCTTCAACATGGATACTTGGTAGTGCGCGTCGCCTTTCCTACAACTGCCATTTGTTTTGATTCTCTATTCTGGGACTAGTGTGCATTTGTGCGGACTGTATAACATAGGTCTATACCCATCGAGAAAGGTGGGCGTGGAAGTTGTTTCACCCCTGTTGACTGACTTTCATTCGAAGATATGGTTTTCCAAAACGTAGGCGCATCATCCTTTTCCATCCGCACCAGTCCTCAAAATTTCCTTGATGCGTACCCCACCATCGTGCGGCTGTTGCGCGCAGTGCCCACTTCAACGCATTAAACCCTTGTTGTTCTGGTACTGCGCTTTCAAATTTTCTCAGAAATTCATCTACCACTGACAATCCATCATATGTCGGCATCTCCCTTGCCTCCGTTGTCATGCAACGTAATGATCTGATCATCATGTTACAGTTCAGCATTGTTACTTCGTGCAGTCGATTCTGCCATCGCTCTATCTCTTCGTCTGAATCCAAGGTGCAGGAGCTTTCACGCTCCCACAAAATCGTTCCATCTACAGTCGGATTCACCCAATCTTCTTCTCGTGCAGTTATCTTGTAGATACAATCGATATCTTCATCATTATCGTCGTTGCGCACTGGTTCAGTGTATCACGCTCCTTGAATTGGATCTAGCGGTACTACTACGCGTAGTGACATCTTCTCAAAGATCATTTTGCACTTCTTCAGATTTATGACTCCTTTCATATCAGTGGCCCAGTCTATTCCTAGTAGCGCAGGATAGGGATTGTTTTCATCGATAATCTCTATCACTTCAAAATGCGCTTGCGCGATCGCACCTTCAATATCAACTGTTACCCCTTGCAATCTTCCCATGGGAAAAATCTTATATTGGTTACCCATTCGTAACTAAATAGGGAACCATTGTAACATGGGTCTGACCATGTGTTCCCATGTTTGCTTTGGTAGTACATTCACGTCCAAACCCAGATCCAAGATTACCTAATCCATTTCGTACTCACCTATTTTCACTGTCAACCTCATTTCCCTTCCTATGCGCAATGCATGCTTTCCAAGTTTCCAGACCACGTGCAGTTCTCCTGACCCCGCACACCTAGTGATAAGTTCTTGTAGTCCTTTAACTGAATTTCTGTCATGCAGTAGTTTCATGCATGTCTTTAGAAAGGTAGTGAGCATTGAAGGATCCATCCCTGGTTCTAGTTGATCCTTACTACCTAAAGTGGAGGCCTCCATGAAGCTCTTCTTAGCTTCCATGAATATCTCCTTCGTGTGTTCTAATCAAACTCAGGTTCCTTTGTAGGAGCCTTGCGAACCCACACACTTTCTTCTGGCTACTTCCCTTTATCATCTCCCATGGTCATACCACTCCTGAGCATCATGTTTACATTCAGGTCTTCTTCGCACGGCTCAGACCTCATCATCTGTAAATTCTAGGTCGGAGGGGGCTAGAGTACCTCCTTTTTGCGCATCCTCGCTATCAGCGAAGGGCAGTCTTCTACCTCATGATCAAACTGAGTACAATACCAACATGATATTCTTGTTGGGTTTGTAAAATCGTGAGCATAATGCCCCGACCCTCCGTAATTGTAACAAATTATTTGTCCGCGACCCCTTCCTGGTCCCATTCCACCTCGAGCCCAACCGCGCCCCTGAAATCCAGCGCGCCATCCCTACATTTGGGTCGAGGGCTCACATTTTGGTCTGCACCCTGTAGGCAGGAGTCTGATCCATCATTAGTTTGTAGCTTCGGCAGGTGCGTTCATCATGGCCTACTGACCTACAGAAATTACAGAACAATTGCTGGGACGTCTGCGCATACTTCTGCAACAGATGACAATTATCCATGGTGTGTTTTTGTCCTATCTGGAAGATCGTGCACCATAATGCAGATGCCACACTCAGACCTGCCTATGCCTCCGGCCTTATCGGCATCGGCCCTCCTCCTGCGAGGTAGTTCACGAATACTAGACAATGATCCTTGTCGTGCCCTTGGCCTTTGAATTTTATGCACCATACTTCCTCGCGCACCTTCAACCGAGGTGTCTTGTCCCGTTTCAAACTTTGCATTTCTAGACACGGATTCTACAGTTGTGTGTGGATTTGTTGGACTCCCAACCCAGGGTCTTGTATAGGGGTCTCGTGCAATCTCATTGCCATCTCCAACGCTTCGGCCTGGGTGGAAAGTTTTTGCTGTGACAGCGCCGTCCTTAAGTGCAGTGTTAGAGATGCTACAAACCATGCGCAATGCTGTGCATCTGTTAACGTCATATTGGCTTCACGGATTGTACTCTTTAGCCTTTGGTCCAGATCCTAGGGGGTCTTGCCCGGGAGCATCGCGATCTCCTTAAACCCGATGATTGATTGTGTTTCTGATTTTGGCCTGCTAAATTCCATGTTTATCGTGGCCTGGATCTTTGTGATTCTTACGTTTGGGTGGTCATTAGAATGCTTGATATACCATGTTAATGCACGATATTGCAGCGCGCTTACCAGCGTAGCCTTCTTAATATTGTCATCCATGACACCTTTTTTTCCCATACTGCTCTTACCACAAACCATAATTGGTCCGGATCTTCATTCCCCACTCCTCTGAATACCAGTAGTTTGATCGCACTCGCCATACTGAACTGCGATGGTGGTGGAGGTGGAGTGGGTGGAGATGGAGGTGAGGGGGGTGAAATGGGTGGAAGTGTGGGTGGAGGTGGTAAACGCGGAATTCATTGTCTTATCAAACTAACCGCGCTTCTCGAAGAAACCTTCGCTAGCTCTTCCTCGCTCTCCCGCGAAGGTGAAATTAAGGGACTGGTTTCTAACTCTTCACTGCTTCCACTTTTGTAGATCTTCCCGCTTCGCGTAGTCCCAAACATTAATTTATTTGCATAAGCCGCTTTTCACAATAGCATCTTAATCCAAGTGTTCAAAGATTTAATATACTTACCTCGTGGTCCCTTGAGAAAACGTCGCTCTGCCTCACTATAGCTAACGGTCGTGTCTACCGCAAACTCAGTGATAAATCCTCCTATTATTTGGTCGAGCCAATGGTCCACAGCTCGTGCGATCTTATCTTCTGATGCTTCTAGTCTGCGCACTAATTCCGGAGTCCACACTATTGGTTTGTCGAGCCTACACCTTCCCTTATTGTCTGCTAACTTCGTGATCCACTCATACAGCTCAGAAGGAAAGGATGCAAAGAAAATCTCGTGGATTTCCATATACAAGTAGTGCTCCAACCATTGTTCCTTAAATACTTGCAGAGTTCTATTTTCCTGCGTCGTGAACTCGTGAATCTTCTTGTCCAACCACTCTTCAATTTCTTTCTTTGTCAGATTCCAGTGGCACGACATCAGACATCACTTACGTAGATCCCAGTCCCGACAACGGAACCATTTGTTGGCTTGTATGGGCCTAACCCAAGTTCAGAGGTGATTTAGCCAAGAAAATCCCGGTACTACTGGTCCTTTCAATAATAGTCTGCAGAGTGTGGACCGAGGTATCACCCGAAGTATTATGGGAGGGTGATAGAACCAAGTTTCCGCACCCTGGGGATGTCTGATGGGCTTCTAGAGGTCCGCAGTTTGACCCTGCATGCACGTCGCTACGCGCACTGGTTATTCCTTTGCAACCTGTGATGTTGTTTCCGCGTAACCCTATTCAGGGCGCAACGCATATAATACCCAAGTTCCTTGCTATTTAATCTGTTATTACCCGATTACTTAACTTGTGTGTGTAAGATTAAAGGTTATTACAACATATTCAGCAATCATATCAGTTCACATGATAAATAAACCAATATAAACATAAAGAAGGAAATGTACAACAAATACACATAAATAAGAATCAACTCCTCTTTATTAATCTCCAATCTCGATTACAGACTCGACACCGCCCTGCGCACTCAGCTGCAGGGGTCCGCGCACTTAGCTGCGAACTCTACTAGGGCTCTGCGCACTCAGCTGTAGAGCCTCTTCCTACTACTACGACCCAATACACTTAGAATCCTACTCTAAGCTCGAACCATTCATATTATTCTCTCTTTATTCCTTCTCCATCTTTACACTTAGAGCCTCGCTCTATTTATACAATCCCATGGTCTGCGAACCATGGGTAGGCCGACATGACTTTACATTACATTACAATATTTTAGGGCAAACAGCCCTATGACTTAAGTTATACTTCACGCTCCGCGCCCGAAATTCGTCGAGTCTTACAAAACCTTTGACCAAAACTTGGGCTTTGAGCCCCAAAACATGTTGTGGGGGGATTCCATGCCCAACACAAGCAATTAAGATTTATCACTATTGTTGTGTTTAGTTGAAATCTTTCAAGTATATGCATGAACAACGATATCTTATATGTGCAATGTGTTTCAAAAAATAATTTAATTAACTATTTAATTAAATTAGTTATCTTTATTCATTTTAACCTCACAAAGGACTTGATGATCTATATTGTCATGTTTAATACGAGATCTTTCTAAAGTCACATATATAGAAAAATCTTTCCTGAGATAGATATTTTAAGTATTTATTCTTATTCCTTAGTTTCATTTACATAATTAGCCCCACACTTATATATCTCATCCATTTTTATATCTTTTATTAAGGGAAACTAGTCCCATAAACCCAGTTGGAGCCACCATTCCAAACATAAAAGGACCTGCCCTAAGTTCCCGACCAAGCGGTTTTCCCCGATGTTGAGGTGGAGAATTTTGAGCCTTCAACATTTTTGGTGCTAGAAGGAGGGCCTTAATACTATGAATGGCAAGAATATCCACTCTTAAACTAAAAGGTCATTCTAAGAGTCAGTCTGCCTCAAAATCACCACCAACTTCTACATCACATTCCAAATATCCTAACCCATGTTTCGAAGTTGTTAAAAATCCACCAAAACTCCTAGCACACTTCCAAAGTCAGTTAGAAAAAATTATTCTCAAATACCAACTGAGCCTCCTGAAGTTTAGTCTTTGATAAAAAAATTGGAATAAATTTCTATTTCTGGAGAAAAATCTGTCCAAAGCGATATATTCGAAGGAAGTGTTTCCTCATCCTTACAGTGTTCTGGTGTATTAACTAGATCCAAAAGTGAAAAACTTGGATTTAAACCTTTTGAATTCCCATCAACCACTCATCGGAGAAAGAAAAATACCCCAGAGAATCATTCTTCTACTAGCAAGATGACATCACCATCTCCCCGTCTTACTCCTTCTTTTGGTCCTTCCTCTTCCTCTACCTCTTTACCTTCTTCTGATCAACCTCTCATCCCATCTATTCAAATTCCTCAAATACAATTGTCTAGTGAAACTATAATCAATAACACTACATGAGAATCTTCTACAACGACTCATTCTCCACCATCCCCCTCATTTTCTAATACTTCCTCTACTCCTAGTACTCCCATAATGGCTCAATGACCATGGAATAACCTTGGGGCAATACAGATGGCTCCACCATTACATCCTCTTCCCAAACACCCAGAGAGATGGCTTCCTAAGTTTAATATTGATGATGACCTCCCTACATAGGAACATATTCACAATTTCATGTTAGCCATCAATCTGAATGGAGTGACAGAAGAAGATTGTGTTGTCAGGCTTTTTCCATACACATTTGAAGGATCCGCAGGATTGTGGTAATTTTCTCTTCCTGCTGGATGAATAACAAATTGGGATATGTTTGAAGAACATTTTTTTTTTTAAATATGGTGATGAGTGAACAACTACCACTTTGATTAATGACTTATCAAACCTTAAGACCAATCCAAACGAAAGAATCAAATATTTTAATTCCAGATTCAACAAATTGATGAATAAGATCCCAAAAACTTCTAGACTAGGCACCGATGTATAGATTGAATGGTATATCTCTGCTCTTCCTTCAAACATTGCTATGTTCATAGATAGAGCCAAAAAAACATTATTGCTTGATAACATGAAAGAAGCTCTACCTGTAGAAAAGAGAATCCTTGCTCTTGAAAAGAAAATCACCCTTGATGAAAGAAAGAAAACCAAAAAAGTTACTTTCAAGGATGAATCCAGGAAGAAAGCTCCCAAATATCCTTTTGACTTGGAAGGATTACAAAAGGTTATAAAGAAAATGTATAATGAAATGGTAGAAATTAAAAAAAAGTAGCTGAAACCTATAAAAATCCCTTTCGGCCATTGAAAAGGACTCAGCCATCACAATCAAAACCACTTGCCATTATATCAAATGTCGAATCTGATCAAGATGATGAAGAGGAAGAATCAACTTTCTCTGCCGAAGAATCCAAAGAAGAAGAATTAGAAGAAGCTCATGGTTTATGACATTTCATCCTAACTACTTCATAAAATGAAGAAGAAGAAGAGGCCCTACCAGTGAATACTAGAAGTAATAGACTTACTAATCCATCTCCAACAAATCAAAAACAGAAGTCCCTTGCTCTCCCTAATAAGGACAAAAGTGTAATTAAGAATTCTTCTTCTCCTCCTTCAGATTTTCTTCCAACTACTTCTAAATCTCCTTCTTCATCCAAGACTTTGATAATCTTTGACACTATGGAATATAATATTGTTGAAGACATGAAAAGTTCAAAGCCAACATTTCTCCTTATGAGGTTAGTAAATTAAAACAACAACATAAGGTTTTACTTAAAGAATTGAATGCAGTCCCTGCATCTCCATTACCTATTGTTGTCACTGCAAAATCCTCAAAAGGGAAAGGCAAACTTCCCAATGTCTCTTCAAATAAAATTGACTCATCGGATTCCATTTTGATTAGAGATATATCAAATTCCCATACTCCTCCCTTTTATTGACTTTGATATTTTTAACAAGAATGTTCATAATTGTCTAGTGGATTCTGGTGCATCATCAAATGTCATGCCTTATGCGGTATGTCTTAAATTAAATATTTCACCACATAAATTTGTTGTTCATATTAGTCAATTAGATCGCTCAAAAGTCAAAGTTTTGTGAGAAATGAATTTTGTTTTAATAAGATTAGCTTCCAATTCAAAGGTCTGTAAAATAATAGATATATTAGTGGTAGACATTCATGAATTCTATGGTCTTATTCGTGTTCATACGGAAAACCACATGAAACAGTTAGTGACTAATTTGTAGAAATTCTGACTGTAGATTAACCTGATAATGCAATATGACTAAAGCAAAATACTATAATCTACTTCTATAATCAATTTTGTGGAAGCTTAAAAGATTTGAGCAAGGTCAAGGTGAACACATATAACCAGAAGAAGAATCAATGCACATGAAACACAGAAGAATACTCAGGGGAAAGCCTCAGCTAAAAACCCCACTATCTGTATTATCATACAAGGTGGAAATATATCAGAATTACACAAAGCCTTGGCTCTCACAGCTAGCCAACTCTCAGTACAATCCTCCTGGATGCTCACAGGCAAACAAAGCTTCTCACAAACCTTCTCCTCTGCTCTCCAAGCCTCCCATTTCCTTGCGTTGTTTCTCCTGGGTGATCCAACTGTTACCAAGTGTAACACTGATCTCACACCCTGTAAAACTGAGCAATCCTCAAGGAACCGTATTCCTTTTGCATGGATGAGTTTCCTTTATAGGAAAACTCATGCAACTGATAGTAACCTGTCCCTGTCTTTAATCTCAATTGGGTCTTTCTTAGAATAGACATGCATGAATTAACAATGAGAGAATCGTCAGTTATCTAGAGTACACTAGTTGGATGCATGCATGCATTAACTGATTCAACTCACAATTAGTTCCTCAAACAGTTTGGAACTAATTTAACTGGACTTAACTCAGTAAACTAAGCTAACTAATTACAACTCAAATATAACTCAATCTTATCTCCTTAATGAAGGGATAATCTCCTTAATTTAAGGGATAATTGTTGCATGACTTCAGAAAGACTTCTAACTTGAATTTCTCAAACTAATTAATCCATAATGAATTAATTAATTATTTTTCGAGCAGTTGGTGAGACTAAATTCGAATTTAATTCACAATTTTAATTCAAGGACAAATTAAAATTGGAATATTCTGGATTCTATTTTTAACATTTCTTGTTGCTATTTTCAACATGATTTTGATGAAGAAAACGAATCAGTAGTATTTACAGATAATATTCTTGGAAGTTACTCTTTTGAGTATTTCTTTGGAAATTTTCAAGCACGAGAATCTCCCTTTTTAGTTGACTTTGTTTCATCTCAAATTGAATTTTTTTCCCAAACAGATTCTTCTAAGTGTATCAATATTATGGAAAACCTCGTAAATAAGCATGATAGTTTATTTTGACCTCTTTATTTTTATGGTTCAAAATCTAATGAAGGTGCAGGAGCTAGTTGCATCTTAATAAGTCCTGAGGGTGAAAGAACTATTTTTGCATGCAGATTGGAGTTTGACTGTACCAATAACGTTGCTGAATATGAAGCATTGGTACATGGCTTACAGAAAGCTATTAGTCTTGATATCAAATACCTTAAAGTTTTTGGTGACTTAGAGATTGTTATTAAACAAGTTATAAACAACATCCATTGTGTTTTTAGTCACCCTAAACATTACCAGTCTTTGATTCAAGACCTCATTTCTCATTTTAATTCATTCAATATAGCTCCCATCCCAACAATACAGAATGCTAGTGCTGACCTCCTAGAAAATGTTGCTTCTAAATTGATTCCACCCGAAGATTTCAGCCCTAACAAATTTTCAATTGAATTGATTTTTCACCCCTCCATTCCAAACAACATAAATAATTGGCGTGTGTTTAATGATGATGGTGACATTCTGATTTTCTTAACGTCAGAAGGTTCTTACTCTGATAAGGTTATTGATGAAGATGAACATGAAAAGATGCAAATTAGGTCTTTCAAGGAAAATAACTTGCCTAAACCTGTAGTAAAATTGGGAGACTTATATGACCTAAGGGATAGATTCAAAAGGACCACCAATTGCAAAACTCATAGTTCTACCTTGATATTTGAATTAGTTAACATAGGATCTGATCATAAGCCTCAAAACATTAATCTAATCCTTGGACTTTCGCTAGATGAAATATCTGCTTTCATCCATTTGTTGAAAAGGTACAAGGATTTTTTTGCATGGGATTATGATGATCTAAAGAACTATGACACATACATCATTCAACACACTATTCCTATGCTTCCATATGTCAAGCCAATTCAACAAAAGCTTAGGAAAATTCACCCTAACTTGGAAGCTCAGATTAAAACTGAACTGAATAAGCTTCTTAAAGCTAAAATCATTTTCCAGTTAGACATTCCAAGCGGGTCTCAAACCTTGTGCCAATTAGAAATAAAAATGGAGAGATTCGTATTTGTATAGATTTTAGAAATGTAAACAAAGCCTGTGAAAAAAAAAAAAAATTCCTTTAATTCCAATGGAACAAATTTTACAATATGTTGCTGGTTCTGAATTAATGTCTTTCTTAGATTGTTTTTCAGGTTAAAATCATATTCTTGTACATCCAGATGATAGATTGAAAACCACATTTAGGACTAAGTGGGGTACCTGTGCTTCTCAAAAATTACATTTTGAACTGATTAATGGTGGAGTCAATTTCCAAAGAGCATGGATATTGGTTTCAGAGGCTTGATCAATAAGACAATTGTAGTGTATCTAAATGACATTATAATTTATCCAAACAGTGAGGTAATCATTTACATGATTTAAAATAGATCTTTGAAAGATGTAGAAAATATGGAATCTCCTTAAATCCTAAAAAGTCTTTTTTTTTTTTTTTCTCTTGACAAAGGAAAATTTTTAGGCTTTATAGTGTTTAAAGAAGGAATTTGCATAGATCTAGATAGAATCAAGGCGATATCTAAAATCCCCTTACCACACAACAAAAAATCCAAGCAATCCTTCCTTGGGTAGATTAATTTTGTTCAAAGATTTGTTCCAAACTTCTCTCAAATTTTGCTTCCCTTATAGGCTAAATTAAAAAGAAGTCAATTTTCAATGGGGGTTGATAAAAATAAAAGCATTTGAGTCAATAAAATAGGAAATCATTGATGCCTCTTCGTTATCAACCCCTAACTTTACCAAACAATTAGTTCTTTATACTTTATCTTCCAAGAAATCTTATGCAACAATTTTGACTCAACCTAATGAACAACAAATTGAAGCTCCAATTTCCTTCTTTAGTTCCAATCTACAGGGAGCTAAGCTAAATTATTCAGAGGTCAAGAAGAAAGCCTTTGTAGTCTTTAAGTCCATAAATCATTTCAGGCCTTTTATCCTAAAAACACATACAAAAGTAATTGTTCCTTTCCCTGTAGTTAGACAATTGCTTATCTAGAAAGAATTAGGAGAGAAAAGATAAAAATGGGTTACTACCCTACAAGAATATGACCTAGATATCAAACCAGCTAAAATAGTAAGAGGTCAAGGTTTTTTCAGATTGATAACTAGAGCTTATGACAGTTCAACTAATGAAGATTCAAATAATAATGTTCAAATCATAGAGATATGTCCCATTGACACTGAATCCCAATATTCTGATCTTATTTTTTACTTGAAAAATGGTTATTCTCCATTGGAACTCAATTACAAGAAGAAAAGATTTCCCAGACTTAAAGTTCAACATCAACTCATCAATGATGTCTTATTTAGGAAGAATTATGATTTTGCTTTGCTAAGATGTCTAAAAAAATATGAATCACAAAAGGTCTTGTAGGAGTTACATGATGGACCAACTGGTGGACACTATGGTGGATACACCACTTCTTATAAAATTCTGCATGTTGGATACTATTGGCTGACTTTATTCAGGGACAGTCATGCCTATGTCAAAAAATGTAAAGTCTACCAAACTGCTTCAAGAAGACAGAAGAAACCAACCTTACCTTTGCAGCTAGTTAAACTACCCATTAGCTTTCGTTTAAAAACTATTATCAAAAATTTTATTGGAAGATTGTAACATGTCCCCTTAGGATAAGTTGTGATTAAAATTTCCCTGATTGAAGTTTTCAAAAGTTTTAAGTCTAAAAGTGATAAAGTGCTTCTTTGCGAATATAATAATAAAAGTCTGACCCCACAATATTTCCATGTAGCATTATCAGAGCTTTTAAATATCAGATTTTTCAATATGAACCTCACATCATTGATCTTCGATTTCCCGATCCGCCGATCTTCGATATCCCTTTCCGCTCATCATTTGATAAGTAACGTCGTCGATACTGCGATATCCACACATCTATGATACTTCGATTGCCGATATCTGATATTCCCAAACCTCTGATCTTCGATAAATCTCCCGCTATTCATATTGGAACTTTCATATCGGGACTTCCAATCATCTATTATCCTTTCACACCATCGATATCAAACCTCTAATATCTCTTACCACCTATATTTTTAGTTGTTACACTCTAAAATCCTATAGGAGGATGGGAATATTGCATGTTTCAATGATAAAACCATAAGATTTCTCTGATAAAATCCTTCAATATGTTGACATGTACCAAAGGCCATGTTTATCCATGTTTTATCATTTAATGGCCGAATGTAACGAATTTATGATTTCGAAGTCATTAATGGTTTCATTATTTCAAAACAATATCATAACATTTTGCTCATAAAATACATAAATTCATATGAAATTGGGTATTCACTCTAATTAATTCTTCAGTTAGAAAGTTTCCGCTTATTCTTATATTTCTCTTTGCAGGCCAGTCCCGATAAGAAAAACTTAACAAAAATGTCTAGGCAAACTAAACCTAGGAAGAACCCAGTTGCTCAACAACAGCTAGTCACTCCTCCACTTGAGGCTATCGAAATACCTGCGCTATTCTCAGATACAACCTGCACCCCCTACATTGGAAGCTCTTCTTGGGAGGCCATTTATAAGCTCTTTGAAGATGAAGAACCTAGGGTCATGGGGAAAATAGTTACAACCGAGGATTCTCTCCCTGTTTCTGAAACTACCTATAGCGACGTTGCCAATTTGTTCTTGCACAAGGTTGCAACCCGACCTAACATCCTGCCTTATACCGATATGATTAGATGGGTCATTGACCATTTAAATATTGCAAACATGAATTTCATGACCAAGAGGAATACATTTATTGGTTCATTCACCAACAATGATTTAAGAAAGATGTACTAACTACCGCTTCCCAGAAGAAATACACAAGCAATTTATAGAGAAATTCATGAAAGAAAATGAAGATAAATCAGAGGTCATCAAAGGATGGAGAGGGGATTCCAATAAACACAAACACGAGGATAAGGTTATGTATGTTATTTCTTCCATTACCAAACTATACTATTATATAGTTGTTATGATGTGTAGACTATTTGGGTACTCTAATACCCAAAATTTCTTAGACCAGTGGGTACCCTTAATTGATGTTGCTTGAAATGGATATGTTATGGATTGGGGAACCATTTTTTTAATACCATAAGTACCCAAATGATGAATTATAGGAAAAAACACACTTTTTTCTAAGAACATTATTCCCCCTTTCTACATGAGCGCCTACATAATGGACGCTATCTGTTTCACTTCTGATTTACATCTATGGGATGGAAATGGACCATAGAAGACCCTATTCCTACAAAATTTTCCATGGCGTTATGCTACCAATCCACCAAAATGTATTTAATGAGAGAGCTTCTAGGATTTCACCTAAAGCCAATAATGATTTATTATAAATTGGAACATGGTTTGGAGAAGAATCCTTTCCCTATATCTGGATCTTTGGCAGACTTGCACACCCTCATGTTATGTTCCTAACAAACTCCTAGCCCGAGAGATAGCCTACCAAACTGTAGGGAATGGCCTTTCAAAAGTTATGAAAGATAATAAAAAGACAATGTGGCCTAGATTTCCCCTTCAGTGTGGTGTCTATGCTCTTGAAAATTTTAGGCATGCTACTCTAGAGATTGAAGACATTCAACATCTAAATTTCCAAACCATTCCCAATAAGCAATATGATCCTAATGATACTACCAAGAATGTTACTATTTAGCAAAAAATAGGCAATTCACAAATGAACCAGATAAGTTTGATGATTTATTTGAATCAATTTTTGACTATGAAAATGTTGAGAAACAAGCAGAAACACAATTGATTCCTGAAGAATTGCTATGGTTTAATTTGTACAGGAATAAAAGGATAGCCCACTTACCTACGGATTTGTTGAAGCTTCACCAACATAACACTGAGCAGGATAGAGTTTCAACAAGCGCATCATAGGTCTCTAATGTAGTTCATACAAATGAGCCGGGTGCTTCTTCTTCTCCAGAGTCATAGGAAAATATAACATATAAGAATTCAAATGCAATTGAGGCGAAGTTTACTAAAGAATCAGACCCTAAAAATCTAAAGACTCCATTCAAGATGAAGATCACACAGATCCCTGCAATCACAGAGAAGACCTTGCTTACTATTGAGGTTTTCGATAAATCTCTGGACACTGATGATTTGGAAGTTATCCCGGTATTTCCGACCTCTAAGGTCATTCTGAAGATTGAGGAAATTCCTCCTCTTAATGTATTTTACAGTTTGAAACATAAAGCGATGGTCAATAGACAGAGAAAAAGGAAGAGAACTGAGTAAACCCAGGCCTTAGTCCCTAGTAATTCTTCCTTTGAATTACTTTTGAAATATTCTTAAGCTACTCCTGTTGAGGATCTAGGAAGGCTTTCACAATTCACAGGAGCATATACTAGTGCAAATATTTATAAGGCCTCTAAAGTGCATCAACTCCTAAGAGATAAATATGAAAGGATCAGGGAGTTAGAATAGGGTTTTGAAAGTGAAAAACAAGAAATTGCTCAACAATGGCAAGCACAACTTGCAGAACTGCAAATGAACTTTGATAATTTAAATATTCAACATGAATCTGATATAAAAAGTAGGGATATTCAAGTCCAGGAACTTCAATAAAATATTGAGCAATTAAAAGTCAACCCCGAGATAGTTGAGTTCAAGAAGGAAGTAGGAGAACTAAACAATCCCCTTTCTCAAGATTGAGCAATTAAAAGTCAACCCCGAGATAGTTGAGTTCAAGAAGGAAGTAGGAGAGCTAAACAATCTCCTTTCTCAATAAAAAGTTGCTTTTTGTCATAAATTGGCCATTATCTAAGACTTGTGCCAATCAAGCGATTCACTAGTGAATCAATTGTCCATTCAGAGGACATACTGTAGGGAAGTCGAGGAGAAGATTTATAATTTTATAGACTAGAAGGATAGTACTAAGGGAAGATCAATTGATCTCCCTAAAATTGAAGAATAAAAAAAAGAGATTATTTTCCAAGAGTGGGAAATAAGACTCAAACATGCAGAAATGGAAATCTTTAGTTCCAGAGAGATTTCAAACAATATCACAGAAACAACCAGTGACAACTAATTACAGGCCAACCTGATTTTGGACTGCCCTGAGGATACTTTACCTTATGTAAAATTATTGACTAAAGCATGGCAAGAATCATGGAAAAAGAAGATTGAGAGGATAAAAAATCTATCAATGGTTGACTTTGAATGCCACTAGCATTTCCTAGTTAAACTGCATAGTTAGTGGTTGATGCTGAGGTGTCTCTCCAACACGACCACTCATATGCTTCCATCACTTAGTGATGAGTTATTCACTACACTGATGCACATACAACCTCATCATCCACCTGAGTTAAAGCCAATGATAGATATATGTGAGCTTCGACAACGTATGGGAGAGAAACCTTCATCTCAGTCATAGTCAAGTTGTTGCAACTGCGATCTATTATTATATTTGTACTTTATTTTATGGAACTTTTCTATATTTTTATTTTGATTACAAACTATAAATCCCCTTCATTGTTATGAAGAAGAGGTTCTGAATTTTGGCAAGAAATATTTTGGTTTGCACTACTGTAACTTGAAGCAAACTTAATAGAAAGTGGAACCATTACTGTTTTACTTATGATCAAAGTCTAGATATATCAGGTACTACTATCAATGTATTAATATTGTGTTTATGAGTTGAATAGTCATTTTAATTTTGTTTATCATATATGTTTTTGCAAGCAATTACGCTTTATCACTATTGATGTGTTTAATTGAAATATTTCAAGTATATGCATGAACAACGATATCTTATATGTGCAATGTGTTTCAAAAACTAATTTAATTAACTATTTAATTAAATTAGTTATCTTTATTCATTTTAACCTCACAAGGGATTTGATGATCTATATTGTCATGTTTAATGCGAGATCTTTCTAAAGTCACATATATAGAGAAAGCTTTCCCAGGAGAGACATTTTAAGTCCATTTATTCTTATTTATTAGTTTCATTTAGATAATTAGCCCCACACTTATATATTTCATCCATTTTTATATATTTTATTAAGGTAAACTAGTCCCATAAACCCAATCAAAGTCACCATTCCAAATGGAAAAGGAGCTACCCTAAGTTCCCGACCGGGTGGTTTTCCCTGATGTTGAGGCAGAGAATTTCGAGCCTTCAACATGTTGGTAGGAAAAGGAGATTCTCCTCCTCTACTACCAATAGAAGTGTAATTTCTTTTTCTTTAGAAGAAAAATATAAAAAAGGGGGATATATATATATATATATATATATATATATATATATATATATATATATATATAGAGAAATAGAAAAATAAATATCATAGTTATGAAAGCCAACATTGTTGGCATTCTTATGCATAAAATATTAGTTGAAAACCAAGGGATCCTTGGAAACTTAGATTTTCTCATTCCACTTCCTTCTTCCCATTTTCCTTTAACATTTTCTTTCTTTGCAAAATAAAATGTTCAAGTTCAAATAAATTTCTTTGAAGAATTTGTTTCTCTCTTAAAGAGAACTTTCAACATTCATCAACATCATCAGTCATTGTCAGCATTCAACATCAACAAGACTTAAAGCAACAGTTAACAAAATTGAAGATAAAATTGCAGAATTGTCAACATTTTGTAGCCAATTCCTCCAAGATACATCATCGACCTGCAGGTAAGAAAAATCAATATACAAAAGTGAGGTATGCATCATGAGGTAACTATAGAAATGGTGAATCGGTTTCATTAAAGTAAATTATAGATTTTTGAGTTGATGGATTTATTAGCATATTATTAAACCTTTGAATTAATGACCTACATTTATTTCATGACTTCAATAATATCCCATATCCCATCACTTCATACTCCTATATTTCATTCCATCATATTAAAAACTCCTCCTATCACATGCAAGTAATTTGAATCCAAAA
This sequence comes from Pinus tabuliformis, assembly GCA_031772625.1. Lineage (NCBI taxonomy): Eukaryota > Viridiplantae > Streptophyta > Pinopsida > Pinales > Pinaceae > Pinus > Pinus tabuliformis. Next base: position 912,590,943 of record CM062805.1, on the reverse strand, counting down.
GTTATGACAATCTTAATGGATCGAATCAAAATAAATCATGGATAATCATGAATTAAAAAGGGAGAATTCTACTTCGATATGCCATCACATTAAGCCATTCATGTCATTTTAACCTTACCACTGCTTAATTTCATCCATTCCATTGCTCATTTCTCCAATGAAACCTTGTCAAAAGAGATAATTCAGAGGTAAAAATTCTTCCTCACAATGATGGGGGTTATTGTTTGCCATGAACAAATTGGAGTAAATTTTCTCAGTGGGTAGGATGACTTAGGCTCTTTGAGCAATTTAATGGACATGAAATTGAGGTAACCAAAGCATTTTCCTGAGCCTTTGACAAAGTGGAGGCAGAAATTGGAGACATAAAGTAAAAAATAACAAAGTCTTTCATTACAGAGGAAACACGACTTCCAAGGAGTGGTGAGAGTTAGTTTAAAAACCATAGATTGAAGGATGTTCAGTGGAAATATTTTATTCATAATCAAGATATGGACCTCTCGTCCTTCAAGAAAGGAACTCATGTGCCTACAATAAAGTCTAAATGGCGAAATCTACTATTTTTATTGCAAAAAATTATTACCTTCGAAGGGAGGTACACAGTTTACTATTCTACCATGCTATACTTTTAATATATTTTATCAAGGGAATATAGCTCAATCCTCCTTACTATGTTATGTGGAGCTTGGAAAAGATGGAATTTAATATTCAAAGGGACTCTAGAAATATTGACTAGGCCTTATACCATCATGGAATAATACAAATCCTTGTATAAGCACAACTAAAAATCAATGGTGATAATTAGCAAAGTTTCCTTGAGAGAAATCAATTTATGGAAATCGCAGAAGAAGAAGAGGTCAAGAAAATTAAGAGAAGTCGCAGGAGGGTTTCTATGAACCCTAACCCTGATATTGAAGAAAAGGAGAATGAAAATTTGGTTGGAGAAGCTAAAACAAAGACAAAGGTTCCAAATATTGAGGATGTAGAGGATAATAGTCTACTCAATGAATTCATGAAGCAAGAAAAAAATTCAAAGGACGTACCAAAGAAGTTACAAAAGAAAAAAAAAAGGAGAATAAATCAGAAGACTTTATAAGAAAGAAAGGCAACAAGAAAGAAGAACAAACAAAGTTACCAAAATAAAGCAAAGATAATTCACAAAAACAGAGTAGTAAAATGAAAGATGTTCAAATGATGGTAGAATCAGAACAACAACTAAGAATAAGTAAGAGATTCACCAGAAGTATGAGCAAACAAGCAAGTCACTGACCACCAGAGACCATAGACCTTGATGAGACCAAGGAGTTAGAAGAAAAAATGATGTTGGAGCCTTTATATGGCCAGATACCTTCAAGGAAAACTCCATAAGTCAACGTCGTCTAGCAACAAGCCTATGATTATTTTGAGACATTAGAGAAAGAGGCATAACAAAAGGTAAATTCTCCCCTGGAACTAGACTTTCATGATGATTTCTTACATGATGATACTCCTATGTTTGATCTACCTGAGCAAGAAGTTAATATTCCTTCTCCTAGAGATAAGGAGATCATTAAAATTTTGAAGCAGGAGGTTTATGAACTAGAAGTATTGAATAAGCACAAAGGATGAGAATTAAGTGATAAAAGCTCATGATGATGCTATGATACTCATGATGTGTTATTGGTACAAGAAGAATACAAAACTCAAAGAAAACAATAAGGTTCTTAGACAAAAAATCAGAGGATTACAGGGAAATATCCCAATGAGAAAACTAAGGTGGTCGTTGAACGTAAAGAGAAAAGGAGCACAAACAAATTTATATGTTTTGGTCTAGGCATTTGAGGCAGTCCTTTGAAGGACATCCCTACAAGTTTTGAAATTTTGTGCATGAGGACATGCAACACCTTCGGCATGGGGGAATATTGAACCTCTGTAATTTCCTCCTTTTGGTAATCCATTTTTCCTTTTTCCACCCATTTTGTTACACATTTTCACTCCATTCCATCTCGTTTATGAATTAAAAGTAATTCAGGTCATGCAAGTTACAATGAAAAGGTAATCATCCATCAACAACTCAAAATCTATGTTTTCTTTATGAAATTGGTTTAAACTATACTATAGCTACCAAAATGTGCACATTTTGTTGCTAACCTGAATTTCCACAACCAAATCCAAAGCTATAGATTCACACATGTTAAAGAACCAAAGAATATGAGTAGTTTCCAAATGTCATCAACATGGATTTCCACTTATTGGTTGTAGATTTAAGCTCATAGGATAAGCGCATCTTCTTGGTCAAAATTGTGGTTTACATGGCTATTGAATACTTGTTTTACGTAGACTATCAAGAGACCAACTCTATAATAAAAAAACATGGAAAATAGCAAGAAACGAGATATGAAGACCATGATTTAAGCTAATGATGTGTCAAGAAATGTCTTCTCATGATTCACTCCTTCAATAGCAAATCATGAGAAGCAGAATTCATATTTTGATGTCAATTTCATTTCTCGTTTCCAGGAAATAATTCTATAAGTTGTTAATATTGAAGACATTATAAAAATTCTTTATTTTGAAAGTGAAAGACAATCTATTAAGTTCATAATTGTTGTTATTATCATTTTAAGTTGAGAACGTTGTTTTTACACTTAAAGTAATACGAGCTATGTTCACGGCATATCGGTGATTGTGTTGGCGATTTAAGTCTTTTGGTCTGAGATTTTAACAACTTTCCCTCATCAGGAGGCCCCCCAAGGACGTGTGAGAGATAATTTATATGTCATTTTCTTCTTTATATGCAATTAGATTAAAATTTCTTTCACTTCATTGATCAGTTCATTTAGATTCTTTGTTTCATTTCAATGCTCTGTTTTTAATTTAGAATTCTGCTCATTCACCTTTGGTTCTTTATAGGTCAAGCGCTTGATAAAAATACCAAAAAAACCAAAAACATTTCCTTTGATTGTCTTTTCTAGCTTAGTCTTAGATATATGCTTGATAGGTTATGACAATGCACACACTAGTAATATCTTGAAGCTTTATGCTCTTTAATTACTCTTTGGTTCTTTTTTTCTAAAATAATTTCAATAAGTCTCGTAGATTTCAAATTAGCTCCACATTCATAGTTTCACAGTTTAAAATCTCATAGATTAAAATTACTTCAAGATTCTTAGATTAAAAAATAGAATAGATTTACTTCAACGTCTCACATAATATATTTCTTTTCCAAGTAGAATATAAAAGCTTACATTTCTATAGTTTGCTTTGAATTCTTTCAATTTTCAAGTCTTAAATTTCGCAATTTACTTTGGCCTCTAAGAAAGAACATGTGTGCATGTTTTCTAAAGATCTTGTCATAAGTAGATTTGATTTTCACCTTGTAACTAGAATAGTGTTGTTGCAATTAAAAGCTCATAACCTAGCATATACAATGCAAGTATACTTTGCAAGTTCACCAACAATTAAATTACCCAACAGTGACCAGTTCCTCATGTGTGTTATAGGACGTGAACTAGTTAAACTAACAGGCTTAACAATAAAAAAACTTTTGATCCCCTAATTGACCAAAAACAAGGAAAATCCATTAGATTAACAATGTAATCACTTGATAAGCTCTTGGATGACAATTTTATTGAAAATATGGTAAAAGGAATGATAGAAAATTAAAAAAGGAGGATTAATATGGTCAAAAAAAGGATAAATGAAAGTGAAAATGGCATCAAATTAGAGGTCTAACATCTCCCCCATACCTGATATTTTGCGTTTTCTCATGCAAATAAGACATATGATTGATGTCCTAGTACAATTTTGTTCAAAACTGAGCAAAATTTGGTTGATGCTTAATTGTATTATTGGGTACCAATTGATATATTGTTGGCTTGATGGGCCCTGACCCAGGTTCAACGTTAAGCATCCAAGCAAATCCCTACACTACTGGCCCTTTCGGCATCAATCCGCGGAGCGCGAAAAAAGTCTCACCCGAAGCAGTATGGGGGAATGCAGGAACCAAGTTTCCACACCATGATATAGTTGTGATGTCAATTTCATATCCTCACTTTGTCTTCGCGCAAATCGATAAGCCCTTAGGGCTTATAGATGTACTTCCTTTTTCGTCTTTCAGAACCTCTGTGAAGGTACCCGATTGCCCTTTGCGCAACCTTAGGCGATGATTCAGGAACTTACGTGCCTCTGTAACTAGGTTACCGACTTAGTCCCTAAATTGTCTTAGGTATTATCCAACTTTACCATACAAGTAAGATTATCCTCGCGTAAACATATATTATCACTTGTGTTCATGCAACAGATGGAAACATATATTTTCGCGCATCAACTTAACATTATATCTTAAACTTAACATTCAACATAGCATAATTGCAGCATTCATAACAACAGTAAAATAACGCTAAACAGATGGAAAGTACACAGTAAGCTCATAACACTTCTCTTTATTGATGATTCACATTTTCAATACAGACTCTAACCGCCCTACGCACACAGCTGCAGGGGTCCGCACACTCACCTACAGACTTCTACTCTAGGCCTTTGCGTACTCAGTTGTAAAGCCTCTTCCCCGCTAAGACTCTTGCACTTAACTCTCACAAACCTATTACATCAATGACTCATGACTACTGAACTCCCTTAGACTCTCCTTTTTATACAATCCCATGGTCTGCAGACCAAGGGCGGATCTCCAAAACCGACACAACCTATCTAAACTAAGGGTGGAAAACCCTTTTTGACTTTAGGTATCTTCACGCTCCGTGACCACAAAATGTAGAGACTTTACATTCTTCATACAAAATTTGGGCCTTCTGCCCCAAAACTTGGGTTTGTAACCCCAAAATTGACCCCCAAGGGACCTATTCCCAACAGGCCCCCAACACAAACATGGTGACTCACCCTCGAGTCACTCGGTTGGCGCAGAGATCTTGTCGCAAAGACCTCCCAACTCGACTTGGGCAACTGTTACCTCGGCGACGCACTGTGTTTCCACCTGCTTCATTTCTTCGACCAAATGTTCTATCGCTGGTCCTACGCTATCAGCCTGTAGCTTCTGTTGAGTCTCCTGTAGATTAGGAAACTTGCCTTCGAAGGTGGTTGTGATCGTGTAGGCCTCGTCCAACCAAGGCTTCAAGTAAGCCTTCAGCACAACTTCCTTGTGCTGAGCTACGTCTACCTATTCCTTCAATGCCTTGGCCTCCTATAGCTTTTCTAGTCTCTGCGTGATGGCGACAGTGCTCGTTGTCACTTTAACCTCATCGTACCACTATGGTAGTTCCCATGCTTCTGTCTTCAGCCTCTGCACATTGGGATCTTCTTACTGGTTGGTGAGTAGCTCGAGTGACTACTCAAAAAGTGTCGTGTAGTCCCTCACTACACTTGCTACCGCATCTACCATAGCAGGCGCGCGCTGCTCCCTTACTTCTGACAGAGTCAAAGGTTGGGCCTTCAACTCCAATTCCGTGATCTTGAGATTTAGCTCTAGCTGAACCTTGTCCAACTCTGTGCATGCATTGCACACTCCTGCAATGAGTTTTTGAACCCACACATTGATTGGATCGGCCTTAGGGATGTCCAGCTCCGGGACAGTGCGGCATGCTTCATCTACAACCTTAGTTAGGCGCTGATTCTTATCTGTGAGGTTGGTCACAAGGTTGATGGTGGAGTCTCTTTTCACAGACAACTGATCATTGTTGACCTTTTGCTCACTGATTACCTGTAAAGCGCATTGTTCGCGGGCCTGAAGTTTTGCAATTACTCCATCCTGCAGAAGATGAAGCGCCTCAGTAGGAAGCGCGACCAAGTTAATTCCCACTCCCTTGAGGGTGTTGACAATGGGCTTGTCAGCTTCAACTGCCATCGTCAATGCTCCATCTGGAAGCACTATGGCTCAGGGGTCCCATGTGCGCGGCATCCCTATGGCTTCTAAGGTGCCAAAGTCCAAACTGGTGGCCGACGCACTAGTCTGGTGCGCTTGATATGGAATGGAGTCATCTCTTGGTCCACTCTTCCCGGTTCCGCTCCTCCTGGTTCCATCTATTCATCCTCTTCTTCCTCGATCTCTGGTGAAGGCGACCTCTGACCTCTGTCAGAGCCGCGCTCCTCTTCTCATGCCTGCCCACTTGACTGCTGCGCAACAGCGCGCTTTGCCTTAGCCTTGTCATCGACCTCCTTTTTCCTCTTCGTAGCCAGCTATTCCATCTTCAGCTTGGCCTCTTCCTTCTTGCATTGTGCAGTGGTCTTGCTCGATCCCACAGCCAAGTCCAAGGCAATGCGCCACTCTACCGGCCAACGATCAAGGACCGCGCCAATCGCGTCATATGTGGCCAAATAGTGCAAGTCATGCCACTTCTCCTCAGGTTCCTTTTGTGCCCGTATTGAGACGTGGTGGAAGTCAGCCTTGAATTCCACATACTCCTGCAACCTATCAAAATTAGTAGGCGATAATTGTGGCTTGTGGTTGATGGCCATATGCACGTTCATCTCCATTAAGGTCCAAAATATATTGTTGTCTTTTATCCTCTAAGGATCCCCATAGCGAAGCATACTTCACGGCCTCTGGTAGGTTCGGCGCGACTGAAGGAAACTGACTGTCTTTGGGTAGCTCCCATGCTACTAGCACTATGGACAACAAGAGCCATGCATAGTGAAATGTCTTGTTGAGATCCTACACCTCGCAGTAGTTCACGAGGAACTCACCGTAGAGGTAGCGCGCCTAATTAAATTGAACTCCCTCTGTGCATTGGGCCACCAAAGCTACAATTGGTGCCGACACTTCATCTGCGTGACACTTCCGCATGACCTTCCCTACTAAGAGTTGCATTGCCACTTTGACCACAGGGTCACAGATGCTTGAAATGGCATAACTGCGCGACTTCTTTACCAACTTAAATTTTTTTATCATGGTCTTCGCGAGGGCATGCTCACCAGCCTTTCTGCCAAACATCATTGTTGGATTCTCCCCTGTGTACGACAACCGCATGATCCTATGGATCAACATATCAGTGATGGGTATTGGCTCCTCCATCCACAAACACCCATCGTGTACCAAGCACAATAGTTGCTTGATTACCACCATTGTGATGGGCGCGCGGTTGTAATGTGACACCCATAGAAGGTTGAGTAGTCCTTCCTTATCCATGCCTCTTAGCCGCTTCCGCAGCTCCAATGTGGTTACTCCAGTGGTTTTGTGGAACACGCGCTACATGATTTGATTTGTTTCTAGGTGAGGAAACCGCTCTGTGTCCGCTAAATCCCAGTCTTCTAATTTCAAAAGGGGGACACGCCCCAAGCATGGTCCTTCGAACACAATTTGGTCCAGCAAGAGGGGTGTGTGTAGGGTGACCTTACTTTCATTAATGTCTTTGGGCACCTTGTTCTTGCCCCTGCGCAGAGGAACATACTCAGGGAACTTAGTGATGGGGTCAGACCCCTCAATCTCAACATCCTCCATTTCCACCCCCACATCCTCATCATCCATTGGGATATCCTCAATGTCTTCTTCTTCCGGCTCTAGGTTAATTGTCTTGCCCTTTTCCCGTGTGGTGGGCTTATCCTTCTGTGGGTGTTTTCTAGGAGATGCGTGCACCGGCTGCGGTGGCGCGACTTGCTTGCCCTTCTTATTCTTGGGACCCTCCTTGGTTAAGGTAGGCCTTGGTCTAGGGGACCGTGGTGACTTCAGTACTTCAGTTGGTATCTCTATAGGTACAACCTCTAGGGCAGCTCCTTATGCTGCCATAGCCACCTCTGGAACAACTCCCTCAGTTGTCACTGCTTTCGCGCTCATAGTTTCAGTGGGTGTTGACATAATGCTACGTAATAGCTCCTGATTCACCTCTGGCAATGTCTCAAATACAAAACTTGCTAGCAAAACTTCAAAGGTTTCACGGTTCATGTGTGCCTGAGAGCTCAACAACTGAATTCTCAAAATCCCAAGTGTTTTTTGCTGGGCAGCCACCTATAATTTATAGGCACTTTCAAATTCAAATCTGATCGTTCCCCCAAAATCAGTTCATTAATGCTAGATTGGTGGCAGATTTCCAAAGATCTTGCCCATAAATTCTTACTTAAATGCCCCCCCCCCTTCTCCATTTGGCCTACGGGTGATAAGGCGTACTCTTTTGATGATGCACCTGAAATTCTTCTATCAACGCACTGATTGTTCTGTTAAGAAAGTGCGTACCGTGATCACTCATCAATATCTTTGGATAGCCAAATCTTGTCAATACGTATTCAAAAATAAACTTTGTTGCTTTCATGCATGTACAATCTTGTTGGCTTGTTGGGGCCTGACCCAGGTTCAGAGTTAATTAGCCAAACAAATCCTTGTACTACTGGCCCTTTCGGCAACAGTCCGCGAAGTGCGGACTAAGGTCTCACCCGAAGCAATATGGGAAGATGATGGAACCAGGTTTTTGCACCCTTGAGATGTCTGAGGGGTTGATTTAGTCCAACTATGAATACTTTCGTGCAGGTTACTTCACACACTCCCCTAGCCTTCGCGGCCTGGCTAGATTCGTATTTGCGTAGCCCTAACCAGGGGTTGTGGGGCTTTCCAGCGATCTGCGCTAGTTCCCCAAGTCACACCGCAAATCTTACTTATCTTCTTATAACAATTATTTATCTTTGTGTAAATAGATACCTTATATTATATTCACTTATTCAGCACATTCATAGAAGTTCACGCAGCAAATAAACAGTAAACTTGCTATTTATACCCAATATACTTCAATGCATAAAACAGGAAAAGATACACAGAAATATGGTAAAACTTCTCATTATTAATGCTTTAATTGGTTACAGACTTAACCTGCCCTGCGCACTCAGCTGCAGGGGTCTGTGCACTCAGCTGCAGGGGTCTGTGCACTCAGCTGTGGACTACTAGGCCTCTGCGCACTCAACTGTAGAGTCTTCTCCTACTCTACGACCCAAAGACACAACTCTGGTCCTGTGTCCCCTGCATCTACGCGAGCTTTCCTTCAATTGTTGCGGTGATTACAAAGGCCTCGTCGATCCAAGGCTAAACACGCGCCTTCAAAACCGCTTCTCTGTGTTGCGCTGCATCTACTTGCTCCATAAGCGATTTGGCCTGTTGCATTCGCGCGAGTCTCTGTGCAAGGGCCACCATCTGCATGGTACCTTTGAAGTTGTCATACTGCTACTGTAGCTCACGCGCCTCTTTTTCTAAGCACTGTATGTTCGGGTCCTCCTGTAGATTGGTGAGGACCTCAAACGATTCTTCCAACATTTTGGTGCAGTTCCGCACTACACTACTGATCTCCTCCATCCCTGATGTAATGGTGATGGCGCGTTGTTCCCTTACCTCTAGAGGAGTTGAAGGTTGCACCTTCAACCGCAACTTTGCTATCTGAAGGTTCAGCTCCAGCTGAACCTTGGCCATTTCTTCTCGCGCCTCATGCACGCCTACTGCTAATCTCTGGATGTGTGCCTCTGCTAGTGCTTTTGCTGGGATGGCCAGCTCAGGGACCATTTGGAAAACTTCTTCAATTACCTGTAGCATCTACATGTTCTGAGACACGACCTCATCGCGCTGCAAGCTCAATTGCTCTATGTTGATCCTTTGTTCACTCAATACTTGTAGCGTGCAACTCTCCCTAGCCTGCAGTTATGCAGTAATCCCATCCTGCAGAACATAGAGCATCTCCCTAGGGAGCACAACCATGTTGATCCCTATGCATTTCAATGTACTGACCGTTGGCCTATCGGCCTCATTTTTTGTAACCAGTGCCCCTTCTGGCAGTACTATTGTGTTGGTCGTATGAGCGCGCAACATTTCCTTGGATGTGGTTGTTCCTACTGTGAGGTGGGTCAAGAGGGTACCAGCCTAAGGAGTGCACAATTGCAACTCCTGAATCTGTGCTCGGAGGGCCCCCAACACAATCTGATTCTGCTCTGCAAAGTTATGGAGGGCCTTTGTGGTGACGTTGCGCATCATCTCTCCTATATCATGTAGATCCCCCTCTGTAAGGGTGATTGGGTCGATAGACAGCTTAGACACTTTTACCTTCTTGCGTGGCCCCATATGCTCTCTCGAGCAATGGAGCTCCAATTGTGTTGACGTTGTCTATGGGTCCGCGCCGCCCTCCTCTATCTTTGTTTCCATTTCATGCTCATGTTGAGGCAAAGGCGACTTCTGGCCCTCGCTCTCTATTGCTGCTACCTTTTGTGCTTCTGTTGCGGCCTTCTGTTGTTTTGTTGTTGTCTGCGCAGCTTTCCACACCTCTTGCGCCTTTGCTACTGCTGCTTCTTTCCTTCTCTTTTCCGCCAACTGCACCACACGTAGTTTTGCCTCCTCCTCCTTTTTCTGCACAACAGACTTTTCCACTTTAGAGATGTCTGGAGCACACCATTCCAGTGACCACGTCTCAAGTACATCGAAGATCACATCATCTATGGCTATATAAGGTAGTTTGTTCCACTTCTTTGTAGGGTCCTTGCACGCCCTCAGGTAGATGTGATGAAAGTCCGCTTTAAACTCAGCGAAACTTTGTAGGCTGTTGTAGACAGTGGGTGATAACTACAGCTTGTGGTTAATCCCCATTTTAATGTTCATCTCCATGAACACCCAAAATATTTTACTATCATGGATCCAGTGCGCGTCTTTAGTGGCCCACAGTGAAGCGTACTTCGCGGCCTCCGGGAGATCCCTTGCAATTGTGGGGAACTAGCTGTCCTCAAGCAATTCCCTAGCCACCAGCACTATGGATAGTAGAAGCCATGCATAGTGGAAGGTTTTCCCTTATTCCTGTGCCTCGCAGAAATTCTCCAGGAATTCCTTGCACAAAAATTCAGACCAGTTAAATTGGACCCCCTCTGTGCACTGTTCGACAAGTGCAACCACCGGCATGGGCACCTCATCCGCGCGGCACTTCTGCATGACCTTACCTGCCAGTATCTGAGTCACAACTCTGACTGCCTTGTTGTTGATACTAGAGATTGCGTAGCCCCTCTTTTTCTTCTCCAGCTTGTATTTCTTTTTCATGGCCTCCGCAATGGCCAAATCACTACTCTTACCCTCTGAAATGTCTGTTGGGTCTTCTCCTTTACACGAGAGTCGGGTAATTTGATGGATTAGGTGGTCCGTGATGGGGATGGGCTCCTCCAGCCACAAACACCCACCATGCACCAAGCAGAGCAGCTGCCTGATGATGAAGATAGTTACTGGGGCGCGATGGTAATGCGGCACCCAGATCAGGTTCAACAACCCTGCGTTTTCGACCCCACACAACCATTTGCGCGGCTCCAACTCGATAACTCCGATCGCAGTGTGTTGCTTTGGCTGCATGAGGTGTGTGGTCAGCGAGATCCCAGTCTTCCAACTTTAAGCTCTGCACCCTTCCCAAGCGCATTCCTTCAAAAATGATATCGTCCGGGAGGAGCAGGGTTTGTAGAGAGCTCTTGCTCTCATTGAGGTCCTTGGGCACCTTCGCCTTCCCCTTTCACGGAGGGACATACGCAAGAAGCTTGGTTAAAGGGACTGCACCCTCGATTTCTTCCTCCATGCCCTCATCCTCATCCTCTTCGATTATGATATCCTCAAGGTCTTCTTCCTCCTCATCGGTTTCTAGGTTAACCGCTTTCCCTTTTTCCTCCATTGTTAATCTAGTTCACAACGGGTTTCGAGGGGACACACGCACGGGAATCATGGGTTGTTTATATTTCTTCGATCTTGGCATGCACGATAATTTAGGGATTTCCGCAACAATCTCAGCGCTCTCAGGGGTATCTTCTATGGTCATGGCCTGCACGGCTTTTTTGGCGATCATTTCTACGATTTCCCTGGCTTCTTTAGATGCTACCATTTTGTTTGTCCAAAAAGATCTCAACTGTTCAATTAGGTGCTCAAACAATGCTCTCCATAGGACAAACAGGTCTCGACTCGGAATACATGGGGCACACGACATCTCAATTCGCAAATGACCAAGTGTTGTTTGCTGGGCAACCTATTGCAATTTATAGCGCCTTTTGAATTTGAATTCAACCATTCCCCCCAAATCTGGTACATTAATGCTCCCTTGGTGGCAAATTTTCCCAAATCTTGCCCATAAAGCTCGTCTTAAATGCCTGTCACCCACCCCATTTGTTCTCAAGTCAAGAATCACATCGTGAATAGTGACTACAATGGTCACTTCCCAGCCAACCTGCATGACAGCGCAGCCCCCCTTGCGCAGTCGCGGACCTTGTGACACTTTGCTCCTGCGCGCAGCCACGACATCACGCAGCTCTCGGGCTGAGTAATTTATAGTCCCGCGCCTCCTTTCAACTTCCTAGAGTGCTAAGACTAGACTTCCCACAACTAGTCAGGTGGTCGCACCACTTGTATAGGGTTCCAACCAGTCATCCATCACTTTTCCTAGAAAAAATCTGCCTTTTATTTTTATTGTCTGCGTCATGCACTTTAATATATGCATCGCGCCACCGTGGGTGATCCCATTAGTAATATGCGGTCCAATCCAAGGCATCAAGCTAATCAACTCTCGACGGTAGTCCCCAAATTCGTCACCGTAGTCATGTGCACCCTGTTTTATCACCACGATTTTCTTATCGAGAAAATCCTTCTTTATTTCTTCCTCAAGCTTCTTGACTTCCGCTTCCACTAGATTGCTTTTCTCCCTTAACCACACTCTTTCTTTCATGAGTTCTTGGAGCCTAAGATCACCATGTCGGATTTCTTCCTTCGGTCCCAAGCGTTCTTCTTTGTTCAGCTGCGCTATCCCTTCTTCCAAGGCTCTGCGAATCGTCATATCTATCAGCGATGCTATGCGCGGACTAGGCATATTATACTCTATTGAGACTACAACGTTTGCTCTATAGGGCATCCTAGAAGGCGTCTGTCCCATTAGTTTCTTGCAGGTTGTCCTATAAGCCCACATAACTGCTGGTACGTGCAAGTCCCAATCACTCTGTTGTGCATTATATACCCTGTTCAGTTCTTCGCACACTTCGTTAAAGGCTTCTGCTTGGGTAACCCTTTGCACACTCATTCTTTCCACACTTTGTCGTCCCAACTAGAGGGACTGTTCATGCAATTTCCTCGCCAACACATGTTTATTGACTGTGTTCCTGAACGCGAAGTCCTTGTGTATTCTTGCAGGTTGTTTACCATGTGCTTGTACCCACCTGGACAGATGCGCACGCAGATCATCTCGTCCGTCATTCTTGTCTGGTAGTCACATCTAAGGTTTCCCAAAACGCATGCGCATCATTCCCCTGCATTCGCACCAGTCCTTAAAGCTTCCTTGGTGCGTACCCCACCACCTCGCAGGCATAGTGTGTAGTACCCATTTCAAAGCCTTGAAATGTTTCTATTTCAACACTTATCTTTCAAATATGTTCAGGAAAACATCTACCCCGCTTAATCCATCATAAGTAGGTAGATCCCTCAGTTCGGTTGATACGCAGCGCAATGGTCTTGTCATCATATTACAGTTTAGTGTGGTTAGCTTGTGCAACCGATTATGCCATCGCTCTATTTCCTCATCAAAATCTGATGTACAAGAGCTTTTGCGCTCCCATGAGATCCGTCCATCCATGGTGGAGTTTACCTAGTCTTGCTCTTACACGGTTATTTTGTAGATGCAGTCCAAATTGTCGTCGCTTTCATAGTCATGCACCAGCTCTGTGTAGCGCAATCCTTCTACATGGCCCAAAGGTACGACTACGCGCAAAGAATTTTTCTCAAAAATCATCTTGCACTTCTTCAGATTTATCACCCCATTCATGTCAGTGGCCTAATCGATTCTTAATAGCGTGGGGTAGGGATTGTTGTCATCAACAATCTATATCACTTCAAAGTCTATTAGTGCGCTTGCCCCTTCAATATCCATGGTGATTCCCTGAAATCTCCCCATCGGTATTATCTTTGTTGGTTCGCCATTCGCAGCTAGATAGGAGGCCATTGCAGCGTATGCCTTCCCATGCACTCCCATGTCTGCTTTGGCAGAACGTTCGCGTCCGATCCTAGGTCTAGAATTACTTGGTCCATCTCATATTCTCCAATCTATGCGGTCAACCACATTTCTCTTCCCATCCTCGTCGCATGCTTTCCAATATTCCAGACTACGCACAGTTCTCTCGGTGCGGTTCCAGTGCATCTATTAATGAGTTACTGTGATCCCTTTATAGCCTTACTGTCACATCGTAGCTTCATGCATGTTTCTAGGAACATCGTGAGCATTGATGGGTCCATTTTTGGCTCCGGTCTGTCTTTGCTTCCTGAAGTGGAGGCATCAGCGAAGCTCTTCCTAGCTTTCATGAAGGTTTCCTTAGCGTGCTCCAAATGAAACTCTGGTTCTTTCGTCAAATCCTTGCGAACCCAAGTACTATCTTCACGTTGTTTGCCTTTATCATCCCCTGTCGTAATTCCACTTCGGAGCACAATGTTCACATTAGGGTCTTCCTCGCGTGGCTCAGACCTCATCATCTGCAGGTTCTGAGTCAGGGGAGGTTGGAGCGCTTCCTTGTCACACAGGCTCACTATTAGTGTGGGACAATCCTCTGTCTCATGATCAAACAAGGTTCAATACAGACATGATGGATGTGTTGGATTCGTACAATCACGAGCATAATGTCCTGGCCCCCTGCAATTGTAACATATCATATGTCCGCGACCTCTTCTAGGTCCTCCTCCACCTCAACCTCGTCCACGCCCCTAAAATCCAGTTCGCGCCACTCCTACGTTTTGGTCAAGGGGTCACGTTTCAACCTGAACCCTATAGGTGGGAGTCCTATCCATCATCAGCTCATAGCTTCTATAGGTATGCTCATCATGTCCCATTGATATGTAGAAATTACAGAACAACTGTTACGAATTTGCGTGTACTTCTGCAACAAATGGTAGTTGTTTGTAGCATGCTTTCCTCCTATTTGACAAATCGTGCACCACAACACAGGAGTAGTGCTAGGTCCTGCTTGTGTCTTTGGTCTTAACGGCATCGGTCCTCCTCCCACGAGGTAATTCACAAACACCGAGCAGTGGTCCTTCTCATGTCCTTGACCCTTACATTTAACACACCATACCTCTTCACACACTTCCGGGCGAGCTGTTCTATCCTCTTTCAGACTCTGCATCTCAAGGCATAAGTTTTTCAACTGCACGTGGATCTGTTGAACTCCCAGGTTAGGATCCTGTATCAAGGTCTCATGCAGTCTCACCGCAATTTCCAAGGCCTTTGCCTGAGTTGTTAACCTCTGTTGCGACAACGCATTCCTCAAATGCAGCATTAGCGATGCTACAAACCATTCGTGGTGTTGTCCTTCCATCAAAGTCATATTAGCTTCTTGAATTATGCACTTCTATCTCTAATCCAACTCCCAAGGAGTCTTGCCTGGTAGCATTTTGATCTCCTTGAACCCAATGATCGACTGCGCCTCTGACTTCGGCTTGCTAAATTCTCTATTTAGCGGAATTTCGATATCCACTATCCCCACATTCAGATTGTCATTAGAATGCTTAATATACCAGGTCAGCACGCAATCCTGTAGAGTGCTGACCAACGTTGCTTTCTTTATGTTTTCATCTGTAACTCCCTCTTCTTCCCATACAACCCTTATCATGAACCAAAACTGGTCTGGATCTTCATTTCCTACTCCCTTGAACACAAAAAACTTTATCGCGCTTGCCATAGTGCTTCGCGGTGGTGGCGGAGGTGGTACAGGCAAAGATGGGGGTGAAGGCGATGAAGCTAGTAATGGTGTGGGTGGGGGTCGTATGCACAAAATCCTCTACCTTATCAAATTGATCATACTTCTTGGTGAGACCTCTGCGAGCTCTTCCTCATCCCCTCGTGGAGGTGAAATCAAGGGGCTAGTTTCTAGTTCTGCACTACCTTCATTTCTGTAAATTCTTCCACTTTGGGTAGCCCCGAACATCAATGTAGTCGCATAATCTACTTTTCACACAGTAGCATTTTAATCCAAGTGTTCAGCGACTTAATGTACTTACCTCGCGGTCCTTTGAGAAAGTGTCGCTCGGCCTCGTTGTAGCTTACCATAGTGTCTACTACGAATTCAGTAATGAATCCTCCTATAATCTGATCGAGCCAATGATAAAAAAACACGTGTGATCTTATCCTCCGATGCTTCCAATATGTGCACCAATTCTCGGGTACACACAATAGGACTGTTGATCTTGCACCTTCCTTGGCTATCTTCTAATTTCGCGATCCACTCGTACAACTCAATAGGGAAATATGCGAAGAAAATTTCGTGGATCTCTGTGTACAGATAGCAATCTAACCACTCTTCTTTTGATTGTCACAGATTCATGTTCTCTTGCGCCACGAACTCGTGAATTATTTCGTCCAACCAACCTTCAATTTCCTTCTTAGTTGGATTCCAATGATACGACATCAGACATCTCTATGCAGATTTCGGTCCTGTCAATGGTACCATTTGTTGCCTTGTTGGGGCCTGACCCAGGTTCGGAGTTAATTAGCTAAACAAATCCCTATACTACTGGCCCTTTCGGCAATATTCTACGGAGCGCGGACTAAGGTCTCACCCGAAGCAGTATGGGGGGATGCTGGAACCAGGTTTCCGCACCCTTGAGATGTCTGAGGGGTTGATTTAGTCCAATTATGAATACTTTCACGCATGTTACTTCGTGCACTCCCGTGGACTATGAGGCCTTCGCGGCCTGGCATGATTCGTCTTCGTGCAGCCCTAGCCAGGGGCTATGGGGATTTCACACCACTAGAGCAACGATCTGTGCTAGTTCCCCAAGTCACACTGCGAATCTTACTTATATTCTTATAACAATTAGTTATCTTCGCGTAAACAGATACCTTATATTATATTCACTTATTCAGCACATTCATATAAGTTCATGCAACAAATAAAAAGTAAGCTTGCTATTCATACCCAATATACTTCAATGCATAAAACAGGAAAAGATACATAGAAATATGGTAAAACTTCTCTTTATTAATGCTTCAATTGGTTACAGACTCAACCTTCCTTGCAAACTTAGCTGCAAGGGTCCGTGCACTCAGCTGCGGACTACTAGGCCTCTGCGCACTCAGCTGCAGAGCCTTCTCCTACTCTACGACCAAAAGACACGACTCTACACTTTGACTCAATGCTTCCTTCTTAGATCTTCCATTGATTCATCCCTCTATGGTTATCTTTACACTTAAAGCCTCACTCTATTTATACAATCCCATGGTTTGCGGACCATGGCTAGATCTCTCAAACTGACATTACATTACAAAAAGGAGGGCGGACAACCCTCTGACTCATTTACCATCTTAGTGCTCCGCGCCCACAAATCGTGGATTCTTTACATCGGACTTAGTCAAAACTTGGGCTTTAAGCCCCAAAACTTGCCTTCGGGGGATCCCACGCCCAACAAGTCCTTCATAGGTTGCGCCTCCACCCACCTGGTCAAGTACTTAATCATGGTGATGATGTACCACGCTCATGTCTTCTTTCCTTGAGGCTGAATTGGACCCACAAAGTCAATCACCCATTTCTCGAATGGTTGTAACGTCACCTACAGCATTAAAGGTAGTTTATCCCTCCATGATGGCTTGCTAGTCCTTTGACATGCGTCACATGCCCTACAATATGCTTTCACATCCTTATGTAGAGTTGGCCACCACAACCCAGCACACAGAACCTTCTGCGTTGTTGCTTTTCCTGCATAATGTCCTCCTGTATCTCCTCCATGAGCCTCCGCAAGAATGTTGCTTCGTTCAAAGTCAGGTACATAACGTCGTAATATTTCATCTGACCCCATTTTTTATAGTGCCCTGTAATGACGGAGAAGTCTGTCGTGCGTACTAATATATCCTTCTTCTGCTATCTTGTATACCCTTCTAGAGCAGTTCTCGTCGTTAGGAAATGTATGATATCCCCAATGTGACTGTCCATGATGTGCACTATAAAGAGCTGCACGTTAGGCATCCCCTCCTCCAAATTAGTAGGTTCCTCTCTCGTTTCAATGCACGACAGATGATCAGGTCCCGCATTCAGTCATCCTAGCTTCACAATAACTTCAAATTCATACTCCTAGAACAACAATAACCATCTACAGATCTTCCCCCCCAACACAGGCTTATTGACCAGGTATTTCAACATAGAATGATCCGTATAAATCTTAAAATTTCCACCCATTAAATAGTGCTTGAACTTTTGGAGCGCGTACACCATGGCTAGTCCTTCCCACTCTGTAGTGGAATAGTTCTTCTCAGCCTTGGACAAATTCCTGTTCACGAAAGCTATAAGATAGTCCAATTCCCCCTTGCCCGCCTGTGTCAGCACGACCACTAGCGGAATACATGAGGCATCCACGTGCACATGAAATTCCTTCTTCCAATCCAGGAAGACTAGGATTGGTGCAGTGACCATTTTATCTTTCAGCACGTCCAAGCTCTTTTGGCATTCATCATTCCAATAGAACTTCGTATCCTTTTTCAACAGCTTCTCCATGGGCACAATGATCTGGGCATATCTCCTTATGAACTTCCTATAGTATCTGGTATGCCCTAGAGTTGCACGCAACTATTTCACATTCCTTGGCGCCTCCAAGTTGATTATCACCGTGATATTCATGGGGTCTACCATCAATCCTTGTCTGCATACCACATGACCCAGCAGGATCCTGAAAGGGACACAAAATAGACACTTCTTTAGATTGAGCATGATCTAGTATCTCTGACATGTATCTAACATCAAGCGCAGACTTGCCACATGACGCTTGACCAATCCAAACATTGTCCAATCGTCAAAGTATACCTCTAGAAACTTATGAATGAAGTCTTTGAATGCCGCAATGACTACGTGCAAAAATATTGTTGGCGCATTCTTTAGCCCAAAAGGAATTACAGTGTACTAAAAACATCCCCATTCAGTCACGAAGATCATCTTGATTCTATCCTCAGGAGCGATTTTGATCTGATGGTACCCGGAGAACCCATCAGTGAAAGAGTATACTTCTTGGCTTCCTACATTATCCAGGACCTCATCAGTGAACGAGGTCAGGAAAGGATCATGCACGCAAGTGTCATTCAGCTTCCAGAGATCCATGCATATCCTTATTTCTTCTTTTTGTTTCTTTTCCTGAACCACTATCGGGCTTACCCAATCATATTCTTCCACTGGTTCAATAATTCCTATCGTGAGCATCTTATCTAACTCAGCGTGAACCCTTTCCTTATACTTAGGATTAAGGTGGTAAGGTCTTTGTTTTACAGGTTTCGCATCTGGTTTCAAGGTGATCTTCATGACACCCAGGTCTCCTATTATCCCTTTTAAATCAAAAAACTTCATGGGGAACAAATCCTGATATTCGCGGAGGAGCTCAGCGACCTTGTCTACTGTCGCATCATCCCAATAGTCCCCAATCTTTGCAAATTTTGGTTCCGCCTCTATGCCAATGTTGACCTGCCTAGTTTTCAGCGACGCGGTTATGTCTGGATCCTCTATTTGCAAACCTTCAACCTTGCGATGACCTTCAGTTTCTGAAATATTAATCTTTCTAGGATCCTCGTCTTCTTCTTCAGTGGTCATGTTATAGCATTCCAGTGCGTGACTCAGCTGGGTAATCCAATCAAGTTAGACCAGGTCCAAAGGATCTTGCGCTATCCTAAATATCACTGCTTTAACCTCCTGTAACGTCGCGTCAATACAGTCAAACCTGTCCTCAAAGCTGAATGTCATTATAAATCCCTGGCATAAGATGTCCCACTCTTCAGTGCCATGGAGGAGCTCTGTTTCCAAGTAACAATTCATTGGTATGACGTCCAGGGTATGACAAAACAGATGCACCCATTTAGGCTGGGGCTCTGCTCCATAAGCCTTAGTCCATTTGTCTAGGTGATCACGTTGATCATCCCTTCCATCATACTTATCTGTCATCCGCACTTTTGGCTGCCTAAAATGTTTTCTCATCATCCTCCTATAGTCGCGCCAATCACCGAAATTATCCTTGTGCGTACCCCACCATCTTGCGGGCGTAGTGCGCAGTACCCAATCCAAGGCTTGGAAGCGATGTTTCTTTGACACTTCTCTCTCAAATGCATCCAAAAAGCAATCAACATCAATTAGCCCATCATAGTGAGGTAGATCCCTAACTTCGGATGACACGCAATGTAATGACTTGGTCATCATATTACAACACAACGTAGATACTTCATGCAACCGGTTCTTCAAGTGCTCTAATTCTTCGTCTGAATCTGACGTGAAAGAGATTTTGCGGTCACATGCAATACGTCCGTCCACTGTTGGATTTACCCAATCCTAGTCTCGCATCATTATCTTGTAAATCTAGTCCAGATCATCATCACTTTCATAATCCCGGACTGGTTCTGTATAGCGCGGTCCTTCCACAGGATCCAGCAGAACCACGACACGGAGTGACTTCTTTTCAAATATCATCTTTCGCTTCTTTAGGTTGATTACCCCAATCATGTCAGTCGCCCAATCGATTCCAAGGAGCGCAGGGTATGGATTGCTATCATCCACAATCTCTATTACTTCAAAATCCACTAGTGCACTCGCGCCCTCAATGTCAACTGTTACCCCTTACAGCCTCCACATTGGGATAATTTTCTGTTGATTTGCCATTCTTAACTAGATCGGAGACCATTGGAGCGCAGGTCTCCCCATTCTTTCCCAAGTCTGTTTTGGCAAAACATTCACGTTGGACCCTAGATCCAAGATAACTTGGTCCATTTCATATTCCCCTATCTGCACGGTGAGTCTCATTTCACGCCCGGTCCTTGCCTTATGCTTGCCAAGCTTCTTGACCATGTGTGGTTCACCAGTAGTGCCATCCTTACCAGCGCACCGATTGATCAGTTCCTACAGGCCCTTCACAGCCTTACTATCACGGAGCAGTTTCATGCAGGTCTCCAAGAATGTGGTAATCATGGATGGGTCCATTTCTTCAACTAGTTTCTCCTGACTTCTTGAGGTAGAGGCCTCAGCAAAGCTTTTCTTTGCTTCCATAAATGTTTCTTTTGCGCGCTCCAGATCAAACCTAATCTCTTTTTCTGGTGCTTTGCGGACCCATTCGCCTTCTGCAAGCTACTTGCCTTTATCCTCCCCCGTCATAGTTCTGCTTCGTAGCATAATGTTTACCTTAGGGTCTTCCTCACGAGGCTCAACCCTCATCATCTGGAGGTTCTACATCGGCTGCGCCCCCTTTTCACAAATCTTAGCCAATAATATTGGGAAATCCTTAGTCGCATGGTCAAACTGAGTACAATAGCGGCATGACAATCGTGTCGAATTCGGACAGTCCCTCACGTAGTGTCCTGGGCCTCCAAAATTGTAGCAAATTAGCTATCCTCGGCCTCTACCAGGACCTCCTCCACCTCGGCCTCAGCCACGCCCCTGATACTCACCTCGCGTTCCCCCAATGCCTTGGTCTGGAGGCCGCGTTTCTGCGTGCACCTTGTATGCAGGTTCCCTTCTAGGATAGCCTATAGAGCAAATGTTGTAGTCTCAATAGAGTATAATATGCCTTGTCCGCACATAGTAGCGCCGGTAGATATGACGGTTCGTGGAGCCTTGGAAGAAGGGATAGCACAACTGAACGAAGAAGAACGCTTGGGACCGGAGGAAGAAATTCGACAAGGTGATCTTAGGCTCCAAGAACTCTTGAAAGAAAGAGTGCG
Organism: Pinus tabuliformis; assembly: GCA_031772625.1. Classification (NCBI taxonomy): domain Eukaryota; kingdom Viridiplantae; phylum Streptophyta; class Pinopsida; order Pinales; family Pinaceae; genus Pinus; species Pinus tabuliformis. Next base: position 912,569,326 of record CM062805.1, on the reverse strand, counting down.
GTTAAGGGAGAAAAGTGATCTAGTGGAAGCGAAAGTCAAGAAGCTTGAGGAAGAAATAAAGAAGGATTTTCTTGATAAGAAAATTATGGTGATAAAACAGGGTGCGCACGACTACAATGACGAATTTGGGGACTACCGCCGAGAGTTGATTAGCTTGATGCCTTGGATTGGACCACATATTACTAAAGGGATCACCCATGGTGGCGTGATGCAGATAGCAAAGTGCACGACACATACAGTAAAAATAAAAGGCTGATTTTTTCTAGGAAAAGTGATGGATGACCGGTTGAAACCCTATACAGGTGGCGCGGCCACCTGACTAGCTATGGGAAGTCCAGTCTTAGCACTCCAGGTAGTTTAAAGGAGGCGCGAGACTATAAACTACTCGGCTCGAGAGCTACGCAATGTCGAGGCTACGCGCAGGAGCAAAGTGTCACAAGGTTCGCGACCGCGCAAGGGGGGTTGCGCTGTCGCACAGGTTGGCTGGAAAGTGACCATTGTAGTCACTATTCACGATGTGATGCTTGACTTGAGACCAAATGGAGTGGGTGGTAGGCATTTAAGATGAGCTTTATGGGCAAGATTTGGGAAAATCTGCCGCCAAGGGAGCATTAATGGACCGGATTTGGGGGGAACGGTCGAATTCAAATTCAAAAGGCGCTATAAATTGCAAAGGGCTGCCCAGCAAACAAAACTTTTTCATTTGTGAATTGATTTGTTGTGTGCCCTGCGTATTCCGAGCCGAGACCTGTTTGTCCTGTGGAGAGCATTGTTTAAGCACTTGATTGAACGGTTGAGAGATTTCTGGACAAACAAAATGGTAGCGTCCGAAGAAGCCAGGGAAATCACAAAAATGACCGCCAAAGAAGCCGCGCAGGCCATGACCATAGAAGATGCCCCTGAGAGCATCGGGATTGTTGCGGAAATCCCTAAATCACTGCGCATGCCGAGACCGAAGAAATATAAACAGCCCATGATTCCCGTGCGTGTGTCCCCTCGAAGCCCATTGCGAACTAGATTAACAATGGAGGAAAAAGGGAAAGCGTTAACCTGGAAACTAATGAGGAGGAAGAAGACCTTGAGGATATCATAATCGAAGAGGAGGAGGACGAGGGCATGGAGGAAGAAATCGAGGGCACGGTCGCTCTAACCATGCTTCCTGCATATGTCCCTCCATGAAAGGGGAATGCGAAGGTGCCCAAGGACCTCGATGAGAGCAAGAGCTCTCTGCAGACCCCTCTCCTCCCAGACGATATCATTTTTGAAGGAACGCACTTGGGAAGGGTGATAAGCTTAAAGTTTGAAGACTGGGATCTCGCTAACCACAAGAAATCCCCTCACTTGGCGACCGCGCACCTCGTGAAGCCAAAGCAACACACCGCGATGGGAGTTATCGAATTGGAGCTGCGCAAATGGTTGCGTGGGGTCAAAAAGGCAGGGTTGTTGAACCTGCTCTGGGTGTCACATTACCATCGCACTGCAGTAACTATCTTCATCATCATGCAGCTGATCTTCCTGGTGCATGGTGGGTGTTTCTAGCTAGAGGAGCCCATCCCCATCACGGACCACCTAATCCATCGAATTACCCAACTCCCATGTAAAGGAGAAGACCCAGCAGACATTTCGAAGGGAAAGAGTAGTGATTTGGTCATCGCGGAGGCCATGAAAAAGAAATACAAGCTGGAGAAGAAAAGGAGGGGCTACGCAATCTCCAGTATCAACAAAAAGGAAGTCAAAGTTGTGACTCAGATACTGGAAGGTAAGGTCATGCGAAAGTGCCTTGCGGATGAGGTGCCCGCTTCGGTGGTTTCACTTGCCGAACAGTGCACAGAGGGGATCCAGTTTAACTAGTCTGAATTCTTGTGCAAGGAGTTCTTGGAGAGTTGTCGTGAGGCACAGGAATAAGGGAAAACCTTCCACTGTTCATGGCTTCTGTTGTCCATAGTGCTGGTGGCTGGGGAATTGCCTGAGTACAGCCAGTTCCCCACAATTGCAAGGGATCTCCTGGAGGCCGCGAAGTACGCTTCGTTGTGGGCCACTAAAGACACGCATTGAATCTGCGACAATAAAATATTTTGGGTGTTCATGGAGATGAACATCAAAATGGGGATTAACCACAAACCGCGGTTATCACCCACTGTTTATAAGAACCTACAAAGTTTCATTGAGTTTAAAGTAGACTTTCATCACATCTACCTTGGTGACTTGAATTAAAGGCCAAGTGATATGAGAGAACCCCAACACGAACCTACGGTAGAAATTGACAAGACCCAAAAAGTTGCGGAGCTCTGTTAGAGTGGTTGGGGCTAGCTAATCCTGAATGAATTGTATCTTGGATGGGTCCACATGTACACCCTTCTCATCAATGATGTACCCCAGATATTGAACCTGGTTCAAGCCAAAGGTGCATTTCTCCAAGTTAGCACATAGCTTGGGTTGACGCAGGGTTTAAAGGACCTGTCGAATATGATGGAGGTTATCTTCCCAACTTTGGCTGAAGATCAAGATGTCATCTAAATACACCACCATGAAAGCATTGTGAAGGGTCACAAGATGTCGTCCATTAGTCTCATGAAGGTTGCAGGGGCATTCGCCAATCCAAATAGCATGACCAACCATTCGAAAAGGTCCTCCTTGAATTTGAAGGCAGTCTTCCACACATCAAAGGGTTCGATAAGCACTTGGTGATAACCTTACTTCAAGTCAATCTTGTTGAAATATTTGCCCCCCTTGAGAGCTGGTCCAGAAGATCATCAATCCACCAGATTGGGTACCTATTCCTGACAGTGATCTTGTTGAGCGCCCGATAGTTAATACAGAGCCCCATATCCCATCCTTCTTATGTACCAATACAATCAGGCTCCCACAAGGTGATGAGCTTGGCCTGATGTGCCCTTTCTACAATAACTCCTGGATACGCCTCTTGATCTCATCGTTCTCCAGAAAAGAGTGTCAATAGATCAGTCGATTGGGTAGCGCCGCACCTAAGGTCAGATCGATCAAGTTCTTAACCTGACAGTGCAGAGGTACCCCTATGGGTGAGGCGAAAATATCCTTGTACTCCTCCATGACCTTGTCCATTTGCTATTGTTGTGTAGAGGAGCCCTGCCTGGAAGCCATGGACACAACCTTCTTCTTGCCCTGGGGCTGAATCATAGGGAAAAAAATTCCTTGTCTGGGAAATGATCTTACTACATTTTTTTGCAGTGATCAAAGAGATGGCAGTAGGCAGGGCTACCTTCGGTATCATTTACAACATATTAGCCAAAGCAATAGTCACAGAGCAAGGTCTCGACTCATATACAACATGTGGCTTCCACCAGTATGGTTGTCCTAATAATACATCACAAAATTCAAGAGGATCAATGTCACACAGCACCTCACACATGAAGGGATTGATGTTGTAGGGAAGACGACACTATTGACTAACGTGAGGATCTCGTCCTTGGTGAAACCACTCGATGGTGTACGGTTATGGATGTGTTGTAGTCTTTAGGCCTAGCCTCTTCACGAATTTTGTTTAAATGAGGTTCTTTTGGCTCTCGCTGTCGACAATGAACTGCAGTGGAGAACCCTTCAACCACATCTGTGAGTGGAAGAGGCGTTTCCCCTCCTCTGGATCTTCAGGCTCAATATTCTCGATCCTGGTGGTGGCCATGGTGGCACTTGGCTCCGCATCAATGATCTGCTTCCCTTTGTCACTTCCCTTATCAGGTTCTAATTTAGAGTCGGAACCTACGTTTGATTTAGAAGCCTTCAACTCGGTCACCAATGACTGCTTGACCCAACACTCACTTGTATTGTGAGTGGAGCTCTTATGGAACTCACACCATTTTCTAGTGTCCTTCTTCATCTTCAGGGTGTTGTTATTTTCTTATGGATTCAACGGGTTGTCCTGGGTAGCCCCACCTCGGCTTGGTCCTTTGTTCTTTGGTTTCAGGGTGCCTTTTCCTTGCTTTGGATTCACATATCCAAAGTCCTACTTATTTTGTTTAAACTTTTGCTCAATCTTGACAGTGTACCAATACGCCATGCCAAGCGAGGAAATGTCTAGGAACTCCATCTCGCCCTGGATGTTCTTTTGTAGACAATCACAATACTTGAGCACCAAATGTTTCTCAGTATCCTCGATACCCAGCTTCATGCAAAGGGTATGGAAAGTATTTGTGAACTCTAGCACATCTTCATACCTTCCCTATCGTAGTGTGGTCCACTTTATGTATTTGTCTTCATAGCTCCCGATAGGGTAATATTATTCCTTGATGGCATCTCAGAAATAATTCCAAGTGGGTGCGGCTGAAAAAAGCGAGGGTTCACGCTCGTCCTTTTGTTCACAGTAGGTTTCCCACCAGTCCTTGACGTGTGGGGTGACTTTAAGAAGTGCAAAAGTAATCTTTTCCCGATTGGAAAAGTCATGAACTAAAAAATATGCTTCCAATATATTTAACCATTTATCTATGGCGGTTTCATCTATCAGGCCTTTGAATATGGGAATATAGAAGTTAAATTGTACCTTAAAAGGATTGGCACCTCCAAAGTGGCAGTTGGATGAGGATGCATCGCCTGTGGGTAGTCGTCGAAGGATCTAGGCAAAGTTATCCATCATTGCATCCCTTTGTCACTCGAGGGCTTCCTCGAGCAACATTTTGAAAGGATCTCCTACCCCCTCATCTTTCTTTTCTTCCTCCATGGGAGGTTGTCGGGTTTTGCAAGGTTGATCTTGCAATGGTTCAACCAGATCAAGCCCTAACTCCTTATACCCTGACCTCGTTGGGGACATGCAAAGAAAAAAACAGAGAAAGAGCATACCACTTTGATACCACTAATTCGAACTTAAACATGAACATAACAACTTACAGATATAATCATAAACACAAAGATGCAACAGAAAAACACTTCATATCATTAATAGAAAAATATTGAACTATGCTTATAAACATAATGGAAATAAGATAGCTCATACGATGGTAGCTTATTTATGAGAAGAGTTGTGGTGGCTACATGCCCCTAAAGTTTGTTATAATGAGGCTCAAGGGCCTATTTATTATTGGAAAACATGAGAAAACCCTAAAACAACCAAAACCCTAACCCCAGGAAATGTAACACCAAGAGTTTGTGGGCCTTGTTGGGGTTAGTTGGGCATCCGCCTTATCAGGGTTGTAACGTGGTCATATTATCTTTGTTTGGTGCATACAATACCTTGTTGGGAAGGTCTCTTTAAGTACTACAGGTGTCGCTGCAGGCTCCTACCTATGGATATGTTCCTATCGCAGACCCCAAAAAAACGTTGTTTAGGGGGTCAAAATTGCTCCGGAAGTTTAGGACCTGAAAAACTGCAAAAAATAGTAAATGCTGAAATCAATAAGGAAATAGATGAAACTGGCTAGGGGGTCTAGGTGGAATAAGTGGGTGGACACCAATATCCACCTGCATCAATCAATGGCTAGGATTCTTTGAACTCCTAAAGGGATATGATGATGAAATTACATATGAATTTGCAATGGCCATTAACTCTCAGACACGAGTCAGTGCCACCACTGTGGTGAGGGGATTAGTTATTTCAATTAGTCTTTAGCTAATTAGTAGGGTGACAACCCTTTCCCTAGGAGTCTAATGAAGAAGAGAAGATAAAACCTCCAGTTCCATTGACAAAAATAACTTCTTCACTACTGATGAAAAACCTATTGAAGACAAGGATGGAGTTATGAGGGAAAGCCTACCCTATCCCAGGGTGAGGTGGCCTACCATATCCTAAAATATATCTCATGTGAAGGAAGGTTGAGTGTAGTCTATGGATACCATTTTAGATTAATCCATGAACTAATTTTTCAAGCATAATTTCCCCAAGCCCAAAGACTCAGTGTACCATATTTCCTCCTACAATCCATTCGGGACATGAGCCAAAAGGTGAGAGAGGGCAAGCACCAACACTTAGGCCACCATGGCCTCATCAAACTGATAGTGGTAGATGCTTTGAATAAACTAAGGATCCCAATCCTTTTGTCAAAATTCATGGATATGGACAGGGAGTCCTTCATTGACACTCAAACTGTCACACCAGGGGAGACCCCAGCCTCTAGTGTTGGAGGAAGAGAAGGGAAAGAAGAAGAAGAAGAGGTAGAGGAAGAAGAGGAAAGAGAGATAGAGGAAGAGAAAACAGATGAAAACCTAGAAGTAGAAGTAGAGAAATAACAAGATGAAGAAGTAGATAAAGAGAAATATAAAGAAGAAGAGGAGGAACAACAGGAAAAACCAAGCCCTGAGAAAACTACTGCAACTAGAGAAGAAAGGGTATCCCCATAGCAAACAAGTTTGTCTCTAGGACCCAATGAAAAAGAGGTAGTTTCCACCTTAGTTACATTTATCACACCATTCAAGCCTAAGAAGAAAAGGACAAGACAAACTCCCCTCTACTTTAAAACCGGGAAAAGCATCAGGATAAAGCAAGGAAGTCCTCAAACTCCCACAAAGGCCCCTATCACAATTGAAGAACCCCCAAGTAAAAAAGAGGAGATAGGGCCCATTGAAAGGAAAGTTGAGGAGGTCACCTCTCCATAAACCATATCAAAGATTCCTATAGAAAATGTAAGGAGGCCCACCACTAGATAAACCTCCTTTAAATAGCCCAAGACACCTACCACACTCCGAAAAGGAAAAGGGAAGCTACAAGAAAAATAGAGAATGCTACAGGAAAAATAGAATGTGCTACAGGAATAACAAAAGGTATTACAAGAAGAGAAGAATGAGAAACAAGAGGGGGAAGCTTCACCAAAAATAATTGAGAAGGATTTCCCAGAGCTATAGGAGCCTAGTCCACAGCCTAGTTTGAGCTCCTATTATAAATTCATTGAAGGAGGGAGAGTTATTCCACAAAAAATTGTAATCCCACTTTTCTTTGAACTTGAAGCAGAAAGAGGAAAAACCCACAGATGGAGGCATATTTCCAAATCCAAAAAGGTGGAATATGTGGGCCTCATGGAAGAGAAGTTCCTTGAAATGTGTAAGGAATTAAGTGAGTTAAGGGAGAAAGAGTCCCCAATGAGAGAACAATTGCAAGCAGAAAGTAGATGGTTGAGAAATTGCAAGAGAAGGAAACCGAACCGGCCACAATGGAAAGCATCTCCATGGAGGCACTATAGTGCAGACTACCATCCAAGTCTATGCACTCTTTCTCAAATAGTATTGGATGCATTTCCAAATCAAGACCTTAGCACAACATGGATCCATGCTATTTCAAGACTACAAACAATTCATTGAATTGTGTGACTAAATTAGCATAGAAGACAAAGCCAAATTGGTTGAATTCTACATGCATAACCTCATCTTGAATGATATGAATGTTTGGGACCCCATTGCAAAGTTGGGGGACCTACAACTGATGGCCCTTGCATCTTGGATGACTCATGAGGAGGCCAGAGCTTAGGAGGTAAAGAAAGTAATGGAAAAGGAATAAAAAGAACCACTCTATATCAAGGCAGAGTAGATAAGCCAATGGCTATAATTAGTACTCACAACATCATCTCCAATGATGGTGATCTAGCACCTAGATAGCTTGCCACCCAAGAGCAAGCCATATCACACTTTGAAGACACGTTAAGGTTGTTAGGAACAAAAGGCCAGCAAGCATGTTGGAGAAGATGAAATGCCTTACCCCACAATCTCCAAATCAAGGAGTATGACTCTACTGAAAGGTTGAGGAATGCATTGGAAAGGACACCCCTATACAAAAGTCCCATGCAAATATTAAATGTCAACTGAATTGGATTCAAGTACAGTCCACCTTTACTGTCGAGTCTACATGAAGGAAGAAAAGAAGAAGAGGAAAGTGAGCAGTGGACAGACATAGAGAAGGATGCAAGTTTCTATCCTCAAGAAGGCACACAATCTATATAGATTTTAATCTTGTACATAAATTACTTGCATATGAATTCAAAAAACAGAAAATAAACAATGGTGAAATAATAAAACATAAAGCATATATACACAGAGATTTTCCCCTGGATCCAAAAACCAGGACTACCAAATTGATTTTTCATTATATTCCTTTCAATGTTGCAATACATATATATAAATGCCGAAGCATCCATAAACCCCAAAACATTAACCCTAGATTAGGAAATAACCATAGTTCCCTTGACTGGATCTACAAAAATTACCATGGATAGAAAACCATAATGCCCAAAACCATGTGTGAAAACCATGTTTAAAACGATAGGTAGGTTCGCCCACCTAATATAGGCTCCAAAAAAATTTCCCCAGGGTAGTGCCCCGGACCCCATAAAGGGGGACACTCTGACAAGAGGGCTCCCCCCCCCCTGCTGCACCCGGCACAACGAACAGGGGCAGCTATCGCCCCCCTGCGAACGCACCCCACCCCACCCCCGTGTGGGGCTAGTCGTGGAAAGAATATAACACACACCCAACATTCTCCCACTTATTGTTTTCTTTCCATGGGAGAGCTTGGTCATTGGTCCAGCCTTGCAACACCCATTGTTTCTCTACACTAAGAGAAATTCTCAGTGCTCACAGACTTTGTCAATGCATCTGCAATATTCTTCAAAGTGTCCACCTTTTCCAGAAACACTTTTTTGTCCTCAACCATATCCCTTACAAAGTGATACTGAACATCAATGTGCTTTGTCATTGAATGATAAGCAGGTTTCTTTGCCAAGAAAATTGCACTTTGGCTATCACAGTATATCCTTATAGATCGTTGTACAAACCCCATGATTGAACACAATCTATGCAACCAAACTACTTCCTTTCTTGCATGAGTGGCTGCCATGTATTCTACCTATGTAGTTGAAAGTGCCACTACAGACTGTCTCTTTCTCATCCAACTAACTGCACCTCCAAACAGGTTAAATGCATACCCAATTGTATATCTTCTCTTATCCATATCTCCATCCTAGACTGAATCAACAAATCCATGGATTCCAAAACTCTATCCAATCCTGGTCTTCCTTGGTAGCACAAACCATAATGACTAGTGCCATGCAAATACCTGAAAATTCGCTTCATTGTTGTCCAATGCTCCTTCCCTGGTTTTCACATAAACCTGGTCAATACTCTCACTACATGTGCAATGTCTAGTCTAGTACAGACCATTACATATGCTAGGCTACTAACTGCAATTGCATATGGAACACAGGACATGTCCTCTTCCTCTTCTTGTGTCTTGGGACACTATTTAGCAAATAAATTTACACCGACACGAATAGGAACCTTCACCGGTTTACTATCTTGCATATTAAACCTCTGTAATATCGTCTCGGCATACTTCCTATGGTTTAACAAGAGCTTCGTTTTTGCTTGATCTCATTTAATTTCCATGCCAAAAATATACTTTGCAACACCAATATCTTTCATGTCCAATTTGGAGGACAATTGGGTCTTCAATTCCTGGATAATTTCTTTGTTATTTCCAATCACCCACATATCATCCACAGACAAGACCAAATAAATAACACGGTCGCCAAATAATTTAAAATACACATAATGATCTGCTTTGCTTCTAGTGAAGCTAACTCCCGGTATATATGTATAAAATTTATGATACCACATCCTTGGCGAATGTTTTAACCCATACAAAGACTTTTTAACCTACATACCAGTTATTTCTTACCCTTCACTGCAAAGCCTTCAGGTTGCTTCATGTAGATCTCTTCTTCCAGATCCCCGTGAAGAAATGTTGCCTTCACATCCATCTGTTCTACCTCAAAATCAAAAGCAACAATAACAGATAAAAATAATCTAATAGAAGCTACCTTCGCAATAGGAGAAAAAATATCACCAAAATCAATTCCCGACACCTAGGAATAACCTTTTGATACCAACCGAGCTTTGTATTTCTCCACCTTGCCCTTTGCATTCGTCTTCTTCTTAAACACCCATTTGTTGCCAGTGGTTTTCCTTCCAGCCGACAACTCCACCAGATCCCAAGTCTCATTTTTGTGCAAAGATGTCATTTCATCATCCATGGCCTCTTTCCAAAGTTTTCCATCCTCTGAACCTAATGCTTCCTTGACAGTTTTGGGATCATCATCAGTAATAGATAAAGCAAAATTTGAACAAAAATCAGTTGGATTATACCTTTATGGTTGCCTTCTTTCTCGAACTCATCTTCTCATAGCAGGAGATTGTGGCTCTTCATCTTCTAATTCCTCTTCTACTGTAGATTCTGATTCCTCCTCCTTTAGCTCAAACTCTATCTTCTCAGGTTAAGTTTCGTAGAAATTCATGTTTAATAACGGTTAGAAAATTATATATTACAAAGCAATGGAACACATAGAATATATTGCAGAAATAAAAATACATAAAACACATAAAACAAGAGAGACACAAATATACGTGGTTCACCCAATTTGGGCTGAGTCCACGTAGAAACAGCCAGTCCTTCCTTTTATATTATCCAGCAAAATGAAGAGATACAACCTACAGCAGATCCGTTGTAATTCGCTCTTCGCTCTCAATCAATCTCCTCTCTCTTTCTTGCTCAGAATACACTTCGCCACAAAAAAAATACCTCATATATAGCGAGGGGTTTCCTTCTAGGGAAAAAAACCATAAATTAAACATGACTTTTACCGTTAGATTTCCGCCTAATGAACAGCCTGGACCCCCCTGGCGGCATGCCGCCCCATTACGAACTGGGGTCCAATGCAGCGATACCTTTGAATAAAGAAGATAATCATGCTCTAAACCCAACAATAACATCTTTCACCTCTCTAAACACCACATCACGGTTGTACACAACCTTCCTTGTTTCTGGGTTCCAAAGCTTATAACCTTTTAAACCATCCTTATACCCAATAAAGATGCACCTTTCATATTTACTATCCAACTTGGTTCTTTTCTGCTTTGGAACATGTACATATGCATCACATCCAAATACCCTCAGATGTGAAAGAGAGGGTTTCTTATCAGTTCATACCTCTTATGGAGTCTTATCCTCCAACATTGATGAAGGTGATCTGTTGACCAGGGAACATGCAATCTCCACTGCCTCTGCCCAGAATTATTTTCCTAACCTCGCACCGCTGAGCATGCTTCTTGACTTTTAAATCAACATCTTGCTCATACTTTCTATAACACCATTTTGTTGAGTTGTTTATGGAGTAGTATTTTTTCGTGCTATACCACACTTCTTATAGAACTCTTCAAATTCCTTCTTGCAAAACTCTCCACCATTATTTGTCCTCAACACCTTTATCTTCTTCTCTGTCTAGTTTTCCACTAGAGCCTTAGATTCTTTCATCCTGTTAAAGACTTCAGATTTCTTCCTAAGGAAATATATCCATGTATTCCTTCAGAAGTTATCTATAAAAGATACATAGTACACAAACTTACCAAGTGATGGAACCGACACAAGTCCAAACACATCACTGTGAAAAAGCTCTAATATTTGTTTTGCCCTCTTAGCACTAGAGGGGAAACTCACTCGATTTTTTGTTCCATATACACAATTTTAACATAAATCAAAATCCAGAGAGAAATTAGACATACCTTCTACCATACCATTACCATGAAGTATTCAAAGGCCCTTCTCTCCAATATGTCAAGCCTTTGATGTCATAGCATGGTCTTTTCTCTAGAGACCACTATATTTTCTGCTCCACTTTCAAGAACCACAAGATTATTGCACCCATCAATAACAGTGTTACCCTGAAGCTTGTACAGAGTTCCAATCTGAGCTCCCCGCATCAATACCAGTGCTCCCCAAACCATATTGCAGGTATCTTTCTCGAACACTGTTTTTACACATGCATCATCCAGTTTGCTTACAAAAATCAAATTTATGACCAATGGAGGAATATGTAGAACACCTGGAATTGTTCTAATCCTTCCACCTTGCAACTTCAACTTGAATTTTTTGTGATTGACGATTCTAGCCTTCCTTTCACCCCCTAAGAAGACATCACCACCATCATATTTATCATACTCGCAAAACCACCCCCTATGGGTACTGAAGTGAAAGGATGCACCTAAGTCAATCAACCATCTCTCATGATCTACATGTGTACTTGAAGAAGAAGCCAAGTACACATCCCCACCTTCATCTAAGGTGGTTTTCGCCTTTGCAGAAGGAGCATCATCAGATCCCTTTCCTTTCTCAGGAGCTTTAGATCTACAATCCTTTTTGAAGTGCCCTTCCTTTCCGCATTTCCAGCACACCTTTATAGGTTTTCCTGGAGATTTAGATCTCCCTCTAGATTTAGATCTCCCACTCGAGGATTTATTTTTGTTTATGTTTTGGGACCGTCCTCGTACAGACAAGGCATCACCATTCTATCCCTCTGTATTTTTCCATCTCATCTCCTCTGACAGCAAGGATGAGACTATTTCATCAAACTGCAAGGCAGTTGCATTGCTACCTATTGCAACAACCAGACTATCCCACGAATCTGGTAGAGAACACAACAAACTGATGCACTTATCTTCATCTAAAATTTTTATATCAACAGATAACAAATGGATTACCATAGTATTAAAAATGTTCTGATGCTCTGTCACTAAGTCTCCATACTTCATCCTCGGGTTATACAACTTTTTCCATAGGAACAATTTATTCACCAGAGACTTAGATTGGTACAAAGTCCCTAACTTGTCCCACAAAGCTTTCGCCGAAGCTTCCCCTGATACATTCAACAATATTTAATCTGAGAGACACAACTGTATTGTGCTTTTTGCCTTCCGATCCAACTTCACCCAGTCTTCAGCTGAAATTTTCATTGGTTTAGTACCCGTATCTATCGTGATTCACTGATCTTTATCCACAAACATATCCTCCATATTGAGTTTCCACAACTCAAAACTATGACCATTAAATTTATAGATCTCTATCTTTCCACTCCTCACTGTCTTCTTTCACCACAAGAATCGATCCTGCATATCTCCCACTAAATAGGATCTACCATAGGCCCAAGAAAAACCCCTTACCAGCAAATGCATCCCATTGAAGCCAAAATAACTCTGATACCAAATGTAGGTTTTAACCCTATACAAAATTACCTACATACAAATTCTAAAAACAGAAGATAAACAATGGCGAGAACATAAAATATAAAACAAATATACATAGATATTTTCCCCTAGATCCCAAAATCAAGACTACCAAATTGATTTTTCATTATATTCCTTTCAATGTTACAATACATATATATACATATCGAAGCATCCATAAACCCCAATCCATTAACCCTGGATTAGAACATAACCATAGTTCCCTTGACTAGATCTACAAAAAATACCATGGATAGAAAACCATCATGCCCAAAACCATGTGTGAAAACCATGCACAAAACCATAGGTAGGTTTGCCCACCTAATATAGGGTCCAATTTTTTTTCCCCAAGGTGTTGCCCTAGACCCCGTATAGGGGGCTACCACCCCCCTCAAAAGCCCTATCAAGGGGGTATGCCACCCCCCCTACTGCACTCAGCACAATGAAAAGGGGTAGCTAGCATCTCCCCTGTGAACCCCCACCCCCCTGCCCCACACGTGGGGCTAGTCGTGGAAAGAAAATAACACACACCCAACATTCTCCCACTTGTTGTTTTCTTTCCACAAGAGAGCTTGGTCATTGGTCCAGCCCTGCAACACCCATTGTTTCTCTACACTAAGAGAAATTCTCAGTGATCACAGACTTTGTCAATGCATCTACAATATTCTTAAAAGTGTCCACCTTTTCGAGAAACACTTTTTTGTCCTCAACCATATCCCTTACAAAGTGATACTGAACATCAATGTGCTTTGTTGTTGAATGATAAGAAGGTTTCTTTCCTAAGACAATTGCACTTTGGCTATCACAGTATATCCTTATAGATCATTTTACAAACCCCATACTTGAACACAATCTCTGCAACCAAACTGCTTCCTTTCTTGCATGAGTGGTTGCCATGTATTCTACCTCTATAGTTGAAAGTGCCACTATAGACTATCTCTTGCTCATCCAACTGACTGCACAAACAGGTTAAATGCATACCCAATTGTAGATCTTCTCTGATCTAGATCTCCAGCCCAAACTGAATCAACAAATCCATGGATGTCTAAAACTCTCTCCAATCCTGGTCTTCCTTGGTACCACAGACCATAATGACTAGTGCCACGTAAATACTCTCACTACATGTGCAATGTCTAGTCTAGTACAGACCATTGCATACATTACGCTACTGACTGCACTTGCATATGGAACACAGGACATGTCCTCTTCCTCTTCTTGTGTCTTGGGACACTGTTCAGCAGATAACTTTACACCGACACGAATAGGAACCTTCACCATTTTACTATCTTGCATATTAAACCTCTGCAATATCGTCTCGACATACTTCCTCTTGTTTAACCAGAGCTTCGTTTTTGCTCGATCTTATTTAATTTCCATGCCAAAAATATAGTTTGCAACACCAATATCTTTCATGTCCAATTTGGAGGACAATTGGGTCTTCAATTCCTGGATAATTTCTTTGTTATTTCCAATCACCAACATATCATCCAAACACAAGACCAAATAAATAACATGGTCGCCAAATAATTCAAAAGACACATAATGATCTGCTTTGCTTCTGGTGAAGCTAAGTCTTGGTATATATGTATCAAATTTATGATACCACATCCTTGGCGAATGTTTTAACCCATATGAAGACTTTTTTAACCTACATACCAGTTCTTTCTTACCCTTCACTACAAAGCCTTCAGGTTACTTCATGTAGATCTCTTCTTCCAGATCCACGTGAAGAAATGTTGTCTTCACATCCATCTGCTCTACCTCAAAATCAAATGCAACAACAATAGATAAAAGTAATCTAATAGAAGCTACCTTTGCAACAGGAGAAAAAATATCACCAAAATCAATTCCCGACACCTGGGAATAACCTTTTGCTACCAACTGAGCTTTGTATTTATCCACCTTGCCTTTTGCATTCATCTTCTTCTTAAACACCCATTTGATGCCAATAGGTTTCCTTCCAGCCAACAACTCCACCAGATCCCAAGCCTTATTTTTGTGCAAAGATGCCATTTCATCGACCATGGGTTCTTTCCAGAGTTTTCCATCCTCTGAATCTACTGCTTCCCTGACAGTTCTAGGATCATCATCAGTAATAGATAAAGCAAAATTTGAATAGAAAGCAATTGGAATATACCTTTCTGGCTACCTTCTTTCTCCAATTGATCTTCTCACAGTTGGAGTTTGTGGCTCTTCATCTTCTAATTCCTCTTCTGCTGTAGAGTTTGATTCCTCCTCCTTTAGCTCAAACTCTATCTTCTCAGGTTCCTTTGGTAGGAATTCATGTTAAATAACATATTTCACTTCTTTAAACACCACATTGTGGTTGTACACACCCTTCCTTGTTTCTGGGTTCCAAAGCTTATAACCTTTTAAACCATCCTTATACCCAAAAAAGATGCACCTTTCATATTTACTATCCAACTTGGTTCTTTTCTCCTTTGGAACATGTACATATGCATCACATCCAAATACCCTCAGATGTGAAAGAGAGGGTTTCTTACCATTTCATACCTCTTGTGGAGTCTTATCCTCCAACGCTGATGAAGGTGATATGTTGACCAGGTAACATGTAATCTCCACCGTCTCTACCCAGAATTATTGTCCTAACCCAACACCACTGAGCATGCTTCTTGCCTTTTCCATCAACGTCCTTCTCATAATTTCTGTAACACCATTTTTCTAAGGTGTTTATGGAGTATTCTTTTTTCGTGCTATACCACACTTCTTACAGAACTCTTCAAATTCCTTCTTGCAAAACTCTCCACCGTTATCTGTCCTCAGCACCTTTATCTTCTTCCCTGTCTTTTTTTTCTCCAGAGCCTTAAATTCTTTAATCATATCAAAGACTTTAGATTTCTTCTTGAGGAAATATATCCATGTATTCCTTGAGAAGTTATCTATAAAAAATACATAGTACACAGAATTACCAAGTGATGGAACTAACACAGGTCCAAACACATCATTGTGCATAAGCTCTAATATCTGTTTCGCCCTCTTAGCACTAGAGGGGAAACTCACCCGATTTTTCTTTCCATATAAACAATTTTAACATAAATCAAAATCTAGAGAGAAATTAGACATACCTTCTACCATACCATTACCATGAAGTATTCAAAGGCACTTCTCTCCAATATGTCCAAGCCTTTGATGTCATAGCATGGTATTTTCTCTAGAGACCACTAGATTTTCTGCTTCACTTTCACGAACCACATTGCACCCATCAATAATAGTGCTACTCTGAAACTTGTACAGAGTTCCAATCCAAACTCCCCGCATCAATACCAATGCTCCCTTAACCATCTTGCATGTATCTTTCTCGAACATTATTTTTACACATGCATCATACAACTTGCTTACAGAAATCAGATTTTTGGCCAATGCAGGAATATGCAGAACACCCGGAAGTGTTCTAATCCTTCCACCTTGCAACTTCAACTTGACTTTTCCGCGACCAACGATTCTAGCCTTCCTGTCATCCCCTAAGAAGACATCACCACCATCATACTTATCATATTCGCAGAACCACTCCCTATGGGGAGTGAAGTGAAAGGATGCAACTAATTCAATCAACCATGCCTCATGATATACATGTGTAATTGAAGAAGAAGCCAAGTACACATCCCCACCTTCATCTGAGGTGGTTTTCACCTCTGCAGAAGGAGCATCATCATATCCCTTTCCTTTCTCAGAAGATTTATATCTATAGTCCTTTTTGAAGTGCCCTTCCTTTCCACATTTCGAGCGCACCTTTATAGGTTTTCCTCGAGATTTAGATCTCCCTCTAGATTTAGATATCCCACTTAAGGATTTATATTTGTTTCTGTTCTGGGACCATCCTAGTACAAAAGAGGCATCATCATTCTGGCCCTCCATATTTTTCTGTCTCATCTCCTCGAACAACAAGGATGAGACTATTTCATCAAACTGCAAGGTAGTCGCATTACTACCTATTGCAACAACCAAACTATCCCACGAATCTGGTAGAGAACACAAAAAATTGATGCACTTATCTTCATCTGAAATTTTTATATCAATAGATAACAACTAGCTCACCACTGTATTAAAGGCATTCATATTCTTTGTCATCGAGTCTCCATCCTTCATCCTAAGGTTATACAGTTTTTTCCATAGGAACAGTTTATTCACTAGAGACTTAGATTGGTACAAAGTCCCTAACTTGTCCCACAAAGCATTTGCTAAAGCTTCCCCTGATACATTCAATAATATTGAATCTGAGATACACAACCGTATTGTTCTCTTTGCCTTCCGATCCAACTTCGCCCAGTCTTTAGCTGACTTTGTCGTTGGTTTAGTACCGAGATCTACTGTGATCCACTGATCTTTATCCACCAACAAATCCTCCATATTGAGTTTCCACAACTCAAAACTTTGACCATTTAATTTATCGATCTCTATCTTTCCTTTGCTCGCCATCTTCTTTCACCACAAGAATCGATCCCACAGATCTCCCACTTAATAGGGTCTACCACAGGCCCGACCAAAACCCCTCAGTAGCAAAGGCATCCCATTTAATTCAAAACATCTCTGATACCAAATTTAGGTTTTAACCCTCTACAGAAATTACCTGCATGCGAATTCTAAAAACAAAAATAAACAATGGCGAGAGCATAAAACATAAAACGAATATACACAGAGATTTTCCGCTGGATCCCAAAACTAGGACTATTGAATTGATTTTTCATTATATTCCTTTCAATGTTACAATACATATATATACATGTCGAAGCATCCATAAACCCCAACCCATTAACCCTGGATTAGAACATAACCATAGTTCCCTTGATGGATCTACAAAAAATATCATGGACAAAGAAACATCATGCCCAAAACCATGTGTGAAAACCATGCACAACTGTAGCAACCTGTTTTGACCCTGTTTTAACCTGTAATGCCAATGTAGGTTAGTTTAGGAGTAGGTTCACCCCTTAGCTTGGACTCCATGATTAGAGGTACCACCTAAGTCATTCCCTCCATTCCTTTTCCTTTACTTCAAGAGAAAATAGCATTAGTTTTTCAGTACAAAATTGGCAATTAGGACATTACTTAATCTGTAAGTGCAAGTTAGGTAAATGATGCTTGAAATATTGAGTTGTGAATTGGTAGAATAATCTTATGTTTTAAGTGAATTTGATAGCTAGATGGTTGATTGCAATTAGTGTAGCTTTCCTTTCTATAGTTAGCATAATTCTTTTTTTCTCTCATGGATTGATTCGGTAGCATTTACAAGTCGACAGAATTTACAATTTATATTTTAATAGCATTTACTTTTTCTACACTAGGAATAGCTTTTGAATCATGCTTTCAATAGTTAATCTCCCTAGTTCAGTAGAAGAATGGCCTTGGAGCCCTAATGATCAAATGACCTAGTTGAGGGTGGCATGATTAGTATTCCATCTACTGTGTATATAGCAATGTCACCTCGAAATTTATACGAACCCCGGGTTGATAAATAGATTTGAGGAGCCTCTGGGAGTTGCAGCACTCTTGGTGCAATACCATGGCTCACCAGCAATATCGAGGCTTTTTTTTTTTTGAATTCAGGCTTTTGTGATCCATAATGAATTAAGAATTCTTTCGGTACAAATCACATAAGAGAATTTTTGGTCACGCGTTTCGAACCAACCAGTGTGGTTCATCATCAAGACCAGATGAAGAGGCAAACCATGACAAAGGTTTAGATATAGAACAATGTAGAGACCATAATTTCCAGTAACGGCTATTTAAAAAAAAAAATATTTAAATTATGATATTAATTTATTAAAAACAAATATTATTAAGAGACGGCTAGTTTTTCAAAAATAATATTTAAATTAATTTATTAAAATCAAATATTATTAAAAACCCTATTAATGGGAAATAATCAAATAATATCACTAACAAGAATAAAAAATTCAAGTCAAACTCCAAAACAAAAAAGGAGTCAAAACCCTAATCGAGACAAGACTCCTTTTAGTATTTTTGTTATGTGTTTAATGGACCTCAGCCCCGTATTTTATTGTTGACCCTGTTTTATTTATTGATTATTTTTCTTGTAATTTAATTATATTTTTGACTTGTGTATATTTTGTTTAATTTATTTTCCATTAATTATTTTATTTTATTTCCATTAATTATTTTTATTTATTAAATGATCTTGTCTCGATTAGGATCTTGAGTCCTTTTTTGTTTTAGAGTTTGAATTTGAATTTTTTATTCTTGTTAATTATATTTTTCTATTATTTCCCATTAATAGGTTTTTAATAATATTTTCTTTTAATAAATTAATTTAAATATTAATTTTCAAAAACTAGTCATTTAATATAGTTGTTTCTTAATAATATTTATTTTTAATAAATTAATATCATAATTTAAACATTATTTTTAAAAAATAGTTGTTACTTGAAATTATGGTCTCTACATTGCTCTTTATTTAAGTCTTTGTCATGGTGTGTCTCTTCATCTGGTCCTGATAATGGGCCACACTGGTTGGTTCGAAATGCATCAGCCAAATATTCACTTATTTGATTTCTGCCGAAAGACTTTTCTTAATATCAGGGCTTGTGCAGACCATTGCATACATTAATCTTCTAACAACTGATGTTTATGGAACTTTACAAATATAATCCATATCTTCCTGGGTCTTGAAGCGCATCTCCTTACTTAGTTTGAAATGGCTAGCCAAAGGTATACTAACTGGTTTTGCATTCTGCATATTAAATCCTTCCAACATCTTTTCTATGTACTCACTCTGAGACAATGTTAATTTGTAATTTTTACTGTCATTAGTTATTCTCATACCAAAGATTTGTTTTGCAGCACCCAAATCCTTCATTTCAAATGAATTTGCCAATTTTCTTTTGAGCATGTTTATTTCCTACATGTTAGACCCTGCAACAAGCATGTCATCTACATACAATAGCAATAAAATATAGTTGTCATCATTTTGCCTTTTAAAATAAACAGAATAGTCAAAGTGACATCTAGTATAACCTTGTTCAAACATAAACCTATCAAATTTTAGATACCACTACCTTGGAGCCTGTTTTAATCCATACAAGCTCTTCTTCAATTTTCACACTAATTTCTCCTTCCCTTTGACCTCATACCCTTATGGTTGTTGCATATATATTTCTTCCTCCAAATCCCCATGGAGAAAGGTTATCTTTACATCTAACTACTCAAGATGCAAATCTTTTGTTGCCACTAGACTTAAAATAGTTCTAATTAAAGTCATTTTAACAATAGGAGAAAAAATTTCATCAAAGTCTATACCTTTCTTTTGTGCAAATCCCTTCACCACAAGTCTAGCCTTATACCTTTGTTTACCTCCATCTTCTTCCTTCAACTTGTAAACCCATTTATTCTGCAATGTTGTTTTACTAGCAGGCAACTTGACTAAGTCCCAAGTTTGGTTATGCATCAAGGAGTCCATCTCTTCTTCCATGGCTTCTCCCACTTCTTCCTGGTTTCTACCTGCATTGTTTCTTCATATCTTTTTGGTTCACTAGAATCAGTCAACAATACATAATATAATGAAGGAGAGTATCGTTCAGGGGGTCTACTTATCCTGGTAGATCTTCTAACACCAGTTTCAAGTGTTCAAGGTGCCTGTTCTGATTGTTGTGGTTGTTGATCATTCTAATTTTCAGGCACCTTTACTTTTTATGTGATCTCATCAAGCATTGTTTATTCTTTGTTTTTCTTTTCCTGTTTCTTTCCTTGCATTTGATCCTTATACAAGACCTTTTCATTGAATATGACATCTTTGCTCCTAACGATTTTCTGATTTTCATAATCACATAAGCAATAACAAAAATCATTTACACCATATTCAATAAAGGTACATTTCTTTGATTTTGCCTCAAGCATTTTTCTATTTTATTTATTGATGTGGACAAAGGCTTCACAACCGAAAGTCTTTAAAAATGATTATTTTACCTTTTTAACTGTTCATGCCTCCTCTGGAATACCACCATCCAAGGACCTTGAAGGCCCTTTGTTTATTAGATAAAAAATAGTATATACAACATCTACCCAAAATTATAATGGAAATCTTGCATGCAATCTCATGCACCTTTCACGCTCCATGATTACCTTGTTCATCCTTTCTAACACACCATTTTCCTATGGTGTTCCTGGAATTGTCTTATCTATGTGAATTCCATGCTCTGGTGATCCAGGTGGATATTGGTGGCCACTCACCTCTTCCACTTAGACCCCCACCATTGTTTCTTTTAGTATTTTAGTTTCCTTAATTGTAGTACAGTTTACTATTTTTGGCAGTTTTTCGGGTCCAGAACCTCTGGAGTCGTTTTGAGGCCCTAAATGACTTTTTTTTTGGAAAATCCTGACGTTTAAGATTTTTACTCAATATTCGTTATCAAGAGTTGTAGTCCTTAGATATATATTTCTAATGAGATATCGTGTGCATCAAACAGAGATCGGATGCCAAAGTTACGACCTTGGGAAGTTGATGTACCAATTTACCCCAACGGGGCCCATAGTTTAGCGTTTAATCTCATAGGGTTAGATTTTTGGATGTTTAGGGTTTTCCATTGTACTTATCAATAATAAATAGGCCTTTAAGCCTCATTGTAACACAGTTCAGAGGCATGTAGCCGCCACATCTATTCTCAGAGATAAGCTACCATTACCTGAGCTAGTCTTATTTCCATTTTGTTTGTAAGCATATTTCAGTATCTAATATTAATTAAATGAAGTGTTAATTCTATTGAATCTCTATACTTATGGTGATATTTGTAATTTGTTATGTTCTTTTTTAAATTCAGAGCAGTGGGTCGAACCTTTGCAAGACCAGCCTCGCAAATCCCGACTGCCTCCCATGGCAGAAGAAAAGAAAAATGATGGGGCAAGATATCCTTTCAAAATCTTGCTCGAAGAAGCCCTCGAGTGACAGAGGAACGCGATGATGGACAACTTCACCCATATCCTTCAATGTCTACCCAAGGAAGACACATCTACTTCCAACAACTACTCTAGAAGTGCCACACCCTTTAAGGTACACGTTAACTTTTACATTCCCATATTTGATGGTCAGATAGATGCGGACATTGTAGATAAATGGTTAAATCTGCTAGAATGATATTTTTTTGTTCATGATTTTTCCAGTCAAGAAAAGACTACTTTTGCTTTGCTCAAAGTCGCCCCCCACGTCAAGGACTGGTGGGAAACCTACTGTGAGAAGAAGTATGAAAGTATGCCCTCACTATTTTTAGTCGTACCCACTTGGGATTCATTCCAGGACGCCATCAAGGAGAAGTACTACCTTGTCGGGAGCTATGAGTAAAAATACATAAAGTGGACAACATTGCAACAGGGAAGGGACCAAGACATGCCGGAGTTTACAAATGTTTTTCATACCCTTCGCACAAAGTTGGGTATCAAATATTCTGAGAAACATTTGGTACTCAAGTACTATAGTTGCCTACACAGGTACATCCAAGATGAGATGGAGTTCTTAGACATCTCCTCGCTTGGCACGGCGTACCGATATGATGTCAAGATTGAGCAAAAGTTTAAACAGAAAAAGCGAGACTTTGGATCTGTGAATCTGAAGAAAGGGAAAGGCGACCCAAACCACAAAGAAAAGGGAAGAGCCAAGGCGGGGTGACCTAGGATAATGTGTTGAAGCCACAAGGAAAGAACAACAGCATGAAGACAAAGAAGGACACGAGAAAGTGGTGTGAGTTTCATAAGATCTCCACTCATAACACAAGTGAGTGACGGGCCAAGCAATCGCTAGTGGGTGAGTTGAAGGCTTCTGAGTCTGATGCATGTTCCGACTCTGAGTCAGAACCAGACAAGGGGAATTACAAAGGGCAGTAGATCATTGCCGCGGAGCCTAGCGTCACTGTGGAAACCACCAAGATCCAAAAGAGGGGGAACACCTATTCCACTCACAGATGTGAGTGAAGGGTTCTCCACTACAGTTCATTATTGACAGTAGAAGCCAAAAGAACCTCATTTCAGCAGAGGTCGTGAAGCGGCTGAGCCTACTAACTACAACACATCCACAATCATACACCATCGGGTGGCTTCACCAAGTACGTGATATTTGAGTCAGCTAATAGTGTCGCCTTCCCTACAGCATCAAGCCCTTTATGGATGAGGTATTGTGTGATGTGATGTTGCTCCTCTTGAAGTGTGTGATGTATTATTAGGTCAACCATACTTCTGGAAGCGTTATGCTATATATGAGTCTATACCTCACTTTGTTATTATTTCTTTGGGTACTAAGTTATACAGGATACCGGAGGTAGCCACATCCATGGCCCCCAGTAGGGGTTCCTCCGAGTAGCAGAAGCAGGTGGATGCGGTCGTGGAAGAATATAGGGACATCTTCTCCTCATCCACATGGGTACCCTTGCATTGTCAGGTCAAGCATCCATCGATCTGACTCCTAGAGCATCACTACCCAACGGGCCTATATATCGTCGCTCCATTCTAGAAAATGAAGATATCAAGCAAAAAATCTAGGAGTTGCTTCAAAAAGGGCACATCCGACCAAGCTCCTCACCTTGTGGGAGCCCGATTGTACTTGTACAGAAGAAGGATGGGACTTGGAGGCTCTGGATTGATTATCAGGCACTAAACAAAATCATTGTCAGTAATAAGTATCCAATCCCACTAATTGATGACCTACCGGACCAACTCAAGGGGGCCAAGTATTTTAGTAAGATCAATCTGAAGTCTGGTTATCACCAAGTTCTAATAGAGCCCATGGATGTATGGAAGACTGCCTTTAAATCGAAGGAAGGCCTTTTTTAATGGTTGGTTATGCCCTTAGGGTTGACAAACACCTCTACCACTTTTATGAGGCTAGTGGATGATAGTTTGTGGTCATTCACCAACTCATTCATGGTGGTTTATCTGGACGACATCCTCATCTTCAGCAAGAGTTGGGAAGAACACTTACAACACATTCGGCAGGTCCTTCAAACCCTTCCACAGCACAAACAGTGTGCAAACTTAGAGAAATTCACCTTTGGCATGAGCCAAGTCCAATACTTGGGTTACATTATAGATGAGCATGGTGTGCATGTGGACTCGACCAAGATCCAAGTCATTCGGGATTGGCTAGTCCCGACCACTCTAACAGAGCTTCGCAACTTTTTGGGTCTTGCAAATTTTTATCGGAGGTTCATGTTGGGATTCTTCCAAGTTACTTGGTTGTTGAGTCATATTAATAAGGGCGAGGCAAAATAAAAGCTATCCTAGTTCGAGTCCCAATAGAAGGCATTCATTGAGTTGAAGCACCGCCTCTGCTTGCACCGGTACTCACACTGCCAGACCTGTAGCAGCCATTCGAAATCAAGACAGACGCCTCAGACTATGTTTCTGGTGCAGTCCTCACCCAATACGAGCATCCAGTGGCCTATCATAGTGAGAAAATTTCTGATACAATTCGGAAGTCCCCCACCTAGATAAAGAGATGTATTCCATCGTTCAGGCTTGCCAACAGTGGAAGCACTACATTCTGGGGAAGGAGATAGTCATCCACTCTGATCACTGACCTCGTTAGTTTATATAGACATGGGGGAAGTTGTAGAACAATCGCCATCATAAATGGTCTACATATCTGCAACAATTTCACTTGAACATTAAATACAAAAATGGTAGCACCAATCATGTTGCGGATTGCCTTAGCCGACCCCTAGTTGCATCACTGACTATTGTTCTCAAATCATGTGGTCACGAGACCTTTGGATGGCTACAACTATACAAAAATGATCCAAAGTTTGCCTCCACATACCAGATGCTAGTAGATGGAAAACAAGTTCCTGATTTCGACCTCCAGGACTCATTATTATGCTACCTGGGACACATTTGTGTTCCCTCAAGCGAGCGTGCCAAGCTCATTTGGGAGGCACACTACAGTCAGGTAGCAGGACACTTAGGCATTGAGAAAATTGTGGTTGTATTACAAAACAACTTTTATTGGCCCAAACTCCGACTGGATGTTGGGAAATATATCAGATCCTACATTGCCTGCACCATCGCCAATCCAACCATCAAGAAGCAAGGCCTGTACACTCCTTTGCTTACTCCCAACCAGTTGTTGGAATCCATCTCCATGGATTATATGTTGAGCCTCCCTTCTACGAAGCATGGTAATGACTGTGTATTTGTGGTCGTGGACAGATTTTCTAAGATGGTTATATTGGCGAGCGGCAAGAAGAGTATCATAGCAAAGGACACTGCCAAACTCTTCCCTGAATGAGTATGGGTACATTTTGGGATCTAAGAGACCATTATATCAAATTGGGATAGCAGGTTCCTGAGCACATTCTGGTCAATCCTCTGGACACGATTGGACACCAATCTCACAAAATCGACTGCCTTCCATCCTCAAACTGATGGCCAAACGGAGGTCGTCAATATGATTATAGTGCACATACTCCACATGTACAACTCCAAGCATCCTCGAACTTGGGATGAGAGTCTTTCATATGTTCAACACAATTATAATAGAGCTCTCCACAGCTTGGCT
The DNA here is from genome assembly GCA_031772625.1 of Pinus tabuliformis. NCBI lineage: Eukaryota > Viridiplantae > Streptophyta > Pinopsida > Pinales > Pinaceae > Pinus > Pinus tabuliformis. The sequence goes on along the minus strand of CM062805.1, from coordinate 912,543,810 downwards.
CGTCACAGTCCCTTTCAAGTGGGTCTCGGATTTAACCCATTGTGTCTGATTGATGTTGCCATGCCTCATGCAACTCCACAGACAGAATCCATAAAGTGACCAAATTATTGAACACATCCGCTAGTAGGTCCATGACATTCTTGAGAAATCAAATGCCAAGTACAAGAAATGACATGATCAACATTGGGTGCCACACAAGTTTCAAGTGGGCGACAAAGTCTGGTTGCATTTGCAGAAGGAACGCCTTACTGAAGCCTATCAAAAACTCAGACCACTCCGATATGGTCCTTACACCATTACCAAGGTTTTGGGGGAAAATGCATTTGAGCTCAGCAATCCCCCATTCCTTGTCCTACACCCAGTGTTCAATGTGGACCACCTTCGACCATACATCCCACCATTATTGGACATATCAGACATTGCAGAATAACTCACACCTACAAAGTTGAATCCAAGCTACATGGAACAATCCACAACTGGTCGAATCATGGACACACATATCAAGAACACCTAAAAACAAAGGATCCCACTATATCGAGTTGTCAAAGCATGCCAACTCCTTCACCATGGCAAGTGGCTCACCAGGGACCAAGTTCAGCAGATGTTTCCTTGTCTCATGGAGGACCTCAACGCAATGGGGACCATTGCTTCCTAAGGGGGGAGGAATGATCCAGGTTGAGATTGGTGGCCACCCGCCTATTCCACTTGGACCCCCACCACTCTTTCTTTCAGTTTTTCAGTTTCCTTAATTGTAGCATAGTTTACTATTTTTGGCAGTTTTTCGAGTCCTGAACTTCCAGAGTCGTTTTGAGGCCCTAAACGACGTTTGTTTCTGGAAAATCATTGACATATGAGTTTACAACTCAATATTCTCTATAAATAATTGTATTCCTTGGATAGATATTTCTAACGAGGTATCATGTGCGTCAAACGAAGATGGTATTATTTTTCTTCTTCTTCTTCTTCTTTATTTTTTTTTTTCTTTTTTCTTATTTTTTTTTTTCTTTTTTTTTTATTATGTTTAGGGTTTTCCATTGTATTTCTCAAAAATAAATGGGCCTTTGAGCCTCATTGTAACACAGTTCAGAGGCATGTAGTCGCCATATCTCTTCTCAGAGATAAGTTACCATTGCCCGAGCTAGTCTTATTTCCATTTTGTTTGTAAGCATATTTCAGTATCTGATATGAATGAAATGAAGTGTTAGTTCTGCTGCATCTCTATATTTATGGTGATATTTGTAATTTTTTGTGTTCCTGTTTAAATTCGGATCATTTGAACATTAGTTATCAAACTTTTTTTGTAGTATTCACCTCCATTATTTGATCTGAGACACTTAAAATTATTTCATGTTTCATTATCAACCAACGCTTTCCATTTCTTGAAAGTATCAAATACATCATATTTATCTTGAATACAATAAATCCATGTTTACCAAGTTGCATCATCAATAAAAGTAACATAATAGCGAGATCCACCAAGAGATGACACCTGAGAAGGTCCCCATACAACTATATACATAAGCTCTATTTTTTCGCTCCTCTTTTCCTTCCCAACTCTAATAAATCCGACTCTCTTATGTTTTCCATAAACACAATTTTCACATAAATCCAAATCAACGTGCTTCAGACCCGGCAATAAATTTCTTGAGTGAATAATTTGCATCCCCTTCTCACTCATGTGCCCGAGCCTATGATGCCAAAGTGTTATATATGCTCTTGTGGAGGTTAAAGTATTAAGATAATTAGAAATACTATTGCATAAATACAATGTACCAACCTTTTATCCTTATTTTATTATTAGGGCTCCTTTAGTGAGCTACCAGGTTTTGTCTGTAAAAGTAGTTACATAGCCTTCACCTCCCAACTACCCTGCTGAAATTAGATTTTTCTTTAGATCTGGAACATGAGTTACCTCCTTAAATATTCATTGGTTTCCAATCTGTTGCTTTATAAAAACCTTACCCATTCCAACAATTTCACAGGGTTTATCATCACCTAGACGAACCTTTCTAAAATCTCCTTGAACATAGTCATGAAAATGTTTCTTATCAGGTGTGGCATGGAATGAGGCCCCTAAATATACCACTCAGGCATCAATAATATTCTCTAATGAATGAATCAAATAATCTTGTAACACATAACATATCATATTCACTTCATGATTGTTCTCTTGTTGTCCATCTCCTTTTCCCTTCCGATATTTGCAGTCTTTCTTCAGGTGTCCTTTCTTCCCACATTTCCAGCATATCTACCTTGTCTTGACTTATTGCAATTTCTTGGGATCCTTCCTCTTTCCATTTTTATTCCCCTAGTATATTCAGTCAAAGCATTACTTGATGTCTCACCAGAGCTTTTCCGTCACATTTCCTCGCTAAGGATGGCACAACCAACATCATTAAACTTTAAAGTACTAGATCCAGAGACAGAGTTACTAATGGCCATAACTAAACCATTCCAAGTTTTTGGTAATGAGCATAGAAACATTAGAGACCTAATTTCATCATCAAAATTTACCCCTAAAGAACTTAATTAAAGGTAATCGTATTAAACCCATTTAAATGATCAACAACAAATCCACCTTCTGACATCTTCATATTAAATAAACACTTCATAAGAAATACCTTATTTGAGGTTGAGGGTTTTTCATATAGTTTCACCAAGGCCCTCATTAGACCTTTCATTGTTGTTTCCTTCAAAATATTGAAGGCTACCAACGCTACCAGGAACAACCGTATTGTTCCTAATGCTTTTCTGTCAAGAATCTCCCATTCTTCATCTAACATACTCGTCAACTTCTTTGTCTTTCTGCTCAATGGTACGTACATATCTTTTTTATATAGATAATATCTCATATGCATCTTCCACAACTAGTAGTTTTCGCCATTAAAATTCTCGACCCTAAACCTACCATCTTCTTCCATTGCTCCCACTCAAACCAGGAACCATTCTCTCCTGTGAGTTTATCAACCAAATAAACCTTCAACTGATACTATTTGTTAGAAATTATTTAACAGAGCAACATAACACATAGAATATTGTAGAAAATAAGAGACAGAAACACATAAATAAGAGAGACACATATATATGTGGTTCACTCAATTTGGGCTACATCCACGGAGAAACAACCAGTCCTTCCTTTATATTATCCAGCAAAATGAAGAGATACAACGTACAACAGATCCACTGTAATTTCCTCTTCGCTCACATAGAGTATCCTCTTTCTTCCTCGCTCAGAACAATAATACACATCCACAATACAATTCCCTCATATAAACCGAGGGGTTGTCTTCTAGGGAAAAAAAACCTAAATTAACATAATTTATACCATCATATCATCTACCTAATGAATGGCCCATATTGTTTATGAAATAAAAATATTTTACAATGCAATTTTTCATCTATTTTTAGCTTCGGGGGTGTTTCCCCTAAACCCCCACTAGGGCGGGTCTCCAAACATGTAATCGCTCCCCCTAGACCCCCCAGACAGTAATAGTGGAGGGACAATCCCCCTCACAACCCCCCTGTCATGGATTGGGATCCAAATGCGACTGAAATAAGACCTCTGAATCAGGAAGATAATCAAGCCCCACATCTAACATAGGCAAGTATTCGGCTCCTCTATTACCAAAATGAGTGTAGAGGGCTTAAAAAATCAAAGCCTAGGGTTTTAAACCTATAATTCAATGCAAATAATCCCATGGACCCTAGTTTTGGGTTTGGGACACAATAGTTGGTCTCATGAGTCTCCTGGTGGTGAAATAACATATTATTGCTCCAAGGTTAAGGGCTCTGAGGATGGTGCTAGCCCTCCCATGTCTCAAGGGGTGAGACAAACCTCATCTAGGACTTCGATCAATTTCCAAATCATGTGATCACTGCTAAGGCAGTCGGGGCATGTTGGTCCAAGTGCATCATCTCGTAAATAATTTGGGGCAAAGTGAAAATCTATTGAGGTGTTAGGGTGCCCATGGATATGAATGACATTTTGCAAGTGACATGAGTCCCATGGATCTCAACGCTTCACTTGTAGGGCATCATATGCTCCTCTAGTGGGCTTGAGTCCCAAATAAGTTTCCCAACCCATTATAAAAATGACCTGCCAATTAAAAACAATATACAGTGTCGTGTCTTCATCATTAGGTACAATAATCATTAGTCATCTTAGTGAACCAAGATTGTTATTAAAGGGAAAAATGAAACTTCATACAAGGTTTCCCTTCCAAATTTGGGGCTTTGATCACGTAGTAGCTTACCTCCCTATTTAGGAGTGTTTAATGGATGACACTATTAGGTGTTTCTATCCCCTAAGGGGAAAGGCAAATCCCTAACACATCATTTAGTCAATAGGCGTCATGTGAATAATGATGGAATGAAGGGGAAAAGGGGTATTATGTCCAAATTCCGTGGTCAAAGGGGTAGAAATGATGTGGAATTCCACATTTTGGGAGTACATATGTGAGGAGGGAGAAATCGTGGATACATGAGTACCCCCGAACTTTCTTTGTCCATGCCTCCTATTTGTCTTTTTCTTTTTCTTGATATTTCTCTGTATTGTTGCCCAAAGCTCTAGGAAATGAGAGCATGCTTTGAATGATGTTTAGTAGTTGTTACCCCTTTAGTGGTGGCATAGTTCATTGCCCACCAAGGGTTGAAACATGAAAGTGTTCCTTTCCATGATGTGGTAGGAAAACATTGGCCCGAGGAACCAAGTGATGGCCATAATGGTAGGGGGTAGAGCTCGTGCATGGCTTTTTACCATGTGATAATTTTAATGTCTTGACCATATTTTACGTTTTATAATTTTATTTATTTTATTTCTTTCCTATGGCCATGGTATACTCTTTCCTTTTCTTTTAGATACATGAACCTCCTGGGGAAAAATTTCGAGGCTCGACCCAGATATGTAGAAAAGGAGATGGGTTGTGCTAAATCCCAGTGGACTAATGGTAAGGTGGACCTGGAGATGGGAGATGGAGTATAGGGCTCGTAATGCATAGAGGGAAGTGATAAGTATGGAATGGGGAAAATGGGACAACGTTATCTCAATAACGGTTTCCCAAGTAGTGCCCTTCCTAAATCCAAGGGCCAATAAGGGAGGTCCCACTAGACTAGGATTGAATATTAACCCCCCATTTAAGGTGAGGGAACAAAACCATCATCAAAACCCTTTTTTCTTTCAAGTAACCTCATAATCCATGACAAATTCCCAAATGAAAAACAAAAAAAAATCACTTGATTGCATAATGAATAAAGTACCTTATGGATCAGATGCCCACCTTCCAACATGTTCTCTTGACAAATGGGCGAGGACACATACAATTGATGTATGTGGCAGAGATAAGAATGGAAAATCACATCAGCTATTCAATGGCTATCAGGGGCTCTTAGCTACAACTTGAAAGAGATGACCATAAGAAAGATTATCTTATGGGGTCACCCACATTTGGTGCATAACATTTTGATCCAACCAGGACATGAGCTCACAGTAAAGATCATGATCCACGTACTCGAACAGGAAGTTCACAAGAACTCCATAAATCTCCTAGGACCATGGACCTATGTCTTGCACATCACAATATAACTATTTGTGAGCATGTCCACTAGGCGTACTTTTATCGCCCATGTTTTTCATTAAATAATAAACCACATGGAAAAGTAAATATCTCCTAGGTGGAATCTAATCTAGCATAATGGCATGATATGATGATATTAGTTATGTAAAAGAAACATGTAATGCACCTACATTACCATGCAATGTGAACATTTAATGCATGAGCTAAGTATAGTCATATATCTAATGTAACCAACATCTTATTGCATCAATATACAATAACTTTCCTTTATGACCATCATGAGGAAGGACACATAAATATCACATTTTCCATTGCAATATTTTCTTGATGAATGATAAGGGTGGGAGGTGGGAACATATGAGGACCATGTATAAAGGGTCTTGGATGAGGAGGGAAAATAAAAATCCAACTTGCGCCACATTTCTTGCAACGAAAGAATTTGGAAAACTCAATGATCAAGCTCAGGAATATCCTCCTTATGACATGAAGAGATAGATGGATCATACATATCCACACTCACATCATCCCGATTATCAAGGGAAAAACATGGTGTGCTACAATCATCATATCCTAGGAAGAACCACAACCCCCTTTCAAGGCATTAGGGAGGATCCTCAATTTCATGGCTCCTAATAGATTCATTAAGAGGAGCATCAAGTTCTTCTTTGCTACCAATGACAACATGATCATTTGATTGATAATTATCATTATGAAGCATATAAATAGGCCTTTCCAGAGGGCCATTTCTCGTCATGGAAACTTTCATAAGGTTCGTATTTGGAGTTGCCAAGGTGAACTTGAAAACCCTTGAAGATGCTTGCTTCACCTTACAGCCATTAAATTTGAGTCTTAATGAATAACATGGGCTTTGTTCTTCCAATGGAGCCACCAGAAATTATTTATATTGTTTAGCGATGAAACACATGCTTTGTGTCCCTAGTAATGGTGCCATAAATGTTGCCATAAAATCTAGCAGGCCTTGGAGAAGGAAACCCTACAAGACAAAAGCTAGATAAAGTGCTAACAATGGGTTGGAGGCCCAATGTCACCTTAGTCAAAACCTCCTGCTCTTTATGGATTTTCACTGATGGGAGGAGTACCAATAAGAGATGAAGATATCAATTCTATAATATATAGGTTGTACATAAGGTATAAGATGATCTCACTAGGGCTCATTTGAGAGAGGTACACAAAATAACTTCAAAAGGATTCTTTAAAGAAGCAATTCACTCTAAATGAAAATACCTAGAAAAGGGAGGTACAAGACCTAAGGTTTGATGTATTTGATGATAATGGGAGTTCCAAAGGTCAAAATCAAGGAGAAAAGGTTTATATCATGGATTTCAACAAGATCAAGGCTCATGAAGCCTTCAAATAAGTCCTCAAGTTGAGAGAATAAAACTAGGGTTTCCCTCTTGTTGATTTATGTAGCTTTGGAGGTACTTCCATACCCTAGGGTACAAGGTTTTAGAGAAATTTTACCCACATGAGCTTTGTGGAAAAGCGTAACCAAGTAGTGGGTTTTGCACCCAAAGTTGTGGGCGTGAAACCAAGAGGATTTTTTATGATTTGACCATTATTATAAGTGTAGCGCCCTTAATGGAGGAAGGGACAACTAAGGCATGTTGGCATTATGAGACAAGTGTTGTCCTTGATGGCAAATCACACTGATAACAAATCATAGTGCAGAAGGATAGCAGCAAGGAATTGATGATCAGTCTACAAGTATGAAGAAAAATATATACACGCTGGTTCACTATATACCAAGTCGCGTATACAAGCAGGTTCACTATATACCAAGTCGCGTATACGCAGGTTCGCTATATACCAAGTCGCGTGTACACGCTGGTTGGCTTCAGTAAAAGCGCGTGTATGTGGAAAACTTATCTTTGGTCCACGACGGTTATTCCTTGGAAGTTGTGCCTATGGTTTTGGACCTTGGTGTCTCGACGGACGTGTTGATCCCTAGTTTTGAAGATGATGGTATTGGATTTCTATGGTTTTGGCTCTTGGTATTGAAAAAGGCCTAAGGCTATATAAGGAGAAGGAAATCATTAGGCAAGTGTATCTGAAAAGTCTTGAATATCTGATGAAGTATTAGATCCAGTACGCAGGTTATTGGTTGATGATGTATTGCTTGATCTAAGCTAAGGAGAGATCTCATCGGTTGATGGAGAACAAGATCTAAGGAGTGATCGGGATCAAATGGTTTGAAATGAACTATCTTTATATGGTTGATTATGCATATTTCTAGATCTGCATACTGACGCAATGTTATGTTCTGGGTATAACTGATATCTGGTACAGCTGCAAGTTATGAAAAAATCTTTTTAGATCTGCACGCAGGTTGTCTTCGGTAAAACCGCGTGTATACGCGGGTTGCCTTCATTGAAGTAGTGTATATCTTTTGGAGCTTGATTTTTGGGTTGCAGCTGGGTCTGACTGTTATTGCAGAGTTCTGTAGTCTGCTCTGTGTTCTGGTGACTGGGTTTGACAGGGTTTCAGTGGTTCAGTGATTGTTGGTTGTTTTGTAATCTGATATGAAAGTTGAATGAATTGTGGTATTCAGATTGTAATGTTGTGCTTCAGGAATATCCAGTCTGAAAATGTATGAAAAGTGGTACCTGAAGGAAAGAAGATTGTAGGCAAAGGGGGTTGGAGCTCCCTTCCAAGGAAGTTTGGAGAACGAGAGAAGGTTGAAGCCTTCTGCAGGTTGTAGCCTGCGTACTGGTATAAGGCTGCACCAGTACAAAAGATTGTAAACTGAAGTTCTTATTAAAGAAAGATAGAGACGACTTGCAGCAGGTGGTTTTCACCCACATTGGGTTTCCACCTTATATCATGGTGTTCATGTTTGTGGCTTTTGTGTGATGATCTGTTCTATTATACTGCATCTGTTTACTCTTAATATGGTGAATAATGACCTGATGCACTTAACTGAAGATAAACTAACTGAATTATAAGTTTTCTGGTTATACGCTGTTTTCTTTAGACACAGTAGCGTGTACACGCTGGTTCACTTAACTGAAGTAGCGTATATGTTTCTGAGCATTGAAAAAGTTTTATTAATCTGATAATACTGATTCACCCCCCCCCTCTCAGTATTATTTCCAACAATTGGTATCAGAGCAGGTCCTTCAGAGAAGCTTGATCGCTTGAAGGTAGATCGTTCATCATGATCAACTACGAGAGAGAAGCATCAATCAGGCCACCGGTTTTTGATGGGACAAACTTCAATTATTGGAAGGTAAGAGTTACTGCCTATCTTCATTCTCTTGGTACAGAAGTTTGGGACATCGTAGAAACAGGCTACGCTTTTCCTTCAGCTACTCCTACAGATGCAGCTGAGAAAAAGAAGTATGAAACAAATGCGAAAGTAGTCAGTACCCTATTAGGATGTATATCCCAAACGGAATTCATGAAGGTAATGCACTACAAATATGCAAAAGAGATATGGGACAAAATTGTCACGAGCTATGAAGGAGATGAACAGGTAAAGCGTGCTAAACTTCAAACTCTCAGGATTCAGTATGAGACTCTCAAGATGTATAATGATGAAAGTGTGGCTAACTATTTTCTTCGGGTAGATGAGATTGTTAATTGTATGAAAAATTTGGGTGAAGAAATGAAAGAGGCTACAGTGGTTGAAAAGGTTCTAAGATCATTGTCCCCCAAGTTTGAATCTAAAGTATCTGCAATAGAAGAAAAGGAAAATCTACGAATTATTACTATGTCTCAGCTACATGGAATTCTAACTGCTTATGAAATGAGAAAGGGAGGTCCATCAGACAAAAGAGAAGCTGCTTTCAAGGCATCAGGCAAAGAAGATTATTATGAAGCAAGCCACGTCCCAGAAGAAGAGGAAGAAGAATCAAATTTTGTCAGAAATCTTCAAAGGGGTTCTGGAAGGTTCAGAGGTAAGTTACCTTTTAAATGCTTTGCTTGTGGAAGAGTAGGTCATTATGCTGCAAAATGTCCTTATAAGGATAAAGGAAAGGAACCTGCTAGATGGAACAAGAAACAGAGTGCAAATAAGAAAAGCTACTACACTCATGAAGATAGTGATGGTCTATCGAATAGTGATGAAGATGAACGAGGTAATGAATATAAGTTGTTAATGGCATTTGAAGATGATGATTATATGGATGCTATAGATGTGGATAACCTTTATGATGAAATTACTAGACTCGAGAGATGTATAGAAGAAAAGAATATGATCATTGATACTCTACAATTTCAAATTGATGAAAAGGAAAAACATCTTGAAAAACTAGAAGGTGAAATTGTTGGTCTTAGAAAAGAGATTGAGAAAACAAAAGCTATTAATCTTAAATTTGTTAAAGGATCTGAAACCTTGGATGAGATTATCAATGTGCAACGATCTCCTCTGATCAAGACAGGTCTTGGATATAATGGAGAAACATCTCAAGCCTCTACCTCTAAAAGTTATCTTGATGCAGCAAGGAAAAGCGAGCAAAGGCCAAATAAAAGTAATCAGGTGAATCAGGGACAGTTTACCTCAAGAACAAATAAAGACCATCAAGAAATTTGGGGACAAACTGCCTTAAGGACAAACAGAAGCTACAATCAGCCACAGGTAAAATCTTCCCAATTTTCTCCAAGAATAAATAGAAGCTACAATCGGTTGGATGATAGATCTGATTATCGCAGAAGTTTCTTTAATGGCCAATGCTTTTCTTGCCATAACTTCGGTCACAAAGCAGCTCAATGTGTTGCATACAAGACAATCATGACTAGAGAAGCTCAAAAGCAAGGGAGAATGACTGAAACCATGAAAAGGACTTATAACAACTTTTCGGTTCTTGAAAATGAAGTTGAATGCTCTATTTGTAATAACTTTGGTCATGAAGACTCTGAATGCAGGAGCAGGTTCCGGAAGACAATTCAGAAGGAGCAAAACTGAAATGTCAGAACATGGAGAATAAAGGAACCACAACCAGAAAGATGTGGGATAGCCTTTTATGCAGAAGGTCAAGAAAGTCTATGGTACATTGACAGCGGATGTTCGAAGCATATGACAGGGGACAAAGAAAAGCTTGAGTCATATACCGCATTAGAAAAGGGGAAGAAAGTTTCTTTTGGAAACGATATCTCTGCAGCCATAAAAGGAAAAGGTGTGGCTCCATTGAAAGAGAAGGTCAAAGCTGGAAATGTTTTGTATGTTGATGGATTGAAGCATAATCTTCTGAGTGTCAGTCAGATGTGCGATCAAGGAACAAAGGTAATATTTAGATCAAATGGATGTTGTGTTCGTAATCTTGATACAGGTAAAACAGTGATCAAAGGAAGAAGGACTCCAAATAACCTATACATATTTGAAGAAGGACCACAACAATGCTATTTGAGCAAGGATGATGAACACTGGCTATGGCATCGAAGGTTGGGGCATCTAAGCTTTTCACAAATAAGGAAAGCATGCAAATATCAGGCAGTTCGTTGTCTTCCAGATATCAAAATTCCAGACAACACTATATGCAAATCTTGTCAGTTTGGGAAGCAAACCAGAACTAACTTTCCAAAGAAGGAAGGATCAGCCAGCATACCTCTTGAGCTAGTCCATACAGATGTATGCGGTCCATTTAGGAAAAGGACACCTCGAGGAGAAGAATATTTGATATTATTCATTGACGATTTCTCCAGGTTTGTCTGGTTAGGGCTTATGAAGCATTCGAAAAATTCAAATCCTTCAAAGCCTTGGTTGAAAATGAATCAGGACACAAAATTAAGTGCCTCAGATCTGACAAAGGTGGGGACTTTACCTCAAACGAATTTTTCGATTTCTGTGAAGAACATGGGATAAGAAGAGAATTCTCTACAGCTAGAACTCCTCAGCAAAATGGGGTGGTGGAAAGAATGAACAGAACAATCCAACAAATGGCTCGTGCTATGCTTGATGAATCAGGTACTCCCGCAACTTTCTGGGGTGAAGCTGCACATGCTGCGGTTATTATTCTTAACAAAACAAATGTCCGAGTAAACAGCACTCAAACACCTCATGAGCTCTGGAGTGGTGAGACTCCTTCGGTGAAGCACTTCAAAATATTTGGGAGCAAATGTTATATTAAGAATACTGATGAGCAACTTGGCAAACTTGAACCAAGAGCAGATGAAGGCATTCTTCTTGGTTATTCTCCACATAGCAAAGCATACAAGTGCTACAATAAAATACTTGGCAGAATTGTTGACAGCATTGATGTAGTGGTTGATGAGAAGGGATATATTCCTAGGCAAGTTCATCATGAAGACATTGAAGAAGATGAAGGCTACACTCAAAGGCAGAATGATGAAGAAGAAGAACCTCAAGAAGAACCAGAGGAGCAGGCAAGAATAGAAGAGAAGACTCCATCCAGATATGTTCAAAAGAATCATCCAGAATCTCAGATTGTGGGGCAGAAAGAAGCAGGAATACAAACAAGAAGAAGAATTGCAGAAGCTTCAAGCTATTTGGCATTACTCTCTTCCACTGAACCACAAAATGTGAAAGAGGCATGCAAAGATGAATGTTGGGTCAAAGCAATGGATGAAGAACTTGAGCAGATTGAAAAGAACAACACTTGGGAACTGGTTCCTAGACCAAAAGATAAGAATGTCATAGGGACAAAATGGGTCTTCAAGAATAAATTGAATGAAAATGGAGAAGTAATTAGAAACAAGGCCAGACTTGTTTGTAAAGGGTATGCGCAGCAAGAAGGGATAGATTTTGAAGAGACCTTTGCTCCTGTAGCAAGACTTGAGGCCATCCGAATGTTCCTTGCTCTCTCAAGCTTTCAAAACTTCAAGGTATTTCAAATGGACGTGAAATCAGCCTTTCTGAATGGAGACTTAGAAGAAGAAGTATATATTGAGCAGCCAGATGGTTTCATTCTTGGGAATGATCCAAACCTTGTATGCAAATTAAAAAAGGCTCTCTATGGTCTCAAACAAGCTCCAAGGGCTTGGTACTATCGATTGGACAAATATCTTCACCAACAAGGCTTTTCAAAAGGATAAGCAGATAGCAATCTCTATATAAAAATTGAAAATAACAAATTGCTAATACTTGTTGTTTATGTAGATGATATTATCTTTGGCAGCAATGAAGAGACTATGAGTCAAAACTTTGCCTTGGTTATGCAGAAAGAATTCGAAATGTCACTACTTGGAGAATTGACATACTTTCTTGGATTGCAAATCCAACAAAATGAAGGAGGCATCTTCTTGTCTCAAACCAAGTACCTCAAGCAGATCTTGAAGAAGTATGACATGGAAGATTCAAAGCCAGTATGTACACCCATGGTTACAGGATGCAGCCTCAGTGCAAATGATGAATCAGCAGCAGTTCATCAACCAACTTATAGATCCATGATTGGGAGTTTGCTTTATTTGACAGGTACCCGACCAGACATCATGCATGCAGTCGGAATAGTTGGGAGATTTCAGGCAAATCCAAAGGAGACTCATCTTCAGGCAGTGAAGAGAATCTTCAAATATCTTCAAGGGACACAAAATTATGGATTATGGTATCCTAGAGATACAGATCTCACACTTCATGCTTATACAGATGCAGATTGGGCCGGAAGCGTGGATGACAGGAAGAGCACAAGTGGTGGTGCATTCTTTATGGGCTCCAGATTAGTATCTTGGTTCAGCAAGAAACAGAGTTCGATTGCCTTATCTACAGCTGAAGCAGAATATGTGGCTGCGGCATCTTGTTGCACACAACTTCTTTGGATGATGCAGACCTTGCAGGATTTTCAAATCACTTGCACTTCACCAGTCTCTATCTTATGTGATAATACAAGTGCAATCAGCATTTCAAAGAATCCAGTCATGCACTCAAAGACCAAGCACATACCAATCAAGTACCATTTTCTTCGGGAACAAGTGCTTGAGCAGAAGGTCAAGTTGGAGTATGTTCCTTCTAAGGAACAAGTTGCTGATATTCTCACGAAACCACTGCCCAGGGAAACTTTTGAATATCTCAGACAAAAGCTGGGAGTAGTTGATGCTTCATCCTGCTGTTGAAGCTTGTCTGTTCTACAGAAAATTTGGTATACGCAAGTTACGTAAGGGATATCCACGTATATACGCCAATTTATGCTGGGAAAGTCGCGTGTATGGTGTACGCGTGTTGCAGAAAGCATATCCGTGTGCATACGCTGTTTTCTGCAGGAGAAGTCGCGTATATGGAGTTCTGAACAACAAGGGCAGACTCCGGTCGGAGAAGGTCTGAGATGGGTATGCCAGAATTCTTCAGGCACAGGTTCAGGGGGAGCTTCAGGCACAGGTTCAGGGGGAGCAGCAGGCACATGTTCAGGGGGAGCAGATTAAAGTCTCATAAAGCATTGTTGGCATTTAGATGCTTTTGGTTCTAGTACACAACTATTGTTGGTTTCAGGAGAAGGAGCTCAGAAGGAAATCTTGGTTGCTGATCTAAAAGATGTGTATCAGATGCTGCTTGTGACTTTCATAAGTCTTGGTCTAGATTTGTTGTCTCTATGTCATGTATCTCTTCTGTGATATCTCTTTTATGGTGTCAAGGTCATGTAACGGCCTATGTTGGTTTCCCCACTATGCCTGGGATGAATGATGTAATATAATTGGTTGTTTCTGATGTATCCCCTCTTGGTTGGGAGTATAGATGTATGTATTGAGTCTTTTGGTAATAGGAAGGTCCCTTATGGTGTATAAGTCTTCGTTCCTTTGAAGAACATATTTTGCAGATCTTGCCTACAGTCAGAGGAAGCATGTTTCAGCACAGCCAAGCAAAGATATCAGCATGTACTCAGGGGGAGCACAACCCTTTGCCCTTGATGACAAAGGGGGAGAGTGATTTGATTTGGTGTTGTTGCCATCAAGTCCAAAGGGGGAGATTGTTGGCATTATGAGACAAGTGTTGTCCTTGATGGCAAATCACACTGATAACAAATCATAGTGTAGAAGGATAGCAGCAAGGAATTGATGATCAGTCTACAAGTATGAAGAAAAATATATACACGCTAGTTCACTATATACCAAGTCGCGTATACAAGCAGGTTCACTATATACCAAGTCGCGTATACGCAGGTTCGCTATATACCAAGTCGCGTGTGCACGCTGGTTGGCTTCAGTAAAAGCGCGTGTATGTGGAAAACTTATCTTTGGTCCACGACAGTTATTCCTTGGAAGTTGTGCCTATGGTTTTGGACCTTGGTGTCTCGACGGACGTGTTGATCCCTAGTTTTGAAGATGATGGTATTGGATTTCTATGGTTTTGGCTCTTGGTATTGAACAAGGCCTAAGGCTATATAAGGAGAAGGAAATCATTAGGCAAGTGTATCTGAAAAGTCTTGAATATCTGATGAAGTATTAGATCCAGTACGCAGGTTATTGGTTGATGATGTATTGCTTGATCTAAGCTAAGGAGAGATCTCATCGGTTGATGGAGAGCAAGATCTAAGGAGTGATCGGGATCAAATGGTTTGAAATGAACTATCTTTATATGGTTGATTATGCGTATTTCTAGATCTGCATACTGACGCAATGTTATGTTCTGGGTATAACTGATATCTGGTACAGCTGCAAGTTATGAAAAATTCTTTTTAGATCTGCACACAGGTTGTCTTCGGTAAAACCGCGTGTATACGCGAGTTGCCTTCATTGAAGTAGCGTATATCTTTTGGAGCTTGATTTTTGGGTTGCAGCTGGGTCTGACTGTTATTGCAGAGTTCTGTAGTCTGCTCTGTGTTCTGGTGACTGGGTTTGACAGGGTTTCAGTGGTTCAGTGATTGTTGGTTGTTTTGTAATCTGCTATGAAAGTTGAATGAATTGTGGTATTCAGATTGTAATGTTGTGCTTCAGGAATATCCAGTCTGAAAATGTATGAAAAGTGGTACCTGAAGGAAAGAAGATTGTAGGCCAGCACCTACGTACTAGTATCTTAGCTAGTACAAGAGCAAAGGGGGTTGGAGCTCCCTTCCAAGGAAGTTTGGAGAACGAGAGAAGGTTGAAGCCTTCTGCAGGTTGTAGCCTGCGTACTGGTATAAGGCTGCACCAGTACAAAAGATTGTAAACTGAAGTTCTTATTAAAGAAAGATAGAGACGACTTGCAGCAGGTGGTTTTCACCCACATTGGGTTTCCACCTTATATCATGGTGTTCATGTGTGTGGCTTTTGTGTGATGATCTGTTCTGTTATACTGCATCTGTTTACTCTTAATATGGTGAATAATGACCTGATGCACTTAACTGAAGATAAACTAACTGAATTATAAGTTTTCTGGTTATACGCTGTTTTCTTTAGACACAGTAGCATGTACACGCTGGTTCGCTTAACTGAAGTAGCGTATATGTTTCTGAGCATTGAAAAAGTTTTATTAATCTGATAATACTGATTCACCCCCCCCCCCTCTCAGTATTATTTCCAACAAGGCAGCCATGGAGGCATTGATCAAATGAGAGAAAATACTTTTTATTTATATGTAGTGGGAAAATTGGCAATTTGTTCAAGTCGGCTTGGCTTGAGAAGGGCCCTTTGAAGGGTTAGTCATTGCACCTAGGAGACATATAAATAAGAGAGGAGGTGAACTCATTTGATCACACATCACGTGTAAATACATCATTGGAGATGGAATTCTGAGTAGTCGCAGCCTATAGGAGCACATTCAAGTGAAGGAAGGATGAATTTTTTGTTTCTTTTTTGTGTTTGATTGGGCCAAGTTAGGCAGATATTGGTCGAATGGTTGACGAGAGTTTCAAAGCAAATGTGTGTGTATGGTTTGTGGTGAATTTATCTATGAATAAACCACATAAATTTATGTGCGTGGCAAGAGGCCCAAGCCCTAATCCAGTGATGGTATGTGGTCGTATTACTTAAGAGGGTTATCATTTGTTCCATACTTCCTTGAGTTGCAAAGAGGTCAAATTCAGTGAATAAGTGGGTAGCCTCCAAGCCCTAAATCTATCATCTTTAGAGTAGCGAAGAGGAAAGAAGTGGGTAGTGGTGAAGTCCCTATGTGTTGATGTATTTAAAGGAGCAAAGGAGCAGCTAGTGGGTAGATTGGTATTGGCCAAAGTTCAGTGACACAAAAGGAGTAGTGATCATTAATAGTAGTAGATTGTTGAGCTGCAGATTGGAAGGCAAAGGACCTACCAAACATGTTCAAGGTACCTGGACTGAAAGGGATGTGGAAGCACTACATAAGCAAGTAGGTCAAGTGTACTTTGTTCAAGGTATATTGGTTCTCATAGTTGTTGATACCGATCCCTAGTTGTTGTCTTGTATCAGGGCTGATTGTAAGGGCCATGACCCTTGGTACGAGAGCCCTAAGATTATTATATTAAATATTTGCAATATAACAAAAGTTGGCTTGAAAATTTTGTCTTGTGTACTAGTTGATTCATTGTTGTGTATTTTCCATTGTGCAAAGTAGAAGTGTTGTGGTATTTCAGTGTGTTTGTGATAATGATTTTAGATTCAAACCAAAACCTTGAGTATCATAGAAAAATCAACATGGTATCAAAGCTACTCTGAAGGGCCAGTGAATCAGAGTGTGCACAACATACAACTCAAGAGGAAGTTGGTTCAATTGTTGTTGAAGGACTAATAGAAATGGAAAAGTTGTTTGTTGATCTGTGATTCAAGGATAGGTTGGATGGGTTCTCCAACTATAGTCCTTGGGAGGAAAGGATCAAGTTTGTATTGATGGTGAACAAGATCTATGATATTGCTGACAAGGAGACTGAGAAACCAAATGACCCTAAGAAGTTGGAAGTGTATGAGCAGTTGGATATGAAGGTGAAGTTGATCATCCTAGATGTTGTCAAGGATTAGTTGATACCTCATCTATCAGGGTAGAGCTATGCCCATGAGATGTGGAAAGCTCTTCTAGATATGTTCCAAAATAAGAAAGAGAACTGTCAGGATATGTTCCAAAATAAGAAAGAGAATTGTCAGGATATGTTCCAGAATAAGAATGAGAACCGGTTATTGGAATTGAAGAGCACCAAGATGTTGGATGGTGAAGCAGTGGTGCCTTATCTGACGAGATTGTTTCAGGTCCAAGATGAACTTGGTGCCATCGGTGAGACTATTGTAGATTATGAGATAATGAGGATTTCTTTGAAAGGGTTTACTGGGAAATGGAAGCCCTTCATCAAAGGGATCATTGCTTGAGAGAAGCTACTAGACTAGAACAAGCTGTGGAATGACTTAATTCAGGAGGAACCGTGAGACAAGTGTTGGCATTATGGCTAAAGTGTTGTCCTTGATGGCAACCCATTCAGGTGATAGATCACAGTACTTCAAGTCAGCAGCAGAGATTGATGATCAGCTATCAAATATTGAAGAAAATAAGGGGTACGCAGGTACACCTTACATAAGGTGCGTACACGCAGGTCGGTGTTACATAAAGTGAGTACATACCCGCAGTTATCCCGTTCAGGAGGTGCGTACCCCCAGTGCACACATTTCAAGGCAGAGAAAAGCACACGTGGGGTTTCTTATGTTTAACCTTTGGTATTTAGCCGACGGTTTTGTGTTATTATGGTGTCGGCCCGTGGTATTGATCCTTGATTTAAGGAAAAGCTTTCCTATATAAAGCAAAGGAGATCATTTGGCTTGAGCATGTTTTGTGTTGAATATCTTATGAGGGCTAGATCTGAAATATTATGATCTCTTGGGAGTAATGTCTAGATCTAAATAAGGCGAACCTACTGATGGATTGAGATCTCTTCGGCGCATGTTCAGATCTGTAGATCTGACTGTCTGGGTTATTTCTGAAGTCTTGAAATCATCTATGCCCGAAGGTACGCAGGTACAGTGAAAGAAAAGTGCGTACATAAGCAGGAATGAAGCGTTTCAGGTGCGCCGGTACGCAGGCACAGAAGGGTTTCAGGTGCAGAGGTCCGCAGGCAGTTCAATGGATACAGTGCGTATGTAAGCAGGCGAGCAGTTGAGCAGGGTGCGTACGTAAGCAGGCGAACAGTTGAGCAGGGTGCGTACGTAAGCAGGCGAGCAGTTGAGCAGGGTGCTTACTGTAAGCAGGAAGTACATGGGTGAAGCTGCTTACTTCTCTTAAAATCTCTGTTTATCATTGCTGTGTTCTGGGTTTGGTTCTATTATTGTTGATCTGGTTACTACAGTTGACTGGGTGATTCTCTTATACTTGATGATCATTTGATGCTTATGGATCCAGTTTGAAAATTTATGAAAAGTGGTCCTTGTAAGAAAAGAAGTAGGGGGTTGTAGCTCCCTTCCAGGAGAGACTAGAAAACGAGAGAGAGTTGTAGCTCTCTGCAGGTTGCAGCCTGCGTACTGGTAAAGGACTGCACCAGTACAAAACCATTGTAAAAGGAGTTTCTAATTTGAAAGAAGATAGAGACATATTGCAGCAGGTGGTTTTCACCCACATTGGGTTTTCACCTTACATCTTGTGTTCTTTGGTGTGACTATCTGTTTTCTTTGTTCATGCTCATTATTTTATGGTACTGACATGCAAAACTAATTCAAAAGAACAAATAAGGAAGATTTATTAAAAGAATTAGATAATACTGATTCACCCCCCCTCTCAGTATTATTTCCAACAATTGGTATCAGAGCAGGTCCTTCAGAGAAGCTTGATCGCTTGAAGGTAGATCGTTCATCATGAGCAACTACGAGAGAGAAGCTCAATCAGGCCACCAGTTTTTGATGGGACAAACTTCAATTATTGGAAGGTAAGAGTTACTGCCTATCTTCAATCTCTTGGTACAGAAGTTTGGGACATCGTAGAGACAGGCTACGCTTTTCCTTCAGCTACTCCTACAGATGCAGCCGAGAAAAAGAAGTATGAAACAAATGCGAAAGCAGTCAGTACTCTATTAGGATGTATATCTCAATCAGAATTCATGAAGGTAATGCACTATAAATCCGCAAAAGAGATATGGGACAAAATTGTCACGAGCTATGAAGGAGATGAACAGGTAAAGCGTGCTAAACTTCAAATTCTCAGAATTCAGTATGAGACTCTCAAAATGTATAATGATGAAAGTGTGGCTAACTATTTTCTTCGGGTAGATGAGGTTGTTAATTGTATGAAAAATTTGGGTGAAGAAATAAAAGAGGCTATTGTGGTTGAAAAGGTTCTAAGATCATTGTCCCCCAAGTTTGAATCTAAAGTATCTGCAATAGAAGAAAAGGAAAATCTACGAATTCTTACTATGTCTCAGCTACATGGAATTCTAAATGCTTATGAAATGAGAAAGGGAGGTCCATCAGACAAAAGAGAAGCTGCTTTCAAGGCATCAGGCAAAGGAGATTATTATGAAGCAAGCCATGTCCCAGAAGAAGAGGAAGAAGAATCAAATTTTGTCAGAAATCTTCAAAGGGGTTCTGGAAGGTTCAGAGGTAAGTTACCTTTTAAATGCTTTGCTTGTGGAAGAGTAGGTCATTATGCTGCAAAATGTCCTTACAAGGATAAAGGAAAGGAACCTGCTAAATGGAACAAGAAACAGAACGCAAATAAGAAAAGCTACTACACTCATGAAGATAGTGATGGTCTATCAAACAGTGATGAAGATGAACAAGGTAATGAATATAAGTTGTTAATGGCATTTGAAGATGATGATTATATGGATGCTATAGATGTGGATAACCTTTATGATGAAATTACTAGACTCAAGAGATGTATAGAAGAAAAGAACATGATCATTGATACTCTACAATTTCAAATTGATGAAAAGGAAAAACATCTTGAAAAATTAGAAGGTGAAATTGTTGGTCTTAGAAAAGAGATTGAGAAAACAAAAGTTATTAATCTCAATTTTGTCAAAGGATCTGAAACTTTGGATGAGATTATCAATGTGCAGCGGTCTCCACTAAACAAGACAGGTCTGGGCTATAATGGAGAAACTTCTCAAGCATCCACCTCAAAAAGTTATCTTGATGCAGCAAGAAGAAATGAGCAAAAGCACAATGAAGATCATCAGGTAAAGCAGGGACGAATTACAAACAGAAACTATCAGGGGCAATCCATCTTAAGAGTGAACAAAAGCTACAACCAGCCACAGGTAAAATCTTCTCAATTTGGTTCAAGAATAGATGACAATAGAAATTACAATCAATTGGCTGGTAGATTCGATAATCGCAGAAGTTTCTTCAATGGACAATGCTTTTCTTGCCATAACTTTGGTCACAAAGCAGCTCAATGTGTTGCATATAAAACAATTATGACTAGGGAAGCTCAAAAACAAAGAAGTATGACCGGGATTACAAAAAGGACCTATAACAACTTTTCGGTTCTTGAAAATAAAGTTGAATGTTCTATTTGCAATAACTTTGGTCATGAAGACTCTGAATGCAGGAGCAGGTTTCAGCAGAAAAAGGAACAAGCCTCAAGCACCAAAACATGGAGAATAAAGGAACCACAAACAGAAAGATGTGGGATAGCATTTTATGCAGAGAGACAGGAAAATCTATGGTACATTGACAGTGGATGTTCGAAGCATATGACAGGTGATAAAGAAAAACTTGAGTCATATTCTACTCTAGAAAAAGGAAAGAAAGTCTCTTTTGGAAATGATACTCCTGCAACTATAAAAGGAAAAGGCATTGCTCAGTTAAAAGAAAAGGTCAAGGCTGGAAATGTTTTGTATGTTGATGGATTGAAGCATAATCTTCTAAGTGTCAGCCAGATGTGTGATCAAAGAACCGAGGTTATATTCAGATCAAATGGATGTCTTGTTTGTGATCTTGATACAGGTAAAAGAGTGATCAAAGGCAAAAGAACTCCAAATAATCTGTACATATTTGAAGAAGGACAACAACAATGCTATCTGAGCAAGGATGATGAGCACTGGTTATGGCATCGGAGGTTGGGACATCTAAGCTTTTCACAAATAAGGAAAGCATGCAAATATCAGGCAGTTCGCGATCTTCCAGATATCAAAATTCCTGACAACACCATATGCAAATCATGTCAGTTTGGAAAACAAACCAGAACTAACTTTCCAGAGAAAGAAGAATCAGCTAGCGTGCCTCTTGAGCTAGTACATACAGATACATGCGGTCCTTTCAGGAAAAGAACACCTCGAGGAGAAGAATACTTGATATTATTCATTGACGATTTCTCCAGGTTTGTCTGGTTAGGACTTATGAAGCACAAAGATGAAGCATTCGAAAAATTCAAATCCTTCAAAGCCTTGGTTGAAAATGAATCAGGTCACAAAATTAAGTGCCTCAGATCCGACAGAGGTGGGGAATTTACTTCAAATGAATTTTTTGATTTCTGTGAAGAACATGGGATAAGAAGAGAATTCTCTACAGCAAGAACTCCTCAGCAAAATGGAGTTGTGGAAAGAATGAACAGAACAGTCCAACAAATGGCTCGTGCTATGCTTGATGAGTCAGGAACTCCCGCAACTTTCTGGGGTGAAGCTGCACATGCTGCGGTTGTTATTCTCAACAAAACAAATGTCCGGGTGAACAGCACTCAAACTCCTCATGAGCTCTGGAGTGGTAGGACTCCTTCGGTAAAGCACTTCAAAATCTTTGGGAGCAAATGCTATATCAAGAATACTGATGAGCAGCTTGGCAAACTTGAACCTAGAGCAGATGAAGGCATTCTTCTTGGTTACTCTCCACATAGCAAAGCATACAAATGCTACAATAAAAAACTTTCCAAAATTGTTGACAGCATTGATGTAGTGGTTGATGAGAAGGGATACATTCCTAGGCAAGTACATCATGAAGACATCGAAGAAGATGAAGGCTACCCCCAACAACAGAATGATGAAGAAGAAGAACCTCAAGAAGAAACTCAAGAAGAACCAGAGGAGCAAACAAGAATAGAAGAAAAGACTCCATCCAGATATGTCCAGAAGAATCATCCAGAATCTCAGATTATGGGGCAGAAAGAAGTAGGTGTACAAACAAGAAGAACAATTGCAGAAGCTTCAAGCTATTTGGCATTACTCTCCTCTACTGAACCACAAAATGTGAAAGAGGCATGCAAAGATGAATGTTGGGTGAAGGCAATGGATGAAGAACTTGAGCAGATCGAAAAGAACAACACTTGGGAGCTGGTTCCTAGACCAAAGGATAAGAATGTTATCAGAACAAAACGGGTCTTCAAAAATAAATTGAATGAAAACGGGGAAGTAATTAGAAACAAAGCCAGACTTGTTTGTAAAGGGTATGCGCAGCAAGAAGGAATAGACTTTGAAGAAACCTTTGCCCCTGTTGCAAGACTTGAGGCCATCCGAATGTTCCTTGCTCTCTCAATTTTTCAAAACTTCAAAGTATTTCAAATGGACGTGAAATCAGCCTTTCTGAATGGAGACTTGGAAGAAGAAGTATACATTGAACAGCCAGATGGGTTCATTCTTGGAAATGATCCAAATCTTGTATGCAGATTGAAAAAGGCTCTCTATGGTCTCAAGCAAGCTCCAAGGGCTTGGTACTACCGTTTGGACAAATATCTTCATCAACAAGGTTTTTCAAAAGGATCAGCAGATAGCAATCTTTATATAAAAGTTGAAAATGACAAATTGCTAATACTTGTTGTGTATGTAGATGACATTATTTTTGGGAGCAATGAAGAAGCTATGAGTCAAAGCTTTGCCTTGGTCATGCAGAAAGAATTTGAAATGTCCTTGCTAGGAGAACTGACATATTTCCTTGGTTTGCAAATCCAACAAAAAGAAGGAGGAATCTTTTTATCTCAAACCAAGTATCTCAAACAGATTTTGAAGAAATATGGTATGGAAGATGCAAAACCAGTATGTACACCCATGGTCACAGGATGTAGCCTCAGTGCAAATGATGAATCTGCAGCAGTACATCAACCAACCTACAGATCTATGATTGGAAGTTTACTTTATTTGACAGGTACCCGACCGGACATCATGCATGCAGTTGGAATAGTTGGAAGATTTCAGGCAAATCCGAAGGAGACTCATCTTCAGGCAGTGAAGAGAATTTTCAAATATCTTCAAGGGACTCAAAATTATGGCTTATGGTATCCTAGAGATACAGATCTTACACTTCATGCTTATACAGATGCAGATTGGGCCGGAAGCGTGGATGACAGGAAAAGCACAAGTGGTGGTGCGTTCTTTATGGGTTCCAGGCTGGTATCTTGGTTCAGCAAGAAACAGAGTTCAATTGCCTTGTCTACAGCTGAAGCGGAATATGTTGCTGTTGCATCTTGTTGCACCCAACTCCTTTGGATGATGCAGACTTTGCAGGATTTTCAAATCACTTGTACACCACCAATCCCCATCTTATGTGATAACACAAGTGCAATCAACATCTCAAAGAATCCTATTATGCATTCAAAAACCAAGCACATACCAATCAAGTACCATTTTCTCCGGGAACAAGTGCTTGAACAGAAGGTCAAGTTGGAGTATGTTCCTTCTAAGGAACAAGTTGCTGATATTCTCACCAAACCATTGCCCAGGGACACTTTTGAATACCTCAGGAAAAAGCTGGGGGTTGTTGATGCATCATCTTATTGCTGAACCTCTTCTGATTGATGGTACAGGTTCAGGGGGAGCATATAATGCATTGTTGGCATTATGGAGGATGTGCAAAAGGAGATCTTGGAAGTAGCTGCAATATGTCTCTATCTCTTTCATGGTGGATTATGGTTCTTCGTTGCAGATCTGGTTCATATTCAGGGGGAGCATGTTCTTAGGGGGAGCATAACCCTTTGCCCTTAATGTCAAAGGGGGAGAATGAAGCTGAAGTTTTGAGGTTGCCATCAAGTCCAAAGGGGGAGATTGTTGGCATTATGGCTAAAGTGTTGTCCTTGATGGCAACCCATTCAGGTGATAGATCACAGTACTTCAAGTCAGCAGCAGAGATTGATGATCAGCTATCAAATATTGAAGAAAATAAGGGGTACGCAGGTACACCTTACATAAGGTGCGTACACGCAGGTCGGTGTTACATAAAGTGCGTACATACCCATAGTTATCCCGTTCAGGAGGTGCGTACCCCCAGTGCACACATTTCAAGGCAGAGAAAAGCACACGTGGGGTTTCTTATGTTTAACCTTTGGTATTTAGCCGACGGTTTTGTGTTATTATGGTGTCGGCCCGTGGTATTGATCCTTGATTTAAGGAAGAGCTTTCCTATATAAAGCAAAGGAGATCATTTGGCTTGAGCATGTTTTGTGTTGAATATCTTATGAGGGCTAGATCTGAAATATTATGATCTCTTGGGAGTAATGTCTAGATCTAAATAAGGCGAACCTACTGATGGATTGAGATCTCTTCGGCGCATGTTCAGATCTGTAGATCTGACTGTCTGGGTTATTTCTGAAGTCTTGAAATCATCTATGCCCGAAGGTATGCAGGTACAGTAAAAGAAAAGTGCGTACATACGCAGGAACGAAGCGTTTCAGGTGCGCCGGTACGCAGGCACAGAAGGGTTGCAGGTGCGGAGGTCCGTAGGCAGTTCAATGGATACAGTGCGTATGTAAGCAGGCGAGCAGTTGAGCAGGGTGCGTACGTAAGCAGGCGAACAGTTGAGCAGGGTGCGTACGTAAGCAGGCGAGCAGTTGAGCAGGGTGCTTACTGTAAGCAGGCAGTACATGGGTGAAGTTGCTTACTTCTCTTAAAATCTCTGTTTATTATTGCTGTGTTCTGGGTTTGGTTCTATTATTGTTGATCTGGTTACTACAGTTGACTGGGTGATTCTCTTATACTTGATGATCATTTGATGCTTATGGATCCAGTTTGAAAATTTATGAAAAGTGGTCCTTGTAAGAAAAGAAGTAGGGGGTTGTAGCTCCCTTCCAGGAGAGACTGGAAAACGAGAGAGAGTTGTAGCTCTCTGCAGGTTGCAGCTTGCGTACTGGTAAAGGACTGCACCAGTACAAAACCATTGTAAAAGGAGTTTCTAATTTGAAAGAAGATAGAGACATATTGCAGCAGGTGGTTTTCACCCACATTGGGTTTCCACCTTACATCTTGTGCTCTTTGGTGTGACTATCTGTTTTCTTTGTTCATGCTCATTATTTTATGGTACTGACATGCAAAACTAATTCAAAAGAACAAATAAGGAAGGTTTATTAAAAGAATTAGATAATACTGATTCACCCCCCCTCTCAGTATTATTTCCAACAACAAGGACCTTTGATAAGAAAAATAATTCTTCTAATGATAACATGCCTCTTGCAGGGAGAATGAAGGGAAAGGTAAAGAAGGACTTGAGTAAGATGAAGTGTTTCATCTATGGTGAATATGGTCATCATTCGACAAAGTGTCTAAAGAAGAAGAAGGGAGACAATGAGAAGAATAAGGGGAAGGATATAACAAGTGTTGTTAATTCTTTTGAGTCGAATAACCTCTCAATAAGGTTGGAGGATGAATATTTTTCTTTAGTTTCTCATTTCTCTGGGAGTACCATTAATTGCATGGTATGTGGATAGTGGTGCATCAAAGCATGTGGCAAGCTCACGTGATGTGTTTGAGACTCTAATTGAGTGGGACTCAAAGTTGCACATGGTGGTTGGTGACAAGAGTCAGAAAGACATCAGAGGTGTTAGTGTCGGTATCTTCATCCCTCCATCAATGATCAAAATTTATCTTTTTGCATGCATAATAGGTGTCCCATATGATCAACTACATTCCATTAGGATCATGGATCATCTGATGGTAGTGGTTCATTATCAAAATTTCCCTCATGGTCTTTACCTACTGGCCTATTTTCACAAAGTTTAGGTCATTTACAGTCATCTTTTGTCATTACATTTGCAAAAGCCATTTTTAGGGTTTTAGGTCTCATTAGGTCTAGGGTTTGCCACCATAGTCATGTAAAAGCTCAATAATGGTCAGCAGGCACATGAGGAGGTCTAATAAGGTCTCAAGATCAAAATTTCAATAATGATATACTCAATAAGTGATTTTTTCCTCAGAACCCTGTTTTGAGGTAAAACAAAGTTTTTATGTTCTATGTATAAAAATTTCATGTAATTTTAATTTTCCTATATGTAATAAGTTCAGAATTGCTGCCCTTGGTCACCTTGCCAACTCCAACCACTGCAAGCAAAAACACAAGCATCAATGCATTAGTTTGTCAAATGATTAAGAAAAGTCAATTTCAATGGAAAAACAGAGTTCAAAACCAAAAGTGACTTTAACATTAGAAAAGTGGGTTTGAGATGAGTGAAAAATTAAAGTCATTCATATTTAAAGTGAAAAGGGTCCTCTTGGTCATTTCATTGTGCAAATTTACTCTTGGAGCACCAAAATCGTGATTTGGGAGTCAAAGAAGCAAAAAAACCTTGTTTTCAAGGCAACTTGGCATGGTGCTGCGCATCAGAGGCAGTGCATTGCGCATCAGGCAGGCGCTATGCATCAGAGGCAGAACTGCAGTGTAAAATTGAATTGGCGTTGCGCATCAAGAGGGCGCTGCGCATTGGGCTCAGTGCGCTGCGCATCAGTCCAGTTTGCTCCAAATCATCCCAAATCGTGCCAAATTGCTCAACAAACCTCAAATTTGCTACATTTTCCCTCTACAAGTAAGTACTCATCCTTCTAAGGTTGAAATTGAAGTCACATTGGTGTTTTCCATAGATCTTGCATGTGAAGAATGAAACCCTAGTTTCTCTTCATTGTTTCCCATCCAATTGTGCAATTTTCATCCCATCCTCACAAAAACTCATCAAACCCATTTTCACTCTTTATTTACCCTAATACACTTCATTCATCTCATTTTCTCATACCCCACTCCCCTAAAGCAGAAATTTCCCTCACCAAACCCTAAATCCCTCACTAAACCCTAATCTCCCAAAATCATTCTCTTCACTCCTCAACTTCATTTCCCAAGAATAAAATCTCTTCATACTCATCACCATTTTTCATCATACCTTCATTTCATCATTTTCCCTAAAACAAGCACAATGGCAAGAAACAGTGACTCAAGCTATGAGCAAGAAACACAAAGTGACAGTTTAGGAGACAAAAATTTACAGCCTAGGAGACCTCACAAGGGTGGGAAGATCATCAGAGAAGAGCCTATTAGTGTTGCTGAACTTCTTGCTTGTCCTCTTGCCACCACTTGTTTCAGATACCAATCTTGCTTTGAGTTTTGTGAGATGGTAGAGAGGGTTAAGTATCATCATGAATTGGCTAGGAAAGTTTTCATCAACATGGAGGACAATATGGTACAGATTGCTAGCATCAACTTCACTCTTTCACCAGCCATTATTGCAAAATCAACTAGGATGCCAGATGTGGGGGAAAGATGGAACAAGAGACAAAATATCAGCAAACAAAACTATGAACCCTACATTAAAGCTAGATATCATAGCCAATTAGGCAGGGTGTTTCCTTTCAAGTTTTTGGAGGACCGGTATGTGCCATTAATGAAACTCATCATTAAATACTTCACATGTGAGGGAAGGTTCTCCCGACTCTATGCTTATCATATCAGGTTGCTTATGCATTTTACTAGGGTTAGAATGATGAGCATACCATACTTCATTTGCAAAAACATAGAGAGGATGACTGTAATTGCAAAGAGGAAACCCTACCCACAGCAGCTCAATAGCATATATCACTTTGTTGTCATCAAAATTGTTGTTTTGCATCAGTTGACTCAATTTGGAGTGCCATGGGAAACCTTCATTGCTCATGAGATTTTCAAGGGACCTCAAATGTTTGTAGAACCTCAAGAGGAAGTTGGACCTTCCAGGCAACAAAGAGCATGAAAGCAAAACTAAAGAGGCTCACATTCCTGTATTTATCACTTATGAAAAGGGGACAAGAAGACTTTTTGTAGCTGCAAAACGAGTATTATCTCCACTAGGGGTGGAAGGGGTCTCGTTCTCTTCACCGAACAACAGGCAAATGTTATCTTCACCCGAGGTGAAAGGGGCTTTGCCTTCTTCTTCAGTAGAGCAGGTACAGGAGAGAGGAAAGAAACCATTGCATGATGAAGGGCCTTTTGAAGGCCAAGACAGAGATTTCATTTTGATTGAGGAAGAGGACACTGATTTGATCTCCCAAAACTCAAGGCTCAAGGAGGTCATTAGAGAGAAAGAAGCTGACATCCAGGCCTTATCACTTAACCTTGAGAGGGCTAAGTGGATTATCAACTTCCTTGAGCAACAAAACAAGCAATTGGAGGACAAACAAGAAATCTTGGAGCTGCAAGTCATTAAAGAAAACCAGCAAAAGTCCAAGAAGGCAAAGGGTAAGTTGATTGAAAAAGACAATGACCGGGAATATGTGTTGGAAAAGGTGAATGCTCACCTTGAGAAGCTGCTGGACAAGGCAAACAAGGAAAAGAACATGTTGCGCCACATGGCTTATCACTACTTGGCCCGGAATAAAATCTGCAAGACAAGGGTAAGAAACTTAAAGGCCAAGCTAAAAAGAGCCTTAAAATCCAAAAGGGAGCAAGATAAACTTAGAATCTTGGCTGAAGCTTCCTTGGCCCAAAAAAGTAGTCAATGACCTTGCTCTTACCAATTTTGGAGAAGTTTGGAGAACTTTTTGTCATTTTCAAATTTTTAATTGCAATACACAGGGATTTTCCTCTGATGCGCAGCGCCACTGGCGTTGCACATTGAGCTGGTAAGGAATTTTGAAGAATGGATTATATTTTTGGATTTCTCATGAAAAAATATGAAAACCCAGAAAATTTCAAGAATTTTGGAGGAGTTTTGGGTCACTAAAAGGGCAAAAAACACCTCAAAATTTCCCTTTCTGCCACTTTTTGGACCCACAAGAAGCAGTGTTGGGAGAACTGATTTTTGGAGGGGAAAATGGACACCAAATTAAAAAATTCTACTTGTCTTAGAAAGTAGACAGACAAAATTTCCGACAAGCCAACTTGGAGAAAATTTGGTGAAGGGGAAGGCCTCCAAATTCAGCTGGGAAAAGGCGTTGCACATCAGGCACAATTTGCTCAATTTTGCTCAAAACTCAAAATTTTCGCCTAGTTTTTTCTCAGTTTGACTTTTTCTCTCTCATGGTCAAACTCATGATGTAAATTGATGTAATTTGATGTAAAAATGATGAAAATTGACTCAAGGAGGTAGATACATCATGTATAGGTGGTTTTGAACTAAATGAATCAGTTTCCATAGTTTTAGAGGCAAGTTGTTCCACTGCCTATTTTTTAGTTCCTAGTTTAGATCTTGTTGAAACAACACCTAGACTCATGGATTCGACCCCTAAAGGCTAGAATGGGTTGTTTTTTACCTATATCTTGTACTTTCTTAGTCTTTTGTAAAGGTTGGACTCTCGTGAATGCTTTGAGCATTATTGTACATCATCTCTGCAGTTTGGCAAGGAAATAGACCAAGGTTTGCAGCATTTTGTGGGATTCTTGTGGCAAGGTGACTTAGTATTGTTTTTCCTTCTGTAATTCAAGTTATCATATATTTATGTGTGCCATTATCTTTCTCTCTTATGCTTAACTAAATGAATCAAGTATAAAGGTGGAAATCATTGATGTTGTAGTGCTCTACCTTAGGGTTTCATTGGTTTTACATGTTTTCTATTGTTTGAAGAGGACTCATGACACTTCCATGCTCTCTCCAACTTCTCACCAGTCTTGAGACTCTCCATTTCACTTAATTAAAGGTACTAAAGCATTTTCCTACCTCTCCCTACAGAAACATCTGCAAGACTGAGTTCATTCCCCAAACCCAAAACTGCCTTTCACATTTGATCCAGCAAACCAACATAAAACTCAATCAAACTCCTCTAAGCATATACCTAGCCTAAAATTAGTCTTTACATCAGTCATCTCAAGCCTAATTTGCTATATTTTCTTGAGATTGACAAGGAAAGAGTCCTCTCCCAACCTGGTAGGGCTAGCTACCAGGTTAAGCGTGATTTGATGTTACCCTAGACCTGCCTTTCTCAGCCTAAGGTAGATTTAGGCCATAACAAGAGGATCAGGTGTCATACCATTCAGGATGGAGTCAAGTTAGTTGTTGTGAGTTCAGGATGTACTATTTATACCAGAACTTAGATACAATGTGTTGTTTGTCTTAGTGATTAAGTAGAAGGGCTTTGACATGATTTTCCAAGATGGGGAAGTGAGACTCGAAAAATAGGCTCTAACTTTGTTGGAGTACTCAATGGAGCTAAGGAGAACAGTCTATACCAGTTAACGGGAAAGCATATAGATCATGAGAAGAATAAGGTGCAATTTCCTGAGGCTTAGAGGGAGCCAAGTTCTAACGAGAGTATGCATATTCGAGGGAGAATCTGCAACCCAAGGAGAGTGTGTGTTCAGTAGGGAGTAAGGGGAATTCTATAGTTGGCAAGAAGGAACCATGGGATGGCATGAAGGCCTATCAAGGAAGTAAGAAGAAAGAAGCTTCTCGTGGTAAAGACACCACTGAGAATAGCACGGTTCATTCTACAGGGTATGTTGCAGTGGTGAACGCCAAGAGTTGGGCTGGTGTCGTCAGTAATGATGATGATGAAGAGATATTTTCAAGTGGTGGAAGCACATCCCTCGCTAAGAAGGAATGTTGATTTATGTAGCTTGGGAGGTACCCCCACACCCTAGGGTATAGGTTTTGGGAGAAGTTTGACCCACATGGGCTTTGTGGGCAAGTGTACCCAAGCAATGGGTTTTGCACCCAAAGTTGTTGGCATAAAACCAAGAGGAGTTTTGATGATTTGACCATTGTTGCATGTGTAGCGCCCTTAATGGAGCAAGGGGAAACTAATGAAACCATGGAGGCATTGATAAAATGAGAGAAAATATTTCTTATTTATATGTAGTGTGCTAATTGACAAGTTGTTCAAGTTGACTTGGCTTGAGAAGTGCCCTTTGGAGGGCTAGTCATTGTACATAGGAGACGTATAAATAAGAAAGGAGGTGAACTCATTTTATCACACATCACAAGTGCAAATACATCATTGAAGAAGGAATTTTTAGGAGTCGCAACTTATAGGAGCACAACCAAGTGAAGGAAGGATGAATTGTTTGTTTCTTTTATGTGTTTGATTGGGTTGAGTTAGGAAGATGTTTGCTGAGTAATTTAGGAGAGGTTTTGGGCATATTTTTATGTATGGTTTGTGGTGCATTTCTCTTTGAACACACTGCATAATTTTTTTTGCATTGTAGGAGGGTCATCCTTAATCCAGTGTTGGTATGTGGTTGTATTACCTCTAAACAACAAGAGGAAAGGGGTTGAGTATAACACAGGAGAATGAGGCTTGAGAAGATAGGTTATTGCAGTTTTTAGTGGTGGTTTAGAGGTCAAGAACAAGGATGGATTATTGTTGTATAGGTGCCCTAACCAGGGTCGAGGAACCTCAAGAAAAAGCTATAGGATCATGACCTAGAAAGGAATAAGGAGACTGTTGTGTAAGTTATGTTGTGTTGTTCTTCTCAAGTTGATGTTTGCTAGGTGATGATGGTTCAAATTGGACAGTATAAGAGAAACTTCTGTATAGTGGTGGAGGAATGTTAGAGAGTTTATTTTTAAGCCCTAATTATAGTCCCTTGTGAAGGATAAAAGGGTTGTTAGTGGGTAGGTGGTTTGGGACATAGTTCATTGACCTCAAGGGTGGAGGATTGATGAGAAGAGAGTTTTCATTTGTGCCCTAGTTCATTGAGTTGTAGAGAGGTAAACTTCACTAATAAGTGGGCAACCTCCAAGCCCTAAGAATGTCATCTTTTGAGTAGCAGAGAGGCACAAGTGGGAAGTAGTTAAGTCCCTATGTGTTGATGACTTTAAAGGTGCAAAGAAGCATCTAGTGGGAATATTGATGTTGGCTAAAGTCAAGTGACACGAAATGAGAAGTGATCATTAATAGTGGCAGATTGTTGAGTTGCAGATTGGAAGGAAAACAACCTCCCAAAATTGTTCAGGGCACATGGACTGGAAGGGTTTTGGAAGTGCTACATCAGCAAGTAGGTTAAGTGTACTTTGTTCAAGGTAGATTGGTCATCATAGTTTTGGATACCAAGCCCTAGTTATTGTCCTGTAGAAGGGTTGATTATAAGGTCCATGATCACTGGTATAAGAGCCGTAAGATTGTTGTATTAAATATTTGTAATATAACGAGTGTTGGGTTGAAATTTTTTATCTTGTGTACTAGTTGATTCATTATTGTTTATTTTACGTTGTGCAAGGTAGAAGTGTTGTGGCATTTGAGTGCATTTGTGATCGTGATTTTAGACTCAAACCAGATCCTTGAGTGTCGTGGACAAATCAACACCTCTTAGGAACACACCAAGGCCAAGAGATTTTATGGATGAATTGAAGTGGATAACCACCAAAAGGAGATATATTGTAGCCAAGATACTCCTCTTGATGTTTAGGCTCTCCAACCACAAAAATTATCCTTCCCTATAATTTTGCACCAAGCCCTAGTTAACTAATCTAGCCTTAAAAGGACCTAATTTTGGAGAAGAAATTTATAGATAAATTTTTGAAATGATCACCATGTGATTGTACTAGTTCCTTGTCCTATGGGTATATGGAGTCTAGGACGCTTAAGATAAGCCTAATTTTCCTCTAAGGAGGTTGAAATTTGATGACCTAGCTATCAGAATTCTAGCAATTGCCCACTTGATGGAATAATGGATTTTGATGGAGAATAACAATAAGTACTCCACTACGAACATTCATTACATGTTATAATGAGTAATTCATACAACATTAATTTAGACTTTCTTCAAAAAAAATGATCTTCAACAAATTAGGGCACACAATTTTAACCTATAATCAATAGTTCCATGCATTAGGCATTCAAGAAAAAGATATTCAATAATAAATTCCACTTACAAGATAACATGCAATATATCCTTCCATTAGACCAAGAAATAGCTCCAAATAATGTCAAAATCAAATTCCACACATCAAAATGCATCCAAGTATCTCCAAAATTACCCACAAGAAGCAAGTGTGAGTTCTCTAAGAGGTTTGAAATTCACAAGTTTGATTATGAGAGAGATCAAATGAGGTCTCTCTAATACATATGTGTCCAATGATGTCTAATTTTAGCCTATTAGCCCCTCAACTAATAAAATAATAGGAAAATACCAAGTAAGATCACAATCGACCTTACAACCAATGTGAAAGCATAATAATTAACCCAAAGGATGGTTGAAATGCATACTTCATGCATCTGTAGGCCTCCTTTAGGATAGTGTTGGGCTCCTTTAAAGCCAAATTCAGAATAGAGGGCTCCAAAAATCAAGGTTTAGGGGTTGACCCCTACACTTCCATGCAAATCATCTTGTGGACCCCAATTTTGTGTTTGGGGCATAATAGTTGGTGATTGGTCCCATCAATAGGTATATTTTGAGGCGCATTGTATTATCCTATAGCCCTTAAACTCTCTTTTTCTCACATTAATTTACATTTCGTAGCCATAATGTGCTTAGTAGGAAGAATTAAGGGTGCATGTCATATTTCATGGCCTAATGTGGTTAATAAGAAAGAAAAAGAAGCATTTTTGGAGACATTTACTATGCAGGGGCACGTTGGAGGCATCTAGAGAGAATATAGGAGGATTTTCCACTACATTAACTCTCTAACTTGACTTGAGTCCCAAGATTCCTCACCAATAGCCCAAATTCCACTAGCAACCGATGAACTCAAATGCATGTGGATATCTAAGGGAACTAGATCCACCAATTTCGAGATTTTGGAGGGAAGCAGTCCTCCTCTCAAGGGAGTTGTCCCTCAATCATTTTTTGTACAAATAAAAAAGCCTAAGATCTATTGAAGGCCAAGTACTTGAGACTGTTATTTCCATTTTGAGATTATGTATTTGCACTCTATTTTCTATTAATGAAAGGTCCTTTATTAGTCTACATCGGAGTTAGCTTAGGAGGGTTGAAACCCTTGGGTTAGGGCCCGACCCAAAGGCTTTAGTCCCTCTCATGTATTTTTCCTTTGTTCTTGTTCAAGTCATTTCACTTCTTCCCTTATTTAAGTAGGAATTAGATTGCAAAAATTGTAGTTGCAGGTTTGATCACCACCTCTCTTGTGGGAAGTGTGGTTGGAAGGTCTACAACAACAAGCCAAAAATATGTGTTTATGTTTCCTTGGAATTTTCTAGGCTTTGGATTGAAATTATTTTGCATGCTTGGTTTCTGCACCTTAGAAGTTAATATCATGATTTAGAAAATATATTAGATGCATGTTGTAGGATATAATAGATCTTGAAGAAATAAAATTCAACTCATCCTTTACACTTTGATTAATTTTGCTACAATATTGATTAGTAGATGTGTGTTCTTGATTGCTAGTCTGCAAGGGCTGCTAGTGACTTTCAGGGGTTGGCACACTCATCCACATCCACTTAGACATTACAATCCTTCTTCTGGACACATCATACTACTCTCAAGTTCTGCCACCGAGATCACTTTTTTAGGATTAATGAAGGACACTGTGGGCATGAATTTTTGTGCAAGATGGGCCTCGAAGGGATGCTAAGTTTGGAAAAAGGCGTCACGCGTCCATCATCCACCTCCCTCCACCTTAAAAATTCCTTCATTTCCCTCAAGAATCTCTTGGACCCAACCCTATAACAAAATAGGGAAATCATGTGGCAAAACGGGGCAATCCTGTTGCGAAACAGGGCAATCCTGTAGAAAAATAGGGTTTCCTGTAGCACCCTATAACAGTCTTGTAGCACTACCCAAACTCATCTAGGTTTTCCCTAGGATCTTAATTTTTGCATTTTAAGATTGAATGATGACCCCCAGGATTTGAATCCATGATTATGGAGACCCAAGGACCACTCTAGACCCCTCCTTCCTCCACTGCAAGCACAAAACAACAAATAGAGTTAGGAAGCAAATTTTCACATTTGAATCACAACGAGTGTTCTCTTATGCAGTGAGTAAAGACCCTGTTGTTAATGTTAAAGCCATCTTGCACTCATTGACATGAAGGGAAACTCTCCAATGCAAATAGAATAGACTTAGTTTTAGAATTTCCTAGTTATGTGTTGTAGGCTGAATTTCTTCTTTCCAAGTAATTTGCAATTATATTAATGATTTCCATTCTGCAAGTGGAATATTGATTTGATTGGTTTGCAAATAGAGTAGCATGGCATATTTCTGCAACTAGTGTAGTATTTCCCTTTCCTGCAATTACAATTAGTCTCTTCATCTAATGAATGGCATTTTTATTTCTGCAATTAGGATAATGCTCCTTTCCTTGCAATTAGGGTATGTTTTTTGTCTTTCCACATAAATTATCCTTGTAGTTAGTTGAAGGAGTGGTCTCTACTTGCCTTAATCTGATTCAAGGACTGAGGGTGACATGAGTGGAACTTGACCTACTATGCATATAGCACTATCACCTCTATGTTTTACGAACCCCCAGTTGATAATTCAAGTTGAGAGTCTTGGGAGTTGCAACATCCTCGATGCAATACCATGGCTCATAACTTTTTGGCAACGTTGTCGAGGAGGTGTCCAAGTAGGTGTTATTTCTACTTAGAATTTGTTTTTTTTTCTTTCTTTTTTGCATCAGTACTATTGATTTGAATGCTTCAAAAGAAAAATAAACTAAAAAAAAAATAGAGTTAGTTCTTTCATGCCTCGTAGGAGTAGGGATAGTCAAGGGGAATTCCTACCAAAACTCCCCACCCCTTCAAGCAGCCAACCATCATTCTTCTTTGGTGATTTTGAACTTCCCTCTCTGACTATAGAGTTAGAAAACCCTCCAGGTGAGCAACCTGAAATTTTTGAGGAACCCATAGGAGAAGAAGAGCCTACCTCGCCTACCTAAACCATGGATAAAAACAAACAAAATGAGTTTTTCCCTATCCAAGAAACCAATGGGGAGGCCAGAATGAAGAATATAAACCATGTTTCCCTTCCACATTTCCATGTCCTAACCTCTGAGGACCTTGACACCTTCATGTTTGAATTTGTTGTTGTTTATAGAATCTATGACTATACCTCTAATGAACAGAAGCTGGAGTTATTTCCATCCACCCTTAAATATGCAACCTTGTGTTGGTTTATGGGCTTACCTGGAGGCAGCATTACTACCTGGGCCTAAATGCATCAATCCTTTAAAGAAAATTATAGGTATTAATGTAGGTCCAAATAAACAAAGGAATAAATCTTTAGGATAACCCTACGACCAAATGAATCTTTAGAGGACTATCAGGAAAGGTTCCTGCTCAATTATAGGAGGGCTAACTATACCCTTGACCCTGAGTCACTCAAGCTAGTTCTTCTCCGAGGGATAAGGGAGGATGTAATGGAGACCCTCAACATGTTGTCTCGAGGAGACATGTACCAGTTTCCTTATGATGTCATCAAGACAATATTCAAGATTCACTCTAGGGTTGCTAGCAAAAAGGGTAGGTCTAGTCAAGGCTTGGTTAGTTCATCTTCTCTGCATCAACCATCAAACATGAGATAGGAAGTATGTTGGAGGATTTCAAGAGTGAAATGTTGCATACATTTTCCCTACAAATGGACACTATACAGATTAAAAGGAAGCAAGAGGATGCAGAAAGGGTATTATCTATCTTTTTCCCTAAATGCACTAAGAGACATCCTAGAAATGAGTGCCCATTGAATGTCATAGAAGTTTTCTCTATCTGTGAGAGAAAAGGAGAAGAGAAAAACTGGAAAAATGTCGGCACTTAGAAGAATTGATCATTTCATGTTTTGTGGGGTGTGAATTTCTTTTGTGGGGGGTGAATTTCTTTTGTGGTTTTGTTTGTTTGTTTGTTTGTTTTTTTATTCTAAAGGGTCACTCCTTTTTTGGTGTCCTTTTTTGCGTTATTTAGGTGGACCTCTTGCATGATCCAGTCACAGCTAGTAGGATCTTTTCCGAGCTACCACTCCCTTTCCTTCTGTTAGTCTCAGATAACAGGTCTAATAGTCTCTTGGATTATGGGTATCTTACTGAGTTATGAGCTAGCTTTTGGTATTGGCCTAATCAAGGAGAAAGAGGTTAGGTAGAGAAGGCCAGAATAAAGTAAGTATTTTAGTAGAGATGCGCTACACCATCAAGCAGGTACCGCACATTCCACTACAGGTAGTGGAAACATATGGGCCGAGTCTCTGAGCCCAGCTCTGGCATCCACCTGTCTGTGGCCGTAGTGGATCTCCACCAGCATCAACTAATTAGTAGAACTAAGACTAAGATTGTCGTGCTCAAATCCAATACTTCAATGGTAAATAGCTCTAAATAGCTTGGATGGACGTGGATGGTACGGGAGGGATACAACATTCACAGGCATACTTTGAATCACACTTGATTTCAGATGCTGCTGGGAGTATCGGACCCGAGATAGCTCTATTCCCAAGTGCAAACCAGATTTCTCAGTGCATTTTGGACTACATTTTAGGAGAAGATGGATATGAAGTTGAAGAGATATACATCATTCCATCCACATATATATGGGAAAACATAATTAATCAATAAGAATTTGGTGCAACTTCTGAGGGATTACAATGAGAAGCATCTGAATACTTGATATGAAAATCTAGTGTATATACAACACTCTTATAACAAAGCAATCCACACTTCTACTCGTAAGTCCCCATTTGAATCTTGTTTTAGATATTTTCTACCTTCACCTTTAGATACTGCATATGGGCAATAAGGAGGAGTGAGGGAGGATCTTACAAGGGATGCCTCAAGGGAAAAAAAAAATTGTGGAGAAGATCAGGCAAATGGATATATAGGTACAAGAGACATTGCAATACTCATAGGAAAAATATAAGTCCAAGGCATGATCAACATAGAAAAGCAATTCATTTAAGGTGGGAGGCAAAGTACGGTTACAGTTGAATAAGGAGAGTCTACAGGGTCCTGGCATGAAAATCAAGGCTCTGTGATATGGTCCCTTTGAGGTATTGGAAAAGGTTGGAGGTAATTCCTATAGACTTGGTCTACCCCCATACATGTGCATTTATTTAGAGGTAAATGTAGAGAATATAAAACTCTACGAACCTTCCATGCTAGATCAAGAAAAGGAACAAGTCCTACCTTTCATATAGGAATTGGCGCCAAATTCTTAGGTAGAGTTGGCATAAGATACAAGTTTATAGAAGAGGACTAGAACTTCGAGATATGGGAAAAATGACCTTTGGAAGATTGGGTTGAAAGGATAACTTCTAGGTGTTAGTGTCAGTCTTGTTTTCCTGTCACTAGGATCAAATGTGCTTTTACTAGGCTTGTCAAGACTCTCAAAATCAAATTTTGTCATGTCACTA
Organism: Pinus tabuliformis; assembly: GCA_031772625.1. NCBI lineage: Eukaryota > Viridiplantae > Streptophyta > Pinopsida > Pinales > Pinaceae > Pinus > Pinus tabuliformis. Next base: position 912,505,087 of record CM062805.1, on the reverse strand, counting down.
AGTTTACACAGTAAAATTTGGTCAATGTTTGGTCAATCTAGGAATGAGTTATGTCTTTTGGAAAATTCACCTATGTTGGTCACCTATCTCATTTCTATAAAGGTGTCATAATAAAAGCAATTCAGTCATCATCATCATTCCATTTAGTTTTAGGTCTTCTGTTTGGTCATTAGGGTTTCCAAGATCCACCATTACCATGTATAAATCTAGCAATGAATAGAGCATGACAAGCACCTCTTTGACATTGATTTGTTGAGTTATCACAAATTCATCATGTTTTCAGTTTGAAAGCTCCAGAAGAAGAAGTTCCAGTCCTCAGGAAAGTGAAAAGATAGCTCAGGTTTCAACCTTAAAGGTGACTCTGTTTTCACAAGTGAAAAATCAGTTTTTCAAAGGTTTGTGGGTCCCATTTCTTTTCAAAAGGAGAAATTAATTTTCCTATATAAACTAAAAATCCCCAAACTTGTCTTATTTACCTCTCATTCACTCTTGTGCATCGAGCTCTCCTTCCCAAAAGCAAGAGAAACTCGATTCCATAGGCAAAATTGGCAAAATCCTCAAGGAATTACGCTCAGGAAGACTACGTTGTGCTTGGAGGCCTAGCGATGTGCTCAAGAACACTGGGCTATGCTTGGTCATTGCGCTCAGGCTAACCACGCTGTGCTTGGGCCAGAGTAGCCAGAAATCGCCCAAAACTCTCCCAAAATCGATTTTTAAGATTGCTTACCTGATTTCATTACATCCTAAGATGAGCTACAAGTAAGTACACCATCTTACTTATCTCTTTGTTTTGCAAAATCAATTCATGACAAAGATATCTTCGATTAGGGTTTTTCAGTGAATTTCTCATGCAAAAATGATAGGGTTGATGATGGCCATTTTCCTCTCTTGATTTTTAACCTGTAAAATCTTACCCTACACCTATATACATGTTTGATATGCTATGTAAACCACTCAATCAACCTCAAAACATAAATTTACCTCACTAAAAGTGAAACCCTAGTTCATTCCTAGGGGTTTTGGGCACTTTCCCTAAAAACTTTGTTTTTTCCTTTTCACATGCACATTGTTCCTCCATTGATTTTCCAATCATTTTCATCAATTTTACATAATCCATATCCACCTCTTTCAAACCTCCTTTACCATTTTATCAACTCCACCTACCCATCATTCCACTTTTCGCTCATACCTCACTGTTTTTCTCATTTTCCTACTGCTAGGGTTTATGTCACCATGGAAGGAGAATCTTCACCAGAGAAGAAGAGACATAACAAGGGAGGAAAAATCCTCATATATGAGCCATCAAATTGCAATGAAATCAACTCATCTCCCTTTGTCAAATAGTGCTTTGAAGATGTGAATTGCTTGGATTTCTGCAAAAGGGTGAGTGAAGTGGGTTTCAATGAGCAATTGACAGGTTGGGTTGCAACTAAGTTGAAAGCTGAAAGTGTTGTTATTTTTGGTGTTGAATTCACTTTTTCAGTGGCCTCCATTTCACTTGCTACTGGGCTACTAGATAATGGTGAATATTGGTTCAAGGGGATGAGCTTAGATCTTGAGAATTATAGACCCTTCTTGAAAACACCATACAGGGAAAAACATGCTCCTATTATGCCTTTCAAGTACTCATTGGAGAAGTATGCCCCCTTGATGAATATTGTCATGAAGTTCTTTACATGTGAAGGAAGATTCTCCATATTATATGCCTATCGTATTTGCCTCCTAATGCACTTTACATCTCAGAAGCCACTCAATGTGTGCAACTGCCTGTGTAGAAGCATTGCCAAAATGTCAGAGAGGATTCAGATGAAGAACAAGGAGCACTACCCTAGCCTTTTTCATCATAGTTTGATCAAGACTATAGTCCTTGTCAAAACTTGCGGAGAAAGATATGACTTGGGAATATTTTTTGAAATAGCTCTAAAATGGCATGAAACCAATGTGGCAGCTCAACCTTCTAACATGCCAACACAGCAAATGGAAGTAGGGTCCTCTAGCAAATCATTTGAAAGAACCAAAACACCTAAGCCTGAGGTGACTAGGATGTACAAGAGAGGAAAGATGCATGTGTTTGCTTCTCATGGTGAGAAAGGGGCCAAGCCTTCTACATCAGCAAAACAGGGATCAACAACGCGAGATAAAGACATGGTTGAGCATGAATTTGAGTTGGTTGATTTAGAGGCAGAGGATGAAACTTCAAGCATGCAGCAGATGATCAGAGAGAAATACTATCAGATCAAGGAACTCACAGTTAACATGGAAAGAGCAAGGTACATCATTTCATTCCTAGAACAAGAAAATAGTCAGTTGAAAGCGAAGCAATTAATCATGGAGAAAGAGAAAACTAAATTATTGCAGCAGGTCGGCAAGGGAAAAGTAGTCATAGAGACAAGTGAGCCTGAAGGAATACAAGGGAATGGTAAGAGAAAAAGGCCAAGAACAAAAGGGCTAAAGAAGGCATTGCAAGAAGAAGAGGAACACATTTTGCTGAATGAAGAGCTAGACCTAGAGGACAAAATTGCTCTAGAGGTCAATCAAGATAAGGAGTATTGGCTCAACAGGGTAAATGATCACTTGGAGAAGCTTCTAGAGAAAGAAAATAGAGACAACCAACTATTAAGGCACATGGCACACCATTACTAAGACCAAAACATGATCTGTAACGTCAAGGTCAAGCAGTTGGAGAACAAGCTCAAAGAAGCCCAAAAGGACCAAAAAGATGAAGGAAACTTGGATATGCTTGCTGAAGCATCTATGTGGGCTTAAAATGCATCATTTTACTACTCTTGGCCAATTTTGAGAAAATTCTGAGCATTTTTGTTTTTTTTGCAAATTTTGAGGCCTAATTCAGAAATTCATAAGATTTTTCGTCAAGCATCCATTTCAGGAAAACTATACATTTTTGGAAATATATTGCCATCCCCTAAAAACACATTTTCTCATATTTTCCATAGGAGGCTCAGATTTTGAGAAAAGTGGAAAAAAGTGGCCAAAAACTAGCTTTTCGGACCCTTTTTAACAGGCGCTGCACTCCTGGAGCGACCTTGGGAGAATGGATTGTTGAAGGCCTTCCCATGGGTAATTTTAAAAAATTCAAAGTGTTCTGGAAACTAGACTTGAAAATCTAGTTGACTGTTCTCTCAGATCTTCATTTGGACCTCAGGAAGGCACATGAAAGTGAGCTCAAAGTCGATGTTGCACTTCTGCAATTTCTTGTGTTTTTAATTGTAAATTTCATTGTGTAAAATTTCTAGTTTTCAGTTTGACTTAGTCAAAGTCAAAACTCTTTATGTAATGGAATATGTTTCAAGGCTAGGTGATGTAGGCGTGAATAAATGTACATGATATGTTGCTTTTGATGTTTAATAAGCCTCATTAAGGAAACAAACTCTCTAAGAAGTGTTTGAGTTTCACCTTCTCACTCTCACTTGTTGGTTGAGAGAATCTTGGAGTCAGTTCCACCACCTATGAATTCAACTCCTGAAGGTGGGAAAGTGTTCTAAGAGAGTCTATATGTATCATTTCTCTTTCAGAGAGAAGGGTTGGACTTTTTGTGGAGGAGGCTTGCATGTAATGATCTTCTCGGCGAATATAGAGACAGTTGTAGTTATTTTTAAGGAACTCTATCCCAGTGAGTTCATGATCTTTTTTCTTCTTTTTATTTGTTTTCTAGTGGTTAGAACATATTTATCTACATGATATATCTTCTTTCTATGGATGCCTTACAGTGAAATAGACAGAATTATTGATCTCAAGCTCTGTTTATATGGTTTTCATAGTTATGTTTATGTCTTCTAAAAGCTAATGAACTCATGTTTATTTATGCTCATTAGTGTCTTCTACACTTTCTCTTCTATACTACATTGACAATATTCCAAATACACCATGGTCTTCTAGTATCTAGCTCCTTTCCATATTTTCTTCTGCACTCCTACAACCTAGACCTATCTGTGGCTCCAAACCCTAGTCCAACAAACTCTAAATTCTAAATTTCACCAACACACAAACAATTATACATATCTAGCCTAAAATTTATTTGCTTTAAAGTCATTTCAATGATAAAACACTTTGAGAGATCCCTCTCTTGCTCAGTAAGGCTAGCTACTGAGCTCAAGTGGTTTGAGGTTACCCTTCTCGATCTCCTTTTCAGCCTAGGAAATTGTAAGGGACTAACATTTTTGGCGTCGTTGCCGGGAATGACTGATAAATCATTCCTGGAAGATATCTTAGAGCTTTCAAGAGAACTGGTTCTGTAGTTGACAGTTTCCAGTATCCTAACATAGGCTGATTTTACAAATTTCATCAATCCTAAGGTGAGACAAAATTCTGGCTTCTAAAATATATACCAGGTCAAATCCTGACCCAAATCCACCTTTTATTATTGAAGATCCTGAAAAACTACTCAGAAAACTTAAATTACCTATCACTAAAAGTGCATTTCAAAAAATTAAAAGAACGACTTCTCTACCTAGAAATCTATTTGCTTTTGAGAAGCTTCCTTTTTATACCCAGTTAGAGTTTTCTCTTTCAAGGTCAAAATCTGAGTGTTGTGTTTCTGAAGTAATATCTGAACTTATTGTTGAGCCTCAACCTTGCACTCATTTACCTGTCCTCCCAACAGCTTTTCCCTATTCACTTCTCTCTTCTGACATCATTTCCTCCATCAACTTGTTCAATTCATTGCATTATATGTATTTTTAACATGATTTGTTGACTGTGCTAATGATTGACTGTTTGTTTAGAATTTTGGTACATGTTCAGCAATTCCGCAGCTACTCAGAAATTCCGCAGCTGTTCAGAGATTCCGCAGCCTTTTTGTTGTTTGCTATACTCCACGTGTCTTCTCCAGGAACGGGCCACATGGGCACGTTGGTATGGATGTATACATGGTTCGTATGCTATTGGTTGGGCCAAATTAGTCACGTATGCCCCCGGTCAACGCAGGAGTACCCACGGTCAAACAGTTAAGTTCCAGACGGTGGCACGGCTCTGCGTGAGCAACTGAGACACGGAACCACAGTTGGCACTTCCTCCACGCCACGAAGACAGCAAGGGACAGGATCTAACCATAGATTTACTCCCCATGATGACCGTTTCCTCCGAACGTGCACGGAGTTGCCTGCGTGTTGCTGCGTAGTTAATTAGTTAAGACTGTAGTTGCTTAGTTTACGCAGAGGACAGTTTGTCTCTGTGCCTATAAATAAAGCGTTTGCCAACGCTTAGAGATTAGCTTTTTGATATTGTAATTGCTGTAATTGTTTTGGTTATCAAACTCTGTTTTAGAAGACTGTTTCTACAGCACTTTTTGACTGTATTTTGACATGCTGATTTAATATAAGAAGACTGTTTCTGCTCATCTCTGCGTAGCTGATCTTTAGCTGGTTGAGTGGATGGAGGGCCCCCATCTACCACAACCTATGTATAGTAGCATTTAACTTTATTTTCCTGCCTTTCTTTGTTTTCATTTTCACATGTACAATAATGTATAGTTTGATTTCTGCAGTTTTTCATTTCTTTGAACATGTATAATAATGTACAGTTTGATTTCATGCCTTTACATTTCCAGCACTTTTCAGAACTGATCAGTTTGTTTATGCAGGTGTGTTAGGAGCCCGGGATAGTGTGTTTTTATTTCCTTTTATCACTGATGGTATTTGAAGTTGTCTTGTCTTAGCTGCTGATTTTTACCTTGCTTACTTCGTTTCATTGATAGTTTACTTTATCAAGTTTTTGACAAGTTGCTTACTAACCTTTTGATGGTCTTCTCATCATAATTGTCTAACCTTTATTGGACCAAAATATCATAGTGGCAGCTTGGTTTGATTAGCTTTTTGACTCATATTACTGATTCCTTCTTAACTGTTTTTCACATGAACAATTTCAGCTAGAGGCAGAGTGTTAAGAAAGAATGAAGTGTTATGATTTGTCATTTAAGTTTTGCAGTTAAAGTAGTGTTTTTCACTTTCCATTGAGTTAACATAGATGTTATTTTTGTTCTTATCAGCAGCATAGATAGTGGACTAGTGCCATTAGTCACTTTGTTTAATGCTTTGCTTTCATTTGAAGTTTCAATTCCATTGCAAGTCACTTTTCAAGCTTTCTCTTTAAAAAGTTCTAGAAGCATTTAGAAACCACCATATGCACACACACGCACTCATTTGTTTATAAATCCATCACTCCATCTTAAGAAGTTAAATCAACCACAAACATCATCCAAAAACGACAAAAAGAACTAGGAAAGGTTACTTAAGTACATACTGTACATCTCACTTCATCAGCTTACGAGCCCCGGGTTGACAATTAATGATAGCAATTTAGACAACACTAAATTGACCAAACACCTATTCAATTTGAATCTCAGTCTCATTCTTCAGAATCCCTATCTACTAGAGTTGATAACGAGTTGTGGTTGAATTTTGACAAACTTCAAAGTCTTGCCAACCAACTCCAAATTACTACTGAAAAAGCATACATTCAGTTTCAGCTTGAATACTTAACTGTTATCTCATCCTCCACTACACCCCAAAATATATCCACTACTTCTCTAAGTATTTTAGCCACCTCCTCCTTTCTTCCACCACCTCCATCGCTATCATCATCCTTACCTACACAGACTATTGTAGTACCTGTTATCACTCCAGGAAACTCTCCTAGGTTGCAGCTCGGAGATGCCTGGTAACATATAATCTTCAATATTGTTCTCTGAACTATTGGAATGAATGATGGTTTGGATCAAGTCAGATAACCATTTCAGCTCTATTCTCACTCAAGACATGCATAAACACCCTCAACAATACAAGGCTTTAGACCACTAATGCTCAATAGTTTATAGATTCAATGGATAAATGGAGAATATTGACTATACTAGCAGATGCATACATAAACACATATGAATGGCTAGCTACAGGAAGTAAATGGAACTTGCATATCTAATTTATCAATGCAGAGATAAGATGACAATTATTTGGCATTAGACACAGCAGAAAAACATGAATAAACTATTCAAGTGCAAGCATAGAACAACAGAGAAAATGGGAATTCAACATGTAACAGCAAAAGATGCTTATATTGTTGGAATGAAGATGAGAAGCTAAAGGAGTAGAGTCTCCACAATCTCCAAAGGTTGAACCCTTGTTACATTTAGTTTTTAGCCTTTTATAGGCCTTTTACAATGCTCTCGAGCTCTTTAAAGGCTCAGAGTGTCTTAATCTATCCCTGTGTCTGTTTAACAACCTGATGCCATGACTAGGCATGCATGGGCTCAGGGGTTTCTTCTTCTGACAGAAGAATAACCGCATTCTGATATTTTGGCTGCGCTGGCAGGGAGCTATCTCATGCCAGAGAAGCTCCATGATGTTTGTTTGTTGTGGCTGCGTCATGTTGGGCCCTTTTGTTTCCCTTTCCGATCTCTGTTCTGTGGTGGAATGGGTCTGCGTGCCTTTTGAAATCCCTTTAAAATGCAAACAGTGGTTGTTTTCTGTTATAAACAAAGAAATGATGCAATACTGTAAATTCCCACCCAGCTCTGTTCCTTTCGGACTTCAAAAGTCCTTAAACATGGCATATTTATATTCGAGTCCGCCCTTAGGGTTGTTATCGTAAGTCGCACACGGCATGTCCCTGTGTTCCCTTTGTATTTTGTAAATACATAAAAAACTGCGAAAAACATTGAAAAATGGCTTATGGCGAACCTGAAAATATTATCAATTTTCATTCCCGAACCCTTTCAGGTCCGGGCTTTCTCGCATCGGCGTTTCCCAAGGCTCCCTTTATATTTTTGTTATATAACTAAAATCATTGAAAATGCATTAGAACTGGCCTTCCTACAGACCTGAAATGTTATCTATTTCACTTCCTGATCCCTCTCGGGTTCGGGTCTTATCACATATCGCAAATCCTTGGTTCCCATTGTATTTCATTAAATAACAAAATACGTGACAAATGCATTGAAAATTGGCTTTTCGCAGACCTCAAATATTATAAAATATTATTCAGCACTCTGTCGGGTCCGGTTCATCAGGTCGCACATATGCCTGTGCATAGGCCCCACCCCTTAGTATTGTTCCGCTACGATACAGCGATGCGATCTGATCACAATTACATATCGCCCAAGCCAGAGGTCCATGGTTAGTGTTCATAGTAATCCCCGATAGCAATTGTCGATCCGATCATCGGAGATCGCTGATCAGGGGTGTCTTGCGCCCAATATTAAGTCTCCCTCTGTGTAGCGTCGATTGTGATTTACTGCTTAGATCTGGGTCGTTGATCGGCCAGATCTAACAACTGCTATGCATCTCTCTGTTAAAGCCTCCGATATGTGCTTTTTCATTGTTTTTTATGTGTTTCTTCCCTCCGATAGTGCATTTCCGCCATGCTAAGGGTTCTTGGCATGCGACTGTTGGGATTTTTGAATGACCCTTAGGTAATTTTGAAGCCTTCAGTAGTGTTTTGGATCCATTTTTGGGCCAAATGCTTCCAAGGCTAACACTGGCTCCTTCTGGGGATGAAATCCTCCCTGTGAGGTTTCAAGAATCTCAGACCGATGCCTTTCCTATAACAACAAAATTAAATCTTCCTCCTAGTATTTCATTGGGCATGGGGTCTATTTTGCAATGAAAATAAAAACTAGAAAAGGAAAACATATTTACAATACCAAGGCTTTAAAGCCTTAAATGAAATAAAGTTTCAAGAACCTCCCATTACTGGGCTACCAAAAACATCTCCTCCTTCCAGACTGTGCAGAATAAAGGTATTGTTCTGCTGAATTTGAGCAATGACAAACGGACCTGTCCATAAGGAGTCAAACTTACCATGATTACCTTTCTTTTCCTTAAATGAATCCCATTTAAGAACCCAGTCACCAACTTGGAAATTGTCCACTTTTGCCTTCTTGTCAAAGGTTTCTTTGATTTTCTTCTGATGAGATTTTGACTTCTCAACCAGCTGCTCTCTAATCTGTTGTAGTTCAACCAGGTTATTCATTCTTCTTACCATGTCATTCTCTTCATCTTGTTCTTCTTGCAAGAATTTAGCCACAGGGAGAATCAGCTGGATAGGGAAAACAGCATTAGCGCCATAAACCAGCTTAAATGGAGAATTCCCTATGGACTTTTTGATGGTAACTCTGTCAGCCCATAGCAAACTTCAACTTGGAATCCCAACTCTTTTTTTTGTCCTCTAACAGTTTTTTGATTACCCTTACCAGACTCTTGTTAGATGATTCTGCCAGGCCATTACCTTGAGGATAATATGAGGTAGAATTCACCACTTGAATGCCCATGGATTCAGTCATGTCCACCAATTCTTTTACCTTGAAAGTTGTTGCATTATCAGTGACTAGTTTGGTTGGGCAACCAAATCTAGTGAAAATATTCTCATTCAGGAACTTTATGACAACTTGATGATTGGCATTCTTAGTGGGTACAACTTCAATCCACTTGGTGAAATAATCAGTGGCTGCCAAGATCCATTTGTGTTGGCCACTGGAATGTGGGTTGATCTCACCTATAAAGTCCAAGCCCCACTGTTGGAAGGGACCATTGACATGTACTAGCCTCAAGGGTAGAGATTTTAGTTTTTGTCTTCCTGCAAACCTCTGACACTTGTCATAAAATTTCACAAAATAAAACACATTAGAGAACAGAGTAGGCTAATAACACCCAGCCCTCAGGATTTTGTGGGTTGTGGTTTTCCAATAATGATGCCCTCCACAGATGCTAGCATGGAACTGGTGTATGACTTCCACAGATTGTTCTTTATCTAGACATCTCAAGAGGATTCCTGATGGGTCTTTCCAATAAAGAAGATTTTTATTAATGCAGAATTTGGTTGATCTGAGTTTAATTGCCCAGGATTGATTTGAGCTAAGCCCTTGAGGGACTTCTAGCTTCTGCAAAAAATGAACTATGTTGGAATACCATTCACAGGTGGCTAGATTTTCAGCCAGAGTCTGATTCTACTTTTGCTCTCCTGCTGCTCCCTCTCTCTGCTCATCATCTAAATTTAGACCCATGCAATTTATGTCTAACAAGCTATAATTTTCTTCAGCCATAATTTTAGCCAAGCCCTGGCCTTTGACAAGCTTAGTGGGTTTCACCTCTATGTTAAACTCTATGAATTTTGCAATCCATTTAGTTCTCTTTCCATCAATATCTGGCTGAGTTAAGACATGTTTTACTAAGGCTGAAGGTACATATGCAACTACTTTGGAATGAAGAATATAAATTATGAATGCTTTTAAAGATTGTATGAGAGCATAAGCTTGTTTTTCAATAAGGTCATACCTTAGTTAAGCATCCCTTAGAGTTTTGTTGAAAAGGCCATGAGGTGCTCTATGCCTTCATCATTTTTCTGCAACAGAACTGCTACAAGTGTATCATAAAGGAAAAAGAGAAGATACAAAACTCCTTAGTGTAATCTGGGTTGATTAGAGTGGGAGCTTCCATGATAGCTTGCTTGATGCCTTCAAAAGAGCTTCTTGTAGCATCTGCCCATTTTATTTCTAATCCTTTCTTCAACATGGAAGTGATGTGCTTTACTAGCTCTGCAAAGTTTGGAATGAACTTCCTTACAAAGTTAATCTTACCCAGGAAGGATTGAATGTCCCTTTTTGACCTTGGGGTGGACAATGTCTAAATTGCTTGAACCCTTGTTGGATCAGTTCTCACACCTTCAGCGGAAACAATATGTCCCAGAAGTTTTCCTTCTTCTAGAGCAAACTGTGACTTCTTTGGGTTAACCGAAATTCCAAATTGTCTGCACTTTAGGAATACCTTCTTCAAATGCTGCAAATGGTCTTTGTGACTGCTGGAGAGGACTGTTATGTCATCAAGGTAAATAAGGACAAACTTGTCCTTCTCTCTCACAAAGGCTATGTCCATGGCCCTCTGAAAAGTAGCCCCAACATTCATCAGTCCAAAAGGCATCTTGGAGTACATGAAAGTGCCCCAAGGAGTAGTGAAGGCAGTCTTTCCCTGATCTTCTGGATGTACAGCAACCTGATTGTAACCTGAAAATCCATCTAAGAAAGACATGACTCTGGCCCCTGAAACTCTTTGCAGCAAGTGTTCCATCTTAGGCAGGGGGTAGTTATCTTTTTTAGAGCACTTGTTCAGATTTCTGAAGTCAACACAAAGCCTGATTTCTCCATTTTTATTTCTTACTACCACAAGGTTAGCTATCCACTTTGAATACCTTAGGGGAATTATGATTTTGGCATCCAACAACTTCTTGATTTCTTTCTCAATCAAAGGCAATAAGAGAGCGCTGGTAGGTCTTAATTTTTGCTTAAAAGGGATGGTGTTCTTTTCCAGTGGAATCTTGTGCTAAATGATGTCTGGGTCATAGGTTTTAAGATCGTTGTATTCCCAAGCAAAAATATCAGCGAATTGCTTCATGAGGGTGCAATACTCGAAATTCTGGGTAGAAGACAAATGATTGGACAGATTTATGTATTTCGGATGGGTTGGGCTCCCTATATTGTGTTTACGAACAACAGACTCATTTTCTGTTTTGGTAGGCTTATAATGCACATCGTTATGATTGAACAACTTCTCTAGAGGCACCAATCCCTTTGGTATATGGTTACTAGGCAGCTGGACAATGCTTCCTCGGCCGATCTCATTTTTTAGCTTGGACTGGCTGCATTCTTCCATGGTTTCATTTTCTTGGTCGATGTGCACTTCAGAAAATTCCTCAACGACTTGTAAAACCCTGTTAATTTCATCATCGTCTTCAAAAACTTTCGATTATTTGACATTGTCAGGCAGAGACTGTCTATATTTCACCTGAACTTCATACGTCAATTTAGGAGGCAAAGGAGGAATAAATGTGCTAGCAGACACAGCAAGGGAGTCAGCAAGATGGTTCTTCATTCTCATAATGTAAGAAATGTTGAAATTATTAAAAGAATCCTTGAGCCTACATATCTCATCTATGTACGCTTTCAGCCTTGAATGCTTTGCTTGGAAAGTTTTATTGACCTGCTGAATAATGAGGTTTGCATCTCCAAACACTTTCAGGCCTTTGATGCCCATTTCTTTAGCAGCGCTTAAGCCCAAAATCAAAGCTTCGTACTCTGTTATGTTATTTGTGACCTGAAAGGTTAATTTGAAAGATAAATGAATGTATTCCTATGTGGGGGACACAAGGACTACACTTGCCCCTGTAGCTTCCTTAGAGCAAGCCCCATCAAAGAACATGTCCCAAATCTGTGGGCCTTCTTCCTCAGCAATCTGGAAAACTAGTTTTTTAAGCTATGTGGAGGCCAACTGGGATTCTTCAATATGAAGAATATAGGCTCCAAAATCAGTGTCAACAACATAGATGGGATGATTAGTGGAATTCCTTTCATCGTTGATGATATAAACCAATTGAGCTTCTCTATATAATCTCCTGCTCTCACCTCCAAAAACTGGGACAGTAGCATAGGACAGATCATTTTGTAGTGATCCACCTAATCTCTTGATCCAACCTCTGGAAAGTAACATGCCAAACTTGGGGGTACATCTACTACCACAATATCCATCATCATGCTTTTCATGGGCAGCTGAGACAAAGTGATGGCTAGGTCCTTGATTAATCCCAGGCATTTCACTTTTCTAGAGTCAAAAGAAAACAAGTCATGATAAGGCTTGGTAATGTCAAGACCCAACTCATCCATGACACCCTTGGGCATTAGATTATGGCTGGCTCCAGTGTCCAGAAGGCAGTTGTGAAGGATTTTATCATGAATAGTCGGAGAGACATAGAATGATGGGGAGTTGTCTTGACAATTTTCAATCATTGGGCTAAGAATAACAGCTGGCTTGTCATGTTGCAAATTTACATAGTCAGTGGAGGCTTATATGGCTTTAGGCTCAAGGGCCTCGAGGATGGATCTTTTGAAGGACTCATTCTTCACTAGTTCAATCATAGGCATAGGTATTCTTAGCTTCTGAATTTCTGATTGAAAATTGAAAGGAGAAGGAGACTTGTCAATACCTCTTACCTCATGAGCTGGAGCTTTGAGGATGATAGGATCAAATGCTGGTCGCTTTTGCTTATTAGCTTGTTGTATTGTAGGGACAGCAACCCTTTGAATAGGGGTTTCCTTGGCATTATTCATCTTCGACCTCAAATTATATCTTTGCTGATCTTTAGTTTGTAGAACAGCTTCACCATCCCATTCTTGGTTAATCTAGTCATTAAATAATGACTTTTCATAGGCAACTGAGGTCAAAAAGGAGGCATTGCCTTTGTCTTCCAGACAATGGATCTCATCATCTTCTTCAAACTGCTCTTCTTCCATGACTACATTCTGGAAAGGGGTCTTCACCCTTTGGTCTTCATTGGCATCTTTGCTTCTTTGCAAAATCTGCAACTGCTCATTATTTCTTCTATATGGATTTGGATTTGGATTTCTAGGAGCAAAGGTATTACGAACTCTCCCTTTCCCAGGGTGATGCTCAACCTTTAATTTGGAGATTTCAGAGGCTAATGACTCTATCATTTTGGTCATTTTATCTATCTTGGGATCTGAATATGATGAAGACTCGCCCCTCTGTCTTCTTCTTTCAACATTTCCCTTGAGCTTCGTTGCAGCCATAATGTTTGATTCCACTTCCAAGGTTGCATCCTGCATGTCAGCCAAAGTAGCACATCGCCTCTCCCTCAACAATATGTAGAAGTTAGAATCCAAAGCACTGGCATAGGTGAGTTTAGCAGAGGTAGTAGTGGGTTTTATGTCAGCTGGTATCTTGTTGTACATACGGTTAAACTTCTTATTAAAATCAGACAGTAACTCACCATTTTCCCTCTTTAAGTTCCCAAACTCAGTGTGGTAGTAGAGGAGATCCTTCTTATCCCCCCAATGCTTTAGGAATGCATCATCTAAAGCCTCAATATCTGTTATAGATCTTGGGGTCAGTTCTCTGAACCAAATTCTAGCCTCTCCATCTAGGCTTTGGACAAAGACTCTTGTCCATGCATCATCTTCACTAATTTCCAGGTTATCAACATAGCTATAGAATGACTCAAGATGTTCTTTAGCTGTAACACCTTCATTCCCAATGAACTTAGGCCTATACTTTTGATATTCTCTAGTAGGCATGGCATTTAAAGGAGTGGGCAGTACTAGAGGTCCATACCTAGCAGCTATGATTCTTTCCATTTTGGTGGGTGCTTGTGGACCCACCATAGTTTTGGTGGTTATAAGAGTACTCGCACTCTGAATGATAGAGGGTTGAGGAGTGACTGACAAGACTAAAGGAGTATGATGGATAGGAGTTGAGGTTTCCTTTGGGCTTACAACAAAAGGAGAACCTAAATAATAAGCAGCTTTATGAATCTCTGAGAGTTTTTCTTCACTGCTAGTATTAGATGTTATATTCTCAACATGTATTTGTTCTATTGCAGGATTTTCTTGAAGAGATATAGAATATTGTTTAGGTTTACTTGAACCTGATGCTCCTTTCTACAATGTCTTTCTTTCTTTGATGATTTTTTCAGGATTAGATACTGGGTCAGCTTGTGGCTTTTGAGGATTTCTCTGAGTATGCCTCACAAACTGACCCAAAACTATGAAGTGGGGTCACCAAGAGGTTCGGCCTCCAGTAGAGTCACCAGATAGATGATTACAACCAAAAAAATGCCCAGACTTTGTCTATCATCAAAGTTGGATCTATGTCATTTCCCAGTGAAGCTGAGCTTTAGTTTTCTCTCCCTGACAATGACGCCAATTATGTTATCACTCAAGGAAACTCTCCTAGGTTGCAGCTCGGAGATTCCTGGTAACATATAATCTTCAATATTGTTCTCTGAACTATTGGAATGAATGATGGTTTGGATCAAGTCAGATAACCATTTCAGCTCTATTCTCACTCAAGACATGCATGAACACCCTCAACAATACAAGGCTTTAGACCACTAATGCTCAATAGTTTATAGATTCAATGGATAGATGGAGAATACTGACTATACCAGCAGATGCATACATAAACACATATGAATGGCTAGCTACAGGAAGTAAATGGAACTTGCATATCTAATTTATCAATGCAGAGATAAGATGACAGTTATCTGGCATTAGACACAGCAAAAAAACATGAATAAATTATTCAAGTGCAAGCATAGAACAACAGAGAAAATGGGAATTGAACATGTAACAGCAAAAGAAGCCTATATTGCTGGAGTGAAGATGAGAAGTTAGAGGAGTAGAGTCTCCACAATCTCCAAAGGTTGAACCCTTGTTACATTTAGTTTTCAACCTTTTATAGGCCTTTTACAATGCTCCTGAGCTCTTCAAAGGCTCGGAGTGTCTTAATCTATCCCTCTGTCTGTTTAACAACCTGATGCCATGACTAGGCACGCATGGGCTCGGGGGTTTCTTCTTCTGACAGAATATTTTGGCTGCGCTGGCAGGGAGCTATCTCATGCCAGAGAAGCTCCATGATGTTTGTTTGTTGTGCCTGCATCATACTGGGCCCTTTTG
This sequence comes from Pinus tabuliformis, assembly GCA_031772625.1. Taxonomy (NCBI): domain Eukaryota; kingdom Viridiplantae; phylum Streptophyta; class Pinopsida; order Pinales; family Pinaceae; genus Pinus; species Pinus tabuliformis. The sequence continues at coordinate 912,489,618 of CM062805.1, read as the reverse complement.
TTTCCCTTTCTGGTCTCTGTTCTGTGGTGGAATGGGTCTGCGTGCCTTTTGAAATCCCTTTAAAATGCAAATAGTGACTATTTTCTGTTATAAACAGAGAAATGATGCAATATTGTAAATTCCTGCCCAACTTCATTCCTTTCAGACTTCAAATGTCCTTAAACATGGCATATTTATCTATCGGGTCCGCCCTTAGGGTTGTTATCGCAAGTCGCACACGCCCTATCCCTGTGTTCCCTTTGTATTTTGTAAATACATAAAAAAACTGTGAAAAACATTGAAAATGGCTTATGGCGAACCTGCAAATATTATCAATTTTCATTCCCGAACCATTTCGGGTCTGGGCTTTATCGCATCGGCATTGCCCAAGGCTCCCTTTGTATTTTCGTTATATAACAAAAATCATTGAAAATGCATTAGAACTGGCCTTCCTGCGGACCTGAAATATTATCTATGTCACTTCCCAGACCCTTTCGAGTCCGGGTCTTGTCGCATATCGCAAATCCTTGGTTCCCATTGTATTTCGTTAACTAACAAAATACACAACAAATGCATTGAAAATTGGCTTTCCGCAGACCTCAAATATTATAAAATATTATTCAGCCCTCCGTTGGGTCTGGTTCATCAGGTCACACATATGCTTGTGCATAGGACCCGCCCCTTAGTGTTGTTATGTTGCGATACAACGATGCGATCTGATCGCAATCGGATATCGCCCAAGCCAGAGGTCCATGGTTAGCGCTCATAGTAATCCCTGATTGCGATCCGTCGATTCGATCATCGAAGATCGCTGATCGGGGGTGTCTTGTGCCCAATATTAAGTCCTCCTCTGTGTAGCGCCAATTGCGATTTACTGCTTAGATCTAGGTCGTTGATCGGCCAGATCTAACGGCTGTTGTGCATCTCTCTGTTTAAGCCTCCGATATGTGATTTTTCACTGTTTTTTATGTGTTTCTTCCCTCTAATAGTGCATTTCCGCCATGCTAAGGGTTCTTGGCATGCGACTGTTGGGATTTTTGAATGACCCTTAGGTAATTTCGAAGCCTTAAATAGTGTTTTGGATCCATTTTTGGGCTAAATGCTTCCAACGCTAACAGTACCCCCACTGCCTCCAGCAATCATGGCAAGATTTGCGCCCCTCATACTACTTGCTCAATTTTTTTCTTTACCTCAAAACTATGGTCAAAGACTTCCTCTATTTGATGGGAGTTTAGAAATCACAGCTCAACATCATTTTGATAAATTGATAGATTTTATTGACATGGAAGAAATTGATGATGATGACACTAAAATGAGAATCATAGCTCAGAAATTTTCAGGGGATGTGAAGAAGTGGTTTCGCAACCTAGCTTCTAATTCTGTCAATAACTCACAGAGGTTGTTCGAGTTGTTCCTAGCTCATTGGCAAGAGAAGAAATATCCATTACAGATATTGGCTGAGTATAATTCAATAAAAAGAAATGCAAATGAGACAGTTCAAGCATTTACAGCAAGATTTAATTTGGTATACAATTCTATTCCTAATGATATGAAGCCTCCACCTGGTCTAGTGCTTCTTCATTATCCCAATGCTTTTGAACCAGACATGGCATATCAGCTCAGAGAGAGAGACCCTGCTACTCTTGAAGAAATGCAACGAAATGCAGTGAGTGTTGAAGCCAATCTGCTTATCAAGAAGTCTAAATCAAAGCTTGAGAGGACTGAGAAGAAAGTTGTGTTTAAAGAAGAACCTTCATCATCTTCATATGTAAAGCTTAACACTCTGATCAAAACCATGGAGAGAATGATGGATAAAATATCCATAATTGATCAACAAGCGGAGCCTTCAGTGAGGAATCTGAACTTTCGTGGCCAGCAACAATAGCAGTTCAAAAATAGACAGAAAGAGCAGCGAAATCAAGATCCTCAAGGTCAAGTAAGAGGTCCATTTCAGAAAAAATATGCTAAAGGACAAGATGATGAAGAAGAAGAGATTGTGGAAGTGAATCACTTCTTTGAAGAAGATGAGCTGCCTACTTTCCTAACAGAAGAAGATTAGTTTTCCGAAGATTCTTTCATATCGAGTGATCAGCAACTTGTGCTTGCAAGTGACGATCTATGGGTTGTTTGAACTGAAGAATACCAAAGAGGATATCAGAATGCCCTTAGTCATCTCCAAAAGCAGTACAACTCGAGGAATAGAAATGTACCTATTACTTTGACTCAGAAAAGACAAAATTTAAAAAAAGACACACCAAGCAAGGAACCAACTCCTACAAGTCAGAATAAAGAAAAGGAGATTGTCATACTGAACTGGGAAAAAACAAATGAGGCCTCTACCAGCAATGTGAGGAAGGACAAAGAGTTTCAAACTGAAAGTCACAAGAAGGAATCTCAAGTTAAAGGACAGACAGAAAAGAAGGATATCGTTGCAAAGGAGGTAGAAAAGCAATCTAATCTTTTTAGTTTGGAAAATGAAATTTCTAAATTGAAAGTTTTTATTCCCCTCACTGAATCAGTGAAGAATGACAAATATAAATTTTAGATTGAAAAAATGTTTAAGGTTGACCAGATGTCAGATACAGTTAATATAGCTGATGATGAGCCAGCAATCCTTTTTGGTCCAGCCTCAGAAGGAACTCCTGAATATAGTGAAATCCCTCATTTCTATCGAAGTCTCAAACTTCATGATTTTATCCTCCATAATGCCATGCTAGATTCTGGTGCCTCACATAATCTTATGCCTAAAGTCATTATGGAAAAATTAGGACTGAGTATCACTCGAACCTACCATGACCTTTATTCCTCTGATATCAGGAGAGTGAAATGCCTTGGCCTTATGAAAGACTTGGTAGTATCTTTGGACCAAATCCCAGCCAAGAATGTGCTTATGGATGTAGTGGTTGTTGATATTCCTCCTAGGTTTGGCATGTTGCTTTCAAGGTCTTGGGGAGCAAAACTAAAGGGCACTCTACAGCTTGACTTTTCATATGCCACTATCCCTATTTTTGGTCAGCTCCAGAAACTTTATAGGGAAAAGAAGATGAAATTCATGATCAACAATAAGGAAAATCTAGTCAATCATCCTATACATGATGTCCATACTGATCTTGATTATTTCATTTTATACAGCGATATGAATTTTGTCGATGATGAAAGTTAGCTAGAAGAAATTTCAGAAGTTCCCGAGGTCATGAGCAGCATGCATAAAGTCATTACAACTAAAGTGAAAGAGGTGAATGAAGAATGTTTGCAGCCAACAAATCCTATTGAGGAATTAGAAAGGATAGTGTATAAAACAAAGAGTCTTGAGGCAGCTGATCGTCTTCCTAAAGAGCAAACTGTTCAACCTTCAGAGATCCTTTTTCTGGATGAAGAAAATGGCCTTTGGACCATGGAGTTCGATGGTGCATTAGGAAGAGAAGGAGTTGGGATTGGTGTCTGGATACATGTTCCATTACATCAGTCAAATAAAATTCCTTGAAATGTGAGAATGAGCTCTTACAAGTTAGCTTTTGAGTGTTCAAACAATGAGGTGGAGTATGAAGCATTGATTGTTGCCCTCAAAATTCTGAAGAAGTTGGGAGCAAAGAAGATTTATGTTTATGGCAACTCCGAATTGGTAATCAAACAAGTTAAAGGGGAATATCAGGCCAAGCATCCAAGAATGAGAGCTTATCGCAATGTTGTACTTGACATCCTCAAGACTTTTTCAAACTATACTTTGTCATTCCTAGGACTCAGAATGTCATAGCTGACTCACTTTCCACTGCAGCAAGTATGGTGAAGATTCATATTCATCCTAATCAGAAGTACTCCATCCATGTCAAACATCGCCCAGATAATATGATATTTTGGCAAGTGTTTTGGGATGATAAACAGATTGACAATTTTCTGCAATTGAAAGGATAATTTCAGAATTCTCACATTGATGACACATCCAATATGAATGATCCGGACATCCAATCAACTAATATTGAAATATTACAGATCAAGGACAACAACATTTCAAGAGGCTTGCTGCCTTTGGAAGGGTTGTTTGATCGAGACGATGTAGCCATAAAGCCCATCATGGTTCCTACAAAAAAATGAGTTGAAGATGTAAACATTGACACAACTAATAGTCCTAAGATGGTTAAGCTATCAAAGTCCTTTTCTCCTGAAACAAAAAGTAAGTACATATCCTTAATGAAAAAAAAAATTGATGTATTTTCTTGGGACTATTCAGATCTGAAGGTTTATGACAAGAGTATCATTTAGCATACCATTCCTATCAGGCTCGATCAAAATCCATTTTGCCATAAAGTATGGAGGATTAATCCCAAGTTGTTGCCATCGATTAAAAAAGAGGTAAATAGGCTTTATAAATCTGGTATCATAGTCCCTATTCGATTTTCTGAATGGATGTCTAATCTAGTGCCTGTAAGAAAGAAGACCGGGGAGATTCGTCTATGTATTGATTTCAGAAATTTGAACAAGATATCCCTGAAAGACAATTATCCCCTGCCAAAGATGGATCATATACTTCAGAGGGTAGTTGGGTCCTCTAGGATGTCATTGCTAGATGGGTATTCTGGGTACAATCAAATTTTGGTACATAAGGATGATCAGCTCAAAATAGCCTTTACAATGCCATGGGGTACATTTATGTACGCTAAGATGCCTTTTGGATTAAAGAATGCGGGAGCTACTTTTCAGTGGGCTATGGACATAGCTTTTGCCAATGAAAAAGATGTATTTCTAGTTATCTACTTAGATGATCTTACAGTGTTTTCAAAATCTGATGAAGATCATTTACATCATTTGAGAATTGTTTTTTAGAAATGCAAAAAATTTGGCATCTCACTCAACCCAAAGAAGAGCTTATTCACCATGGAAGAAGGTAAGCTATTGGGACACATCATCTCTAAGGATGGCATTCGTATTGATCCTGCAAGAGTGCAAGCCATTTAGCAATTAGATTTCCCAAGGAACAAGAAAGAGATTCAACCTTTCAATGGGAAAATCAATTTTCTGAGAAGATTCATCCCTAATCTAGCTAAGCATTTGAAGGAGATGACAGACATGCTGAAGAAGGACAGTGAGGTAAAGTGGTCTTTAGAGGCTAAGAAATCATTTCATGCAGTAAATTTTTCATTATCTACTGCTCCTATTTTGATTAGCCCATATTACACTTTAGATTTCATCATCTTTTCTTTTGCCTCTGGGCATACATTAGAAACAGTCATAATGCAAAAGAAAGATCAGAAAAATGAGCAGCCCATAGCATTTTTCAGTCGCACTATAACAGATGCAGCACTAAGATACAATATCATTGAGTAGCAGGCCTTGGCTTTGGTGAAAGCTCTCAAATATTTTAAGTTTATATTCTGCATTCTCATACCATTGCTTATGTTCCTACTACTGCGGTGAAAGAAATTCTTGTGCAGACAAATCCTAAAGGCAGAAGGGGAAATGGATTGCAGCTATGCTAGAGTATGACTTAGAGATAAATCCTACAAATATCATCAAGGGACAAGGTTTAGCTAAACTCATGGTTGAATCAAATCTACATGCACTAGACATCAATTTGATTGTTGCACTTTCTGAAGAACAAGAAGAAGACGACCCTCTCCTACAAGTGTCTGATATGTTTATTTCCTCTCCTTGGTATTCCGGCATTGTCTATGTTTTGCAGCACTTAAATCCTCCACCGGAAGTTACCAAAGGTAAAGCTAGATCTCTAAAATTGAAGGCTTAAAAATATTGTATTCTAGATGGTGTTTTATATTGGAAAGATCCTCGTGTTGTGCTGCTAAACTGTTTGGTAGAAAATGAAGCTAAGGATGTCATGAAATATTTCCATAAAGGAGACTATGGCGGTCATCACTTTTGGAAAACTACAGCAAATAAAATCTTGAGAGCTGGTTTCTATTGGCCCACCCTCTTTTCTAATGTATACAAAATAGTGATGAGTTGTCATGAATGTCAATTTTTTCAAGGAAAGAGAATCCTTTTGCCATTGCCCGTGTAGCCTATCTCAATTTAAGCTCCTTTTCAGCTGTGGGGTCTTGATTTCATTGGAGAAATTCATCCTTCATCCTAAGCACAACATAAATGGATATTAACAGCCACAGACTACTTCACAAAGTGGATTGAGGCAATCCCAACCAAGCAAGCTATTGATTCTATTATCATTCAATTCATTGAGTCTAATATCTTGTTTAGATTTGGTTGCCCGCAAAAAATAATTACTAATAATGATGTTGCCTTCAAGTGAAAAATAATGGTGGACTTTTGTGCCAAATACCATATTGTGTTAGGACATTCTACTGCTTATCATCCACAAGGGAATGGTCTTGTCGAATCCTCCAATATATCTTTGGTCAACATCATCAAGAAGGTTTTATAAGTGAACAAGAAGAACTGGCATAAAAAGCTCATCAATGCCTTATGGGCGGACAGGGTCAGCGCTAAAAAATCAATAGGTATGTCCCCTTTTCAGTTGGTGTATGGGATTGATATAGTTTTTCCTTCATCTCTTGTTGTCCCGGTCATGAAAATTCTGCAAGAATTGGATAGTGAGACTAATGATATGCAAAGAAGGATAAATCATATGATTCATTTACAGTAGACAAGGGAAGAGGTTCTTCAAAAAAAATCTAAACTCAAGGAGAAGATAAAAAAAGATTTATGATCGCAAGACCAAGGAAGACAATTTCAATTTAGGAGATGTGGTTCTTCAATGGGATGCTAGAAATAAAGAAAAAGGAAAACATGGAAAATCTAAAAACTTGTGGAAGGGACCTTACAGAATTTCTGCTTTCAGAGGAAAGAATGCCTTCTTATTGGAAGAAATGGATGGGGAAGATTATTCAAGAGGAGCGATCAATGGTAGGCTTCTCAACCACTACTATGTTTGAAAGAGTTCTGAAATTTCATCATCATTGTATATACCGGTGTGTCCTATATTTTCCAGCAATCTAAGTGGTTGTCATAGGAGTTTGAAGCCCGAAGAGAAGGCCCTAAGGCTTATTTTTTCAACTATTGTTTTGGTTTTTATTTTACTTTTCAGTCATTGTCATGTCAAAAAGTCAATCAGTTTTAAGTCAAAGTCTATTTTTTTGCATGTTGACTCCATTGCCCAATGGATCAAGCTATTTGGTCTACGTTGTTCTTGACACCTCCAAGGAGCTGCCATCCCCAACTGGAGCCAAGGTTAGCGCCAGTCTTGTTTTCATGTCACCAATATCAAATGTGCTTTTATTAGGCTTGTCAGGACTCTCAAAATCAAATTTTTTCATGTCACTAAGTTTACACAGTAAAATTTGGTCACTGTTTGGTCAATCTAGGAATGAGTTTTGTCTTTTGGAAAATTCACCTATGTTGGTCACCTATCTCATTTCTATGAAGGTGTCATAATAAAAGCAAGCCAATCATCATCATCATTCCATTCAGTTTCAGGTCTTCCATTAGGTCATTAGGGTTTCCAAAATCCACCATTACCATGTATAAATCCAGCAGTGAATAGAGCATGACAAGCAGCTCTTTGACATTGATTTGTTGAGTTATCATAAATTCATCATGTTTTCAGTTTGAAAGCTCTAGAAGAAGAAGTTCCAGTGCTCAGGAAAGTGAAAAGACAACTCAAGTTTCAGCCTTAAAGGTGACTCTGTTTTCAAAAGTGAAAAAATAGTTTTTCAAAGGTTTGTGGGTCCCATTTCTTTTCAAAAGGAGAAATTAATTTTCCTATATAAACTAAAAAGCCCCAAAATTGTCTTATTTACCTCTTATTCACTCTTGTACATCAATATCTCCTTCCCAAAAGCAAGAGAAACTCAATTCCATAGGAAAAATTGGCAAAAACCTCGAGGTGTTGCGCTGAGGAAGACTTCGTTGCACTTGGAGGCCTGGCGTTGCGCTCAGGCTAACCGCGCTTCGCTTGGGCCAGAGTAGCGAGAAAATCGCCCGAAACTCTCCCAAAATCGATTTTTAAGCTTACTTACCTGATTTCATTGCATCCTAAGCTGAGCTACAAGTAAGTACACCATTTTACTTATCTCTTTGTTTTGCAAAATCAATTCATGCCAAAGATATATTCAATTAGGGTTTTTCAGTGAATTTCTCATGCAAAAATGATAGGGTTGATGATGGCCATTTTCCTCTCTTGATTTTTAACATGTAAAATCTTACCCTACACCTATATACATGTTTGATATGCTATGTAAACCACTCAATCAACCTCAAAACATAAATTTACCTCATTAAAAGTGAAACCCTAGTTCATTCCTAAAGGTTTTGGGCACTTTCCTTAAAAACTCTATTTTTTCCTTTTCACGAGCACATTGTTCCTCCATTGCTTTTCCATTCATTTACATCCATTATACATAATCCATATCCACCTTTTTACCATTTTGTCAACTCCACCTACCCATCATTCCACTTTTCACTCATACCTCACTATTTTTCTCATTTTCCTGCTGTTAGGGTTTCTGTCACTATGGAAGGAGAATCTTCCCCAGAGAGGAAGAGACATCACAAGGGAGGAAAAATCGTCTGATATAAGCCATAAAATTGCAATGAAATCAACTCATATCCCTTTGTCAAACAGTGCTTTGAATATGTGAATTTCTTGGATTTCTGCAAAAGGGTGAGTGAAGTGGGTTTCAATAAGCAATTGACAATTTGGGTTGCAACTTAGTTGAAAGGTGAAAGTGTTGTTATTGTTGGTGTTGAATTCACTTTTTCAGTGCCCTTCATTTCACTTGCTACAAGGCTACTGGATTATGGTGAATATTGGTTCAAGGGGATGAGCTTAGACCTTGAGAATTATAGACCCTTCTTGAAAACACCATACATGGAAAACCATGCTCATATTATGCCTTTCAGGTACTTATTGGAGAAGTATGCCCCCTTGATGAAGATTGTCATGAATTTCTTTACATGTGAAGGAATATTCTCCAGATTATATGCCTATCATATTCGCCTCCTAATGCACTTTACATCTCAGAAGCCACTCAATATGTGCAACTACCTGTGTAGGAGCATTGTCAAAATGTCAGAGAGGATTCAGATGAAGAACAAGGAGCACTACCCTAGCCTTTTTCATCATAGTTTGATCAAGACTATAGTCCTTCATCAACTTGCAGAGAAAGATATGACTTGGGAATCTTTTTTGGAAACAACTCTAAAATGGCATGAAACCAATGTGGCAGCTCAACCTTCTAGCATGCCAACACAGCAAATGGAAGTGGGGTCCTCTAGCAAATCAGTTGAAAGAACCAAAGCACCTAAGCCTGAGGTGACTAGGATGTACAAGAGAGGAAAGAGGCTTGTGTTTGCTTCTCATGGTGAGAAAGGGGCCAAGCCTTCTACATCAGCAAAACAGGGATCGGCAGTGCAAGATAAAGACATGGTTGAGCATGAATTTGAGCTAGTTGATTTAGAGGCAGAGGATGAAACTTCGAGCATGCAGTAGATGATTAAAGATCAAGACTATCAGATAAAGGAACTCACAATTAGCATGGCAAGAGCAAGGTACATCATTTCATTCCAAGAACAGGAAAATAGTCAGTTGAAAGCAAAGCAACTAATCATGGGGAAAGAGCAAACTAAATTATTGCAGCAAGCCGGAAAGGGAAAAGTAGTCATAGAGATAACTAAGCCTGAAGGAACACAAGGGAAGGGTAAGAGAAAAAGGCCCAGAACAAAAGGGCTAAAGAAGGCATTGCAAGAAGAAGACGAACACATTTTGCTGAATGAAGAGCTAGACTTAGAGGACAGAATTGCTCTAGAGGTTAATCAAGACAAGGAGTACTGGCTCAAAAAGGTAAATGATACCTTGGGAAGCCTCTAGAGAAAGAAAATGGAGACAACTAGCTGCTAAGGCACATTGCGCACCATTACCATGCCCAAAACATGATCTGTAACGTCAAGGTCAAGCAATTGGAGAACAAGCTCAAAGAAGCCCAAAAGGACCAAAAAGATGAAGGAAACTTGGAGATGCTTGTTGAAGCATCTATGAGGGCTTAACATGCATCATTTTACTACTCTTGGCCAATTTTGAGAAAATTCTGAGCATTTTTGGTTTTTTGCAAATTTTGAGGCCTAATTCAGAAATTCAGCAGTTCTAGGAGTGTAGTGCCTTTGCACTGCGCTTTTTCCTCAGGCATCCATTTCAGGAAAAATATACATTTTTGGAAAGCTATTGCCATCCTCTAAAAACCCATTTGCTCAGATTTTCCAGAGGAGGCTCATATTTTGAGAAAAGTGGAAAAAGTGGCCAAAAACTAGCTTTCTGGACCCTTTTTTTTATAGGCATTGTGATCCTGGAGCAACCTTGCGAGAATGGATTTTTGAAGGCCTTCTAATGGGTAATTTTCAGAAATTCAAAGTGTTATGGAAACTAGACTTGAAAATATAGTTGATCATTCTCTCAGATATTCATTTGGACCTCAGGAAGGCACCTGAAAGTGAGCTCAAAGTCGGCATTGCACTTCTGCAATTTCCTGTGTTTTTAATTGTAAATTTCACTATGTAAAATTTCTAGTTTTCAGTTTGACTTAGTCAAAGTCAAAACTCTTTATGTAATGGCACTTGTTTCGAGGCTAGGTGATGTAGGCATGAATAAATGTACATGATAGGTTGTTTTTTATGTTTAATAGGCCTCATTAAGGAAGCAAACTCCTAAACAAACTCTCCAAGAAGTGTTTGAGTTTCACCTTCTCACTCTCACCTATTGGTTGAGAGAATCTTGGAGTCAGTTCCACCACCTAGGAATTCGACTCCTGAAGGTGGGAAAGTGGTCTAAGAGAGTCTATATGTATCATTTCTCTTTCAGAGAGAAGGGTTGGACTTTTTGTGGAGGAGGCTTGCATGTAATGATCTTCTAAACTAATACAGAGACAGTGGCAACAATTTTTAAGGAACTCTAGCCCAATGAGTTCATGGTGTTTGTTCTTCTTTTTATTTGTTTTCTAATGGTTAAAAAATCTTTATCTACATGATATCTCTTCTTTCTATGGATGCCTTATAGTGAAATAGACAGAATTCTTGATCTCAAGCTCTGTTTATATGGTTTTCATAGTTATGTTTATGTCTTCTAAAAGCTAATGAACTCATGTTTACTTATGCTCATTAGTCTCTTCTACACTTTCTCTTCTATACTACATTGACAATATTCCAAATACACCATGGAATTTTGGTATCTAGCTCCTTTCTATATTTGCTTCTACACTCCTACAGCCTAGACCTATCTGTGGCTCCAAACCCTAGTCCAACAAACCCTAAATTCTAAATTTCTCCAACACACAAACAATTATACATATCTAACCTAAAACTTATTTGCTTTAAATTCATTTCACTGATAAAAGACTTTGTGAGATCCCTCTCTTGCTCAGTAGGGCTAGCTACTGAGCTGAAGTGGTTTGAGGTTACCCTTCTCGATCTCCTTTTCAGCCTAGGAAATTGTAATAGACTAACACTAGGGAAAGCTAAACGGTATACCCAAGTGAAGGTGGAAGAATTTCCCCACCTCATTCAGTAGAAGCTTTTGGGGACCAAAATACTCCCAAAATGGGGTGGTGTGATCCGAATTGGATCATTAGATTGTTTATCATTCATCTCGATGTTTTCAAAATGGGAAAAGTGAAGGAATTAGCTCACAAGACCATTTAAACTAGTGGGACCCGGTTTGGAAAATTGGGTTTTGAAACATTATGGGATCAGTTTGAGACATTAAACGACATTTTTGGGCATAAAATTTTGTTTCATTAGCATGACACATTCGTTCCTATTCTAAACACAAATATCTTTTGAAATGTGCAAGAATCACCTCTATCAAAGTATGTATACAAAAGTTATAACACTCAGAATTTGACCTTCCTGTGTTGACCACCATAATTCTAGAGGATGTTGTGTCAGCCCTCATTATTCATGCAAAAGGGGATGTCCATGTGATCATGATGAAGAAGACTCTAGAAGAGTCCACATTGTAATTCTATTTAAGAGTTGAAGGGGTCAAACCTAACCATTTGTAGGCTATTGGGTTGTGTTAGCCACTAGGAGGAAAAAGGGGTTCCATTTTTCCAAGTGCATTTTGTTCCTTAGATAAACAAAGTAGCCAAGAGGGATAGAGAGAGTGCACACATAGAGGTTTTTTTCACTATAGTAGGCCATGGTCCACATATCTTACTTCTTTGTATTTGCATCTATTTTTTATTTAGAGAGATAGTAGAGAAGTCTCAATTTCCAACTGGGTTTTCTCCCAAAAGGGTTTCCTAGGATATATCTTATGTCAATTGTGGTTTGTGAGTTTTTATTTCGTTGTTCTCTATTTTCTACATAATTATAATTTACATTGGTAATAAACAATAATTTACAAAACTAGAAATCTACATAGAACTAAACTCTCATAGTGTAGAGATTGGATTTTTAAGTATAATTTATCAAATATGTTTGACAAATTGTCCAGTGGAATATCCACGAAAGTTTATGAATTAAAACCCTAGAGGGGTTTTTCTTTGTTCTAAGAACCCCTATAAGTAGCCTAGGTTTTCCTCAATTTACTTCTTTAACAACTCATTTTTGAGCTTGTTTGAGGGTTGATTTTCTCCCTAGCTAAGACCTTCTAGGCTCTCGCTATTAGTCTATCCTCAGGCCCACGAAAGGTCTAGGTGTCATGAGAAGTAAAAATAGGATTTAAATGGTAATGTCTCCCCCACCCCACTCCCCCACACCCTCCTCCAGAACCCTCCTCCTTCGCAGAACCCCAACCCAAACTAGAACCCACGGTAATATTAACATCGAAGGATCTAAGTTGTTTCAACTTATGGGATAAAGGATAACATCCCAACCCTTTAACTTCCCCATAACCCTTTTATAAAGTAGAAGAGGTGATTTTAGTAAACTTACCTCGAGGGTAACACTCCTTTATCAAATCATTTTGGATTACCATGCAACACTTCATTATTTCATTAATTTATATAGTAGATCTAGATTGTTTTATTGAGTTGTATTGGATATTACGATTACATTTGTTTTACAAAAAGGTGTTACAATGTGTATAGAGTTCTCCATTGATAGTCTATCACATCTCCCATATTTAGTGTGAGAAACTTCAACACAAACAACAATGCCTTTTTATGTAAGTTCCTTCATTTTCACCTATTTCCCATCTTCAACAATTAGATTAATTATTTCATCAAAAGAGATCAATAAATTAACCCTAGTTAGTTTGCTTTACGTTGTTAATTTATTGTTGAACCGTAATTAAATTTGCTCTAATGTGCCAATAACCCTAAACTCACATAATAAACCATAAAACCCTAATTAATCTTGTGGATTTCTCTCATTCTCTTTTCTTAATTTCTTACCCCCCATTGTTTCTTAGTGTCGCCTTAAAATTGTATGGTGACTACTCTATCACAATATATGCATATCACACACACATATAGGCACTTGCACAATAACATCAATCAGTCTAAGGCAAAGCATTGTTGATTGGATCATGGCCTCTGTCTCTTCGGTCAACTATGTTGAACTCATTAATGGTCCCATCTACTTTGTTCCGGCCATAAAGAGGGCTTAGACATGGTTTTTCCTTGTCTCCATTATTGTTCATCTTAGTGATTGATGGTCTAAGCAGAATTATCTGAGAGGCGCATTATAATGAACATTTTTGTGGTTATGGATCATTCAGAGGACCCTGTTACACAACATTTTGTCATTGTCCCTGTACTCCCCGTTCCTTGATCTTGGAGGACCTCTACAATGAACCCTACATGCTTTCCCTTCATGAAGAAACTCCCATTGTGTCCCTCTTCATGAGCAAAACAATTCCCTTTTGCACCATTTCCCCGAAATCTTCTATTTTTCCCAGTTTATAAGATCGGCACTAATGACCCTTGTCCTCCTTGCACCAATATGTAGGGATTAACACTGTCCCTAGCACTGAACGGAGCGACTGAGATTTTTGCTAGTCGCATCGGTCCTCTTATGGAAATTTTTTTAAATAAAGAGTCGAAGCTTCCAACTTTAGAAGTTTCGTAACGAAAGTCTGGTAAATGGTTTGGAGTCGAGGATGTCAGTTTGGGCTCCGTTCCCCTATAATGATGGAACTACTTCAAGAGATAATACCTTCTCCCATGAGAAGAGGATCCATCTCCCATTGATTCATGTTATATAAAACTCCATTTTTCCCAAGCACATGCTAGTGTTAGTGTTGAGGTGTTAATGTTGGTGTGCTAGTGCTAATTAAGTTTGCAGTAAAAAACAAGTTATTCATAGTTGTAGCTCTCTAGTTGTGTGAGGGAGAAGTGTGAATTTGGTTTAGTGTGAAGCCTAAAGGGAAAGGCCTTAAAACTATTATTGTTGAGGCCATCATGGAACGTTAGCAGAAGTGTGTGGGAACCTGGTTTTGTCGGAGGAGAATGGCAATGTCAAGGCAATGGTTGTAATATCTTATTGATTCAATATATATGCAACTATCAATTGATTTCCTACATGATGTGCCATCTTGCATGTTCATGGCTTAATGTTTCTTGACTTGTTAAGTAGGTTGAATTACAATTTGTCTATTATCACGGTTGTTGTTTGTTGTTATTTACTTGTTTCAAGTATTTGAAGAAGGAGACAAGAGATAGCTGGAGCGAGCAAGCAAGGACATCATCAAATGGGATAAGCGTACTAAGAGGTAGGCCCTCTTAATTGGTTCTAACCTAAGGAAATCTTCCATAGAATGTATCAGTTGTGGCTAGACCCATTATCGGGCTAGAGGAATTGTTTGTGTCCACACTCATAATTTTACTTCACCACCGACCCCTGTCTCACACCTCATGTTTGTGGATGATGTATTGGTCTTTGGTCAAGCATATAAACCACAATGGGGTGCCTTATTCCATATCATCTCCAGCTATAGACATGCCATCAGGTTAATTGTGAATAACCACAAATCTGTGTTGATTAAGGCTTTTGAAAATGATGATATAGTGGTGGACATTGCTAATCTATTTAGTCCTAATACCTCCTCGTTGGATGATGGCTTCACATATGTCGATACTAGGTTGAAACCAAACAGTTATAGACCGTGTTACCCACCACCTATGGGTAGTGTATATAGGATAATTTTTTTCTCCTAGATGGTCCTCAGCTAGCAACCACCTGATAGCTCAGTGTGCCATTGTCTCCACCACTTGAGCCAGCCATGTGGTCCCTCAACCACTTGTTATGATTGTAGGTTTGAAGGTGGGCCTCCCGACCCCAAAGGTATAGATTTTCATTAGTATAGTTGAGTAATTATCCTTACTTTTCATGGGCATTTTTGGGCATGAATTGGTGGAAGGATTCGACGAAAAGAGTGGGTTAGGTTTGTCTTCTTGTCTCCACTTCCCAATTTCATGGTTACCCTTGTATCCTAGTCCTGTGGGATCTCCTTTACTAGCCATTAGCTTTATGGTTTGCACTACATGGGAAATCTCAATTTTGGTTGTGTGGTCCTGCTTCCCGATACCGCCTACATCTCTCCCCTTCCTCATTTTAGCATTATTCATATATTTTATCATCTACGTTCACATGTGTCCATTAGGGACATATAGGGTTAGCCTCCCCTTCCCCGTGTCCACACCTTGGGTCAAGCTTGGAATGATGCCCTGAAGGTTCATGCAACTAAAAAGAAAATAAAAAGCATATTTTGGCCACTCTCAATAGGAAATGTACCACAAGATGCAAAAGATGGTCGGGACATACAAATTTAGCACAAGGGAAAAATCCAAACAGAGATCTCCCCCTTATCCATGGTTGTCACCCTTGTTCCTATGAGCTCTAGATAGGCCCCCTCCATCATTGAGGAACCCATGATTGTCCCAACCCCTGGTGGGCGATGAACTTCCCCACCTTAAGGGGGTATCTACTGCCACATATTACACATCATGCTCTTATGACCTGGAGCCTCGAGTAGTTATGAAGAAAAATAAATCAAAGGAAAAGGGCATATGAAGAAGGGTGGAAAAACAAAGGTCGAGGTAACTTAATTACCACGATTTACTCCCTACTACACTCATATGCCCATGTATGAACCTCCCTTATTAGAGCTACCCTTGTACCATGACATGTGGTCTGGATGATTCCCTTGATCCCCACTCCACTCCATTACTATATCATTTACCACCTACCATTTGAGGGATGTACCATGGACATGTCACACCCCTTGAAAGGTTGTAGAATTTGATGGCCTCAACGTTTTGCTAGGTGGCTCATACACCCATCCTCCCATTAGTGAGGTCACTATTAAATAATACAAGAAATATTCAATCCTCGACATTGATGATAGTGGAAAATTAAAAGGGATCCAATATTCAAGGAAGGATATCAACAAAGACCCTGTAACCTCCAAAGAAACCAATGAATATTACTCAATTCCCAAGAAAGTCCCTTCCAAAGGACTTCTCCCTAAAGATCCCCCTAAAAAGGAACCTCCAAAAGGGATCCTCAAAAGAAAGAAAGCATAAAAAAGGATAAAGGTAAAGAGGTCAGACTTGAGATTGACCTAGAGACTGCTATAGGGAAAATCACTATGCCAGTTCCATTGAAGGAGATTGCGAAACTTCCCCGACAACAATGGCAAATCAAGAAATCTCTAGGATTTTAAGAGGAAGAATTACTTAAAGACTTGCAAAACATTCACCTTCCCGACCTAAACCTAGGACACGAGCCATTCAAACTTACTTTAGCCATAAATGAACTTCTATTACATAATTATATGTTGGACTCCGGGGCTTCTGCAAATATCATGCCATTAAAGGTCATGAAGCAATTGGGTCTTAGCATCACTTGAAGGTATAAAAATTTCCATGGTTTTAACTCCAAACTCGTAGAAGTAGAAGGCCTCGTAAAAGATCTTAATGTTTCCTTGGCTATGAAGTTTGAACCCCGATATATCATTACTTATGCATGTTTTGGTCATAGATATCCTTGTTATTTTGGGGATGTTGCTATCAATGAAGTGGGGAGTCACTGTTGGAGGTCATCTCCAAATGGACCTGTCATACACCAAAATTCTCCAATGTGATGGAACCCCCTTCATTCTGTATAGAGATCCTGCCTACATTACTCATGTATTTAAGCAAGGACTGGTTCCATATTACAAAACACATGAGATGGAAAAGCATTCCCCTGTTCTCCATTCCTAAGAGGTTTGTATTCTCAAGCGACCAAGTCACAAGCAAGCATAAAGTGGAAGCCTAAGAGGGAATATAAGGGTGGGGATGTGGTCTTGGTAGATAAAAATCTCATCCCTGTTGTTAGTGTCTATGAGTCACCACTGATCAAATGTACTCTTTCCATGTGATTGATAGGGTCTTAGGTCAAATTGTTATATTTTCAAATAAAATTTGACATGTCTTTTTATTTTCAAATGAGTCTTAATTCATGTCCTAGGTGTCATTTCTACTCCCTCCATTTTCAAGGTCATAAATTGTCATCATGGTCATGCCATCATTCCTTGTGATAGGTTATAAAGTGAGTGCCTTGGTCATCATTTTGGTCATTAAGTCATTCACATGCATACTTAAAGGGTTCGAAGTTCCAAATCATGGTTAAGATATGCATTAGGTGTCATCACTTGCTCATGTCATCAAAATCTACACAGGAGTCATGTCATCACCATTGTCACCATCATTGGAGTTAGTAATTAGGGATAAGTTTGTAAAAAAGGTATCAAAGGTACATTTACCCCACATGGAGATGTAACCTTTCCAAAAAAAGTAATAAAGCTGCAGTACACTACCTCATCAAGTCACTTCTAAAAGTACATGATAATGTCACACCATCACCAAAGCAAAAAATTGAGTTTCAAGCTATTAAAAGACCATCCAAGCATTCCAAAACTTCATTTCATCCTCCAAGAGAATTGGAAAAGAAGAAAGAGCAAGACAAGGAGCCATCTCCTTCACAAACACAGAAGGACTCTACTGACCCTATAGCTTCAAGTATTGATGGAAATAGAGAATATTGGCTTGAAAAGGTAAATGCGAACTTAAAGAAGTTGTTAAAGAAGGCCAATATAGATGTCACTATGCAAAGAAACATGGCAAAACATTATCATGCTAGGAATTCGATTTCTAGGGCTAAGGTAAAGACTATGAAGGTAAAACTCAAGAAGGCCCTCAAGAAGCTTAATAAGAGGGACAATTTAGACCTTCTAGTTGATGCCTCCTTAGTGGCATAAAATTGGCTCAGAAAATAAGAAAAGGCATCAAAATTTTGAATTTTTTAGTATTTTTGCACACAGTCAAAAGGGTCACTCTTAGAAACGCAGCATGGGCATGCTACGCTTTTTCCCAGGACCTCCAAATGACAAATGGAAAACATGTACAGGTGTCTTATGGTTAGTATATCTCATAAATCTACTTTTGGTATCTTGTCAGCTCATGGATTTGCAGGAAAAGGTTGAAAACCACTAAAATTTCACCTTTCTGCCACTATTTTTGGTCACACGCTGCGCTTCTGGAGTAGTTGTGGAAAATTGAGTTTTAAGTGGTCTTGGAGAAGTGTTTTTGTTGATTTCAAGCTTCAGTGATATAGAGGACATCCCCAGATACTAGTACCAGTCTTCAGTTCAGCTTAAATATGCACCAAAGTCATTCAATCAGCCTTCAAACTTTCGTTGTGCTTCTGTGCCTACACGTTGCCCTTATGCAATACACGTTGTGTTTTTGTGGAAGAAAACTTGTTTCTCAATTTCATGGTCAAGAGTTAACTTTGCTTGATGTAATTAGTCTTGAGATGATTCTAAATTATGTAATTAATTATTTTAGAGATGGTTAGAGTTGATTTACCTGTAATCAATGCTTTTAAAGTCAAACTAAGTCAGTTAGTGTAAAAAGGGAATTGGTTTCTAACCTCCCTAGGTTTTGGCATGGTTAGAGAGAATCATGTAATCAATTCCTAGGAGGTAAGATTCGACCCCTAAGAGGGGAATGTTGTTTCTCATCTAAATGTAGTCAAAATGAACTCATAGATAGGGTTGTATACTTGGTAATCATAGTGTGGAGCTGGTGTACACCATTTTGCAGTGATATTAAAGACAATAGCAGCTATAATCTTGGGATTCCTATGGTATGCTTATTGACAGTGTTTCTTCTTAGTGTTATCAACAATTTGAATGTTTATTTCTCCTTGCAACCATATGTATGCTTTCATGTGATCATATCATTAGTTTTTAAGCATAATTCATAAGTTTTATGCTTTGTTTTGATGAGATCTTCATATTTGTGTTCCATTTCTTCTGATGAATGAATTCATAGTCATATGCTCATTTTGATCCTTAATTTTTCAAACCCTATACCACAATGAAAATAAAAATATTTCACTAAACATACCTACCTTGCCTCATTTTTATCCCCGCAATTGATCATTTGAAACCCTGACCTAGTTCCTAGATTTATGACCTTGATCCAGAAAACCCTATTTCAAAACCCTAATGAGCTAAATATCTAGCATAAAACCCTGATTTTCTCTAGTCACTTCCATTGGCTGTGAGCTTGGTAGGGCTATATACCAAGTCAAAAGTTGGTATGAGGTTACCTCCTTGGCTTCCTTTCTCAGCCTTGGGACACTAAGGAGTGCTAACATTTTGGTGTCATTGCCGGGGAGGACGAAAGTCAATCTTCTCCAAGAAAGATTGTTCAAGGTTGCAGATCTGATCGCTGATGGTGGACAGTGATCAGGCACAGTAAAGGCTGAATTATCCACCTGGTGACTCCAAGATTTCAAAACAGATTTGCAGAAGGACAAACTTCATCAAAGAAGGATGGGAAAACAACATGTGAGAGTCAGGAACTTGAACCTGAATTCTTTGCAGGATATAATTTTTTGTTGTATCAAGTGCCTCTTATTTTTTCCTAAGTACATTAAAGAGATTTTTTCTTATATGTTTAATTCCAATCTGAACTACAAAACAGTACATAAGCCCCCTTTGACAGTTGTATGTCATCCTATTGAAACTGCAAGTGCATCTCTTGGTTGTAATAGTACCCCTAAACAAGATTCCAATGGAAATCATAGTCTAGCTGAGACAATTTCCTCTCAAACAACAGTCATGTCTGCCACCCAGTATGGAACTGTCAGCCCCATTGCATGAGTTATCACAGAGTTATGCTCAAAGACTGCCCAAATTTGATAGTACGGGTAAGATTATAGCAAGGCAACATGTCAGTAGAGTTGTTGATTTTATGGATTTGGAGGAGGTTAATTATGAGGATGTGAAATTAAGGTTGTTTGCTCAAAGCCTTATGGGAGAAGTCAAGACATGGTATAAAAGTCTGACAGCTGGAAGTATTTCCTCTTTCCAGCAGTTGGAACATGTTTTCCTCAGCAAATGGGAGGTCAAGGTGAACCCTTTCTAGAACATTTACAAGTACAAGAACCTAAAGAGACATTTTGACGAATTAGTCCATGACTTTTCTACGCGTTTCAACAGAGTTTACAATTCCATACCTGCAGATATAAAACCTCCCTCGAGTTTATCTATGTTGCATTTTCCAGATGGTTTTGAAGCTAAGATTGCTTATCGGCTTAGAGAGAGGAATCTTGCTACTTTGGAGGACATGCAGAAAGTTGTGGTTGATGTGGAAGCCAATCTGATGATAAGAAGGACAAGAATGCAAGCTGAAAGGAGAGAAGCAGTTAAGAATATTTCTCCATTGTCAGACCATAGGCTGGATGCAGTGATAGAAACTATGGAAAGTTTAATGCAAACATTTTCCTTGCAAGATGAACTTGCTGTTAGAAGGCAGCAAAGAAAACCTCCTTTCTAAGCACAATTGGCAAAAGGAGGAGAGGTTGGTTATTTGCCTCATCATGATATGGACACTAATTGTTTCATTTTTTTATTTGAAGAAAATCTTAAAGAGCAATCAACACTATGCACTCAGCAAGAGGGTGCTAAAACTAAGAAATTTAAGGAAGGCAGTCAGCTTTCACATGTGGTTTATGACAGCGAGGAGAAATTTGATGAAAGTTTTGAATCGAGTAAGCAGTCTTGCAGCTTTGACAGTGAACACAAAGAGAGTGATGAATTCGCTGACAATAACTCTTTACCTTTATGTTATGCTGCATTTGAATTGATAAAGGAAAATTATAATCTCACCAAAGCAGAGAAGCAGTCTGAAGCTAGTTTAAAATGGCATCAACCTTCTATTGTATGTGATATTCCTATTTTTTGTTGTATGGAGGACTCACCCAATCTGAAAACACATTCATTGATCCAAGAGCTTGTAGTTACCTCGGAACCCATATACAATGAGTTGCAACAACCCTCATTGACTTTAAATGATTCAATAGCTAATTATGAGGATGAGTTTTGTAGTCAGAGTGGTCCTCCTTTAGTTGTTCGTCAGCCTGAAAACATGGGTAAAGGAGATTTAGTTAAGAAAAAAACATTGTTTTCTTGTCCATCAACAGTCTCGTCACATTCATCACAAAGGTCACAAGAAGTCTTGTAGCCTTATCATCACAGTTTTAAGTTGAAGATTCACGAAAGCAAGGATGCAGATAAAAATTTGAACCCATGGTATGAAGACTGCTTAGAAAGGAAGTGTAACCTATCAGATCCTTCATTTGAAGATCCTTTTACTGATTTGCTACAATCATATGGGAAGATGAATTTTCTTGTATTTATGGAGTTGCCTATCTTTTGTTTTTTCTGCCTGCTCAAGGAAAGTGTGAGCATGATTCAAGTAAGTAACCATTTGCTGGATTGGTTACACTAGAGGGATCATTTCACATGATTGTATATATATATTCAATAAGTGGGCGATTATCATCAGGATTTGAAGCCCGAGGTGAAGGCCTTAAGATCCCGATGGTCTGCTACCATATGTAAGTCAAGTCAGTTTTAGTTTTTCATAAGTTTAGTTAGTCAGTCATTTGAGTGTCACGTGTTTTATTTTGACTCCATTTCCCAATGGATGAGGCTACCTCATCTATGGTGTTCTTGACACCTCCTAAAGGAGCTGCCATCCCCATCTTGAGCCAATGTTAGTGTCTATGACTCACCATTGATCAAATGTACTCTTTCCATGTGATTGATAGGGTCTTAGGTCAAATTGTTATATTTTCAAATAAAATTTGACATGTCTTTTTATTGTCAAATGATCCTTAAGTCATGTCCTAGGTGTCATTACTACACCCTCCATTTTCAAGGTCATAAAATGTCAGCATTCGTTGTGATAGGTTATCAAATGAGTGTCTTGGTCATCATTTTGGTCATTAAGTCCTTCACATGCATACTTAAAGGGTTCGAAGTTCCAAATCATGGTTAAGATATGAATTAGGCATCATCATTTGCTCATGTCATCAAAATCTACATGGGAGTCATGTCATCACCATTGTCACCATCATGGGAGTTAGTAATTAGGGATAAGTTTGTCGAAAAGGTATCAAATGTACATTTATCCCACATGGAGATGTAAACTTTCCAAAAAAAGTAATAAAGTTGTAGTACACTACCTCATCAAGTCACTTTTAAAAGTGCATGATAATGTCACACCATCACCAAAGCAAAAAATTGAGTTTCAAGCTATTAAAAGACCATCCAAGCATTCAAAAACTTCATTTCATCCTCTAAGAGAATTGGAAAAGAAGAAAGAGCAAGACAAGGAGTCATCTCCTTCACAAACACACAAGGACTCTATTGACCCTATAGTTGCAAGTGTTGATGAGAATAGAGAATATTGGCTTGAAACGGTCAATGAGCACTTAGAGAAGTTGTTAAAGAAGGCCAATAGAGATGTCACTACGCTGAGAAACATGGCTAGACATTACCATGCTAGGAATTCGATTTCTAGGGCTAAGGTAAAGACTATGAAGGCAAAACTCAAGAAGGCCCTCAAGAAGCTTAAGAAGAGGGACAATTTAGACCTTCTAGCTTATGCCTCCTTAGTGGCATAAAAATGGCTCAAAAAACAAGAAAAGGCATCAAAATTTTGAATTTTTGAGTATTTTTGCACACAATCAAAGTGTCACTCTGCGATTTTTCCCAGGACCTCCAAATGACAAATGGAAAACATGTACAGGTGTCTTATGGTTAGTATATCTCAGAAATCTACTTTTGGTATCTTTTCAGCTCATGGATTTGCAAGAAAAGGTCGAAAACCACTAAAATTTCACCTTTATACCACTATTTTTGGTCACACGCTGCGCTTCTAGAGTAGTTGTGGAAAATTGAGTTTTAAGTGGTCTTAGAGAAGTGTTTTTGTTGATTTCAAGCTTCAGTGATATATAGGACATCCCTAGTTACCAGTACTAGTCTTCAGCTCCGCTTAAATATGAACCAAAGTCATTCAATCAACCTTCAAACTTTCGTTGTGCATTTGTGCCTGTAAGCTACACTTATGCAATACACGCTGCTTTTCTATGGAAGAAGGCTTGTTTCTCATTTTCATGGTCAAGAGTTGATTTTTCTCGATGTAATTAGTCTTGAGATGATTCTAAATGATGTAATTAATTATTTTAGAGATGGTTAGAGTTTATTTACTTGTAATCAATGCTTTTAAAGTCAAACTAAGTCAGTTAGTGTAAAAAGGGAATTGGTTTCTAACCTCCCTAGGTTTTGGCATGGTTAAGAGAATCATGTAATTAGATCCTAGGAGGTAGGATTCAACCCCTGAGAAGGGGAATGTTGTTTCTCATCTATAAGTAGTCAGAATGAACTCATAGAGAGGGTTGGATACTTGGTAATCATAGTGTGGAGCTGGTGTACACCATTTTACAGTGATATTAAAGACAGTTGCAACTATAATCTTGGGATTCCTGTGGTATGCTTATTGACAATGTTTCTTCTTAGTTTTATCATCAATTTGAATGTTTATTTCTCCTTGCAACCATATGTATGCTTTCATGTGATCATCTCATTAGTTTTTAAGCATAATTCATAAGTTTTATGCTCTGTTTTGATGAGATCTTCATATTTGTGTTCCATTTCTTTTGATGAATGAATTCATAGTCATATGGTCATTTTGATCCTTCATTTTTCAACCCTAAACCACAATGAAAATCCAAATATGTCACTAAACATACCTCCCTTGCCTCATTTTTATCCCTGCAATTGATCATTTGAAACTCTGACCTAGTTCCTAGATCTATGACCTTGATCCAGCAAACCCCATTCACAACCCTAATGAGCTAAATATCTAGCCTAAACCCTGATTTTCTCCAGTCACTTCCATTGGCTTCGAGCTTGATATAAAGAGAGCCCTCTTTGATTTGGTAGGGCTAGATACCAAGTCAAAAGCTGGTCTGAGGTTACCTCCTTGGCTTCCTTTCTCGGCCTTGGGACACTGAGGAGTGCCAACGCCTGTTAAGATTCATGAGAAAGTAGGGGAAGATTACTATTGCACTGCCAAACTTAACGACGAACTTTGACCACAGTCGGTCAAGTTAAGTCGTATCACCCCTTTCCTTGACACTTGACATTGTACAATATGCATGTTAGAGTAGGGTGAATTGCATGTTTATTTTCTCATTAAAACTAACATCATATGATATTTCTCATGATAGATTAGTTTCATTTAGATTAAATTTGCATTTTACTTTCCTATTGATTTTTACGGCCTAATATTAAGCATGGGTGAGCATAAGACACCACGAAAACATGTTGGTTGGGGGTGTGATTTAATTTCATATATTACATTTTTTTCCAGACCAGACCTGTACAACCTCTCAACTATATATTTGTTATTTGATATTAATTTATCTTTTATCTTGACTATATATTTTGTTATTTGATATTAATTTATCTTTTATATTAATTAATTTAGTGGTTGGGGGTTGGAGGTCAAGGAGTCATTTAACTACTTTCATCATGCCTTTCCTACCATACATGCTCATATGCCCATGCCACACTCCATTCAAACCATTCAATTCAAATAACATAGAATCCGTTAAACAATATAAACACCAATAAGTCGATTTTCTAATAAGTTGATTTCAATTCAACAATTTGCACTAACAATTCTACAAATTTGCCCACACATTGTTATAGGACTCAACCTTCTCGAGTGAATATCTCAAGATGCAGGGCACAGAATCAGGCCCAAGATAGTTCGTTGGAAAAAGGAAATTGAGTTCAATAATCTGTAATCATTTATTTCAAAAAATATTCAATCTAAATTGCCCGGAAATTTGATAGAAAAAGAGTTATGCTTTTTATTAAAATTGATTTTCTGGATTATTTTTTTTAGAATAAATTTGGATGTTGAAACATTTTGTTTCTCTCATCTCATCAATTCATTTTCTAGCTATCATAATTGCAACAACACAAAATGATTTGGATTAAATTTAGGGATTTCTTGCTAATTTACAAGAATCGTTACCACTTGGAGTTCAGAATTTATGGATTAGAATTGCACATGGGAGAGAAAGGATTATTCAAAATCCCAAGAAATAAGAAATCGGATTTTCTTGAAGTTGTCAAGAAACAAACTTTTATTTTATTTTTAAATTAATCTCTCTTATTATAAATAAAGGGTCTACAGAAATAATTGATATTATTGTGGAATCTTTCTTCTCAAATCACAGTCCCAAGAGAGTTGGAATTGTTTCACTTTGAGGCTCTGGTTTTATAATCAGTATTTTACAGTCAACTTTTGAAGACAAATCAAGTATTAATATTTGTTGATGATGTGCGTTGAGTATTATATGATCAATTAATTATTTAAAAGACATTGATGGTATTTTTCTCTATTGTTTTTCTTTATATTGATACTTGTTGAATGTTGGAATGTGCTTTTGTCCTTTCTTTTAAAATGGTAAAGTATATGCAGTGTTGAGTTATTTTCTTAACACAAATTTGTTATTTGTTTAATATGAGTGAATCAACATTCATTTCTGATATTCAAAGAGATAGTTTAGTAATCTTGCTCTCATTATTGAGGTAGATATATTTTTTGTCATTTAGATTCATTTCATTATATGCAAATAAAGATTTAAAAAACATGTATATAGTCCGTGCTAATAATGGGACATTTAATTTCCAATCAATCGTTTTTCGGTCTCTCATCATTCATGTATAAACTAGAGGGAAAACCAGGAGGAAAAATATTATCTTATAATAACCAAGAATATACTACAAAATCTACAAAATTTTGGGAAAGGTCAGAGGTTAGATTCTCTCATCTTGATTGAACCTCGTTAAACTAACCCGACCTCCTGACTCTATAGTCGACCCGACTTTACGAAGTCGGAATTCGGGACTAAAAAAACCACAACTTCATTTCTTAGTCTAACTTCCCATTGGCCCGACATCAAATTTTCCTGAATTGTTTATAGGTCGGGACCGGGTCCAATCTAGGCAGGTTATCTCTATTAAGTTTCCTGATCCCCGACTATCCAACTAAATATACTCATATCAAAATTTCTTATAAGAAGCTAAATGATAGTGATTTATAGGTTACGAAAAGGAATGATGACGTGCTAATTTTGGAATATTTTCAAATATAGATCATTTGCAATAATAATTGCAATATTGTAAGGAACATTGGTATTGCACCAATTCCTTATTTTCTTATTTTAGAAATAAAATACATTATTGAGAAAGATGTATCAAAATGAAGATGAAACCTTCCTCATGATGTGTTCAGGGAAGTTTACTTTACCTTCTCATCTCTCTTTGTTTCAGATATACTATTTAGAAGAAAGTGGAATTTATTTCGGTAAGATTGATGATGATAAAATATATCCTAGATCAAAGTGTTTTGTCAATACAAGTAATAATGATTTAGGCAAAGATATTTCTCTTAAAGAAGTATTTTGTACATAAAAAATAAAAATAAAAATATCATCTTACTTCTATTTCCAATAACCATTATAATTTATATCCTGATATATGTATGCTTCTCATACACGAATAATTGTACCGAATATTCTAATGAGGAGTTAAATATCAATGATTTACAAATGGGAAAGATGAAGTGAAACAAATGACATTCTTGGGAAAGACATATCGAGTTGAAGATGAAACATCATCAAGATTCTTTCATGGAAGTTTACTTTCGGTTTTAATTTCTCTTAGATTTTTACCATCTTGCTCATGATTACATTCGTTAAATATTTTTGTTTAGGTCTTATCCATTAAGGAATATAAGGACTTAGTTATGAAATGTTTAGTTAGATCAACTTTTTATGATTGTGTAGCAAGATGCATTTTAAGAGAATGTTGATTGAACTAGATTAATGAAGATTTTAACATTGATTTCTTAACT
Organism: Pinus tabuliformis; assembly: GCA_031772625.1. Classification (NCBI taxonomy): domain Eukaryota; kingdom Viridiplantae; phylum Streptophyta; class Pinopsida; order Pinales; family Pinaceae; genus Pinus; species Pinus tabuliformis. The sequence continues at coordinate 912,462,403 of CM062805.1, read as the reverse complement.
TTGCATTTAGTTTCGAATTTATTTTTAGGATAGATTTAATTTCTATTTTAGATGCATTTGTATTTTTCTATTTCAATAAAAGCCGTGAATATTGTTTCAAATGGTTTTCCATATCCATCACATAATTTTAGTTAGATAATTGACATTTCGAACCCCAATTGTGGTTCATCTTCAAGATAATATGAAATGTGGAAAACTGATCAGACCAAGGTAGAATATAAATCAGAATGATAAGGTGGAAAAAATGGGCGACAATAAAAACCCTAAAAAAAATTATTAATCTATAAAATGTGTGTTGTATAGTGTTATTAATTAATTATGAAAGATCATATAATCATGTGTATCAATATAGATTAAATATTTTATTGATTAATATATTGATATTTAATGGTAAATAATAATGTTTATGGATGTGTTTAAAAATATGGTAAGTTGTTAGTTAATTAATAATACAATTAATTAATGTATGAGAGTTAAGTTATGAATAGTGTCTGTCTTTTGAATTATAAAGAACAATATTAAATAATAAATCAGGGTGAGGCTTTTTTAGTTAATGGGAGAATTAAGGTGAGAGGGTTAGGCACATAATGTTTTAGATGTCAATGTAGGAATCCAATTTTTACTAATACTCCACCCTTTATCCCTATTGAGGTTTTTCGGATGTTTTTACTAATTTCTATGGTCTCTCTAATTTTTTTGTGGAATTAGTGGTCAATTCTCGCAAGGATGCTAGTTTTTTCAATACAAATTTGATGCTTGGGTTTTTATTTTAGTGATCTGCAAGAGCAGAGTTTTTTGAATGATTATTTTTAATGTCAGAAGAATGTTCTTGGATTCTAGTTTTGATAGATCGACCAAAAAACTCTACACTTACATAACACTCCAATAAAACCAAACATCAAATTTGTATCGAAAAAACTAGCATCCTTACCAAAATTGACCACTACTTCCACAGAAAATTTAGAGAGGCCATAGAAATTAGTAAACATTCGAAAAACCTCAATAGGGATGAAGGATGGAGTATTAGTAAAAATTGGATTCCTACATTGACATCTAAAACATTATCTGCCCAACCCCCTCACCTTAATTCTCCCAATAATTAAAAAAGCCTCACCCTGATTTATTATTTAATATTGTTCTTTATAATTCAAAAAATGCACATTATTCATAACTTAACACTCATACATTAATTAATTTTATTATTAACATTTAACTAACAACTTACCATATTTTTAAACACATCCATAAACATTATTATTTACCATTAAATATCAATAAATTAATCAATAAAATATTTAATATATATTAATACACAAATTTATATGATCTTTGATAATTTAATCAATAACACTATATAACACACACTTTATATGAAAGACTAAGGAGTACTAGTGCAGGCCGCTAAAGAGGAAAAAGAGCTCTGCAACTTCCATGGCGGCCCCTCATTATCATCTTGCATGGAGGTCTTTCTTCCAGGCTCGCAACAGTTCAGTCGAAGGTGAACTCAGGTTTGCAGGCGTCCCCTCTCATCCGGAGAAGGAATCAAGTCTGGAAAGGGGTTCCTTACAGTTTTTACTTCCGCAACAAGGGTTTCGCTTGTCTCAACTTCACCTGTGATCTCTAGGACTACATGGTCGAGGCAATGTCCACCAGTCATCCCTCCTTGGGTGTGAGCCACAGTCCCTCTTGCAGCAACAGGACGGTGAGGAGATGGCTAGGGTTCCTGGAATGCCATGCGACATCATCGACGCACTGTATCAACCAAACCGGCCAGAGATATACCTTGGCAATAGATTTGTCACCCACAAGATGGAGCAAGAGTGGATAGGGGTCGAGGGGCCTGTAGCGTCCCGGTTTTCAACTGGACAGGGGAAGTCTCGCGCAAATGTATGGAGGTCGACTATAACAGACCCAGTAAAACTTGACGCAATGGCTGGGTACTTGAAAAACGACCCATACAAACCAGATCTGGAGGAACCATGGCGCGGACAGAATACAAAAATCAGTGTTGCATTTGGGTTTACAGAGAAAACGCCCAATCCAATAGATCGTGGCTCCAAAAAGGTTGTTTCAAACTGCATGGGTGAAGATCTGATACAAATCTTCATCAAATTGATAGGGGGCAGACATCACTGCATGCAGCTCAGAAAGGGGCTGAATATTCAAGAGTTAAAGAAGGAAATCCATATCCAACTTGGAACCCCCACAAAATACCAAAATCTGATATATACAGGACGTAGTCTACAGGATTTCCATACACTTCAGGAATATGGTATCATCAATGATTCAACTATCATTCTTAATCTGAGACTGCGTGGTGGATGCAATGGAGCCAGCTCTAAAAATACAGGTTCCTTTCGTGACACAGTCAAAGGAAAGGAAAAAATGCAACACAAATCAGCACCAGCACCAGAGCTACCAAGTCCCTATATTGTGGAACAAAAACTGGAATCTCCAATGCTCCAAGTAACTCTGCAAGAGGTAACTAATCTACACACTGATCTATCTAAAAATGCTGTTATCTATAGATTTAATGGGTTCTGGCCAAAATTCGACGCTCTGCATCAATGGATCTTCTCCACATGGTCACCTAACTGTGAAATTCACCTATGCTCAAAAGGTTTTTTCATAGTTAGATTCAACACAGAACAAGAACGAGATAGTATTATCAATTAGGGGCCTTGGTTTTGGGGCAATGCTGGCCTCTTCACCACCCCCTGGTTTTCTGATTTTGATGCAAATACTATGAAAGTCTCAACAATGCCTATTTGGGTGAGGCTACATAACCTCCCTCTACACTTCTGGCATCACAAAGTTTTAATAGCCATTGGGAATTCCTTGGGGAAATTCCTAAAAATAGATGAAGACAGAGTTATCAGGGGAATCTTCACTTTTTCTAGAATATGTGTAGAAGTGGACCTGAGTCAAGGGCTACCTGATCACATTACATTGAACTACAATAATACACTAAGGACTCAACCGCTTGACTATGAGAACACAGCATTCAGATGTCGCAGCTGCATGCAAACAGGGCACCTCCAATACACCTGCCCACTGGCCAGGAAGGACCCCAAAGGGAATAAGAAACAAAAAAAAAGCCCAAAGGGTGGCAGCATACTGACCTACTGGAAGAAGAGGACATGCAGACAGAACCTACAGGGAACCAATCAGTACCTGACATACAAATGGGACAGAATTATACTCAGGAAGAAAATACCCCAGATACTCATTTGGGGCCAAACAATATGAAACAGCAACAAGAACCTTAGCTGGAAGTAAGCGGCATCAAAAGAACTCATGGATCTAAAGGATCAGAATCTGACAAAGAACATCCAATGAACACAATGGAAAACCAGCTAGCCATAATTGCACCCACTCCCAACTCTGAAGGTTGGCGAAGGGTGGAGAAGAAGAAGGGCAGAAAAGTATAGGCTAGTTGGAATTTATTTTTTCTTTTTTGTAACATTTGTTTCCTATCATTACAGGGACAGCCATATGCATATGCTTTAAGCATCTACAAAATGTAATTTTTTCATATGAATAAAATTACAACTTTTTCCATTGGAAAAAAAAAACACACACACACATTTTATATATTAATAAAATTATATTTTTAGGGTTTTTATTGTCGACCATTTTTTCCACCTTATCATTCATATTTATATTCTACCTCGGTCTGATTAGTTTTCCACATTTCATATTATCATGAAGATGAACCACAGTTGGGAGCTCGAAATGTCGATTATCTAACTAAAATTATGTGATTTATTCGAAAAACCATTTGAAACAAGATTACAATCGCAGAAATATGAAATCTAAAAAGCCATGAATATCTCGACATCCAATCTATTAGTGAATGAACTTTTATCCATCTCAATCTTAATTTAAAGGAGACAAAGTAGTTGAAAGATTTAACAGGGAAAAGAGTTCAAACTTTCAATTCAATTTATCCCTTATAAACTAATTTCCCCTTTCTATTTTGAATTGTGATAGGTTGCAATATTTACCTTCATGTTTTCTTTATTTGGATTTTATTATTTTAATGTATTAAATTTAGAATGTTTTTCATTAAATAAATTTTGTAGTTTTCTTTTCCTTTTGGTTTAATTGGTCATTTAGATTAATAAATTGCTTTATACATTCTTTTCGATTAGGTTATTCATTGGACTAAGTTTCTTAATTCTCATTTGTATTTTTTTAATTTTTTTTAAGAAATGGGTAGCATTTTCATTATAAAAACTAGAAAAGGGTCAGGTCTCGTACAATCTTGAATAGCATGCTCTCATAAATATTCACCGATTTAAATTGAAGAAGGGCCTTCTTGCTACCAACCTTATTTACATATGAGCTTTATACATAATTTATACTATAGACTCTCCAAAAAACCCTAGAGTATTCTATAGATTGACATAACATAGTTAAGAGTTTAAAATAAAACAACTACCAGCTGCTACCAGGGCCAATTTCTTCTCCCAAAGCTTCATTCGTTGTTATAACCAATTCTTCAGCAGTAGCGTCCACAACACCAATAACGTTGGGGACCATACCTTCCCTGAATCTGAAGACTTCCTTTAACACCCTGATCGTTGCAGACTCCACTTTAATCAATATTTTCCACCTTTTGATGCAGAATCAACACATTAATGCCTAGACTCTCCATAGTCTTTTGTAGAAGCTCCATATCTTTACCAAGTCCCAATAACTGGGCGTAAAGAACCGCCATATTTTCGTTTATCTCCTTCACTTTTTCCTTAACCATCTGCTTACATGAACTGTCAACCAAACCTTCAATATTCCCGGAGTGCCCCGGACCTGTTCCACCACCACTGCCATTGCTTACAGAGGCCATCTTAGTAGCATTTCTACCCTTAATTAACACTATCTTTTGGTTTATTGTTTGCAGTATATAATGGCCTGGTTAAATCTGACATTCTTCCTTGTCTTGTCCTTCATAAATGCTAAGCGATTCATAATCATGTCTTAGCAGCTACCCTCCATTTCCTCCATCACCAAAAATACCTTGGAACGAAATGCCATGGTACCAGCCTCCCCTGCGAATGTAACTATATTTAAACTCTCGGTGAAATAACCAAAGATGCAAAGCCCACCTGTCCTCACACATGAACTTCAATCTAATGTTGCCACGTCTGTGCCATAACCCCTTACCAACCACCCCAGCTCCCGACGCACTGCAAAGAACCATCGAGGAAATAACCTTATTAACTACCAACTTGATCTGTTGAAGACTCGTACCCCAACAGTACAACGCTGGCCTGGAGAAATTAATACAATTCAGGTAATGTGACATATTTTAACGGCTTGGTTGATACTTAATAAGCCTTGCTCCAAGGCCACCCCAGCATTGGCTTGCGCGTCCGCCAACTGTTTGTTAACCTGCAACACATGGAACATATTAACCTTTTCAAAATAAATAATAAATAATTAATCCTGATCATGATTGAGGAGAGTTCAACTTCGAGGAGGTTCTCGTTCTTAGAGAGCTTCAAACATTTTTTGAATAATCATCATGGAGTCACCAACTACAGTCAAGTTTTTGATGCCATTATTCACGCTAATATTTAAACCCTACCAAAGAGAGAGTGCTTCAACTTGATTGTTCGTCGATGTGCCTAGTCCCTATGAAAACTTTATTTCTGTTTTTTCTTCGAGGTTAACTATTACCCCTCCCACTCCAGCCTCCCCGCTCCTTTGTAAATATTTTACACTTCCTTTTTATTTGCTTTTTATTTTGCTTTGATTTTGGTGTGATTTCCTCTTCGTTTGGTTAACATACTCGAAAGTGTGTCTTGCATTTAAAAAGGGGGATTTCTTGTTTAATTTACCACAAAAATAAGTAGTCTTTTAGTTATGGAGTAAATTCTTTCTTATCCAATATTAATATAGTGTTCATTCAAAAAGAAAATGTTTATCTAACATCATTACAAAGAGCACCATCCATTTCATAATATTAAAATTGGCATAAGTAATAATCGGAAATGAGAAATAATAGTAGGCTTAGTTTTTATTCACCAACATGTGCTGTCAATCAAATAACCTCTCTACATACCTCACTTCTGTAACTTGGTTATGTATGATAAATTTCAAAATTAATCATAAGCAATAAAGTGAAAACAAGAAGTTTTAAATTAAAAGAAGAACAAATATACTCGTCGTGGCTATAAATGCTTGCTGGCAGTGAGTCAATGTTTGTAATTCAATTAAAAGGGATATTTGCACTCACAAAAGCAAAGCAACGAAAGTTTTAAAAGAGAGACGAGGAACAAATGTGTGCAAATATTTCCTTTGAATAAAGACTTGGGTCTTTGTTTGGTTTCATAACTGATTATAAATTTTGTGTTAGTATAACTAATGAATTTCATCTTTAAGCTCTTTTGACTTGTTATGAGTATCATAATGAATAACTAATCATTTTTAGATATTAAGAATTGTACTTTTAAAACTGATAAGTGAAAACGTCAAATCAAGATTAAAAAGTTAAATGAGAAAATCCCAATATTTTTTATCAAAGATAACTACTTTATTCTAGTGTGTCATCATTTGTTGTTGCCCAACAACCCCCCTTCTATTTTGAGAAAAATAAAGGGTCCCACATATAAAATTTTAAAAATATTTCCTTGCTTTGCATTTGGATTCTTAATTTTAGTGATTTTTGGATTTCTTATTTTGTCATTTCCGAGATTTTCCATCACCTTCGTCTCATCAAGACATTCCAACGTTATGAGATTTGTCGAATTTTGGCTTCCCCTTGTCCATGGCCATCACCCTAGTTCCTATGGGCCCTATATGAGCCCCCTCCATCATTAAGGAACCCATGATTGTCCCAACCCTTGGTGGGTGATGAATTGCCCCACCTTAAGGGGGTATCTACTGCCACATATAACATGTCATGCTCTTATCACCTGGAGCCCAAAGCAGTTATGACGAAAAATAAATCAAATGCAAAAGGAATATGAAGAAGGGTGGAAAAACAAACGTCAGGGTAACTTATGTACCACAATTTGCTCCCTCCTACACTCATATACCCAGGTGTGGGCTTCCCTTATTATAACTACCCTTGTACCATGACATGTGGCCTCGATGATTCCCCTGATCCCCACTCCACTCCATTACTATATCATTTACCACCTACCATTTGAGGGATGTACCATGGACATGTCACACCCCTTTAAAGGTTGAAACCACCTAATTGGGTCCTTGAGTAACCCCCTTATTGAGCTTGAAGAGACTAGTACATGCCAAAGCCCACTATGGAAGGGCATGCCACCATGAAGTGCCCCATTGATTCCATTAATTGTAATCTCTTTTACTTTATTATTCAAATGATTTGTTGCGTTGGAGGGAAAAGGGGACACATTAGATCTTGTGCAGGATTACAGGCAAGTCTCCATTTGGGGCTTGGTCTCCCAGTACGAGGTCCTAACCATCCAAAGGGCCACATTGGCACTTGTAGGGTGATCGTTGAGAGCCATGGGCCTCCACCATAACAAATATTACTTCATGGATCCCCAACAATGTTCATTGATTGTTCATGTTCCACCTTTTTGATGAGGATGATGCACCTGGTTCACCATGCCCAACCGGTTCCAAACTTGTACCATACATTTAACAGATGTTCCAGGGTCCAAAGGATCTCTCCCACTGTAGACGAAGGGCTTATGTCATCATTTTATCCCTTGCAGATGGTTTACAAGAATTTTTTATCCATCTGGAGACCCATGAGGATGTCCTTGTGCCCCCACACCCACTTGGGAGCACCACAGGGTCTTGCTTGGAAAACAAGGGGCCAACCCCTTGTCCACTATGTTTGGAGTCCATTTTTACATCATGGAATCCCTTGGACTTCATTAGGCCTCCTCAAAGGCCCAACAAATCACTGTGTTGATCATTCGACCCTCTTGAGAGACTTATTCTTGTGTTATTGAGCTATTTGGTGGGCTTGTCACCAAAAGTATTTTTACTATGCAAATTATTTTATTCTAGAGGCATTATTAGTCCAAATTAAGTTATTTGAATCCTTTAGAGGATTGTATAAATATAAGAGAGGCATTCTCTCTCATTCATCATCACTTGGATCGGGTTATTATCTCTTGTGAGATTTTTGCTATACCTTTTAGAGGACAAATTTTGATGATATGGATGAATTTCGATGTTTGTATATCTCTCTCGTGTCTTGGAGCTTCTTTATTGGCATAATTTGATGATTGGATATACTCTTGTATACATGTAACTACTATTTTCATGTTTATTCTTATTATTTACTTTTGTCACATGAATGTTGTTTGGATTTTCGCTATACAAGTCTGAAATTTACTACTTTTCTATACGAATTGGTGGAAATTGTGATCTTTTATAACGTTGCATCATGTAATGGGCCATGTATTAATGGGTGAATGTTCCTAGAGATATTTTATGTTAAATACATCTCAAAAAGTCATCATTTATTGCAAATTGAAGTATAAAGACCTTGAAGCAGTTGCTCTCATGACCTAATGCCATGCGAAGTTGTTTGAAGGCCTCCTTGATGGGGTGAACCCTTTTCAAACCATAAATTCTCCTTGGATCCATCTCTCCCAAATGACAAGGCAATAATACTCCATAGGTGATCACTTTTAAAGCTTATTTCTCTCACCTCCCCTTCTTTTAATAGGCCTAGCCTCCATAGGTCACCTAGGACATCACCTTTCTCATGATTTATCCATGAAGAGAATTTGATCTCTTGCCCACAACTGCACTAGTGTGTCCTATAGAAGCCCTCCAAATTTCATGAAATTCTAACGATGGGATCTTGAGATATCTCAAGCCCTAGCTCGAAGATCGATTATTTCCCTTTGTTTCCCATTCACTAGTAGCCTCATTAGGATCATAGAATTAAATTATCAAAAGAATATTATTTATTAGATCCTCTTCCCTTCCCTAATTAGGCCAAGCACATTCTTGGTTGATTAACTCCATACCCTTGACCTAATTGTGGGTCCACTTGGCCTTTTTTCGTCTCGCCATTTTCTTATCCAATTTCATAAAGATCACATAAAAGCCAAGTCTCCACAAAGACCCCTAGGTCTAGGAACCATCTTGGCAAAGCATACTCTCATAACCTAGCCCTAAATATCATCTTGGCCCTTCCTAGAGAGCCCATCACCCTACTTTCAAATCAAACATGTCATACAATTGGGTCTCTCTTGTGAATAGGCCATGGGAATCACCATTCAACATTGAAATATCCATTATCGCGATTCCTCTCATATCGGGTCTCCTCCAATTGGTGAAAGTCCATAAAGGACCTTAGCTGAGGTGACGATGGTCTATCGCTCCATTGTTGCCCTTAACCTAGTAGTTTCTCCATAGGATCCCCTCCTTGAAGCCCTGCTAGTTTGAGTGGTAACATTTCAGCGTCCTTGTCGGGGAAGAAGCAGGTCTACCTCCCTTGTGAATCATTAAGGAATTGGTTCATTAATGAAAATTCAGTATTCCTATGATGACTCCATTCATTGTCAAAACCCCTAGTTTTCTTGAAGGTGACAACATTCCTCCTTTAACTAGGGTTGCAACAAAAATGGAAGAACGAACTCCATCACCTATTAGAACCACCCTTCTCCCTAAATTTGAAAAAGTCGATGATCCCACCCCAAAGATGGCATATGGTTCTAACACTAACCCAAGCCAAGACCAACCCAAAACGACTAGAAGCAAAAATCATTTGGTTAGTGTATTTTCTCCTTTAAACTTGAGTAATGACCCCAAACCTTTACCTGGGAAGTACCATAATTGGTTGCCAAGTTCAAAGATGATGCTACCACAAGCACTCGTGACCATTTTGAAGAATTATATTGGAACCTTTTCCCTAGGTTTATATTCGATGAAGTAGGATAATGATGTTGTTTGCTTTGTCTCTTGAAGGACAGGCAAGGGAATCGTCCCTTAGTCTTCCCCTAGGATGCATTGACAACTCTGGTCAATTTGAGGACATGTTCATAAAGAGATGGTCATGTGATGCACTAGGAACCTTCAACATTGAAAAGTTTTATCAAGAGGAAGGGAGGACATTAGGGAATTCATCCTAAAATTTGATAAGATAGTTAGGGACATCCTCGACCATTTGAGACCCATAATGCTAACATACTTACCAAATTTATCAAAGTGGCGGGTGATCACCTTAAATATGCACTAAGGGATAAGAAACCAAAGACCTTGGCTGAGGCCAAAGGCATAACAGGGGAAGTCGAGCGAAACCTGTGGATTTCCAAAATGAATGTTGAAGAACACCGTAAGGCTAAGGTTGAGATCCAAAATGGAAAATCTAAGGATCAACATGAAGAAACCCTTATTAATAACTCTCAAGAAAATGGAAAATATTAGCAAATAAATTAATTCACGAGATATGCTTTACATGAACAAAATCACTACCTTGGAAAGGGCTCAAAAATTAATCTATATCCCAAAAGGGAAGTCTTTCCATAAGAAGCAAAATGAGGAGGAAAAGCCTAGCTCATCCCAAACCCCCAACACCTTGGCTCTGACAAATGTTGTGGAGCGAGATTCATCTTCAGAGGGTGAACAAGGTGATGAGGATGAAAGTGAGGATGAAGAAGTCTGTAACCTCCTCCTCCCACATCCACCCAAGCAACCGGTCAGTCACCATAAACATGCGACGAGAGGCCACTATGATAAGACTTAACCTCCTAGGTAACCTTAAGGAAATTGAGTCGACAAAGCAAGACCTTACAAACCTCCCTCAGGTGCTTTAGGACCCCAAGGAGCTAATCCACCACTCCAGGTGCCCAACCCCTGAGTTAACTTATCATTTTAATGAACTAAACAAATTTGTTTCCATGACAAGGCATGCATGCAACTCGACCCCTATAGTTGCTCCCACAATGCCTTCAAGGGAGAGACTGCAGTCTTTTTCAGCCAGTTTTGTGCCAAAGACTGCGATATTTAAGCCACTTTTTCAGGGCTAGTCTCCAAACCAATGCCTAGAAGTTGATGATACTTTCCAAGACAATAAATGACACCAAGGAGAAGCCTCTAACACAAAACTTGATCAAGGGATTGACCTAACCAAGCCTAACCGTAACAAACATTTTTCCAAACACTTAGTAAATATGTCGCCTACAGGTGTAAATAACAGATCTGAGCATAGGGGTCTCATACTTATCTGAGATTTTCCATGAAGCATTGTTTCCTTATCACTTTAACTGCCATTCAATCCATTAGGTCATAGATACATTGTTCATTAATTTACAAGTAAAAACATGATGAGATCCATACATAGTTGTTGTCATAAAACATATACATTACCGGCATAATAGGGATAGAAATATCAATGAAATCACAACCATATACACCACATATAATCCATCATAATACTCATAGAAATACTAGGAGAAATAACCTTTCATTAATGATGAAAAATCCAAACCCGGGATGGAACTCCCACGTTCCACCCGACCATAGAATGGTTGAACCAAATATCTCTTCAGTCGTTCACCCCCGTGCCATATTCCAAGCATGAATGTGGGATCTCATAGAACACATCAATCAAAACTCATTTAGGGCTTCCACAGGTCGTCCACCTCAACCCATCGAACATTTATTCCACCTCATGGTCAGACATCACAAAAGAATCATCAAATTGTTCTCTTTCCCAGGCTTCCAGGGCTCTAGAGAATTTGTTCCAAGGTGACTCCCATGACTAGTAACTCAACCCATGACTACCACGGGGCTCCAGAGTGTTTGTCCAACCAAGGATTCCAAGACTAGTAACTCAACCCACAATATTTTCCGGGCTTCCAGAGTGTTTGTCCAACAGGGGCTTCTAGGACTAGTAACCTAACCCACCAAGGGCTTCCAAAGCATTTGTCCAACCAAGGCTTCTAGGACCAGTAACTCAACCCAAACCGTTACAGGGCTTCCACAACATTTGTCCAACCAAGGCTTCCAGGAACTAATAACTCAACCCAAGCTGAGAAAAAATGAGAACCAACCAAAACAAAACAAGGAAATAAACCCACAATCTCCATGGTTATCCAGGAAATGGCAAGGATAGGAAAATCCACTATCAATCTAAGCAATCCTCCATGCCAGTGACAGATCATAACCAAGAAACCACATGCATGTTCCATGCATGCCAAAACTAGTGAAGAAATCATACATGCAACTTGGTACCTGCAAGCAATCTGATGTAGTTGTTGATCTCGATGTCCTCTTGCGCTTTCCTCCTCTTCCTTTGCCTTCTTGATCCAAACCTGCAACCATGCCACACTATACAAGAGTGATCCAAGAAAAAGCTAAGTATCCAAGAGTATGAAAGAGAGTGAGAATAATGGGAGAGCTCCAATACGAAACTGACCAAGTCTGAGCTAAGAGCTTACCAACTGATCCTCAAAAGCCTTTTTATTAACGAGGCCTCTATTTTCTTCATTTTCCATTATTTTCCTTTAATTTCCTCCTCACATGCAACTTGTGACCTTTCATCTTCTTTTTCTCCTAATTTCCATTATTTTCATAAATAAAATGCCAATTAATGTCGCATGCCTTTCCAAAGCCTTAGCCATTGCCTTTGCTAATTTCTTTTGCCATAATAAACTGAATCAACACCCACTAGGATGTTTCCCCCACCATTCAACTTGGAATACGTGTCCCATAATCTGTGGTATTTATATATTTTACATGAGTTTTTTAACCAGGGTTGTTACAGAACCCTCCCCCTTCAAGGAACACCATCCTTAGTGTTTAATGACACTTATAACCAATAAGACTACTGAAAACAAAACATACTGCCCATGGAGCTTTATAACATAGCTCGTTGCAGTATTTACAATTACCATTGTTGAAACATGACAAACATATCGTTTAATAGAGCTTTATAACATAACTCATTACGGTATTTACACTAACCACATATACACATACACATTTGCTTCAACCAACAAATAACCATATTGTCTGTGGAGCTTTATAAACCAACTCGATACAATATTTACAATAATACACACATATGCAAATTTTCTCAACCAACAAATAAAAGGATATGATGCTTGCATCCACAACAAGGGAATCTGGAGGCTCACACCTCCACCCTCAAAGTAATACCAGAATTCACCTCCTTCTTAGGAAGTCCAAAATCCGACGCAAATTCAAATCTGCATCCAATGTCCAGCACTATAGTCCTATGCCACTTGTCCTCTCAGCGAAAAGTTGTCAGCTCATTGTTCCAGGGTGCACTCCCAATGTGCATCTGATTCCATCTAGCAATGTTAATGACCAAAACAACTCCATCCCCGACCTTCCCTTCTCTGCTACATAGTCCCTAGGGCACTCCGGTCATCCCCTTCCATGAAGTCACTTACCTTCTAAGTTCCGCTGACACCCACATCCCCGGCAGTCCATCCCTTTTCAAGGCTTCCTCGCATTGGAATATACAAAAACCAAGGCATATCCATGCCTTAAAACCATCGTACCGGTCATAGCATGCTCATGGAAATCAATGGACACTATTAGGTACTAGTGTCCCACAATGGCCCTGCTCTTGAAGTGCTTTACTAGCATATTGTTGCATGTTCCAATTTCTTTCATTGTTGCTGCTAATTCTTGCAGTCGATTTCAATCACCCAACCAGACATTTCATGCTTCCCATACCAAGCACATAACTTCCATTAGATTCAAAATAAATTGAAATAACTTCAAATCATACCTCATCGATAGCTCATCAATAAGGTACACTTGCAATCTTATTTACTTGATGTCACAACAAGTGAAACTAACATCTTTGACCAAATCATCATGTGTAAACATATCACATCATGTTAGGTCAAAACAAAACCATCATAAATCACATGTAACCATCATAAACCAGAATCATAGATCACATGTAATCATCATAGACCAGAATCATAAATCATGTGCATAATAAAAATAAATAAAATACTAATACTTATCCTTTAATCAATCCTTGGCTTCCACCTTTGTCCTATTTCGTACGCACTTCGGATTGGTTGCGCACCCAACAAACACCCAATGCCTTCTCCTCAACCGTGTGCACACACATGTAGTGTACATCCCATACATACAACCACACCATGCAATACATGCATTTACACTTGGCATACAACACATACCACCTGCACCCGGTGTATAACACAACACAACACATACGCCTGCACCCGGTGTATAACACAACACAACACATACGCCTGCACTCGGTGTATAACACAACACAATGCATACGCCTGCACTCGGTGTATAACACAACACAACACGTATACGTACACAATGTACATCATAAAACATGCATCCGCACACAACGTGCAACCCACAAATGCATACACATACACCCGATATACAACACAACTCATACATCTATACCCGACGTATAATGCCACACAATACATGCACTTACACAATGTACAACACAACAAAATACATGTACTACACAAAGTACAACACAAGGAATACACATGTCACGATACCACGACTACATAATGCACATACATAGTACCACATGCTCGCAACACAACATGTACGACACACAGACAATATCACATGTACACCAGTACCATATGTACAACATGTATACAATACCATTTGTACAAAGCACCACCTGCATAACGTGTGCTCATCATCACATGTACACAACACCACTTGTACAACGTGTACACAACGCCACATGTACATCGTACCACCTGTACAATGTGTACACAATACCACGTGTACGCAGTCCCACATGCACGACATGTGCAAGACACCACATGTACACAACACCACATGCACGATATGTACACAACACCACCTGCACACAATGCCACTTGTACCAAATGTACACGAAACCACATGCTCACAACACCACTTTTACAATCATGCACACAACACCATATGTACATAGCACCATATGTACAACATGCACATAATGCCATATGTACATAGCACTTCATATACAACATGTACATAACATGGTTTATACCCATCATTGCATATGCAACATTCACACAACACTATTTGTAACACCCTGTACAGAACATTGCATAAACAACATGTTCACACACTATATATACACAACATCGCATGCACGCAACATCACAAATACTACATGTACAACATACACAACATATGCACAACAATAGTACCTCACATCCAAAAGCACATTGTCTCTACCAAGAAACCTTGCTTCCATTGTCTTATCCATGCTTGTCCCAACATGTCGCAGACCACGCTGCTTTCATTTCGCTGATGCATCCCTCAACATTACCTGCCATAACATAAACATAGACATAATACAAGCATACAATATCAATTCATATCCACATGATATTGACCTCATATAATTGTCATGACTACTCTTCCCAATTGATTCCTCGTAAGACCAAGAACCTCTTCATGTCATTTGCTTGCGTAAGCAATCATTCCTCCACAAGAATGATTCCTGATGACCCTGTTAGACAATGACACAGATACATAAATAAATACACATCTACAAGCATTAGCATAAACAATCATGATCCTGTCAGGCAACGATATGCATACATACACATACATACATATAAACATCAACATAATCATGATCATAACATAATTACCAGATAACATAAGGTCTAGGTTAAAAGAACTTCCTTATTTGTGCACAACATACACAACACTGAGAACCATTGTTCCCAACTTGGTCAAGCCATCCGACAACTCAGGTCCATTTACTCTACCTTTTCTGGTTACCCTTCTCATGTTTGTACTGTCATAGTCCATTTACCGCAATGGACCCAACCAGTCCTATTGACTGTCATAATCTTACCTTTTGCTGCGCTTACTTATGCACCGAGATTCATCTGAATCTTACATTACCTTTTGGGTACCACACATCTCTCCCCGCGCTCCATTAACTTTCCTCTTTCTCAACTAATTCCCAAGACTCAAAACTTGAAATGCAAGCACAAGAAACAAACAAGAATAAAACCATGAAAACCAATAACACCACTACTCTGCAAAAAAAGTGGTATGGCCATACATTAGACATAAACAAAGCCTTCAATCAAGCACAACAATTACGAAATACCAAAAGCATAAGACTGACAACAAACACCATGACTTCATTCCCATGGTTCCTAGTGCTTCCAAGGAAATCTCAATCCGAGCCTTCTTCAAGATTTCATGGTAGCCCTTTGCCATGCAACCTCCTACATCATACTACCATAAACACATAATTGTCAGTGCATAGATAAATATGACAATATACCAGTTACTTTACCTTGTTGTGCCAAGCACTTTGCTTGCAACTGAACACATCCACACCATCTCTCAAGGGACTCCAATTCCCTTGAAAAATCCACCTGTAGTTAGATACTGGCTAGTACACTTGTCAAGTACATGTTCATGACTATAGCACATATCCACATAATGTCAGACAAAATCAAGGTTAAGAAGACTTCCCGGATGTGAGCCACTCATTTGTTTGGAATTAGGGTTTCCAAACATAGCTAAAGGAGTCCTTGTCCAATTCCTTTCTTTTACCCTTTTTTTACCTTGTTGCAATTCAGACTTACTATGTACTACCACATCACCCAATTGTTAGTTATATAAACATATCAACTATTACCTTGTCATACTAATACCAAGCATGCTTCCTGCAACTATTTACCTATTTCAATCACATGTTCCAATTATCAAGACAATCATATTTATCAATTTGAAACCAACCTTTACAAACAATCACGTCATAATCCATAGTCAACTCATAGTCATTAGACATAATGCTACAACTGTCACCTACTATACTCAAGTACATATCAACCATCTCAACACATATGTGTTAATACGACCTGTTATCACTTAGAAGTTTTACCTAGAAGTTATTAAAAGAAGGAATCATCCGAGGTAACCACAAACCAATCTTTTAGGCTTAGGTTCTAGCCAACCTAAGTCCATAGATGGCTCTCTCTTTATGATTTAACCTTGTTTTTTATCAGATTTTAGGCTAGTTCTAGTGTTCATGGGGTTTTGATTTTTGATTGGAGGTTGGGTGGTAGAATTCTTGGAACAGATGGATAAAGCTAGGTCTTCAAGCTATTGAGATATGGAGTCAATCAATGGATAGCATAACTGGACCAGATCAATAAAGCGAATGTTCATAGGGCACGCTAGCAAAGTAAAAGGAAAATCTTCAGGTCTAATGGATGAAATTGTTCTAACCAGGGTGAAAGGGCAGCTAAGAATCCTTGGACCGAGATCAGAATGAAGAAAAGAGGATGATCATGAACAAAGGGAAATTAAGAATCCTTTGCTATAGACCAAGGGAGAAACTACGGAAGCTAAGGAGCAATTGAGAATTCCCTAACTAAAACAGTTTAGTAGAAAA
This sequence comes from Pinus tabuliformis, assembly GCA_031772625.1. Lineage (NCBI taxonomy): Eukaryota > Viridiplantae > Streptophyta > Pinopsida > Pinales > Pinaceae > Pinus > Pinus tabuliformis. The sequence goes on along the minus strand of CM062805.1, from coordinate 912,445,041 downwards.
CATTCAGAATGTAAAATAGTCAACACAGAGTGCATTAAAGAAATTTCTGAAATATCATTCCATGTTATACATTTAGATTTTAAAGAAACGGACAAGATTATGGAGACACATAAGAGAAATAACAATAAACATGAGAGAATAATTATTTGTATATCGTTTTACACAAGAATCCTCTAAAATATTTGATCTTTATTCCTTGATCCAGCAAGGCAATCCAGTCATTGATACAATAGAATTTTGATTTGAGAGAGAAAGTTTGTAGAAATGTCTTGGAATCCACCCTATATACTTCGAATGAAGAAGTATTTATACAAAAAATAATTACAAAATATCTCATAACAGTTTGAGATTTAATCTAAGAAATAAAATATCTTCATGCATGAAGATAGAGACAGATGTGAAATTGCTTCTTGTTGTCCCTTTTATTGTGGTGTTGCTGGTTGTTTCTGTTGAGTTTTAAGCCCTTTAAGTTGGCTGATGGTTGTGGTATTTCCACATTGGAGCCTTCTTTACTTTGATCTTTCACTGATACTCTTTGACTTTGTTACTCTTTGACCCTGCTTATCTGTCTTTCACCTGTTTCACCTGGCTGCCTTCAGATTTACTGTGGTAACTTTATGATGTAAAACTTTTTCAAAGTAAATCTGTCATTTTTTCCCACCATTCTACTTCATGCAATCTCATCTTTAACATTCTCCTGTAAATTTCGTATGCCTCTGTGTATTTTGTGAAATTGGGCTTAGTAAGAAACAGATGTTTCACCTCATGTTCTAAGAAAAAGAGGTTCTCTAATGTATCATACAGTACTTTTCCAGTACGCAAAGCTTTAATGCTTGAAGAGTTGGCTTGTTCTTTGGCCAACCTCCTTAGTCTATCACTATAGTCCAATTGGGTCATGAGTTTATCATTGATGACCATAGGACTGGGAAGGCCTTTGTCCCTCAAAATTTGAAATTTGGCCATAAACCTGTCAATGGCCACCTACACGTTGTGGCACTTTTCTTCTAAGTTGAGCATAAGGTTTCTTTTGGAAAGAACCTTTTTAATCTCCAAGATGGCTTCAGTCCTATCCTCTACACCAAGCTCATGGAGCTCATACATGTCCTTAATGTTTAGGAGGTGGATGAGTCGATTTGCATCCTCAGGTTGGTCTCCTAACTCTTCTCTTACTTTCTGGATAGCCTCAGTGGCTACCTTCACCAATTCAGTTTGCTAAAATATAACTTGAATTGATGGCCAATTATCATTGACAGAGTCAAAGATATTGGCCCAGAGCATTTCTTTAGTCTCTCCTAGTGGTTTTTGCAGTGTTAAATCTTTCTCTAGGACTTTGATTTTCTCACCCATCCTTAGGGCTTTCTGTGTTTCTTCTCTCTACTGAATTTGGGAAAATTTACAGTCAGTTTCTAAACTTTCTACTTTCTCCTTTAATCTTTTAAGCTTTGTAGCTTGGATGAACATTTCCTCCATATACTTTACCAGTTCTGTTGTTTTTTCAGTTGAAGTGCCTACTGCTATAGTGGATTCAGTTGTAATTGGCAGTGCTATGGCAGGTGGAGCTGTTGGTGCCAATGATGCTGCCAATGTGGAAGGAACTGTTGTTGTCACTGTGGGAATGGCAGTTGTGGAAGTTGTTTCCAAGTCACTTTGTTTCGATTGAATCAAAGTGTCCAACTCCTTCTCTGTTTATTTAAGTTGATCATTTAGCTTTAGGACTAGTCCGTAAGCTCTTCATATCCTTTTTGTGCTTTTAAGACTTCCATTGTTTGAGGGTGATGCACTGAGGAATTTTCAGCTGCTTCTTTAGTGCAGTAATGTCATCATTATTCTTTTTTATTAGTTGCTCTGTTGCTTTCACATCTTTGAGATCATGTCCCAATCCTATCACTAATTCCTTTAAGGACTTGATTCTTGTATATTTGGCCTGTGAAGAGGCCTTCTCCAACTAGAACTGAGCTGACATATTATTTAAAGAGTTCTGCAGTTGGTGGGCTACTATGGCTTTCCCTGTCAGTGTAGAATAAATCATCTCACCAGTTTGCTTATGCAACTCAATCTGGTCAATGGGATGAATGTCCCTTGCCAGTACTTCAAAATCCACTCTTTTGAAATCTGTTTGTGTCCTTGGTTGCTGAGTGGTCGGTTTGATGAAGGTAATTTGCATCTTCCCCTCTTTTACATCATAGGCTGACATAAGCCTTGTCGAATTGGTAGGGGTCATCTTCCAATACTGTGCATAAGTTTGGGCTTTCAGCCTCTCATTCCTAGCTTTTACCTCTTTGTATCTTTCTTTGATGTCTTGGTATTTGTCTGTTGGCATTCTGAAAGAGAATACCTCAACAATTTGTTGTCTTTCCAACATCTGAGTATGTGGTGTGGAAGGTTCTAGGATACCTCTAGATGGAGTGGCTTGCTTGCTCTCGTCTCTTTCTGTGCTGGTAACCTCAGCGGTCTCTTCTGTATATTCCTGTTCAAAAATAGGATTTATTCTTTGTCTTTTGTCCTGGCTTGTCTCTGCATAGGCTTGAGATGTTGTTCTCCCTAAAGGAGTGGCCCCTTCCCTGTTTTTCTTAAGGTTTTTCTCCTCATTTAGAGGAGTCTGTAAGACTGGGGGGGTACTCATTGTAACCTTTGGCCTGTCTGTTTTCTCTAATTGTTCTAATAATGTAAACTTTGAAACGGGAACTGATATTGTTACCCGTCTTGTAGAGATAGCAAAAAAGCGACCTGATTTTGAAAAGGGGTGATGCAGAACACACATGTTTTTTTTAGAGCATAGTTTTTGGCACATTAATTTTTTTTTATGTACATTACATTTTAGAATGGTAGTGATTTTCATAATAAAAAAGTGGGTATTCTGCATCAGACCCTTTTTTTAAAAGACCTATTTTTTTTACTTTAAATTTTCTAATGTATGAAATGTAAATAATTATTTTGTAAATTTGATAATTTTTGAAGTGGTTGTTTTATTCATATTTTCTTGTTTTTTATTTTAATTTTAATTTTAATTTTTTTGTGGTGAGGTTTTTATTGTTTTGCATTTTTAAATTAGAAGGTCGATATTTTGAATTTTCGATCTTTTACATATTTATACATCCTTAATTAATTTTTCAATCCACATGAAATAATTGTTTCTAAAAAACAATATTGTTTAACAATGGACATAAAAATAACCATTTTTAACATAAATATAATTAAGAAACTACACGTTTTGATAATTTTTTGCTAGAATTGACATGTCAAAATCACAATTTTTATACGAAAATTTTAACTAAAAATGGTTAATTAATAATAAAAATTATGAATTTCATGTCAAAAAAATAATAATAATCACTTTTTTTTCAAAAAATAATTATTAACTTAAAAATTAATGCGAAAATCACATATTACAAATATTGAACGCATAACAACCTTAATTGAGTGTTTATTCTTCTCATAAAATGTCAAAGTCAAAACATTGCAAAGTTTGATTTCCAAGCATAACTTAAATTTAATCAACAATGTCACGTAATCCAAACTCTTTGTCCTCTAGAGTTTCATCATTGTCTTCTTTCACAATATTTTCTGCTTCCTTTTGCTCATCTTCTTCTTCTAATGGATCTTTGATGTCTGCGAATCTCCCAATGTATGTCTTTCCAAACATTCCATGTAATAGTGGTTGGGGTTCCTTTGTTTTTTTTGCCACACGTGATTCACTAAAGTCCCCTTTCTTCAACCCAATTTCTTGCACTGCATCTGGAAGAAATTGAAGAGCATTAATTCTTTGTTGAATGAAATTGCATTGTACTGGATCTTTTTCAATTGCAATGCAATTTCTCATTTTTTGAAGGCAACATGCTAGTGGTGTACCTAATTATCAAGCACAAAAGAAATAATGAACTAAATTAGTATAATGACATAATAATTAAAAAATAACATATTGAAATTCAATTCCATATAATAAAACTTACCTGAGCCAGAAAATAAATCTATAACCCAATCTCCTTCATTTGAACATATGTCTATAAGATAATTAATCAATAATTGTGGTTTTTTGATAAATGTTAACTATCTCCCATTTTGCTTCTTTGTCTTCATATGTTAGTTTTCTCACAACAGCATCATAAGTCAGTATTTGGCTATGACTATTTCCGTCTACCCGATTAAAAATCATAAACTTATGACTATCATCTTTTGCCCAACTATCAATATGAATGAACTCATAATCATTTATAAATTGTTGATCTTCATTGTTAAGAAGATTTGACTTTTGCCTATAACATGAAATATCAAAAATTCAATTAACTTGTACATAAATGAATTTTTCAACATTAATCAAATATACATTTTAAACGTCTTACCATGTAAGCTGCATCCTTGAATTTGTTTTCCCCTTGAAACTTGACAATATCATTACCAATTGTGTGTCCGAATGAAATGTCACAAATCTCCATAATGGTGATGACGTGACTTCTACAAATCCCGCAACCACTTTACTAAGAGCTTGATAAGTATAAGGGTCACTATCATAGTCAATGTTTGGAATATTGAAACCATGGGGAATATCCGCAATAATTAGGGCATAATCCCTTTTAGGTATGAGTTTAGCAATGTCTTCACAGTGGCCTTGTATTACTTGATATTGAATAGTGTCTAGCCCATTCCAAATGAAATGATTAAGAGTTGGATCAAGTTCAACATTCTTAATATGTTGCTTCCTCAGTCTTTCGATCTTTATTTTTTCAATAAAGGTTTTGAAACTATCTGGTGCTCCATTATCATCCTTCCTCATCTTTTATAAAATAAACAAATATATGTGTAAATTATAACTTAAAAATAGTACACAAATGAATAAAAATGAATGTATAAATCAAGATACCTTTTTAAATGCAAGATAAAAAGTTTTTAATGTTGATGTAGAACTTGAATCTGGATAGTTGCGTACAACATCATCCCAACTATTCATGCAACAATCTAACTATTTGTTCTTGAATTTTCATGTAAACTTTGTGCCTGCATAGATAAAGTAACAAAAAGTTAATATAATGATATGTATAACAAATACTACCAAGAACAACATGTTTTATTTAAAAGATAATTATAATCTAGAAATAAATAAAAATAATTCAACAAACTTACTTTTGAAATTCTTTAGAAATTTCCTCCAATGATAATTCCCCTGACCTCACACGAGATAATATTGTTTTGAAAATTTTTTCATCTTTCACTCTTTGCATCAGCCTCAAAGGTGTGATAATCATATCGTCTGGAGCTGCTTCATTTCAGGAACTGATTTACTGTTGCTACATATCAATGGCTTAGACTTTTTGACCCTCTGGTTTTTAATGCCAATGTCTTCCCACATGCTAAAAAACTCATCAATCAATTTCCAAACATCTCCAGTTCTAAATGCCAATTGGAAAATGTTATCAACACCTCTAAATAAATCACTATTTTTGTTGCCTTTTCCACTTTTTGAATTGGTTTTCTCTTCAATTTGATAGCCTATTTCCATACAACATTCCTTTCGGAAATCTGCAGTAATATTTATCCTATCCCCGCCACATTTTTCTCGAAATTCACTATGAATAAATCTAACCCTTTGGATGAAATTCATAGACATCCTATATTCATTATCTGAATTATGATCCCATGCCACTAACTTTACTTATGTATCTGATAAACCAACATAAATGATACATTTCATTGTTTCAAAAAGTGGGTTATTAGAATATTCCTCCATCAATTGTCTTTGAGCTTCTATAGATTGGTTCCCCCCAAGCACATAATTATTGTATTCAAAACATTTTGACTTATCAAATGCTTCTTTGTTGGGAACTTGAAGTGGATCAAGAAGAAGCACATAACTAACCACATGAGCATATGGATTGTACCTCATTAATGTCTTCAAGTTGTGAACGTGCAGATGATGTGGCTTTCTGACTTGATATTGACATTATCCTTCACTTGCCTTATAGGTTTGTCTGACATTAAGCTGAAATGTACGACCACCATCAATTAAGTTTCTCTTTGTCAAATTCTATCGAATGGCATTTTGTTTTGTTTTGATAATTCCATCCTCTAAATTAGCGCCTGGTGTAATGATTTCTCTACTTTATTTTGAAGTTTCACTAGGTTCTTGACTGCTGGTAATGACTACTTCAAAATCTTCAACTTTACTTTTCTTCGTCATAACATTCTCAACAGATTTATTCTTGGTCATTGTTACTTTTGGTCTTTTACGGCTCTTCTCAATTCCAATATCATCTTTGTAATGGAAACATATGCTTCACTGTCAGTTTCAACTTCATCATCCTCAAAAGTAACTTGTTTACCCTTGCTAGATTTATCCACCAGAAGCTTTTTTTCTGATTCTTTGGATGTAGTTTTGTAGCATCATCAATTACTATTTTTTGCTTGTTTTCCATATCTTCTTCTGACACTGAGTAAAAACTGCTGACAACTTTCATGATATTATGCTCTATGAAATGAATGCCTCCCAACCTAATTGAACAACTTTCAACAAAATTCTGTCAAACAAAATATCATATGCCAATAAAAACAAAGTTAAAAAAATATAGTGAAACACTTTCAAGAACGCACAATACAAGTATAAATAACAATACTTACGATGTTTTGTGTCATCTCATTTACGATTTGTTTACACAACTTTGTAGATACCTCTCTCGTGTCATACAATGAATATGATAGTCGGTATTTAATCCTTTCATGTGACTTGGGAGCTTTTGTAAGTACGTAAACAACTTCAGTGTCCGGTACCAAACATATATCTATGACTCTTCCTATCACCTCAAAAATTCCATTATCATTCGGTATATCAATATATAGATATATATTCACATTTTTGCATTCTCTTTCTTTCACATACCAGATTCTTGATGGAAATTTCACCTCTTTTCAATTCTTCCAGTCTGAAATCATCTTCTTATCACTTGAGGCACTTGAAAAATTTGTAGCCATGAGCTCAGGTGGAGTTCGTCCACCAATCTTTCTTGAAGATGCAACTTTAAGAGTCTTTAGTCCAAAAAGATTCACAGAAATCTTCTTTGATGCCATTTTCCTGAAAAATAGAAACACATAAATCAGTAAATAAGAAAAACGTATTGACTTAAATTAACAACAAAAATATATCATAAATTTTTTATTTGTATAATCAAAATCGTCCAGCCACCCCTGACGGGCGTTCGGGCGAGTGGGTGGGCGAGCGGGAGGTCGGGTGAGGGACGGCGAGGCGGGTTGGGCAGCCAGGCGGGCGGGGTCGGCGAGGATGGGCGGGCGAGCCGGGTGGGTGAGGGCGAAAGGGCGAGTTGGGCGAGAGGGCGGGTGTGAGTGGTTGGGGTGCGCGGGCGTGGGCAGGCGGGCGCGCGGGGTGGGTGGTGGGTGGGAGCGAGCGTGCGAGGGGTGGGGGGGTGGCGGAGTGCGGGCGGGCTAGGCGGGCGCAGGTGGGTGGGCGAGTGAGCGAGGGTAGGTGGACGGGCGAGCGAGGGAGGTTGGGTGTGCGGGGCGAGCCGGGTGAGGGCGGGCGAGCATGGGCGGGGCTGGTGGGCAAGAGTGGGGGTAGCGAGAGCGAGGTGGGGCGGGCGAGGGTGGCGGGCGGGGCGGGCCGGGCGAGGGTGGCGGGCGGGGCGGGCCAGGCGAGGGTGGGTGAGGGCGAGGGTGCACAACGTGAAGCGGGGCGGGCCGGGCGAGGGTGGCGGGCGGGGCGGGCCAGGCGAGGGTGGGTGAGGGCGAGGGTGCACAACGTGAAGCCATGGAAGACCTTTACAGGGATTCAATACAAGATATTAAGGAGGGTTGCATGATTGTAGTGCTAGCAGATGGAGATCCCAATGGCTATCCATTCTAAGTTGCTAAAGTTATAAAGGTCTTTACAGAAAATGAGGATGTTACAAGTGTTGAAGTACAATGGTATGCCACAAATACACACCCATTCAATGGTGTGTATAAGCCAAAGATGGTAGTTGACAAAAAAAATGGCGGAAAGAGAAAAAGAAAGGGTACAAATATAAATCACCGCCGCACAAACATATTAAAATTGGAGGATGTTGACATACTTGTTTATGACTTCAATTTAATAAAGGGAGGAACTCTTTGCTTCAAGACAATAGAGATTCTGAAAAGGTTGTTACTAGAAGGAACAGTGTTGAGATGGGAGTCTGTTGAAACCAGTCGTAGATCTAGAAGAATTTTGAAACCTGAAATGTTGGGCATGAATGTGGACTCAGATGGGGCACTAGTTGATGAAAGAGAAGAATATGGAACATCTTCGTCAGCATCCAGTCACTCATCTGAAGATGTGAATTATGATGGTGTGCAAGAAAATATGAGTGATTTTGAATAATTGTTTAAGACAGTTTATATAACTGATGTATGCATCGTATCTTGAAATAAAATTAATGATTTCCATATGGTGTTAAATGAGAAGTTATGAGGCATTTTTATGTTGTTGGATTATATGTCTTAATTATGATAATTTTTATTGTTTAAAATATCTACAATGCAATATTAAATTAAAGATATAATGTATGTTTTATTCAATATACAAATAAAGACTTATGAATTTATTTAGTGATATAATTTGTTCATAATGTCATGGTTTTTTAATATTATAGTTGAAAAAATTTCAATTTGTTTTGTATCTAGCATGTTATGGTTGAAAACATGTTGAATTTATACTTAGGAAAGAAAAATGATATTCTACCAAAAACATTAATGTGTTTTTCTCTTCATAAACAACTTTGTTTGGCACATAAAAATTTAGTTTTACTAGGATTTTTTAAAAAGTTTGAAAATCGACCCTAAAAAAAAATCATTGTTCCAGTATCATCACTTTCGTTTTGAAACTATATTTTGTACGAAAATTTCATAATAAATTTTGTAGTCACTGCTATTTTTAAAACATGTTCAAAATTGAACCCTAAAAAATAAAATCATTGTTCTAGTATACACACTTTTCATTTTTAGCACTGTTTTTGATGTTTTTTCGGGGTTTTTTTGCCAGAGTTCCCGTTTTGAGTTTATAGTTCCCGTTTCAAAGTTTACATTGTTTTCTGGTATATCTGATTGATCTGGTGCTTCTAACTCTTGTTGTACCTGTGATTCTTCTTGAACCTGTGATCCTCTTGGTACCTACAGGAAAGAGCCCTCATCAAGCTGTTTTTTCTAGATCAATTAAAGTGTTTTCCACAGCAACTTCAGTGTTATTCCTGTCTTATAAAGTGTTTTCCACCCATTCTAGTTGGTTGGCATACTTTTCTATTTGAGGGATACGGTGATGAATGTAGGGAGCCATCTTGTTTTTCTGTCTTTTGTTGCAGATGAAGTCCAAGGGATCATACCTCCATATGAAGCTCTGTTTTAGTTTTAACCTTTGAAGGATTTCGTCTACCTCCTTTCCAGCTTCTCGGCTATTACAAATAAAGGGGCCTAATTGGTCTTTGATCCTGAGCTTGGCCTTCTTTTTGGCTCTGACAAAATGCACCTCATCTAAATTGCTTATCTGCATGTAGTGCTCCAGAGCAAATAACCTCATTGGGAGGTATTTGGGCAGTTTATATGGGGCTAGCTCACAGCCATAAATTCCAATCTCAGTGTGGTTTTGGTACAAGTACCAATCCCCCACTTTGGATTGTTTCGAGAGTTGTCGGATCCTCCTTATATCTGAACTAATTCTTGGAGGAGGGTTGCCTATTAGCATTGTCATAATGGGATGTACAAATAGGTCTATGAAGTTTGTATATGAATATGGAGAGTCATATTTATGGGTCAATGAAGTCCAGAAAATCACTAACCTAGGGTGACCTTTTGTGTCAAGCTTCTGAAAGGTAAATGGGATCCTATCAGCTCGGTAGTATAGAAAGAGGTGATACAAAACATAGGAGTACTTGAAGACTTGCTCATTACTCATCCTAAGGAACTGGTCATGCATCCTATCAGCTATAAACTTGGCATAATCATAAATAACAGCAGGAGTTTGTTGTGGAGTGTATATGGACATGAAAGCCAAGACAATCTCATCTATATACTCACTAGTGGTATAACCTAGGACACTGGATACCATTGTTACAATGTCTTGGCCAAATGGGGAAAATATGGTGTACACATATGGAAGAGGATCTTTGGGAGTATACTTCTCTTCTAGAATGTAGCTTTGGATGATTTGGGCTAGTCTTGCAGAACTAAACTTGGGAAATAAGTCCAATAGATCCCCAATGGAGAGGGGAGTCAAGTTTTGGCCAGGTTGAAGTTGCAGCATCTCATTTAGTGATTCAGCAGTGATGGTGAAAAGTACAGTCTCATTAGGGGACATCACTGCTCTTTGGTTGAGGATATAGTTTGCATGGCAGTAATGGACAATTTCTGGGTAAATGTGAACTTCAAGGAATCGGTACTTGGGCAAATTGGACTCCCAAAAACTAATTTTATCAACATCGTTCAAGTATTGGTCTCTGTATCGGTAGTGGAGTTTGAGAGGGGATTCCTGGACAAAGGTGTCCTTTATTTGGAAATCTTTGTCTGCCACAGGGAGATGGTCTAAGTCTAGATGAGGAGTGGAAATAAGTCTTACATCCATGGCAATTGGGGCAATCATTCTCAGTTCTTGTGGATTTGAGAATGGGGGAGGTGGTTTTTAGTTTTTTAGGGCAAAGGTGGTTGAGTACAATGTAAGCTCAAGTTACTTGAGTTCCTTTAATTAATTTTTCACTTTAACTAACAAACTCAATAACTGGTTCTGAAATTTGAGAGCTTTTCCAGTGAATTATGGCTTAAATACCTAGAATTAGGGAGAACTAGCTCTGAATAGGTCAGCTGGAAACTGTGAACAGTTGAAAAGGTTCTGAGTAGGCTGGAGAGCAAACTAAGTGCTTTGTGGTGTCTTTAGGGTGAAATTGGATGTAGGTTGACAACTTTGACGTTCGCTGGTACGTGCATGGAGCTTTTCAGTTGAAAAACGATAAAACAAATGATTTGGGGCTTTTTTGGATTTATACACAAAAGTCAATTTGGCGGGTAATGGTGAACAGTGGTCGTTTGTCATGTAGCGAGGTGAACAATGGCTTTTTTGGCGCGTAGCGGGCGGGCGGTAAGTGGTTTCCATTGCACCGCTTTTGGGCGCTCTGTGGTATTGGGTAGAGGCCGCCCAATTCCATTCATTGAGTGACACGTAGCCTCAGGGGCCCAACGGAAAACAACTCATTTCGGGCGAATAATGTTCAGACATCGGGGCCCGTACGAAATGGATGTGGGCCGTTCGATGTGAAAGGGAATGATCATGCGGTGATTGGGCAGTGGATTTGCACGAAGGGTAGTGGTGGGGCCGACGGGTAATTAAGTGTGACAGTTTTAAGTTAATGAGGGATTAATGCGGGGTTAAGGCACCAAGATCATTAGCGGAGGGTTTTAACTGGGTTTATGACTAACTTAATCGCGAATCGTTTAGTTAGTGGGGTTGGGTAGAAAATTATAGTTTATATAATTAAACTAGGGTAGGGTTAATTAATATTGCGGGAGTTAAATATATACGAGAAAAGGGTTTTTGTTTGGGATTTAATAAATAAATTAGTAATTAGTAAAATGAGCAAAAAGGGTTACAATACCCTAAGTATTTGATATCTCATGCTTGTAATGCTTTTCCGGTAATAACATAAAAACTTAGGATATAGTGTTTTTGTGGGTTTTTTATATGAAAATGATTTATGTGGGGGAATAAACACTTTTTCCTAGGTAAAAGTAATTTAACCTTAGGAAAGAGTATTATTTAGGGAAAATGAATGAACTGAAGGGGGGAATGAATGTTTATGAGGGAGTTTTAGTACTTATTGCCTATAAGTAATTGAGCCGAGGGTCCGTTCCCTCCAAAAGTTAGAGAAATGCTCTGAGGATCTTTGACTTAAGGTTTTTAAGTACTTTGAACTTTATTGTGGGAAATTAGTTAAGTAAAACATGAAATGAATGAGGGAAATTAATTAATTGACTTTGATTATACATTTGCATACTTGAGTGCACATTCACATTTGGAACTTTTATGATGAAAAAGATGATACACATGCTTTTGTCTAATCAATCATTAAAATTTTGCAACATTTCTACTACTTACTCATCTACTCATCCTACCATTTTCACTTCTCTTTATTAGGGTGCATTTGAGCTAGCAAACCCTTATCAAACATTTTTCTTTCTCTTTACAATAGAAAACTAACTAAATCTAACCTTATTACATCCAAGGGCTCAGATTAAACAGCTGAGCTCCTTTTATTTACTCCACCGATCTACTTATCTGTCAAGGTTACACTATTTGGCTAGAGTTTTATTCTCCTCCTATAGATATGAAATTGAAACATAAAATAGCCAAGTTTAAACATTTTGACTATCATGGATTGTGGCAAAGATTACAAACTGCACACAATCATTTATTTTGCACAAAAAGTAAATAGTAGTGGCATTTTGACTTACTCACTTTCATGGTCTTTTTCTTCTATTGGGGTTCATATTTTATTTTATTTTATTTTTTTACCTTTTTATTCTTTTTGTCCTTTGATTATTCTTTTAGGACATACCCTCTTTACATTTTTTAATTCTTTGAATATGGAAAACATTTGCAGAAAGCAAAGTTATGTACATATTACAGGTTTAATCTCAGTCATTCAAAAATTATGACTCCTATTGGTATAGGAACCTAATGGTGGCTCCACGTGGGGATGGCATTTCCTAATGAAATGTCAAGAACTTTGTAGACCAATGGCCTTTTGAATTGATGTGATGTTACCCTACAACTTTTTCCTTTTCACACTCTGCATTATTGTTATTCATGACAGTATAACTTTTGCAGCTTAGGGCCTTCTCTTCGGGCTTCAACTTCAAACATTACCATCCAATCAAATCTAAACTTTGAAAGTAAAGTATGTACAAATGATTAATGAAAGAAGTAACTAGGCTCAATATAGTGTTTGAGCTTTGGACCATTAACTGGTCTTCCTTTTGCTTCTGTGCCATCCATTTCTCTGAGGAAGAAACCATTACTACCTCTGAAAGCATAAATAATATATGGGCCTTTCCATAGGAAATCAAATTTCCCATGTTTACCTTTATCTTCCCTCCTTGAATCCCATTTTAGAACTTTGTCACCTAGGTAAAAATCTTCTGCCTTAGTCCTTTTATCAAAAGTCTTCTTGATCCTTTCCTGCACAACTTCAGATCTGATGTACACTTCTTCCCTGATTTGTTGTAAGTGAATTGTTTGGTTGATTCTTCTTTGGATGTCATTTGGTTCAACCTGTAACTCTTGGAGCAGCTTCATCACTGGTGTTCCCAAGGAAGATGGGAAAACAACTTCCATTCCATAAACTAATTGATAAGGACTATTACTAATGGATTTTTTTGTATTCAATCTATCTGCCCATAAGGCATTTACTAGTTTCTTATTCCATGTTTTCTTGTTGTCCTCTAACAATTTTTTTATGATATTTACCAGACTTTTGTTTGAGGACTCTGCTAGTCCATTTCCTTGGGGGTAATAATATGTGGAATGGCCCAAAGTTATATGGTACTTATTACAGAAATCAATCATTCTCCTAGATTTGAAAGTCGTTGCATTATCAGTGATGATTTTGGTTGGCACTCAAATCTAGATAGGATGTTGGCCTCAAGGAAGGTTATTATAACAATGTCAGTGGCTTGCCTTGATTGTATGGATTCTATCCATTTGATAAAATAATCTATAGCAGTGAGGATCCATTTGTGTTGGGCAGAGGAAGGTGGGTGGATTTCACCAATGAAGTCAAGACCTTGTTGTTGAAAAGGTGCTTCAGCAGAGATTGGTTTTAGGGGCAGGGGTAAAAGCTTTTTCTTTCCTTCAAAAATTTGACACTTATGACATGAGGTTACAAATTTCTTCACATCATAAAACAAAGTAGGCCAATAGAAACCGACTCTAAGAATCTTGTCAGCAGTGGTTTTCCAGTAAAAATGTCCTGCGCAATCACCTACATGAAACTCTTGTAGCACCTTGTCAGATGCTCCTTTCAATAAATAGTTGAGAAGGATACCTTCATGATTCCTCCAAAACAAAGCATTATCAATTATGCAAAATTTTAAAGATTTCATTTTTAAAAATCTGCTTTTGGTCCTGGATAATTCAGGAGGAGCTTGTAGATTTTGTAAAACATATATGATGTCAGCATACCATGGTGATTCAATAAAGGCCTGGCTGATAAGTGGAGTCGCCACCTCCTCTCCATTATCCATTTCAACAATAAAATTTATATCTAAGGCCTGACAGTTCGATTTAACCATGAGATTGGCTAAACCTTGGCCTTTGATTAACTTTGTTGTCTTGATTTCTAGGTCATATTCTAATATAGTAGCAATCCATTTCACTCTCTTTCCATCTGGACCATCCTGAGTTAAGATATCCTTAACTACTGAATTGGGGACATAGGCTATTATATGAAAATATAAAATGTAAACTCTAAAATCTTTGATAGCTTTGACGAAAGCAAAAGCTTGCTTTTCCATTATATTGTATTTTAAAGGGGCATCTCTCAGGGCTTTGCTAAAAAAGGCAATAGGTTGTTCATAACCCTGATCATTTTTCTGTAGTAGAACTGCGGCAATTGTGTGTTCTGAAGCAAAAGAAAATATAATGAAATCTCTATCAAACTTGGACTGATCAAAGCTGGTGTTTTTGTTAAGGCTAGCTTAATATCTTCAAAGGATTTCTTAACCTCAACAGTCCATTTTATGGTCGAATATTTTTTCAACATATTGTTTAATGCCCTAATTAATTCTGCTAAGTTAGAAATAAATCTCCTAAAAAAGTTTATTTCCCCTAAAAAGGCTTGTAATTCCCTAATGCTCCTAGGATGTTGTATCTGTAAGATGGCTTCTATTCTTGCAAGATCTATTCGAATACCATCTTTAGAGACTATATCGCCTAACAACTTTCCCTCTTCTAACCCAAATAAAGATTTTTTAGGATTCAAAGAAATTCCATACTTCCTACATTTGATGAAGACCTGCCTCAAATGATCTAAGTGTTGTTTATCAGATTTTGAGAATACAGTGATATCATCCAAGTATATTACTAGGAAGTCATGAATTTCCTTAGTAAAAGCTATGTCCGTGGCTCTTTGGAAAGTGGCCCCTACATTCTTTAATCCAAAAGGCATCTTCACATACATGAATGTGCCCCAAGGAGTAGTAAACGCAGTTTTAGCCTGGTCATCTGGGTGAACAAAATTCTGATTGTAACCAGAAAACCCATCCAATAATGAGATTCTGGTTGACCCTACCACCCTTTGTAATATATGATCCATTTTAGGGAGAGGGTAATTTTCTTTGAGTCAAACTTTATTAAGATTCCTGAGATCAACACAAAGTCTTATCTCACCAATTTTCTTCCTTGTTGGCACCAAATTTGAAACCCAATCAGAGAATCTAATTGGTGCTAATATCTTGACTTCATGCATCCTTCTGATTTCCTTTTCAATAGAAGGCAATAGAATGGGATTGATCCTCCTAGGCTTCTGCCTGAAAGGTTTCTGGTTTTCTTTTATGGGGATAGTGTGTTGTATGATGCTGGTGTCATAGGACTTGAGATCCTCATAACTCCAAGCAAAGACATCTTGGAATTCCTTTAATAGTTCAATGTATTTCACTTTTTCGGTACGAGGTAAGGACTTTGAAAGTTTGATCAATTTTGAATTTTCCTTCATGGCTATATTACACTCCTTTATATCAGATTTTAAGGGTTCCATCTTTGGTTTTCTAGGGACATCATTTGAATCAAATAAGTCTTCCAAAGGGGTTAATCCTTTGGGCAAAAAGTTGTCTTTGAGATTAATGATTTCAGAATCTTCATTAATTATCTCATCAATTTCAACTTGCTTTAGGTTTTGTACATCTAATTTTGTAAATTTAGTGGGATGGAATCTGTCTATCTCTTCATATTCTATTTTATTAATTTCTATTTCATCTTTAGAATCAGGATCTAATGTTTTGTCAGTATCTATATTACTATTTACAAATTCCTCCTCTAAGGTTAAAAAATTGTTTATTTGTTGGTCATTAGCAAATATTTGCCAGTGGTTCAAGTTATCTAGGATAGCAGGTTTGTGCCTGACCTCAGTAGTGTAATGATGGTTTGGTTGAAATGGTAACTTACAAGTGCTGGCAAACATTGCTAAACTATGAGCCTGCATATTATGCTTCCTAGAAATGACAACAACTTTGGTTTCTAGGAAAGTATTTAGTATTTCTATAATGGTTCCTTTGTAACAACTTAATCTAGGGTCTTTGGTCATATATACAACTTTAATCTAATTTATCACTAATTTAGAATCTCCCATGATAAAAACTCTTATGGTTCCTAACTTTCTAACTAATTTAAGACCTAAAAGAAGTGCTTCATACTCAACCATGTTGTTAGTGCATTTGAAATTCAGTCTGTAAGCATGGCCCTCTGAGTGATCATTCTCCAAATTATATATCCACACTCCTGCTCCTGCTCCTAATTTATTCATTGATCCATCAAATTCAAGGTGCCATAATATCTCATGTTCATAATTTTCATTGTCGGGGGGAGAAAATTTTCCTTGTTTGAGGTGTTTTGATCATCTTGTTTATTGGAAATCTCTTAAGTTTGGACAATTTCTTTTTTAGCTGTAACTGCAATTTATTTTGGTTCTGAAATAATACTGCTTAAAATGGTTTGTTATGTTTTTTCAGCATTATAATCAATGTCAGAATGCAGGGAGTAGATAGGGAAGTTTTGAAGTCTATCCCAGCTACTCACCACATATTTCATTAGGGTCTCTCTGTACAGCTTTTTAGGTTGTCCAAAGACTGAGATTGTGGCATATGACATGTCAAGTTGCAAAGATCCTTGGAGTTTAGCCCGCCATGATCTAGACAATGGCATGCCATATTTAGGTGGTATGTCATCTACTACTATATCCATGAGACTAGTCTTAGCAGGGTATTGTACTAAGGAAACACATAGGTCTTTAATTAACCCTAGACACTTTACTTGACTTGAGTCAAATGAAAATAAGTCCTTGTAAGGTCTAGTAATGTCCAAGTTTAATTTTTCCATAACTGATTTAGGCATTAAATTGTGTGAAGCTCTTGAATCTAACATTGCATTATGTAAGATTTTATCATGAATGCTAAGGCTAATATAGAAGGGTGGTATCCCTCCTCCTAATGGTTAGCCATTAACATCAGGACCAACTATAAGCTCAGGTTAATCATCAAACAAGTTGACAGAGTCTTCATTCTCCACAAAGTTTAAGGTTTTGTTTATTTGAGACTTGTAGGTTTCATTTTTAATCAGCTTTGTTAAAGGAACGAAAATTTTCAGTTTAGCTACCTCTGCTCCCAAATTGAAAGGAAAAGAGGCTTTTTCTGTTTGAGTGTTTGCAATTTTGATAGCAGGATTTGGAGTGGGTTGCTCTTCTTTTTCTGCATTTGAAGTCCTTTTCTGTGGATTTCTAATATGGTGTTTGGAGATTTTTCCACTGTCTCCCTGGAGGGGATTGAAGTGGATGATTGATCATCAGGGGGTATGGTGTTAAATGAGAAGTTATGAGGCATTTTTATGTTGTTGGATTATACGTCTTAATTATGATAATTTTTAATTGTTTAAAATATCTACAATACAATATTAAATTAGAGATATAATGTATGTTTTATTCAATATACAAATAATGACTTATGAATTCATTTAGTGATATAATTTGTACATAATATCATGGTTTTTTACTTTTATAGTTGAAAAAATTTCAATTTTTTTTGTATCTAGCATGTTATGGTTGAAAACATGTTGAATTTATACTTAGAAAAGAAAAATGATATTCTACAAAAAACATTAATGTGTTTTTCTCCTCACAAACAACTTTGTTTGGCACATAAAAATTTGGTTTTACTAGCATTTTTTTAAAAGTTTGGACATTGACCCTAAAAAAAATCATTGGTCCAATATCATCACTTTCGTTTTGAAGCTATATTTTGCACGAAAATTTCGTAGTCATTACCATTTTAAAAACATGTTCAAAATTGACCCCTAAAAAATAAAATCATCATTCCAGTATACACACTTTTCGTTTTTAACACTGTTTTTGATGTTTTTTCGGGGTTTTTTGCCAGAGTTCTCGTTTTGAGTTTATAGTTTTATTCAATATACAAATAAAGACTTATGAATTTATTTACTGATATAATTTGTTCATAATGTCATGGTTTTTTAATATTATAATTGAAAAAATTTCAATTTCTTTTGTATCTAGCATGTTATGGTTGAAAACATGTTGAATTTATACTTAGGAAAGAAAAATGATATTCTACCAAAAACATTAATGTGTTTTTCTCTTCATAAACAACTTTGTTTGGCACATAAAAATTTAGTTTTACTATGATTTTTAAAAAGTTTGAAAATTGACCCTAAAAAAAAATCATTGTTCCACTGTCATCACTTTCGTTTTGAAACTATATTTTGTACGAAAATTTCATAGTAAATTTCGTAGTCATTGCTATTTTTAAAACATGTTCAAAATTGAAACCTAAAAAATAAAATCATTGTTCTAGTATACACACTTTTCGTTTTTAGCACTGTTTTTGATGTTTTTTCGGGGTTTTTTTGCCAGAGTTCCCGTTTTGAGTTTATAGTTCCCGTTTCAAAGTTTACATTGTTTTCTGGTATATCTGATTGGTCTGGTGCTTCTAACTCTTGTTGTACCTATGATTCTTCTTGAACCTATGATCCTCTTGGTACCTGCAGGAAAGAGCCCTCATCAAGTTGTTTTTTCTAGATCAATTAAAGTGTTTTCCACAGCAACTTCAGTGTTATTCCTGTCTTATAAAGTGTTTTCCACCCATTCTAGTTGGTTGGCATACTTTTCTATTTCAGGGATACGGTGATGAATGTAGGGAGCCATCTTGTTTTTCTTTCTTTTGTTGCAGATGAAATCCAAGGGATCATACCTCCATATGAAGCTCAGTTTTAGTTTTAACCTTTGAAGGATTTTGTCTCCCTCCTTTCCGGCTTCTCGGCTATTACAAATAAAGGGGCCTCATTGGTCTTTGATCCTGAGCTTGGCCTTCTTTTTGGCTCTGACAAAATGTACCTCATCTAAATTGATTATCTGCCTGTAGTGCTCCAGAGAAAATAACCTCATTGGGAGGTATTTGGGCAGTTTATATGGGGCTAGCTCACAGCCATAAATTCTAATCTCAGTGTGGTTTTGGTACAAGTACCAATCCCCCACTTTGGATTGTTTTGAGAGTTGCAGGATCCTCCTTATATCTGAATTGATTCTTGGAGGGGGGTTGCCTATTAGCATTGTCATAGTGGGATGTACAAATAGGTCTATGATGTCTGTATATGAATATGGAGAGTCATATTTATGGGTCAATGGAGTCCAGAAAATCACTGACTTAGGGTGACCTTTTGTGCCAAGCTTCTGAAGAGTAAATGGGATCTTATCAGCTTGGTAGTATAGAAAGAGGTGATACAAAACAGAGGAGTACTTGAAGACTCACTCATTACTCATCCTAAGGAACTGGTCATGCATCCTATCAGCTATAAACTTGGCATAATCATAAGTAACAGAAGGAGGTTGTTGTGGAGTGTATATGGACATGAAAGCCAAGATAATCTCATCAATATACTCACTAGTGGTATAACCTAGGACACTGGATATCATTGTTACAATGTCTTGGCCAAATGGGGAAAATATGGTGTACACATATGGAGGAGGATCTTTGGGAGTATACTTCTCTTCTACAATGTAGGTTTGGATGGTTTGGGCTAGTCTTGCAGAACTAAGCTTAGGAAATAAATCCAATAGATCCCCAATGGAAAGGGGAGACAAGTTTTGGCCAAGTTGAAGTTGCAGCATCTCATTTATTGATTCAGCAGTAATGGTGAAAAGTACGGTCTAGTTAGGGGACATCACTGCTCTTTGGTTGGGGATATAGTTTGCATGGCAGTAATGGACAATTTATGGGAAAATGTGAACTTCATGGAATTGGTACTTGGGAAAAGGACTCCCAAAAACCAATTTTATCAGCATGGTTCAGGTATTGGTCTCTGTATCGGCAGTGGATTTTGAGAGGGGATTCATGGACAAAGGTTTCCTTTATCTGGAAATCTTTGTCTGCCGAGGGGAGATGGTCTGAGTCTAGATGAGGAGTGGAAATAGGTCTCACATCCATGGCAATCAGGGCAGTCATTCTCAGTTCTTGTGGATTTGAGAATGGGGGAGGTGGTTTTTAGTTTTTTAGGGCAAAGGTGGTTGAGTACAATGTAAACTCAAGTTACTTGAGTTCCTTTAATTAATTTTTCACTTTAACTAACAAACTCAGTAACTGGTTCTGAAATTTGAGAGGTTTCCGAGTGAATTATGGCTTAAATACCTAGAATTAGGGAGAACTAACTCTGAACAGGTCAGCTGGCAACTGTGAACAGTTGAAAAGGTTCTAAGTAGGTTGGAGAGCAAACTGGGTGCTCTGTGGCATCTTTAAGGTGAAATTAGACGTAGGTTGACAACTTTGACGTTTGCACGTGTGTGCATGGAGCTTTTTCAGTTGAAAAAACGATAAAACAAATGATTTGGGGCTTTTTTGGATTTATGCGCAAAAGTCAATTTAGCGGGTACGGGTGAATAATGGTTGTTTGTCATGTAGCGAGGTGAACAATGGCTTTTTTGGCGCGTAGCGGGCAGGCGGTAAGTGGTTTCCATCGCACCGCTTTTGGGCGCTCGGTGGTATTGGGGGGAGGCCGCCCGATTCCATTCATTGAGTGACATGTAGCCTCGGGGGCCCAGCGGAAAACAACTCTTTTCGGGCGGGTAATGTTCAGACGTCGGGGCCCGTCCGAAATGAATGTGGGCCGTCCAATGTGAAAGGGAACAATCGTGCGGTGATCGGGCAGTGGATTTGCATGAAGGGTAGTGCGGTGGGGGGGGGACGGGTAATTAAGTGTGACAGTGTTAAGTTAGTGAGGGATTAATGCAGCGTTAAGGCACCAGGATCATTAGCGGAGGGTTTTAACTGGGTTTATGACTAACTTAATTGCGAATTGATTAGTTAGTGGGTTTGGGTAGAAAATTATAGTTTATATAATTAAACTAGGTAGGGTTAATTAATCTTGCTGGAGTTAAATATATACGGGAAAAGAATTTTTGTTTGGGATTTAATAAATAAATTAGTAATTAGTAAAATGAGCGGAAAGGGTTACAATACCCTAAGTATTTGATATTTCATGCTTTTAATGCTTTTCCGGTAATAACATAAAAACTTAGGATATAGTGTTTTTGTGGGTTTTTGATATGGAAATGATTTATGTGGGGGAATAAACACTTTTCCTAGGTAAAAGTAATTTAACGTTAGGAAAGAGTATTATTTAGGGAAAATGAATGGACTGAAGGGGGTAATGAATGTTTATGAGGGGGTTTTAGTACTTATTGCCTATAAGTCATTGAGCCGAGGGTTCGTTCCCTCCAAAAGTTAGAGAAATGCTCTGAGCCTCTTTGACTTAGGGTTTTTAAGTACTTTGGACTTTATTGTGGGAAATTAGTTAAGTAAAAAATGAAATGAATGAGGGAAATTAATTAATTGACTTTGATTATCCATTTGCATACTTGAGTGCCCATTCACATTTAGAACTTTTATGATGAAAAATATGATACACATGCTTTTGTCTAATCAATCATCAAAATTTTGCAACCTTTCTACTACTAACTCATCTACTCATCCTACCATTTTCACTTCTCTTTATTAGGGTGCATTTGAGCTAGCAAACCCTTATCAAACATTTTTCTTTCTCTTTACAATAATAAACTAACTAAATCTAACATTATTACATCCAAGGGCTCAAATTAAACAGTTGAGCTCCTTTTATTTACTCTACCTATCTACTTATCTGCCAAGATTACACTGTTTGGCCAGAGTTTTATTCTTCTCCTATAGACATGAAATTGAAACATGAAATATCCAAGTTTAAACATTTTGATTATGATGGATTGTGGCAAAGATTACAAACTGCACACAATCATTTATTTTGCACAAAAAGTAAATAGTAGTGGCATTTTGACTTGCTCACTTTCATGGTCTTTTTCTTATATTGGAGTTCATATTTTTTTTTATCTTTTTTGACCTTTTTATTCTTTTTGTCTTTTGATTATTCTTTTAGGACATAGCCTCTTTACATTTTTTAATTTTTTGAATATGGAAAACATTTGCAGAAAGCAAAGGTATGTACATATTACAGGTTTAATCTCAGTCATTCAAAAATTATAACTCTTATTGGTATAGGAACCTAACAGTGGCTCCACGTGGGGATGGCATTTCTTGGTGAAATGTCAAGAGCTTTGTAGACCAATGGCCTTCTGAATTGTTGTGATGTGATCCTGCAACTTTTTCCTTATCACACTTTTGCATTATTGTTATTTATGACAATAGAACTTTTGAAGCTTAGGGCCTTCTCTTCGGGCTTCAACTTCAAACATTACCATCCAATCAAATCTAAACTTTGAAAGTAAAGTATGTACAGATGATTAATGAAATAAGTAGCTATGCTTAATATAGTGTTTGAGCTTTCGACCATTAACTGGTCTTCCTTCTGCTTCTGTTCCATCCATTTCTCTTAGGAAGAAAGCATTATTACCTCTAAAAGCATAAACAATATATGGGCCTTTCCATAGGAAATCAAATTTCCCATGTTTACCTTTATCTTCCCTCCTTGAATCTCATTTTAGAACTTTGTCCCCTAGGTAAAAATCTTCTGCCTTAGTCCTTTTATCAAAAATCTTCTTGATCCTTTCCTGCACAACTTGAGATCTGATGTACACTTCTTCCCTGGTTTGTTGTAAGTGAATTGTTTGGTTGATTCTTCTTTGGATGTCATTTGGTTCAACCTGTAACTCTTGGAGCAGCTTCATCACCGGTGTTCCCAAGGAAGATGGGAAAACAACTTCCATTCCATAAACTAATTGATAAGGACTGGTACCAATGGATTTCTTTGTGGTCAGTCTGTCTACCCATAAGGCATTTACTAGTTTCTTATTCCATGTTTTCTTGTTGTCCTCTAACAATTTTTTTATGATATTTACCAGACTTTTGTTTGAGGACTCTGCTAGTCCATTTCCTTGGGGGTAATAAGCTGTGGAATGGCCCAATGTTGTATGGTACTTATTGCAGAAATCAATCATTCTCCTAGATTTGAAAGTTGTTGCATTATCAGTGATGATTTTGGTTGGGCACCCAAATCTAGATAGGATGTTGGCCTCAAGGAAGGTTATTATAACAATGTCAGTGGCTTGCCTTGATGGCATGGCTTCTATCCATTTGTAAAATAATCTGTAGCGATGAGGATCCATTTGTGTTGGGTAGAGGAAGGTGGGTGGATTTCACCAATGAAGTCAAGATCCCATTGTTGAAAAGGTGCTTCAGCAGAGATTGGATTAGGCGCAGGGGTAAAATCTTTTTCTTTCCTTCAAAAATTTGACACTTATGACATGAGGTTACAAATTTCTTCACATCAGAAAACAAAGTAGGCCAATAGAAACCAACTTTAATAATCTTGTCAACAGTGGTTTTATAGTAAAAATGTCCTCCACAATCACCTGCATGAAACTCTTGTAGCACCTTGTCAAATTCTCCTTTCAATAAATAGTTGAGAAGGATACCTTCATAATTCCTCCAAAACAAAGCATTGTCAATTATGCAAAATTTTAAAGATTTCATTTTTAAAAATCTGCTTTTCGTCTTGGATAATTCAGGAGGAGCTTGTAGATTTTGTAAAACATATATGATGTTAGCATACCATGGAGATTCAATAAAGGCCTGGCTAATTGGTGGAGTCACCACCTCCTCTCCATTATCCATTTCTGCAATAAAATTTATATCTAAGGCCTCACAGTTCGATTCAACCATGAGATTGGCTAAACCTCGACCTTTGATTAACTTTGTTGGCTTGATTTCTAGGTCATATTCTAATATAGTAGCAATCCATTTCCCTCTCTTTCCATCTGGACCATCCTGAGTTAGGATATCCTTAACTACTGAATTGGGGACATAAGCTAGTATATGAGAATATAAAATGTAAACTGTAAAATCTTTGATAGCTTTGACCAAAGCAAAAGCTTGCTTTTCCATTATATTGTATTTTAAATGGGCATCTCTCGGGGCTTTGCTAAAAAAGGCAATAGGTTGTTCATAACCCTGATCATTTTTCTGCAGTAGAACTACAGCAATTGTGTGTTCTGAAGCAAAAGAAAATATAATGAAATCTCTATCAAACTTTGGACTGATCAAAACTGGTTTTTTTATTAAGGCTAGCTTAATATCTTCAAAGGATTTCTTAGCCTCTGTTACACAGTAATTTGTCACTGTCTTCACTCTAGTCTTCCTACTGTGTCAAGTGTCCAAGTCAAACATGCTCATATTAGACAAATGCTCTCTAATGTTGCCAAATGACCCACTTTTCCTAAGTTATCTGCCTCATCGCGTCTGTTGGCTAAATAAACACGCTTAAGGGTGCTCCTAAACAATCCAGAAGCGTTGCCATCGCAGAAGTACACCTGATTCCCGGGATGGTCCGATTTTATGTACCAGTGTGAGGTCGCTCGTAATCTTTAGCGATGACATGACTAGCTACATTTTTCAATAGCAATGTCATCGCAGATGATCAGTTATGTACCCGCAATGATCCAGATTGGGCGAATTTGTTCCAACAGACGGCCTTCCAGATGACTCCAGACCTGGTTGTTGGCATAGTTTGTATCGCCCTCCTTTCTCTAGCATGGTTGTTCCGTCATTTGTGCTACCTTCCATGGAGATAGGCTCACTCTTCCACCTTTCATGGAGACTCCTTCTCCTATTTAAACTCTCACCATTGCTATGCACTGCTAGTTTTTGGGATAGTTGATGATAGTTGGCTAGTGGAGCAGTGTTGTTAGTGTTTGTGAGTTTGCTAGATAGCTGGTGTGAGTGTGACAAGTGTGGGATTGTTGATAGCTTGTGGAAGGTTGTGAAGTGCCCTTAATCTTGTGTAAAACTTGTGAGTGAGAGAGACTTGTATGTTGGGAGATCCATCTTCAAAAAGTGAATGTTTGAGGAACATGCTGGTTGGATCCCTCTGAGAAGGCTTGTGGCGTCAAGACTTCGGTTGTAAGCTTACTCTTATTTCATTATTAATGAACTCAATGATGTTTTCCTATGTCTTGTATGTAATGTACTTGATAGCTCATGACTTCTTGACTTTGTGAGTAAATAGATCATTGTTGTTCCGGTTACGTGCTTTGTTGTATTTCATTTGCATTGTTTCAGGTTGATTACTCATTAGGAGAAGGAAGCGGAAGCTGGAGCAGCGCAACGGAACTCCATCGACCACCGGTTGAGGTAGGCCTCCAACTATGACTGTTTAAGGAAAGCTATTGTTGATTTGTCCTTGTTTGTGATTAGACCCACTCTAGGGCTAGAGGGGTTGCCTCTGTCTACAGAGGGAACACTTTCCTGCATCACAAATTGGCGACCATACTCGGGAGCTTTGGCCTTTGTTCTTTTCTTGTTTACTCTTGCCTTGAATTTTGATTTGGTCTCTTTTGAAGTTTTGGGGATTAGTTACTGGTCTTCTGAGTTTCCTGGCCTGATCTGGGAAATGCCCTTATTTGATTGAAGATTTGACTGTTTTTGATTTGGGAGTTTTGGTTCGCCTGTTATTGTTTTGAACATCATCGCGGCTTTAAATTTAACAGTTGTGTTGTCATCACGTCCACCCTTTTGTAATATCCTGTTCATCGCGTGATTACGCCTAACAGTCGCGACGGTTCTGAAAATCGGACCATCACGGGAAAGTCGTGTACTTCCGCGCTGACATCGCTCTGTTGCTGCGGCGTGTTCTTTATCAGCGCTTGTTGCTTGTGTATTACCCGCGCTGATTGTTGTAGAATTGATTTTCTCAATTCTGCCTCCTGAGTCCATCAGTCCTGCTGGTCCCTTGTTGTTCTCACTTGTTTGATGACTTGTTTTTCACTGTTTATAGGTTGAGGCACTCTCTTGTGAGCTTTGTTGAATGAATCTTGTTTTCTTGCTTCTATGACCTAGTTTCATTGTTTCAAGTCTCTTGGATCAGTTTCGCTTGGTTGCTTGTTTGCTCAAAGATTCGTTTGCAGCTTGTTGTTGGTTTGATTGAGCCTTCCCCTTTGCTTGTTTTTGGTTGATTGTTTAGTGACTATTATTGAACCGATCTCTGGCATTGATTCGATTTCTCTTCACTACCCGAACATAGATCACAATTGTTTGGATCAACCGTTTTTCCACACTTGCTTTTTGCTTATTTGCTTCTTCTAGAATTAGAGACATCAAAATCAAAAGAATTGCATTCATTTAGTATACGAAAGTGAAAGTGAATTTGCATTTCAAGTTTACATATTGGAAAGCGAATGTTTAAATCTCTCATTAGTAGTATCCGTGCACTTTAGGAATTGATGTCTGCTTGCATTGAGTGACTGCCTTTGTTGTCTTGGTTTTCTTGGTTTGGGAATGATCTCTCTACCCTCCTGTAGGTAGGTGTTCATCGAAGAAAAATATATTTTTTGATTCATTCTAGCTGCATCCTAGGATTTGTTGTATACATACGGTAAGGCCTGAAAATTGAAACATAATCCAAGATCAACTCTAAAATGAACTGAATAAATCTAACAACGCATTGGAACATAACGCACACTATTTAGAGGTCTAGGCTAGAGACGTGCTTCGGCATCGTTAAACCTAGTCACTTTTGTTTCCACTCAAGGTTGGGTGATTCCTCCTTCTGTGACTCAATAGTGGTGTAACACGGAATTATGCTCCCATGTACCGTCGAGTATATGCTGGGAGACCCCACTAGGTTATCATCCTTTATAAATAGGAAGCCGTGTCTGCCGCCTTACAAGTCGTAACGCACCGAACACAGCATTCGAGAAGATTGACTACCGTACGGAAAGTCCTTGGTTTTCATATGACTACCGAGGTGTATATGCAGTTTTACGGATTTGTCTGGTAAACCTTTTGCCTAGTTCTCCAGAGTAGTCACTTTCGTTCATTTTCGGACTCCCTAAAAGAAAAGGTCCATCTGAGCACTTGTCACTTCAGACTCATTAAATATTCGAAGGCGACTAGAGTCATCTTTTTGTCATTTTCTCAACTCTTTAAAGATGAAAAGGTCAAGTTCTGTTCATATGTCTTAAAATTTATTCGGCCACGATTCACATTTACCCTGTTAGATCTTGTTTGCGTTAGCTTGAGTAGGGTCCTTTCTCGTTAGTTTTCCTAGGGTTTTTGAATCATCATCCTGGCGGAATCACCGATCCCATCTCCCGTTCCAAGTGACCAAGGGTCTCCTTCTTCTGTTGCTCCTGAGGTACCGGTTGTGAGTGATACTCTCCTTGTTATTTTGAGTATCCAACCGATTAACTCTCGTGCTCCAGAGGACGAGTCTTACGATATTCACTGGAACCCCGTTTGGGAGCCTTCCGAAGAAGATATTCCTGGTACTCCTCCTAGTGTTTCGGTCCCAATGTCTTCTTCTGATATGGAGGACACATCCCCCGTCACGAGTGAAGAATCCGTTGCGACGAGCGGTGAAATTCCCATCTCAACGGAAACTACACCTTTTCGTATCACCCCTCTTGGTGTCATGTTGCCTTTACGCTATAAGACTCTGAGGGATATTACGGGTTCTAGGACCTCCCTTATGAGTTCTATGTGGTCTCACACCACCACTCCGACCTTGGAGTCTTTTATTCCTCAAATTCACAATGTGTCTGTCACCTCAGTCCCGACTATTCCAACTGTCTGTGTGGCTTCTTCAACTCCTGTTGTTGGTGCCGTTACTGCATCCTCAGTTGTGACCACTGTTGCTGGACCTTCTTCCGGGTCGGCAAATAGTGGCCCATCGGCATCTGTATCCGAAGTTGTTGATCCTACACTAAGTGCCCCACCTTCTTCTGGTTTCATTCCAGCAGGGGGGGCATACGATCAATATCTGCATGCTCTTCAAAATCTGGATCCTCAAAATCCATTTCATTATTACGATTCTAGAGGGGCTCATATCTATCACCGCGGACCTTTGCCATCTCAGCCTGCGGTTGAGGTCACGGTCCCGTTATCCGTTGCTTGGGGCACCACTGGTTATGGCGGTGGCCAAGTATCGCCTGCACATCTTCAAGGACCACCTTATCAAGGCCAGTCGTCTTATGCGCAACCCTCTTATGGGCAATAGTATTACGTACAGTCTTATCCAGGGCAACCTGGAGGCCCACAAGGACAACCCTTCCAGGGACAACCTTCGGCCTCTGGTGGTCCGTCTTTTACTTATTTCGCGCAACCTTCTGGTAATCTGGGACAACCTTACATGCAACAAGGCCAACCTGGTGTCCAACAAGGCTACCCTTCTGGGCAAGTCGGTCAACCTTACGTTCAGCAAGGCCAACCCACTGTCCAGTCTGGTCAACCATCTGGGCAAGTTGGTCAGCCTCAAATCCAATTAGGTCAACCAACTGTCCAGTCTGCTCAGCCATCCGGTCTATCAGGACAGCCCTCAGTTGTGCAAGGACAACCCAATACCCAGCAAGCTCAACCTTCTGGGCAAATGGGTCAATCTCAATCTCAACTAGGTCAACCTTCTGGCCAGATGGCTCAGCCTCAATTCTCTCAAGGACATCCATCTGGGCCTACTCAACCAGGCACTCAAATGATTGTTGCTTCTCAAGCTCAAACCGGTTTTTAGCCTCAGTCTGGGCTTCAGACCCAATCTGGTCTTCAAATGCAGGTTGGATATCAATCTCAACCCGCTTATCAAACGCAGCCTGGTTCCCAGGCTCAGTTTAGAGCCTAGCCGCCTTATGGTTTCCAGCAATCCCAAGGGCAAACTTAATTTGCCCCATACCAAAATTATCAACAACTGCAGGTGAGTCCTTATCAGAATTACCAGCAACCATATGTTGCTCCTGCAGGTCAAGTTGGTAATCAATGGAATGCTGGGGGACAAATCCAGGTTCAGCCATCCAATAACCCCTATGGACAAAACCCTCCTGGGCCAAATCTGTCCAGACAAAAATCAATAAGGGCAACCAGCAGCTGGCTGGAACTCTGGTACTACCTCTTACCCGTAGCCTCAAATGTCCTTTAACCCTTAATTACCCTTTTTAGTGACGTTGGAATTACCGGATGTGTCCAAACTGACAAATGATCCTATTCTTCATAATCCGTATTGGCCCTCGGTCCCAACTAAGATTCCCGATGATTGTCCCAAGTTCAATGGTAAAGTTGGAGAAGATCCCCAAGCCCATGTCATGACTTATCATCTATGGTGTTCGTCAAATTCGTGGCTTGATGATTCAATCCGGCTCCACCTTTTTCAAAGGACCCTCACTGGCTCTGCTGCTAAATGGTATATTGAGTTAGCTCATGGATATTTTTAGGATTTTAACTCGTTGGCTATGGCATTTTTAACTCGTTTTCGGTTACCGATCCGATATGAAATGGGCACACACCTCTCAACATCCTTAAAACAAACAACGGCTATGCATATCTCTGATCGTATCCATGAATGGAGACGGCGTCGCCGTTTGATTAAGTTTTGGATTCCCGATCAGCTTCTCACTGACTAGTTCACGACCTCATTCGTCGGTCCGATAGCACGGGACATTGCTATGGGGGCATGTGTGACTGAAGAGCAGGCTATTGCGTGCACTCTGTACCTTGACTTGGTTTACTCCCAGTCCGGTACGCTATATGATTATTTGCCTAATGCCCCGAGACCCAGAACTTCCAAAGCCCCGCCAACACCATCTGTTGACGGTGTCAATGGTTCTGTTAATCCGCCTTCTAAGAAAACTTCCGCAAACCCTGGGAAGCAAAAGTCGAATGCTCTGAATGAAAATAATTCTCAGGTTGTATCCAATTCTGGTAATACTTCTGAGGTTAACGTCGTCCAGTCCACCACGGCAGACAAAGCCTCGAAAGGAAAGAAGAAGGGAAAAGGAAAGAATAAAGCTGATCAACCTAAACAGCATTCCCCTAAACCTCCACCCGAGGAAGGTGCCAAACGCAAGCCCAAGTATCTTTGTCTTATCTAGGACGAGGATCACTATACCAAAGACTGCCCAAGGCAGTCTGAAGTTAGTTGTTTGTTGAAAGGTACTCCCGGGATTCCTGCCGTGCTCAAAGAGCCTTTTCCCTCGTAGCAAATGCAAATGGTGGTTGATCCATCCCAATCCTCTTCTCCCTTTGGTTCTCAAGTGTTTATGGCTAGGACGATTCTCGTCCACATTAGTACTCGGGCAAAAGAGTATCCGTCACTTGCCAGGAAAGAGCCTGAGGTTCCCTCTAGCGCTCCTCCATCCAGTTCTGGTCCGCTCCATATCGAGAGACCTAGCACTGAGGCGCCCATCCGACCCCCTCCTAAAGGTGTACTCCAAAAATATTCTTACAACCCTAATGCTCGTGCTGCTCAGCACTATAGCATTGTTGAGGACTTAGCCCAGGCTCCGTCAGCTATGTCTGCCTTAGAAGTTCTCCAGAGCTGCCCCTCTCAGAGGAAGTCCTTGCTATCGGCCATCGGTGGCATTGACCCGGCTAACTTGGATTTGATCACTTTTGACCTAGAAAGCCATATACCGAGAGTGCCTCACCAAATTGCCTTCCTTATTCAGGTCATCATCAATTCCAAAACCGATTCATCGTACAGTCATTGATGAAGGCGCTTCGACTTGTATCATGTTTGTTGCCTGTTGGAAGGCTATTGGTTCTCCGACTTTGAGCCAGTCTCCTACGACCTTGGAGGCCTTTGATGGGAGAGAGTCTCGCCCTTATGGTATACTCCAACGTTTTCCTATTACTTTGGAAGGGAAGGGGTTGAAGTGGAAGTTGAAGTTGTTGATGCTAATCTTACTTACAACCTCCTTATGGGATGCAGTTGGACATACGCCATGTGAGCCGTGGCTTCATCTCTATTTCGTGTCATTTGTTTCCTCATCAGGGGAAGATCGTCACGGTAGACCAACTGTCTTTCTTCGCCTCCTCTTCTGAAGGCAACGTGCCTTTTGTGGAGCATACCTCTATCCCATGTGAGAGTGTGGGAGCTGGACTTTTTAAAAGATCCTACCCTAATGGGTGTTTTTTCACTCCCACCTTCTAACGTCACTCCTATCAATATGATTTTTGTTCGCTCTGATCCGTGGGTTCTTCCCCCCGGCGATCAAATAGACTCATGGGGCGATGAGATGCTATTGAGTCCTGCCGAGCTCAACTACGTTGAAATTGTTACTACATCAGCTCCACCTGTTGAATCTGCTCTTTCGAGTAGAGCTCTCGACTCGTACGCTCATTCCCCTTGGCTTGGAGACGACGCTTCTTTAGACCCTTTAAAGGAAATATTTCCTTCTGATGAAGCTATTATCGAGACCATGTCTCTCGAGGAACCCCCTTGGTCCGATCATCACCATCATTCCTCGTTTCTCCCTGCCCACCAGGAAATGCTTACCTATCTCGAGCGGTTTGCTCCTTGTTTCCCATCCCAACCCCTTCAAACACCCATTCAAGTTTATCAAGTGTCTTCTGAAGGGAACATGGGAAACATCATGCAAACCCAGCCCATCGACATCTCTGTTAAACCAGGGATTGTCGAGCATATCCATGTCGGAGTAACTTGTACTCTGGAGGAGATTCAGCTCTATACTGATCTTTTTCGCGAATTTCGTGATGTCTTTGCTTGGTCTTACGAAGAAATGCCCGACATCGATCCTAGCATCATGGTGCATGAGATACCTACGTATTCAGGTGCTAAACCTGTCCGCCAGCGTCTACGCCCTGTGCACCCCCGAAAGGCTGTGGCTATTAAAGCAGAAGTTGAAAAGCTTCTTAAGGCTGGTTTTATTTACCCCATCCCACTCACAGATTGGGTCTCCAATATCGTCCCTGTGACTAAAAAACAGGGTACTATTCGAGTTTGTGTTGATTACTGTGATATTAACTGGGCCTGTCCCAAAGATAACTTCCCCACACCCTTCATTGACCAGCTCATTGATGAGTGTGCTGGGAGTGAAATGTATTCATTCATGGACGGTTTTTCTGGTTATAACCAGATCAATATTGCACCTGCAGATCAGCACAAGACTGCCTTTATCTGTCCGTGGGGCACTTTCGCCTACAAAAAGCTCCCTTTCGGTTTGAAAAACGTCGGTGCTACCTTCCAACGCGCAATGTCTTATGCATTCCATGATATTCGACACATTGTGCAACCGTACCTAGATGATCTACCAGCTCATTCAGCTAAACGTCAGGACCATCCCGCTCATCTTCGCGAAATCTTTCTCCGCTATCGACACTACCGCATCAAGCTTAATCCTCATAAGTGTGTCTTATGCATTGAGTCAGGCAGACTTCTCGGGTTTATCGTCTCCCGAGAGGGAATCCGTTTGGAACTCCTTAAAGTCGAGGTTATTCTGAATCTTCCTCCCCCTGCTTCTTTGCAGCAATTGCAGAGCTTGCAAGGCAAAGCAAATTTTTTACAACAATTCATTCCGAACTATGCCGAAGTGGCTAAAGGTTTCACGCGGTTATTGAAGCGAGACACCCCTTTTCTATGGGATGCCGCTGCTCAAGAGTCCTTCGAGCGTCTCAAGGTTCTCCTTGTTTCTGCTCCGTTGTTGCGTCCTCCAAATTATCATCGTGACTACACTATATTTGGCCACTGCTGATACCACTATTGGCATGGTTCTCGTTCAAGATGATGATGATGACACTAAGCATGTAATTTATTATCTCAGCCTCAATCTTCTAGATACGGAAACTCGATACGCTTACATCGAGAAGTTGGCATTGGTTGCCGTTTGTGATGTCCAACATTTCCGCATTATATATTTTTACACACTACGACAGTGGTTTCTGATTGCAACCCGATGACATACATTCTGTCATGTCAGCTATTGGGGGGCAAGTACTCGAAGTGGATCGCTATCCTCCAAGAGTTCGACTTGGAATTCACCACCGCCAAGTCTAAGAAATCCCTTGTCTTTGCTGAGTTACTTTGCTCTTTGCCATCTTCTACCGCACCCTCTCGGTTAGAGGACCATATCCTGAACGAAACTCTGTTCCTAATTATCACCCTCGATCACTGGTACGGGGATATCATTGTCTATCTGCAGATGTCCTATTTTCGTCCCGATGTGTCTAAGGATGCCCAACGACGGATTCGTCATCAGTCTTAGCCCTATCGTATTATTAGGGACACCTTGTACCACCTTGGTGCCGACTCTGTTCTCCACCAATGCTTAACATTCGAGGAAGTTGAGCGATTTTTAAATGACTGCCATTCTGGCGCCTGTGGTGGTCATATGTCCGGATATGCTACTGCTCAAAAGATCCTCCACGCAGGTTATTTTTGGCCCTCCATCTTCAAGGATTGCATTCTTGCCGTCCGTTCCTGACACGAGTGCCAGATCTACTAGCGAAAGATGCGTGCGCCCCTCGCTCCATTGCACCCTGTTACTACCGTCGACCCTTTTGCCAAATGGGGCATTGATTATATGACCTGTAACCCTCACTCGGCGGGGGGCATGGGTATATCATCGTTGCCGTTGATTACTCAACAAAATGGGCCGAGGCGATGCCCACACTATCTGAAGACAGTCACACAGCACCGCAATTTTTGTTTAATCATGTTATCTCATGATTCGGAGTCCCTCAGACTATAGTCACTAATCACGGTAAACATTTCCGTAATCACATGATGACTGAGCTAACAACCCAACTAGGCTTGTGGCATGATAGCTCGACTCCATACTATCCTCAGGCCAATGGCCAAGTAGAAGTCGTCAACAAGGTTCTAGTTACGATGCTTCAACGTACCATTGGCATGCACAAGTCTAACTGGCACTTGATGTTGTTCTCTGCCTTATGGGCCTACCGAACTTCTGTGAAGGATGCCACCAGTTTCACTCCATTTCAATTAGTTTACGAACTGGAGGCTACCCTTCCCATCAAGTGCAAGATCCCTTCTTTGAAATTAGCCGTCGAATTACTCCCCAACACTACTCTGGTAGAAGAATGCCTTCTTTACCTAAAATGGTTGGACGAGACTCGTCGACTAGCCTCTCTAGCTATTGAAGCACAGAAGAAGAGAGTGAAAACTCACTTTGATCATACTTTCCATCCTTGTTCTTTTGTTGAAGGAGATTTAGTCCTGCTCTACAATCAAGCGAATGATAAGCTGGGGGCAGGAAAATTCGAGCTCATGTGGCATGAGCCTTATATTGTAAAGCGAGTTTTGCAAAAAGGGGCCTACGAGCTGATTGATTATGAAGGGAATCCTCTCAATAAACCCCGAAATGGGCTTTACTTGAAAAATTATTATGTGTGAATTTCATGCACTTTGGTTTGTACATATGTGTGTTTTTAGTAGGTGTGTTGTGTGTGTGTTTTCATGTCTTGGCTTGGTGTGTAGGCGTGATTGCTGCTTATTATGTCTTTTGCTTCTTGTGCAGATATCTGGTTCACCTTACGTTGGTTTCACTGATGGTGCCTACCGCAGTACCCGCAACTTGTCCTCTGCGGCATGGGTGATCTACGATCCTCATGGTGAGTTGATAGACCTTCAAGGTGTTTGTCTAGGTTGTACCATGAACAATGTCTCTGAATATAGTGTTGTTATTGAGTTACTGGCTAAGGCGATTAATCTCGGTATTCGTACATTGATTTGTGAACTTGGGCTCTCAGCTTGTCGTCCACCGGCTCAATGGGTGATATTCCGTCAGAGACCATCGAATTTTAAGGTTGTATTTACGTGTTAAATTGTTAGAAAGGAATTTTGACTTCATTACATATCAGCATATTCCACGACGATTAAACACGCTAACTGATGCATTGGCTAATCATGTATTAGATAGACATTTGCGTAACATGTAATCAAAACAGCATACAAGAAGCATGTAAAACACAATAATAAACCATAGGAAAATGTGTGTATATATATATATATATATATATATGTGGCGCACTGAGGCACTCAAAAAATAAGTGTACATGTCCAAATAAAGTTTGTGTTCTCCATACATTTGAGACACATGTCTCTCAAAAAATCACCAGCAGGAAATAAAAACCTAGGCGTCTACTGCAGTGGGTTACGCTCCCTATAGCATACCACTGCTCGTGCCACCCACCTCAACAGGCGGTGCATCCTGGGTTCCACTCCTACTGTGTGGATCTGGAACGTTATGGGGACCTCCTCAATCCCCATGTAATATGGAATCCCTGTTGTTAGTCCCTTAAGGTTCCGAGCCACTGTCTCCACCGTATCATCAGCTGGGGGAGCCAAGGCTAGCGCTGCGATGCCCTACGCATCCCTCCGCGCCTCTGGAGCCAGCCCGACGGGTCTCACTGGTCCTACATCTGCATACCATAGTGTTTTTCATTAGGACATATACATGAAAAATTCAAAAAGCATCATAATGCAAAAAAAGTGAACAAGTGTCTTACCACCATCACCCCACTGCTCTCCAGCAGGCAGCTGCATGTCAAGATCTCCGCGGAAGTCCATGCTAACATATGGCCAATCCTCCACGAAGATCATATGGCGCTCCAGCCACTCTCGGAACAGTGTCCCCCACGCCACTAGTCGTTCGCCACCTCCTCGTGGAATGACATGTGCCCACCGTGTGGCCCTAGTCTCACGTGGTCTGGGAAAATCCAAATCCATGTCCTGTAACTGCATGCCAGCACCCGCTCCAGCATGAGCGGGAATAAGATGGATCCATAACCAAACTGCTTCGTCTCTCCTCGACGGCATGTTGTGGCCAGCAACACCCCCC
The DNA here is from genome assembly GCA_031772625.1 of Pinus tabuliformis. Lineage (NCBI taxonomy): Eukaryota > Viridiplantae > Streptophyta > Pinopsida > Pinales > Pinaceae > Pinus > Pinus tabuliformis. Next base: position 912,409,195 of record CM062805.1, on the reverse strand, counting down.
CTAATTCATCTGAGTATCAACCAAGATACTTAAATGGATGGGGACCCTTAGTAAATTTTTAGGAAAAGCAAGAGTTTCTTTTTAAGGTCACAATCATATGCTTAGGAAAAGCCTCTTGGATATTTTAAGCCTAAGTTTATGATGAGAAAAAAATCTTTAAAGTCGCGTTGTAGAAGGATAGGAAATACCCTTATTTCTCTTTAAAAAATCGATATGCGCACGACCCTCGTGTTAACAACATCGCATCGCAACAAAGTAGTGCCCATAAAGAAAAACTTAGAGATTCACTGATCTGCGATAACGTCGATCGCTAGATCGCATATCGTAAAAATAAGTCGGCTAGATATGGCAAATATCAAATTTCTGCAATCTGCGATATTGCGATCGCTGCGATGCTACATCCTTGCGATTTGCGATGATGCGATTAGCGACCGCGCGATATACAAGGTTACGTCAGCAAATCATAAATCACTTCAGTACGAATCCTCCGGGCACGCCATTCAAAGAAAAGCCACTTACCATAATCTGACCCGAAATCATGCGCTTTTAATGATAGTAAATGAATTAGTTGTCAGTTATTAAGTGGATTAAAGACGCGTGCCTTGGTAGAGATTTACTTCACGTAAGGTGGCATATTTGATTTATCTGTTGCATTTAAAACTCTCCCATCACCTTTCTGGATCAGTCATTTCCATTTCACTCGTAATCTGCAGGAACGAAGAGCTAAGACGACTCAGACACAAACGCAGAGAGAAATGGGAAAGAAAAATAAAGCTCAAAGCTCCGAAGCAAAGGAGAAGACTAAGGAGATGGCGCCTCTGTACACAGACACGGCCTGTAACAGAGACGCGGGGATATCAACATGGGAAGGCATGTACAGGCTGCTAGAAGAGGAAAAACCTAGAATAATGAAGGTTGCTGCTGTCGTGGATGCACCGCGCTCTTCTTAGGCATCCTTAGAGGACCTAGCACATTCATTTCTTCAGATAATAGCGGCAAGACCTAAAATTCTACCATATACGGATATGATCAAGTGGATACTGGATGATGCAGACTTAAACAATAGACATTTCAAAGTTCAAGGATACGGGCTCGTCGGATCGTTTGCTGCGCAAGTTTTGAAGCTTACGTATCATCTTCCAGAACCGCAAGTGACCTATAACGCACAATTTGTTAAGAAGTTCGCGGCGGAGAATCCAGATCTATCAGACACCACTAAAGAATGGTCTAGAAGAGACGAGCCGCTAAAAAAGGATAAAAATAGTATCCATTCGACCCAAATGATGTGGCCCAAGAATTCACAACGAATGTCAAGATAAGAGTGTTCTCTGGAAAGAAATATTTGTTTGATGACCTGTTTCAGAATAAGAGTTCGCTCCAAGAAATTTTGCGGGAAGCTCAGTCGAGATTGTCTTCAGGTGACCTCCAAAATTCACGTTATACAGAGAAAGAAGGCTGGCTAGTATTCCGCTAGAGAAGCTGCAACTGCCTGCTAGAGAACCAACTCCAAGCATCAACCTCAGTGAAAACTCTAGCACTTCCAGATCTAAGTCCAACGCCGTGCAAGAAGTATATGAGCATCCTGAAGAGTCTGTTTACGACCAAGAAAAAAACGAAGAAACAACCAAAGATACAGCTCAGTCAAGTGCAATGTCTCAACAGCAAGTTATCGCCTCCCCACCAAGAAATCTTCCCCCTCCTGTCATCAAAGCACCACTTGTCACAACAGAGCTAGATAAAGAGTGGGAAACCTTCAATGAATTGATCAATCTTGAAGGGCAAGCCCCGAAAACACCTGTGAATAATACACAGGTGGTGCAAGAAGTGGTTTCGACCATAGTCAGTAGTGCCGCAGAAGCAGAACACCTTCCTATCGCTCCACCTTCAGAGCTTCTACTTAACGTAGAAGAAATTCCCCCACTAGATGTATTCTATAGTCCCCAACACAAAGCAGTTGTAAGGAGACAGAGAAAGAAAAGAAAACTAGAGAATACACTGTCGCAAGATGCTGAACATTTGGACGTCTTATGGAAAGACCCCAATAATAATCCGACTGAAAATCTCGCGAAGCTGTCTCAGATTGCAGGAGCATATGCCTCTGCAACTATTGACAAGGCTTCGGAAGTTTAGCAACTATTGAAGGAACAATAAAATCATATACAGCTACTACAACAACAGTTGCAACAAGCCAACGCTAACACTAAAGCTTCCAGACAGCTCGAAAAATTACAGGAAGACTTTCAACAAATGCAGATAGGCTATCAAAGGAGTCTCGAAGAGAAAGAAAAACAATTGGAGACTTTACAAGAAATGCATAAATATGAGCCCAAGATGGCAGAATTCATTTCAGAATCTATTGGCTTGAACGAACAACTACTGCAGCAACAGGAAGAGTTGGGACGTAAAATATCACAGTGGAGTCACTATTGTGAGCTGAGCGACAAAATCACCTGTCAAGTGGTGGACTTGCAGAGTGACTATGATCAGAATGACAAGAAGGTGACAGAATATTTGACTTGGCAGGATGATGATGAAGGCAAAAGGGCAGGTGCACCCAGGATAAATGAAAATCATAAGGAGTTGCTCTTTAATAAATGGGATGATCAAATCAGGCAGGCGGAGCGAGCAGCAGAGACAGCGGCAACACAGGCAAGCATTCTTATCGACTGTGTATATGAGAATTTACACAGGGCCAATTTAATTGCAGAGACCACCCCGGGGTACCTACCAAACAAGTTGCAACTGGAAACAGAATGGAAGCAGAAAGCGCAGGCAAAAGGGAAAGCAATCCAAGCATTGGCCAGGTTGAATTGGGAATGTTACTGGACATACTTGTTTAAACCGCACAGCCAATGGATGACGGTGAAATGCATTACAAACGCAGCCGAAAAGGTAGCGCCAGCTCTCGTAGATGCCGTTTTCGCAGCCCAGCTCAGCGCAGAAATCAATCAGCCGACTCTTCTCAAGCCTATGCTGAATACTTGCAACTTTAAGGACCAAGTTCATAAGTGACTTCATTTAGAATGTTGTTTTTTTTCTTCAACTAGATTAGAAAAAGGACGATCGTTTGAAAACCGCATCCTAAAATTTTGTAATAATACTATTATTAGAATTAGGTAGTAGTATTTTAACCCTTCTCATTGCATTGGAGAAGGGTCCATAAATTTGTCGAAAAACTTGTCCTCGGAACATGCACTTCTGCACCCTCAGAGGAGGTTTTGATAAATGGATGGATCGTGATTTATTTATGTTTGCATTTTAATGTCTGCTACTGATGTTGCACTTTTGTACTCTTAGTAGATGTTAGAACAAGTAGAGATAAATCGTTATTGCTCGAAGTTTGTGAGTGAAATCAGTCATAAATGGTACTTTTATCTCTTGACCAATTTCTGCTTATATTCTTATAGTGATATGCAGTTTTAGTTGTTTATATGTTAATGTATGAATGTGTGGGTTACCATTTGGCACTTCTGTACGGTGGAGTCATTTATTTGTGCTTGACATATGAATAACTTATTATGCGATATGTTGTTCACAACTGTCTTGCCTAACTTTTTATGCAGAATGGTTTATCTTAATTGATTTATATTCTTATGATAGCTGAATGATCTTTATTACTAGTTATTGTTCAAAATCTTTTTAGATCGCATAATAGAGGAAATCTACCCCGGGTTAGCGTAGATTAGATGTGTTGTTTTTGTTAGATTACAATAGCATAGATTCAGTTTAGAAGTTAGAGTTAAATTAGCTCAAATTACTTCTAGATCAGCATCATCAAACTCTACACACACACACACACCCCTTACATTGGGAAACTGGTCCCATTATCCCCAGTCGGACCCGCTATACCAAACGGACAAGGAGCTGCCAACCAAGTTCCGGACCGGGTGGGTATCCCCCTTGTTGTTGACCCGATTTCCGGGCCCTCAACATATTTGGCGCTAGAAGGAGGGCCTGAACATAGTGTCTGTTGGAATGATTTCCAAATTGTAAAATTTGAATCAGGATGGCTGCTCATAAAATTCCTATTTGGAGTTGCATCCATGTTCCTACCTCTTCCAACACTCCACTAGATGTGGTAAGACTCTTGTCTCAGTTAAAATTCAACGGTAAGAATAATTCTTCTGCCTTTAATCATGCCCTTCAGTTTATTCAAAAAGTTTCAGATTCTGATATTCAGAGAATTGATGAAGGCGTTTTGTGCAGGATTTTTACTCTTACATTCACAGCGGAAGCTAGAAAATGGTGCAGAACCCTCCCAGTTGCATCAATTTACAGCTGGGACCAATTCGTCAAGATTTTCATTTTGGAATTTGATTGTTATGACTACGACTGGGTATATGATGAAATTGATTATCTACGGAAGCAAGATGAACCCGTAAGGGATTTTAATATGCGATTTCATCTTAAATGTCTAAAGTATGATCTTGAGAGTGAGCTCACGGATGAAGAATCTTCAGATTATGATGAGTATTCCCTACCTCCTATGTCTGATCAAGCAGAAATTAGTTCAACCTTTGTTTCATTTTCTTCTAATATGAATGAACATTCCAAGTTGAATACACAAATCATCCATAATGAAGAAAATCTGCGAAGCCTAGGGGTCATGCATGCTCTAATACCAGAAGACAAAAACGAGAATGCTGAAGGAGAAACTACCTTGGAACCAGGAGATGACTCTGATACAAGGTCAGACAATATCATTACAAACCAACAAATGCAGATGCCAAGGTTAGAACAACGAACTATTTCCCTTTCAAAAAATATCAGTGCACAAAGGTATGATCTAAAGCCCGATATTTATGATGAATCTGATGAACAAAGTTTTTTTCATGATGTTTTCAAATGCATTATTCCAGATTTGCATTTTTCTCTTTATCCCGATGTTTTCAGTAATGACAATTTTTCCCCTCTCAATATTAAAGATATCTCAAAAAACACAGAGGGTTATTCAAACGACTTATCATTAGGTTTTCAAGATAAAGAGACAGCTTTAGCACATCCTTTGACCATTGTCAAACAAGAGCCGCTTGACCTCCCTTGTCTGAAAATATATAATGAAAAAGAGAAGCCTAGGGAAATCTGTAAAATCATTTGTGATAGTTACTTCGACAACGATGATGTTGTTGAGTTATCCCAAGTAACTCAACTAGGTTCAGATAATGAGAAACATCCTAAATCATAAATCATATCAGTCGACCCTCATTTCAAAGTAAAAGATCATTTAAATGATTTTACTATCCAAGACAATACCCCGATCTATGATTCATATCATGAGGAAAGCTCCATACCTGTTCGCAATCATAACTCATCTCCCGATTCACAAGACCTGGCCAGTTCTTGTGAGGAGCAGGATGTTACAAGTAAACCCCAGTTGTGCTGTAACACTATCTGTACAAATAGTCATTCCTTCCTTTCTCACTTGCACTCATCTTGTACAAAATCGGATTTCGTTTTAAATTTTCAAACTTTTGATAGACTATGTTTTAGCGATTTATATATGGGAACTTTCATTTCAAACGAAATCGCTAAAAGCTCAGCGTTAACAAACAGTAGATTACAAGCCATTGAAACTAAAAAATCATCTTCACAACCCGGCTTGATATCCTTCCTATTACGAGATCATCAATTCATGACAGAAATTCATCCTAATTTTTATGATCCAATAGGTATCCAGTTGGAAAGAAGTTCTCATGAGAAAGGAAAATCAGACATAATTCCAGCTGAGGTTATATGTTCTTATTCCACAGCCAACATTTACGATCCAAGGAAAATTTGGTTCTTTACACTGATGTTTGGAAGTTTCATACGGCTAGCAATAAAAATGAATAGATGGTTCCATTGGAAATATCATTTCACATAGTTTATTTTCTATATATCGCTAGAATAGGAGTAGGAGTAATTTAGCTAAGTTATTAGGTTTGCTTTCGATAATTGATAGGCAAAATTATACCTATTCTGTGCATAACCCTAGGAAATATCTACCTCTCATTGCGTTAAATATTTTTTCTCCATAATAACATTTGCTTTGCTTAACGACATTTGACATTTACTAGAGACACCTTTTCTCTGTCAAAGATTTTGAACTTCTACTTCTATGAACAAAAAAAAAAAAAAAAATCTTTTAGAAACTTGATCTTTATTATCAATAGAACTTTAACTCGGATATGATACTAGTTTCCACTCCAAGAAATTTGAAGAAAGCTATCTTAGTGAAGAAATTGTCTTAGGTCAGTACAATGAAAGGTATCAATAATAAAATAAAGATTCTCTGTAGAAAAATCCATAACCAAACAACTCTATCATTGTCGTCCAGATCTTTCTTAAGGAAAGAAAATTTGACTTCCTCCCTGCTAAAGGAAAACACAGCATTCAGAGGAACAATCCAAAAGACAATATATCTCAAAGAATAAGAGGTCTCATCACGAGCCGGCTTATCATGATCATAGATATTATAACTTGCTGACTTTGCCAAAACTGTCTATCAAAACAGGGCAATGACTCAAGATTGTTGCAATCAAAAGACAAGGGGTCTCATCACGAGCCAGCTTGTTCAGCAAAAGTGTAAATCAAGTGAATGACTGTGTCATAATTTGGCCACCAAACCAAGACATTGTTCTTTAGAGAATATAAAAAGAAAAAGTGTCAAAAAGGGGTTTTTCTCAGAAAAAGTTGTAAATAACCTTAAGCAGGATAAAGGATCATTGCTGGGTAATAGGTAACCCTGTCGAGGCTATGGACGCCTGCTGGCAGCAGAGGCTCTACGTGCGACAAAGGAGCATATTTAAAAGAGGCTGTTATATAGAGAAGGCTTTATTTTATGTTTTACAAGACCAAGTAATGACTGATTTAGATGCAAGGACAAACTGAGGATGCAAGTAATTGAAATAGAAAAGGGCTGAAACAAAACATCATTGACAGTTTGAAGTATCATTTGCTTTATCTTTTTATAATAAAGTTCAAGTTTTCTGGAAAAAAAAAAAATAAAAATAAATAAATAAATTAGGAGTTTGAAAGCGTCAATAGAAAATCAGAGATAACTAGTTCTCCCAAGTGAATCGCCAATTGTTGTGGCCAGCAACACCCCCCCTAGTTCATCTAAGTATCAACCAAGATACTTAAATGAATGGGGACCCTTAGTTAATTTTTAGGAAAAGCAAGAGTTTCTTTTTAAGGTCACAATCATATGCTTAGGAAAAGCCACTTGGATATTGTAAGCCTAAGTTTATGATGAGAAGAAAATCTTTAAAGTCGCGTTGTAGAAGGATAGGAAATACCATTATTTCTCTTTAAAAAATCGATATGTGCACGACCCTCGTGTTAAAAATAATATCGCATCGCAACAAAGTAGTGCCCATAAAGAAAAACTTAGAGATTCACCGATCTGCGATAACGTCGATCGCTAGATCGCATATCGCAGAAATAAGTCGGCTAGATTTGGCAAATATCAAATTTCTGCGATCTGCGATATTGCAATCGCTGCGATGCTACATCCTTGCGATTTGCGATGATGCGATTAGCGACCGCGCGATATACAAGGTTACGTCAGCAAATCATAAATCACTTCAGTACGAATCCTCTGGGCACGCCATTCAAAGAAAAGCCACTTACCATAATCTGACCCGAAATCATGCGCTTTTAATGATAGTAAATGAATTAGTTGTCAGTTATTAAGTGGATTAAAGACGCGTGCCTTGGCAGAGATTTACTTCACGTAAGGTGGCATATTTGATTTATCTGTTGCATTTAAAACTCTCCCATCACCTTTCTGGATCAGTCATTTCCATTTCACTCGTAATCTGCAGGAACGAAGAGCTAAGACGACTCAGACACAAACGCCGAGAGAAATGGGAAAGAAAAATAAAGCTCAAAGCTCCGAAGCAAAGGAGAAGACTAAGGAGATGGCGCCTCTGTACACAGACACGGCCTGTAACAGAGACGCGGGGATATCAACATGGGAAGGCATGTACAAGCTGCTAGAAGAGGAAAAACCTAGAATAATGAAGGTTGTTGCTGTCGTGGATGCACCGCGCTCTTCTGAGGCATCCTTAGAGGACCTAGCATGTTCATTTCTTCACAGAATAGCGGCAAGACCTAAAATTCTACCCTATACGGATATGATCAAGTGGATACTGGATGATGCAGACTTAAACAACAGACATTTCAAAGTTCAAGGATACGGGCTCGTCGGATCGTTTGTTGCGCAAGATTTGAAGCTTATGTATCATCTTCTAGAACTGCAAGCGACCTATAACGCACAATTTGTTACGAAGTTCGCGGTGGAGAATCCAGATCTATCAGACGCCACTAAAGAATGGTCTAGAAGAGACGAGCCGCTAAAAAAGGATAAAAACGGTATCCATTCGACCCAAATGATGTGGCCCAAGAATTCACAACGAATGTCAAGATAAGAGTGTTCTCTGGAAAGAAAGATTTGTTTGATGACCTGTTTCAGAATAAGAGTTCGCTCCAAGAAATTTTGCGGGAAGCTTAGTCGAGATTGTCTTCAGGTGGCCTCCAAAAATTCACGTTATACAGAGAAAGAAGGCTGGCTAGTATTCCGCTAGAGAAGCTGCGACTGCCTGCTAGAGAACCAACTCCAAGCATCAGCCTCAGTGAAAACTCTAGCACTTCCAGATCTAAGTCCAACGCTGTGCAAGAAGTATCTGAGCATCCTGAAGAGTCTGTTTACGACCAAGAAAAAAACGAAGAAACAACCAAAGATACAGCTCAGTCAAGTGCAATGTCTCAACAGCAAGTTATCGCCTCCCCACCAAGAAATCTTCCCCCTCCTGTCATCGAAGCACCACTTGTCACAACAGAGCTAGATAAAGAGTGGGAAACCTTCAATGAATTGATCAATCTTGAAGGGCAAGCCCCGAAAACACCTGTGAATAATACACAGGTGGTGCAAGAAGTGGTTTCGACCATAGTCAGTAGTGCCGCAGAAGCAGAACACCTTCCTATCGCTCCACCTTCAGAGCTTCTACTTAACGTAGAAGAAATTCCCCCACTGGATGTATTTTATAGTCCCCAACACAAAGCAGTTGTAAGGAGACAGAGAAAGAAAAGAAAACTAGAGAATACACTGTCGCAAGATGCTGAACATTTGGACGTCTTATGGAAAGACCCCAATAATAATCCGACTGAAAATCTCACGAAGCTGTCTCAGATTGCAGGAGCATATGCCTCTGCAACTATTGACAAGGCCTCGGAAGTTCAGCAACTATTGAAGGAACAAGAAAATCATATACAGCTACTACAACAACAGTTGCAACAAGCCAACGCTAACACTGAAGCTTCCAGACAGCTCGAAAAATTACAGGAAGACTTTCAACAAATGCAGATAGGCTATCAAAGGAATCTCGAAGAGAAAGAAAAACAATTGCAGACTTTACAAGAAATGCATAAAGATGAGCCCAAGATGGCAGAATTCATTTCAGAATCTATTGGCTTGAACGAACAACTACTGTAGCAACAGGAAGAGTTGGGACGTAAATTATCACAGTGGAGTCACTATTGTGAGCTGAGCAACAAAATCACCAGTCAAGTGGTGGACTTGCAGAGTGACTATGATCATAATGACAAGAAGGTGACAGAATATTTGACTTGGCAGGATGATGATGAAGGAAAAAGGGCAGGTGCACCCAGGATAAATGAAAATCATAAGGAGTTGCTCTTTAATAAATGGGATGATCAAATCAGGCAGGCGGAGCGAGCAGCAGAGACAGCGGCAACACAGGCAAGCATTCTTATCGACTGTGTAAATGAGAATTTACACAGGGCCAATTTAATTGCAGAGACCACCCCGGGGTACCTACCAAACAAGTTGCAACTGGAAACAGAATGGAAGCAGAAAGCGCAGGCAAAAGGGAAAGCAATCCAAGCATTGGCCAGGTTGAATTGGGAATGTTACTGGACATACTTGTTTAAACCGCACAGCCAATGGATGACGGTGAAATGCATTACAAATGCAGCCGAAAAGGTAGCGCCAGCTCTCATAGATGTCGTTTTCGCAGCCCAGCTCAGCGTAGAAATCAATCAGCCGACTCTTCTCAAGCCTATGCTGAATACTTGCAACTTTAAGGACCAAGTTCATAAGTGACTTCATTTAGAATGTTGTTTTTTTTCTTCAACTAAATTAGAAAAAGGACGGTCGTTTGAAAACCGCATCCTAAAATTTTGTAATAATACTATTATTAGAATTAGGTAGTAGTATTTTAACCCTTCTCATTGCATTGGAGAAGGGTCCAGAAATTTGTCGAAAAACTTGTCCTCGGAACATGCACTTCTGCACCCTCAGAGGAGGTTTTGATAAATGGATGGATCGTGATTTATTTATGTTTGCATTTTAATGTCTGCTACTGATGTTGCACTTCTGTACTCTTAGTAGATGTTAGAACAAGTAGAGATAAATCGTTATTGCTCGAAGTTTGTGAGTGAAATCAGTCATAAATGGTACTTTTATCTCTTGACCAATTTCTGCTTATATTCTTAGAGTGATATGCAGTTTTAGTTGTTTATATGTTAATGTATGAATGTGTGGGTTACCATTTGGCACTTCTGTACGGTGGAGTCATTTATTTGTGCTTGACATATGAATAACTTATTATGCGATATGCTGTTCACAACTGTCTTGCCTAACTTTTTATGCAGAATGGTTTATCTTAATTGATTTATATTCTTATGATAGCTGAATGATCTTTATTACTAGTTATTGTTCAAAATCTTTTTAGATCGCATAATAGAGGAAATCTACCCCGGGTTAGCGTAGATTAGATGTGTTGTTTTTGTTAGATTACAATAGCATAGATTCAGTTTAGAAGTTAGAGTTAAATTAGCTCAAATTACTTCTAGATCAGCATCATCAAACTCTACACACACACACACCCCTTACATTGGGAAACTGGTCCCATTATCCCCAGTCGGACCCGCTATACCAAACGGACAAGGAGCTGCCAACCAAGTTCCGGACCGGGTGGGTATCCCCCTTGTTGTTGACCCGATTTCCGGGCCCTCAACACGGCAGTTGGTAAGTTGCCTCTTCATGTTTGTCGTCACCGTTTCTGCCCAGTTAAACATGGTTGGATTGAGACATTCGAGAGCTAGCTAGAGATGGGTCTTCGAAGCCTCGTGTTGGGCTTGGGAGCCCGCTGCCCGTGTCACCATGAAAAGCATAGCACAAAGGACCATGTCATCCACTGTTGGTATTGCCACCTTCCCACTCCTCGTCTTGCATGCATGTGGGCACATTTGAGCCATCAGCATCTCTTTGGAATCACCCTCGAGTCGCTGCCCCTCTAAAATGGGTCTCTCACCTTGACGGGACAGCTCGGTCAACAAATATATGTCTGTAGTGTCAAACTCGATATCTCGGCCTCAGATGATGAATTTCCCATCTGTGGGATTTCAGGCCCTGGATCTGTAGCTCCAGTAAATCAGGTTGTGATCGGAAATGCGGAGTTAGGAAGAATTTGAGCAATCTGCATGCTCGTAATGCATTTCGGAACCCCATGTTGGTGAAAGCTTCTATGTTGTTATCATCATGCATTCGTTCTTGCCAGACAAACGCCATTATCACCTGCATGACGAGAAAAATCGAATTATCACTTCATTCACCAAATTCAACACGTAATTTGCATAAAAAATAAGTTCGTGTCGTCATCGCGTCTATTTTTAAAACAGATGCGATGATGTGAGGTTGCTAGTTGTATTTTTTTGCGATCATCCCGGAAGTACATCACTTTTCCGCGATGATCGGAGCGCGTTATGTGTCATTTTTTTCGGTCATCGTGGACCCGAAGGCTATACCCGCAATGATCGAGCGGCGGAGCTCGATCGAAAAATCCACCTAAACTAACACATTTAACGTTCAAAATGCATGAAAAAGGCATGGAATTGAAGCGTAGGACAAGGACTAATTACCTGGAACAGGTTTCAGGGTGAATGATGGGCGAACAAAGCCGAAATTAGCTCGCCAACTTTGGTGCTCCAAAATGCTCCACAGTGAGATGAACAGTAACAATGGTAAAAATGGTTGGATTAACCCCTTTTTATAGTAATTTTTGGAAATTAAAGAATTATATTTTGTAAATGTGGGTTTTTTCTCATTTTTCCCCATGGTTAGTCACTATTTGGTTTTTTACTATGTTTCTCCACTTATTGTTCATTTTATATCGAATGGGTTTACGTTTGACATGCTTTGTGCAGAGCTTCAGGTAGTGCAATTATGTCAGCTTCGTGTGCACTTGATCCGAACAAGTCATCTTTAAGCTCTTTTCCGACTTGAAAAATAAAAAGATAGCCGAGTTGTTCCTATTGACTCGTTAAAATAAGTAAGGGGTGGTCGCCTTTAAGCTCTTTTCTGACCATGTAAAAATGAGAAGATTGTCGGGCCTTTGTCGTTTCAAAGCTCGTTATCGGTTACGAAACAACGTGATTCCGACCGCTTTTCTACTTTTTCAGTCGAAGTCACTAGTTACGAAAAGTACTCCTTGATCGTAATAGTCAGGTGGTTCTTTCGAGTATCGTTTTATACTTTTTCGGGCTCGAGAGACACAAATTTACGAAAAAGGCCCCCCTGGAGTTTTTTTCTTCGTGTCTTTTTCAAACTCTCTAAACATGAAAAAGGCTCTGAGTTTCACCTATGTCGGACTCGTTAAACCCTGACGACCTTGGACATGTCACCATGACGAGACTCGAGCTTCTCCTTCCTAGGGCTCGTTAAATTATTACTAGGTTGGACTCAACAACAGGTTTATCATTGATTGTCTATGGCAACTAGTCACTCTTGAACATCGACACTTTTGCTTCTTGTCGGGTTGGGACATCCATACATCGTCATTTGGCCTTCCACGGGTTTGGGTTGTCATTTAGCCTCATTCCATCTGATTCATGCCATCTCCATCGAGCCTCTGATCCCTTGGTATCTGAATGCTGCCACCCTCCGGAGTCGTGTCGCCAACATGTTCAAGAGTATAATCCTTCTGCAGTTTACACCCTTGCCTTCTCCTCTGATACTCTGTTTCGCCATCTACCACTTGTTCCTTATCTCGTGTCATTGATGGGGGAAACATTATGGCCCTCCTGCGACGGGTCGTCTCCTGTCGACATCAGCTCATTATCCAGGAGATTGATCTAGAGATCCCCTTTGGTACCTTAGAGCTTGCATGCCTCAATGGCAAGTTCTTCGCACCTAACGGTCAACTTTCATCATTGGTCATCGATTAGGTGATTCCACAAGTGTTCGACTCCAGCTCCTTTTTCACACTTCGTGGATTGTGCTAGACAGTACCTTGAGAACCATTGGCATTATTGGTGGTTTCTCTCGCGCTTGTTAACGGTTTTCATCATTGACTGGTAATCAAGCGACTTTCTATCATGCTCGACCTCAACACATCTATTCGCATGCTAGAATTTGTACTATGATCGGATGGGTTCAAGACCCCGAACTCAAATTACATATGTTCGGGCTGCGTGGATTGGTTTATGATTACATGACTCATTGATGGATGGCTGCGACCATACCTGAGTCTTCATGGATGGCTACGACCATACCTTTATCATCATCATGGTCTCATTAGCTAGATGGTTGCGTCCATACCATAGACCTATTTCGTATGTCTTTTGGATGTCTACGCCCATGCCTAGACTACATGTACTTCATTATCAGAGATATCAGTTGTACTTGTGTGCAGGTTCTTCTAGATGGTGTTACAGCTCAGTGAGTTTCGTAAAGCATTTCATCCCTCCCACTCTCTTGGGCTTCATACTTTAGGGGGCATCTGTTACACAGTAATTTTTCACTATCTTCACTCCAGTTTTCCTACTGTGTCATGTATCCAAGTCAAACATGCTCATATTAGACAAATGCTCTCTAATGTTGCCAAATGACCCACTTTTCCTAAGTTATCTACCTCATCGCATCTGCTGGCTAAATAAACGCACTGAAGGGCGCTCCTAAACAGTCCAGAAGCGTTGTCATCATGGAAGTACACCTGATTCCCGTGATGGTCCGATTTTATGTGCCAACGCGAGGTCGCTTGTAATCTTTAGCGATGACCTGACTAGCTATGTTATTCAATAGCGATGTCAGTGCAGATGATCAGTTATGTGCCCGCGATGATCCAGATTGGGCGAATTTGTTCCAACAGTCGGCCTTCCAGATGACTCCAGACCTAGTTGTTGGCATAGTTTGTATCGCCCTCCTTTCTTTGGCATGGTTGTTCCGTCATTTGTGCTACCTTCCTTGGAGATAAGCTCACTCTTCCACCTTTCATGGAGACTCCTTCTCCTATTTAAACTCTCACCATTGCTATGCACTGCTAGTTTTTGGGATAGTTGCTGATAGTTGGCTAGTGGAGCAGTGTTGTTAGTGTTTGTGAGTTTGCTAGATAGCTGGTGTGAGTGTGACAAGTGTGGGATTGTTGATAGCTTGTGGAAGGTTGTGAAGTGCCCTTAATCTTGTGTAAAACTTGTGAGTGAGAGAGACTTATATGTTGGGAGATCCATCTTCAAAGAGTGAATGCTTGAGGAACATGCTGGCTGGATCCCTCTGAGAAGGCTTGTGACGTCAAGACTTTGGTTGTAAGCTTACTCTTATTTCATTACTAATGCAAATAATGATGTTTTCCTATGTCTTGTATGTAATGTACTTGATAGCTCATGACTTCTTGACTTTGTGAGTAAATAGATCATTGTTGTTATGGTTACGTGCTTTGTTGTATTTCCTTTGCATTGTTTCAAGTTGATTACTCATTAGGAGAAGGAAGCGGAAGCTGGAGCAGCACAATGGAATTCCATCAACCACCGGTTGAGGTAGGCCTCCAACTATGACTGTTTAAGGAAAGCTATTGTTGATTTGTCCTTGTTTGTAACTAGACCCACTTTAGGACTAGAGGGGTTGCCTCTGTCTGCAGAGGGAACACTTTCCTGCATCACAGCCTCAACGTCCATTTTATGGTCGAATATTTTTTCAACATATTGTTTAATGCCCTAATTAATTCTGCTAAGTTAGAAATAAGTCTCCTAAAAAAATTTATTTTCCATAAAAAGGCTTGTAATTCCCTAATGCTCCTAGGATGTTGTATCTGTAAGATGGCTTCAATTCTTGCAAGATCTATTCGGATACCATCTTTAGAGATTATATGGCCTAACAACTTTCCCTCTTCTAACCCAAATAAAGATTTTTTAGGATTCAAAGAAATTCCATACTTCCTACATTTGATGAAGACCTTCCTCAGATGATCTAAGTGTTGTTTATCAGATTTTGAGAATACAGTGATATCATCCAAGTATATTACTAGGAAGTCATGAATTTCCTTAGCAAAAGCTATGTCCGTGGCTCTTTGGAAAGTGGCCCCTGCATTCTTTAATCCAAAAGGCATCTTCACATACATGAATGTGCCCCAAAGAGTAGTAAACACAGTTTTAGCCTAGTCATCTGGGTGAACAAAATTCTAATTGTAACCAGAAAACCCATCCAATAATGAAATTCTGGTTGACACTACCACCCTTTCTAATATATGATCCATTTTAGGGAGAAGGTAATTGTCTTTGAGTCAAACTTTATTAAGATTCCTGAGATCAACACAAAGTCTGGTATCACCAGTTTTCTTCCTTGTTGGCACCAAATTTGAAACCCAATCAGAGAACCTAATTGGTGCTAATATCTTGACTTCATACATCCTTTTGATCCTCCTAAGCTTCTGCCTGAAAGGTTTCTGGTTTTCTTTTATGGGGATAGTGTGTTGTATGATGCTGGTATCATAGGACTTGAGATCCTCATAACTCCAAGCAAAGACATCTTGGAATTCCTTTAATAGTTCAAAGTATTTCACTTTTTCGGTACGAGGTAAGGATTTTGAAATTTTGATCAATTTTGGATTTTCCTTAATGTCTATATCACACTCCTTTATATCATATTCTAAGGGTTCCATCTTTGGTTTTCTAGGGACATCCTTTAAATCAAACAAGTCTTCCAAAGGGGTTAATCCTTTGGGCAAAAAGTTGTCTTTGAGATTAATGATTTCAGAATATTCATTAATTATCTCATCAATTTCAACTTGCTTTAGGTTTTGTACATCTAATTTTTGAAATTTAGTGGGATGGAATCTATCTATCTCTTCATCTTCTATTTTATTAATTTCTATTTCATCTTTAAAATCAGGATCTAATGTTATGTCAGTATCTATATTACTATTTACAAATTCCTCGTCTAAGGTCAAAAAATTGTTTATTTGTTGGTCATTAGCAAATACTTGCCAATTGTTCAAGTTATCTAGGATAGCAGGTCTATGCCTGACCTCAACAGTGTACTGAAGGTTTGGTTGAAATGGTAACTTACAAGTGCTGGTAAACATTGCTAAACTATGAGCCTACATATTATGCTTCTTAGGAATTACAACAACTTTGGTTTCTAGGAAAGTATTTAGTATTTCTATAATGGTTCCTCTGTAACAACTTAATCTAGGGTCTTTGGTCATATATACAACTTTAATCTAATTTATCACTAATTTAGAATCTCCCATGATAGAAACTCTTATGGCTCCTAACTTTATAACTAATTTAAGACCTAAAAGAAGTGCTTCATACTCAACCATGTTGTTAGTGCATTTGAAATTCAGTCTGTAAGCATGGCCCTCTCGGTGATCATTCTCCAAATTATATATCCACACTCCTGCTCCTGCTCCTAATTTATTCATTGATCCATCAAATTCAAGGTGCCATAATATCTCATGTTCATAATTTTCATTGTCAAGGGGGAGAAAATTTTCCTTGTTTGAGGTGTTTTGATCATCTTGTTTATTGGAATTCTCTTAAGTTTGGACAGTTTCTTTTTTAGTTGTAACTGCAATTTATTTTGGTTCTGAAATAATACTACTTAAAGTGGTTTGTTGTGTTTGTTCAACATTATACAAAATGAAAGAATCAATGTCAGAATGCAGGGAGTAGATAGGGAAGTTTTGAAGTCTATCCCGGCTACTCACCACATATTTCATTAAGGTCTCTCTGTACAGCTTTTTAGGTTGTCCAAAGACTGAGATTGTGGCATATGACATGTCAAGTTGCAAATATCCTTGGAGTTTAGCCCCCCGTGATCTAGACAATAGCATGGCATATTTAGGTGGTATGTCATCTACTACTATATCCATGAGACTAGTCTTAGCAGGGTATTGTACTAAGGAAACACACAGGTCCTTAATTAACCCTAGACACTTTACTTGACTTGAGTCAAATGAAAATAAGTCCTTGTAAGGTCTAGTAATGTTCAAGTTTAATTTTTCCATAACTGATTTAGGCATTAAATTGTGTGAAGCTCTTAAATCTAACATTGCATTGTGTAAGATTTTATCATGAATGCTAAGGCTAATATAGAAGGGTGGTATCCCTCCTTCTAATGGTTTGCCATTAACATCAGGACCAAATATAAGCTCAGTTTGATCATCAAACAAGTTGACAGAGTCTTCATTCTCCAAAAAGTTTAAGGTTTTGTTTATTTGAGACTTGTAGGTTTCATTTTTAATCAGCTTTATTAAAGGAACAAAATTTTTCAGTTTAGTTACCTCTGCTCCCAAATTGAAAGGAAAAAGGGGATTTTTCTATTTGAGTGTTTGGAATTTTGATAGCAGGATTAGGAGTAGGTTGCTCTTCTTTTTCTGCATTTGAAGTCTTTTTCTGTGGATTTTCTAATATGGTGTTTGGAGATTTTTCCACTGTCTCCTTGGAGGGGATTGAAGTGGATGATTGATCATCAGGGGGTTGGTCATGGGTTATATCTACAATGGTGGGACCAGAAGGGTTTTGATTTGGTCTAGGGAGGATTTGGAGAGTCTTAGTAACTGGAGTTGTTTTGATTTTCTTGGGTTGATTTGGCACTATTTTCTTGGCCTGGTCAGGAGTATCAGAATTCTTTTTACTCCTTAGATTGTATTGTTTATGTACTTCAAAAATGGCAGAATCATACCCTTGCTTATAATCAAATGATTCTCCAGATTGGGTCAGCAGCATATGCAGTTCTTGTTCATCTTGGGTCAAAAAGACATTTTCCTCATCATCTAATCCCATCAAGTTAATTTGTGTGTCTTGTTCAGGGTCTTCTGAATGGGATGTTTCAGCATAGTTTTCTTGAAAAGGAGGCCTAATATTCTGATCAAGTCCATTCTTTCCAGTATTTTGATTTTGATTCTTTCTAAAGTTTGGATTTCTCACTGGAGGTGCCTGTTGATTATCCCATTGAGGCTTCCTCTCAATGTTCTTTACTCTATCCATAAGCTTTTCCATACCCTTGATTAGAGCATCTATTTTAAGGTCATAGGGTGAGGCTTCATCTTTGGAAGATCCTCTCCTCTCATTCCTAACCCTAGCTCTTTTTGCTAGCAAATTAGCTTCTATACTAACTGCTACACTCTGCATATCTTCTAAAGTTGGAGGATTTCTCTCTCTGAGTTGGAAGGCCATATCAGTATCAAACCCATCAGGAAACTTTATCAGAGCTAAGCTAGGTGGGGGTCTAAGATTGACTGGTATTGCATTGTATATATTGTTAAATCTGGTACAGTAATCCTGAACTATTTCATTTGGTCCTCTCCTGATGTTTTCATATTCTGAAAGGATCTGCAGAGGGTTCTTTTTCTTTTCCCATCTATTTAAAAATTGCTGATAAAATATTTCTAAAGTATCTATGCTATTATCAGGTAAAGCTCTAAACCATCTCCTTACATCACCAGCTAGAGTCTGAGCAAAAAGTCTCATCTGAACATCTCCAATATCAATTTCATGTAATTCAAAGTAGTCTGTCATTTTGTTTACATGATGTTGTGTTGTATAAGGTCCTATGCCATCAAATTGGACAATTTTGTTCTGGTAATATTGTGGCATGGGACCAAGTGGGGCAGGTAACATAAGAGGAGCATATCTATTTTCCATGGCTCTAAGTTGGGCAGGGCTAAGAAGTGGGGTTGGGGTACCAGGAGATGACATAGTATTTGATGGAGAACTAGGAGTAATAGGTGATTGATGTGTAACGATAGGTTGGTAGGGAAGTGAGGGTATAAATGGAGGTGAGGAATGAACTTCAGAGGTGGAAGGGAATAATGGTGAACTAAGGGTAGTTGACACTGGCTCAGAGAGCTCGGGGATCTTAGCAGTAGTAAGGGATCACTGAGGGGAATTTAGAATATACTCATCAATTGACTGGTTTGCCTTTTTTACTTCAATATATCCAATAAACTCTGGATCTATAACTTTGTCATCAAGTGCACTTTCAGACCTGGTTCTGAACCAGGAAAGGTCAAATGACTCATAAAAGGTGAGGTCTTTTAAAAACAACCACTCATCAGGGCATGAATCTGCTTTGATTGAAGGTGTTGGACTTACTAAACTTTCTTGTCTTCTAGACCTTCTCGAAATCAGGTTGAGATTATCCACTACTGGGGTAGGATTTGGATCTGGATTGGCCCTAGTATAGTGAGTTCTCCTTGAAGCCAGAGTTTCGATTTTTTCTAATTACTTTTCTTTTTATGAAATTTTGTAAATAACTTCTAATAAACCCTTCAAGAGGCTTGAACTAAAGATTTGAAATTTCTCAAAGGTTTATTAAGACTGAGGATTTGAGCTCCCTAGTATGGTCGCCACTATGTTATCACTCAAAAGTTTTCCCTAGAAGTTATCAAAAGAAGGAATCATCCGAGGTAACCACAAACCAATATTTTAGGCTTAGGTTCCAGCCAACCTGAGTCTAGAGAGGGCTCTCCCTTTACAATTTAACTTTGTTTTTAATAAAATTTTAGGCTAGTTCTTAGTGTTCATGGGGTTTTGATTTTTGATTGGAGGTTGGGTGGTGGAATTATTGGAACAGATGGATAGATCTAGGTCTTCAAGCCATTGGGCTATGGAGTCAATCAATGGATAGCATAACTTGACCAGATCAATACAGGGAATGTTCACAAGGTAGGCTAGCAAAGCAAAAGGAAAATCTTTAGGTCTAATGGATGAAATGGTTCTAACCAGGGTGAAAGGGCAGCTAAGAATCCTTGGACCGGGATCAAAATGAAGAAAAGAGGAAGATCATGAACAAAGGGCAATTAATAATCCTTTGCTATAGACCATGGGAGAAACTACGAAAGCTAAGGAGCAAATGAGAATTCCCTAACTAAGATAGTTTAGCAGAAAACATTCAGAATGTAAAACAGTCAAGACAAAGTGCATTAAAGCAATTTCTGAAATATCATTCCATGTTATACATTTAGATTTTAAAGAAACAAATAAGATTATGGAGACACATAAGAGAAATAACAGTAAACATGAGAGAATACTTATTTGTATGTCACTTTACACAAGAATCCTATAAAATATCTGATCTTTATTCCTTGATCCAGCAAGCCAATCCAGTCATTGATACAATAGAATTTTGATTTGAGAGAGAAAGTCTGTAGAAATGTCTTGGAATCCACCCTACATACTTCGAATGAAGAAGTATTTATATAAAAAATAATTACAAAATATCTCATAACAGTTTGAGATTTAATTTAGGAAATAAAAAATCTTCATGCATGAAGATAGAGATAGATGTGAAACTGCTTCCTTTTATTGTGGTGTTGCTGGTTGTTTCTGTTGAGCTTTAAGCCCTTTAAGCTAGCTGATGGTTGTGGTATTTCCATGCTGGAGTCTTCTTTACTTTGATCTTTCACTGATACTCTTTGACATTGTTACTCTTTGACCCTGCTTATCTGTCTTTCACCTGTTTCACCTGGCTGCCTTCAGATTTATTGTGGTAACTTTCTGATGTAAAACTTTTTGAAAGTAAATCTGTCATTTTTTCCCACCATTCTGCTTCAGGCAATCTCACCTTTAACATTCTGCTGTAAATTTCGTCTCCCTCTGTGTATTTTGCGAAATTGGGCTTAGTGAGAAACAGATGTTTCACCTCATGTTCTAAGAAAAAGAGGTTCTCTAATGTATCATACAGTACTTTTCCAGTACGCAAAGCTTTAATGCCTGAAAAGTTGGATTGTTCTTTGGCCAACCTCCTTAGTCTATCACTATAGTCCAGTTTGGTCATGAGTTTATCATTAATGACCATAGGATTAGGAAGGCCTTTGTCCCTCAAATTTTGAAATTTGGCCATAAACCTATCAATGGGCACCTACATGTTGTGACACTTTACTTGTAAGTTGAGCATGAGGTTTCTTTTGGAAAGAACCTTTTTAATCTGCATGATAGCTTTAGTCCTATCCTCTACACCAAGCTCATGGAGCTCATACCTGTTCTTATTGTTTAGGAGGTGGATGAGTCGATTTGCATGCTCAGGTTGGTCTCCTAACTCTTCTCCTACTTTCTGGATAGCCTTAGTGGCTACCTTCACCAATTCAGTTTGCTAAAATATAACTTGAATTGATGGCCAAATATCATTGACAAAGTTAATGATATTGGCCCAGAGCATTTCTTTAGTCTCTCCTAGTGGCTTTTGTAGTGTTAAATCTTTCTCTAAGACTTTGATTTTCTCACCCATCCTTAGGGCTTTCTATGTTTCTTCTCTCTGCTGAATTTGGGCAAGTTTACAGTCAGTTTCTAAACTTGCCACTTTCTCCTTTAATATTTTAAGCTCTATAGCTTGGATGGACATTTCCTCCATAGCCTTTACCAGTTCTACTATTTTTTCAGTTGAAGTGCCTGCTGTTGTAGTGGATTCAGTTGTAATTAGCAGTGTTGTGGCAGGTGGAGCTGTTGGTGCCAATGATGCTACCAATGTGGAAGGAACTGTTGTTGTCACTGTGGGAATGGAAGTTGTGGAAGTTGTTGCCAGGTCACTTTGTTTGGACTGAATCAAAATGTCCAACTCCTTCTCTGTTTCTTTAAGTTGATCATTTAGCTTTAGGACTAGGCCCATAAGCTCTTCATGTCATTTTTGTGCTTCTAAGACTTCCATTGTTTGAGGGTGATGCAACCGAGGAATTTTGAGCTGCTTCTTAGTACAACAATGTCATCATTATTATTTTTTATTAGCTGCTCTTGTGCTTTCACATCTTTGGGATCATGTCCCAATCCTATCACTAAGTCCTCTAAGGACTTGATTCTTGTATCTTTGGCCTGTGAAGAGGCCTTCTCCAACTAGAACTGAGCTGACATATTATTTAAAGAGTTTTGCAGTTGGTGGGCTATTATGGATTTCCCTGTCAGTGTAGAATAAATCATCTCACCAATTTACTTATGCAGCTCAATCTGGTCAATGGGATGAATGTCCCTTGCCAGTACTTCAAAATCCACTCTTTTGAAATCTGTTGTTGTCCTTGGTTGTTGAGTGGTCGGTTTGATGAAGGTCATTTGCATCTTCCCCTCTTTTACATCATAGGCTGACATAAGCCTTGTCTGATTCGTAGGGGTCATCTTCAAATACTGTGCATAAGTTTGGGCTTTCAACCTCTCATTCCTAGCTTTTATCTCTTTGTATCTTTCTTTGATGTCTTGGTCTTTATCTGTTGGCATTCTGAAAGAGGATACCTCAACACTTTGCTGCCTTTCCAACATCTGAGTGTGTGATGTGGAAGGTTATAAGATACCTCCAAATGGAGTGGCCTGCCTGCTCCCATCTCTTTCTGTGTTGGTAACCTCGGCTGTCTCTTCTGTATATTCCTGTTCAGAAACATGATTTATTCTTTTTCTTTTGGCCTGGCTTGTCTCTACATAGGCTTGAGATGTTGTTCTTCCTGAAGGAGTGGCCCCTTTCTTATTTCTCTTAAGGTTTTTCTCCTGATTTAGATGAGTCTGTAAGATTGGGGGGGTACTCATGGTGGCCTGGCCTGTTTGTTTTCTCAAATTGTTCTGGTATATTTGATTGGTCTAGTGCTTCTGACTCTTCTGGCGTTTCTGACTCTTGCTGTACCTATGATTCTTCTTGGACCTGTGATCCTCCCGGAACCTGCAGGAAAGAGCCCTCATCAAGTTGTTTTTTTAGATCAATTAAATTGTTTTCCACAACAACTTCAGTGCTATCCCTGTCTTCTAAAGTGTTTTCCAACCATTCTAGTTGGTTGGCATACTTTTATATTTTAGGGATACAGTGATGAATGTAGGGAGCCATCTTGTTTTTCTATCTTCTGTTGCAAATGAATTCCAAGGGATCATACCTCCATATGAAGCTCTGTTTTAGTTTTAACCTTTGAAGGATTTCATCTGCCTCCTTTCCAGCTTCTCGGCTATTACAAATAAAAGGGCCTAATTAGTCTTTGATCCTGAGCTTGGCCTTCTTTTTGGCTCTGACAAAATGTACCTCATCTGAATTGATTATCTGCCTTTAGTACTCCAGAGCAAATAACCTCATTGGGAGGTATTTGGGCAGTTTTTATGGGGCCAACTCATAGCCATAAATTATAATCTCAGTCTGGTTTTGGTACAGGTACGAATCCCCCACTTTGGATTGTTTTGAGAGTTGCAGGATCCACTTTATATTTGAACTAATTCTTGGAGGAGGGCTACCTATTAGCATTGTCATAATGGGATGTACAAATAGGTCTATGAAGTCTGTATATGAATATGGAGAGTCATATTTATGGATAAATGGAGTCCAGGAAAATCACTGACCTAGGTTGACCTTTTGTGTCAAGCTTCTGAAGAGTAAATGGGAACTTATCAATTTGGTAGTATAGGAAGAGGTGATACAAAACAGAGGAGTACTTGAAGACTCGCTCATTACTCATCCTAAGGAACTGGTCATGCATCCTATCAGCTATAAACTTGGAATAATCATAAATAACAGCAGGAGGCTGTCCTGGAGTGTATATGGACATGAAAGCCAATATAATCTCATCTATATACTTACTAGTGGTATAACCTAGGACACTGGATATCATTGCTACAATGTCTTGGCCAAATGGGGAAAATATGGTATACACGTATGGAGAAGGATCTTCAGGAGTATACTTCTCTTCTACAATGTAGGTTTGGATGATTTGGGCTAGTCTTGCAGAACTAAGCTTGGGAAATAAGTCCAATAGATCCCCAATGGAGAGGGGAGACAAGTTTTGGCCAGGTTGAAGTTGCAGCATCTCATTTATTGATTCGGCAGTGATGGTGAAAAGTACGGTCTAGTTAGGGGACATCACTGCTCTTTGGTTGGGGATATAGTTTGCATGGCAGTAATGGACAATTTATGGAAAAATGTGAACTTCAGGGAATTGGTACTTGGGAAAATTGGACTCCCAAAAACCCAATTTTATCAGCATGGTTCAGGTATTGGTCTTTGTATCGGTAGTGGATTTTGAGAGGGGATTCATGGACAGAGGTTTCCTTTATCTGGAAATCTTTGTCTGCCAAGGGGAGATGGTCTAAGTCTAGATGAGGAGTGGAAATAGGTCTCACATCCAAGGCAATTGGGGCAACCATTCTCAATTCTTGTGGATTTGAGAATGGGGGAGGTGGATTTTAGT
The DNA here is from genome assembly GCA_031772625.1 of Pinus tabuliformis. Classification (NCBI taxonomy): domain Eukaryota; kingdom Viridiplantae; phylum Streptophyta; class Pinopsida; order Pinales; family Pinaceae; genus Pinus; species Pinus tabuliformis. Next base: position 912,384,770 of record CM062805.1, on the reverse strand, counting down.
TTTTTGGGGCCAAGGTGGTTAAGTACAGTGTATGCTCAAGTTACTTGAGTTCCTTTAATTAATTTTTCACTTTAACTAACAAACTCAGTAACTGGTTCTGAAATTTGAGAGGTTTTCCAGTGAATTATGGCTTAAATACCTGGAATTAGGGAGAACTAGCTCTTAACAGGTCAGCTAGCAACTGTGAACGATTGAAAAGGTTATGAGTAGGCAGGAGAGCAAACTGGGTGCTCTGTGGCCTCTTTAGGGTGCAATTAGACGTATGTTGACAACTTTGACGTTCACAAGTGTGTGCATGGAGCTTTTCAATTGAAAAAACGATAAAACAAATGATTTGGGCCTTTTTTGGATTTATGCGCAAAAGTCAATTTTGGCGGGTACGGGTGAACGGTGGTCGTTTGTCGTGTAGCGGGGTGAACAATGGCTTTTTTGGCGCGTAGCGGGCGAGCAGTAAGTGGTTTCCATCGCATTACTTTTGGGCGCTCGGTGGTATTGGGGGGAGGCCACCAATTCCATTCATTAAGTGACACATAGCCTCAGCTTCCCAGCGGAAAACAACTCTTTTCGGGCAGGTAATGTTCGGATTTCAGGGCCTGTCTGAAATGGATGTGGGCTGTTTGATGTGAAAGGGAATGATCGTGCAGTGATCGGGCAGTGGAGTTGCACGAAGGGTAGTGGGGGGGCCCGACGGGTAATTAAGTGCGACAATTTTAAGTTAATGAGGGATTAATGCAGGGTTAAGGTGTCAAGATCATTAGAGGAGGGTTTTAATTAGGTTTATGACTAACTTAATCACAGATCGATTAGTTAGTGGGTTTGGGTAGAAATTTATAGTTTATATAATTAAACTAGGGTAGGGTTAATTAATATTGCAGGAGTTAAATATATACGACAAAAGGGCTTTTGTTTGGGATTTAATAAATAAATTAGTAATTAGTAAAATGACCGGAAACGGGCACAATACCCTAAGTATTTGATATTTCATGTTTTTAATGCTTTTCTGGTAATAACATAAAAACTTAGGATATAGTGTGATTGTGGGTTTTTGATATGGAAATGATTTATGTGGAGGAATAAACACTTTTCCTAGGTAAAAGTAATTTAACCTTAGGAAAGAGTATTATTTAGGGAAAATGAATGAACTAAAGGGGGGAATGAATGTTTATGAGGGGGTTTTAGTACTTATTGCCTATAAGCCATTGAGCCAAGGGTCTGATCCCTCCAAAAGTCAGAGAAATGCTCTGAGCCTCTTTGACTTAGGGTTTTTAAGAACTTTGAACTTTATTGTGGGAAATTAGTTAAGTAAAAGGTGAAATGAATGAGGAAAATTAATTAATTGACTTTGATTATCCGTCTGCATACTTGAGTGCCCATTCGCATTTGGAACTTTTATGATGAAAAAGATGATACACATGCTTTTGTGTAATCAATCAACAAAATTCTGCAACCTTTCTACTACTTACCCATCTACTCATCCTACCATTTTCACTTCTCTTTGTTAGGGTGCATTTGAGCTAGCAAACCCTTATCAAACATTTTTCTTTCTCTTTACAATAGTAAACTAACTAAATCTAACCTTATTACATCCAAGGGTTCAGATTAAACAATTGAACTCCTTTTATTTACTCTACCTATCTACTTATCTGCCAAGGCTACACTGTTTGGCCAGATTTTATTCTCTACCTATAGACATGAAATTGAAACATGAAATAGACAAGTTTAAAAATTTTGAGTATCATGGATTGTGGCAAAGATTACAAACTGCACACAATCATTTATTTTGCACAAAAAGTAAATAGTAGTGGCATTTTGACTTGCTCACTTTCATGGTCTTTTTCTTCTCTCGGGGTTCATATTTATTTTTATTTTTATCTTTTTTGACCTTTTTATTCTTTTTGTCCTTTGATTATTCTTTTAGGACATACCCTTTTACATTTTTTAATTTTTTGAATATGGAAAACATTTGTAGAAAGCAAAGGTATGTACATATTACAGGTTTAATCTCATCCATTCAAAAATTATGACTCCTATTGGTATAGGAACCTAACACGACCATCTTAAAACAAGATCATTGGAACACATACTCATATTATGCAACCCATTAAACATTTAACCAACTTATAAACATACCATGTTAAATAAATCAACTAGATGACATGATAGACACCAAGCACTCAACATCAAATAGATGACATAATCAAGAATGAAGCACCAAGTATACTACATAAGCAAACTCATACCTTAGTGTACCTAAGGGGAGGCTATCTTGTTTGCACAATCAATTTAGTTAGCAAGATATAACTTTACAACATGTCAACACAAACATAAATAAGATCACGATATCCATAACACTAACTAACTAACATGTTCACATCATAAAATCATAAGCATTTATCGTTCATGCATAACAACCACATGTGCAAAGTCATCAGAAATATGTCGGCTCATACTTAAATGTCATAACCATAACCATCTGCATAGTCCAATCCAATTTAACATGATACATTTAACATCAAAATATTAATGTTATAACCTTAATCATCAAGTTAACTAGCATATAACAACAATAAGTTAACATATAACATGCTCATCAACAACATATAACATGATCATCAAGTTATCTAACACAAAACAAAAATAACAATGCATACAACCATATGTTACTATCATTCATGACACATGGCATGTGACTATACTAATCAACTATCATCTATCATGTATGTAACCATAACATCAAAAACATGTACATAAACTTAATGTATATAGACCTAATGCTTATGACAATCCTTAACTTACATACCTACATGCCAAACATGCAATACATGTATGAAGATCTGCTCTTGCCTCGAGGTCTAATGTTGAAGCTTCACTTTAATGATCTACATCTCTTGTTTTATCTCAGCCAACACATTAGCATCACAACAACCAATATCACCATGATGACCCAAATTTCCATACAATGACTTCACAAGGCATTTTTTACCCATTATTCATGCATAACTGTAACCAAGAATATACATGCATAACAATTACATATAGACATATAACACATGAGTGCAAAACCATATACACACCATTTTAGCTAGAGTCCAATCATCAATGCATGACCATATCAACTACACAAACTATGACCTGATGCATGACAACAACAACCACCTCACATGCATTTGATAACATGGGAACACTGATGTGCATAACAATTCATAATCAACCATACACACATGAAGACATACTCCACGACAACACCTTCAACCTTTACATGGTGACATCACTACAACCATGATCAACACCATGCAAATGCAACAAGCACATGGATTACAAGCATAAGCAACACATATGCAACCAACATGAAAGTATGATCAACATACAACCTAAGGAGAGCGCAACTTGGCCATGATACCACTCTATAACACCCTCCTCCCACATCCAACCAAGCAACCGGCTAGCTGGGGTAAACATGCGATGAGAGGCCACTATGATACGACTCGACCACCTATGTAACCTTAAGGAAATGGAGTCGACAAAACAAGACCTTACATACCTCCCTCGGGTGCTTCAGGACCCCCACCAGCTAATCCACCACTCCAGGTGCTCAACCCCTAAGTTAACCTAGAATTTCAATGAACTAAACCCAAAGTCACTCCCATAACAAGGAATTCATGCGACTCGAACCCTATAGTCACTCCCGTAATGCCTAGAAGGGAGAGACTGTAGTCTTTTTCAGCCAATTATGTGCCAAACACTGCGAGATTTAAGCCACTTTTTCAGGGCTAGTCTCCAAACTAATGCCTAGAACTTAATGATACTTTTCAAGACAATAAATGACACCAAGGAAAAGCCTATAACACAAAACTTGATTAAGGGCTTGACCTAATCATGACAAACATTTTGTCAAGCACTTAGTCAATATGCAACCTACAGGTGTAAATAATAGATTTGAGCATATGGGTCTCATACTTATTTGAGACTCGTCATGAAGCATTGTTTCCTTATCACTTTAATTGTCATTCAATCCATTAGGTCACAGATACATTGTTCATTCATTTACAAGTAAAAACATGATGAGAGGCATACATAGATGTTGTCATAAAACATATACATAACCATCATAATAGGGACAAAAATATCAATGAAATCACAACCATATACACCACATATAATCCATCATAATACTCATAGAAATACTAGGAGAAATAACCTTTCACTAATGATGCGAAATCCAAACCCAGGATGGGACTTCCACGTTCCACCTGACCATAGAATGGATGAACCAAATCTCTCTTCATCCATTCACCCCTGTGCCATATTCCAAGCATGAATGTGGGATCTCATAGAACACATCAATCAACACCCATCCAAGGCTTCTAGAGGCCATCCACCTCAACCCATCAAACAACGATTCCACCTCGCGGTCGGACATCACAAAAGTATCATCAGATCATTCTATATCCCAACCTTCTAGGGCTCCAAAGCATTTGTTCCAAATCGGCTCCCAAGACTAGTAACCCAACCCAAGGCTACCACCGAGCTCTAGAGCATTTGTCCAACCAAGGATTCCAGGACTAGTAACTCAACCCATAGTATTTTCGGGCTTCTAGAGTGTTTGTCCAACTAGGGCTTCCAAGACTAGTAACTCAACCCACCAAGGGCTTCGAGAGCGTTTGTCCAACCAAGGCTTCGAGTACTAGTAACTCAACTCAAGTTGTTACAGGGCTTCCAACGCGTTTGTCCAACCAAGGCTTCCAGGACTAGTAACCTAACCCAAGTTGTTACAGGGCTTCCAGAGCATTTGTCCAACCAAGGCTTCTAGGAACTAATAACTCAACCCAAGCTAAGGAAACATGAGAACCAACCAAAATAAAATAAGGAAATAAACCCACAATCTCCATGGTTATCCAAGAAATGGCAAGGCTAGGTAAATCCACTGTCAATCCAGGCAATCCTCCATGCTAGTGATAGATCATAACCAAGAAATCACATTTATGCGCCATGCATGCCAAAACTAGTGAAGAAATCATACATGCAACTTAGTACCTGTAAGAAAATCTAATGTAGTTGTTGATCTCGATGCCCTCTTGTGCTTTCCTGCTCTTCCTTTGCCTTCTTTCTCCAAACCTCCAAGCATGCCACACTCTTCAAGTGTTCTCCAAGAAAACTCTAAGTATCCAAGAGTATGAGAGAGAGGGAGAATAATGAGAAATCTCCAATACTGAATTGACCAAGTCTGAGCCAAGGGCTTACCGACGGATCCTCAAAAGCCCTTTTATTAACGAGGCCTTTATTTTCTTCATTTCCATTATTTTCTTTCAATTTCCTCCTCACATGCAACCTATGACCTTTCATCTTCATTTTCTCATAATTTCCATTATTTTCATAAATAAAATGCTAATTAATGCCTCATGCCTTTCCAAAGCCTTAGCCATTGCCTTTGCCAATTTTCTTAGCCATAATAAACCGAATCAACACCCACTATGATGTTTCCCCACCATTCAGCTTGAAATACGTGTCCCATCATCCGTGGTATTTACATATTTTACATGAGTATTATAACCAGGGTTGTTACAAAGTCAATGAGCAAGATAACATTGTAAAATTTGATACCTTAAAAATTTTGCTAGGGGGTTCATACACCCATCCTCCCATTAGTGAGGTCACTATTAAAGAAGACAAGAAAGAGTCGATCCTCAATGCTAATGATAGTGGAAGATTTAAAGGGATCAAATATTCAAGGAAGGTTATCAATAGAGACCTAGCAACCTCCAAAGAAACGAACAAATATGACTCGATTCCCAAGCAAGTCCCTTCCAAAGAACCTCTCCCTGAAGATCCCCCTAAAAAGGATCCTCCAAAGAAAGCCAACTCCAAAAGGGATCCTCAAAAGAAAGAAATCATAAAAAAAGGATAAAGGTAAAGAGGTTGGACTTGACATTGACCTAGATACTGCTATAGGGAAAACCACTATACCAGCTCCATTAAAGGAGATTGTGAAACTTCCCCGACAACAATGACAATTCAAGAAACCCCTGGTCTTTGAAGAGGAAGGATTACGCGAAGACTTGTAAAACATTCACCTTCCCAACCTAAACCCAATACATGAGGCATTCATGCTTAATTTATCCATAAATGACCTTCTATTACATAATTGTATGTCAGACTTAGGGGTTTCCACAAATATCATGCCATTAAAGGTCATGAAGTAATTGGGTCTTGGAATCACTCTCGGTTATAAAAATGTGTGTGGTTTTAACTCCAAACCTGTAGAAGTAGAAGGACTCTTAAAAGATCTTAAGGTTTCCTTATTTATGAACCCTGATATATCATTACTTATGGATTTTGTGTTCATAGATATCCCTGATGTTTTGAGGATGTTGCTATCAATGAAGTGGGAAGCCACTGTTGGATGTCATCTCTAAATGGACCTGTCATACGCCACCATTCCGCAGTCTGATGGAACCCCCTTCATTCTTTATAGAGAGCCTACCTACCCTACTCATGTGGTCAAGCTAGTACCAATTCCATATTACAAAACACATGAGATGGAAAAGCCTTCCCCTGTTCTCCCTTCACAAGAGGTTTGTATTCTCAAGTGACCAAGTCACAAAGCAAGGAGAAAGTGGAAGCCTAAGAGGGAATATAAGGTTGGGGATGTGGTCTTGGTAGATAAAAATACCATACATGTCAAGATTCATGGGAAAGTAGGGGAATATTACTACTACATTGCCAAACTTAACGACGATCTTTGACTACAACTGGTCAAGTTAAGTCGTATCACCCCTTTCATTAACACTTGACATTGCACCATATGCATGCTAGAGTTGGGTGCATTGCATGCTCATTATCTCATTAGAACTAACGTGATATGATATTTCTTATGATAAATTAATTGCATTTAGAATAAATTTGCATTTTACTTGTTTATTTTTACAACCTAATACTAAGCATTGGTGATCATAAGACACCACGAAAACATGTTGCCCCATGTGCTTGGCCTTTGATATGTGCAAGGATCAGGTCTACGGTACCAAGAGATTGTTGGTGTTCTCATGACCTCCCGTTCTAGTATCTTCATGCACTTTCTTGAGAGATCATGTCCCAGATGGAGCCAGATGTTACCCACCACCTGTGGGTAGTGCATATAAGAGATTTTTTATTTTTTCCTAGATGGTCCTGTTGAAGCCCCAAAAATCGTCTCTACAACAAGGGGGATACCCGCCCGGTCCGGACCTTGGTTGGCAGCTCCTTTTCCGTTTGGTATAGCGGGTCTTACTGGGGATATGGGACCAGTATCCCAATTTACATGTGTGTGTGAGAAAGATTGATATTTCTGCTTATAACAGTTTCTAAATGGAATACTTCTATTCTAATTCTAATCTAATAATAAGGAAATTATATTCTAATGAACAGAAATATCTAAATCTACACTAACCCGGGTTGAGATCTTTCCTTTATGCGATCTAAAATGATTTCAAACAACAACTGGTAATAAAGATCATTCAGCTGCTATGAGAAAAGAATTCAATAAAGATGAACTACTTCGTATAAGAAGTTAGACGAAACATTTGTGAAAAACATATCGCATAATAAGCTATTCATACACTAAGCATAAATAAATAGCTATCACCATACAAAAGTGCCAAATGATAACTCAGGCATTCATACATTAATATATAAATAACTGAACGTGAAAATCACTTTAACATAAGGCAGAAATAGTTAAGAGATAGAAATACCATTTATAACTAGTCCTACTCATGAGCGGTGATAACGATTTATCTCTTCTTGATCAAATATCCACTAAGAGTACAAAATTGCAACATCAGTAGCAAATATCAATTGCAAACATCAATAAATCCTGTTCCATTCATTTATCAAAACCTCCTCAGAGGGTACAGAAGTGCATGTTACGGGAATAAGTTTTTGATAAATTTCAGGACTCTTCTCTAAATGCATGAGAAGGGTTTAAATACTACTAACTAAATCTAAAAATAAATTATTACAAAAATATAGGATGCGGTTTAAATGACCGTCCTCTTTTCAGGAAAATAAAACAAAATTAAACTAAAATTGAATCTAAAATTAAACTACTTCTGTATTTGGTCCTTGAAATCACACGCATGCAGCATCTGTCTGAGAAGAGTCGGCTGGCCGACTTCCGATTTTAGCTGAGCTGAGAAAACAGAATCGACGAGAGTTGGTGCCATCTTTTCGGCCGAATTGATGATGCACTTAATAGTCATCCACTGGCTATGTGGCTTTACTAAGTAGGCCTAGTAATAATCCCAGTTCAACTTGGTTAACCCTTGGATTGCTTGTGTCTTTTCTTGGGCCTTCTGTTTCCATCTTCTTGTCTCATTGCTTTCTTGCAATTTTCAGAGCTTGCAGGTGACTGGGCAATTAATAGCTTGCCTTTTCGATTTTTTTTTATTTTTTTTTTAGCGATCTCTGTTTCTTGATCTGGATTTCCTTGATGCGTTTTTCGTCTTTTGCACTTTTTCCTTCCAGCAGATATAAAGTTCATCATTTGTGAAAATAATATTTCCGTAAGCTCTCAACCTTGAGTTTTAAACTGTTCATTTTTGATATCTGCGCTGTCTAGTACCCACTTCACCATGTCTGTGTATGGGAGAATTTTGGGCCTTGCTGCTATCCGGTGCAAGAATGAGCAAGCTAGCTCTGTAAGGGATGATTCAGGAGAACCATTTGAGCCCGCGATAGCAACTACTTCCATTACTCTGGGATTCTCCTCTTCGAGCAGATTATACATGCCTTCTCACGTAGCAATTCCCGTGTCTCTGTTACATGCCGTGTCTGTATACAGGGGTGCCATTTCCTTTTCTTTTGAGCTCGGGGCTTTGCTTTTCTTTCCCATTTTACCCTGCGTATTGCTTTGTATTGGCTTCTGTTATCCGTTCCTGCAATTCACAAGTGAAACAAAAATGAATGTTAAGGAAGAGTGATAGGAAATTTTTAAATGCCGTAGACACATCAAGTATACCACCTTACGTGAGGTGATTTTTTCGATAAGCACGAACCCATATTCCATTAATAACTGACAACCAATTCATTTATTAGCATTAAAGCGCATAACCAGGTGTCAGCTTAAGGAAAATACTTTTCTTGAATAATGTGCCCGAAATATCTGCGATGGAGCGATTTTGTGATTTGCTTCGCAATATCGCAGATCGCAACATCGCGAAATGATAACATCGCAAAATCGTAACATCACAAAGTTCACTGCTCGTTACATCGCATTATCGTTGTATCGCGAGATCGCAACATCGCACTATCGCTGTATCGCGAGATCGCAATATCTCATTATCGCTGTATCACGAGATCGCAATATCGCAGATCGCAGGAATATTATGTATGACAATCTTTGTTAACCTGTTTTTCTGCGAAATGCGATCTTGCAATCGGCGCCATCGCATATCAGCAAATTAACGTGTTTCATTGTAAGTTTTGTTGTATGCGATGCGATATTTCATTATCGCACATCGCATTCTCACAATGTTTAAAATTCAGCTCATAAGGTGGTATCCCATTTTCTTTTTCCGATGCGATTTTTTCTAAGGAAAGGTTTTATGTCTTACCTTATCATAAAACTTAGATTTTTGGATTAGAAGGGGGAACTTCCTAAGTTTATGATGGTAATTTTATTCAAAAAAGAAAATTTAAACACTAATTTGATTTTTTAAAATTTTTAACTAAGGGTCCCCACTTATTTAGTATTAGGAATAACACTAAATAAGAAGGGGGGTTATTGCTAGCCACAACAGGTCCTTAGCCGGTAGCCAACAACCCCTTGCAACCACCAAATATCTCAATGTGCCATTGTCTCCACCAATTGAGCCAGCCATGTGTTCACTCAACCACTTGTCATGATTGTATGTTTGAAGGTGGACCTCCCAACCCTAAACATATAGATTTTCATTGGTATAGTTGAGTAATTTTCCTTACTTGTCATGGGCACTTTTGGGCATGAATTGGTGGGGGGATTCGACGGAAAGAGTGGGTTAGGTTTGTATTCTTGTCTTCACTGCCCAATTTTGTGGTTACCCTTGTATCCTAGTCCCATGGTATCTCATTTATTGGCCCTTAGCTTTAGGTTTGGCACTACATGGGAAGTCTTGATTTTGGTTGCACGGTTTCGCTTCCTGATACCACCTACATCTCTCCCCTTCCACTCATTTTAGACCTGTTCATCTATTTTCCCATCCAGGTCCACATAGGGTTAGCTTCCCCTTCCCCTTGTCCACATCTTCGGTCATGTCTGGAGCAATGCCCCGAAGGTTGATGCAAATAAAAAGAAAATAAAATGCATAATTTGGCCACTTTCAGCAGGAAATGTATCACAAGATGCAAAATATGGTTGGGACATACAAATTTAACACTTGGGCAAAATCCAAACATGAGCTCTCCGCCTTATCCATGGTCGTCACGATGGTTCCTATGGGCCCTAAATGAGCCCCCTCCATCATTAAGGAACCCATGATTGTCCCAACCCCTGGTGGGCGATGAACTTCCCCACCTTAAGGGGGTATCTACTGCCACATATTACACATCATGCTCTTATCACTGGAGCCCCGAGCAATTGTGATGAAAAATCAATCAAAGGCAAAATCCATATGAAGAAGGGTGGAAAAACAAAGGTCAGGATAACTTATGTACCATGATTTGCTCCCTCCTACACTCATATACCCAAGTGTAGAATTCCATTATTATAGCTACCCTTGTACCATGACATGTGGTATGGATGATTCCCCTTATCGCAACTCCACTGCATTACTATATCATTTACCACATACCATTTGAGGGATGTACCATGGACATGTCACACTCATTTAAAGGTTGAAACCAACTAATAAGGTCCTTGAGTAACCCCCTTATTGAGGTTGGAGAGATTAGTACATGCCAAAGCCCACTATGGAAGGGCATGCCACCGTGAAGTGCCACATTGATTCCATGACTTGTAAGCTCTTTTACATGATTATTCTAATGATTTTCTATGTTGGAGGACAAAGGGGACGCATTGGATCTTATGCAAGATTGCAGGTGAGTCTCCGTTTTGGGTTTGGTCTCCCTATACAGGTTCCTAACCCTCTAGAGGGCCACATTGGCACTTGTAGGGTGAGAATTGAGATCCATGGGCCTCCACCATAACACATATTACTTCATGGATCCCCGACAACATTCATTGGTTGCTAGTGTTTCACCTTTTGGATGAGGATGATGCACCTAGTTCACCATGCCCAACCAAATCCACACTTGCACCATACACTTGGCAGATGTTCCAGGGTCCAGAGGATGTCTCTTGCTACAGAGGGAGGGCTTATGTCATCATAAGCCCTTGCAGATGATTTACATGCATTTTCGATCTATCTGGAGACCCATGAGGATGTCCTTGTGCCCCCATACCCACTTGGGAGCACCATAGGTTCTTGCTTGAAAAGCAAGGGGCCAACCCTTTGTCCACTATGTTTGGAGTCAATTTATACATCATGGGAGCCCTTGGACTTCATTGGGCCTTCTCAAAGCCCCAACTACTCACTTTGTTGATCATTTGACCCTCTTGGGAAGCTTATTCTTGTGTTATTAAGATAGTTGGTGGGCTTGTCACCAAAAGTATTGTTATCATGCACGTTATTTTATTATAGGGGCATTATTAATTCAAATTAGGCTATTTGAATCCCTTAGAGGATTGTATAAATAGAAGAGAGGCATTCTCTCCCATTCATAATCACTTGGATTGGGTTATTATATCAAGTGAGATTTTCGCTATATGTTTTCGAGGATGAGTTTGGATGATATGGATGAATTTTGATGTTTGGATATCTCTCTCTTATTTTGGAGCTTCTCTATTGACATAATTTGACAATTGGATATACTCTTTTATACATGTAAGTGTTATTTTCATGCTTATTATTGTTATTTACTTTTTTCACATGAATGTTGCTGGGATTTTTATTATACAAGTCTGAAATTTACTGCTTTTCTATACGAATTGTGGAAATTGTGATCTTTTATAGCATTGCATCATGTCATGGGCCATGTATGAATGGGCGAATGTTCCTAGAGATATTTTATGTTAAATAAATCTCGAGAAGTCATCATTTATTGCAAATTGAAATATAAATACCTTGAAGCAGTTGCTCTCGTGCCTAATGCCATCTGAAGTTGTTTGAAGGCCTCCTTGATTGGGTGAACTCTTTCCAAACCACAAATTTTCTTTAGCTTCATCTCTCCTGAAGGAAAAGGCACTAATCCTCATATTTGATCAATTTTAAAGCTTATTTCTATCACCTCCCCTTCTTTTTCTAGGCCTAGCCTCCATAGGTCACCTAGGGCATCACCTTTCTCACAATTTAGCCATTGAAAGGATTCAATCTCTTGCCCACAACTGCACTGGTGTGTCCTCTAGAAGCCCTCTAAATTTCACAAAATTTCAATAGTGGGATCTTGAGATATCTCAAGCCCTAGCTCGAAGATTGATTCTTGCCCTTGGTTTCCCATTGGCTAGTAGCCTCATTAGGATCATAACATTAAATTATCAAAAGAATATTATTTCTTTGATACTCTTCCCTTCCCTAATTAGGTCAAGAAGATTCTCGATTGATTCAAGTAAGCCATACAATTAAGTCTATCTTGTGAATAGGCCTTGGGAGTCACCTTTCATCATTGACATATCCATTATCGTGATTTCTCTCATACCAGGTATCCTCCCATCGGTGAAAATCGAGCAGGGAGCCTTAACTAAGGTGGTAATGGGTTATCGTTCCCTTGTTCCCCTTGACCTAGTAGTTGCTCCATAGGATCCTCTCCTCAGATTCGTGCTAGTTTGAGCATTAATAGGACTAAAGGTTGGTTATGGATTGTGGATAAATTCAAGAATTGGCTTGCACACTAGACCCATTGATGACTCTCATTGGGTGACAGCCATATCCTCATTCAATCTATTTTGCAACATATTTTTGTCTAATGGATGCATTAGTTTGTACTACCTTTTAGTATTATCAATAGTATCAAATCTATCATGGCCAAATTCTTATGGGCGAGTGCTAATGGCAAAAAAAATTCCATCAGGTGCGGTTGGATGCAATATCATGTGATAAAGAACATGGGAGGTGGGGGCTTAAGGATATCAAAAATTTTGATTGGGATTTGGTTATTAAGAGCCTTTGGCAGGCTTTAACAAGGAAGGTCATATGGCAGGACATCATAGAAGGTAAATATATAAAGAGTATGTCGATTCCCAATGGTTTTGATCCAAAATGGATCCTAAAAACCCTCTAAGTCTTCAAAAATAAAAAACTATCGCAAAGGATGAACTTTTAAAAATGGCAGATTACACTATCAAGCCTGAAAAACATGAATAAACAGTGAAAAACAGAGCTATTAGAGGCTTGAACAACGATGCACAGGAGCCGTCGGATCTGGCCGATCAACAGTCCAAATCCGATCGGCATATCGCAAGCGGAGGCTATCGGAGGCTACCATATGAAAGTTACAACAGCGATCAGCGTGAGTCAACGAGGACCGTCGATCAAGCGCGCAACGACGACCCAGGTTAACTCACAATATCGCATATGCAAAATACAAGGGAGTGCTTACCAAAGGCCCGGGGACTATGCGATATGCGATTGCGATATCGCAATATCGCATCAGAGCGATACAAAGGAGCAAGGTCGATACATATGCGACTTGCAATGAAGTCGGACCCGACGGGTCTTATGGGTACGAATATATATAGTTTGAGTTTCGTAAAAAGGAGTTTTCCTATGTAAATTCGCATTTTTGTTAAATAAATGAAACCAAAGGAAATGTGAATGACGCGATAAAAAGGACCCAAAAGGGTTTATATAGGCAGCAATATTATTTTGAGTTTCGTAACGAGCGGAATTTCGGGCGGGCCTTAGGCGGTAAGTGGTATTGGCTGGGCTCCACCCGAGGCCATACACTGGCCGACACATGGCTAGGTGCCAGAGAGAGAAAACCACCCTTTTGGGCGGGTAATCTCCGTGTGCGTAAGCCACCCGAAATCAATAATAATCGTTGGATCAATGATTACTCGCGATAGCGCCGGAAGACGAATCCGGAAGGATTATAGGGCGGAATTGAGAATATTTCAGGTCTGATAGAAGGCATTTGGGCGGATTTTGACAATGTTTCTGTGTATTTCTCTATGTAAACAAAGAACGACTGTTTTGGGATTTCTTATGCACCGATGGTCCCTTCTGTTACAAAACAGGTGGTCACCATCCCTGAAGATGTTACATCGTGATTGGTTAACGCTCAGACAAGGTTTGAACGGATAGAAGTCGGAAGCCAGATCCCAAAAGGGAAAATGAACAGACGAGCGCCGATTGGTTTAAAAGCTATAGAATGACAGAGACAGGGGCAAGCAGCGTTGAGACAGAGAGTGAGAGGGAGAGTCCGTGTACTTAGAGAGACTTGCGGGATTCAAGTAAACTCCTGTTGTTTTGTATCTGTTGTGTTGAGACTCAAATTGAACTCACTTTTGTAAAACTCTGCTCTTGAAGACATAATAGAGAGGTCATCACTGAAGGTTGGACCAGGAGACGTAGCCCAGGAGTTTTGGGTGAACTCCTTGATTATCTTTTTGTGTTATGCATGTGTGTCTGTTATGTATCTTTAACTGCTTCATTGTCTATATTATTCACAATCTTTTCCATCTGTTGCGCTAAGTAATATAGGCAAATCCTGCACATGAGTCTGTAATACCTTAATATTAGTCTAAGATCTCATTTTCAAATCAAGTGGCATCAGAGCTTTAGGTTGCTAAGGTTAGACAAGCTTGTGCTGGATTGTTGAATGCTAACTAGGTCAAAGCTCAAACTAGGAGAAGGAGAACGTGTTGAGGCTAATCCAGAAATTGGAAGAGTCTATCTTAGGAGGAGAATGGTAGAACAAACCCCATTGGAATCAGAATCTCAGTTCATGGACAGTTTCATGACCATGAGAGCCATGGTGGAAGAGATGTATCGAGAATTCAAGAAGGGTCGAGGTGAAAGCACTTCGACACCCAAACAAGACAAGGGAGCAGAGGAACCTTCTCTAAATGCCCCAAAGGGCAAAGGGAAATGGGAAAAGCTTCCTCCATCATCTCCTCCACCATCACCTCCATCATCCTCATCTCCTAGCCCTAAAAAGAAAAAGAAGAAAACATCTTTGATTAAATTAGATGTAAAGTTTGATTTGCCAATCTATGATGGAGAATTAAATGCAGAAAAGCTAGATAATTGGATTAGACAGATTGATGTATTTTTTAGGGTGCAAAACATTGATTCAGAAAGGAGAAAGATTCAGCTAGCTAGCCTTCGCCTTGGAGGAATTGCACTAGTGTGGTGGAAAGGCAAGACCCAAGCTGATCTAAAGAGACATGGTAAAATTCTTTCTACCTGGAATGAATTTGTTTCTGACATTAAAAAACAATTCTATCCACTAGCTTATATGTAGCAAGCAATGATGAGTTGGAAAACTCTTCGCCAATTAAAGGGGCAAAGTGTACAAAGCTATACCTAGGAATTTAGAAAGGGAGCTTTAACTCTAGGCATTTCTCTGCTCACCTGAAACTTTGTTGAAGTATATAGGTGGCATGCATAGCTATTTGAAGCACACCATTCTCATGTTTAACCCCACTAGCCTAGATGATGTATCAATTCAGGCTACACATCTAGAGGCTAGAGGCAAGAATGTGAACACAGAGATTGGAGGATCATCAAAACCCTCTGCAAGCAAGAACAAGGAAAAGAAGAAGCTGAAATGAAAGAGAGGAAGACAAACACTGTACAGAAAGACAAACATTCATGCACTCACGGCAAGAAGGATGGACACGATGATGAACATTGCTGATCTTTACATCTGGAGTTGAAACCTAAGAAGTTTGGTGGTAAGAAGAAGAAGATTGTTGCTGCTATTTAGAAAGACTTGGGGTCAGACTCAGGTGATGAAACAACAGTCACAGCCACAGGTATAAAAGGTAAAAATTCTGAAGCATCTACAAGTAATTCTGCACAATCTATTGATAATGAAGATAATGAGAGGAAAAGACATGAGCTTTTTCATATTAGAGTTATTTCCAAGCACCAAAAGATTGATACTTTATTTGATAGTGGATCACAAGTAAACTTGATTTCTGAAACAATTGTAAAGAAGTTGGGCTTACTAACAACACCTCACAAGAAGCCATATCCATTAGGTTGGGTATGTGATAAAGCAAAACTACAAGTGACAAGATAATGTAAATTTAGGTTTGCTATTGGGTCAACTTTTGTAGATGAGGTTGAGTTAGATATAGGTCCCTTGGATATATTGGTATTTTTTTAGGAAGTCCTTACTTGTATGATAGAAAAGTCATTTTCTATAAAGCTGAAAATAAGTATCAACTCACTAAAGATGGAATAGAATATATTGTAAGAGCTCATAAGCTCAAAAATAACTACTCTCTCATAAACTCAGGGCAGATGAAAAGAATTGTGAATTCATGCAAGCAATTTTTACTAATGGTTGTAAAGGAAAAGAACCCTAATAAGACCAATGTATTTGAAGGCTGTGATGCTAAACAGAAAGCTGATTTAGATAAAGTTGTTTCAGAATATGATATCCTATTTCAAGAACCTAAAGGTCTACCACCCAAAAGGGAAATAGTACATGATATTCATTTTCAGCAAGATGCTCCATTGCCTAACATCAGAATGTACAGGTTATCCACTTTAGAGAATGCAGAGATCAAGAAGCAGGTATAGGAGCTGCTTGATAAAGGGTTCATAAGACCAAGCACATCACCATGTGGATCTCCAATTTTGTTGGTGAGAAAGAAAGATGGTTCGTGGAGGATGTGCATTGATTACAGAGCATTGAATAAAATAACGATCAAGAATTGCTATCCTCTTCCTCGCATTCATGATCTATTAGATCAGCTGAAAGAAGTAGTTTACTTTTCCAAGTTGGACTTGCGTAGTGGCTATCATCAGGTCAGAGTTGTAGAACAAGATGCATGGAAGACTGCTTTCAAAACAAAGCAAGGGTTGTATGAATGGCTGGTTATGCCTTTTGGCTTAACTAATGCTCCTGCCACTTTCATGAGAGTTATGAATGATATACTCCGACCTTTTATTAATGATTTTGTAATTGTATATTTAGATGACATTCTTGTTTTCAGTAAAACATGGGAAGAACATTTGAAGCATGTAAAGCAGACTTTAGATGTTTTGAAAAGAGAAAATCTCTATGTGAAGTTATCAAAATGTGAATTTGGCAAAACATCTTTAAATTATTTGGGTCATATTGTAGGGGGTGGTGAATTGAAGACAGATCCCTCTAAGGTTGAAGTCATTGTGAACCGGCCTAAACCCAAATTTGCTACAGAAGTTAGGAGTTTCCTAGGAGCGACACAATATTGGAGAAAGTTTATTGCTAACTTTTCCTTGTTTGCAACTCCCTTACATGCTTTAACAGGATTAAACAAGGTGTTTCAGTGGGGAGGCAAACAACAAAAAGCCTTCGACACCTTAAAAGAAAAAAATCAGTACAACACCAGTACTAGCACTGCCAGATCTTCAACGACCATTTGAGATTAAAACAGATGCCAGTGACTATGCCATGGGAGCAATGTTGATGCAACACAGTAAACCCATATGTTATCATTCTGAGACATTTACTTCTGCAGTAGTTAATAATCCCACATATGATAAAGAATTGTATGCATTAGTACAGAGTGTGAAAAAGTGGAAACATTACCTAATGGGCAAAGAAACAATCATACATATAGATCATCAACCACTTCAATATTTACACTCACAAACTAAATTGCAGCAATCAAGACAGTATAGGTGGATGGGTTTTCTACATCAATTTCATCTTGTCATTAGATATAAGAAGGGCATACACAATAAGGTTGCAGATATGCTATTAAGACCAATCATAAATGCATCTACTATACTTAAGCATAACTCAGTATTGCATGAAAGTTACATTGAACAATATGCCCAAGATGTAGATTTTAAAGATGTATATGCAACTTTAAGCCATGGCAAACAAGTAGAAGAATTGGATTATCATGTTAAGGACCAACTCTTATATCATTTGGGAAAGTTATGCATTCCTCAAACTGAAAGAGTTAACATAATCTTAGAAGCACATACTTCTCTAATATCAGGTCATTTTGGTGTAAGTAAAACAGTGGCACAGCTGCAAAGGTTCTGTTATTGGCCAAGAATGCATGAAACAATTTCTAGATATATTAAAGGGTGTACTATGTGTGTTAAAAGCAATCCCAGTAATAGAAAATTAGGCTTGTACACTCCACTTCCAGTTCTTTCTCGTCCTTGGGAAAGTGTTTCCATGGACTTTGTTGGGGGATTGCCAAAATCTAGAAAAGGTCATGATTATTTATATGTTATTGTGGATAGGTTCAGCAAAATGTGTATTTTAATACCTTGTAACAAGCAGATTACAACTGAACAAACAACGAAGTTGTTCTTTCAACATGTATGGGTTCATTTTGGGTTACCCACTTCTATTGTATTTGATCGAGATTCTAGATTTGTTGGGAAGTTTTGGTCAAGTCTATGGGAGTTGATGGACACCAGACTGAAGAAGAGCACATCATTTCATCCACAAACAGGTGGTCAACAAGACAATGATTCAATTGCTCAAGGGCTATTGCAGCAAGCATCCCAAGCTTTGGGATGAACATTTGTGTTATGTGCAACATGCTTACAACTGTGCCAAGCACTCTTCTACACATAGATCTTCTTTTGAGACTTGTTTTGGTTTTACACCAAAGTCTCCCTTGGATTTGGTCTTTGGTAAAGACATAGCAGTTAATGGACACAGTGATGTGGACAAAGCAACCAAGTTCATTGAACAGATCCAAGAGCTTCACCAGGCAGTGCAAGAACAGCTGGAAAGAAACCAGGCCAAGTACAAGGCAAGGGATGACAAGCATCGGATTGAGCATAGCTTCCAAGTTCGTGATCAAGTCTGGCTATACATCAGTAAAGACAAAATGTAAGGTGAAGGTAAGAAGCTGAAGCCAATAAGGTATGGGCCTTTCAAGATACTTGAAAAAATTGGTGAAAATGCTTTTCGCCTTGATTTGCCAACCTATATGCATATCTATTTAGTAATTAATGCAGAGAACTTAAGACTATATGAACCTTCATTGATTGAAGATCCCGAAGAGAAAAGTCAGTTGCCTTCTATTGATGATCTGTTGCCTGAATGTCTCAATGAGTTGCAGGAAGACACAGTTCTGGACAAGAAGGTGAGAACTACGTGCAGAGGGGATGTTGCGTACCTGAGAATCAGACTCAAAGGTTCAAAACTAAGCAGTGCAAGATGGATAGAGACTGGACAAGTGAGGAAGTTGTATCCTCACTTGATCGATGCTTAAAAATAACTTTTGGTGGTCCAAAAGCTTTTTCAGTGGGAAGGCGTGATCCAAAATGGATCCTAAAAACCCTCTAAGTCTTCAAAAATAAAAAACTATCGCAAAGGATGAACTTTTAAAAATGGCGGATTACACTATCGGGCCTGAAAAACATGAAGAAACAATGAAAAATAGAGCTATCGAAGGCTTGAACAATGATGCACAGGAGTCGTCGGATCTAGTCGATCAACGATCCAGATCCGATCGGCATATTGCAATCAGAGATGGCAAGCAGAGGCTACCATATGAAAGTTGCGACAACGATGAACGCGAGTCAACGAGGACCGTTGATCAAGTGCACAGATCGACAGCCCAGGTTAACTCACAATATCGCATCAGCAAAATACAAGGGAGCGCTTACCAAAGGCCCGGGGACTATGCGATATGAGATTGCGATATCGCAGTATTGCATCGGAGCGATACAAAGGAGCGGGGCCGATACATATGCGACTTGCGATAAAGCCGAACCCGACGGGTCTTATGGGTATGAATATGTATATATATATATATATATATATATATATATATATATAGTTATGTAAAAAGGAGTTTTCTTATGTAAATTCGCATTTTCATTAAATAAACGAAAACCAAAGGAAATGTGAATGGAGCGATAAAATGAACCCAAAGGGTTTTTATAGGCAGCGATATATATTTTGAGTTTTGTAACGAGCGGGATTTCGGGTGGCCTTAGGCGGTAGGTGGTATTGGTCGTGCTCCACTCGAGCCCATACACTGGCTGACACGTGGCTAAGCACCGGAGAGAGAAACCCACCTTTTTCGGGCGGGTAATCTTCGTGCGCATAAGCCACCTGAAATCAATAACAACCGTTGGATCAACGATCACTCGCGATAGTGTCTGAAGACGGATTCGAAAGGATTATAGGGTAGAATTGATAATATTTCAGGTCTGATAGAAGGCGTTTGGGCAGATTTTGACAGTGTTTCTGTGTATTTCTATGTGTAAACAGAGAATGACTGTTTTGGGATTTCTTATGCGCTGATGGTCCCTTTTGTTACAAAACAGGTGGCCACCATCCTCGAAGACGTTACATCATGATTGGTTAACTCTTAGAGGGGGTAGTGTTTAATGCTTTTGATGATTTAATATATTGTGATAAGGAACTCTATGAGGACATACAATCCACATTAGCTTCATATATTACATGTACAGGTACTTTCATATTAATGGAAATATCAACGTTTTTTCTTTTTGAAAAAAATATAGACACTTGCACAATAAAGTTTTTTTTTCATTATTATTGGAATCTTACAAATTCTATAGAAGGATTTGCCTTGCTATCAATTTTTTTTTTTACACAAATGACAAGGAATTTCTATTAATTTCGCGCTCAGTCATAGAGAGATACACGAGAAAATTACATTTTTCTTAGAGGTACAAAAGTTTCAAGAAGTGTTGGAAGAAGTATCTCAAAATATTCTGACAATTTTTTTCTACAATCCTTTTTAGGACCAAAATTGAGACATCTGCTACTATAGACTCGATAATACTGATCACATATTGAAATGCATTTACATGGAGCTGTCATGGCTTATTGACGAGGGTCTATGGGCATTTTGTCCATGGGGTTGTCAGGGGCACTCTTGGCCATGCTTTTATCGTCTTCGTTATTCTGTTGAGCTTGAAAATCTGCAAATTGGCGGTGCACCTAGTCCATCTCGTCCTCCAATTGACTAATTTTGGCTTTCTGATTATGCATTTCCTTTATTAAGGATAATATTGGTTGATGGAGGTCATTGACTTCCTCAAGCCAATATAGCGGAGGGTGCAAGTAGAGGTGACAATGGCATTCCATTGAGAAGATATGCATGTAGTGTCGAGTAAATCTCAAGTCTCCAATAATAGTGTCGTGAACCTCCGAATTGGGATTTTCTAAGTAGTTGGTCTCATAAAAGCACAATTCGTGGCAGAAATGCAGGAGGGTGGACGAGAATTTACCGCTGAATCAAGTCCAATTCTAAGAAATAATATAATGACCAGACTACTTTGACTCTAAAATTGCTTGTTCTCAATAACAATTTCCTTTTGCACCCTCAAGGAGCTATAGCGCGAGTATACCACTTTAGAAACTGGTGTAGTTACAGACCGATTTTCTTGCCTAAGAAAGTTTGAGAAATCCTTCACGTTCTCAATCCACTGGAACCTAGGACTTGTGCAAATGGAGGGACCTGCATTTTTTAAAAGTGAGAGAACCCCAATCCTAGACTAGCGACGGGAGCACAACCCAGGAGGAAACCAACTTACTATGTGAAGGGACTTGAAACTAGACTTACCGATCCACTAGATGTAGCATTTGCCATAGGGGAGACCATATATATAATTGCACCTATGATTCTACAACTTTAGCCTGATCTTAGTGTCCATGAATGTTGATTAGAATTCCATAGGCTCCCACGCTTTCGAAGATGCTATCGACGCCATATCCTTCAGATTACACCATATTCTATCCTTCCAAACCAATATGAAACCTGGGAGGGGATAATGTCTGTAGCACCCTCCTACTAGATCTACCTAAGAAACCGACCAACCAAGGAAAACAACCGATGAGAGGCCGCTATGATATGATTCAACCTCCTAAGCCATGTTAAGGAAGTGGAACTGATGGAAACACACCATACAAACATTCAACATCAACATTAGGAACCAATCCAACCTTTCTGCCAACCAGCCCTTAGGTCCCACTGAGCTTTTGGACCACGTGACCTCTGGATGCTCTCATGCTATGGGCATGCCAACGTCCAGGGACCTCTAGACGCTCTCACAGGCTTGCAAGCCAGCGTCCCTGGGATTTGAGCCACTTTTTCAGGTCCAGAGCCCAAGTCACTTCCCAAAATTGAATCACATCTTCAAAACAATTCAATAATAAGGAAATGACAATAGAAATGCAATAACTTGAATGAGACCTTGACTGGAGCCTTACTAGCCATGATAGGCATTTTGTCAAACATATCATGAAAATGTAATCTACAGGTGTAAACAACATATATGAGCATAGGGGTCTCATACTTAGTTGAGAATCGCTAAGAAACATTGATGTCTCAACACATCAATTGCCATTTCATCCATTAC
Source organism: Pinus tabuliformis (assembly GCA_031772625.1). Classification (NCBI taxonomy): domain Eukaryota; kingdom Viridiplantae; phylum Streptophyta; class Pinopsida; order Pinales; family Pinaceae; genus Pinus; species Pinus tabuliformis. Next base: position 912,362,229 of record CM062805.1, on the reverse strand, counting down.
GTCATATATACATTGTTCATTCAATTACCAGTAAAAAACATGATGAGAGCCATACATAGCTACTGTCATAATATATATATATATATATATATATATATATATATATATATATACCAACAAAATAGCAACAAAAATACCAATGAAATCACAACCATATGATCCACATATAAATCAGTACAATACTCATAGAAATACAAGGAGAAATAACCTCATATTGACCATGCAAAATCCAAACCCACGATGGGACTTCCACGTTCTACCCAACCGTAGAATGGTTGAGCCAAATCTCTCTTCAGCCATTCACCCTCATGCCATATTCTAAGCATGAATGTGGGATCTCATAGAACACATCAATCCAAACCCATCCAGGGCTTCCAGAGGCCATCCACCTCAACCCATCAAACAATGGTTCCACCTCACGGCCGAACATCACCAAAACCATCATCAGATTGGTCTCTATCCCAGCCATCCAGGGCTCTCGAGCGTTTGTTCTAACCAAGGCTCCAGGACCAGTAACTCAATCCACAGTTACCGCCGGACTTCAGAGTGTTTGTCCAACCAAGGCTCCCGGACTAGTAACTAAACCCACCAAGCGCTCCAGAGCTTTTGTCCAACCAAGGCTACGTGACTAGTAACTCAACCCAAGCTGTTACAGGCTCCAGAGCGTTTGTCCAACCAAGGCTCTAGAAACTAGTAACTCAACCCAAGCTAAGGAAACACGAGAACCAACCAAAAAACAAACAAGGAAATAAACCCACAATTTCCATGGCTATTCAGGAAATGGCAAGGCTAGGCAATGCACTGCCAATCCAGGCAGTCCTCCATGCCAGTGATAGATCATGACCAATAATCCACATGCATGCCAAAACTAGTGAGGAAAACATACATGCAACTCGGTACCTGCAAGCAAATCCCGCTGTAGCGGTTGATCCTGATGTCCTCTTGTAATTTCTTGCTCTTCCTTTGCCTTCTTGCTCAAAAAATCCAAGTATGCAACACTCTCCAAGAGTGCTCTAAGAAAAACTCTAAGTATCTAATAGTATGAGAGAGAGAATAATGAGAGAGCTCCAACACTGCACTAACAAAAGGTTACCAACTGATCCTCATAAGCCTTTTTATCAATAAGGCCTCTATTTTCTTCATTTTCCTTCATTTTCATTTTCACTGAATTAGGTTTTTTTGGTGTTCTCGTCGGAACACGCGGGCATACTCCTCGCTTCTGAGGATGTAACCTGTGACCTTTCACCTCCCTTTTCTCCTAATTTTCATTATTTTCATAAATAAATGTGCCAAAAATGCCATTTTGCCTTTCCAAAACCTTAGCCATTGCCTTTGCGAATTTCCTTAGCCATTGAACAACCACAAGTGATCCCCATCACTATGCTTTTGCCAAACATTTAGCTTGGAATAAGTGTCCCATCAACCGTGGTTATTATTTTGCCTTTATTAACTTTTATTACATGGAATTTTCACTAGGGTTGTTACAATGTTGATGGCTGGATATAATTTGTGGTGCATGGATTGTGTTATTGCTCCACATGCCGACTGTCTTGAATCATGCTATCTCAAATGACAAGACATGCAAAGGACGCCACCTAGAGAACGTTAAGTGATTTCCCACACAAGCCTGTTTTGGGGGAATGGGAAGGGAACCATTCCTATATCCTTGCGATAATGATTGAACCATGCCTTATTCCAATCCATTTTCCTACGAATGGAGGGAGGACTAGGAACTTGAATTAATTTATTCACGGAATAACCATCCATTTGAGGGAACCATTAACCTCATATTGGCCTTCTTCCAGCTGACATGCAATGTTGGCTTGTCAATCAACCTCTTTATTTTGATTTCAAAGGATATGATAATATGATTTATGTGAAAAGGAGTTGAGAATACCATATATTATTTTGAGAAGGAGAGAGTGCAAATTGTTCTTAGGGAGGGACTTCGATTGGAGGTGCTAAATTATGATGAGAGAATCCCCTAGGATGACTATGGAGGAGATGTTTTGCTCTTTGACTAACTAGAGGCCTAGCAAGAGAACGTACATCTTGGCTAAATTATTTGTTCTTTGACTCAATCCCTATGCGAACTTTATTTTTGTTTCTCCATCAAGATTTCTAAGAATCTCTACCCTTCTTGCCACTCCTACCTTGCTATCAACTTTACACAACATAGTTATATAAATTAATCCTAAAACTTAAACTATATTTTAATGACATTTTTCTAATACATTATTTTTATTTTTTAAAAGTTTTTGTGACAATTGGAATCGACAACTTGGCAGTCTCTTGCTTGCTTAATATGAGGTTGATTCCGCCTACTACCATTATAACCACAAGGTGTATCATGCCTGGCCCTAATGTGGACACAGGTTAATCAAAAGATTGAACCAATGATCTCATACTATTTGCATAATACATTTATATGCTTTTGCTAAGTGAACTATCCCAATCCACATTTTTTTTTTTTTTCTCAGCAACACTAACTACTTATATATTAATATGTACAGGAAAAACTTACAATCAGGAGGACTGGCTGCCCAGGTCCAACAGTGGCTCTGTGGGCAGCTCTAACAGACTCAAAACAGAAAGACTAATGATCCCATATAGTACTGACAAAGCCCACGCAGGGGCATCCTTCAAATGACACATGACCCAGAAGTCCATATAAGCATCGTGCATTACCCAAAACAGAAAGACTATAATGGCCGTGGCCATGACCCAAAACAGAGAAAGAAACAAGTATCGACCTGAGACAAAGACTATAATGGCCGCGGCCATGTCCCAAAACGGAGAAAGAAACAAGTATCGACCTGAGAAATAACTGAATACATAAGACAAAAGACAAGAGGAGTATATCAGAAGCCAACCGCGATCCCAGAGTCAGCCGAGAAAGACGAGGGAGTGCCGCTGGGGGTTACTCCTCTGGTTCTTCTTCCACAATTGTAACCCAGCCTTGTCCTTCCGAGTATCCCTCCCACATCGCCATGGGATTATGCGCTGGGGCTGGCAGTTCAGGTTCGCGAGCTCGGGAAGGTGCTTGCTGAGGCGCCTGCAGTGAATTGCCCCCTGCACTTGAAGACTCCCCCATTGGCCGTTTCCCTTTGTCATCCTCTTGAATTTCCTCAGCAGGGAGCTGCTGCACTCCTTCTTCACTCTCCCCAGGGATCTTGGTGAATAGCACTGAGATGTGGGCATTAATGCCGGCATTGTCCCTGGAGCTACCCAGGGTGAAGATAACTGATCCGAACGCAGGGAGTCTAGGCGCACCATCACTGGATCCACCAGCCTCCATAAACTGACTAGCTTGAACAGGGGAAGCTCCCACTCTTGGATAACAATAACAGCAGCAACAATGGTGGTGAGTGTCCATTGCAGGTGAGCGGGAGGAATTTCCACGCCTTGAGCTCCTTCCTCTCCTGCTAGGCATCCTCTCTCGCACCATGCTATCTTCAGCTTCCTTAACTTTCTCCACAGCGGATGAGGGCCTGCTATCTCCGCGCTCCTCCCCAGAGAATTTTCCCCTCCAAATTGGCTCGCACCAGAGCACAATCGAACACAAGCAAGAACCGCGAATAACCAGCAAGGGGCAAGCCTCGCCCAAGCAATCAACAGCAATAACACAGCTTTGCTCAGAGATCTGGGCAAATTCCACATCGAACTGAGCTCCGCATGCCAACATTCGCTCCGTCTTAAACCCATCAACATTCCTCTGCAGCTCGATCGCATTGAATGCGCTCTGCGTCCCTTCCATCGCGTCCAGCGCCTTCATTAAGGCAATAACTCTGCAATTCCCGGCTTGGAGTGTTGGCGGCGAGAGGCATTAAAGCCCTCCAGCCTTCACGTGGCAGCCCGTGCTGGGCACGTGGCTCTCCTTGAGCTGGCAAGGTAGCACCCGCATCCGGGGCCAATCCACATTTTTAAAAAACATATCAATAAAAAATAAAATCTGATTTTGTATTATACCATATTTCTTTTGTTATATTGTTATCGATTCATTGAGATGATTTTGTTTTCATATGCAACTTTTAAAAATATTAATACTAGCCTATATTCTTCTTAATTGGAGATCAAATCTCTTTTCAATCTAAAAAAAGTTTACACCTCAAGAGATTCGATCCTTCTTGCCACTTGTAAATCTAAAATTAAGATGGATCTAAACTAATAGAATATATGTATTTGTATGTAATATTTATTTTTTCATTAAAATACCATTCACAAAACCATAGATTATCAAAACTTGGAACCCAAAAATATCAATAATAAATTAACTACATTACCTCGATTTTATTTTAATTATTAACTCTTTTTTTAATATTTTATTTTAATTATTAACCTTTTTTAATATTTTATTTTAATTATTAATTTTCTTATTTTGTGTGATTTTAATTTCTCAAAATATTTACACGCGAATACACCAATGCACTTCCTCTTAATGTATTTTTTATTTTTATTTTTATCATATATATATATTTTTTCAACCATCTTTCGCATTTTTTAAGTTGAGCAATTCGATGCGACATAATTCATGGATAATATGATAAAAACTCAGAAGGGAAGGTCGAAACCCTAAAATCAGTACGATGTAAAATTCATGGAATGATATGATAAAAAATTAGAAGGAAAGTGAAACCCTAAAACCAATCTAAAACCCTAAACCCTGGATCGTGTTGCTTGTAAAGCCCTCCTCCCCTTGAACATTTAGATTCACTGTAAGTTCTCTCTATTCACAGCTGCGAGGCGGTGTCCAGTAACGAAACTGTGCGTTGCGGGTTTACTGATCAGCCATGTCGACGACGCCGGAGAAGAAGAAGAAGCGAGAGAAGCATGAGAAGGTGGAGGAAGAAACAGTCACGGCGGTGGGGAAGTCGAGCCTGGGGGCAGAGCAAGCGGCGACAGAGTATCTGATAAAACCCCAGAGCATTACACCTGCACTCGATACCTCTGACTGGCCGATCCTTCTGAAGAACTACGACAAGCTCAATGTCAGAACGGGCCACTACACACCTCTTCCAACAGGTAGCTCCCCGCTCAAAAGGCCTCTCTATGACTATATTCGCTACGGGGTTATTAATCTTGACAAGCCTGCAAATCCCTCCTCCCATGAAGTGGTTGCATGGATACGAAGGATTCTCAGAGTGGAGAAAACTGGCCACAGTGGGACTCTGGACCCCAAGGTGACCGGTAGTCTCATTGTCTGTGTTGACAGGGCCACCAGGCTCGTTAAGGCGCAGCAGGGTGCCGGGAAAGAGTATGTTTGTGTGGCTCGCCTTCATTCGGCTGTGCCTGATGTATCTAAAGTTGGCAGAGCTCTGGAGACGCTTACTGGGGCTCTATTTCAGCGTCCGCCTCTCATTTCGGCCGTCAAGAGGCAGCTACGTATAAGGACCATTTATGAGAGTAAGCTCCTTGAGTATGATGTTGAAAAGCATTTAGTTGTCTTTTGGGTGTCATGCGAGGCTGGGACTTATATAAGGACTCTCTGTGTTCATTTGGGTCTGCTGCTTGGGGTGGGTGGTCATATGCAGGAGCTTAGAAGAGTGAGATCTGGGATTCTGGGGGAAAAGGATAATCTTGTCACAATGCATGATGTTCTGGATGCCCAGTGGATGTATGACAATTACAAGGATGAGTCTTATCTCAGGAGGATCATAATGCCTCTGGAGGTCCTTTTAACTAGTTATAAGAGGTTGGTTGTCAAGGATTCTTCAGTCAACGCAATCTGTTACGGTGCAAAGCTCATGGTTCCAGGGCTGCTGAGGTTTGAGAATGGAATTGAGGTGGGGGAAGAGGTGGTCTTGATGACTACAAAGGGAGAGGCCATTGCTCTCGGTGTAGCACAGATGACTACGGCGGTCATGGCAACTTGCGATCATGGGGTGGTTGCAAAGGTGAAGAGGGTGGTTATGGAGAGGGATACATATCCTCGGAAATGGGGATTGGGTCCAAAGGCATCGATGAAGAAGAAGATGATTGCAGAGGGGCTTTTGGATAAGCATGGGAAACCCAACGAGAAAACTCCTCAAGAGTGGTCGAGGAACATTTCATTGCCTGCTGGTGGAGATGCCACAGTTGCTGGCATGGCAGTGACGGCTGGATCTGCTAATGCTAAGGTAGATAAAATGCCTGAGTTAGTTAATATGCAGGAAGATAAACTTGTGGCAGAAGGCGGGGTATCAGGGACCCCAGAAGCTGGAAAGAAAGAGAAGAAGAAGAAGAAAAAACATAAGGAAGATGGAAATGCCGAGGAAGCAGATGACGCAAAACGAAAGAGAGAGTCCGTCAGTCCGGTTGGACCGGAGAAAAAGAAGATGAAGGTAGAGGAAGAGGAGGAAATTACAGAGAGCTCTGAAAAGAAGAAGAAGAAAAAGAAGAAGAAGGAGGACAATGATGAAGTCGAGGAAGTTTATAAGCTAGAGAAAAGTGAGAAGAAGAAAAAGAAGGATAAAAGTAAGGTAGAAGAGCAAAAAGAAGAGGAAGAGGAAGAAGTGGAGAAAAGCGAGAAGAAGAAAAAGAAGGATAAAAGTAAGGTAGAAGAGCAAAAGGAAGAGGAAGACGAAGAAGTGGAGAAGAGCGAGAAGAAGAAGAAGAAAAAGCACAAAGAGAAGGGAGAAGAGACTCCGGTGCAGGAGATACACGTCCATGAAGAGAAGGAAAAGAGTGAAAAAAAGAAGAAAAAGCACAAAGATAAAGAATAGAGAAAATTCTATTTGAGCAATGCTTGATTCCCCTGATGAAGAGAAGCCTTTGCAGCACGGAAACCGCAGAAGCAGCCAGATAATGCTTCCGGATTGATTTAGTATATTGTAAAATTTCTTAACAAAGGCCTCTCTTATGTAGGATGCTGTTTTTTTCAGGTACTAATTTAGTGTAGCAGCTTTGAAAGGATCACCTTTTGAACTGAATAGGCTTTACAATTGTATGGAAATCAGTGTTGGAATTCAATCTGATGTAGCTTCTGTGTTTGGAGCCACATCACTTCATATTTATCACCAATGCTTTTGTAAGGACGTTTTAGATTAATGATACACGCCTCAATTTTTTTTCCAATACAGTCAATGCTGTGTAAACTACAGTTTTTGACCTTTATTTGGTCTTTAGAAAATGTTGAAACAGTTTATGCCAGTTGGGCTGAAAAAGATTGTTGCATATGCCCCTGGGGTCGTTGATTTGTAAATGTTGCATCCAGACTATCTTAATTTGTAAATGTTTTCAGCAGGCCTTACTTCATGGATCACTTTAGTTCACGGAAGCTATAGACCTGTTAGTGAGGTCAAGGTGTGTGCCATGACGCAGAACAAGGCAGACGTGGTATTTTAGGTGGTGAGCTTCTTCACGGATCACTTGAGTCGGCTGAAACTATAGATCTGTTAACGAGGTGTATGCCATGAAGCATTAAAAGGAAGACGTAATAGCATAAAAAGGAAGACATACTAGTTTATATCAATGGAGTGTATTCAAATCTTCCGTGTGATTTGTTGTGCACTCCTAATTTCCAAATGCCTTGTTTAAGTTTTGTAATAACTTGCAATATGTGAATTTTTAAACTTGTAGCCTTATATGGTACAGTATTTTTACACTTCTAAATACCAGCTGTAAATTATCTGTAATAATATTGTTAGAAATGGTGCATTTAATTAATGCTAACAACATTAGGTAAAAGTTCTTGGCTTTTTGTAAGATGCCATCATTTTGCCATTAAAGTGACAGTTTGTCATTTGGAAAATATTTGTAGTAAAGGTTAACGTGTGCTTTAATACAACTAAAGATTTCAAGACAAACTCTTTGTAAGATTTTTACTAGTCAAAAAGTTATGTTTCCAAGTGCATTTACATAATTCCACATATTTGAGCATTGAGCTTAGAATATTAAATAAGTGATTTTTTATTATTACAGGATTTTATATTATGAATTACCTTATATTCTCCAATTCAACATTAAAACATAAAAATGAAAACCTGATTATTTGCTCCAGTCTGCTTCCCAATGAGCCTTGTATTTTGCCTAAGATTATTCAATTTACAGTTCCATTCTCTGATATATTTTTTCGAATACTGCACATCTTTCCCTCTTGTGTGAAGAGGCCTTTCTCCCACTGATATCTTTCCTCCCAGTAGCTGGATGGGATCTCAGATGTGTTTTCAATGCTATTTTCTTCTCGTGTGGCCTTGCAATTTATATTTATTTTTATCCAATGAATTGCCGAAATTTTCGTGTTTGTGGTTGCAGTGTGAATACTTCAGTGGTGCGACAGACTTCACCACACTCAAAGGTACAAATGCTCACATAGGTAACATGGATTCTGTTTTTGTTTTTGATTGTGGCCAAGTGGGTTTAAACTTTAAACCTCTGTGGTGCTTTAATACAACTAAAGATTTTAAGACTAACTCTTTGTAAGATTTTTGCTAGTCAAAAAGTTCCTGGAGTAATTTTCCCTTTTATACGGATTTCTGATGCATATTATGCGAGTATGTTTCCAAGTGCATTTAGATAATGCCATATATTTGAGCATTGAGCTTAGAATATTAAATAAGTGATTTTTTCATTATTACAGGATTTTATATAATTTAGCCCCAAAGTGTCATGTATATTATGAATTACTTTATATTCTCCAATTCAATATTAAAACATAAAAAATGAAAACCTGATTATTTGCTCCAGTCTGCTTCTGAATGAGCCTTGTATTTTGCCTAAGATTATTCAATTTACAGTTCCATTTTCTGATTTTTTCTTTTTGAATTCTGCACATCTTTCCCTCTTGTGCGAAGAGGCCTTTCTCCCAATGATATCTTTCCTCCCTGTAGCTGGATGGGACCTCAGATGTGTTTTCAATGCCATTTTCTCCTCGTGTGGCCTTAAAATTTCTATTTATTTTTATCCAATGAATTGCAGAACTTTTCGTGTCTGTTGTTTCAGTGTGAATACTTCAGTGGTGCTCACATAGGTAACATCGATTCTGTTTTGGTTTTTGATTGTGTGGCCAAGGGGGTTTAAACCTCTGTGGTCCTTTCTGTTTGAACAGCTAATATGGGTTTGTTGTATGTGGCTCCTAGGTCTGGGCTACCGTGGAAGCACGCTAAGGAATGAGCGTTGGAGTCAGATAGAGGTTACCCCAAGCCACTAGATGTGATTCGTTTCAACTACTCTGATAAGGATAATGATGAAAAATCCTCATCCACTTGACAAGGATGATTACTATGATGTACCAGATGGAGTCTGAATATACAGAACAGGTAAACTTTGTCTTGTTCTGTATACAGTTAAAAGTTTATAAGCTTTTGCAACATTTTATATATTCTATTTTAGGTATTTGATTCAACTGGAGAAAGTGATATAAGTTTTGACCTTTCCATCTAGGAATGGTAATATCCAAGCAGTGTATGGGTATGGACTAGTGGACATCCATTGATAGCCTTTAACTAGTCTGGCAAAAGGGCAAAGAGCAAAAGCCACAAAAATCTTAAATGCATTTAGTACATTTGGTTTTACTCCCAATGAATGATGTTTATGATAGTACCCACAGACTTCACCATACCCGAAGGTACAAATGTTCACATAGGTAACGTCTATTTTTTGGTTTTTGAATGTGGCAAAGGGGGGTTTAAACCTCTCTAGGCCTCTGTTTGAACAGCTAATATGGGTTTGTTGTATGCCGCTCCTAGGTCTGGGCTACCGTGGAAGCACACTATGAATGAGCGTTGGTGTCAGATAGAGGTTACCCCAAGCCAGTACATGTGATTCTTTTCAACTACTCTGATAAGGAAAATGATGAAAAATCCTCATCCACTTGACAAGGATGATTACTATGATGTATCAGATGGAGTCTGAATATACAGAACAGGTAAACTTTGTCTTCTTCTGTAGACATTTAAAAGTTTATAAGCTTTTGCAACATTTATATATTCTATTTTAGGTATTTGACTCAACTGGAGCAAGTGATATAAGTTTTGACCTTCTATGACTGAGTTTGTTTAGTCTTTCCATCTAGGAATGGTAATATACAAGCAGTGTAAGGGTGTGGACTAGTGGATATCCATTGATAGCCTTTAACTAGTCTGGCAAAAGGACAAAGAGCAAAAGCCATAAAAACCTTGAATGCATTTAGTACATTTGGTTTTACTCCCAATGAATGATGTTTATGATAGTACCCTAGGACTTCACCATACCTGATGGTACAAATGCTCACATAGGTAACGTCTATTTTTTGGTTTTTGAATGTGGCAAAGGGGGGTTTAAACCAATGTTTTAAAACTCTGACTCCGATTGGCAGAGGGTTGACTTTGACTTTGACTCCGACTCGGTATCGACTCGGCCGGCTCGATTTCAATGACTTGGTCCTTGTAAAAAATACATTAAATATTTATTTTTTATAAAACACATAATTTAAAGATTTTCATTCATGTTTCCAAACACACAGCATTAGAATATAGATAGAAGACAACATATGATCAAAGTAGGCTCATGAATATATCCATTATATCAAAATGGCACCCAGTGCACTGTCCAATACATACATGATGATGATATAGAGATCAAAACAAAAACACATAACCAAGCAGGCTAGAAATGGCCTCTAAAACAAAAGTCTGTGACCAGTACTATTGGCTACTACTAGAGTTGCCAACATCATCTGGCTCAGTGTTATGGGAGCGGGAATGACATTTTCAGAAGCTCTTGGTTTGGGGGCGAATCCTGGAGGAGTTCGACAACCAGTGTCACTAACATCAAGGTACATAGAGGGATTGATGCTCTTGATTAAATACGAGTTCCATACCCTAATACATGACAAAATTCAATGGAAACATTGCAATCCCCCAATCTTGAAATCCTGAAAAACTGATAAGTCTACTGGATTTTGAATGAAATCTAAAATTCTACTTTCTCCATATGAAATCCAACGAGGCCGGAACCACTCTCAAGCATCATGACATTCTCCTTAATCTTCATTTTCATCCTTTTACTTAAATTTTTAACATTACCATGAATAGCATATCAATACTAGGGATCAGAGTCAGATAGGGAAACCCATGAGTCAAACAGGGAAGCCCAGGGAGTCCCCAAAAATTAAATTTCAAAAAAAAATTGTCGTTGAAGTGACTTGACCGGCCGGGTTGTTACCGAGCCGGCCGGGTTGTTACCGATCCGGTCGAGTCGTTAGCCAACTCGGCTGGCTTGGTAACAACCCAGTGGGACGGTCCGGTTCAAAGCCCAAGTCGACCCAGTTGGGCTATGACTCAGACCAACTCGGCTGAATCGGAGTTGAAATGGCCAGTTTTTAAAACAGTGGTTTAAACCACTCTAGTCCTTTCTGTTTGAACAGCTAATATGGGTTTGTTGTATGCAGTTCCTAGGTCTGGGCTACCCTGGAAGCACACTAGAAATGGGTGTTGGTGTCATAGATGGAGGTTACCCATGTGAGTAGCTGTGATTCCTTTCAACCACTCTGATCAGGATTTTGATGAAAACATCCTCATCCACTTGACAAGGATGATGACTATGATGTATCAGATAGAGTCTGAATATACAGAATGGGTAAACTTTGTCTTGCTCTGTAGACATTTAAAAGTTTATAAACTTTTGCAACATTTTATATATTCCATTTTAGTTATTTGATTCAACTTGACAAAGTGATATAAGTTTTGTCCTTCTATGACATTTTGTTTAGTCTTTCCATCTAGGAATGGTAATATCCAAGCAATGTAAGGGTATGGACTAGTGAACATCCATTGATAGCCTTTAACTAATCTGGTAAAAGGGCAAAGAGCAAAAGCTACAAATATTAAAAACCTGAAATGCATTTAGTGCATTTGGTTTTTTACTCCCAATGAATGATGTTTATGATGGTGCCCACAGACTTCACAATACCAAAAGGTACAAATGCTTACAGGTAACTTTTATTTTTTGGTTTTTGAATGTGGCAAAGGGGGTTTAAACCTCTCTAGTCCTTTCTGTTTGAACAACTAATATGGGTTTGTTGTATGCAGTTCCTAGGTCTGGGCTACCATGGAAGCACACTAGAAATGGGTGTTGATGTCATAGATGGAGGTTACCCCAAGTGAGTAGATGTGATTCTTTTGAACCACTCTGATCAGGATTTCGATGAAACACTGTCATCCACTTGACAAGGATGATGTCTATGATGTTTCAGATAGAGTCTGAATATACAGAACAGGTAAAATTTGTCTTGCTCTGTAGACATTTAAAAGTTAACTTTTGCAATACTTTATATGTTCTATTTTGGGTATTTGATTCAATTGGACAAAGTGATATAAGTTTTACTTTTGACCTCTTATGACTGAGTTTGTTTAGTCATTCCATCTAGGAATGGTAATATCCAAGCAGTGGTAAGGGAATGGACGAGTGGACATGCATTGATAGCCTTTTGGCTTTAACTAATCTGGCCAAAGGGCAAAGCCGTATAAACCTTGAATGCATTTGGTGCATTTGTTTACTGCCAATGAATGATGTTTATGATAATGATCAATTTGCCCACTACACGTTCAAGTTTAAACATGCATATGCTAATGTTCCTTGTCATATGTAGTAGACTTGGATAAGGAGTTGCTTTTTTCATAGCACTTTCAGGCGTTTTACTCCTGGAATATACAATTTCATTGGAACTATGTTTTACACTAGCTGTCAGGGAATGTTCTGGTCCTTCAGGAGAAATGTCACTCTTTAACAGTTGTCATAGTCTCACTAAAAAGAACTATTGAAAAGTTTGAAGTTCCAATTTTCGATGAAGCAGTTTTACATTTATTAATCTTACTTTAGGAGGTAGAAGTGATGGACTTCATTGAGGTTTCATAAGGTGATAAGCTATGCACCTATACGTATATAGCATGGAACCATTAAAAAGGATTTGTTCCAGAACCTTTACTTTGCTGCAGAAAAATTCATAATTTTATTCCAAAAAGGAGCAAAATTACACAAATCAGATGCTAAGCAGCATTCAGAATCTTCCTTGTCTCGTGACAGAAGACATTAGAAAAAAGTGCCCAGATGACTGTGTCATCATACAGTTCTAACATCTTTTCTTAGCTGTACAATCCCAAAATTTTTAAAAGAAATTATCATGTCTAAACATTTGTTATTAGTACCTTTGAGCCAAAGGTCTTGTATACACATATCATAGATAGAATTAGTAAAAAGGTCCTTGAAAGACACAAAAAGTAACTATCTTGAGAAATGATTAAAAAAAAGATCTTTAGAAAGTGGCCATTCTGATATATCTGAATGATCTATTACCCTGAGCCAGGAAGCAGTCCTATTTTTGATAAGCTGTCTGCAATCTTGCTCTTATCATAGTATTGAAAACTGGAACGGGCCACCTATCAAACTGGTATCTGAACCGGAACCAGAAAATTTGTATTTGTCAGATCTGGACGAACTGATCTTCAAAAAAATGCATGAAATAATTTATTTTTAGTGAAAAGTATTATATGATATAAAACCATGATTCCAAACCAATAGAAACAAAATATGCAAAGTTTGCTCATATATATACCATGTAAAGGTGAATATATCAAAATGGCACCGGGTGCATTACGTATCTACTATCAACAACAAAATATATAATCATTGAGGTTCTAAATGGCCTCTAGAGTCCAAAAACAATGCTACAAGCTATGGAGCTGTTGGCCTACAACACTACAAGTCCACATATCAGTTATCAACATGATCATTCCCCATCATGATCAAACTCATAACCAGTACGAGACGTGGGATCATCAACATGAGCCACATAAACATCATTTGGCTTGGTCTGAGACTTCTTTGACTCTTGCAACCTTAGTTGTAGTAGCAACAACAACAAAACTAGACATCAAAATTACAAATCACTGATCAACATGATCACTCGTGAAACTCATCATTGGTTCAACACTATTAGAAATGTGATCATCAACAAGAGTTACATAAACATTATCTAGCTCAAAGTCTTCAGTCTTGGATTGCTCAACCGTATAATATGGTAGAAATTTAAAAAGTTTAACATGCCTAACCAATGATTTTGGTTTGAGTGAAGGGTTCATCTCTTCAACCTTATAATATGGTAGAAATAACTTAGCATGCCTAACCAATTATTTTCCTTTTAAGTGAAGGGTACATTTTTGTTAAGGCCATGTTAGAGGAGTTCAATAATCAATACCACCAAAATCAATGAAGTTCAGCAATCAACGCCACCAACGTCAAGGTACTTAAAGGGCTTCATGCTCTTGATCAAATGCCAATCTCAGACCCTCCCACATGGCAGGATGAAATGGAAACATTGCAATCCCACAAATTTTGAAATCCTAAAACCCATTAAGTACGAAGGATATTGAGTGAGATCTTAAATTCCAGTTTCTCCATATGAAATCCAATGAGGTCGAAACCACTCTCAAACATTGTGAGTCATTTCATGATAATATTAAAAATTTAAGTAGAAGGATGAAAATGAAAGATAACGGAAAAGAATTTAACATTACCATTGATTGCCAGCGTTGCTAGGGTTGAGCTGTGTGAGGCAAATGAGAGGGGGAGGCATGCTTATAAAGGCTTGGAGGGACTGTTTTTGGAGGGAAACATCCCCTAGTTTCCTTGAAAACCTCTCACATATTCCAAAAAACCATGTCTTCTGGGGTGTGTGGTCGAGCTAGTAATGAACTGATCGGTTTATGCATAATAGACCGATTTATGATGGAACCAATAGATTTATGGAAAAAATGGTCCGTTTTGTCATAAACTGGTCGTTTTATGGCTGATTTGAAGGAAACCCTAGCCCTTTAAGACATTTAATCGGGTTTAATGACTAGTTTGACCATGCTAACTAATGAAATTGCTGGCTTGTCTTGTTACCAGGTCGACCCAACCGGTTTTGAGTACTAATAAATTTAGTTATAAGAAATGGAAGTAAACATTTATTGAACACCCCAAATTTCCTCAGGGAGCAACTGGAATAACAAACTCTCAAAGTATATTCCTTGTTGGACCATTTAACGACAAGAAGTGAGTTCCAAGAATTTGAATGTGAGATCGCTCATATTTTGTAGCTAATGATAAAAATAGGGTTCTTCTTACCCTGCCTTTGGATGGTCTGCTTGCGAAGATAAGATAATTTTATTATTGTTTGGTGAATGACCACAAAAGTAGGTAAATGGTATTGAAGAGTACAACCAATATGAAAATAATGTTGGAGTGCAAGCGTGTAACTCTTAGAAAATGCCAAAAATAATATAAAGAAAAATGTACGTAACACCAAAACATCTGTAGACAACTGTGACAAAGGTGTGGTGATATAGTCCCAGATTGGAAAGGTGGACAATTCAAAATCTTCTCAAGAGAGAGAGATTGGACAATGAGTTTGGTGATGTGAAGGTCTTGTGTTAATTTTAGGTACGTTCTATGCTTAGAGCAATTTACTTCAATTTTTCATGTTAGCCCAATGCCAATATTTAGATTAACAATCACATCAACATGACAGTAAAGTGCAGATAGAATGTAAACATAAACAGTAGAAGACAAGCCAAGACAAGAGGACACAAGATGTGGCACCAGCACGAACAAACCCTAATGTGAGGAAACCCTTGATCAAATCTTCTTATAATCTTCAATAGTTCAGCAAAGAGAGATAGTACAAATATACAAATTTGAGATTTTATGATAGCAGTAGTGAAGCCTTGACTAGAGATGTCAATGCTAGTCAAACAAGACAGAATCTTCCTTTGAAGATCATTCATATGGGACCAATAGGATACTCATTAAATTGAGCCAAACATGGTTAAACCTTGACCCAATATACCTCCCAGAACGTTGTTGTCTTCTAGTTGCACTAGCTGTCACTGCTTCATGAGTTAGGGAATCAACCTTCTGCCCTTATCCTTCATTCAGTCAACAATACAGGCCTTCAAACGCTGTGGTGCACCAAGGTGAGACTACACCACTGTCACGTTGGCCAAGTCTGGCTTGTGCAACCCTTTGACTAGTCTTTACTACTGGCTATGGCTTGTGGCCTAGCCTAGAAGCAAGATAGGCTTACGGTCTTCCACCAAATAGCTTCCAATAACCATCAATGTTGCAGTATAAGAACTTGGCTTACTGTCATTACTTTCTAGCACCTAATCTGTATAACTATGTTGATCTGATCAGAGCCAGTAGGGCATACTTTTTTTACGCACAACTTCAACTTATGCTGCTACTCATTTACCTTGCAAACAGTGCTTGACCCAAGCCTAGAAACAACCTGTATCACTGCATTGTTACCTTCAACAACTCATGCTTGTTTCACACAGACATCTAGCTTCTTCTTGCTGCGTTAGGGTTCCTTTTGTTGCGGTAAAGGTCTCTCCTTAGTTGTGAATTAGGGCTTATTATATCTGCATCCAAGTCTTCTTTTTGTGGCTAAGGGTCACTTCTTGACTGCGGTTTTAGAGCCTCCTTATGACAGTGGATTAGGGCCTTGTTGATGCAGATGAGAGCCTCCTCTGCTGCGTATCAGGCCTCCCTTTACTGCGGATTAGGCCTCTCCTTAACAACGAATTAGAGTCTCCTTTAGCTGCGTCTAAGAGCCTCCTTGGACAACGGATTAGGACATCACTTGACAACAGATTAGGGCATCACTTTGACTGTGTATTGGAGCTCCTCTAGACAGTGGATAGGAGCCTTCCCTTGACTGCGTCTGGGGCACATCTGAATTGCGGCTAGGGATTTTCCCTTAGTCTCCTCTTCACATGCGGCTAAGGCTTCTCCCTCTTGACCTCTCTTGCCACCAAGCCCAAATGTGTGAAGAGAGATCATGAGAGAAGTGTGTGTGACAAATGACTTGAGGCCTCCTCTATTTGCTTGTTGGTCGACCTTGACAAATTGTCAATAATATGAATAAATTCATATCTCCATAAATACATGTCAGAATCGGATGATCTTTAGATCAATCCTACACCTCTCGATGAGAGGAATCCAAGAAAAACATTAGATGCCATAAATAAGATGACACACATGGAGTTTGGCCCTAGTTGCCAATTTGAACACTCCCTCTCAACTAGGGAGAACTCCATCTGCTAATCCATCTGCCGATTTATGCTATCTCTGCCACTGTTGAATTGTGAAGAAGGAGAAGTGATTGAGAATGTCTCATACCATTCTCTACTGACACGAAGTTAGTCCCAAATAGAGAGTGTCTCATACCACTCTTAATGATCCGAAATCAATTCCAAATAAAGAGAGTCTCATACCCACTCTTACTGATCCGAAATCGGTTCCAAATAAAGTGAGTATCTCATACCACTCTTACTGACCCGAATTAAGTTCCAATTGATCCCAGATCAATATCATCCTAGCATATGGAGTACGGTAGTACACAATGCGTCCATCGGTAGTACTATGGTCCCTATCTTCATTTCCCTACTCATTGGCTAGATGAGAGGTATTTCCCATGAGTCCTAGACTGCATGGGATGTCTTAGCAGGAGAAGTATGAACCACTCATCTTGCCTACATGTCGCCATGGGGTATCCCAGGGGAAGGCTGAATCACTCACCCTATGATTGTGTCTCAGCAAGAGAAGGATGAACCACTCTTCCTACCTACATAGCAGACCACTAGGGGAAGGTTGAACCACTCACCCTATGGTTGCTCATCGCTCCATGAAGTACCCCAAGCCCCTCGGAGCTCCCAGAACTCAATATCCATGCCATATAGGACCCTCAGGAGAGGGTCTCTCCCCGACTCCTAGTCGTTCTCGTAAAGTCAAGAATTTGACCTTTCCCAAGGGCTTCGTCAGAATATCGGCGACCTGCACATTAGTCCCAATGTGAAGGAGCCTTATTGCTCCTTGATGTACCATATCCCGGATAAAGTGGTACTTAATGTGATCATGAAACACCAGATTCTCCAACAATCTAATCCCACTCTGGTTGTCACAGAGGATCACGGTTGTATCTAGCACATGTCCAAGCAGCTCACTAAAGAGCTTCCTCAACCAGACAACTTCACAGGAGGCCATATTCGCAGTTATGTATTCGGCCTCAGCGTTGCTCAAAGCAACCGACATCTGCTTCTTGCTCATCCAGGATATCGAAGTAGAATCCAAAGAGGAGCTACACCTAGAAGTGCTCTTGCGATCCACCATACTGCTTGCCCAAACAACATCAGAGTAACAATGCAACGTCACATTTCCTTCGGTGTATCTTATGTAGTCCATGAGTGATTGTGCCCCGAAAATATCTCAGAAGATTTCTGACACCAATCCAATGTGAGTGATGAGGCTCAACCATATATTGTCTCAACATGCTAATTGCAAAACATATATCTGAAAGGGAGTTCACCGAGAACATCAATGCTACTATGAGTTGACGAAACTCAGAGGCATTTCCCAATTCAGGTTTTGCAGCACTACCGCATAACTTCTTAAAGTTAAGCTCCATCGGGGTAGTCACAGGCGTGTAGTCCACCATTTCAAATTCGGAATCCAACTCTCTTATGTTTGTAAATGAGAGGGTCTGCACCTATCAGAAAGAGGTCATCCATATAAAACACCAGTATGAGAGGTCTATCATCCACAACCTTACGACAAAGGTTTGGAACGACTTCACTCCTAGTGAATCTCAGCTTCATCAGATAGATGTCAATCCTCTCACACCAAGCCCGAGGTGGTTGCTTCAAACCATAGGGAGCTTTCTTCAACCTGCATATATGAGATTACTGATCATGATGGGTATGGAGAACCTTGATGATGGGTACTTGGAACCCCAAAATCAGGTTCTTTAGGGTTCTTTGTGGTTTATTTTAGTTTTTAGTTTTTATATTTTTAAATAATTTAATGGGCTTCCCCTAATATTCCAGGTGGCTAGTTCTTCATCTTGCGAGAGGAATTGGAGCATTTATGTCTTTATCCATTTAGTAAAGAGAAAAAGGTTGGGCTCAAAGAAGGCAGAGAACTTAGTGTACATTCATAGCACACTTCATCTCATATTTCTTAAAGACCCTAGGTACAAGCATGACCCTTTCAAGAGATGGGACCAATACATAGATGATGCTATGTGTGTGGACAAGGAGATACAACCAAATGGCCTTATTGAGCTACCTCTAGTTGCTATCGATGAGCAGGCGCCTCAAGATGAGAGTGGTTCCTACCTGAAGAGCATGCTAACAAAATTTCTGAGTGATGCTGATGACATGGCTTGAGGAAGCCATTGTTCACTATTAGCTATTTTTATTTTAGTATTTTAAAATTTCTTAGTTCTTGTTTGGAGATGCCTTAAGGCAAATTTTGAATCTAGTATGACAATGGACATATATCATGATTCTTATTAATACGTAAACTCCAATTTGCACTTGATATCAAACTAGAAATATTGAAATTTCATTGTGAATGTTGAATATTCAATGATGTGCATGTTTAAATATATAAACTTTAAATCATAAATATTTTAGTTTTCTTGTTTAAAGTTGAAAAATATACAAATTCATATATATTATAGTTTATAAATATAATATTTATATATTATATATAAAAATTGTAATATACCCCTGACAAAACCACGCATCTTGTTTCAAAAAATGACGTACCCGTCCCTGTCATAGTCCTCGTACCTGTCCCCGAACCCACGTTTCTTGGCAACATAGCTTGCAATTGGTGCAAAAGTTTCCTCATGGTCCACTTCCTCTACCTGAGAAAATCCTTTGACCACAAATCTGGCCTTGTACTTCTCGATGCTCCCATTAGCTGCATGCTTCACTTTGTAGATCCATCTAGAACCAACCATTGATTTCCTTTTTGGCCTTGGCACCACCTCCCATACACTGTCTTCATGATGGATTTGTATTCTTCAACCATGGCATCAACCCAAATAGGTTGAGAAACTTCTTCCTCTAATGAAGAAGGCTCTGTCTCAATGAGCTCTGTTATGAGAGCCATATAACCAATGTACCTATCAAGTGACCTCCTCTGTTTGCATTGTGATGTAGGGCTCCGCACATTCTCCCTAGCATCGTGCAACAATCTATCAACTTCTCTGGTTCTCGTTCTCCCCTCTCGGGAAGATTCTGGTTGAGTGGGTGCCTCCACTCTGTATCTTGTCTACTGCACTGCATGTGGCTAGTCCACAACCTCTTGAAGCTCATCTTGAGGTTCCTCCTTCGGCGCTAGAAGCTCTTGCTCCGGTGGGATACTCAACTCTCGTTTTAGAGAGCATCTCATAGCCTTCTCCTCATCGAACTTTACATCTCTCCTCACAATTCTCATCCTCAGTGAAATTAGACACATCAGGGTTTCTCTGGGAGAAATGTTCCTCCAGTGTGATCATGCTGAGTATTTTATGAGGAGTATGGTTTTGCAAGTAGACTACCGTGTTTCATGCTTCTGCCCATAGATGCAATGGTAGCCCCTGATCATGCAACATGGCCCTTGTTGCTCCCACTATGCTCCTTTTCTTCTTCCCCACTACCCCATTCTGCTGTGGGTTATGCGGTGCTATCAGTTCTCTTCAAATACCTTTTTGGTACATAAATCCTTGAAGGCATGCAAAACAAATTCACATCCATTGTCGCTCCTGAGTGTCTTCACCTTCTTCCCAGTCTCATTCTCAATCAATGCCTTGAATTCAACAAATTTTGAGAAAACTTCATCCTTCTTCCGCATGAAGAAGATCCAACATTTTCTAGAGAAATTATCAATAAAAATAACATAGTACTTATGTTTTGTTGTGGAGGTTGTAGAAAAGGGTCCATAAACATCAGAGTGGACTCACTCCAAGATTGCATCTGCTTTGCTATCTCGGTCATGGAAAGTAGATTTGACATATTTCCCCAATGTGCAACCCTCGTAGACACCCTGCTTGCCAAGGGAGCCTTTAGGGACACTGATGGTAATCTGCTGCATGATTTTTAAGGCACCATGGTGTAGATGACCCAATCACCTTTGCTAGAGTTCTTCAACATCTCGACTCTGCAACGTTTCAGCGTTACTGCTCAATGCAATGCAATCTCCCACCTCAAGTTTGTATAGGTCCTTCACTTGAACCCCGATCTGCTTTACTTGCTCGGTAGCTACGTGTCTCAGAAAGGATTTCCCTTTATTGAAAATAACATCATAGCCTCTATCCTCTAATACTGCTACAAAGATCAAGTTCTTCTTCAGCCCAGGGACAAACTTAACATCTTTGAGGTGAAGAGGAGAGGCTTTCTCGATATGCATATGGAGATCCTTCCCCTCCAGGCTACTATAAAATTCCTTGCACCCTATCATATGGAACAAGGCGCCAAAATCAAGGTATCACACACTCCCCATAACAGTGTTGGCCATGCATGCTATTAAGTTGAAGTCTAATTCAACTTGTGAAGCCAATGCCTCACCCCCTACATAGTGCCCATATTCATGGTAGTGGAAACATTTTATCTCGCTCAAGTTTTTCTTCTTGCCATTATTTTGGATGGAATCAAGTTTTCTTTGGGTCTTCTTTCCTTTGCTCTTCTTTCCCTTCCCAGCGAAGGCAAAATTCCCTTCATCCTTAGCTTTTGGATGATGTTCCATCTCTGTTATTTTTCTTATACTCTTCTTGAACCAAATCACCGCACAACTTTTCCCAATTCGGTAATTTTTCCCTCCCATTCACAGAGCCCTGGTAGCTGCGCCAAGATTTTGGAAGGCCTAGAAGAGCTAGGCTCACCAGGGCATCTTTTGCAACATTCACTTGAACCCCTACAAGCTCATCTCGAACTTGTGTAAACTTGGAGAGATATTGCGGAATAGTATCATTCTTCTGCATTCTTATGTTTTTAAAGTTTGTCTTTCAGGGCAAATCTTCTATGGTCACTGCTATTTTTGAATAGCTCAGTCAATGTCTTCCACATAGCAAATGGTGTCTCTTTGCCATGGAGATTTGAGACCACATGGTATCTCACACCTTCTAGAAGAATTCTCTTGGCCTTTGCAACTTCCTTCTTCCATTGGGTTAAATGTTGTGCATCTGATTATGGAGGTTTTGCAATGTCAGTTTTAACATTTTCTAACACACCATATTGCTTCCATTCAATCCTTCCAGGTTATGAAATTCGAGCTACTCTCAAGGGCCTACTCCAATCTTAGTATGTTGAAAGACATTCTCCCGATCTTGAAGAAAAATTGTTGCATTGAAGTTGCAAATTTGAAATTCTTGAGAGACAAGTTCGAAATATTGTTTGTAATGTGATTTCAACACTCTGATAACATGTAGAAGTTTGATAGAAATTGCAACTACTCAAGATTTCAAACTGAAAAAACAAGAGACACAATTCTACTCTACTGATCTGTGGAATTGAAATCACAATTTAGAACGACATGCATAGACATGCAATAACCAAAACCACAAGTATACAATGATTTTTAGGGAACCCAACTCGGAAAAACCCCTCAAGCCTCTTTGCATTAATTAGTTGAATAGAGAACTATTACAATTGCTTGCTTGAGCTCTGAGCACAACCTGCAAAAGAATAACTATTCTCTTTGTTGAATGAGAAACTCTTGCCAACACTTAGCCAATTATTTGCTCCTCCAACCTCCTATTTCCTTGTGATTTCAACACTCTGATATCATGTAGAAGTTTGATAGAAATTGCAACTACTCAAGATTTCAAACTGAAAAAACAAGAGACACAATTCTACTCTACTGATCTGTGGAATTGAAATCACAATTTAGAACAACATGCATAGACATGCAATAACCAAAACCACAAGTATAGAATGATTTTTAGGGAACCCAACTCGGAAAAACCCCTCAAGCCTCTTTGCATTAATTTGTTGAATAGAGAACTATTACAATTGCTTGCTTGAGCTCTGAGCACAACTTGCAAAAGAATAACTATTCTCTTTGTTGAATGAGAAACTCTGGTCAACACTTAGCCAATTATTTGCTCCTCCAACCTCCTATTTCCTTGTTCAATTCCTAAGGAAATTAACCCCTAAAAGATAGGAATTTCCTCGTATTTTCCTGTGCAATTCCCAAAGGATTGATCTACTTGTTGGACATTGGATAAACCAACACTTCTCGTGTGTTTCGCAACATGGACTAATTGCCTCTCGTGGATCCCTATCTTTGGCGATGTGATTGTTGACCAACACCTGCGGGTTTTAGTTTAACGACAATTGTGATTCCCAACAAGTGGTATTAGAGCATAGGTCACAAGTTCGATGCACACCCGACTCGCGTTAGGGGGGGAGATTGTTGGGACATTGGATAAACTAATGCTCCCCGTGTGTTTCGCGACATGGACTAACCGCCTCTCATGGATCCTTATCTTTGGATGTGAGCGTTGACTGGTCTAACGACAATTGTGATTCCCAACACTCCTGACTCATGCAACACCTCTACACTCATACTAGTATATAACTTGTGTTACACTTCCTTGTCATATCCACTTCAACCGAGGAATTCGAATACCTTGCATGCATTAACTATTTTGGGCTGATTGATCAGTGAATTGATACATCTCTGAGTTAGACTATTGTCCCACTACACAATTGACATTGAACTGACTTTATCAATAGTTAGAGGTCAATTAATTGAATACAACTGAAAATAATTGAAGTAGATTGCTAAAATTTAGCAATCACTATTTCATAATTGAACTCCAAGCCCTCTAACTCGAATTTACTGAGCTAACTAAGTGACAAGAGCCATGTGATACTAGTTAACTGCATCCAAGTTGTCCCATTGATGTGGAATTTCGATTTACTCAATTTGACTAAGGTTAAAGTCAAATTGAGCCTTTCCTGCTACATTTTTTAGCACGATGTTGGTGGCTTTGATTGCCTAACTCCTCTGTCATGACCCTGGAAAAAATGTACCCATCACTCAAAGAAAATCTTGATTTGACATGTTAAGCTTTTTCTATTTTATTTTATTCTTAGAGGGTTATATTGATGATGAGGATCCCAATATGGAAATAATTTTGATTATATGTAGGTATTTGTTGTAACATGGTTTTTTTTTGGATTGTTTGGGTCATCTAGAGCCTCTTTTTTGTTGATATGTTTTTGGTACACTCTTGTGCTATTTTTGTTATATGCACCCTCACTATATATGTGAGAAACTTTTCATTTGTGTATAATGGTTTGGATTCATAGTGACCCACATGAATATTAATGTTTTATTTCAAAATTTGTATATTTAATATTTAACACGTGAATATTAATGTTTTATTACAAGATTTGTATATTTAATATTTATGTATTCTTTTGGTCGACCAATGTTTTTTTTCCTCCATTTCTAGTTTTGATATGATTCCTAGTTTTGGGGCGAAATCGATTAGATGACTAGCTGGGTTTTGATAACTTGGCGCGTGGGGGTTTAGATCTGTGGATGGAGATCTCCTTGATGAAGAGGGATAAGCATCTGTGGTCTTGGTAATGGAAGAAAGTAGAGAAAGAGAGCGCTCTTCGAGTCCCTATGGAGGAAGTGATAGCATTCTATAATCTCATCGTATGAGGAACACCTAAAAATGATGTACATCTTCGTCTCCGGCTCCTAAAGATGGCACACCTAACAAATCTTATCAAATCATGGTATATGGTGATCTGTCTCTCTTCGAAGTTGATGGGAGCCAACCTTGGAGGTTGCCCCAAAGGGATCTTGAGTGACTGCATCCAATGCCTACGCGCATAAGGAGGGAAAATGATAATGCCATCTTTTAGCTCCAAAAAGTGCTCTCAGTAGAAGGATATCCCTAATGAGGGCTAGCATATATGGTCCTCGTACTAGAAGAAAGTAGAGAGGGAGCTTCCCAAGTCCCTATTGTTGATTTTTGGTAGCATCGGATGTGCTCTAGCCATGAAAATTGGTGGAGAGGCTAAGGCACATGAGATCTCCAAGACCCAGAAATCGTTTGGAGAAATTCCACCCGGATGAAGAGATATTAAAGTAATTAATATTTTTAATGGGGTTCCCAAGGCTAAACTTAGGAAAATTAAAAGATTAATGTGTATTAATATAAAATGGGTGAGAAAGTTCTAAGAGACAAGGATCAAGCTAGATCTAATCTTAGCTGTTGATTAGGGACTTAATTTCGGCCGTTGAATTGTCAACAAGAAAAGTATAAGAGGAGGCTTGAGGGTTAGTTGGAGATACACCAAGAGAGGTTAAGAATTCGATTCTCTGGGGTAGGGTTTGCTGAGGAAATTTAGTGAGTGATCAGTTGCAGCGAGGGGCAATTCAGCAAGAGGATTTTGATCCAATGTCGAAGGATACATATCAGAGAGGCAACAGAGTGCCGAAAGAGGCAGTGAAGAGCCTACGAGGGCTGACGCAAAGACAACAAGGGTTGACGCAGAGGCTAAGGAGGCCAACATAGAGGACACAAAGGGCTAAAGACGCTGACACAGAGGCTAAGGAGGCCAACGTAGAGGACGCAAAGGGCTAAAGACGCTAACGCAGAAGCTGGTGCAAAGGACTCAGTGAGCTTCAGAGGCTGTACTGAGGTGATTCAGTGGGATAGACTGAGAGCTGATTGGTTGACGTAGAGCCAAAGAGGGTGACGGAGTTCCAGAGGAGTGTGTGGAGTAGCTTTCGCTTTCCAGCACAAGTAACAACCGGAGTCACTATGGGATTGTTCATCTGGTTGCTGATTAGCCGGAATATCTGTCTCCAGATAGAGTTATTGCTGCTGCCAAGGATATTCTCTGAAGGGTGAGCCATTTTTGGCACCCTAGTTGTATCCAGAATCTGCTTAATAATAAAACCCTCATATATAATAAAACCCTCATATATGCTGCGTTGGTTTTCCCGCATTGGGTTTTTTTGGGAACGATTGTCCAAAAATAACGGTGTC
The DNA here is from genome assembly GCA_031772625.1 of Pinus tabuliformis. Taxonomy (NCBI): domain Eukaryota; kingdom Viridiplantae; phylum Streptophyta; class Pinopsida; order Pinales; family Pinaceae; genus Pinus; species Pinus tabuliformis. The sequence continues at coordinate 912,336,449 of CM062805.1, read as the reverse complement.
CGTTGTGTTGTCTCAATTTATTTCACTTGTTGATCTGTATATTTGTGAAGACCGTATTTGTGCTTACTTAGATATTTATGCATTTAAATAACTTGTTAATGCAAAGAACAAGTAGGAGATAGTAAACCAAAAAATGCAGTAGGGGTTTTTGGTGTGTTAGATTCATAAATTTTCACACCTATAAGGGTAGTGATAATGTCCTTTGGTCTGACACTGTGGAGGACACCTAAAAATGAGGTGCATCTTTGTCTCCGACCCCTAAAGGTAGCACACCTGATAGATCCTATTAGATTGTGGTATATGGTGATCTATCTCTATTTGGAGTTGATGATAATTGAATTGGAGTTGTCCTAAAAGGATCCTAAGTGAGTGCATCCAATACATGTGTGTATAACAAGGGTGAACAATATGCCATCTTGTAGCTCCAAAAAGTGCTATCGAGAGAAGTATATCTTTGAGCCTAGGTTCATCATTGGTGTGACCTGAATGTAGAATTTGCAGATATCCTCTCTAATATCTTGATTCAGTTCCTGTCTAGTTGATAAGAGATGGTTTGATGCATCAAGGGAGAATCTAAATGGGGGAGGGTGCTCTGGGGAGATGGGCTTCCACTAGGGAAGCCAATGCCGTTGAGAACCAACCTCATGCACACCATGAGGGAGGGTTTGAAGTGGGAGCCTTTAATAAGTAAAGTGTGCTATGGGGTGATGATAATCCACTAGGGAAGCCAAGACGCCTTTGAGAACCAACCTCATGCACGACATGAGAGAGGATTTGAAGCGAGAGCCTTTAATGAGTAAAGTGTAAGGCAGATGTACCTCTCTCTCCAAATCACAATCCTTGAGAGGTTAGACTCTATGAAGGAAAGAGATCAAGTGGAAAATGACCTCAAGGTAGAAAGGGGGGGCATTGAACCTTGCCCAAATGATGGGTTGCGGAACTATACGCTTACAACATATCATGTGCTTAATGTAGGAAATAGATCAAGCATAAAATGACCCCAAGGCAGAAAGTAGGGACATTGACCCTCGCCTAAATGATGGGGTTGAAAAATTGTATGCTTATAACAGATCATGTGCTTGATGAAGGAAAGAGATCAAGGAGAAAATGACCTCAAGGCAGAGAGTGGGGACATTAAACCTTGCCTGGATGATGAATTTGGGAAACCCATCATTCAGGAAGGGTTCAATCATCAATGTCCCTACTTTTTTCCTTGAGGTCATTTTTTGCTTGATCTCTTTCCTTCGTAGAGTCCAACCTCTCAAAGATTCTTGCTTTTCAGGCACATGATTTGTTGTAAGCTTACAATTTTGCAACATATTAAAAAAATATTAAAATGAAATATAACAAATGTAAAATAATAAAAAATTAATGTAAGTTTTCCTATTTATAACAATACCATTAAAAGGAGAACTAGAATATTTATGGTGAATTCCATTTCGATGGCAAAATGACGAATTTGATTTTGATAGGATATTGATGGCAAAATGATGAATTTGATTTCGATATACAAATTTTAAATGTCGAGGCTTGGGCAAGGTTTGAGTTGGAGAACACTTACCTAGTTCTTGATGGTGTGGCAATGGGAACAAAATGTCGACACCCACTATTTTTTAATTAAACTTGTAAACAATAAAGCCCTAAACTTGCTCCAAAATCATCCCTTAATTTTTCTCCAAAATCATCTTTAAATTTGTTTATGTATGAAATTCAAACAGGTTAAATTTGTGAATGTTTGGCGAACCTGGACAAATTTTAAGGTTTGTCAAGTTTCGAACTTCAAGCTTTGAGTTTGGGGAACCCTGTGACATAGGTCTCGACAATGCCATTGTTGTGGAGTCTCGATAGTCTGGAATAATGCATCTTTGGGACTGTGTCAAATGTTTTTTTAGAAATCTACAAAACAATTGTAAACCTTCAAAGAATGATGAAGATCCTCCTCAATAATGTCTTGGACTGTGAAGATGTAATCAATCGTCTTTGTAATTGGGGGGAATACTTGCTTGTGCTCTAGTTCTGAGATGATGGTTTTCCAGTTGCTCAGAAAGCTGTTGTTGTAAGACTGTGGTGTGAAGCTTGGAGAATGTATGACCCACCATGATAGTCCAACAATTGTTCAGATTAGAGCTGCTCTTTGTTTTGTGGATTGAATGAATAATGTGTTGCTCCAAGAAGAGGGAAGTGCTCTAGTTTTGAGATGATGGTTTTCCAGCTGCTTAGAAAACCGTTTTTTTAAGACTGTGGTGTGAAGCTTGGAGAATGCATGACCCACCATGATAGTCCAACAATTGTTCAGATTAGAGCTGCTCTTTGTTGTAAGAAATTTGGCCTTAAGCCCTTCCTCATTAGTTGCTTTGTTGGTACACATAGTTCTAATTGCTCTCCTAATGTCCTACTTAGAGAAAGGGTGGCAAATTGTGTGGGGGAGGAGACACAACTAAGAGGTCGTTTAGGAATATTGTAAAGGTAAATGGTGTGGGAGAACATGGTTGAGGTGTCAAGGGCAGGAGGAATGGTTTGGGATCGAGGAAAAAGGGCATGGTAGAAGGCTTTTGGGTTGTGATAAGGGGCATCACAAAGTACTTGTCTCCTTAGAGAGAAATGCTAGTTTTTTACGATAGAGTTTATGGTATGTTTTGACAAGGCAAGGGGAGGAAGATGGGTCATGTGTGAGGGTGAGACATAGTTGTTTGTGGAGGGATTTGCATTCAACATCAAATGAGTGGTTGATGGGGCAGGAGCTAGGGGTAGGTTTAGGGGTGTGATGATTACTAGAGTGGGGGTAGGAGTCAAGGGCTGCTTTCATAAGGATGAAGGAAAGTATCTCATATTTAGTTGTGGTTGTGTTTAGTGACTTGAAGTGGGGAATTTGTTGGGGGGGGGTGAGAACAACTCCTTAAGGTGGGTGGTGTAAGATGCGGCATAATCTCTATAAAAAAGGAAGATGGTGGGGTGGGGGAAGCGGGAGGGCACATAGAAAGGGAGAAGGTGAGGAGGCATGGTCTGCGAGATAGAGGCGAGAAACTGAGAGGTGTTGGATATGTGGGAGAAGGTCCTAGTTGGCCAAGACATAGTCATTGCACCCCACCTACCCCTTGCCCCCCGGCCGTGGGGGAAGTAGGTAAAAGATCTTGAGCCAACCACATTGCACTCTACCTAGCCCTTGCCACCCCCGCCGTGGGGGAAGCAGGTAAAAGATCTTGAGCCTGGTAAACAAGGGAGCCAGTTTAAGCTCAATAAGCCATGGGATTCACCTAATTGCAAGAGGTGTTGCCCTGTGAGGGGTCGATTCTTGTCCTATCAACTCCCTATGAAGATCCACATACTCTGGCTCTAGGTCGTAGAGGCAAAATGCAAGCATTTTGAAGTCATTTATGAGAATGAGCTCCCTAAGAGTGGAGTAGTGAAGCCCTATGAAAGTATGTTCGAGTCCCTCATCAGTGAATACTTTATTCCATCACCGTTCTTGTAGATTTAAGATCTTTTGTTTGACTTAGAGTAACAAAAATAGTCAAACCCTGTAGAGCACACTGTCATCGAGATTCTGATAAATATAGAGTTCCTCTTGCACCTTGCCTTTGGAGAGGCTCATTGTGAAGCACTATCGAAGTATTGCCAAGTCCCTCATCGGGTAGTAATTTCTTCCATCACCATTTTTGTAGGTTTAAATTTTAACAGGTTTTGTTTGAATATTCGAACCCTGCAGAACACACAGTGATGGGGGGATTACCCTATCATCTAAAATCAAAGGATTTCTTACCAACCAAATGCCCCATGGCACAATTAAAAGGCAAAGCTTGGAAACCCTTTGTATTTTCATTCTCATACCATTTGTTGAGGCTTTCTTCAATTGAATCTCCTGACCTAACATATCTCATTCTTGTGATTCCGTCCATCTCTTTCTTCACCATTTGCTTTGCAAAGACTACACTACCCAAGACCATGAGTATTTATCTTTTGCTGGATGTCTGATGCTAGTACCTCATTTTTCAGGAGTAACCACATTAAAAAATGGGTTTTAGACGGACACTCGAATCTCCAGACCTTCGAACACCACCACTTTTTGAGGATCCAAGTCTCCCTTGGCAGCCAATGCTTTATAGCTTTTATTTAATGTGTAATTTACATGGGGGATTCAGAGACCAAATCAGAATGTCGTCTTCCTCTTTTAATCAAACAAAGCTAGAGTTGATCTTTTCTATATAGATATCCCAGATAGCATAATCATCTACACCTAAGGCCCAACGCTCTTTCTGAGAGCCACTTCTGATGCCAAATTCAAATTGTTGTCATAAGGTTATTTGCTACCTATTGTAAGGTGATTGTTCTATTATAATATTTTACTGCAACCTTGTGTTCATTTCCACACCCAACCCACCAATTGTGCCATGAAGCAAGAGATTTGAACCATAAATATTTTCAAACATATGGAGGGAAACATAAACTAAGAATAGCCTTGGAATGTGAACATTAAGCTGTTGATATGCTTCTTGAGAATGAATCAGTTGTGTGTGACTTGTATCTATTAGTAGTATTGCCTTGAAAATAATGATTGCATACTGGTGCACTGTTTATGCTTTTTCTCAACCTTATCGAGATCCTATTGCCTGTATTTTGGGATAGGGGGTCGAGGGTGCATTATTTGTTTCCTTTCTTCTTTACAGGTTTGATCGACCTTGGATGTTAGGAGAGTTTCAATGGGAGGCATCCTCCCTCTACAAGAGCTATCCAGCGTGGCCCTTTTAGCCCTAGGTAGTCTCCAATGGATATTATTAGTTCTTATGTTGGTCCTTTCAGAGTGGTGGATGATGACTTGTATCTATTAGTAATTACTAGTATTGCCTTGAAAGTAATGATTTTATACTAGTGCACTGTTTGTGCTTTTTCTCGACCCTGTCCAGTTCCTATTGCCATTTTGGGATAGGGGGCCAAGGGTGCATTATTTGTTTCTTTTTGCTTTACAGAGTTTGATCAACCTTGGATGTTAGGGGAGTTTCAAGGGGAGGCATCCTGCCTGCTATAAGCGTTGTCCAACCTGCCCCTTTCAGCCCTAGGTAGTCTCCAATGGATATTATCAGATCATTTGTTGGTCCTTTCAGAGTGGTGGATGATGACATAGTTGGCCCCTCTAGTTCATCTTCAAGCATTGATGTAGACATGTGACAATGCTGATCTCTTGCCTAGGTTTTCTGCTTTAGTCTTTATTTACTGTAATGTTCCAAACTAGGAAAAATAGTGTTATACAAAACATATAATAAAAACAACACCATAAAATTGAAACATTCAGTGCACACCCATAAAAAGTCCAGGATTAACCAACAATTGAGCCATTTTATTATAATTTGGGAGAAACGTACAATAATGTGGAAGTGGTGCACCTGGGCTTGCCTCAATGGCAAGCGTGATCAAACCCAGGTGGTAATATGTCAAGCCCAGATGGTACAAATAACTGCAACAATGATGCTTGCGCTTCCCTAGTGAAACTACGTTGACTGCTGCAAAGATGTTGTTGGAAACCCCACCTCTGGTGCTTAGAAAATTACAGGAAATAACCTAGGCCTCTCCACCAAATACCCAAAATAACCCACGAAGGAATTGACCAAATGTTGACTTTAGAATTTTGGCCCCAATTCCCCTTAGCTCCTCTAGTTGCTCGCTGAGTTGGGACCCCTGTTTGACCCCTTAGATCTGCCAATTTTTTTTTTATAAAATTAGGAGTGTGATCCTTGCCCAAAACTCATAAAAACCTAGAAATGTTTTCCCTTGGTTCCAACCTTCAAAAATTGACCCTTCACAACTTGGCCCTCGTCCAATTTCGAATTCTGTTGCTATGACTGATCCTGTCAATCTCTGCTCTCCCAAATCCAATAATCCTTCTCAAATGGCCCTCCAAATGATGTCCCAGCCTCCCAACTCCAAACTCCCCCGGATGGTGCTTCCGCAAAGAGTCTCACTCCAATGACTGCGCAGTCATGGAGGAGATGACACAGTCCTGCGTGTGATTAAATGAGTGCTGCGTGTAGGATGGCCCTCTTGTCTATTGTTGCTCTCTATACTCCTGAAAATGATGAAGGATGCTCCTGCCTCCCAACTTCCCGGAGTACCTCATGCAGTGACTGTGCAATCCCTGCACTGTTGTTACTCCCCCTGCTGCTGGTACTCGACTTGTAGTTATTGTAACTCGTCTCCTTGTTGCTGGCACTCAAAGTCCACCGAAGCAAGGGTTGAGATCTCCGCTTGGAGACACTCGTTTGCTAAACAACACAGTAACCTGGCTAAGCACTCAAGCAACTAAGATTGAGTTCAATATGTCAAAAGATAAGATATCCAAATGAGGAGAGCTGCCTTCCTTATATAGATTTCGTTGAGCACTTTTCCCTCCATCGTGTGTCCCTCACCTAACAATCGATTTCCGCTCCATGCAAATCGAACTAGGGAATGCCTATTCCCCTAGTATGGGTGGCCCCCACATATACTTAACCACATCGAATTAACTTATACTAAGTCTAACCTCATAAATGGCCCCAAAATGTAGAAATTAATACTGTTCCAAAATAATTTAGCAAGGGACATGACAGTCCTTGCTTCCCAAATGTTTCTTGTCCCCAAGCAACTTCAATGTTGGAGGCTCAATTTTGTGCTCTCTCCCAAGTAGCATTCTCGATCGGCAAGTTGCTCCAATGCACCAAAAATAGCTTGTCCTCATGTAATCCCTGAATGAGCATCCTCTCTAACTGCTGCTCCCCACTGTCACTGCATCATGTGCTAGAGTCCCAGATGTGACACTGAATCATCCCTGACCTCAGCAATATGAAAGAATCCTTCCATACCAGGATCCCAGGCCATCCTGTCCAAACATGAAGCTCCCTTTGTTCCACTCACTATCCTGCTCGGTGCAAGTACCAAAAGTCCCTTGCTCCATCAGTGACTCGCTAAAGCCCAATGGAAGATTTGTATGATCTCCCCCTCCAGTAGCCGCCGCATCCCTAAAGGTTATTGAGCTATGAAGAGTTGTGATGCCCTGGTTTCTTGCTAGTCTCAGAGTGGTTCCACCATGCTAATGCTGCGCTACTTTGACTATGTCATAGTCCCCATCGTGCATAGTCAATATCCTCCTCTCCTAGAACTCGATGGTGGAATACTGAAATAGGCGAGACACATCCTGCCTGGACATCTCCATGGTGCCAAGGCCTACCCATCGAAATCTAACACTTAACCTGTGCAACAACAGAGAATGTCTGCCTTCCCATATGATGAAATCCTCTGTGAAGCCCCATGTGTCATCCCAAGAGCAAACTATATCACTCTCTGCCACGATCTCGCTCATCACGAGTGATCTATCGATCAATTGAATCCCTGCATCCCATAGCCAGACTTGTTGCGATAATCGATGGAATCCCTCTGCCCCTCATCTTTAGTCTCTGCATGGCACCCATATATAGGCTCCATACATCATGAACCAATTTGAGGAATGCTAAACTGTCCTGTGCCTGCCACTGTGTAGTACTGTTGACCACTGGAAACCACGTGTGCCAAATAGCTACCCCCTGAATGCAACCAATAGATGGGTATTTCATACGCGCAATCGACTCAGTGTATGTGGATCCATTTTGCTCTTGCCAACCATCGCCACTGGTTTGACTACGCGCCCCCTGAAGAATGTGCCGATACAATGTCGGGAACTCGAATACATACTCGACAATTGTCTTAGCCGTACACGGTATCTTCTGCTCATGCATGGTCCAGACATGCCCTGTGGAAAGAGTGACACATGTCTCCTCTGTGACCAACTCCCCAGGGATAGGATCAATGATGTGCCATCACTGTCAGTGATCATCTCATCCCTCGACTTGTGGCTGTTAACTCGTGCACTGACTCGATGCCCCCGCTCAGAAGTCTCCCCTCTATAGTACCAAGTGTCATCCAAATATCTGGGGTGAGCTTCTTGTCCCCTACTACTCGTGCCCAAAGTGTCAAAGGACAACAACCAGATCACTTCCTGTAAGTGATGTAGAAGAGGTTCAAGCATGTGAGTCCCCACGGACACCATCAAGTATCGCTCATCTATGTCCCCATCGATCCTGGGTGAACTACACCCAAAGGTATGCCTAGTATCTCCCTCTGTGGGTGTCCCAGGGGGCAACACTCCAAGACATTGCTGTGCAACACCATATGGCTCTGCATACCACTGATCATCCCAGTATTCTTGGACATGCCACTGTACATCGCGACCTACCCTTGTACACTGATGGATACCCTCGGCTGCAGCTATGCCATCCTGTACCGTTCTGCTTCCTGCCTGTGTCACTGCACCTGCAACTCTCCGCATGTACTCAATGCAATGTGAGGCATTACCACTCCACAACGCAGTCCAACGCACTACAACACACCACCATGCATCTCCATGCCCACTTGTGGACCACTAGTCAACGCTAGATGCTCCCACACATCCCTGGATGTGATGGCCTAGAGCTATGTCTCTACGTGTCAGGGCACACCCGATCAATATCATCACCTCCACCATTGCATCACTATCCCCGCCGATGAATGCATCTTCCCTCCAAATCCCCCCTAATGGATCCGAGAAGTGACTCTCCCTATGTGTTAGCAGTTATGCCACCACTGCTCCGCTCCTCTGTGTCCTTTGTGCCCCACACAAAAGTGAAGAGTCCCCTCCATACAAGGCATCGTCTAGTGGCTTGCTAATGCCACCTCCTTCGACAAACTCCTGCCAGAGTATGCTGATCACCCAATGATCTCATGTACAAATGCCATACCAAGAAAACCAAAAGAGTGTGCCCATGCATCTCCATGCCCACTTGTGGACCACTACTCAATGCTAGATGCTCCCACACATCCCTTGATGTGATGGCCTAAAGCTATGTCTCTATGTGTCAGGCCACACCTGATCAATATCATCATCTCCACCATTGCATCACTATCCTTGCTGATGAATGCATCTTCCCTCCAGATCCGAGGAGTGAATCTCCCTATGTGTCAGCAGTGATGCCACCATTGCTCCACTCCTTTGCGTCCTTTGTGCTCCACACAAAAGTGAAGAGTCCCCAGCTCCATACAAGGCATCGTTTGGTGGTCTGCCAATGCCACCTCCTCCGACAAACTCCTGCCAGAGTACGCTGATCACCCAGTGATCCCGTGTACAAATGCCATACCAAGAAAAACTAAGAGTCTCTCCATAAACTAGTCGGCCACTAGTGCTGAACGAGACTCCCCTAGTGAATGTGCACACTCCATTGCTAGGTCAACTGCACCATCTCGGTTGTAGTCAACCGACATACCTGGGAAATGATAGGTAGTCCCACTTGGAAGCTAATACTAGTTTGCGCTGCCAGTATCCCCAGTGCCTGGAAGCTCTTGCTGAGCTACACCCAGGTCCACTACCATCTCCATAGCCCACTCCATAGGGTACCAACTCAAAATCTCTTGCCATCCAACCCCAAGAGAGGGATCGAATGCATGAACTCCCGCACATAGAACAACCCCAACATGCAGGTGCTGCACCCTGTTCAACTTAGGTCGTCTCATCTCGCTATCTTGGTCAACACATGAAATCTGACTAGGTCGCTTTGTCTCTCTTTGTCCAATGGGGAAAGGTAACCTCATGGTGTTGCCAACTCCGTCTATGTATGCTCGAAGAGGGCTACTCTCATGCCCCAACGTGCACTCTAGCTACACCAGTAGGGAATCCAACCGCTCCCTAACGTGAGTCAATTTGGTCGTGGACTTTGCACAAACTGCTCTCATGCCCTCCAGCTCATTCTGCTGCAGAATAGCCTCATGCACTAACGCAACCTTCCTTTATAATGCTAGAGGGTCGGCTTGAAACTGATGGAACTACCGTGGGCATCTATCACCTTTAAACTCGGTCACAACTCTAGATACCTCGACAACTGTTGGCATCTCGTCCATGGGTGGCACCCCTTCAACAGATGGCTCTATGTGTGTAGGCTCTATCCTCTTCACCAATGGGTCAACTGGGGCTATCAAAGAGGTCTCTAATAAAGGTGACTCTTGCGCCACATTGGTTATATTGATGTGCTCCTCACCATCTTGTGGGCTCTCAACATCATGCTCAACCTCCTCCTCATGCTCCTGATATCTAAAGCCAGGTCTCCACCAGGAAAAATGCCCCCTTGTTCTCACCCTCTAACCGTCTCTGTCCTGCCTGCTCCCTTTCAGGGGATATGGTGCCCTAATCTGGTCCACTTTCCCCACATGGTGTAGATGGATGCACTCCCATAACCTGCTCACCTCCAACATTTCTATTGTAAGGGTGAGGATGGGTTTGGTCTGTCACCCTCCTCAACTAGGCCAATCTCTCATCGTCTGAATGAATTCTACCCCAAAATTTCTGCATACTGGATTTCCCTTGAGCCATGGGTTTGTCTTCGGTTTCAGCCGTCACTGTGCAGTCATACCCAAAGCTTCCATGATCTCCTGGCTAATTTCCCACAGCTGGGCCAAGATCATGCTCTGATACCATTGTAATGTTCCAAGCTAGGAAATATAGTGTGAGCTAGTTACATAACATTTGTTATTAGAGCTTTCAGGTTGCTTACTAGGTGTTTCCATTTTCTTTCTTCGGGGCATCAATTAATGATAATAATGCTTCACTATGCCCTTTGAATTCCTTCAAACTAATTTTTGAAACCAATCTTATGCAAAATTAAAAAAAAACTACACATTTTTTCACTTTGTAGGAGCTTGATATTGAATTTGTTGTATCTCTGTCATTTCAGATTTGCCTAGAAAATTCTATAAAATTAGGAGTGTGATACTTGCCCAAAACCTAGAAAAACCTAGAAAGGGTTTCCCTTGGTTTTAACCTTCAAAAATTGACCCTTCACAGCTTGGCCCTCCTCTAATTTTGAATTCTGTTGCTATGACTAATCCTGTCAATTTTTGCTCTCCCAAATCTAGTAATCCTCCTCAAGTGGCCCTTCAAATGATCTCCCAACCTCCCAACTCGAAACTCCCCTAGATGGTGCTACCCCAAAGAGTCTCACTCCAATGATTGCGCAGTCATGGAGGAGATGACACAATGTTGCATGTGATGAAATGAGAGTTGCGTGTAGGATGACCCTCTTCTCTGTAGGTGCCCTCTATACTGTTGAAAATGATGAAGGATGCTCCTGTCTCCCCAACTTCCTGGAGTACCTCACGCTATGAGTGCACAATCCCTGCACTGTTGTTACTTCCCCCTGCTACTGGTACTCGACTTACAACTATTGTAACTCGTCTCCCTGTTGTTGCTACGAACTAAGATGAAGAAGAACTCCCTTCTAGGGCTGGCACTCGAAGTCCATCGAAGCAAGGGTTGAGATCTCTGCTCGAAGACACTCGTGTGCTAAACAACACAGTAATCCGGTTAAAAACTCGAGCAACTAAGATTGAGTTCAATATGTCAAAAGATAAGATATCCAAATGAGGAGAGCTGCCTTATATAGATTTCGTGGAGCACGTTTCCCTCCATTTTCCCTCCATCGTTTGTCCCTCACCTAACCATCGATTTCCCCTCCATGCAAATCGAACTAGGGAATGTGTGTTCCCCTAGTATCGGTGGCCCCGACGTATACTTAACCACATCGAATTAATAAAATCGAATGGGCCCCCATCACCCCCAAAATTGGCCTCAAAATGTAGAAATTAATACTGTTCCAAAATAATTAGGGAAGGGACATGACATCCACCCTTGGGCAATTTGTATATGTACTTGGGTTTTATAGCTTTCCTTGTGCTTACAATGTTTGCTTTGTAAGGCTGATATTTTGTCTAGGTTTCTAGCATTAGTCTTTATCTACCCTTAGGCAGTTTGTATGTGTACTTGGGTCGCTTTCATCGTGCTTACAATGTTTTGTACTCGTTGATTTAGAATTTAACTACTTTTTTAGTCACTAGGTCTTTTTACCATAGTTCTTTACCCATTGACCTACCTTGATCATTCAAGGACATTAATTTCTCTCTTTCTTCCCTTCAATGAAAACATTCCATTTATTTTTGTTTCTGGATTCTCTGAGGTTCAAGTGACATCTGAGATTTGATTCCTGGTGTATGAGTAGTGCCAATATTTATTTAGTTGATAAATGGAGGTTGCATTGTTCAGGCTTGGAGGATGTGTAACCCTAATGTTGACAGAGGAAATCATTTGATTATTGGGGAAATTGCATTCTTATCTCTTGGATTTTGGCTAGTATATGTCAAGCATGCATAGGGATGATATATAGTGATGCTTTTCAATGCATTTAGTAATTAGTGGGCATAGATGCTCAACATATTAACATTAATGTCAAAACTTTTCAAGTTATCTCATGGTAGATTGTGTTATTGATAACAGTGTCAGGTGGATTAATTGATGAACAATAAAGGTGATTGATGTTTTATTAATTACTAAATGATTTGGCACATTAGGTAAGGTCAAGAGACACTGGGCATAAAAGAAGGCAATACATATCTATCATCATGTTCATCAGTTCACAAGAAACAACAATTTTTTGTCTGTCATTCTGGGGATACTAAGAAGTAATGTATTTGTGTTTGTCATTCATGGGATACTAACTACATTAAATTGACATGTACATTTTAGGAACGTCTATTTGAAGCAGTTCATAACTTCATAATACTGTTCTACAATTATGGAAGAAATGTACATTTTGGGAAGGTCTATTCTAAGTATTTCATAGCACTGTCCTACAACTACGAAGGAATGTACATTTTAGGAAGGTCTATTCTAAGCAGTTCATAACACTTACCTACAACTATAGAACAAATATATAATTCCTATTCGACCATAGTCACAGATAATAGTCTTGCATTTTGAAAGATAATTTTGATTGTAAGGAAGAAATGTACATTTTAGGAAGGTCTATTCTTAGCAATTTATAACACTGCCCTACGACTACAAAAACAAATTTATAACTCTTAGTTCAACCACAGTCACAGACAATAGCCTTGCATTTTGTTTTCCCCGATCATTTTGTTTTCCTTAATTTCCACATTAATTTAGTGTATTAGTACTCTATCAATTTTTTTGATCAAAAGAATGCAAGTAAAATTTTTTGCTGAAGTTTTCAAAAACTGATCACTTTTATGATTATATTAATTCCTAGCTTCAGTTTCCTTTACCTTTCTCTTTTTTGAAAAGATTATTTTGATTGTGCGTTTTCCCTATTTTTCATGTTAATTTAGTGCATTAGCACTGCAAGTCAAAATTTTTGCTTGTAGGAATGCAAGTAGAATTTGAGATTTTACTATCACGGCTTTTGCAATAATTTTAATTCCTAAGCTCAGATTTCGTCTCCCATTATTATTTTTTTAAATATTTTTTGGGCTTTGCATTTTTTCCTTATCACATGTTGCTACTTCTTTTGAGTACATGAAATTTTACCTTCTCCATATGAATAAGAATTTAATAATACCATTCATTACCAAGGTTCTAGACTTTTGAAAGCTCTATCCCTTGTTTTTTTTCTATATTTGTGGGTTGTTAGACAAAAAATCTTGCAGAGGGGAGGTTGGTGCGGAGCTCAGATTCTCCGACAACAGGGAAACATTTCCCCATGTGTTCCCCACAAAGGGGGATGTGGGGAAATATTTCCCAGGTATTCCCCATCCCTAGAGTGTGGGTAACATGGAGTGTGCACCTCCCACCCTCGGAGACAATACTATCTTGGGAAAGTTTATGTCTTTGTGCTATAGATTTTGAGTATTCAGGGACTATGACTACTAACTTCCAATGTTCCAATAAGTTTTTTGAATGGGATGATGTGGGAATGGGGAAGTGTGTCTAGGGGATGTGTGGAGACAACCCCCAAATTTCAGGAAAAGTCATAGGAAACGTTGGGGTCATGTCAGGGTCCCTGTCTGAAATCCAAATAGAATTTAATAAAATATTCTCATTTAAGTTTTTTTTTTTTTTGGTTTTTAATTGATATTAAATATTGACATTTTCAAGAACCATTGGGCAAAAATTGTGGGGGTACACACAGGAGTCCCCCTTTTGTGGGGGGGAGGGGAGGGGGTGGTAGGATGTGGAAACTCATTTGGGGATGTATGAAGATGCAAATTTTGGGAAACATTGAGGTCTCCAACATAGGGGGCCTTGTTTGAAATCCTCAAAAAGAAACATGAATAAGGAATAAATATTCACATTTGCTTGCATTTTTTTTTAATAAATTTTTAAAAATAATTATATTTCAAATTGTATTGGGCAAAACTTGTGGCATTTCATCTATAAGCCCTAAGCCCCCTATCAGAGGAGGGATGCCCAAGAGTTTTCCACAAAAGACGGATGTGGGGAAAGTTACTCAATGGAATGCAATTGAGTGTCTAGCTTGAGTGATCATGGCTCTCATGACTTTGTCTGAAGCATCAATCTTTATTTCAGATGGATGATGTAAATTATGACGAGCGTTTTTTTGTTTTTAACTGAAACATGATTTGTATATGCCAAAGCAAACATAAGCACATATATATTTGCTTACAAATATTTTTGCAATTTGACAAAATTTGCAGACTTCTACTATATCCTCTACATGTTCTTCATTCCCATTATCACTACAATTGTAGGTTTTCTTAGAGGTAGCTTGTTTAACAAAAAGACCCAAGATACGTAATATTAAAAAAACATAAAACATGTCAAGGATTTGCACTGCCTTGAGTTTCGCACCCCTCAAGGTGTAAATCATGAAAAGTTAGAAGAACTGGAGTTGTACAATGATTGTCCTTCATCTATTCAAAATCTTGTTTTTCTGTCGTTTTCCATTCATTCTACCCTCCTTTATTAATTGATTCATCAACCAAGAAATGTGGTTGAAACTTCAACATAAATGTTTTGCTAATTATACAGAAATTTAACTCAACCAAAATTTCACCATAAAATTACTATTCAATTAAACGAAGGTTTCCATGTAAAATATAACAAGTAGAGAGCATGCAATTCAATAACACAATGAGCAGAAATAATCTCAACTTTCATTATAATAAATAACTGAAAGAGTCGGGGAGGCTGGAGCGGGAGGGGTGCTAGTAAAGCTCGAAGAGAAGATTGAATTAAAGTTCGCATGGGGACTTGGCAATGCCACGAACAATGAAGCAAAAACACTCTTTGGCAAGGATTGAAAATCAACATCTTTAAGGGTATCGGGAACTTGATAATTGTTGGTGACTCTATGGTGATAATCCAAAAATGTCTGAGTCTCGCCAAGCACAAGAGCCTCATCGAAACAAAACCCTCTCCAATTATAAGGATAATGTATCTCTTACAGAAGATGCAAATTTTAAAATTTTCCGTGTAAAGCGTGCCAACAACCAAGCGACCGACGCACAAGCCAACATCAGGGCAGAGTTAGAGCAAGGCTCTTTACCTATTAACAACACATTTGAAATATGTCATATCCCATAACTCGGTGTAAAAATATTAGGCCAGTGCAATACAGTTGGAGTACAGGTCCGCAAAAGCATAATCAAGTAGTTACTATGGACAACATTTCGATGGCTTTTCATAGTGCTTTGGGAGAAGGGGCGGTTGGTAGGAAGTTAATGCACATGTGTGATCGTTGGAGTTCAGAGGCCATGATTCATGACAGGTGGGCTTTCTGTCCTTGGTCATTTGTCTGGTTACTTAATGTGGTTCCATTCAAGGGCTAGGTAGGTACCAGTGCAATTTGCTCTAGGTAGGTTTCGGCGGTGATGGAGATGGATGGTAGCTGTTTCGCCATGATGCAAAGTTGTTGCTCATTTATGAAGGATAAGATAGGAAGGAATGTCAGGATGAACTACGCTATGATTTATAGCAGTTGGTTGCGGTAGATAAACCAAAGGATATTGTTAGTACATGGTAGAATTGCCAAGAAAATGGCATCAACAAGTAATGGAAGCAACAGGGACGCGACAGAGTTTGGGTGCAATGGGAACATAGGGGACATGGTTGATAGCTCCTGCAAGCAAGTAATCAAGGAAATAGTGAAAGAAATCAATGAAAACATGGCGGTCTTGTAAGCCCAACTGTTGGGTCTTCGTAAGGACATGGAATTGCTTCAGAAAACCATGGAAAGTTTGTCTGCAGACGTCTTGAACCTTGGCCATAAGGTTGAAAACATTGAAGTTAAAGTCGAGACAACCACTGTGGGTGTGTTGAAAGAAGTCTTTGGATTCAGGGATGGCTCTGGTCCTCATGCTGAATGTGTTGCGGGTGCTCCAATTTGGGACTTGGACCCGGGGCTAGCGGAGTTGAAGAACTGAGAGAAATCGACCTTGGAAGTGGCGGGTAGCAACTGTCTTTTTCTAATTTTCATATATGTTTTGTAGAACAATAGAGTATGGTGGAGTTTTTTGGAAGGTCTATAGTATAAACTACGTAAAAATTTCGTATGTAAATAATACAGGTAGCAATAGGGTCCTTCTGCTTAAAATGCTGAAATTTTTTGAGAGCTTGCTCTCCATGAATGTATGGGACCTGGCTCGTCTCTAGTTTTATTAATGAAAAGCTACCCGTTTTATTAAAAAAAATGAATAACCGAAAGAGTGTACATGGTGATATAACTGAAATAGCTGAGATAGATAATTTGGTCTCAAAAAATGATCTGCTCCAACGTTGAAATCGACCCTCCAAACTAAACTGAAATGCAATTGCTAAGCTCTCGTGAATTTTGGATGAATTCACCATGGGGAGATGGGTACTCGCCTAATCTCACTAAACCACTCGAGCGTTTTCGTCTTGGGGCTGCAAATGAAGTAGAGAACCAGGGTCTCAAACTTCATACAAGAAGAAGATCAAATCCAAGATGTTCTCTAATGGTCTCCTCCTCCTCTTTTTATAGATTTGATGGACCCCTTTAAAACCTCTCATTTTATCATTATTTTAACCATTGAGCACTTTTCCCTCTTTTTAATTCAATTAAAATATTCTTTTTAATGCGAGGAAAAGGGCAAATTGGCCACCACGCCTCCTCACATCATTGAAAATCACTTCCAACCATTCCATCTTGTAGATCTTCTTGTTTTGGTTCCAACGAGCTATTACACTAAGGTGTTTTGTCAAGTATTCCTCTTAGAATGCCACCTTAGGTATAAGTAATTGAGTTACGACCAATAATAACCTTGTTTTTGGAAAGTTGTCAGAATGCGACACAACAAAAGACAAGTTGTGCAAATGATGGAATACGTTAAGCGAATGTCATCGGATCCCATAGAAACTCCTCAAAACTCCATGAAATATCTCCAAAAACCCTTGTGCCCACTGATGAAGTAAACCTGCATGCGTCTGAGGCTTGTCTGCCTCCAACGTTGAAAGTCCATCCTAACCATGCCATTGTTGGAAATTGTAACTAGGTTCAGTCTTCATTAATTTATTTGAGTCACTATGGAATGTACTTGTAAAAATAATAAAGAAAATAATTTTTACTATTGTAACAATGACTTATTAAAGCATGATGGGTTTCATGCTTGGGTCATCATTATATTTGTCAATGTCCCCATTGTGGGCTCCTAGGGTTAATATTAAGTTTATAGAGTCATTGTATATTCAAAGAGACCCTTCTTGGGCTTTTGAATCATGTAAAAAGGTTTACTATTGAGTCAATTATAATTTATGTATCCTCCACACCAAGTCGGCCTAAGGACACTAATTCGACCTCACTTGGAGCCTATAAATAGAAGCAAGTCGAAGTCATTTGAAGCATCTCATCTCAAGCTAAGTCAATATCTCAAGAGATGCTGGAGGAGTGTGAACTTGGTCGAAGTGAGTCTAAGGAAGCTGAAGGAAGTGCGAGTTTGATGAAGTCTAAGGAGAAGAGAAAATCGAACTTTTGGTGCCTCTCTCTCTATTTTGTGCCCTAGTTTGGAAGATTGAAGTCTTCCAAGTTTCACTGATGCAAGAAGTTGCTGCCTAGTCGAAGTCGCTGGAAAAAAGGTTGAAGATCTGGGACACTGACTTGGTATGGAGGGAAGGTTTGGTCTTTGTCTAGGGTGAAGAGTCTCGGCGAATACTATTGAAAGGAAGAATTTTTTTGATTGGGTTTTCCCCTTGAGGGGAGTTTTGCCCTGGCATAGTTCTTACATCATGTGTCTCTTGTTTTTGTGATCTTCATACACACATAATATGGTAATTGATTGAAATATAAGATAATAAAGAAGTAAAAGAAGCCAACACACTCACAAGTAATTATCAAGAAAGGAGAATCAAACGCTAATATATTCACGTTGATTTTCCAACATGGTATCAGAGATAAGGTCAGGAAAAGTTGAAGATCACTTTGTTGGCATGGATTCTCCCTCTTTGATGAACTACATAAGAATGGGTATCAACATTGCTGGATCAAGAAGGTCATCTACTACTTATTCAACAAGGTTAAAAGTCAAGGATTCTTGGTTGCTCTTACAAGTTCTCTTAATGATGACAATGGATGGATCATTGATAGTGGAGCATTAGACACATGACAGGGGAAAGTAAACAACTTTAGACACTATCAAAGGAGCCATCTTCTCATGCAGTGGAATTGGGTGACAACAAAGGCTATGGTGATAGAGGCTTGGGATCAACTTCGTTGAAGTTGGATAATGGATCAAAAGCTGCACCTCAATAACATTCTATATGTTCTAGGTTTGAAAAAGAATTTGCGTTCTATTTCTTGTTTAGAACATAAAGGGGAAAGAGTTGCTTTTGTTGATGGAAAAGTATTGGCTTGGGGAAAAGACTCTAGCATTGATAAAGCTTAAGGTTATTGGAGTTCGTGAAGGAAGCCTTTATAGTCATTACACCACCTCCTCAAGCTTTGGTTCATAGGTGATGATCATCTACATTATAAGGTCATCCCTATTCTTGGTCAATTGGTTCATGGTATTCCCAATATGAAGTTAGATCATGAAGGTGTGTGCAAGGGATGGTCTTTGGGAAAGCATACAAGAAAGCCATTTCATAATAGTGAAACTAGGTCTAAGGAAAAATTAGACCTCATTCATTTCGATGTGTGTGGGCCCTTGTCTGACAAATCACTTGGAGGGCATCTCTACCATGTAACATTCATTGATGACCATTTTAGAAAGACATGGCTCTACCTTCTCAAAAGAAAAGATGTAGTATTTGATAAATTCAAGGAATTTAGGGCTGGAGTGGAAACGCTAACTGAAATAAAGATAAAAACCCTAAGGTCTAACAGTGGTGGAGAATGCACTTCTAAGGAATTGATTACATATTGTAAGGAAGCAGGTATTAAGAGGGAGCTCATTGTTCCCTATTATCTCGAACAAAATGGATTGGCCGAAAGGAAGAATAGGTCAATTGAAGAAGGCATTCGAACTATGCTCCTTGATCAAGACCTACCAAAATTCTTAAGGGGAGAAGCAATAATGACAACTGTGTACATTCAAAATAGAAGCCCTCATAAGAGTCTTGATAATACAACACCAAAAGAAGTATTCACAGGAAAGAAGCCGAGTGTGGATCACCTCCAAATCTTTGGAAGTCCAATATACATCCATGTTTCGAAAGACAAATGAAAGAAGTTGGATTCCACAAGTATCAAGGGAATATTCATTGGATATAGTCTCTCTTCAAAAACATATATAATCTACATCAAGGAAGGAAGATATATTGAAGTAAGCAGGGATGTCATATTTGATGAAAATCAAGCATACAAGAAATCAAAGGATATTCCTATTTTGGTGATGAAGAAGTTCCCATATTTGAAGAAGAAGGAGTTCATCATGAAGACCCTACTACAAATCTCAAAGAAGAAGGACGAAGTGAGCCTATTCAATCGGTGGTCATTCCAACCACAAGGAAGTGGCCAAATTGGTTAAAAGCCCACATTAGAAGATGCCGAAGGACACGAAGTTGCGAAATGAACCTTCAGGGAAAGAAAGAGACCGAAAATATATTCTGGTTATGCTGTATATATGACGAAATTGATTGAATCCAAACCATCTACATTTAAGGACATTGTGCATCAAGAGGTTTGGAAGAAAGAAATGCAGGAAGAATATCAATCCATCATGAAGAATGGGGTTTGGGAAATCATTCCTAGACCTAGTGACAAATCGATTGTCACATCCAAATGGATCTATAAGATCAAACATGTTGATGGAAGTATAAACAAGTACAAAGTGAGATTCATTGCAAGGGGTTTCTCTCAAAAGGAAGGCATTGATTATGAAGAAACCTTTGAACCTACAACAAGGTACACTACCATTAGATCTTTGGTTTCATTGGCTGCTACAATGGGTTGGAATATCGACCCCATTTTTGAATGGGACCATTGATGAGGAAGTGTACATCGAACAACCCAAAGGCTTTGAAGTTAATAACAAGGATATCACGTTTCCAGACTTACAAAGGCCCTATATGGTTTGAAGCAAGTACCTAGGGCATGGTATGCAAGGATGGATGCATATCTACTTAGAATTGGGTTTGTGAAGAGTTCTGTCGATTTGAATCTCTACATCAAGGTCATGAATGATGAGCCCGTCATTATTCTACTATATGTGGATGATCTATTCATCACATGTGTGGAGCGAAGAATACAATAGTGCAAGAAGATGTTGGCAGTTGAATTTGAAATGAAGGATCTAGGACTAATGCACTATTACTTGGGTCTAGAAGTATGGCAGAAACCTGGGGAGTTATATTTGGGGAAATGAAAGTATATCATCAAGTTGTAGAAATTCAATATGATGGATTCCAAGCCGATGACTACTCCTATAATCACCAATCTTAAGAAGTTGAGGGACTCTGACTCTAGTCTTGTGGATCCTACCTCCTATTGACAGTTAGTGGGTTCCCTAATGTATGTGGTAAATACTAGGCCAAATATATGTTTTGCAGTAAACATTCTTAGTCAGTTTCAGCTGGAGCGCCGTCACGATCACTGCATAACTGCCAAACATATATTGAGGTATCTTCATGGTACTATATATCATTGCCTTAAAGTATGATAGTAAGGAAGTCAAGCTAATTGGCTTCACAGACACTGATTAGGGTGGCAGTGAGACCGACAGAAGGAGCACTACTGGAGGATGTTTTAGTCTGGGAGCTGCTATGATCTCATGGATGAGTAGGAAACAAGATCTCGTTGCTTTAAGTAGTGTCGAGGCAGAATATGTGGCTGCATGTGAAGTAGGAAAGGAGGTTGTTTGGTTAAGGAAGCTTCTGACATATTTGTTTGAGATGTCTCTGGGTCCTACTGTGATTAATCGTGACAACCAAAGTTGTATCAACATGTCTAGAGATCCTGTGTTTCATGCTAAAACGAAGCATATCAACAATAAGTTCCACTTTATTAGGAACCTAGTGCGTGATGGGATCATGAAGTTGGAGTATGTCTCGACAAATGAACAGGGAGCTGACATACTAACAAAGGCTCTTCCTAATAAGAAGTTTGAATATCTTAGAAACTTGCTTGGTTTGGTAGACATTGTTGATTGTATTGATGATAAGGAAATGGAAGAGATTTGTTGAGGCTTTGCGAGTGAAGCATTGCCTGGGAGGACATCTGGCTGACACTTTGTGTTGATGTCTAGGTCCCAAAGTAGGGAAGGTGGCGTGGGTCGTAGAGCTCTGACCATGGATACACACCTAGGTCCTTGGGTTGGTGGTTAGCAAGTAAGCTTGATGGTACCTAGAGAGGCTGAAAGCTTGAGTCCACCTTATTCCCACTTGGATAGATTGCCCTGGTCAGGAATCTAGTCTGTGGCATTGTGGTGCCTAAATTGATGAGAGACCAATGGATAGATTGCCTTGGTCAGGAATCTAGTCCATGGCATTGTGGTGCCTAAAATTCTTCATTGTTCATATAGTTTGAGATCTTACATTATATTTATATATGATGAATACCTCCTTAGCGAAGAGGGCGTGTTGGAAAGTGTAACTAGGTTCGGTCTTCATTAATGTATTTGAGTTATTATGAAATGTACTTGTAAAAAGAATAAAGAAAAGAATTTTTATTATTGTAAAAATGACTTATTAAAGCATGGGTTTCATGCTTGGGTCATCATTATATTAGTCAAAGACCCCATTATGGACTCCTAGGATTAATATTGAGTTTATAGAGTCATTATATAGTCAAAGATACCCTTCTTGGGCTTTTGAATCATGTAAAAAGGTTAACTATTGAGTCAAATATAATTTATGTATCCTCCATACCAAGTCGACCTAAGGACACTCATTCGACCTCACTTGGAGCCTATAAATAGAAGCAAGTCGAAGTCATTTGAAGCATCTCATCTCAAGCTAATTCGATATTTCAAGAGGAGTTGGAGAAGTGCGCACTAGGTTGAAGTGGGTCTAAGGAAGCTGAAGGAAGTGCGAGTTTGATGAAGCCCAAGGAGAAGAAGAAAATCGAACTTTTGGTGCCTCTCTCTCTCTCCGTTCTGTGCCCTAGTTTGGGAGATCAAAGTCTTCCAAGTTTCACTAATGCCGGACGCTGCTTGATGCTTGAAGTTGCTGCCTAGTCGAAGTTGTTGGAAAGGAGGTCGAAGATTTGGAGGCTGACTTAGTGTGGAGGGAAGGTTTGGTCTTTGCTTATGGTGAAGAGTATCAATGAATACTGTTGAAAGGAAGAATTTTCTTGACTGGGTTTTCCGCTCGAGAGGGGTTTGCCCTGGCATAGTGCCTACATCTCGTGTCTCTTGTTTTTGTGACCTTCATACACGCATAATATGGTAATTGCTTGATGAAAGATAAGATAATAAAGAAGTAAAAGAAGCCAATGCACTCACAAGTAATTATCAAGAAAGGAGAATCAAACCCTGGTCCCTAATATATTCGCGTTGATTTTCCAACCATGAGGAACACTAGAAAAGGAACATCACAATAAATCTATGGGTAAAATTTGTTAAGTTAAAGAAACTACTTGTCTCATGAATGTCTCAGTCCTCATTTTGGCGGGGGGATGCTTAGGAGTTTCCCACAAAAGGGAAACATCCCTCATGTTTTCCCAAAGGGGGATGTGGGGAAATGTCTCCCATTGAGGTTCTCTGTCATG
Source organism: Pinus tabuliformis (assembly GCA_031772625.1). Taxonomy (NCBI): domain Eukaryota; kingdom Viridiplantae; phylum Streptophyta; class Pinopsida; order Pinales; family Pinaceae; genus Pinus; species Pinus tabuliformis. The sequence goes on along the minus strand of CM062805.1, from coordinate 912,313,452 downwards.
TAAACATGGGAAACGTGGGGGGTGCATGTTGTGAATACTGGTAACTACTACTGGACCTTTTTGCTGTTAGTGCTCTAGAATTGGCTATCAAATACCCGTGTTGATAATATTGCTGAAATATCGTAAATATCGTGATATTTTTGGCAAAATGATATATTGCCAACTAAATATCGCAATATTTTCCGTTTTGAAAATATTGCGATATTTACGAAATATCAGCGATATTTTGCCAAAATATTGCGCGACGATCCAATTTATCGCGGGGCAAGCAGGGCTGTGGCTACCAAAAGGGTTTTTGGCTTTTTAATTCTCATTTTGCTTTGTTGGTCTTGGAGAAGGAAGGGGAAGAGCTTTGTGGTGGTTTTCATGGAGGGATTGAGGATCAAACAACCATTATCACCACCAATCAATTTTTTTCTTTCTTTTCTGGATCAAATATTCAAGATCAATGAGAGAAACTTCATTTCTTCCATCAACATGTATGTTCTTAAAATCCCCTATGTTAATGAACTTTTTCTTAGATTTAGGGTTATGCTGGATTGCCTCTTTGCCTATCAACATTTTGATTCTTTGTTTTTTTGTCATTTGCAATGATTTTCATGCCCATGAACCAATGCAAGTGTTTTCTCCATATTTGGACAGCAAGTTTTTTTTTTTTTTTAAACTTTCTTATGCACCTTCTTATTTCCATTTTTCATTCCAAATAATGTAGTAAATTTTTTTTTTTTAAATTAGGTGGCTGCTATTTTTTGTGTATGGGGGTTTAATGCCAAATTTTTGTTTTTTTTGTGCCCTAGGTTTGAATTTTGATGTTGTCCATTAATCCACTACAAATATGCCAAAGCCCTTGGACCCATTTTGGGAGTATGGGGAACCTGATGGTGGGACAAATCGGGCATATTTGTCATGCAAATTGTGTGGGACGAAGATAATAAGAGGGGTTACACGATTGAAATACCATGTAGCTAGGCTCCCTGGACGTGATGTTGGGCTTTGTACGATTTCTAGTGTGGAGCCTATACAAAAATCTCTTGAAGCAATTGATGAAAAAACAGAAAGAAAGTAGAGGAAAAAAGAAACAAGGCTGAACGTGCAGGGAAATATTTTGGGATATCTGCTTCCGAGTTTGAGGTCGAGTGTCGTGGGAAGGGCTACACAACGTCACTTGCTGACGTTATTGGGAGTGGGAGGTCATCCTTTTTTGTTCCACGAACTGGACTTGGAGCACAACCTTCCGTAAAATTAGATGTTAAAATAAAGAAGCAAGAAGCAGATAGAGTTATGGAGATGTGTCTTTTATGGAGTGCCTTACCTCTCAACATCACCAAAAACAATCCATTTTGGCAGCCAATATGTGATGCTTTTGCTATTGTGGGCCCAGGTTACAAAAGTGCTACATATGAGGAGTTGCGGGGGCCAATCCTTCAAGTAGAAAAGCAGGACATCAACTCTAGATTGGCGGAGTTGAAGCAGACATGGGAGGTGTCTTGATTCATAGTGATGTCTGATGGTTGGACAGATAGGAAGGGTAAGACCCTTCTAAATTTCTTGGTACATTGTCCTAAAGATACCATGTTTATTAAATTAGTGGATGCATCCACACATATAAAAGACGCAACATTGGTATGTGAGTTGTTAGATGGGTTCGTCTGGGAGATTGGTGTGCATAATGCAATTCATAACAGATAATGCAACGAATTATGTTGCTACCGATGGGATGCTTATGGAGAGGCACCACACATTGTTTTGGACTCCATTTGTAACACATTGTATTGATTTGTTGAGAATATGAGGAAACTCTCCTTCATCAAGGAGGTGATTGATATGGCTAGGACCACCCCCAAGGTTATATACCTTTTGTTCTTATCATCATGGGGAGATACACTAGAAATAGGGAGTTGCGACATCAAGCAATCACACGTTTGGCCACCAACTTTATTACTCTTCAATCTTTGCTACGATGCCAGTTTGAGTTGAAGCAAATGTTTGTTTATGATGAGTGGTTTGATTGTAGATGCAACATGAGACAAGATGGCAGAGCCATTGTAAAAATGGTGTACACTGAGACATATTGGCAAAGAGTAGAAGTGTGCAATGACTTATTTGTATGAGGCCATGGATAGGGCCAAGGAGACCATTCGTGCTTATTATGCTGACAAGGGTTTTGTTGGGCTTAATAGACAGATGATGTTTATGTGATGCGATTGATAGTCGGTGGACAAAGATCTTTCATTGACCCATTCATGCAACAATACTCTTCGTTAACCCTGCATTTTCATACAAATGCGGCTTTGATTTTGAATTGAGGTTATGGAAGGGCTCCATTCTTGTATTCATAGGATGGTACCTGATTTCAAGTTTCGCAACAAAATCAGTCACGAGATACAGTTTTATCAGGATTGTGATGGACTATTTGGCTTTGATGATGCTATTCGGGAAATGACTTCTTCATGCCATGTAAGTGACAAGTCACGACTCATTAGAATTTTCAACTAGTTTATAATTCTAGATTTTTTAAATTCAATTTTTTTTTTATTAATTTAATTTGTTATATCTCGTTGCAGATATTTGGAGGTGAAGCTATGGTGCAAGGGCACCAAATTTGCAGAAATTGGCCATAAGAATCTCGATTCAAACTTGTAGCTCTTTAGGGTGTGAGCGCAATTGGAGTGTATTTGAGAAAATACACTCAAAGAAGCGCAACAGTTATAACTTTGAGCTTTAGTCTTCCACTAAGCAATTACATTTATTGTAATTTTAATTTATGACCCTCAAGTGTCAAGACTCATTAGTTTTTTTTTGACACTCTTACAGGTTGGAGTTCTCATGCCTCATTGATTTAGTGTATATGCATTACAATCTCCGACTTCGAGTGAAGCAAATAGAGAAACCAATGGATCCAGATGCCATTTCCTTAGACAATATTGATGTATTTTCTAAGTGGAGGGTGGAGTTTGAGGTGTCCATCGTGGAGGGGTCACCTACATGATTAGAGGAGGAACCATTAGTTTAGGGGCAACAAGAGGAGGAGGACTCAAGGGAGGAGCAAGAGGAGGAGGAGGCTATGGGAGTGTTAGCGTCAACACAATCTGCTACATATATAGGAGAGCGCAACTCCATATCCAATAATCATTATTTGACATTAGGTGGAGGGTCAGTCTTTTTATTGCTAGGGGCAGGCCTAGCAAACAACCCATCATGTTTTCCTATAAAAGGGGGAGAGGGCACTGATCTCAGATAGCTACTTGCTTGTTTTATTTGTTTTGCTACATATAACTTTTGATGATGAGATACTTTTATATATGTGATGTTATTTTGTATTGGTTCTCCACATTTGAGTCCTTGATTGGACAATTATCAGGGATCAACAAGATTTGGTATCGCCTTTGATGTATCATTTTTATTTTACATCCACTACATCATATATATCAGTGCTTTCTTCGTATTTATGTACCAATGTGTTTATTTCATGTTGTTATTGATTTGTATGTTTAAAAATCTGAAAAAAAAAGAATATATTATGCATTTTTTATGTTTGCCGATATTTTCCGATATTTTTGTTGATATTGCCAAAAAGATGTTTTCAGGACCCTCGCCTATATTTTGCCGATACCGATATTATCAACACTGTCAAATACTGTTTAATGATGCTGAAATTTCCACCATGATCTTTGAGCTACTGCTCTAGTGCTGAATTTACTGTCGTTACTGTCTTTTCTGTTTAGCCTCCACTTGTTCATTTCATATCTTGCATTAGTTTCTGAGTTCTAGATTTCTGTGTGAGTTTCTGTCAATTAAAATAATCAAATCTCAATTTGGGTTCGTAACAGTTAACCTGGATTGGAACCATGTTAAGGTATTTCTTCATGTCTGCTTGAGTATTCTTGGACTTTTCCCAAAATGGTACGCAACTTTTTCCTTTGCTTTCTGCTCTTCCTTGTGCAAGAAAACTGAATTAGAAGGAAACATCAATCATGATGGGATCTCTATATGTTGTTACAACTTACACTCCCCTTTCCCACGAAGGCTAGAAGGGTAGTTTTGACTGCAATCTGTGGTCATAATATACTCCCCAAAGAGAAGGCACTTGGTACCAATCTGAGTTGTTAGTTCATCTAAAAACTATTGGCAATACATTTTATAGAGTTATTTCTGCATCCCCGGAAATGTACTGTTTTCTGCTCCTTATTCAAGAAAACGGAATCTTATATTAGAAAGAAACATCAATCATGCTGGGATCTCTATACATTATTACAACCTACACTTCCCCTTCTCATGAAGGCAAGAAGGGTAGTTTTGTTTGCAATCTGTGGTCACAATATACTCCCCAAAGAGAAGGCACTTGATGCTAATCCGAGTTGCTTGTTCATCCAAAAACGATTGGCAACACATTTTATAGAATTATTTCTGTATTCTTGGAAAGGGACATTATATCTTGCAGACCATAGGAAATATGGCAATAAAATGAAAAACTGAAATCATCTCCCTCTTTCTCACAGAATGTTATCATATATTGCAGCTCTCTAATGGATGGGCCTCTCAAGGAGGCCATGGAACTTTTGACCAATCTGTTTTGCATAGTTGCTTGGCAAAGTCCAAATCCCCGAAAATGTGTCCTGATGTCTTTTTTCTAATTATTTTCAAATAATTCTGGATATTTCTTATTTGAGTATATTTCTTTGAAACAGTGAGTACATAACTGCACTGTGTTTTTTGTTGGGAAAGTAAATTCAGGCATTTTTACTGAAGATCATTATTAATCCTGCAATTATTCTCAAGTGATGCAAGTTAAATGAATTATAGAAGTTATATTCGTGGCAATATGTGCATCTGACCAATTTGTGGGATTTGGAAAAGTTTTTGTACCATAAGTTACCATATGTTGTGTCAAACACCATAACTGGTATCCCTATAAAATAGGTTAAGGAAACCCCAACTTTTGATTTTTGAATTGTTATCTAATTCTATGTAACATTAGTTTGACGGAGGAAACTTTATTGTGATTCTTCATGGAAATGGTCAGAACTTTTCTTGTTAAATTTATAGTTAATCTGCCTCTCTCTCTGCCCATGTATGTGTGCATTCCTTTGGAGCATATGGATTTGGAAATATTAAGAAGCGAATGAGTAAGCAAACAAGTGCTATGCTGCAGAAGAATATGTCAACCCTATTGTTGAGCTTTATGAATTTCACAATGGCTTCAACAACAGAATGTTGTGGGGTAGCAGATAAACATTTGTCACTAAGAATCTTTACGCTGGCACATTTCATTTAAAGTGTTGACCTTTATTCTTTGCTTCCAGTACAGCTAGACCGACTTCCAACTCCCGTGCATTACACTCAGCTATCAAATCTGCCCAAATTGTGAGAGTGTTGCAGTCATACATCTTATAACTGACTCTGGCTCATTTGCTTTTTAAAAATTGAACATGCTAGTAGAGATGCTGCATGAACGTTCAAGACAGATTTACAACAAAAATTAGTTTATCATAATATAGAAGCTGACATTACAAGTTGAACTCCATGGAGGAGAAAATACCTGAATGAGACAAGATACTTGTAAAACCTGTGCACAATATTGGACTTATTTTATTTTTTAATGAAATTTATTGTAATAACTGAAACAGGAGTTGTATTGCATCAGAAGCTAAGTTGCTAGAAACGACTTCCCTAACCCTGTGAAACACCGATCACCATTTTGGGTACAGAAACGTGTACGATTCGGCTTGGACTGGATACATATCACACCCATTTCAGTTTTCTGGAAATGTATATTTGCTGACCGGAAATGGATCTGTCATGTTTTAAAGCTTTTTAGATCCATTTCCGCTTTAGTTGTTCTTTGCTTAGGATAGTTACTTCATTAGCCCATTTACAAATCTATTAGACCATAAGCAATCACTTTAACCATCACCATATGACAGCAACTAATGAAAGAACATTAAATGTAAGAGCAGAAGACAAGCCAAGACAAGTGGACACGAAGATATGTCACAAGGCAGGGAAAAATCTTTGATCATTTCTTATTATTATTATTATTATCCTATGTTGCCATGAAACGTGGGTTCGGGGACGGGTACGGGTGCAGGGCGGGGACGGGTACATCATTTTTTGAAAGAGGGTGCGTGGGTTCGTCGGGGGTATATAATAAATTATATATATATATATATATATATATATATATATTATAATATAATATATATGAATTTGTATATTTTTCAACTTTAAACAAGAAAACTAAAATATTTATGATTTAAACTTTAAATATTTAAACATGCACATCATTGAACATTCAACATTCACAATGAAATTTCAAAATTTCTAGTTAGATATCAAGTGCAAATTGGAGTTTACATTTTAATAAGAATCATGATATATGTCCATCGTCATACTACATTCAAAATTTGTCTTAAGGCATCTCCAAACAAGAACTGGGAAATTTTAAAATACTAAAATAAAAGTATCTAATAGTGAACAATGGCTTCCTCAAGTGATGTCATCAACATCACTCAGATCTTCAGTTAGCATGCTCTCGAGGTAGGGATCACTCTCATCTTGAGGCTCTTGCTGATCCATAGCAATTGGAGGTAGCTCAATAAGGCCATCTGGTTGTATCTCCTCATCCACACACATAGCATCATTTGTGTATTGGTCCCATCTCTTGAAAGGACCCTCGTATCTAGGGTCTTTTCGAGATATGAGACTAAGTGTGCTATGAACATACACTAAGTTCTCTGCCTTCTTTGAGCCCAACATATTTCTCTTTACTAAATGGATAAAGGCATAAGTACTCCAATTTCTCTCGCAAGATGAAGAACTAGCTACCTAGACTATTAGGGGAAGCCCATTAAATTAATAAAAAAATAAGATATAAAAACTAAAATGAACCCCAAAGAACCCAAAAGAACATGATTTTGGGGTTCCAAGTACCCATCATCAAGGTTACCCATACCCGTCAAGACAAAAGAACCCAAATTTTTTTAATGAAGAACCCGGTTCTTATGGGTTCTCCCCAGAAGCACCCGAACCCGAATCCGGTACTTGGGGACGAGAACTCGGGACGAGTTCGAGAACCCCACCCCTGGGTTCGGGAACCCCTGCAACGTAGTTATTATAAAATGTTCAACAGACGATGAGAGAGTACAGTCAATGTGATAACCAGGATCATTGTTCAAAATCCAAAATAAGCACCCCAATCGAATAAGCATGCTGTAGCCACAATTTGTCCTGATCAGTGGAAAATGGTAGACAAAGCATAGATTGAATCTTGGTAAGGGTTAATAGGTTCATATAATACCTTCAGACTTTTCTTCAATGCTGCGGCCTTACTTTTGTGATCTCAGTTCACAACCAATCAGAAGAACTGAGCTAGAGATAACTTCTACATAGGCCTTTCAGTCTATCCAATACATGAAGACTAGGCCTGTGGCCTAGATGAGATACCAATCTGACTTCTTGCCTTCTGTGACAAGGGATATAAGCTATGTTGCCATGAAACGTGGGTTCGGGTTACGGTTACGGGTGCGGGGATGGGGACGGGTACATCATTTTTCGAAAGAGGGTGCGTGGGTTCGTCGGGGGTATATTATAAATTATATATATATATATATATATATATATATATATATATATATATATATATATATATATATATATTATATATATGAATTTGTATATTTTTCAACTTTAAACAAGAAAACTAAAATATTTATGGTTTAAAATTTAAATATTTAAACATGCACATCATTGAACATTCAACATTCACAATGAAATTTCAAAATTTCTAGTTAGATATCAAGTGCAAATTGGAGTTTACATTTTAATAAAAATCATGATATATGTCCATTGTCATGCTACATTCAAAATTTGTCTTAAGGCATCTCCAAACAAGAACTGGGAAATTTTAAAATACTAAAATAAAAGTATCTAATAGTGAACAATGGCTTCCTCAACTGATGTCATCAACATCACTCAGATCTTCAGTTAGCATGCTCTCGAGGTAGGGATCACTCTCATCTTGAGGCTCTTGCTGATCCATAGCAATTGGAGGTAGCTCAATAAGGCCATCTGGTTGTATCTCCTCATCCACACACATAGCATCATTTGTGTATTGGTCCCATCTCTTGAAAGGACCCTTGTATCCAGGGTCTTTTCGAGATATGAGGCGAAGTGTGCTATGAACATACACTAAGTTCTCCGCCTTCTTTGAGCCCAACATATTTCTCTCTACTAAATGGATAAAGGCATAAGTACTCTAATTTCTCTCGCAAGATGAAGAACTAGCTACCTAGATTATTAGGGGAAGCCCATTAAATTAATTAAAAAATAAAATATAAAAACTAAAATGAACCCCAAAGAACCCAAAAGAACCTGATTTTGGGGTTCCAAGTACCCATCATCAAGGTTCCCCATACCTGTCAAGATAAAGAACCTAATTTTCTTATGGGTTCTCCTCAGAAGCACCCGAACCTGAATCCGGTACTTGGGGACGAGAACCCAGGACGGGTTCGAGAACCCCACCCCTGGGTTCGGAAACCCCTGCAACGTAGGATATAAGCATTGCAGCCTAACTCTACCCTCTGTTAGGAGTGCGGATGTCAGTGGAGGAAGGAACCCATACATATGTGTGCCCAAAAACACCATCCAATGGCCTTAGGTAAGTGCAGCTCAGTCTCGGTCATGTTATGAAGATAAATGAGGCAAGACAATCTGACTTGTTGCCTTCTGTGACAAGGGATATAAGCATTGCGGCCTAACTCTACCCTCTGTTAGGAGTGCGGATGTCAGTGGAGGAGGAAACCCATACATACGTGTGCCCAAAAACACCATCCAATGGCCTTAGGTAAGTGCGGCTCAGTCTCTGCTTAGTCTCGGTCTTGTTATGAAGATAAATGAGGAAAGACAATCTGATTTCGATCTCCTGTCTGTGGAATGCAGCCCTAACAAATCCTAGAAACAATCTTCCAAGTCTCCTTACAGGCTACAACAAGCCCCAGTCAATGTGGTCTTCCTTCAACAGAAAAACGGTACCCAAACATAGAATGATTCTCTTCCCAAACTCGGCTCGTAGTTTTGGACATCTGAACCTCAGAACCACCCCTTATTTCAGAAGAATTTTGTACCTCTGTGATGTCCCAAATGAAGATGGAGGCACCTTAATATATAAGAATTGATGGGGGTCAAGGGACATGTCTTTTGGACTTATTGAGCCGACTTAGAAATAAGGTTGACCTTGATAATTTTCGTGTGGGAGAATAAATTCAAAATCCCACTTATACTTATCCAAATTTGACGATATTTAGGTCGATTTTGGTCCTCTCGAAAAGAGGAATTCAATCATGCAATTATCTTTCCCAAAGGAGCCGTCGAAAGTGGAATTCGGCCCTAGTTGCTAATGTTAACAGAAATTTCGGATCTGTATAATGAAAATTGTGATACGGATGACAGATTTTTAGAAATGGATCAGAGAACAAAAATGGATCAAAGCTGTGTAGAAACAATTTTGTTGTTGTTGTTGTTGGAGGGTTGGATTAAAAAAGGTTCTCGACTCGAAAGTTGAAATGTCTAGACTCAACCTAAATTACAACCCACCGGGCCGCCTCATTCATTGACTCATTCAAGTCATTGTGAAGAGTCGCTGGCATCCCTGTTGGAATCGTAAGAGTTGTCTGTTGGTAAGAGTTGTTTATTGGAGTCGTCAAACTTCAAACTCAAAGCCGTCCATTCCGTGAGCGAGAGCCAAGCTGCCAGTGACGCCGCAACAACAAGCGGTTCCACTGTGCCAGGCAAGCAGACGAGGTAAGACTCAAGAGTTGATCACTGTTCCACTGTTCATACATTATAGAATCCATTATAAAAATCGACAAGTACTTTCATAGTTTCATAAGGCTCTTTGGTTATATAGTCAATAAAGGGATTCCCATATGACCACTTCAAATTCTTCCAGAAAGATCCTATGTTGAAGCTCATTTTGCAATAAATGGTTTTAGTTATGATTTTTGAGAGTGCTTTGAAAGCTTCTTTGTCCACTGCATGAAGCTCACAAAAATAGGGCCCTATTTGTGGAAGGGGTTCGGTCAAGCTGTTAGGTATCCAAGCAATGTTTACATAATAGAGACCCCAACTTCTATATTAGCCTTATGCTATGTCCCAACCACTAGAGGACCATTAAAATCCCACTAAAGAGAAAAGAGTCCTTTCACGGTTTTGTTTTCTTAAATGCTTATAGCCATATAGGTAGTAATTGGTCAAGCAAACTTCTTTGTGATAAAGGAGAAATTGTACTTCTCTAAATTGTCAGAAAGTATAAACAAATATTTATTATTTCACTAAAAGGAATCAAGGGTAGACTTTAACAGGTGCCAACAAAGAGTTGTTTTGGCTTGATATGATCAATATGGAACATCTTAGTTGTAGTTCATACTAGGCAGCAAATTTATGTATTTTAGTATAATTAGGCATACTATTAGTTATTAGTATCTTCTGCTAACTGCAAGTTGAAATGCCATCCCTAATTCATAAAATGGATTTCACAATTCATACATTAGAAATGACAAAAACAAGATATGGAGATCCACAAAACAAACATCACAAGTAACTTATAAAAGCCCTTTCATCATTTTAACTTTCATCGAAAATAATTAAAAAAATTGTTCACTAGAATATCAACCAACTTTTTTTAAAAATTAATTGAGTTTGAATTTGTAACTGCCAATTTTATTTTGCAGTTTCATTTACATCATCATCATGGCAACTTCAAGTTCAACTATTCCTGAGACAGAGGAACAAGAAATTTAATCTCTCTAAAATTGATCCAAAATCACCACTTTGGAAATATGTAACTGTTGTAGGGAAGATCCAAGGAGGGGATTGTTGGTATGGGTTTGCAATGAATGTTAAAAAGAGTAAAGGTATCATCCATCCAGGTTAAAGCACATTTATTTGGGTTAAGATGCAATGGGATTCGAATATGTATTGGCCCACCTAAAGAAAATGGGACAGAGGAAAAACTTGTAAAAGCAGAAAGAATAAGATGAGGTAGATTCTAAAGCTAATGCAAATCTTGTCTCTCAATTCAAACAACCAAGAAGGTGGGATCATCTTTATCAAAGCTTTTTGTTGACCACACTTTGTCAACAAGTCTAAGGAAGCGAAATGCAAAGACATGAAGATATTTTTTCAAAATTCAAAGTCATCGGCCAAGATAGTTTTATCATTGTAAACCTAATTTATGCAAATTATATTGTAAATGATGTTGAAAAGTAATTAGGTTCGGTCTTCATAATGACGTGTAATTGTGATTTTATGTAATTGATGAAAAGAAGAAAAATAAAATTATTATTGTAATGCTTGTCTCATGGGTTTCATGAGCAGGGAATTTTATTTTTAGTATGACTCCCATTGTGAGTCCTTAGGATTCGTCATAAAGTGAAAATGAGTCAGTGTCATATATGAAGGACCCTTCTTGGGCATGTTACATTTTGTGTGAGTCATTAAACAAGTATGAAAGCCCTCCAAGACAAGCACAAAGTCACCTCCTTCAAATAAGCTTCAAAGGATAATAATATTTGTATAAAAGGACACGTCGGTTCACCACATGTCATGTCGGCCAATTAAGCATGGGCAACAACTATAAATAGGGCAACTTGACCCTATTTCAGTGATAATTCAGTCAAGGTTTGAAGTTAAAAGGAAGTGCAAGATTCATCAAGAAGACAACCTACAAACCAACGAGGCAGGGAAGAGGAAGATTGAACTTATTTGGAACTGTTTTATGGGTAAACTCCTTCACACGTGTGGTAGAAACCAAGGTTTCTACTGTAGGTACATCTGATGCAGTAAAGGATGAGCAAATCAGTGCTCTTGAGTTCATTGAGAAGCTTCCAAGTAAAGCGAAGAAAGGAAATACCTCAAATCTTGTTTCTATACCTTACACGTGTGGAATCACAATGGTATGCATTGCATATCTGTGGAAAGAGGAACGAAGTTCCAAGCAGTGCAGAAGAAGGTGAACTTTGACTTGCGTTGACTAGTGCAAGAAAGAGAAGCAGAGTAGAAGGATCTTTGTGTCTTGGTTTTGTAGTGACAAATAGGTCAAGGGTCTTAGTCTTGGTATTCATCAATTGGAATCTCTCTAAGAAGAAGAATTTGTTTGGGTTTTCTTTTCAAAGAGTGAGAGGTTTTAGCCCTGGTCTTACTCTTGGTATTCATCAATTGGAATCTCTCTAAGAAGAGGAATTTGTTTGGGTTTTCTTCTCAAAGAGTGAGAGGTTTTGGCCCTGGCTGATAGCCTATATTCCGTGTGTCTTGTCTCTTTATGGTTTATGCATTGGTAGTTGTTTGATGAAGAAGAACACTAATAACCTAAGTAAAAGAAGATCCTAATCTAAAGAAGTAAAAAGAACTCAAAAGAAGTTACTAATAGAAGGGAAATCACATAATTGCTATGCCCTAGATTTGTCAACATGGTATCAGAGCTAAGGTGACAAAGTCAAAGAAGGGCATCTTATCAAGGAACACTCAAGGATCAAATCTCAAGGAAGACATCAAAGCAAAGATAATGTTGAAGTCAAAGGAAGCATCATAACCCTAGATCAAAGAAGTCTACAAAGAAGTATTGGGATCATCATCAAGAGGGAGAAGGCCAAAATCCTACATCTACTCAAGTTAAATTGTTTTGAAGACCATTCTTCTAAAGGAAGCTAGATCAAAAGTCGATGTCATCTCACTCTTTGTGGGATCAAGGATCATTCATGAAGAAAACTACCTTCATGAAGGAGACGTTTTCTATCTTCTATATCATCATCAACATCAAGGAAGCAACAAGGAGAAAGAGCATCCTATCAAGTAAGTATATTTATGTCCACTTCTGAATTTGTCAAAATGACTTTTTGCAAGGAAAACAACAAACTCGTTGGGGCTTCAAACTATCTTGCATGGAAGAAAAGGACAGATCTGAATCTTATTGAAAATGAGGTTATGGAACATGCCAAAGGTTCTATCACTAAACAAAGAATGGAAGATGCTCAAGCTCTTGCAAGTATATGAAAGGGAAAGTTAGGGCTCAAATGATTCTCATAGAATCCATCAAGGATCCCCTCATCCCATATGTATCTAAACTCGAAACTTCAAATAAATCTATGACAAACTGGTAGAGTTGTATTTTGTAAGCACTGCTGGAGAAATCATTTCATTAAGGCAAGTACTCTACAAGTTGAAGATCTGTAGGGAAGATGGAAGAGTCCCATACTTCAAGAGTATATCTGAAATCCGATATCAACTACAAGATCTGGCAGAAGACATGTCTGATAGTAAAATGACTACAATTGTATTAAATGCACTACCAGAGGAGTGGGGTAACTTTACTTCAAGTATTTATGGGAAGAAAGAAGCTACTCCATTCCAGGATCTATGGTCATTATGAAATATTGAAGAAACTAGACTAAAGGCCAAATCTGATGTGGGAGCAAGTGAGCAAAATCAAGCTTATGCTGCAATGACAAGAAGAAAGGGACAATTTGGAAAGTTTGGTCCTCGAGAAGAAGAAGAAGAACATGACTAAAATACAATGTTATGGGTGTCAAGACTCAAGAATATGGACATTATAGGGGCATTGTCGTAAGATCAAGAAGGACAATAACAAAAGAGGAAGAGAAGAAGCCGACATCACCAAGGAAGTGGAGGAAGCTAAAAAGAAGAAATCAAAGAAGGAGAAAGTGATAGATCTCCACTATTGAGATAATCTTCCTCACATAAGTTCTTTTCAAATTCCCAAGTCTTCTAAGATGTAGCTATCATGATTCACTAAGTAAGATAATGGGATGCATCAAGGCATCATAAAAGCATTGAAAACAAGAGATCCAGACATCATCATAGAGAAACATCATTTTCATTGAGAAGCATGAAAGACGATTAGAATCTATGGAAGTCAAGGATATAGCTCTTGGGAATCTCATACATCTGTTAAACATAAACATCTGTTGATAGGGATACTTTAGATCCTCAATATTCTCTTGGAATCTTCTTTGCAAGGTTCACTGATCATGAGTGGAGAAATTGTTTAATCAAGAATTTCAAACTTGTGGAATTCATGGGATGATGGTATGATGACATAAAAGTTAAGTAGATAAAGGGATTGAAGCTCTTTCAATCAAGGAAGCTGCTGCAGGAAGTTTGGATGACCCAAAGGAAAATGAGGTATGTATGCTTATAGTCTACATTGAAGAGTCATGTCATATGATTGCAGGTAACATGGACCAGTGCTCTATATTAAGATCATGATCAAAAGAAAGGATCACCTCCCTCAAAGGAATGTAGGACTACATGGGCACACATTCACTAGATGAAATCAACATAATATGTCCTCATATGAAGTATGAGGTGGTTGACTACAATTGAGGAACTTTGATTGGAAGCTCTTGGGAATGAAATGTGTGAAGAAAGGAAGAAAGAGATCCTGGAATATGCAATCATGGTAAACGAAATCAACATTCGAAAGACCAAGAAGATTCGACTAGGATATTTCCATGGAAGATATGAAGACTTTGATGAAGTTTGAAAAAGAAAGAGACCGTTGACAATATATATATTTTTGGGAGATGTCGATATGTATGCATGATGTTGATGCAACTAGAAGATGTCATGATGAAAGACCATCACAACGTTAATGTTGATTTTAATGACAATTCCTTTACTTTTACAAATATTTGGATGGGTTTATGCAGGGCTGCAGAGGGACGATCTATGGATGTCTTCCACTGTTGATTTGGGGTAGCATCAAATGTGCTCCAGCCATGAAAATTGGTGGAGAGGCTAAAGCACATGAGATCTCCAAAACCCAGAAGGTTCCAAAAGTCATGGATCAAGCCAAACCTAATCTTAGCCGTTGATTAGAGATTTAATTTAGGCCGTTGAAAAACCAACAGGGAAAGTATAAGAAGAGGCTTGAGGGTCAGTTGGAGAACACACTGAGGGAGACCGGTCAGTTCGATTTCTGGAGCGGGGTTAGCTGAGACATTCAAACTAATGGTCTGGAGAGCAACAAGAGGCAGCGGGTACAAAACAGAGAGTCGGGAACAACACCAGAAGACCAGCGCAGAGGTTGGAGAGGCAGATGCAGAGGCAACAGACTGCGTAGTCACTGGAGGACCTGTGTGGGTGACACAAAGAGGCCCAGTGTTGACGCAGAGAGGTAGGAGCTGACGCAGAGGGTCTGGGAGCTGCATAGAGGCCATGAAGCCTAACACTAAGACTGGGAGAAGCACTGGAGAATTTTTCTCTGTCGGGTAAGCCAATTTGACACCTAGTTGTACTGAAGAATTGCTGAATAATAAAATCCTCCTTTGCTACACCGGTTTTCCCACATTGGGTTTTTTCGGGGATAGTTGTCCAAAATATATGTGTTGATTCTTGTGCATGTGTTTGTTTTTGAATTATGGTGTGATAACTACAACATAATTTATTTTAATGTTTACTGAAGGGTTTTTGTAAATAACTTATTGAGAAATACGTAGGTAAAATAAATCAGTTGTTATAGTGATAGAATTTCCACATCCACCACCAATGCACATGTAGTAGGATGAAAAATCCTTATGTAAACATGGCATGAAGGAAGGCCATATATGGATTGATGGATCACTTTCTGACGATGACATGGTTGACTCATGGATGAAAGTGATGGATGGTCAGTGCTTTATGTAGAAGTCCCAAACAGGTAGACTCTTAGATAACGAAAAAAAGTTCATGACATCGTGAATAAGTGCTCTTCAAGCAGTTGGTTGTCCCATCATCTCCACCTAAGGAGTTGCTGTAGCTCCCTAATTAAGAGGGAGCTTGGAAACAAGTTTCTTACTTGGAAGAAACTTGGAAATTCCTAAGCCAAGAGGGAGCTTGGTACATTCCTTCCGTAGGAATGAGTACATTCCTTTACTGGAATAGATATGTTCTCCCTAATTAAGAGGAATAGATGGACACATCATTCTTGTCTTCACTTGGGAAGACAAAATGGAGGATTGGGTAAACATCTGTCATATGATGCTCTTTGAGGATGTATTAGGGCATCCAAGATAAAAGTAGTCGTTGATGATCGACATTTTTTGAGGATTGGGAATCCAAGATATCCAAGATAAGAATAGTACTAGTGGAACACACCCTGAGAACCCGAGTGGGGTATGTTCCGAGAGAGACAATGATGAGGGCGTATATGCATCATCGTTCTCGCCAGCATTGTGCTCTTATCTTGTGGAGAGATAGCGCTGTTTCAAGGCCTTGCTATATGACAATGCTGGTTGATATGATGCTATACAAATTTATTACCAATCCGACACTTCTTATGAGAAATTGTTCGGATTGAGAATGACCAGGTACCATTATGAATACCTCCCTAGTTTAGAGGGAGTGTTGAAAAGTAACTAGGTTCGGTCTTCAAAATGACACGTGTAATTGTGATTTTATGTGATTGTTGAAAAGAAGAAAAATAAAATTATTATTGTAATGCTTGTCTCTTGGGTTTCATTTGCAAGAAATTTTAATTTTAGTATGACTCCCATTGTGAGTCCTTAGGATTGGTCTTAAAGTGAAATTAAGTCAATGTCATATATGAAGGACCCTTCTTGGGACATGTTACATTTTGTATGAGTCATTAAACAAGTATGAAATCCCTCCAAGACAAGCATAAAGTCACCTCCTTTAAGTCGACTTCAAAGGATAGCAATATCTTCATAAAAGGACATGTTGGTTCACCACATGTCATGTCGGCCAATTAAGCATGGGAAACAACTATAAATAGGGCAACTTGACCCTATTTCAGAGACAAAATTTCATAGATAATTCGGTAAAGGTCTGAAGTTAAAAGGAAGTGCGAGGTTCATGAAGACAACTTACTAACTAGCGAGGAATGGAAGAGGAAGACCGAACATATTTGGAACTATTTTCTGGGTAAACTCCTTCACACGTGTGGTAGAAAATAAGTTTTTAGTTGTAGGTACATTTGTTGCAGTAAAGGACGAGAAAGGGTCACCAAATCAATCCTCTTGCTAAGCCAAGTTCATCTAGAGAAGCTTCCAAGTATAGAGAAGAAAGGAAAGACCTAAAATCTTGTTTCTATACCTTACATGTGTGGAAATACAACAATAAACATTGCAGATCTGTGGAAAAAGGGCTGAAGTTTCAGGAAGTGCAGAAGGAGGAGAAGTTTGGCTTCCGTTGGCTGGTGCAAGAAAGAGAAGCAAAGGAGATGGATCTTTTTGTCTTAGTCTTAAGAGTGTAATGTTCCTAAACAAGAATGTAAGTGATATACAAAGCATGCAAACAATCCAGCAATCAGAAAAACGAAATATACATTAAGCACCCATGGAAACACTGGAAATAGAGAACTGCTGAGCCATTTTATTACTTCTTTAGGAGAAAATACAATAGTAAACTAGAATGGTGCACCTGGGCTTGTCTCAATGGACAAGCATGACAAAACCCAAGTGAGAAACTGTTGAAATGAAGGTTGCTACAAGGGCTGGAATCACTGCTTCCTGTGCACAAAAAATTATGAGATTTCAGCGCCTTGCTCCTTAGCCTAAGCCTAGAAAAACCCACGAAGGAATTGGCCAAATATTGAACTCAGAATTTTGGCCCAAATTCCCCTTAACTCCTCTCACTGCTCGCTGAGTTGGGACCCTTGTTTGACCCCTTAGATTTGCCCAGAAAATTCTATAAAATTAGGAGTGTGATCGTTGCCCAAAACATAGAAAAATTCAGAAAGGGTTTCCCTCGTTTCGAACCTTCAAAAATTAACCCTTTATAGCTTGGCCCTCCTCTAATTTCGAATTCTGTTGTTGTGACTGATCCTGTCAATCTCTGCTCTCCCAAGTTCGACAATCCCCCTCAAATGGCCTTCCAAGTGATATCCTACTTCTCTCGGCCAGCTCCAGCTCTACAATTCCTTCCTCCAACTCCCACGTGAGCCTAGTGGTGACTCTCTGCGCAGGCCTAAATAACTGTAAATTGAATTGCCGGGATGTTGGCTCTGCTGGCTCCAAAGTTCACAAGAAAGGCTGGCCCTTTGTTGCTCTCCCAATCGTCTAACCCTCTTGACAAATGCTTGATCACTGATAGCTCCAAACTCCCCCTACGTATTCTCCAGCTAGTCAAAAATACACACTCCCTGTTGTGGCTGAATGGTAGTGTTGTCACACACTCCAGGAACTCTTGAAATACTTATGGAATTGCCTCTCTAGGGTAGGCACGGATGGTCCTCCGAAGTAGAGGTTGAATCTCCCGCTTGAGATATTCGTGGCTAAACGACTAGTTTACTTAGCTAGACATCAAAGTGAATAGTAAAGTAATTTTGATTGCAAGGTGTAAGAATGAATCTGAATTGAGAGCTACTCCCTCCTTATAACTCCTAGGGCCTCCTTGGCCTCATGTGGGCCCCTCCATCCACCTATTTGACTTTCCCTCCAAGCCATTCGAATGGGCCAATTCGAACTCCCATGTGGGTGGTCCCCACATTCCACTAGCAACCAAATAAAGTTGAATTGCCTCATAAGTCGAAAATTATGGGTTCTCTTCCTTAGCCAAAATTGTGCAAAATTGTGTAGCAACACCCTGTTACAAATGTGTTTGAGAAGGGACATGATAGTCCTCCCCCACCAAATGTTGCTTGCCCTCAAGCAACCTCACAGTTAGGTGATCCAAAATGTGCTCACCTTCCCAGGTGGCATCCTCATCCGACAATCTCTTCCAATGCACCAAAAATCACTCGTCCTCAAGCAATTTCTGAACAAGCAACCTCTCTAACTGTTGCTCCCCACTGTCACTGCAAAATGTGCCAGGGTTCCAGATGTGCCACTGGATCATGCCTTACCTCTGCACTGTCCCGATATGGAAGTATCCTTCAGTACCAGGATCCCAGGAAATCCTGTCCAACATGAAGCTCCCCTTGCTCCACTCACTATTTTCCCTGGTGGAAGTACCAAAAGTCCTCTGCTCCTCCAGTGACTTGCTAAAGCCCAATGGAATATCTGTATGATCTCCCCCTGCAGTAGTCAGCGCATCCTTAAAGGTTATTGAGTTGTGAACAATTGTAAAGCCCTAGTTCACTGCTAGTCCTAGAGTGGTGACACCACGTTCACGCTAGGCTACATTGACTATGTCATACTCCCCATCATGCGTAGTCAATATCCTCCTCTCCTGGAACTCGATGGTGGAATACTAAAAGAGGTGAGACATCCTGTCTGGGCTTCTCCATGGCACCCAGACCTACCCATCCAAATCTAACTCTGAATCTGTGTAGCAACAGAGAATGTCTACCTCCCCATATGATGAAACCCTCTGTGAACCCCCATGTGTCATCCCAAGAGCGAACTATATCACTCTTTGCCACGACTCCGCTCATCACGAGTGATCTATCTATCAACTCAATCCTTGCATCCCATAGCCAGACCTGCTGCGACATAGCCTTGTCAACCAATGGAATCCCTTTGGCCCTCGTCTCTAGTCCCTGCATGTGATCACTATATAGGCTTCATATATCATGGGCTAATTTGACGCATGCTAATTTTCCCTGTGCCTGCCACTGTGTAGTACCGATGATCGCTGGAAGCCACGTGTGCCAAAGATCTACCCCCTGAATGCAACCAAAAGATGGGTATCCGTTACTCATAATCGACTCAGGGTATGTGGATCCCTCCTGTCCCTGCCAACCATCTCCCCTAGGTCTGCCATCTGCCCTCTTGATAATGTGCCAATATAAGGTCGGGAGCCAGGACACATATTGGGAAACTACCTCAGTTGTGACCGCTGTCCTCTGCTCATGCTCGGTCCCGACATGCCCTGAAGAAAGAGTGACACATGTCTCCCTCGAGACTAGATCCCTAGACGTAGGCTCGGTAATGAATGATATTCCACCCCTGTAGATGATCACCTCATCCCCCAACCTGTCGCTGTCAATTGACGCAGCAACCCAACGCCATTGCTGAAAAGTCTCCCCCATAATGCGCTGAGTCTCACCCAAATATCTTGGGTGAGCTTCTCCTCCCCTGTGGCTCATGCCCAAAGTGCAGAAAGTCGATAGCAAAATCGATTGCGCCCGTGAGGGATGTAGAAGAGGGTCAGGCATGTGAGTCCTTGCAGATACCATAAAGTATCGCTCATTTGTCTCCCCATTGATCCTGGGCGAACTACGCCCAAAGGTATGTCCGGTGTTTCCGTCCAAGGGTCTCCCTAGAGGCAACACTCCATGACCTCGTTGCGCAACATTATACACCCCTTTATGCCACCGATCATCCCAGTACTCCTGGACATGCTACTGTACACCATGGCCTACCCCTGTACACCACTGGATACCCTGGGCTACGACTATGCCATCCTGTACTGGCGTGGGCCCTGCATGTGTCACTGTACTTGTCACTCCTCGCATGTACTCAATGCAATGTGAGGCACTCCCACTCCACAACGCAGTCCAACATACTATGAGACACCAACCTGTATCTCCATGCTCCTCTGCAGGCCCCTGCTCCTCGCTCCATAGCCCAGCACACCACTAGATGTTATGGCCTAACGTTGGTTCTGTATGCATCAAACTACATCGCTGTACATAACACTGGACACTATGACATAACTCTATGTAGTCTTGTGTACCACTGCGCACTGTCGTACCACCCTCTAACATACAATATCTTGGATGGGCCAAAATATCGACCTCTCTGCTAGTGGGCCAAATATCTTGGGTGAGCTTCTCCTCCCATGTGGCTTGTTGACCTCTACTGGTCAACTTCCCATGCAATACACCATCTTTTCTTGGCAGAAAGGGGTAGCACCTGAACGACGTGTCCGTGCCAGCCTACAGTCATCAGCAGCTTGATCATTTCAATTGTAAACCCAGTCTGCATGTATGAATTGTAAATAATCTAAGCAGATCAGAGTCATGTATGTAAAATTGCCTAGGTGGACCTAACTTTCTATGATAATCTATGTCTCGGAAGGTTTTTCGTCTCACCGATCCATGGATCGACAGAGTTTTCCTTCAAACCTGACCCCAAAGCCGGGATGGATTTTGTCATTAGAACTTTAGGAGAATCCTAGTGTGTTAATATGCTAGATTATAGTTGTGTCGCAGAACTGGGTGATTTATGAGGGTCTGTGTTAAGTGGGCTTGTCCCCTTGAGATGTAAGTTGTAAAAGTCATGATGTAATGTGTCTTGAGGGTCGAAAAATGTTTTAAATACCCTCGTGAGTCCTAAGTCCTAGGTCCTGGGTGATGTTTCCAAAGGTTTAGTTCGATGATCTATTTAAAAAATGAAATAAAATAATAATATAAATAAAAAATTTAAAAATTTAAAAAAAATGAAATAAATAAAAAATACTAAAAAAAAATTTAAAAAATTTAAAAAATAATAATAAAATAATAAATAATTTTAAAATTTTAAAATTTAAAAAAAAATTGAAATAAATAAAAAATAATAAAAAAAAAAATTAAAAATTAAAAAAATAATAATAAAATAATAAATAATAAAAAAAATTAAAAAAAAATTAAAAATTTAAAAAAATGAAATAAATAAAAAATAATAAAAAATATTTAAAAATTTAAAAAATAATAATAAAATAATAAATAATAATTTTTTTTTTAAAAAAATTTAAAAAATAATAATAAATAATAAGAAATTTAAAAAATTTAAAAAATAATAATAAAAAATTAATTGAATAAATCGACGGATGAGATCAAGAGATGTCTTGATCTTCATCAACGGTCGAGATCATTTCTACATGGATCATTCGAACTAGCCGTTGGGATCATTTCCTTTATATAGGGTCTTAGTGGTCATTTCAGATTCATTCGATCTGTGAGTCTAAGACTGAAAAAGCTCTCTTGTAAATCTGTTTCTGGTTAATAAAAGAAGACTTTGGGGTCCATATCTTGCTGGTGTTACTCTCTTGAAATGCTGTGAGATTGTTTTAATTTTCTGCATATGTTATTTTCAGCTGTTAATAATAGCTTTTGTAGAGTATTGTGGGTACAGGTATCTTGCTCACTTGCTAGGGTTTGGGTGCTGTTAGGGTTTCTGAAGTAATGACAGGTATCTCCATTACTGTTTGAGATCTAGCAGCATTTTTGCCCTCTTTATTGACGATTGTTTTGAGCTGTGCAGAATAACATTTTCTGAAAGAATTTTGTGGGCGTTCGGGGAAGTTCTTGGCTGAACCAGCCAACTCCCGCAAGCGTTTTTTGTTGAGCCCAGCTGGATTTGATCCCGGGTCTATCATTCGGTTTTATTTTTCTGATCTGCATGAGAAGATTTCTGAAGTTTTTTCACAGTGACAATCTGAAATTTCTTTTCTTTAAAATATTTCTGTGCTTACTGCTAAATATGGTTGCTAAGGGCCTAAATCTGTAAATTATTAGGCTGATCTAGGGTTTTAATATTTTTTTTATTAGGGTTTTAAATTTTGTTCTATGCAGTTTTCACTAGGGTTTTCAGTTTCTTGGTTTTAGGCATATTTTTTTCTTTGGGTGATCTTTTCCTTTCATGGTTTGCAGGATTATTAAATTTTCAAGCCGAGATGTGAAATTGATATCTGGTTAATGGTTATGATTCGTGGTGGTTTAAAGCATTCATCTTTTAAAACTTTCAGTTGCTGGATATCGTTTTTTGAGCATTGTGATTTAGCTGATGATAGATGATTACTGTTCATGGTTTATTTTTCTATATCATTTAAAAAGTAATCATTTTAATAACAATCTCTCAAGGCACTGGTCTGCTAACTAATCAAATCATTTTAGTGCTTATCTTAATCGTGTCTCGTGTCTCCCAACCAACTGTTTGGCAGTTGGTCTTCATTATCTCATAGGGTCTACCCCCCTTAGCTGCGGGAGACAGGGTTAAACGGAGGGATCGGGGATCAGAGTGACAGCCCCCGGTCTGAGCGTTGTCGTGTCAATCCGCGCGACAACATTTTTTGGCGCCGTTGCCGGGGATCGGGGATCAGAGTGACAGCCCCCAGTCTGAGCGTTGTCGTGTCAATTCGCGTGACAACATTTTTTGGCGCCGTTGCCGGGGATAGAGTTTTTCTGTTCCTGGAGTTTCATCGACATTCACCTTATCATCTTTCTCATCTCTCATTTTGAGTTGGCAAATTCAACCTTTTGGGTTATCATTTGGATCTTTTATTGCTTTATTTTTCGCCATATCAGTAGCATCTCTTCGGTCTGTTTTTTGTTTGGGTGGCGACTCCACTTTCTCATTTTTCCCAGACAAGAAGCTTTCCTCATATCTGCTTGTGGTTACTTTTTGGATCCTAGAATCAGATTCATTGTTCAAGTGGCGACTCCACTTTTCTCATCTCTTAATTTTCTTGAGCAGAAATCGCTTTCTATCATCCATTTGATCCTTCATTGTTCATCGTGGATTATTCATTTAAACCATGTCATTTTACTGATAATCTCCATGATCTTCCGAAAGAGGCCGTTGGTAAATTATTTAAGTTCTCCGGTGGTGATTCGGTCACTGTTGAACAACATTTAAACAGGTTTACTTGTGTAATGATCTTATATTGTAGATTTCCTCAATATAATCATGAAGATTTCAAGATGCGTCTATTTGTCCATTCTTTAGAGGGTGATGCCTTGAATTGGTTTAATAATTTTCCTAATGATTTTTTCACTTCTTTGCAAGACATTTTCAATGCTTTTAAAGATAGATATGATAGTCCAAACAGCTTGCCTTCTGCCTCTAAAATTGTGCAACACAATGAAAGTAATTTGATAAGAGGTTCAGCTGAAAGATCCCAAGACGATTCATCATGTCAGAATGTGTCATCCACCGGAAATATTGCAGATCAAGTTCATAATAATGAAAAATCAGGGACAAATGACAATGAAAGAGAAGAGCAAAAGCAAATTTTACGAAATCTAATGATGCTGGTAAGGAATATGGAAATCAACCAAACTAATTATGTCAATGATGTGAAAACTTTATGCGCCCACCTGGAAAAACGTAATAGGGAGATTGAGGTCACGCAAAGTCACCATGCTAGAGAAATTGAGGCCATGAAAACTAAATATGAAACAGAAATTGGAAACATGCATAGCAAGATGTCAGTCTTAGAAGAGAATATGGTGACCATGAAAGCTGATCATGATAAGGAAATTGACTCTATGCAAAACAAGTTATTAACTATGGATGAGGAAATGACTATCATGACGTTCAATCATAATAATCAAGTGGCTGACATGCAAGCGAATCATAAAGAAGAAATAAATTTTATGCAGCATTGCTTGATGGACATAAAGGAAAAGAATGTTAAAGTAATAAAAGACATGCAAGAACACCATGCCAGACAAATCAGTGCTACAAAGGTTGAACACTCTAGACAGATGGATGCCATTAGAATACAGGTTCAAAGGTTTCAGCAATTGGAAGATGAAAGAAACCAGGTAACATCAACAGATCAGGAGCCTTCTCATTTGCCGCAACAAGCTTCATCTTATTATGAGGAGGTCATTAGTTCAATTGAAAGATGGTTAATTGAAGGTGATCCAGATAGATTTAAGAATGATAAAGATCAGATGCAAGATGAAGAAAGACATAGCACGCATATCTTACATACTTCATCTGATAGCTTTGAAACAGAAAGTACCAGGTCATCAGTAATTCAACCAGCCAGAAAGAAAAAGCGCAAGAGAAAGAAAATAAGAAGAAGATTTGACTCATCAGACGGCCGCGAGCAGCTTGATTTTCGGATAGGAAAGAGTCCTACCATATGCAAAATTGGACATGGCACATCCGACAAGCAGCCGACAGATTTGCCTGAAAGCAGGCAAATGCTCAGTATGCACTATATTGAACACATCTGATGCCGTAGGGCATCCTTTGTATCGTATTTCTAACCCTACTCCTTGTTTTTTCCGCATTTTCGTTTCTGCTTTAGATAGTTAATAAATGAAGAGCTTGTATCTTTATTGTGCTTAATGTATATGATGATTTTGGATGGACGCTACTTATTTTTGTGTTGTATGGATGCAGATTCTGGATTCTCACATTCCTGCAAGCAGCAACGTGTCCCCAAGTAGAGCCAGATGTTGACCTCTACTGGTCAACTTCCCATGCAATACACCCTCTTTTCTTGGCAGAAAGGGGTAGCACCTGAACGACGTGTCCGTGCCAGCCTACAGTCATCAGCAGCTTGATCATTTCAATTGTAAACCCAGTCTGCATGTATGAATTGTAAATAATCTAAGCAGATCAGAGTCATGTATGTAAAATTGCCTAGGTGGACCTAACTTTCTATGATAATCTATGTCTCGGAAGGTTTTTCGTCTCACCGATCCATGGATCGGCAGAGTTTTCCTTCAAACCTGACCCCAAAGCCGGGATGGATTTTGTCATTAGAACTTTAGGAGAATCTTAGTGTGTTAATATGCTAGATTATAGTTGTGTCGCAGAACTGGGTGATTTATGAGGGTTTGTGTTAAGTGGGCTTGTCCCCTTGAGATGTAAGTTGTAAAAGTCATGATGTAATGTGTCTTGAGGGTCGAAAAATGTTTTAAATCCCCTCGTGAGTCCTAAGTCCTAGGTCCTGGGTGATGTTTCCAAAGGTTTAGTTCGATGATCCATTTAAAAAATGAAATAAAATAATAATATAAATAAAAAATTTAAAAATTTAAAAAAAATGAAATAAATAAAAAATACTAAAAAAAAATTTAAAAAATTTAAAAAATAATAATAAAATAATAAATAATTTTAAAATTTTAAAATTCTAAAAAAAAATTGAAATAAATAAAAAATAATAAAAAAAAAATAAAAAATTTAAAAAATAATAATAAAATAATAAATAATAAAAAAAATTAAAAAAAAATTAAAAATTTAAAAAAATGAAATAAATAAAAAATAATAAAAAATATTTAAAAATTTAAAAAATAATAATAAAATAATAAATAATAATTTTTTTTTTTTTAAATTTAAAAAATAATAATAAATAATAAGAAATTTAAAAAATTTAAAAAATAATAATAAAAAATTAATTGAATAAATCGACGGATGAGATCAAGAGATGTCTTGATCTTCATCAACGGTCGAGATCATTTCTACATGGATCATTCGAACTAGCCGTTGGGATCATTTCCTTTATATAGGGTCTTAGGTGGTCATTTCAGATTCATTCGATCTGTGAGTCTAAGACTGAAGAAGCTCTCTTGTAAATCTGTTTCTGGTTAATAAAAGAAGACTTTGGGGTCCATATCTTGCTGGTGTTACTCTCTTGAAATGCTGTGAGATTGTTTTAATTTTCTGCATATGTTATTTTCAGCTGTTAATAATAGCTTTTGTAGAGTATTGTGGGTACAGGTATCTTGCTCACTTGCTAGGGTTTGGGTGCTGTTAGGGTTTCTGAAGTAATGGCAGGTATCTCCATTACTGTTTGAGATCTAGCAGCATTTTTGCCCTCTTTATTGACGATTGTTTTGAGCTGTGCAGAATAACATTTTCTGAAGGAATTTTGTGGGCGTTCGGGGAAGTTCTCGGCTGAACCAGCCAACTCCCGCAAGCGTTTTTTGTTGAGCCCAGCTGGATTTGATCCCGGGTCTATCATTCGGTTTTATTTTTCTGATCTGCATGAGAAGATTTCTGAAGTTTTTTCACAGTGACAATCTGAAATTTCTTTTCTTTAAAATATTTGTGCTTACTGCTAAATATGGCTGCTAAGGGCCTAAATCTGTAAATTATTAGGCTGATCTAGGGTTTTAATATTTTTTTTATTAGGGTTTTAAATTTTGTTCTATGCAGTTTTCACTAGGGTTTTCAGTTTCTTGGTTTTAGGCATATTTTTTTCTTTGGGTGATCTTTTCCTTTCATGGTTTGCAGGATTATTAAATTTTCAAGCCGAGATGCGAAATTGATATCTGGTTAATGGTTATGATTCGTGGTGGTTTAAAGCATTCATCTTTTAAAACTTTCAGTTGCTGGATATCGTTTTTTGAGCATTGTGATTTAGCTGATGATAGATGATTACTGTTCATGGTTTATTTTTCTATATCATTTAAAAAGTAATCATTTTAATAACAATCTCTCAAGGCACTGGTCTGCTAACTAATCAAATCATTTTAGTGCTTATCTTAATCGTGTCTCGTGTCTCCCAACCAACTGTTTGGCAGTTGGTCTTCATTATCTCATAGGGTCTACCCCCCTTAGCTGCGGGAGACAGGCTTAAACGGAGGGATCGGGGATCAGAGTGACAGCCCCCGGTCTGAGCGTTGTCGTGTCAATCCGCGCGACAACATGGCTCATGCCCAAAGTGCAGAAAGTCGATAGCAAAATCGATTGCGCCCGTGAGGGATGTAGAAGAGGGTCAGGCATGTGAGTCCTCGCGGATACCATAAAGTATCGCTCATCTGTGTCTCCATTGATCCTGAGCGAACTACGCCCAAAGGTATGTCCGGTGTTTCCGTCCAAGGGTCTCCCTGGAGGCAACACTCCATGACCTCGTTGCGCAACATTATACACCCCTTTATGCCACCGATCATCCCAGTACTTCTGGACATGCTACTGTACACCATGGCCTACCCCTGTACACCGCTGGATACCCTGGGCTACGACTATGCCATCCTGTACTGGCGTGGGCCCTGCATGTGTCACTGTACTTGTCACTCCCCGCATGTACTCAATGCAATGTGAGGCACTCCCACTCCACAACGCAGTCCAACATACTATGAGACACCAACCTGTATCTCATGCTCCTCTGCAGGCCCCTGCTCCTCGCTCCATAGCCCAGCACACCACTAGATGTTATGGCCTAACGTTGGGTCTGTATGTATCAAACTACATCGCTGTACATAACGCTGGACACTATGACATAACTCTATGTAGTCTTGTGTACCACTGCCCACTGTCGTACCACCCTCTAACATACAATATCTTGGATGGGCCAAAATATCGACCTCTCTGCTAGTATGCCCTCCATGATGTGGGTTACATCCTCCCATCTGCTCTGAAAGACCTGAGCGGCTCGACTCCTCACATGCTAACAAAAATGACACAACTGCCCCTATCCTCAATAGTCCCTGCGTCCCATATGCTAGTAAGAGTGCACTCTCTCCATACAATGCCTTGTCTGATAGCTTGTCGATGCCAACTCCTCCTACTAGCTCCTGCTAGAGTAAGCTAGTCACCTTGTGACTCCACGCACCGTCGATATGCCAAGATAACTCATGAAATTTGTCTGCTCGCTTGCCAAACCATCCTGTCACTAATAATGCTAACTGAGGCTCTGATGGAGATCTAAAAATGTGGGTGCGCTCAAGCGTCAAACCGATCCCGTAGCTATTACCATCACCTACCAGTGCTATGATGTGATGGAAAATCCCACTTGAATCCCAAAAATGGTCATGCCCTCGAGTCCCTTTGGTAATCCATGGCCTCTATTGACATTTGGCCATGGATGTATCCAACTGCCTAATCTGCTCCATTGAGTACCAACTCTGTACCTCTCGCCATCCAATCCCAAAGGAGATATCGAATATGTAATCCTCTGTGGAAGGAACAAGCCCTCTAAGCTGATGTGGTATCATGCTCATTTCAGTCATGCTACGCTGTCCACCTGCTCGGGTATGTCTAGACAACTTGGCCTCCCTCAATCCAACACATAAGGGTGGGTTTATAGTGCTATAGACCCAACCAGTGGGCCTTTGAAGTGAACTGTGCTGAAAACCCAACGCATGACATCTATGTTGCCCCTCATCAATGGCTAGCCCAAGGGATGGCTGCACATCCTCCTCCATCACGAGTTCGACATGAGCCTTCGACTGCTCGTCCATAGACAACCCAATATGCACGATATGCTCACCAGTCAATTGTAGGCGATTGTCGTCTCGCAAATCCGTCATAGATCTGGAGGCCTCTGTACCTATCGGCTCCTCAACAACAATGGCGCTGTCTTCCGGCACCTCAACAACCTGTGGTGCATTGTTATCACCCGAGAACTCGGTCACAACCCCGAATACCTCATCAATGGATGATGCCTCATCAATGGGTGTATGCTCAACTATCTCTTTGCCAACCATAGCCCCTTCAACTACTCTTTCATCTTTTTTCTTAATACTTCTCATCATCCCTGCAAAATCCCATTGAATCTCCATTGGTTTGTGCATACCCCTTAGTTCATAGAATTCCCAAAAAGGGAGGGACACCTGAATGCCATGACCCAATGATTGGTATGCCCTCCAGTTTTCCCCCTATAACTCCACATCAGTTGCAATCATGTTTGAATTCCCAACTGAGGAATGAATAGACTTTTTCCCCACATCAATCATCGTTTGTTGTATCCACACCACCTCATTTCAAGTGATTGCCATGTTGTTTGATTCTAATCTTTCCCACAGGCTAAGCCAATATTATGGATTTGATACC
Source organism: Pinus tabuliformis (assembly GCA_031772625.1). Lineage (NCBI taxonomy): Eukaryota > Viridiplantae > Streptophyta > Pinopsida > Pinales > Pinaceae > Pinus > Pinus tabuliformis. The sequence goes on along the minus strand of CM062805.1, from coordinate 912,284,062 downwards.
ACTGTAATGTTCCTAAACAAGAATGTAAGTGATATACAAGGGGCATGCAAACAATCCAACAATCAGAAAAACGAAATATACATTAAGCAACCATGGAAACACTGGAAATAGAGAACTGTTGAGCCATTTTATTAGTTCTTTAGAAGCAAATACAATAGTAAAATAGAATGGTGCACCTAGGCTCAATGGACAAGCATAACAAAACCCAGGTGAGAAAATGTTGAACTGAAGGTTGCTACAACTGTTGCACCAAACTGAACTGCGTTGCCCCAGAAAACTGCTATGTCTGCTGACTTCAAAGGGCTGGAATCACTGCTTCCTGTGTTCAGAAAATTATGAGATTTTAGCTCCTTGCTCCTTGGCCTAAACCCAAAAAACCCACGAAAGAATTGGCCAAATGTTGACCTCGGAATTTTGGCCCAAATTCCACTTAGCTCCTCTAATTGCTGGTTGAGTTGGGACCCCTGTTTGATCCCCTAGATCTGCCCATAAAATTCTTATAAAATTCGGAGTGTGATCGTTGCCCAAAACCCAAAAAAACCCAGAAAGGGTTTCCCTTGGTTCCAACTTTCAAAAATTGACCCTTCACAGTTTGGCCCTCCAATTTCGAATTCTATTGTCACTGATCCTCCCAATCTCTGCTCTCCCAACCTCAACGATCCTCCTCAAATGGCCCTCCAAGTAATATCCTACTTCTCTCGGCCAGCTCTAGCTCTACAATTCCTTCTTCCAACTCCCACGTGAGCCTAGTGGTGACTTTCTGTGCAGGCCTAGGTATCTATAAATCAAATTGTTGGGACATTGGCTCTGCTGGCTCCAAAGCTCACAAGAAAGGTTGGCCCTTTGCTGCTCTGTCAATCCTTTAACTCTACCAGCAAACGCCTGATCACTGATAACTGCAAACTTCCCCTGCGTATTCTCCAGCTAGCCAAAAATACTCACTCCTTGTCGCTGAATGGTAGTGCTGTCACACACTCCCGAAACTCCTGAAATGCTTATGGAATTGCCTTTCTAGGGCAAGGTCATGGAATACCCCCGGAGTAGAGGTTGAATCTCTCGCTTGAGAGATTCGTGACTAAACAGTGGGTTGACTCAGCTAAACAACATAGTGAACAATCAAGTAATTTTGATTGTAAGGTGTAAGAATGAATCCAAAATGAGAGATGCTCCCTTCTTATAACTCCTTGGTCCTCCCTAGCCTCATGTGGGCCCCTCCATCCACCTATTCGACTTTCCCTCCAAGCTATTCGAATGGGCCAATTCGAACTCCCATGTGGGTGGCCCCCCATATTTCACTAGCAACTAAATAAAGTTGAATTGCCTCCTAAGTCCCTAAGTCGAAAATTATGGGTTCTCTTCCTTAGCCAAAATTGTACAAAATTGTGTAGCAGCACCCTGTTACAAATGTGTTTGAAAAGAGACATGACATGGAGTGACTAATAGGTCAAGGGTCTTGGTATTCATCAATTCAAATGTCTATAAGGTTAGACAAATTTGTGAAGGAAAATCTTATTTGCAAGGTTTTTGTAAATTTTTTAGGCCTCAAGGCCTAGTTGTCTAGCCTTTTTTGGCCCTCTTCTTCCCTTGGCGCCCTTGTTTTGGCTAGCCGCAGGCCTAAAAGGGCCCCAACCTCCTTGGTTTACCCTAGCCGTGGTCCTAAAAAAGCCTCGACACCCCTTTAGAGGAGTCGTCCAACCCTAAAAGGGCCTTGACCCTCCTCGTTGTGCCTTGCCGTGGCTTCTAGGAGGCCATCCTCCCTCTCAACCTCCCTTTTGGCCTTAGTCGCAGCCCCTAAAGTGCTTAAACCCTAGGCGCTAGGTCTTCTAGGGTCTTTGCTTCCCCAACGTCAGCATTTCTAGGCTTGATGGTAGCCCTTGTGGGCTTGTCCCCCTTAGCCGTGACCTATTCCAATCTTTTTGGGCCCTCTTTACCTTTGTTTGGCCCTTCTAGCCCCTCATTTGTCATCTCTAGCCCTAGTCTTGGCATTTTTAAGCCTTATAACCCTTGCCATAGCTTTGTATTAAGTCATCTCTCATTTGGATATTATTTGAGTAGGCTAACGTTGTGGCTTTTTAGCAATATTAGAGTTAATTTGGTGGTTGTAGGTGCCCAAGCTCATTGGAGGTCAAACTAGCCCTCAACTAAGCCTCTAGGCCTCTTGGTTTGGCTTTCTTCCCCTCATTTTCTTTGTTTTGTTACAACCATCTTATGCAGTCATATACTACAAATAAAAATCATTATCACTCAACTTAATTGGTTAATCATTAGAGCTATGTTGGCATTAATAATTTAACACCTTGTGGTTTTTATTGAAAGACAATCGCTAATTTTCTGAGTTGTTTCAAGTTTGATATACATTATTTTGAGGTCTGATCTGAGCATTAAAATATGATCTATAGTGTCTAAGCAATTTTATAAATCAAGTGAATATCATTTGAAGTTTAATGCATTGATTTTCTAGCTTATATTTGACATCTTGCATTGTTTCTTGATTGTTGATATAAATTTACAAACTTTTGAAAACAACGTTACAACAATAATAAGTCATGTATAAGTCTCTAAAATTGGCTAATGAACTCATATAATTCATAATCTTTCATAGTTGAAGTGATTTGGGCTTAATTTTGGTCATTGGCATCTAGTTGCACTCTTACATTCACACACATAAGTTCTCTACTTGGGTTGATAATTGTTAATGAGATTTTCTCTAAGTGACATTGTGGATTAACACTCTTAGTTTCTCATTGCCATTATTGGATTCATTGCTAAATTGGATATCTCTTGTAAATGCTATTTTTAAGACATCTAAATTTCTCTCTTGTATATCTAATTGGCATATTGGTAATTTGTTGATCATAATCTCGAAGATTGCTAATTAGCTAAAGCATTGATCTTGTATCGTTTATCACTTGAGAAATTGTATATTGGCAACATTTTCTGGCACTGTTGAGTTTTGAGCACTTTCTCGTGGCTGAGATTATAATTCATCCATTGTTTAAGTACATCCTTGTTGGTAATTGGAGATCATTGTAATTGAGTACTTAAGTAATAAAATATCACCTTAAGATCGCTCTCACTTTTCCTTCGCATCTTAGGGCTAGCCTCTTCCATTAATTAATTAACTTCCAAGCATAAGCTTGGTCAATAGAGTGCTAGGCCCACCTGTCTCGTCGAGCTTGGGGAGTCTAGAAACTCTTTAGTAGTTAACTCGGTGACCTTGCAGTTGTCAGAGCCACAGTCTCTGCTGCGTTGGAGGCATCGGGTGGTTAGAACCCCAGGGGAGGTATTGTTAACCAAACCTCAACTTGCTTCCCCCCCGGTTTCTCTCTCCCAACTTACTCTAGAGACTAGCTTCAAAATAGTTAAGTGGAATGACACATTTAGATAGACATATAATTTAAAATATACCAAGATTTTGTATCTTACCTAGATTGTAGGATTTGTATCTCATTTAGGATAATGAAAAATCCTTAAGCAACAACTGTAATTGAATCCATTCAAGGCATTGGTTGTCTATAATAATCTAATAAAATCATTTAACTTGTTGATTCAACCAAGTTGCTAGGCCATTCAGTTGTGTCTCCCATCTTCGCATTTCATAGGGACTACCCCTAATAGCTTGCTGTAGGGAGACAATTAGAATGAAGAGGACAGGGATCAAAGAGACAGTCCCCGCCCTAATAGATTGTTGTAGGGAGACAACTAGAATGAAGAGGACAGGGATGAGAGTGACAGTGCCCGCCCTAATAGCTTGCTGTAGGGAGACAACTGGAATGAAGGGGGCAGGGATGAGAGTGACGGTCCTCGCCCTGAGCGTTGTCGTGTTTTGCCTGTACAGTTTTAGCTATGACATTTCCTGACACCGTTGCCAGGGATAAGTTTATTTTGTTCTCGACACTTTAGGGAAATTCTCCCTAATCTTCTAATTATTTTCATCTTTTGAATCCGTTAAACACCACATTTTTTGGCGCTTCGACATCTCACTAATCTTCTTATCACCTTGTTCACCTTTTTGCACCTTAGCACCTAGACATTTGGGTTGGTTTCCTATTTAGGTGGTGACTCCACTTGTTCATCGATTCATAAGAGCTTATACTAGAAGAAATCCTTGTAGCTTGGTTAACCCTGCTCTTGATCTTGAAAATGTTCTAAGTGGATTGGTTAAGCAAATTACATTCTAGTAAGCATTTAATATTTCTCGGACAGGAAGCTCTCCCCGATATCCACTTGCTTTTCCCTGATCCCGTCAGTCAGGACATCATGGATTTCTACATGCCTTGCAAGTTTGCTAATATCCAAGGGCAACCTCATAATCTGCTAGATGCCAGTATGGACTTGATCCCTATGTTTCAGGGGAACAATGCAAGCACTACTGATGTTGACATCAGGAAGTTCACATCTTTCCTGCCGAGACATGCTCATGTTGCTGTGTACAACCATGAAGATGTCAAAATGAAGCTCTTTGTTCTCTCCGTAGAAGATGATGCTTGGCAGTGGTACTTAGACAAACTTAATAACTCTTTTGATTCTGTACAAGCTCTTGTCAATACATTGAAAGGGAAATATGGGGATAAGAGAGAAGAAATATATCTTTTCAAAGCTATCAATAACATAAAGAAGAATGAGAATGAAACAAGTGAGGAATTTAATAAAAAAATCAATGGCATTATCAAAGAAATGGCTCATAATTATAAGCCTCCAAACAAATCTTTATTAGAACAATTTCTTGAGGCATTTTGTGTCGATATATCGTATGAAATTAGACATTCAAAACTGACTAATTTAGCCACTGCTCATGCTATTGCCGAAGAGTTAGAAAAAGATAAGAAATCATTTGGTAAGTCAGAAATGCCTGGTTTTGAAAGAGGTCCAGTTTGAAATAAAGGAGGTAGAGCATGACCCAATAAAGGAATTAACTCAAATGATTAAGGAAATGAGGATTAAACATGCTAGAGAAATAAACGCCATGCAATCTAGGCTGATTCAAATGGAACATAATCAAACTTAGAATATTTAGCCTAGAAATAATAATAATAATAGAGGTAATAACAATCCATGGTCAGGAAGGAATCCTCCGAATGATCAATGGCCCTCCACTCCTCTCAACTCCGCTAATATTGTTGATCAACCTATTCTGTTTTGTAGACCTTGTGAAAGTTTTCATGAAGAAAGTGCATGTGCCATCACTAGAAAGATCCTAGATGAAAGAACCAATCAACAAATAAATAATGTAAGTGAAAGTTATTCGAAGGAAGGTTGTTGTGCAGACATGATCCCTTTATCTTTCACCATCCACAACTTCAGTGATGAAAAGACCCTGTCACACGGGTGTATGGTGAAACTTAGTCTCAAGAACAAACTTTCGAAATTGCTAGAAGCAAATGTTATACTTATCAAAAGAAAGGCAAGGACTAGAGTCAGAATAAACAGGTTGCATCTAAAAGCTATCAATCAAGATTGAAAATTGATTGGGCCGCATGGATAAATAGTGTTAAGATTTTTGTCGCAGTGCTAGAACTTCTAAAGATTCCTTCTCAAAGAGCAGTGTTCTTCAAAGCTCTAGGCATGGATCAACGGGATAAGGCTGATACACATCCAAAAGACAAAGAAATTAAGTTAAAGGATCTAAATTGTTACATGACTAATGAAGATAATCAACCTTTTTTCCTTAGTTTAGAAGTTAATGACCGCCTGCTTCACAACTGTATTCTGTCCAGGGCCTCAACCAATTTCATGACTAAGAAAGTTATGGATCAACTGAATCTAAGAATCTCAAGGGCTTATCACAACATTTGTTCTATGGATTCAAAGAAAAACGAAGTCCTTGGTGTAGTTAAGGACTTACATGTTGCCTTGGCAAATTATCCATACAAGATTATCACCATGGACATATCAATCATTGATGTGCCTGATGTATAGTGAATGCTCCTATCAAGAAAGTTTGTCATTGGCTTGGGTGGATGTATTCAGTTAGATCTATCATATGCTACCATTCCCGCAACAACATGTGGTATGGTTAGTTTACACAGAGGTTGAAAGAAGATACCATGTTGAAAATACGAAAAGGCCAGACAATAATGAGGAAATTGAACCACAGGGTCATCCTTCAGAGCATAATGTAGTTGTGATTGAATTCTTCCAGCCTATCTATCATTTTTCTTCATCTCATCTTCTTGGCAAGAAAAGAAGACTACTTGACTTCAACAAGGATATGTAGTGTAGCGAAGAAAATCTACATCAACGAAAAAGGGTCAGGATTCAACACGAGACATCTGATAAACAACCTATCGACTTACCTGTATGCAAATATATGTTCTAGGTTGAGCCATAGGGATGACATATGATGCCGTAAGACATCCTTTGTATTGTATTTCTACCCTACACTCTTACTCAGGATTTTATTTATGTCATTAGTTGGTTGTCTTTTCATGCATTTAATTTTATGCCTTAATATATTTGATATGAAAGAGTAGGTTTTTTTTTTTTTTTTTATTGTTCTGTTCTAGTAGATGTCCTATATATACATGATGATTTGGATTTTGAATGGATATCTATTTGATGGACTTCTGTTATTTTGGATACAAAATTTTGGATTCTCACATTCTTTCAACGAAAAGATGTGTCCCCATATTGAGCTAGATGTTGACCACACTTTGTCAACAAGTCCAAGGAAGCAGAATGCAAAGACACGAATATATTTTTTCAAAGTTGAGAGTCATCGGCCAACACAGTTTTATCATTGTAAACCCAATTTTTGCAAGTTATATTGTAAATGATGCTATTACCATCTATTTATATAACAACACTTAGATAAGCCTCTGATTTTGGCAAAGGATTTCATCCTGGGAAGTTTTTTAACCTCGTCGAATTATGCATGTTTCTAAACACAGAGAATCGGTAGAGTTTTTTTTCTAGCTCAAACTCGAAAGCTAGGGTGGAATCTCTTGAAAATGTCCTAGGTGAGTCCTAGTGTTATATCGAGTCTTTGTAAAAGTGTGTTTGAGAATAATTTAAACAGATTTGGCTAAATTATTTTAATACAAACCACTTGGTCTATACTAGATCACATTGTGTCGCATATTTGGGTAATGTCATAAGGGTCTATGTGTAAAGGTGTATTACCCCTTTGAGGGTTGAATTAATTATATTATCTTGATGTAAAAAATATTTTAGTGCATGGTGCCTCATACTTGGACCATGGCTAAAATATTTAAGGGTGAAAAAATTATTAAATCTCCTTTAAAGTCAATTAATTAATTTTTTTGGCTAAATTAAATTAAATCATGGCTAAAATATTTGAGGGTGGAAAAATGATTAAATCCCCTTTAAAGTCAATTAATTAATTTTTTGGCTAAATTAAATTAAAATCATAAACCAAAAAATTAATTAATTTTGAGTAAAAAATAATTATAGAGAAACTAATTTCTCTCCAAGTGGAAAATAATAAAAAGATTCGTGGGTCAAAGAGAAGTCAATTTCCACCAAGGGAAAAATGGGTATTAAGAAAATTTGAGCCCTTGGACCTTAAGTGGTTAAGTCAAACTCAAATTTTTGAGGAAATTAATCCAAAATATTAATATTTGGATTAATTAAAAGTGGGTTTTAAAAAGAAAATCGAATTTTTCCTCAAAATTGAAAATTCGACATTGTAAATTAAAATAATAAAAAAATTCGTGGGTCAAAGAGAAATCAATTTCCACCAAGGGAAAAATGGGTATTAAGAAAATTTGAGCCCTTGGACCTTAGTGGTTAAATCAAACTCAAATTTTTGAGGAAATTAATCCAAAATATTAATATTTGGATTAATTAAAAGTGGGTTTTAAAGAAAAATTTGAATTTTTCCTCAAAATTAAAAATTCGACATTGTAAATTAAATGATCATCAAGCTAATTTCAATGGTGGAGATTATAGGTACGCTAGCCCTTGGGCTTTAAGTTCATAAACTGTGGGGAAGAACTAACTATGTTTGGGCTTTGAGATTTCTCTATGGCATTTAATTTTGCAGAAGGGTTTGGCCAATATCTATTTTTCGAAAATATACTCATTCATTGTTATTTATCCAATTTTTTTTTTTTGAAAATTTTAAATTTTGTAAATATTGTATATTTATAAATTATTTCTAACCCATTTGTTTTGCAGCACTTGGGGTTTTATTATTTTTGGGGTTTATATTTTGTATATATATTTTGGGTTTTGGCATTATTTGATTTATTTGTGCAGGTGAACTTCAAGTTGATCAAGAGAAATTTTGTTGGGGTTTTGAGGTAGATCTAGGTCTAGGAAGGCAAGATCTAGCCTCTAAGCTCAACATCTAGCGTGAAGAGGAAGCCGCCCAACATTTTTGCAGCGAATTTGTGGAGAAGAATTTTGTTTGCAAGGTTTCAAAATTTTTTAGGCCCTCAGGCCTAACCGTCTAGCCTTTTCTGGCCCTCTTCTTCCCTCGACCCCCTTGTTTTGGCTAGCCACGGGCCTGAAAAGGCCTCAACTTCCTTGGTTTACCCTAGTTGTGGGCATAAAAAGGCCTCAACCCCCCTTTAGAGGAGCTGTCCAGCCCTAAAAGGGCCTCGACCCTCCTCCTTGTGCCCTGTCGTGCCCTCTAGGAGGTCCTCCCTCCAAGTCTCCCTTTTGGCCTTAGCCGCAACTCCTAAAGGTTTCAAACCTTAGGCGCTAGCCCTTCGAGGGCTTTTCTTCCCCAGTGTCATCCTTTCTAGGCTTGACGTCAACCCTTGTGGGCTTGTCTCCCCTAACCGTGATCTTTTCCGGGCCTTTTGGGCCTTCCTTGCCTTTGTTTGGCCCTTCTAGCCCCTCATTTGTCATCTCGAGCCCTAGTCTTGGGGTTTTCTAGCCTTATAACACTTGCCCTAGCCTTGCATTCAGTGATCTCTGATTTGGATATCATCTGAGTAGGCTAACATTGTGGTTTTGTAGTAATATTAGAGTCAACTTGGTGGTTGTAGGTACCCATGCTCATTGGAGATCAAACTATCCCCCATCTAGGCCTCTAGGCCTTTTGGTTTGGCTCTTTTTCCCTCCTCATTTTCTCTGTTTTGTTACAACCATCTTATGCAGTCATATACCTCAAATAAAAATCATTACAATTGACTAAAGATCATCTAATAATCACTCAACTTAATTGGTTAATCATTAGAGCTATTGTGGCATTAATAATTTGACACCTTGTGGGTTATTGAAAAACTGAATCGCTAATTTTCTGAGTTGTTTCAAGTCTGATATACATTATTTTGAGGTCTGATCTGTGTGAAAAGTTCTTTGTAGAAATCCAACTGCAATGACTAATATTATTTCTTCTACTTATTAATTCAGAAACAAGTTATTCATAGTGTTTCTACAACAAATATCGAAATAAATTCTACTGCAACCTTCACAATTAAAATACTGCAAAAAGTTAATGCAAGGAAAAATACTAACACATGTATAATCATAATTACACAATAATTTTTGGACAATTTTCCTTGGAAAAACGTAATGTGGGAAAGTCGGTGCAACAGATAAGCGTTTTTTTATTGATCTTTAGCGAAAATCTCATGTACAAGATACAATCAGCCTAATATAAGAGGAATTTCTGTGAGAAATTTTAGAACCAATATTCTCACACTTTTGGGCAAGATTCTGACTCTGGAGAGGACATGCTGCCCCCTCTGCGTCACAGCCTTTGCACTGGCCCTCCTCTCCTTTGCGTCTCCCTTCCGCTCCTGTACTCTTGACTGACGCTGATACCTTCTCTCCTTCTCACCTGCAACTCTCTCATTGATTTGATTTCCTCTTGCCAAACTTAGAGCAGTGAGAAAATTGATCTTACTTGGGCAACTGACTACTTGCTTGGTGTGTTTTTCAAATGCCCATCGAAGTCCTTATAATCCTCCAGTTGAGTAATCAACGACCCAAATTAGATTCTAATTAATGGCTCAGTTCAAATTGACTTGATCCTCGTCTTTTTCTAGAAGTTTCATTCACAATTTAATTAATACCCTTTAATTATTTTAATTTCCTAAGTTTAGACTTAGACACTCATTACAAACAATTAATTATTTTAATTTCCCAAGTTTAGACTTACACACCCATAAAATAATTAATTATTTTAATAAAACTGTCTCCGAGTAGAATTTCCAAAAACGATTTTTGGGTATTGTGGAATACATGTGTTCTATCCTCCCTGCAAATTTTGAGGCTTAGAGCACATCGGATGCTACCATAAATCAACACACCCTCTTGACGAGGAATGTGCTTTAGTAGTGCAACCTGCTGAAGCATCACCCTTCTCTATAACATCTCCCTCTTCACTACTGATCTTTGGCATTGATGCCCACCAACTACTGCGCAAATGCTGCATCTGTATCGTTATTGGCCTTGCTACTGCCAACACTGTATTTGTACCGCAACTCCCTCTCATTTCCTGCCACTGCAACTGAGAAACCTCCTGTTCCTGCGACTGAAACAGATTCTCTACCATACCCATCTATTCCCTAAACTGGATGAACTTAGCTCTTCCTAGAGCTTTTGTGAGTACGTCTGCTACCTAATTTCCTGTGGACACACACTGCAATTGTGCTGCCCCACGCTGAACATAGTCTTTGATAAAGTGACATCTGATATCAATGTGTTTCGACCGATCATGAAACACTGGATTCTCAAATAGTTTAATACAACTCTGACTATTGCATAAAAAACTGGTTGCTTCCACCCTCTTCCTGAACAAACTCACAAGCAATTTTCTAAGCCATATAGCTTTGCACGTCGCTGTGCTGGCCGCCATATATTCCGCTTCTGCTGAGCTCAAAACTACCAATTTATGTTTCTTGCTGCACCAAGAGATCATTCCCGATCCAACGTTGAAGTAATACTTGGAGGTGCTTTTCCGGTCTATTGAACTACTTGCCCAATCTGCATTTGTGAATCCATTCAATCTAACGTCATCTCCTCTGGTGTATTTCAACCCATATTTCACTGTTCCATGTACATATCTAAGAATGTGCCTAGCCGCTGCCCAATGCACCCTTTTTAGTTCCACCATGAACTGACTAAGGGTATTGACAGCGAAGCAAATGTTTGACCTAGTGTTGACCAGATACATGAGCGGCCCAATGCGCTGTCTGTACAAGGTGGGGTCCACCTCCTTGTCTCCTAATGCATCTATTTTCTTTCAGTTGGTGATCATAGGCGTAGCCATGGGTCGATAATCATGCATTCTGTATCTCTTCAAAATTTTTGTAGCATATCTTTCTTGTCCAAGGAAGATCTCCCCAGTGTTCTGCCAAACTTCCAATCCTAGAAAATAACGCTTCAACCCCACATCCTTCATGTCGAATTATGCTTCAAGATTCTTCTTGCAGTACTTTATGAGCCTGGATGAGCCAATTAGAAACAAGTCATCCACATATAATACCAAAATAAGTGGCTCATTCTCCACCATTACATAGTAGGGATTGGGATCAACATCACTCTTGACGAATCCCAACTGTTGCAATTAACTATCAATCCAGCCATACCATGCTTTGGGTGCCTACTTGAGCCCATACATGGCTTTCGTTAACCTGCATACATGAGTTCCCTTTTTATGAGTTTCGAAGCCTTCGGGTTATTCTATATACACCTCTTCTTCTATCAACCCGTTCAAGAATGTTGTCTTAACATCCATCTGGTGAATCTCCCATCCCATTTGAGTTGCTAGGGATATAAAAGATTTGATAGAGGCATATGTGGCTATCGGGCCGAAGGTCTTCTCATAGTCTATTGCTTCCTTTTGTGCGTAACCCTTTGCCACGAACCTAACTTTGTACTTCTCTATACTGCCATCTACAACATACTTGATCTTGTAGATCCACCTTGATCCTACAACTGATCTATCCTCAGGGCTAGGTACCACTTCCCAAACATCATTAGTCATGATAGACTTATACTCTTCTACCATGGCATCCACCCAAACTTGGTGTTGTATGACTTCCTGATTACTAGAGGGTTCTTCAACCTGTGCAACCAAGGCTTGGTATTTGTCAGGCTATCTATGCCGCCTCTTCTTGGTTCTAGGAGCTTTGGATTATATGGAGCTGTCCATTCTCTTTTGATGCTCTCTTTTGCGCAGAAATCTTTGAAGTCTTTGTCCGTGTACTCTCCACCATTATTTGAACGCAACACTTTTATCTTTTTCCCTGTCATGTTTTCTACAAGAGCTTTAAATTCTCTGAACTGATCAAAGACCTCATCCTTGGTCTTTAAGAAATAGATCGAGGTTTTTCTAGAGTGATCATTAATAAAGGTGACGAAGTATTCACCACCTCTAAGAGCTCTTGTGGACATTGGGCCACAAATATCTGAGTGTATCAATCCCAATACACCTTTCGCTCTATTGTTACTTCTGGAAAACGCTGCTTTAGTGTACTTCCCTAGTACGCATCCTCTACGTACATCATCATGCTCAATACTAAGGATTGGAACTCCTGTAACAGTGTTTCTGAGCATCCTCAGTGCTCCATGGTGCAAGTGTCCCATTCGCTTGTGCCACTGTTCATTTAGTTCTTTTTCACAATTATGATTGCTGCCTATCAATGCCATTGGAGACTTGAGCTGCAATCTATATAGTTTGTTGCTTCGAGCTCCAATTTGTCTCTTCTTCTTCCAGCTTGGATGTTTGACGTATACTTTCCTTCCAATGAATTATATATCATATCCATTGTCCTGTAACTGGGACACTGCAGTCAGATTCATTCCTAACCCGGGCACATGCAGAACATTTGTGACTCGAATGCTGGTTCTTGCTTCCGTTTGAAATGTTATGGTGCCTCTCCCTACTGGAGTACACCTCGTTCTGTTTCCCATAGTAATCTGGAAGTCCATTTGCTCTTCTTGATAGCTCAAGAAATAATCTTGTACTCCAGTCACATGCGTTGAAGCCCTGCTATCAATATACCAAACATCTGCTGACATTGAACTTGACAAGCATGTGGATTCTTCTTCCAATCTGGAAGATAATTCAAAGACATCTTGATTTTCCATCATTCTTTGTGCTATTTTTCCTCGAGAAATAATTTCATACTCCAGTCATATGAGCTGAAGCTCCGCTATCAATATACCAAACATCTGTTGACGCTGAACTTGACAAGGATGCGAATTCTTCTTCCAATCTGGAAGATAATTTAGAAACATCTTGATCTTTCATCTTTCTTTGTGCTATTTTTCCTATTTTGACGCTTTTATGCCACAACAACTACTACAGAAAAACTGCGTCACACTAGAAACCTCCTCTTCGCTGAAGTTTTTGCGTTGCTCCCTCTGTCACTAGCAAACTTCGATCTGGAAATCTTTCTCTCCCTCGACTCTCTTAGAGAGAGATTTTCCCATGAAAATTTTGCCCTCCTAGGCTAGATTGTGCAATTCTTCTGGCGATTCGATTTTCTACCAATGCAACAATTTCGAATTCCCTCCTTCTCTTCAACGCTGGCTCTTCTGGTCTGCACTCTTGCTTAAGTCAACTCTGATACCATGTGGAAATTTCTTAATAGAAATCCAACAACAGTGGCTGATATTATTTCATCTACTTATTAATTCAGAAATAAGTTATTCATAGCGTTTCTATAATAAATATCGAAATAAATTCTACTGCAACCTTCACAATTAAAATACTGCGGAAAGTAAATGCAAGGAAAAATACTAGCACAAGTATAATCACAATGATAGTTATTTTTGGACAATTGTCCCTGTAAAAACCCAATGTGGGAAAATTCGTGCAACAGATGAATGTTTCTTTATTGATCTTCAACAAAAATCTCATGTACAAGATACAACCAACATAATAGAAGAGGAACTTATGTGAGAAATTTTACAATCAATATTCTCATGCTTCTCAATGAGATTCTGACTCTGGAGAGGACCTGTTGCCTCCTTTGTGTCTCACTGGGTCAGCTTCCGTGTAGGGACTGCGCAGTCCCAACGTCATAGCCTTTGCGCTGCCCCTCCTCTGCTTTGCGTCTCCCTTCTGCTCATGCACTCCTGACTGATGTTGATACCCTCTCTCCTTCTCACCTGCAACTCTCCCTCTGATTCGATTTCCTCTTGCCAAATTTCGACCAGTGAGAAAATCGATCTTACTTGGGTAACTAAGTACCTTCCTGGTGTGTTTTTCAAATGCCCATTGAAGTCCTTATAATCATCAAGTTGAGTAATCAACGACCCAAATTAAATTCTAATCAATGGCTTAGATCATATTGGCTTGATCCTTGTCTTCTTTTAGAAGTCTCTTCCACAATTTAATTAATACCCTTTAATTATTTTAATTTCGTAAGATTAGACTTAGGCACTCATTAAAAATAATTAATTATTTTAATAAAACTGTCTCCGGGTGAAATTTTCCAAAATAATTTCTGGGTATTGTGGAATACATGTGTCCTAGCCTCCCTGCAAATTTTGAGTCTTAGAACACATCTGATGCTACCATAAATAAACAATTTGAAAATTAAAATTTGGTCTATAGTGTCTAAGCAGTTTTATAAATCAAGTGAATATCATTGGAAGTTTAATGCATTGATTTTCTAGCTTATATTTGACATCTTGCATTGTTTCTTGACTGCTAAGATAAATTTGCAGAGTTATAAAAATAATGTTGCAACACTAATAAGTCATGTATAAGTCTCTAAAATTGGCTAATGAACTCTTATAATTCATAATCATTCATAGTTGAAGTGATTTGGGCTTTAATTTGGTCATTGGCATCTAGTTGCACTCTTACATTCACACACATAAGTGCACTACCTCAATTGATAATTGTTAATGAGATTTTCTCTAAGTAACATTATGGATTAACACTCTTAGTTTCTCATCGCTATTATTGGATTCATTGCTAAATTGGATATCTCTTGTGAACGCTATTTTTAAGACATCTAATTTTCTCTCTTGTATATCTAATTGGAAAATTGGTAATTTGTTGATCATAATCTTGAAGATTGCTAATTACCCTAATAGAGCACTGATCTTGTATCATTTATCACTTGAGCAATTGTCTATTGGCAACATTTTCTGGCATTGTTGAGTTTTGAGCACTTTCTCTTGTGGTTGAGATTGTGATTCATCCAGTGTTTAAGTACATCATTGTTGGTAATTGGAGATCATTGTAATTGAGTACTTAAGTAATTAAATAATCTCACCTTAAGAGCACTCTCACTTTGCATTCGCATCTTAGGGCTAGCCTCTTGCATTAATTAATTAACTTCCAAACATAAGCTTGGTCGATAGAGAGATAGACCCACCTTTCTCATCCATCTTGAGGAGTCTAGAAACTCTTTAGTAGTTAACACGGTGACTTTACAGTCGTCAGAGCCATAGTATCTGTAGTGCCGAAGGCATCAGGTGGTTCTTAGAACCCCAGGGGAGGTATCGTTAACCAAGCGTAAGATTGTTTCCCCCCGGTTTCTCTCTCTCAACTTACTTTAGAGACTAGCTTCAAAACAATTAAGAGGAAGGACACACTTAGATAGGCATATAACTTAAAATAAACCAAGAGTCTACATCTCACCTGGATTGTAGGGTTTGCATCTCATTTAGGATAGTGAAGCATCCTTAAGCAATAACTGTTCATCCAGTGACTTGGTAATTAATTTGTCTTAAGCAAGTAATTGACTCCATTCAAGACACTGGTCTTCCATTATAATATAATCAAATCATTTGACTTGCTAATTCAACCAAGTTGCTAGGCCATTCAATTGTGTCTTTTGGACTTGTTGGTTCCCCAAAAGCCTTCGATCTTCATATTTCATAGGGACCACCCCCCATAGCTTGCTGTAGGGAGACAACTAGAACAAAGACAGCGGGGATCAAAGTGACAACCCCCGCCCTGAGCGTTTTCGTGTCTTGCGTATACAGTTTGGGTGACAACACCTCCAATTCCCTCTTATGGAATTGGCAACCCTAGTTCAAAGCAGTGTAATTTGGTGCTGCTTGAAAAGAATTTTAATAATGATGCTCGAAAGACTATAGATGCAACTATAGGTTAATGCATTTATGGAAATGGACTTCACTTTAACCTTGTGCGATCTCCTTATTGGGCAAAGATGATCAAAGTAGTGAATGAAGCCGCAAAAGGGTACAAGAGCGTTGAATATGAGAAGGTCCTTACTACAATGTTGAGTGCTGAGAAGTTAGATTTGGAGGCTAAATTAAGCCCCATTCGTAATTCATGGCACATTTTAGTGGTGTCCATCATTTCTGATGGATAGAAAGATCAAAGGAATAGGCTTTTGATCAATGTGATTGCTCAAACCTCAAAGGGGGCAATGTTTTTGAAGACAATGGATTGTGAGGGTTAGTTGAAAGGTTCCCAATTCATCGCTGACATTTGATTGAAGCAATTGAAATGGTGGGGCCAAAAAATGTTGTCCATGTAATAACTGACAATGCAACGGTGTTTAGAGCAGTAGGCCTAACTATTGAAGGCAAATATCAACACACCTTCTGGACCCCTTATGCTGTACATTAATTGAACCTCATGTTGAACAAGATGGGGAAGCAAATTGAGTGGATTCGAGTTATTTTTGAAGAGGCAAAAGAAATTCAAGCCTTCATCACAAACCACCACATGTCCCAAGGCATCTACAAGGAATTTATGAAGTTGGAGATCCTTAAGGTACCTAAACTAGAGGAGTCAAGTTACAAGTTCCAGTCAATCGGTAGGTGGTGGTGTGAGATGGAATGACAATGTATAACAAACTGGTGGAAGGATATATAGATGGACTAAGTATGGTAGTCCTTGTTTTTAGGATAAGGGAACGTGTCCTAGTAATAATACTAGAACTTTAAAGTTTATTTCATAAATTCTAATTTCTATGACTCTAAATTCAAATATGTAAATTGGATTATCAAATGTCATGATTCGTGAATCATAATAGGTATTTAATCAATTATGATTTTTAATTTATTGAAACATTTGCACTTGTAGGTTGTTGAGACTTGTTTTGCTTTTCACATCATAGTTTTAACAAGGCTTATGCAAGTGCAAGAAGCATTACAATCAATGGTATGCAATTCTCTTTGGAATCAATGGAGGCAATCCCAATTTGAAAGAGCACAAGCAGTGAAAAGATTGGTTGTTGATAATGAATGGTGGGATATGGTGGAGTAACTCTTGGCATTTACTAAGCCATTTGTGGATTTTCTTCACATGTTTGACACAAATATGCCTAATTTGGGAGAGGTATATGAGGGCATTGATTCCATGGTAGAGAAGATAAGGGTGGTTATAAATGCCAAGGACAAGGACCCAAATGAAGTCTTTTACAAAGAAGTAAACGATGTATTGACCAAAAGGTGGAACAAGATGACCACCCCATTGCACCTTTTCGTCTTCACAATGAATGCAAAATATTATTTTGCAGAGTTGCTAAGTGATCTAGAAAGAACCGCACTAATCAAAGACCCAGAAGTCTCACAAGGATTTAAACAAGCTTTTAAAAAGCTTTTTGTAGATCTTGAAATTTTGATTCAGGTTCATTCAAGGTTTGCTCATTTTGTGGGAGCAGAGGGATTTGGTGCTGATACTGATTGTATGAAGGTGGAACAAGATGACCACCCCATTGCACCTTTTCGTCTTCGCAGTGAATGCAAAATATTATTTTGCCCCCGACAATGATTGTTTCCCGCCCAGTCGAGTAACCAAGCTGAGAAGTCCAACCGATCAGCCCAACCGTGCAGTCCAGCGCGAATACATTCCCAAGGTTCTGTAGTGGAAAGTGAGGAACTTTAGTTGCTCGACCCCTAAGTGATCTAGAAAGAACCGCACTAATCAAAGACCCAGAAGTCTCACAAGGATTTAAACAAGCTTTTAAAAAGCTTTTTGTAGATCTTGAAATTTTGATTCAGGTTCATTCAAAGTTTGCGCTTTTAAAAAGCTTTTTGTAGATCTTGAAATAGTGATTCAGGTTCATTCAAAGTTTGCTCATTTTGTGGGAGCAGAGGGATTTGGTGCTGATATTGATTGTATGCAGGACAAGACTAGATTAAGTCCAATTGATTGGTGGAACTACTATGGTGGGAAACTTCTACATATTCAAAATTTGGCCATCATGATCTTGTCACAGGTTGCTAGTTCCTCTTCAGTAGAAAGGAACTGGAGTACATATGGTTTCATTAATTTGTTGAAGTGAAACAGATAGGGCTGCAAGAACGCTGAAGAACTAGATTATGTTCATTCGAACCTTCGCCTTCTGTCACACAAGAATGACAAATACAAATTTGGGCCCACCAAACTATGAGATATGGAACCAAAGTTGCCTGACTTGGATATGACGTTGAATGTCGGGTCTCATATGACTTTGTTTGATGAGAAGATACCGGTAGTTGGATCTTCAAGTGGACATGGAGCAATGCTTCCACTCCTGGAGAGGTTGCGGTTCTTAGTGACATGAATGCAAACATATTTGATGAAATGTAAATGTAATTCATGATGGTGTTTTAAACTTTTGAACAATGAACATTGAATACCATGATATGTCTATGAATTATGAATAATGATAGTAGACTGCCAGTCATAGTTCATTTTGTACTTTGTACTATATAGGGTGCATTATTAATTTTGGTGATGATGTTGTAACTTGTCATGTTGATGATTGAAATTTGAAACATAAACTTGATGATATGTTGAATCATGAATGTTATAATAATCATTAATGATGATGGCAATGCTTATGCTGAATTGATGATGATGATAGATGATAATTGGTTATGTACTTTTAGATATAGAATCTAGATTCTAAAAGACAAATGGTAATATGAAATTCTTATATATATATATATATATATATATATATATATATATGCCGTTTCCTTGCCATATCGTATCCAGATTTTTGAAAATTTGTCATATCTATTTCAAACCCCATATCCGTATCCATTCCCATATCCGTTTCAGTGCAGCTTAGATAAGGCTGTGCCGAAGCAAACAAAAACACATACATATTTGCTTACAAAAGGTTTGCAATTTGACAAAATTTGCGGACTTATACTATATCCTCTACCTGTTCTTCATTCCCATTATCACTACAATTCCAGGTTTTCTTAGAGTTAGCTTGTTTAACAAAAAGACCCAAGATACATAATATTCAAAAAACATAAAACATGTCAAGGATTTGCACTGTCCTGAGTTTCCCACCCCTCAAGGTGTAAATCATGAAGAGTTAGAACTGGAGTTGTACAAAGATTGTTCTTCATCCATTTAAAATTTTGTTTGTGTTGTTTTCCATCTTTCTACCTCCCTTTATCAATTGATTCATCAACCAAGAAATGTGGTTGAAACTTAACATAAATCTTTGAGTAAAATTAAGCTAAAGGAACTCCTTAGCTCATGAATGTCAGTCCTAGTTTTGGAAAGGGGACTCCCAGGAGTTTCCTACAAAAGGGAAATGACCCTCCTTGTGTTTCCCCAAAAGGAGATGTGGGAAAATGTCCCCCATTGAGTTTTCCCGTCATGGAATCACGGGAAATGTGGGATGCATTGCCATGAACACTGGTAACTACTACTGGACCTTTTGTGCTTGTAGTGCTCCAGGATTGGTTATCAAATACTTTTCTAATGATGCTAGAATTTCCAATCTGATCACTGAGCTACTGCTCTAGTGCTGAATTTACTGTTGTTACTGTCTTTTCTGTCAGCCTCCCCCTATTAGTTTCATATCCTGCATTAGCTTCTGAGTTCCAGATTTCTGTGTGAGCTTCTGTCAATTAAAAGAATCAAATCTCAATTTGGGTTCGTAACAGTTAACCTGGATTGGAACCCTGTTAAGGTATTTCTTCATGTCTACTCTAATATTCTTGGACTTCTCCCAAAAAAGGTACTCAACTTTTTCCTTTGCTTTCTGCCCTTCCTTGTGAAAGAAAACTGAATTTTAAATTAGAATGAAACATCAATCATGATGGGATCTCTATACGTTGTTACAACTTACACTTCCCCTTCTCACGAAGGCTAGAAGGGTAGTTTTCACTGCAATTTGTGGTCACAATATACTCCCCAAAGAGAAAGCACTTGGTACCAATCTGAGTAGCTGGTTTATCTAAAGACCATTGGCAATACATTTTATAGAATTATTTCTGTATCCTTGGAAATGTACTGTTTTCTGCTCCTTATTCGAGAAAACTGGAACTTAAATTAGAAGAAAACATCAATCATGATGGGATATGTATACATTGTTACAACTTACACTTCCCCTTCTCATGAAGGCTAAGAGGGTAGTTTTGACTGCAATCTGTGGTCACAGTATACTACCCAAATAGAAGGCACTTGATACTAATCTGCGTTGCTAGTTCATCCAAAAACTATCGGCAACACATGTTATAGCATTATTTCTGTATCCTTGGAAAGGGACATTATATCTTTCAGACCAAAGAAAATATGGCGATAAAAGTAAAAACCGAAATTGCCTCTCTTTTTCTCACAGAAAGTTTATCAAACATTGCAGCTCTCTAATGGATGGTCCTCTCAAGGAGACCATGGAACTTTTGACCAATCTGTTTTGCATAGTTGTTTGACAAGGTCCAAATCCCAGAAAATGTGTCCTGATGTCTTTTCTAATTCTGCATTGAAAGCCCATAATTAAAATTTACTTTTGAAGAATTCTGGTTATTTTTATGTTGGTATATTTCTTTGAAACAGTGAGTACATACCTGTACTCCGTTTTTTGTTGGGAAAGTCCGAAAGTCAATTCAGGCATTTTTACTGAAGATAATTATTAATCCTGCGATTATTCTCTTCCTTAAGTGATGGAAAGTAATGAACTAGAGAAATTATATTCCTGGCAACATGTGCACCTGACCAATTTATGGGAATTTTGGAAAAGCTTTTGTACCATATTTTGTGTCAAACACCATAAGTGGTATCCCTATAAAATATGTTAAGGAAACCCCAACTTTTGATTGTTAAATTGTTATCTAATTCGATATTGCGTTAGTTTGACAGAAGAAACTTCATTGTGATGCTTTGTGGAAATGGCCAGTACTTTTATTGTTCAAGTTATAGTTATTGTGGCTCTCTCTGTGCCCATGCATGTGTGCATTCCTTTGGAGCATATGGATTTGGTGAAACTTGCAAGTTTCAAGGCCATAGTATTTTCACTTATACTCTGAGCCTTATTCTATTAATGATTCTACATCTTTGTTTCTTTTTCATGATTCTTGGATTCACACTACGTGCTTGTGCATATATATCTGTTCAGATTGTTTGGCGTTAAAAATCTGCAGCCCAATTTGATTTTCAGCATTCTAGATGTGGCCTTTTTTATGTTACAAATGGCACTGAAACCAGTTCTGTGCAGATTAGATGTTAATTGAGATCTAGTTCAGTCCAATGTTACCAAAACCGAACCTGTTGATCCCAGTAATCTGAATGGGATTGGAACTGGAGAAAAACTGAACCAAAAAATACATAAAATATTCAAATTTTGAAAAAAACCATAAATATTCATGTGCATCCATATGAATCCAAACCATTTTACACAAATATGCAAAGTTTGTCATCTATATATCCAGGGTGCATATAACCAAAGTATCAGTGAGTGCAATCAATCACCAAACCAAAAAAGTTGAAACACATCAACAATCAAGCTCTAAATGAGCTTTCGAGTAAAAAGAAATCATGCTAATACAAATAACTACATATCATCATAATCATGCCTATATTGAAATCTTCATCATTAAAATCACCCTCTAAGCATTAAAATAAAAGAGGAAAATCCTAACATGTCAAATCAGTGATTTTGCTAGAGTGAATGGTACATTTTTACTAAGGTCATCACAGAGTTCAACAATCAATGCCATCAACATCGATGCACATAGAGGGCTCAGTGCTCTGGATTAATGCTAGTTCCATACATTCATACATGACAAAATCCAATAGAAATGTGATATTGTCAATCCTAAAAACATGAAAACTTAAGGTCTGCTCAATTATGAATGTGAATCTAATATTCTATTTTTCCCATATGAAATCCAATGAGGTTGGAACCACTTTCAAACATCCCGAAACAATTATTGGCACTGTTAAAAGTTAAAAGTTTAATTAAGTGTGTAGAAGTGACATTCTCCTTTATCTTTCATTTTAAAGTAGCATTCTCATTTATATTTCATTTTTTTTAGTCCTTTAAATTTTTTCTATTGCCATTAGTTACTAGGGTGAGTGGACTGAAGTAGGGTGGGGGAGAGGGTTGCTTTACATAGCAGTAATAGGGCTCTAGGGTTGAGTATGAGGCCGTCCCATTCATAAATTATTGATTTTTATTTTATTTTGTTTAAATTTCAAATCTGCTGGTCGATAGTCACGTCGTACAATGCTGTTTGAAATAGTTTGGTTCCATACAGAACTGGCTAGTTCAGTGCCTTAAGGCCTGAACTGGCCTAAAATGTTTCAAAACCACTGACTGAACTGGTTTCCCCTCAAAATCGGTCAGATGAGCTGGTTCTACTGATCCTGGTCCGGTTCCAATAACACTGGTTCAGTAAAAGAATAATATGTTTTGTGCTTAGGGTCATGTTGATTGAAACCTATGCTCCATGAAACATTATCGTAAGGAAAAAGACAAAGGTAGGGACTTTTCATACTTGAGTATTTAAAATACTTTTTGTCTTTTGCATCAACTAACTAGTTATTGCCTAAGTAGCTAAGTTTTCCATTGAATTTCTGGTTATTGACATATTTTTTTTTGTAGCTTCTCTTAAATTTGTACCAGAAAAAGAAGCCTTCTCTTTTGAAATTAGTCAACTGCTCTTGGTTGTGGATTTCTTACCAAATTTTCTATCCATGCTTTTCTATTAGTGCTTTGTGCAGTGATTGGCCACTCGAGTATTTGACACAGGCCTTTCAGTATTGTCTAAAAGAAAAAAAAATCATTGTAACCACTGTCACATAGATTCTAGCGTCTGATTTATGCTTTCTCTGAAATGAGAAAAAAATGGAAATATTAAGAAGGGAATGAGCAAGCAAACAAGTGCTATGTCGCAGAAGAATATGTCAACCATATTGCTGAGCTTTATGAATTTGACAATGGCAACGCAGAACGTTGTGGGTAGCGGATAAACCTGTCACTAAGAATCTTTAAGCTGACACCTTTCATTTAAAGTGTTGACCTTTATTCTTGGCTTCCAGTACAGCTAGACCCACTACCAACTCCCGTGCATCATACTCAGTTATCAAATCTGTCCAAATTGTGACTGTTGCAATCATACATTTTATCACTGACACTGGCTCGCTTTTTAACAATTGAACATGCTAGTAGAGATGCTGCAGGAACGTGCAAGACATTTACAACAATAATTAGTTTATCACAATATAGAAGCTGATGTTACAAGTTGAACTCCATGGAGGAGAAAAAACTTGAATGAGACAAAATACTTGTGAAACCCGTCCACACTATTGGATTGGTACATGTTGAAAATCAAGGTGGATCAAGTATCTTGTTGCACAACTCTACTCTAACAAACTTATGTTTGATTAACAATTATATTGAGGAGGAAGATATTCGTATGTATAATACAATTTTACACTATTTAAAACATTTAATCACAAACTAATACATCAGTCACATAAGAGCATTCAACACATCATATACGTGGAAATCCATTTGGGAGAAAACCACAAAATTTATTTTAATTATTTGATTGAAGTGGGCACCAACCTAATGTTACAATCTTTGTAGGCACCAACCTACAAGAGACACCAATCCCCTCAGATTTGCAAGCACCAACTTGCAAGTGACCCCAATCCCCTTTTGATCAATCGATCCAATCCCTGTTGCCATCTAGATCTTTGTTTCATCACATTTTCAGACTAGATCCAGAGGCACATTCTTCAATTCTTATGCTTCAACAAAACTTTAATTTAGATCTCCCTTTCTTTTCTTACCATGCAACAACATTCTCTTTATGGTTCACTAACAGTGATTTATAACACTGTGCAACATAACTCTCTGTTCTTTAGTCTTTACTGGCCTAAATCTCATATTTCTCAACTGCACGCACTCCATTTACATGTGTTCTCTAAGATTTGCCAACACACTTTCTCTATGTTCTCTGTCCTGTCTCTTTACAGAACTAGATCTTAACAACTCTTCTCCTCTTGCGCAATTCACACACACACATTATGCATATACTCCCCACACACTTATTCTCTCCTTACGCATGTGCTACTCCTATTCATACTATTTGATGGCATATGTGCTGTCATATTCTCTGATCACAATTGCATACATCTTACCAATTGATCATTTCTATTTATGGTTGGCACAAGAGTAGTTTAGCCCCTTTTCTTAGCATGTTTTATTACCCGTGCCTTTACTCACCTTCAACACCCTTCCTCATGACCAGGTGCTATGACCATTGCTTTATTTCACTTATTGCAACGAATCTAGTATTTGGGGCTTTTGAATCGTGAATGGTTTGTTACACAAGTGGATCATCAAATGTCCGAATTTCCCTTCTATTTGCCTTTGGCTTCTAGTTCCAAGTACTTAGCCCCTAGTGACCTAGGGTTGGCAGAGTAGTCTTAACTCACCTTAAGACTATTCTCATGATCTTAGAAAAGTCATGAGAAGGGGTCACGATGATCTTAGCCATTGAATGGAGTTAGATTGTGGTTGTTGATTCGTCAACGAGAGATTATAAAGAGCAAGCCGATGGGGCTTTGACGATCACTCAGAGACAACAAATCACAGTGATAGCAAGGGCGCAGCGGAAGACAATAATAACGAGGTTTCAATAGAGAGATTGAGGAGAGAATTTGCGGAGAAATTCTACACAGATATTCCAACATTTCGAGAGAAGGAAGGAGACTGAATTATTTTGTAAGAGGGAGGCCGATTCAACCAATGTTTGTAGCTAATTTATCTAGTGCGAGTCGACGGAGACTAGTTTCAGTTGCCAGTTGTTGAAATATTACTTGGATGTAGTGCGAGTTGGTTAATCAACTTTCTGGAGGCAGATTCACTCACGAGTTTGATTTTCAAGAGGCAGTATGAGTTGCTGGAAAGGCCAGTTCAAATTTCCAGATAACTAATGCGAGTAGCTAGAGAGAGGCTTAGTTGATTTGCAGAAGGAAAAATTATGTTTCTAGTTTGATTTTACCAGTAGGAGTGGAGAAAAATATTTGTTAGAGCTTTGTCGGTGAGGCAAGCAATTGTAATTCTCAATTTATTGAAGATTTACTAATAATATAATTTCCCCATATAGGTGTTTTCCATGGACGATTGTCCAAAAATATCAGTGTCTAAATTTCTTTGTGTGCATTATTTTCTCAGTTCCTATTATTATTGGTGAAAATTGCAATAGTGATTTTATTCGTTATTAGTCGTAATGAATTTCTGAAGACAAATATTTGCAATAGATAGAAGAATAATTTCTAGTTGCTGCAATTAAGGAAATTTCACATGGTAGTCTAGCATATCTAAAGTGTAGGGGCTTGTATGAGTAAATTAACGTAAAGCACATGAAGAGAAAGCACATGGGTTTGCAAGAGTAAATCAATGCAGGGCACATGAAGAGAAAGCAAGGGTTTGCAAAACTAGATCAAACCTCTGTAGATTCAATTGGTTTATTTTGTCCAGTTTCCAAAAAGTTCAAGAGATGGCCTCAACAGGCTTGAGAGATCAGGGTAGATTAGATGAAGCCTTTAATTTTGGCGTTTGAAAAGCTAGAATTCTCTTCTTGTTGGAGGAGAATGGTCTTAGGGAATATGTGACCAGTGTGATAATTGTTCGCATGGATCCACACCAACTTTCAACGTACAAGGAAGAGGATGCTAAAGCCAAGAGGATTATCCTTAATGGAGTCAAGGACCATATAGTTCCTCATATCGTAGAGTTAGATACAACGAAGAAGATGTGTGATGCAATTATGAACCTGTACCAGAACGCTACCACAAACAAGAAGATGATCCTTCGAGAAAAGTTGAGAAACATGAAGATGAACAAAGGGGAAAGCATTGTGAGTTATCTTACTAGAGTCAGATTGGTGAGGGATGAGTTAGCAACTATTGGTGATAAACCAGATGATGATGAGATCGTGAGGATCACATTGAATGGATTCTCAAAGAGTGGGATGCATTCATGCAAGTGATTAACGAATGAGATTGATTACCGAGTTGGGATCGCTTATGGAGTGATTTCACTTAGGAGGAGCTTAGGTTGACGCTCGTCAGTGGCAACAACAATGAAAAAACTCGAAAGTGTGAAGATGACGAGAACGTTGCCCTAACAGGAAATGGTAAGGCTAAGAAGGGATCGACTAAAGGGTCCAAGGGGGAGAAGAAGAAAAAGGACGAGAGTAAAAGCAAGTGCTTTGGTTGCGGTTAGCAAGGTTAGTATGTCAACCAATGTCCTACTCAAAAGAAGGGAGAAAAGAAGACAAGGAAGCAACAAAAACCAACTTCAACGAACACTGACGATTTGTCTTCGAGACTAGAGGACGAGTTTTCTCACATAGCTTACCTCTCTAGCTTTACATCTACAGGTGTTTGGTATATTGACAATGGAGTGTCAACACATGATGAGATTTAGAGAATTTGTTTCTAGTTATCAGGAAGATGGGATTCTAGATTCAGTTGGGGAGCAAGTCCAAGTGTACTCTAGTTGGGAGAGGGATTGTCAACATTCAGAGGGAGCCAGGCAAGAACACTAGTGTTATAGATGTGATGCATGTGTTAGGTTTATGAATGAACTTGATTTCAGTTTTTGCACTGCAGGACAAAGGATATGATGTCTATTTTGTTAGGTAGAAGGTGTACATTAAACACCAGAGTTGGAAGAAGGTGAAACAGATTGCGGTAAAGAGAAACACGATATACAAGTTGTTGTTCGACACTTCGAAGGCACTGATTAACAACAACAACAACAAGGATGTGGGAGAATTATGGCATAGGATGATGCGGCACATACATCATGGAGCACTTAGGTTGCTTAGGGAGATCGTGACAAGAGTTCCAGAAATCAACACAGAACATGATGATGTGTGCAAAGGGTGCGTGCTTGGGAAATTTGCGAAAGCAACATTCCTAAGGAGTGATAGTAGAGCCAAGGGTGTGCTTGAGCTGATAGATTCATATATATGTGGTATGTTGTCTACAAAATCTCTCAGCACTTATTAATATTTCGTAACCTTCATCGATGACTTCTCCAAGAAAACCTAGATCTATTTTTGAAGGCAAAGGACATAGTCTTTAGTCACTTCCAAGAGTTTAAGGCTCTTGTGGAGAACATGATAGGTAGAAAGATTGAGGTTATTCATACAAATAATGGAGGCAAGTACACAGATAAAGTATTTGCGGGGTTTTGTGTGAAGGAGGGCATTGGGAGAGAATGGACAACTCCATATAACCCACAATAGTATGAGGTTGCAGAGCGGAAGAGTAGGTCTATAGTTGGAGCCGCCAGGGGAATGCTGTATGATTAGGACATGCCCAGATTTCTCTGGGTAGAGGCATATAGTATAACAATGTATATTTAGAGCAAAGTTCCTCACAAGGTGCCAGGGAATATGACACACGAGGAGGCTTTTATAGGAAATAAGTCAGAGGTTGGACACTTTAGAATCTTTGGAAATATAACTTATTGTCATGTGCTAGATGAAAAACACAAGAAGTTGGATCACACTACGAAGAAGGGCTATTTTGTTGGATACAGTGAAACATCAAGGCATACATAATCTATATTCCTAGCAACAGGAAGATCATTGTGAGATGAGATGTGAAATTCCAAGTGGAGAAAGCTTTTAGAAGATGTTGCAAGTTGTCAGTAGATGATTAGAGTGGGGTAGTAGAAGCTCCAAGAGTTGGATAGGGATCTCAATGTTAGGGTACTACTACTACTACAATGATGATTATAGGTGTAGAAGGAGTGCTTTCGACATTGAAGGATATACAAGAGTTCGTGGGAGCTCCTAGAGTGAGCACCAGAGAGCCCAAACAACCAAATAGGTATAAGGCGTTGGTGACATAGATCATTGGTAGAGAGCCTTCCAACTATCAAGAGGCTGAACAACATCAGGTATGGCAGGATGCGATGGTGGAGGAGTACAACTCCATCATGCTGACTGATGTATGGGAGGTTGTGCCTAGACTAGTGGATAGGGTAGTAGTTGGCTCTTGATGGATCTATAGGATCAAGTACATTGCATATGGCAGCGTGGACAAGTATAAGGATAGGTTCGTGGCCAAGGGTTTTGCGTAGAAGGAGGACATAAAATATGAGTAGACATTTTCTCTAGTGGCCAGATACAATTCCATCAACACTGTGATATCTCTAGCCGCGCAGATGGGATGGAAGATTCACCAGAGGGATGTCAAGGTAGCTTTTCTGAATGGGGTGATAGAAGAGGAGGTGTATATCGAACAACTAGAAGGATTCAAGACGCATGGGATGGATACTCATGTTTGTAGGTTGAAGAGGGTGCTATACGGACTCAAGCAAGCTCTTAGAGCATGGTATGGTTGGATCGAAAATTATTTGCAGTAGATGGGCTTTGTGAAGAGTGAGGCAAATTCTAACCTGTACTATTTGATGGTAGGAGGTGAGCCGCTCATTCTCATACTATATGTGGATGATCCATTTTTGATGGGGTCATTAGGGCTCATAGATGACTGCAAGAGGGACTTGATGTAATGTCCCAAATGGGAATTTGAATAGTAGACACCAAAACTAATGTTGGATAGTAAAATAAACATAAATAGACACACAACCAACAAATAATACACAAATAGATGTCGATAAAATCACTGAGCCATTTGATTAATCCACTGAAAATAGTACATAAACATGAAGGAATAATGGAATCTGAGCTTGCTAAGAAAGCAGAGCAAAACCCAAAAAAAGATCTCTGACTCAACTGATGAATGGCTCTGGCAATGATGTAGATGGCTTGGTGAGAAGACTACTGCAAATCGGCTACGACAAAATTGCTCTCTCCAAACTCCATTGAAGCACTGTGAGATTTTTGAGTGAAATCTCCTCAAGTGTATTGGGTTTCCATCCAACACCCACTAGCACACTTGAGGGTTTCTGTCCTGGGGCTATCAATGAAGTAAAACTGGGTTCTCAACCTCTCATACAAGAAGTAATATCAAATCCAAGATGTTCCCTAATGACCTCCTCCTTTTTTATAAATTTGATGGACCCATCTAGAACCTCCAATTTTATTATTATTTTAATCATAGAGCACTTTTCCCTCTTTTATTTCAATTAAAATATTCTTTTTGATGTGGGAAAAGGGTAAATTGGCCAACGTGCCTCCCAGGTCACTAAAAATCACTTCTATCCCATCCTGTAGATATTCTCGTTCTAGTCCCAACAAGCTATTATGATAAGGTGTTCTGCCAAGTAATCCTCCCTAAATTCCACATTAATCGTAATTAATTGAGTTAGGTCCATTAATAACTCTGTTTTTTGAAAGTTGTTGGAATGCCACGGAATGAAAGGCAAACTGTACGGATGATGGAATATACCAAGCAAATTCCATCGGACCTCATAAAAACTCCTCAAAACCCCTCCCAAAGCCCCTAGGCTCGCTGAGGACGCTAACCTACACTTGTGACCTGTCTACTTCCAACCCTGAAAGTCCATCCTAACCAGGCCATGAGGAACACCAAAAAGGGGAACATTGCAAATCCCCCTGCCTCAAGATTGCTTGCCCTCAAGCAATCTAAACCTGTGGACTATTCTGGCGGCCCAACACAATTGAGACCCAACGCTTGGATCCCATACGAATCACTAGGTGATGCTTTGCCTCTGTGTCAGCCCACCATGAACGGACCCCTCAATGCCTGTGTCCCAGACCATCCCTTGATTGAACTTGTCATCAACCAATCCCCCTGGACCCCAATGCCACCAAGGACAAGTATCAATGCTCCATGACTCATGCTGTGCTATAACTCCAACCCTGAGTGTTGCTCCATCCATCGCTTACCAACTCATCACCTCTCTCTAATCCAACACTTGGCATAAACCAAGGTTGATCTCACCACGTTGATGTTGTGTTGAAATACTGATGAGTGGCCACCCTACATTACTGTCAACTGGAGCATGTAGTATCCCTCACATCTAGGGCTCCTGCAGTGCAATGCTCCTGACTAAAAATTATACTCCATAAATAGGGTACCAGCTCATGATCTCTCGCCAATCCAATGCTAAGAAACAAGTCTACTAGGTTGATATGGGTCCCCGCTCAACTCAATATGCTCTTCTTAGTCAATCCATAAGATATGTCTAAGGAAACTTGCCCCTCTCTATAATAAGAGAAGTCTGATTCTCAATCCATGAGGTGAACTCTCATTGGAATCTCATATTTTCATAGGAGCAATAAATACATTATTATATAGCCCACATATTTCTAATTTCGTTATCCATTATTTGACTATATCTGACTAATCTACTATCCCTAATAATTTGTTGAATGATCACTGACTACATCTATAAATTTGCTGCCCTAATTCAATAACTTAGAACACAAAATTTGCTGGCTAATTTGTCAGCAATTACATAGCTTTATTTTAAGCATTATCCTCAACACTCCCCCTTAATGCTTAATGAGGTGATTCCAAGCATATCCCTTAAGTATTTGAACTTCACTTTAGGTAGTGCTTTGGTAAATATATCTGCAAACTGTTCATTTGTTGTACAAAAATTTATTTGAATTTCTCCTTTTGCCACATAGTCTCTTATGAAATGATATTTGATATCAATGTGTTTGGTGCGATTATGAAACACTGGATTTTTAGTTATGGCAATGGTAGACAAGTTATCACAGTAAATAGTTGTGACATATTTTGGTTCTTGTTTTAGATCTATCAATACTTTCTTCAACCAAATTGTTTCACATGTTGCTGTTGCTGCTGCGATATACTCTACCTTTGTAGAAGACAATGAAATAGTTGGTTGCTTATTTGAACACCATAATACTGCACCTGATCCAAGGTTGAATACATAACCTGAAGTGCTTTTTCTATCATCAAAAGATCCAGCCTAGACACTATTTGTATAACCAACCAACCCAAAATTATTTGATGAAGTATACCAAATTCCATAATTTCTTGTTCCACAGACATACCTCAAAATTATTTTTGCTACTCCAAAATGAATCTTACTTGGACTTTGCATGAATTTGGAAATCAAGCCTACTGCATGCATAATATCAGGCCTAGTGGTAGTAAGATACAAAAGACTTCCTACCAGACTCCTATAGGATTGAGCATCTACCTTTTCAGCTCCATCTTCTACAAGAAAATTTCTCATTTGTATTCATGGGTGTGCTCATGGGTTTACAATTTCCCATTTTCCATTTTTTAAGAAGATTTGAAACATATTTTTCTTGTGAAATAAAAATTCCATCATTCATCTGTGTCACTTCTATGCCAAGAAAATAATGGAGCAAACCCAAATCAGTGATTTCAAATTCAGTCATCATAGCCTCCCTGAACTCTTCCACTAACAAATCACTTGAAGATGTGTATATCAAGTCATCTACATATAAGTACACAATTATTATATCATTACCATTTGACTTGATATATAATGTGTGTTCATTTTCACTTCTATTAAACCCCTTTTTCAAAAAATAAGTGTCAATTCTGCTGTACCATGCTCTTGGAGCTTGTTTAAGCCCATAAAGAGCCTTTTTTAGTTTGTAGACTTTGTGTTCATTTTCTGCTTTTTCATATCCTTGGGGATGGTGAACATATACATCTTCTTTCAACTCACCATTTAGAAACGCTGATTTAACATCAAATTGATAAACTAACCATTTATATTGTGCTACCAATGCCAAAACAATTCTGATTGTATCAAATCTTGCAACAGGAGCATATGTTTCATTGTAGTCAATACCTGGTTGTTGAGCATATCCCTTTGCTACTAACCTTGCTTTGTGCCTTTGTATTGATCCATCAACTGCATACTTGGTTTTATACAACCATTTCACCCCAATGACTTCTTTTTCAGTAGGAGGATCCACAAGCTCCCATGTTGCATTCTTTTTAATTGTTGCCATCTCTTCATCCATTGCTTTGCACCAAACTAACTCTTTTACTGCATCTTCAAAACATCTTGGTTCTGCTTCAATCTGAGACATCAAAGCAAAATTAGTATAACCATAAATTTCATTTAAAGATTTTGTCCTTTTTGGAGGAGGACTTGGACTTGAAACAGGACTTGAAGTAGCAGAAGATGATGGAGTGGATGTGGCCTCTGAAGTATTTTGATTACTGGATGGATTTGCAGAAACAAAAGATTCATCTTCTTATACAACAATACTTGGAGTGTGTTGTTGCACATCACGATTCCACTGCCATTCTTCTTTCTCATCAAATAACACATCATGACTAATCATTAATTTTTCAGTTTCTGGATTGTACAATCTATAACCTTTGGTTTCCTCACAATATCCAATAAAAATGCATTTCACACTTTTATAATCAAGCTTTCTTCTCTTTTCAACAAGAACATGAGCATAGGTAATGCAATCAAAGACTCTTAAATGAGAAATATTGGGTTTTCTTCCACACCATGCTTCATAAGGGGTAATATTTTGCACACTTCTTGTTGGGCATCTATTAAACAAATAAACAGATGTAGCTACAGCTTCAGCCCAAAAAATGTTTGGAAGATTTTTACCTTTCATCATGCTCCTAGCCATCTCAACAATTGTTCTATTCTTACATTCAGCAATGCCATTCTGTTGTGGAGTATAACTAGCTGTCAATTGCCTTTGAATGCCATTCATTTTACAATAAGAATCAAACTTATTAGAAGTGAATTCTACCCCTATCTGTGCATAATGTTTTTAGACAATAACCATTTTGCTTTTCCACAAGAGATTTAAATTGTTGAAATAGGACAAATGCATCAGATTTCTCTTTAATGAAATATACCCATGTTCTTCTACTAAAATGATCCAAAAAAATAATGAAATACTTATTTTTGTTGAGAGACAAGGTTTGCATAGGACAACATATATCTGCATGCACTAGTTCCAATGGTTTACTTGCTTTCCATGATTTTTTTACTGGAAATGGATCTCTATGTTGCTTACCAAGAATACACCCTTCAC
Organism: Pinus tabuliformis; assembly: GCA_031772625.1. Classification (NCBI taxonomy): domain Eukaryota; kingdom Viridiplantae; phylum Streptophyta; class Pinopsida; order Pinales; family Pinaceae; genus Pinus; species Pinus tabuliformis. The sequence continues at coordinate 912,250,990 of CM062805.1, read as the reverse complement.
ACTTTATCAGTAGATCCAATAAGTGGAAACCCTTTGACCATTTGCTTGTTATATAACAATTTCAAGCCTTTCACATTCAAATGTCCGTACCTTATGTGCCATAGCCAGGAACTATCATCATAAGCAACATTTAATTGTTTTCTTATGATGATAGTTCCTGGCTATGGCACATAAGGTACGAACATTTGAATTTGAAAGGCTTGTAATTGTTATATAACAAGCAAATGGTCAAAGGGTTACACTTATTGGTTCCACTGATAAAGTCTGTGAAGGGTGTATTCTTGGTAAGCAACATATAGATTCATTTCCAGTAGGAAAATCATGGAGAATAAGTAAACAATTGGAACTAGTCTCTCAAACCAATTCAAACCTTGTCTCTCAACAAAAATAAGTATTTCATTATTTTTGTGGATGATTTTAGTAGAAGAACATGGGTATATTTCATTAAATAAAAATTTGATGCATTTGTCATATTTCAACAATTTAAAGTTCTTGTGGAAAAACAAAGTGGTTATTGTTTAAAAACATTACACACAGATAGAGGGGGAGAATTCACTTCTAATAAGTTTGATTCTTATTGTAAAATTAATGGAATTCAAAGGCAATTGACAGCTAGTTATACTCCCCAACAGAATGGCATTGTTGAACGTAAGAATAAAACAATTGTTGAGATGGCTAGGAGCATGATGAAAGGTAAAAACCTTCCAAACATTTTTTGGGCTGAAGCTGTAGCTACATCTGTTTATTTGCTTAATAGATGCCCAACAAGAAGTGTGCAAAATATTACCCCTTATGAAGCATGGTGTGGAAGAAAACCCAATATTTCTCATTTAAGAGTCTTTGGTTGCATTGCCTATGCTCATGTTCCTGCTGAAAAGAGAAGAAAGCTTGATGATAAAAGTGTGAAATGCATTTTATTGGATATTGTGAGGAAACCAAAGGTTATAGATTGTACAATCCAGAAACTGAAAAATTAATGATTAGTCGTGATGTGTTATTTGATGAGAAAGAAGAATGGCAGTGGAATCGTGATGTGCAACAACACACTCCAAGTATTGTTGTACAAGAAGATGAATCTTTTGTTTATGCAAATCCATCCAGTAATCAAAATACTTCAGAGGCCACATCCACTCCATCATCTTCTGCTACTTCAAGTCCTGTTTCAAGTCCAAGTCCTCCTCCAAAAAGGACAAAATCTTTAAATGAAATTTATGGTTATACTAATTTTTCTTTGATGTCTCAGATTGAAGCAGAACCAAGATGTTTTGAAGATGCAGTAAAAGAGTTAGTTTGGTGCAAAGCAATGGATGAAGAGATGGCAGCAATTAAAAATAATGCAACATGGGAGCTTGTGGATCCTCCTATTGAAAAAGAAATCATTGGGGTGAAATGGTTGTATAAAACCAAGTATGCAGTTGATGGATCAACACAAAGGCACAAAGCAAGGTTAGTAGCAAAGGGATATGCTCAAAAGCTAGGTATTGACTACAATGAAACATATGCTCCTGTTGCAAGATTTGATACAATCAGAACTATTTTGGCATTGGCAGCACAATATAAATGGTTAGTTTATCAATTTGATGTTAAATCAACCTTTCTAAATGGTGAGTTGAAAGAAGATGTATATGTTCACTAGTCCCAAGGATATGAAGAAGCAGAAAAATGACTACAAAGTCTACAAACTAAAAAAGGCTCTTTATGGGCTTAAACAAGCTCCAAGAGCATGGTACAACAGAATTGACACTTATTTTTTGAAAAAGGGGTTTAATAGAAGTGAAAATGAACACACATTATATATCAAGTCAAATGGTAATGATATAATAATTGTGTGCTTATATGTAGATGACTTGATATACACATCTTCAAGTGATTTGTTAGTGGAAGAGTTCAGGGAGGCTATGATCATTGAATTTGAAATCACTGATTTGGGTTTGCTCCATTATTTTCTTGGCATAGAAGTGACACAGATGAATGATGGAATTTTTATTTCACAAGAAAAATATGTTTCAAATCTTCTTAAAAAATGGAAAATGGGAAATTGTAAACCCATGAGCACACCCATGAATACAAATGAAAATTTTCTTGTAGAAGATGGAGCTGAAAAGGTAGATGCTCAATCCTATAGGACTCTGGTAGGAAGTCTTTTGTATCTTACTACCACTAGGCCTGATATTATGCATGCAATAGGCTTGATTTCCAGATTCATGTAAAGTCAAAGTAAGATTCATTTTGGAGCAACAAAAAGAATTTTGAGGTATGTCTGTGGAACAAGAAATTATGGAATTTGGTATACTTCATCAAATAATTTTGGGTTGGTTGGTTATACAGATAGTAACTGGGCTAGATCTTTTAATGATAGAAAAAGCACTTCATGTTATGTATTGGTGTTCAAAGAAGCAACCAGCTATTCATTGTCTTCTACATAGGTAGAGTATATTGCAGCAACAACAACAACATGTGAAGCAATTTGGTTGAAGAAAGTATTATTATATTTAAAACAAGAACCAAAATATGCCACAACTATTTATTATGATAACTTGTCTACCATTGCCATAACTAAAAATCCAATGTTTCATAATCGCACCAAACACATTGATATCAAATATCATTTGATAAAAAAATATATGGCAAAAAGAAAATACCAAGATGCGTCCAAGTCCAAGCGTACATTACTTACGGAAAAGTAGCAAAGTGAATAGTAGAGCAAACCCTAGAAGAGCAAACCCTAGAGGGATGTAGCCTTGTACATTACGGGAAAGTAGCAAAGTGAATAGAATAGTAGAGCAAACCCTAGAGGGATGTAGCCTTTCAGTTGGATATCAATGACTGCGACAGGCTCACTTTCACCCGCTTAAATTCTTCAACGACCTTGAAAATTGGAGGCGACAAATGCTCTCTTACTCCTATCATTGGATGTTTGTTTGGTGCCTTGTTTCAAGTAGAAAGAGGACGTAAAGGTCTATATCTTTCACGCATGCCTGCTGCTCCTACAGAAAAGAAAGAGAAGTCTACAGGATAATGAAGATCATAAGGACCATGAGAAAGCCGATAATAAAAGATAATAGAGCAGCATTAGTTGATAACAAAACAACACAAAACCTCTCTTCTAAAGAGATACTCCAAATGCGCAATATTTCCAAACAAGACAGTGCATTCGTTCCTAGCACCCATGCGATAAATTGAGGGGTTGAAGTCGTAACCATATGCATTTGCCGCATGTTCCAACATTGAAGTTGGTAAGGAGTGTGTGTCATACCTGAAAAGTAACGATATTATAGTAGCGTGAATATTATATCAAAGAAAACGCTGCCATGGAAAAACTGCAAGCCATGTGAACGTTGCCATGTAAAACACATCGAAAGGATTGCTTTGTAAAACGATTCTATGAGAGAAGGTTATTACACAATGCAAAATTATGAAGACAATGCAAAACGTTGTTGCGAGAGGATACTTTGTTGTGTTGAATAGTGCTGCGTGAATATATATCAAAGGTGTTGAATAGTGCTGAATATATTATATCAAAGCTGCCGATGTTGTATATATCATATGAAAGGTGCTGAATATATTATATGAAAGGTGCTGATGCTGAATATATTATATCAAAGGTGCTGAATATTATGTGATATATAATTTTAGGGTTTTAAGCCCTAATTAATGGTTTCACAACTTATAACGGTTCGCTACAAACCTTGAAAGAGATATTCCTTATATGCAAAATCTTTCTTACAACAACATTTATATGCAGCTGAACTCTTTTTATTATTCAATGTCTCTTTGCAAGATTTGGGCATAAATGTGTAACCCGGTCAAGGAGAAAGACTCTTATACACTTTCTTATGTTGGTTCATGACAACCATTGCTTCCTTAACGTGAGAGAAGCCCAAATATCTTGATGTTGCACTCTACATAATCACCTCAGCAAGCACTTTGGATAAACCCTTTATTGTTTATTTAGATCTGCAAGTACAATATTTGGAGAGTAATAATCAATGACTATAAGGAAAATATCATTATGTAGAAGCATGACTTCTTAGTCTATTATAACAAGGCATCCACATTGGTTTGGTCTCAGTTGATAGATCTGTCTGTTTTACTATATTCAAATTTTGTCATTGAGGCCCAACATGGATTCAATAAACAAGTTCAACCTTGCAAAAATGAGGAGGAAGTTGTTTTAGTTATTGGTCATGAATTGAAACATTGGAAGCTCAATCATACATTTTATTCCTTTGTTGCCATGCAACCCCCTTGCCATTGATGTCAAAGGGGGAGGTAAGCAGAAAGCATGGAGAAATTATTCTCAGAACAATAGGAGGAGGATCAATGTTTTGCCATTAATGCTAAAGGGGGAGATTGTTGGCATTTTTGTCATTGATAGCAAAGGAGCAACAATGTATGCTTGTTATGTTTGGTTGCGATGATATGTTTGTGTTGATGGATTGATATGTCACAAGGCATGCTTGTATTGATGCTTATGTTACAAAGAGTGTTGTTGAAAGGTTGCTTATGTTGTGATGCATGCATATGATGGTTGAGTTGAGATGTTGTGATGCAAGGCAAATGCATGAAGAATATTGTGATGCAAGGCTATGGCAATGACAAATGTGTTAACAAAGTTGCTGAGATGTTGACTTGCATATGTGTTATGTGTAAGGTTGATTTGTGCATTGTTTAAAGCTGATTAAAGGCTGGTTAGAGGTGCTTAAAATGTTGTGATGCAAGAGGACGCTTGTTGTGATTTTTAAAGGTGGCATATATTAATATTTTAACTTTCATCTTATGTATTTTAATATCTAAATGTTGAAAGAATTTGGAAATATGAGTGGAATGCAAAGAGACAAAGTTGTTCATTTGAAATTCTTATATGGAATACTAACAACCTTCAAAGCTTGTTTATAAAAATGTGTGAGGTTTGAAGGTTGTAAGGTAAGAGAGTTACAAAATGTGAGAGTTGATTGAGTGGTTCATTAGTTACCTAGCACATATAGAACAAATGTGAAGCAAATTTGAGGAGGAGGAGAAGAAGAGACAGAGATGGAGATATACAAAGTTATAGACCAGGTAAAACAACATATTGTTTCTTGTATGTATTAGGAGATTGTAGTCTCCTTTCAAGTTGCCACTTGATAAAGAACAGGTTGGAGCCAGTTGAGTTAGGAGTGTCATGTGGGTTGTAACCTATAGAAAATTTGTGGGAGTTGGAGCTTCCTTGCAAGTTGAAGCTTGCAGAAGAATTGAGGTAGCACCCTCTTGTAGGTTGTAGCCTAGGGAAAATCTGATGTAACAAGGGAGTATAATCTTGCCTTTGCATCACAATAATAACAAAGTCGTGGTTTTGTCCCTTTATGAGTTTCCACTTATATTTGATGTCCATATGTGTTGCTTTTATGTGCCGATTTGATGTTATGGTGTACATATTAAATGATTTTCACATATTAAATATGCTTTTCATAAGGTGTTATGCTTCTTATTTAAAAGTTCAGTTAACCATTGAAAATAAAAGAAATTTATGTCCATGAATGTACTAAACTGATTCACCCCCCTCTTAGTTTAGTTAAGTTTCCAACACTAACCTCCAAATCAGTGGCTAAACTCTCCATCACTGCTTTGAACCAACTAGTAAGGTCTAAACTTACTACTCTGCACCAATTTCACAACCAATATCACACCAATGGTTCCAAACTCTAAACCAAATGCTTTGCACCAAGTTTAGATCCATATGAGTGTCTAACCTCCACTCTAATTGCTGGTCTCTGCCCCTGTACCTCGCTTGTATTTCTAATGGCCAAGTAGGTTAACTCTCCCCCTTTGACATCAATGGTAAAGGGAAACCTTTAATACCAATTTCACATCTCAGAGTACCAACGATGGATATCTGATACCAATTGAACTCCATTCATCTGAACTCTCCTTGTACTGATGCTTCTCCTTATTGTCAACTCTCCCCCTGATGCTGGACATTAAACAACTATTGCTCCTGATTTTCTGACACCAATTAATGGTTTGATACATATTACTAAGTACACACAACAAGTACTGATGTCGGTGCTAATACCAGTATTTCAAGCCTTGATACCAATTGTGTGTGTGCCAAATGGACCAATTCTAGTTATACCAATTATGAAACTTTCCATTTCATCATTCTTCTCATGCAACTCACATCCTAAAATATTGACATGTGTTGAAGAGCTGCCATACCCCATACATACAAGACTAATGAGATGAGAGAAATATCACTTTCAGCCTCTATGTTAGATACTCAAATGGCTCTTTGGGAAGAGGTTTGGTGAATATATATGTAATCTGTTCTTTATTACCATATTCAAACCTAACAATTTCATCAACTACTGTCTTTGAATGGATCACAAGATTCTTGGAATTGTTGTGGCACTAGTATTATCACACATAATAAGAATGGGTGAGCATATTCTACCTTGATATCCTTCAGAGTTTGTTTCATCCATAAGATTTGAGTGCAACATGCATTGATTGCTATGTACTTGGCTTCAACTGTAGGCCATGAGTCAAAGGCCTACTTCTTAGTCATCCATGACACTAAGTAGTTGTCTAAAAAGAAAGATGCACCACTTGTTCTCTTCTTGTCATCAACAATTCCTGCCAAATCTGCATCTGTGTATGCTGTTAGAGCGAAGTCCTTATTCCTTGAATACCATAGGCCATAATCAATAGTTCTCTTTATATATTTGAAGATTCTCTTCACTGTTATCACATGGCTCTCCTTGAGATTAAACTGAAATCTGCTAACCAATCCTACAACTTGCATTATATCAGATCTTGAGGTTGTTAGATATAGGATGCTTCCAATCATTGACCTATACATAGTTTGATTTGGATAAGAGAATTCATCAATCTTGCTCAACTTGAACCCTATGGCCATAGGTGTGCTGACAGGGGCATAATCTTCCATGCCAAATTTCTTCAATATTTCCTTTATGTACTTGGTTTGATAGATAAAAATACCTTTCTATGATTGAGAAAATTGTAATCTAGGGAGAAATGACAATTCTACAAGCACGTACATCTCTAACTCTTCAATGTTTGTTGCAAATTGTTGACCTATTTGATCCTCATCACTTCCAAAGATGATATGATCCACATACACAATAATGATCAATAAATTCTCATTATCAGTTTAATTATAAATATTATTGTCTATTATGTCCCTTTTGAATCTGTCAGGCCAGGCAGTAACTCCAATAGGCAATAAAACTGATTCGATTCATTTCATTAGGTATGCTATTGTTATATACAAAAGGGTGTGACTGTTCAGTTCATCTCCTGATGATTGTTCACATTCCTAATTTAATTATTTACATAAATTCACCCAATCGTGAGGATTAGGTGTCAACATTTCCCCCTTAATCTGAAGGGATGTTGGTGAGTCCAAGCATCATTCTAAATCTTTCAAGCTTTTCTCTTCCAAGTGCTTTGGTGAAGATGTCTGCAATTTGCTCATTTGTAGAACAATGACGAAGATGGATTGTTTTTGCCTCAACATGATGTCAGATCAGATGATATTTAGTATTGATGTGCTTTGTTCGATCATTGAACTTTGGGTTCTTGGCCAACTTTATTGCAGAGGTGTTGTCAATCACGAGTGGAGTTGATTGTACTTGTTTTACCTGCAAATCTTCAAGAATTTTCCTGAGCCACACAATTTCTTTTGTTGCTTCAGCTGCTGCCACATATTCTGCTTCTGTTGTGGAATCTTCTGGAACTGATTTTTTGCATGATCTCCAGGAGACAGCTCCTGATCCAAGACTCATAGCATATCATGAAGTAGATACCCCAATTTCTTTGTCTCCATAGAAGTTTGAATCAGAGTATCCGATCAAACTGAAGTCATCCATCTGTGTGTACTTGATTCCAAAGTCTTGAGTTCCCTTCAAGTACTTTAGAACTCTTTTTGCAGCAGACCAATGTCCCTCACAAGGCTTTTGCATAAACCTAGAGAGGATTACAATAGCAAATGAAATGTCTGGTATGGTAGTAGTAAGGTAGTTGAGACTTCCTACCAGCTATCTATACTTTGTTGCATCCTCAAATTCCTTTCCTTCAATAGATGTGAGCTTTAAGTTTTGTTCCATTGGAGTAGTAAGAGGATTGCACTCTGTCATGCCAAATCTGTTTAACAAATCTCAATTGTATTTATTTTGAGAAAGAAATATGGACTTTGGATGTTGGGTTACTTCAATGCCAAGATAGTAATGAACATAGCCCAAATCAGTGATTTCAAAAATTTTCCCCAATTCCTTCTTTATGGATGCAATGTAGCTTTCATTGTTCCCTGTCATTAAAATATCATCTACATATACCAAAAGATATACCACTGTTTTGCCAACTTTCTTGAAAAATAAAGTTGCATCATCAAGATCAAAATGATTGAAGTTGAGTTTCAGAAGATGCTCAGTTAGTTTTTCATACCAGGCTCACGGTGCTTGTTTGAGGCCATACAAGGAATTTACAAGTTTGCATACTTTATGTTCATGTCCTTTCACAACAAATCCTTCAGGCTGGGACATAAAAACGTTCTCTTTTAGATCTCCATTCAAGAAGGCGGTTTTTACATCCATTTGATGGGCTTTCCAACCGTTCTGAGCTGCTAGTGCAAAGAGTGTCCGGATGGTGGCCCATTTTGCTGTGGGGGCAAAAGTTTCCTCATAATCGACCCCTTCCTTCTGTGCAAAACCTTTTGCCACAAGCCTAGCTTTGTGCTTGTCAAGTGAGCCATCAGCTTTGTACTTGTTCTTGTAGACCCACTTGCAGCCAATTGGTTTGGTTCCAAATGGAGGATCAACGAGCTTCCAAGTGCCGTTCTTTATGAGGGAATCATACTCCTTTTGCATCGCTTCTTTCCATTCATCATGAGAAGCAGCTTCTTTAAAGGAAGTTGGTTCAAAATCTGTCGACAAGTTCAATTCACAATCATAAGAAACATCCATATCAACAGGGGAATTAGAGTCATCTACATCACCTCCATTTTGCTGGTTTGAATCTCTAGTTCCTGTTTTTCCAATTTCATCAGGATGAACACTTTCAAGTGTCTCTGTCAGCCACTTTGGGGTACCTTTCTGAGATGGTCCAGGCTGTTCTGTTGATTGAGTTGAGACTGAATCAAGATTGAGTCTCCCAATTCTATCAATTACATCACTTAAAGCATCATCCGTTGTTGGAGTTTCATTCGGGGGAGAGTGTTCTTCAGAAGAAGATTCCACATGTTGATCTAGAATAGGAATCCCCCCTTCAAGATGTGGAATCTGATTATCAAATTCTTGAAATGATTTTGTTTTTGCGAATCTATCCAAGCGATCAAGTTGCCGCTCAACAACATTGTCAGATTTGGATGATTCAAGAAAAATTACATCTCTAGATACAACAAACTTTTTATTTACTTCATCATAGAGGTGGTATGCTTTGGAGGTGTTTGAATACTCGAGGAAGATACACTTACGACTTCTAGCACCAAGTTTGTTTCTATGTACCTTTGGTATCAAAGCATAACAGGTGGAACCAAAGACCCTGAGATGTTTTACCGAAGGAACATGTCCATACCACAATTCATAAGGAGTCTTGTTTCTTATAGCATTAGATGGACATCTATTCTTTATATATGCAACACATAGAACAACATCAACCCAAAACATTATCTTTACATTTTTGAAGAAAAGCATGGATCGTACCATATTCAAGATTGTTCTATTCATTCTTTTAGCTACACCATTCTGTTGGGGATTATAAGGCACAGTTGTTTGATGTTTGATCCCATGTTGGCGAAGATAGTTTTCAAATTCATTTGATGTATATTCTTTTCCATTATCAGTGCGAATAGACCCAATATGAGATTGTGCATCATTTTCAATCCATTTATGAAAATTCTTGAATGTTTGGAAAGCACCAAATTTGTTCTTCAATAAATAAACCCAACACATTCTGGTGTAGTCATCAATAAATGTCATGATATATTTATTTCCATTTGCAGAAGGAACAAGCATTGGACCACATAAATCTGAATGAATGAGTTCAAGTTTCCTATGTGCTCTTGAATGTGAATCATGAAAAGACTATTTACTATGCTTTCCTAGAATGCAAGCATCACATTGCTTAAGTTTCCTAGGAATTATAGGCAAACTAGCAACACCATTTTTCTTCAATAAGCAGAGACTGTCATAGTTTAAATGTCCAAATCTAGCATGCCATAATAAACTTGATGGAAGTGTACCTTCTTCATGATGCGAAATATATGAGAAATGTTGTGCATGAGAAAAGGTTCCTTGCAGTTTGAGAAGACTTTTTTCTTCTATTCCCCTCATGACAAGTGAGTGGTCAGATGCTTTTCTTACCTCAAGCTTGCCATCAAACATATGAATGGAGTTACCTTGCTGGCGGATGTGGACCAAGGACAACAAGTTTCTCTTGAGCTGTGGGAGATATAGAACCTGATCCAGAAGAAAGTCTGGAAGACCAGGCAGTTTAAGCCTGATTGTGCCAAGCCCTGATGGCTTGATTTTTGATTGATCTGCAAAGTATACTGCTCCATCAACATTGTCAGTGAAATCTTCAAAAAAATATTTTCTATGAGACATGTGGCAGGTTGCTCCTAAATCAAGCAACCAATCATTTTTCCATGAAGCAAGTGAAGCATTAAACAAGTCTTCATTTACTCCAATGTTACATTGTGCCTCAACATAGTGAGCGGATTCAAGTGCTTTACCTTTGTCTGTATCATCAGTTTTACCTTTCTGTTGGTTTCTTTTCTGCTCAATTTTGTCCCATGGTAGCTTGCATGTAGAGGCATCACGTGATCCATTTTTTTTGCAGCGAATACAATGTAAATCTGCCTTTTCTCCTTGAGAATGTCTGCACCCCCTGCCTCTTCAATATCTTCCTCTTCCTCTTCATCCACCTCTTCCTCTTGTAGAATCTTGAGCAGGATGCTTTTCTTTATGAGCAAGGCACACAATCTCTTCAGAAGATTCAGGGGCTGTCTTCTTTCCGAAAACTTTCTCTCTTTCAACAAACTTTTTCATAAGAGAGTCAAAGGTTATATCTTTGAGATTTCCATTTGCTTGCAATGACTCAAGATAATTGGAGTAAGTAGGATAAAGTGCCTTGAGAAAAACAATAAGAGGAATATCCAATTCAACTTTAGTGGATTTGATATCATGCATTATAGACTTTACTTCAGATGCAAGAGCAAGAGAATCATTATTTTTCAGTTCAAGAGTGAAGAGTTTAATCATGAGTTGGACAACTTCAAGTGCAGAATGTGAGTCATAGAGTTCTTTTAGCTTTTGTAGGGCTTCAAAGGCAGTTGAATATGATGAAATATGGTGACTCACCTCTTCATTTACAGATGCTGCAATTAATGCATAAGCTTTGCTGTTTTTGTTTTCCCAAATGACAAGCTCTTTGTCTGAGGTAGGCTGTACTGGGTCATTGTATCCTTCTCCGACACACACTCCTTTCCACAACTCATTGAAGATGAGGGTGTGTTTTATCATCAGGGACCATTCAGGATAGTTCTCTTTGCCAGTGAGAACTATTCCTACCATGGAGATGATTGAGTGCATTCTGTAAGAAAAAATTACTTCTGCTGATAGAAAACAATATATATGTTATACCTTCCACTTCTCAAATATATATGCTATACCTTCCATATACCATATAACATATCGCCATAAAAAACTTAATGAATTTCAGGTTCACTTTTATTCCCATTCAAAATAATATATTATCACTCCATATAATATATTATTATTTTTACACATATGAAATTCACCGCACCAATGTTTTCATGTAAAAAAATATCGCACCAATCTGAACAGTAATTTAAAACTGCGCTGGTATCCAAACAAAAATCACCAGATACCATTGCTTGAAATGTGGCATAGCAAATGGAATTCGTTGGATCGTATACCATTCATGCAACATTCGAACTTATTTGAAACACCAGCAAATGTATTTGAAACAGCAACAAACATATTTATTTGAAATAACATTCAAAACGTATGTCAGCAACATTCAAAACTTTCATAACCAGCGTATGTTAAGCAGCATTCAGAACTTTCATAACCAGCGTTCAAAACTTTCATAACCAACGTATGTTAAGCAACATTCAAAACTTTTATAACTAGCGTTCAAAACTTATGAGATCTTCGCCTGGCACCACGAACATGGGAAGAGACCTGGATCTGGGCTCATCACGCTTACGTTGTGCCCACACACTATTCACTATCTGAATACCATTACTATACACATTACCATATGACAATGTTATATCACAGGACAACGTGGTTTGGAGAGGCGGTTTTGCGGGTATCACAACTGTTTGAGAACCGGTGGTATAACACAATCAATTCAATCGATGGATCAAGCGGTGGAGGGTGTATAACACAACCAATTCAACAACGTTTAATCGGTGGAGGGTGGTATAACAGGGAGATACACAGTCAATCTGGATGTTAACCAAGCAACAAGGAGGAGCGGTCAAACGCCATTGATCCCATCACTATTTCCCATGGCAATCCAGCGCAACACGGATTGCAGTCAAACGTATACAAAATGCAGTAAAACGCAATACCAGTTCATCGAAAAACGTTTGTCTGCCTTCCGCTTTGGACAGAGGCGTTGAGGCAATGAAACACAACATAGAGGACAGATGACAGAGGCGTTGAGGCAATGAAACACAACACAGAGGACAAAGGCGTTGAGGCAATGAAACACAACGCAGAGGACAGAGGCCAGTCAGAACAGTGCTCAGGTCAGAAAGACAGAGTACAATGCTCAATGGACAATGCTCAGACTAGCGTACACCCCACAATAGCAAAAATGAAGGGAGTTACAACTATTTTGAGAATTGGCTCTGATACCATGTCAGGTCAGGCAGTAACTGCAATAGGCAGTAAAACTGATTCGATTCATTTCATTAGGTATGCTATTGTTATATACAAAAGGGTGTGACTGCTCAGTTCATCTCCTGATGACTGTTCACATTCCTAATTTAATTATTTACATAAATTACCCAACCGTGAGGATTAGGTGTCAACAAAATCTTTGTGATGTAGATATATATTGAACCTTGAATACCAAACTCTTGGAGCTTGCTTTAATCCATATACTGCTTTCTATACATGATTTGCATCTTGAGACAACTGAAATCCCTTTTGCTCTTCAATGTACACTTCCTCTTTTAGATCACCACTTAGAAATGCAAACTTGACATCCATTTGATATACTTTGAATTTTTTGAAACATGCAAATGTTAAAAACATTTTTATTGCTTCTAGTCTAGCTACAAGAGAAAAAGTTTCTTCAAAGTCATACCTTATACCTGTGCATATCCTTTGTAGACTAGTCTGGCTTTATTCCTCACTACTTGTCCATCTTCATTGAGTTTGTTTCTAAAATCCCACTTGGTGTCAATTACATTTTTGTCTTTTGGTCTAGGCAAAAGTTGCCATGTGCCATTTTTATCTATTGGATCTAGTTATTTATTCATACCCTTGACCCAATGCTTATCTTCTCTAGATTGGTCAAAACATTTGGGTTCTATTTTGGATAGTAGTGCTAGATTTGCATGTTTCAGAGTGCTGATTAATTTTCTTCTAGTTTGAACTCCTAATTCTCTGTTACCAAGTAATTGATTTTTAGGATGAAATTTTTGCACATACCTAGATGGAGTTTTGAGTTGCTAAGGTGCCATCTCTTCTTCTTCATATTGCTTTTCTTTTTTGTCCTTTTCTAGATCTACACTTGTTGTCTTGATTCTTCATTGCTTTGTGGATTTTCTGTTCTTGGAAATGCTTCATCTAACCTTACATCGATACATTCCACTATCTTAGTTTTTTGTTGTAGCACTTGTATCCTTTGTTTCTGTATAAATAAATAAGAAAGATTCTTTCATCACTTATGGAGTCAAACTTTCCAAGATTATCTTCATTCCTCTTGACGTAGCATTTATTTCCAAAGACTCTTAGATACTTGACTGAAGTTGGTCTGCCTCTCCATAGTTCATAGGGGGTCTTATCACTAGTTACTCTGAGTTGAACATTGTTTGATATGTAGACAACTATTTATGCTGCTTCTCTTCAAAAGGTGTTTGGAACCTTTGCTTCATCCATCGTAGCTCGTGCCATCTCTTGTATTGATCTATTGTTTCTTTCAACTACTCCATTCCGTTGAGGGGTTTTCGTTACTGAGTATTGTCTTCTAATTCTATGCTCTTCACAGAATTTGTCGAACTCATCTGAGGTGAACACTCCTATATCAAATCTGAAACCATTTGATCTTCAAGTCCATTTCATTTTCAACTTGAGGTTTTAATACCTTGAAATTTTTGAGGGATTCTGAATTTTCTTTGAGTAGCATGATCCATGTTGCCCTTGTATAATCATCAATAAAGAGTATGAATTACCTTTCTCTTCTTAAGCTTTAGGTTCTTGTAGGGCCGCATACATCTTTATGAACTAACTCCAGTGGTCTAGATGATGAATATTCTTTTGCCTTAAGTGGACCCTTGTCTGCTTTCCAAAATGACATGGTTTGATATGGAATCATTTGACTTTGATATATTTGGCATGCCCTTCACTGCTTACGTCTCGCTGATTTTTACCAGGTTGTCAAAATTGATATGTCCCATTCTTCTATGCCATAACCAACTTTCATCCACTTTTCTCGTGCAACATTTTTCTTTGGCTCCATAAAAAACATATACATTGCTAGGAGTTCTAATTTCTTTGGCTATCACTTTCCTAGATTCCACTTTCCTTATTTCACATCCCTTAGATTGCAATGTGAGGGCATATCCTTGTTCACGCATTTGACTTGCACTCAACAGATTGTGCTTCAGACATCAACATATGAAGCATTTTGAGATTTAGTCTTTCCATTAAGGTTAATGATCCCTTCACCTTTTATCTTGGTTGGTGCTTTATTTCCAAACATGACACTCTTTTTCCCTGTCATGTGCTTTGAGCACCCACTATCAATATACCATTGACCTTCTTGATTGTGAGCATATAATGCAAATCCACATTCTTTAGAGTTTTTTGGCTTTTTTTCCACCTCTTAGTGTTTTCATTTTGTTGAGACTGCTTGGGAACTATTTTTTGGAGGGATTTACGAATTTGCTTCTAGATTCACTTGCATTGTGCCCAAAATTATTACAATTGTAACTTTCAATTTCATCCAATAGAGGAGAAAATGCATTGTTCTTGCGAGTATAGGAATCCTTATGTCTAGGCATTAAACACTTACTAGATCTAAAATTTTCATTTTTTTATATATCTATAGGATTTATAATTTACAACTTTATGACCAAAATTATGACACGAGAAGCAGTTGGCATAAAAGAGATTTGGCTACCTGAAGGTGTACGACCTTCACGGAGGAGTGATTGTGCAAAACTCTTTCTTTCTCATTGATTTTTTATTTACCTTGAGTATCATTTGTGGAGCCGACGGGATCATTTCTTTGTTGGTTCTTTTTGTCAGTGCCTCTATTTACTTTGCTCAACCTTCCTTTGAGCGTGTTTGAATTGCTGATGGGCTCTCCTTTTTCTAGGGATTTTATGCTTGAGTCTCCTTTGGAGATTTTGTAGTGCTCTTTGTAACCCGAACCTGTCTTGATGGCTAGTGATGTCTAATTACCGAGGATATTATCAAGGGTTTCAGGGACCTTAACAAACCTTAAGTTCAGATCTACTTGATCTCTAGATTTCTCTATATATTTTCTTAGAGAAATTACCTTTGCTTCAAGCCTCTCACAATTTCTCCCCCATTCTGTCAAGTGATTCGAAAGAATTTATTCTCTTCTCTTTGCCTCTTCAAGTTGGGATTTCATAAGGATGATTTCTTCCTCGTTTGTGTTTGAGTCTCTCTTTTCATATTTTTTGGATAACTCCTTTCTTAAAGATACATTCTCATCTTCTAGCCTTTCGCAACTCCTTTGCTTGTCCTTTAGCTGATTTATTAGGATTTTTTAGCTATTTTTGCTTATTTTAATTGGACCTTTTGGAGTTTAATTGATTCTTCATCAGAACAATGATTTTCTTTTACTGCATTCAATAGTTGTTCCTTCAACCTTCTGTTCTTTCTTTTGGCCTTCCTTAGTTTATCTAGAGCACTAATCAACTCTCCTTCAAGATCAACTTCACTGTCAACTTCTTCCTCAAGATCTGAGTTATCTTTGTTGTTATAGTTAGTTTTTATGGCCATGAGCAGGCATGCATCTAGATCTTCTTAATATGTCTATTCATTGATCTCTTCTAATGAGCAATTTCTTTGGAATACAATTTCTTCTTCTTCTTAGGTTTTCCCTTCTTATATTTATGATATCTAATTCTATTATTATACTCTTTTATTTTCATTATCTTCTACTTTAGGATAATGATATTGAGAAGCAAAATGGCCAATTCTACCACAATCAAAGCATTTAAGAGGCAACTTATCTTTATGCTTCCTAGATCTCCTTTTCATCTTCCTTAGGAATTGAGCTACCCATAGATTTGACTCATTGTTGGAGAAATATTGATTTTCTTTTGTTTTCTTTTAGACTTCGAAAGCGACCTCCTTTGGTCCTGACCTCTCTCTTCCAATCTTCATTTCATATGCTGTGAGGATTCCATGTAGTTCTTGCATATTTAAATTGTCTAGGTCCTTCATCTCCTCAATGGCTGAAATCTTGGCATTGAATCTCATGGGAAGAGATCTCAATACTTTATGAACATCAACTTCTTTATCAACATTTTCATCAAGACCTTCAATGGTGTTTACAACTTCTTCAACATTGAGAAAGAATCCTATAATATTTTCATCTTTATTCATCTTTAAATTTTCAAATCTTATTCTATCTTTGAAGTTTATCTTTCTTTACCTTATCACCTCCTTTGTAGTTTCTCTAGATCTTATCCAAAATCTCCTTGATAGATTTACAACACATAACCTTCACAAATTCAGATCTACAAGACCACACATAATTGCATTCATTGCCTTTGCATTGTTTGTAAAGGCCCTTCTTTCATTTGGATATGTTGGAGGAGTTGTTGGAGTTTTGTATCCATCTTCAACAGACATCCGTATGTCGACACCAAGAGACATTAAAAAAGTACTCACTCTTACTTCCCAGAAGGTATAATTTATCCCATCAAAGATATGTGCTCTGTTTGAAAAGAATCCTTCTTGATTGGCCATTGATTCCTTTACGATCTACCTTCCAACGGTTAGACTTATTTTGAAGGAACTTGCTTTGATACCATTTTTCTCAGATTTGTACACTACAACTGGCATGAGACACCAATCCATTTTTTATCTATTGATCTAGTTCCTTTACCTTCTAGATCTTTGTTTCATCACTTTTTCAGATTGGATCCAAAGGCACCTTCTTCAATTCTTATCCTTCAACAAAACTTTAATTCACATTTCATTCCTTCCTTTTCTTTCTATGTAATAGCCTTCTTTTTTTGGTTCATTAGCAATTTTCTATCATGCAACACAACAAAACCCTATGTTGTTCACCCTGTACTGGCCTAGATATCACACTTTTCAACTGCACACACTCTTGTTTACATATGTGTTCTCTCAGATCTTCCAATGCATTCTCTTTGTCCTCTCTCTTACAAAACCATATCTCAACAATTCTCTTCTCCTCACACAATTTTCACACACACATTATGCTTGCCTTGTCCACATGCTTATTCTCTCTTTACACAATCCCTCGCTCATACTCTTTGATGGCATATGTGCTTTGTCACTTTGATCACAACTGTACACATCTTACCAATTAATCATTCCTATTTATGGATGGTGTGAGATTAGTTTAGCCCCTTTTCTTGGCATGTTTTCTTACTTGTGCCTTCGCTCACCTTCAACAATTTTCCTCATGACCATGTGCTATGACCATCGGTTTATTTCACTTATTGCAGTGAATCCAATATCTAGGGCTTTGCAATTGTGAATTATTTTATTACATAAATGGATTACATGATGCTAAAATTTCCCTTCTATTATCATTTGGTTCCGAGTGTTGAGTATGTAGCCCTTACTGATGTGGGGCTGGGACCCTAGTCTTAACAATCCTTTCTAATGTATCTAAAGTTTGGTTCTTTTACTGATTAACAAATCTTAGTTTTTGTAGCATCATATGTCTTCTAGCCACAGAATTTGGTGGAGAGGCTAGAATACATGAGATCTCCAAAACCCATAAATCGTTTATGGAAATTCCACCTAGAAGTGTCTTAATTATATTATTAACCATTTTCTAAATGTTTCCTAAGTTTAAACTTAAGGAATATGATTAATTAATTAGTATTAATTGAGATAAGGTGAGAATCATCTATAAACTCACACGGATCGACTTCAAGATGATCCTAGCCATTGATTAAGATTTAATCTTGGACGTTGGAGTCCCAAGAAAGGATTATAAAAAGAATTCGATGGGTACTTGGAGACGACACTTCTTTAGTTTGATTTTATTAGCAGATTGATTTCCAGAGAGTAGCAAAAATTTCCGGAGAGCTAGAGATCGAAGCAGGGTTAGTGAGGGGTAGAGACAGTGATTAAGAGGAGGTTTTCCAGATCCAGAGAGACACCAACAGATGAAAGATGTGATCCACGTTGAAGTAGTAGCTGAAGCAGAGCAATTCATTTTGGTTGAGGAGGAGGTCGATTCAATTTCCAGATGTGAAAATTCTAATACCATAATCCTATTGCAGCAATTGGTATTATTTCTCCTAACTGATAAATTAATTATTCAGTTTATTGCTACGACAACATCGAAATAAAGACACTGCAACCTTCACAAACAAAAATAAAGAAAAGTAAAGACAATTGAAACTGGCAAAATACTAGCACACACATAAATATAACACCATTGTTTTTGGACAAAAGTCCCCAGAAAAACCCAAAGTGGGAAAACTGATGCAACATATAAGGGTTTTATTTTATTACGCAATAGTGAAAATATGAGTATTATTTTGATGCTTGAAACTGAAAATCCACAACAATGAAATCTGGGAAAAATTATTGAAGGGAATCACCCTTCCTCCACAAACAATCCTGACACAACCTGCCTCAACAAAACTGTACCTCCTGGACCCTCTGTGTCAGCCTCTACGCTGCTCTGCGCAGTCTCTATAACGTCAAGCCTCCAACCAATCTCTAATGAAGTTGTTCTACGTGTCTCTGCTGAGGAAATATTTTCTTCGACACTTTGGAACCTCTGCCCGATCTCTAGAATTGAGAATGAATTTTTCCTCAGCTAAATCGAAATGCCAATATGAAGCAACTGCACTTTCCTTTGTGTTGCCTCACTAGGAATAACTCAGCCCTCTTGCTGTTGCCTCTCCGGATCTGGAAAACATCCTTTAGACTCATTGTCCCTGCCCCTCACTCACTACTTTGTCTCTGGCTCTCCGACAACTGACTGCTACTACTTTGGAAATCGATCTCCCAAAGAAATTGAATTTCTGGTGATCTCGAGTGTCTTTGGTGTATTCTCCAAGTACCTAGATTAATTTCCCGTCAATCCGTGTGAGTTTCTAGAGAATTCTCACCTTGACTTAATTAGTTTTGATTAATTAACTAATTTTCCTAAGTTTAGACTTAGGAAACATTAAAAAACCGATTAATAATCAAATTAAGTCATCTCCAAGTGGAATTCCCAGAAACTATTTATGGTTTTTTGATATCTCATATATTCTAGCCTCTCCACCAAATTTCATGACTAGAACACATCCAATACTACATAAACTAATACTCCCTCTTAGCAAGGACTATGTTCTCTCTAGTGCTGCACTCCTGCCACAACACACTGTCTCTGCATCACCTCCTGTCAGGATGTTGATGTCTGGCCACTGCTGCTCACCAACCATGTCACAACTCTGATTCATCTGCCACAACTTTGTAGCTAAATCTCTGCCGCATCGCTACTTCTGTTGACATTGCCATATTGCTTCCAACACTGCATCTCCCTCTCAGCTATTGTAGCTACAACTACAAATACTACAACTGAGAATCATCCATAATATTGAATCATCTGTGTTTAGTATGATGCATATGTCTCCCGAATCTCTGACTGCTACTAGCATCTGCATTGTCACTGAGGAATCTGCGTTGTTACTGACTTTTCTATTGTGCCACTCTGCATTGTTGCCAATGCTGCACTAATCTCCTCAGAATCTAACTGCTACTAGTTTGGAACTGTGGCTCCAGAATTTGACTGCACCACTCACACTGATC
Source organism: Pinus tabuliformis (assembly GCA_031772625.1). Classification (NCBI taxonomy): domain Eukaryota; kingdom Viridiplantae; phylum Streptophyta; class Pinopsida; order Pinales; family Pinaceae; genus Pinus; species Pinus tabuliformis. The sequence continues at coordinate 912,230,735 of CM062805.1, read as the reverse complement.
CATCCTGCTACTAAATATTCTGGGACCCATAGCAAGGTAATGATCCATGAGGAGGACACCTCAGTCGACCCTGCCCATCTCTGTAGCTCTCTGGGGCTACAAATCCAAGACACCCCAACTTACTCTTGGAGGTATGGCTGCCATCATTGTGAATTCTTCCTCCAACCTGGAGGACAACTTGTTGATCTTAGTTGATGTTGCCTACTGGTCCTGCTTCTCTTGGTTGTCCTTCTTCCTGAGAGGACACTACATATTGTAGTGACTGAGCTCACCACATTTGAAGCACTTTACCTTTGATAGGTTCTTCTTCTTCTTCTTCTTCTGCTCCCCCTACTCCTAACTGGTATCCTTAGATGCAAGGGACACATTCTCCTCCTCGTTCACACTCTTCGATCCCAATACTACTACTGCCATTGATGGAGCTATTTAGCAAAGCTCACCTCATCTCCTCCTGCTACAGATCAACCCACATCCTGTCCTAATCTGGTAGCTTTTATTTGCCCAATATACTTTGGACAAAAAATTGCCACTCCTAAGGGACATTTTTCAGTGCCAATCTCAATATCTTTGTTGGTTGAGGCACTGCCCCAATAGTTGTGAGCTAGTCTCAAACCTCCTGAATCATGGCGAGAAAGGGATCAATGCCTTCCCCCTTCTGCATCCTGATACATCTCAGCTTCTCCTCCAGGAACATTTTCCGCTGCTCGAAAGTGCCCTGATATAGTGTGCGAGAGCATCCCACATCTCTTTGGCAGTATCCTTGCTAGCTATATGTGAGACTATATGGTCTTGGACTCCTTCTAGGATCAACCACTTCACCTGTGCCGTCTTCTTCTTGTATTCCTTTAGCTGATACACATCTTGGGGAACTGCCACAACATTGTCTATATAGAGCTTCAGGCCATATTCATCCAATAGGAAGGACATCATGACCTTCCAGATGACATAGTTGGAGGAGCCATCCAACCTATCCCAATCTCTCAACCCAGCTGTGTCCATCTCTGATCAAGTTGAAAACTCCCTCTTTCCTTGTGCTTCGCTGCTACTATGCTATTGACACTCCCTTATGCAAACTGCTACTGCCAATATACAGCTGGAAATTCGAACTTCCGAGAGTCGAAGTTCATTGAGGAAAATTTTCCCTTTGCCGTGTGTTTGTTTCATGCAGATTCTTCTTATGCAACTTGCAATAAAATCCTCTGCATCCAACTAGGAATCTGCTAAGCGAAAATTTGAGCTGATGCTCCTCCCTCTACCTGCTAGAATCACCGATCTCAGAAATTCAAACTTTTTCTGCCTCTTGCACTAAAAACATCAAACTTAAAATTGATGAACCTTAGCAACTCGGCCTACCTGGCAATGAACTTCACTGCCTCAAGATTTTTGGCTTGTTGCTCCTCCTGAGCAACGAAATTATTTCCTTTCACTTTGGAGCTTCCGACTGATCACTTACACTCTGATACCATGTGAAAATTACAATACCAGAATCCTATTGCAGCAACTGGTATTATTTCTCCTAACTGATAAATTAATTATTCAGTTTATTGCTACGACAACATCGAAATAAACACACTACAACCTTCATAAACAATTTTGCGGAAAAATAAATAGCACTAGAACTGAGAAAATACTAGCACACACACATAAAAATAACACCGTTGTTTTTGGGAAAAAGTCCTTGGAAAAAGCTAATGCGAGAAAGCTGGTGCAACAGATGAGGGTTTTATTTTATACGAAACAACAAAAATTTGAGCACAATCTGGATGCCTGAAACTGGCAATCCACAGGGGCAAAAATTATTGAAGGGAATTAGCCTTCCTCGAGAAGTAATCTTGACACAACCTTCCTTCAGAAAACTCGACCTCTTGGACCCTCTATGTCAGCCTCTACATTGCTCTGCGTAGTCTCTATGATGTCAAACCTCCAACTAGTCTCTGATGAAGTCGTTCTGCCTGTCTTTGTTGAGGAAATTGTCTCTCTGACACTCTGGAACCTATGCCCGATGTCTAGAACTGAGAACGAATTTTTCCTCAGCTAAATCAAACTTTCAGTTTGAAGCAACTGTGCAGTCCTCTACACTACCTCACTTGGAATAACTCAGCCCTCTTGCTGCTGCCTCTCTGGATCTGGAAAAATTCCTCCGAACTCACTGTCCTTGCCCCTCACTCACTGCTTCGATTTCTGGCTCTCCAGCAGCTGACTGTTGCTACTCTGGAAATCAATCTACCAAGGAAATCGCACTTCTGGTGATCTCAAGTGTCTCTGGTGTATTCTCTAAGTAGCCATTGACTTCTCATAATCATATGTTAGAGCACCAACGACCAAGACTAAAACTTAATCAAGGGGCCATATTAATTTCTTGTTAATCTGTGTGAGTTCTTAGAGAATTTTCACCTTGACTTAATTAATTTTGATTAATTGACCAGTTTTCCTAAGTTTATACTTAGGAAACATTAAAAAATAGGTTAATAAGCTAATTAAGTAATCTCTAGGTGGAGTTTCCAGAAACGATTTCTTTGGAGATCTCACGTATTCTATCCTCTCCACCAAATTTCATGGCTAGAACACATCCGATGCTACAAAAACTAACACTCCCTCTTAGTGAGGACTGTGTTCTCTCTAGTGCTGAACATCTTGCCACAACACTCTCTCTGCATCACCTCCTGTCACGCTGTTGATGTCTCTCCACTGCTACTCACAAACTACTGCACAACTCTGATTCATTTGCCACAACTCCACAACTCAATAGCTGAATCTTTGTTACGTCTGTGCTACTGCTGACACTGCCATATTGTTGAATCTTTGCTTCCAACACTGCATATGAACCACATCTCCCTCTCAACTGTTGTAATTGCAACTACAACTACTGCCACTGAGAAGCATCCAAAACACTGAATCATCTGTGTTCAATATGATGCATCTGGATTCCGAGTCTCTGACTACTACTAGCATCTGCACTGTCACTAAAGAACCTGTGTTGTTGTTGACTCTGCCACTCTGCCACTTTGCACTACCGCCAACACTGCATTGCGCTCCTCAACATCTAACTGCTACTAGTCTAGAACTGTTGCTCCAGAATTTGACTGCATCACTGAAACTAATCCATCCTGCTACTGAATACTGTGGGCCCCCGTAGCAAGGTAATGATCCATGAGGAGGACACCTGAGTCGACCCCGCCCATCTCTTTAGCTCTCTATGGCTACAACTCCAAGTCACCCCACCTTACTGCTAGAGGTATGTCTGCCATCATCACGAAGTCTTCCTCCAACCTAGAGAACAAATTGTTGATCTCAAATGACGCTACCTGCTAGTCCTGCGTCTCCTTCTTCCTAAGAGCTCACTGCATATTATAGCGACCAAGCTCACCACATCTGAAGCACTTGACCTTTGACAGGTCCTTCTTCTTGTTCTGCTCCCCCTTCCCCTAATTGGGACCCTTAGATGCAAGGGCCACATTCTCCTTTTCCTTCACACTATTCGAGCCGCTGCTACTACTGCCATTGATGAAGTTCTTTAGCAGAGATCGCCTCAACTCCTCCTGCTATAGATCGACCCACATCTTGTCTCAATATGATAGCTTGTCTCTGCCAAATATACTTTGGACAAAAAATTTCCACTCGTCAGAGACATTGTTCAGTGCCAATATCACTAGCTCTGTTGGTTGAGGTGCTGCCCCAACAATTGTGAGATGGTCTTGAACCTCCTGAATCGTGGTGAGGAAGGGATCTATGCCTTCCGCTTTCGACATCGTGATACATCTCAAATTCTCCTCCAAGAACATCTTCCGCTACTCAAAAGTGCCCTGATATAGCGTGGCGAGAGCATCCCACATCTCTTTGGCAATATCCTTGCCAATTATGTGCGAGATTATATGGTCTTGGACTCCATCGAGGATCAACCACTTCGTCGCTTCCATCTCCTTCTTGTATTCCTTCAGCTGATCCACATCTCAGGGAACTCCCACAACGTTGTCTATATAGGGCTTCAAGTCATATTCATCCAACAGGAAGGACATCCTAGGCTTCCATATTACATAGTTGGAGGAGCCATCCAACCTATCCTGATCTTTCAACCCAGCTGTGGCCATCTCTGATCAAGTCAAAAACTCCCTCTTTCCCTGTGCTTGGCTACTACTCTACTATTTGTACTCCCTTCTGCAAGTTGCTACTGCCAATCTGCAACTAGAAATTTGAACTTCCAAGACTCGAAGCTCCCTGAGGAAAATTTTCCCTCTGTTGTGTGTGTTTTTCTCTTCCACGCGATGCGGATTCTACTTTTTCAAACTTGTAGAAAAACCATTTGCATCCAACCAGGAATCCGCTCAACAAAAATCTGAGCTGATGCTGCTCCCTCTGCCTATTGGAATCACTGATTTGGGAAATTCAAACTTTTTCTGCCTCATGCACTGAAAAAATCGAACTTCCCCAAGCAACTCGGCCTTCCTAGCAATGGACTGCGTTGCCTCAAGAATTTTGGCTTGTTGCTCCTCCTGAGTAGCGAAATTATTTCCTTTCGCTTCTAAGCTTCCGGCTGATCACTTACGCTCTTATACCATGTGAAAATTCCAATACAGGAATCTTATTGCAACAACTAGTATTATTTCTCCTAATTGATAAATTAATTATTCAGTTTATTTCTACGGAAACATTGAAATAAACACACTGCAACCTTCACAAAAAAAATTGCGGATAAATAAATAACACTGGAACTGAGAAAATACTAGCACACACATAAAAATAACATCGTTGTTTTTGGACAAAAGTCCCTAGAAAAAACCAATGCGGGAAAACCGGTGTAGTAGATGAGGGTTTTATTTTATTATGCAAGAGCAAAAATCAAAGTACAATCTGGATGTCAGAAATTGGCAATCCACAACAACAAAATTTGGGCAAAATTATTGAAGGGAATTACCCTTCCTCCACAAGAAATCTCGACACAATCTGCCTTTAGAAAACTTGGCCTCATGGACCCTCTCTGTCAGCTTCTGTGCTGCTCTGCACAGTCTCTATGCCTTCAAGCCTCTAACCAGTCTCTGATGAAGTTGTTCTGCTTGTCTCTGCTAAGGAAATCGTCTCTCCGACATTGTTGAATCTATGCCTAGTTTCTGGAATTAAGAACAAATTTTTCCTCAGCTAAATCACACTGCCAATATGAAGAAACAATGTAGTCCTCTAGGCTACCTCACTGCGAATAACTCAACCCTCTTGCTGTTGCCTCTCTAGATCTGGAAAACTTCCTCCAGACTCACTGTCCCTGCCCCTCACTCACTGCTTCGATCTCTAGCTCTCTGACAACTGAGTGTTGCTACTCTAGAAATTGATCTCCCAAGGAAATTAAATTTCTCATGATCTCAGGTGTCTCCGGTGTATTCTCTAAGTGCCCATCGATTTCTTCTTGTAATCCTTTGTTGGAGCACCAACGACCAATATTAAAACTTATCAACGGCCCAGATTAATTTCCTGTCGATCTGTGTGAGTTTCTAGAGAATTCTCGCCTTGAATTAATTAATTATGATTAATTAGCATATATTCCTAAGTTTAGACTTACGAAACATTAAAAAATGGGTTAATAATATAATTAACTCATCTCTAGGTGGAATTTCCAGAAACAATTTATGGGTTTTGGAGATCTCATGTATTCTAGCCTCTACACCAAATTTCATGTCTACAACACATCCAATGCTATAGAAACTAACACTCCCTCTTAGCGAGGACTGCGTTCTCTCTATTGCTACACATCCTGCCACAACACTCTATCTCTAAATCACCTCCAGTCATGTTGTTGATGTCTGGCCACAGGGAAACTCTGATTCATCTACCACAACTTTGTAGTTGAATCTCTGCTACATCTGTATTGCTACTGACACTGCCATATTGCTGTCAACACTACAACTGCACTGCATCTCCCTATCATATGTTTCTATTGCAACTACAACTATTGCAACCGAGAAGCATCCAAAATATTGAATCATATGTGTTCAGTATGATGCATCTGTCTCTCGAGTCTTTGATTGCTACTAGCATCTACACCATCACTAAAGAATTTGCGTTGTTGTTGACTCTGCTACTGTGCCACTCTGCACTGCTGCCAACACTGCACTACGCTCCTCAGCATCTAACTGCTACTAGTCTAAACTGTTGCTCCAGAATTTTCTTGCAGCACTGACATTGATCCATCTTGCTACTGAATACTATGTGCCCCCATAACAAGGTATTGATCCATGAGGAGAACACCTCAGTCGACCCTTCCCATCTCTGTAGCTCTTGGCCTATAACTCCAAGTCACCCACCTTACTCCTGGAGGTATGGCTTCCATCATCGCGAAGTCTTCCTCCAACCTGGAGGACAAATTTTCGATCTCAACTGATGCTACTTGTTGGTCCTGCTTCTCCTGCTTGTCCTTCTTCCTGAGAGTACATTGCATATTGTAGTGACCAAGCTCACCACATCTGAAGCACTTGACCTTTGATAGGTCCTTCTTCTTATTGTTCTGCTCCCCCTGCCCCTAATTGGGAACCTTAGATGCAAGAGCCACATTCTCATCCTCCTTCACAGTCTTCGATTCACTGCTACTGTTGCCACTGATGGAGCTCTTTAGCAGAGCTCACCCCAACTCCTCCTGCTGCAAATCAACCCGCATCCTGTCGCAATCTAGTAGCTTGTCTCTGCCCAATATAATTTGGACAAAAACTTGCCACCCATTAGAGACACTGTTCAGTGCCAATCTCACTAGCTTTGTTGGTTGAGGCACTGCCCCAATAGTTGCGAGCTGGTCTCGAACCTCCTGAATCCCGGTGAGGAAAGGATCTATTCCTTCCCCCTTCTGCATCCTGATACATCTCAACTTCTCCTCCAGGAACATCTTCCGTTACTCGGAAGTGCCCTGATATAGCGTGGAGAGAGCATCCCACATCTCTTTGGCATTATCCTTGCTAGCTATATGTGAGATTATATGGTCCCGGACTCCATCCAGGATCAATTGCTTCGCCCGTGCCATCTCCTTCTTATATTCCTTCAGCTGATCCGCATCTTGGGGAACTGCCACAATGCTGTCTATATAGAGCTTCAAGCCATATTCTTCTAACAAGAAGGACATCTTGGCCTTCCAGATGACATAGTTGGAGGAGTCATCCAACCTATCTTGATCTTTCAGCCCAGTTGTGGCCATCTTTGATCAAGTTGGAAACTCCCTCTTTCCCTCAGCTCGGCTGCTACTCTACTATTTGTACTCCCTTCTGCAAGTTGCTACTGCCAATCTGCAACTAGAAATTCGAACTTCCGAGACTTGATGTTCCTTGAGGAAAATTTTCCTTCTACTGTGTGTGATTTTCTCTTCCACTTGACATGGATTCTGCTTCAGCAAGCTATAGCAAAATCCTCTGTATTCAACTAAGAATTTTCTCAGTGAAATTATCAGCTGATGTTGCTCCCTTGGCTTACCGAGCTAGTCCATACTGACCCAGGCTCTAATCTACCATACCAGAACTTTGATCGGGCTGAAACCTTTCATGGTCTGCCTAATTGCAAACATGTTTTCTCCTCATTCCTTTGGAGTTAGAAGAAGTTATGTATACCATTGGAAAGGCATCAACAAAATTTATTCATCCATTCACCTTTCATTCTCAGCTGGACCAATGAAGTAGAGAAGAAGTGCCTTCAAAGATAGAGTACCCAAACTACAACTTCATTTAATCTTTCATGCTGCTTTTGTTTCTTGATCTTGATTTGGCTCCCCTTGAGCTTCCTTGTGCATTAATGACATTGTAAACTTGCACAACGCTTCCTTTGAAATCAATGATACTATAGTTAACACCAATGAAAATACAAACATACTTCCAACAATATCCCCCTTTGGCATTGATGGCAACACCACCAAACATCTACTAGTCATTGATGGTCTTGGGCTAGACCCACCTTATCTGCTTGTTGATTGTTCTTCAATTGATGTCTGCTTATTCTCCCCTTTTGACATCAATGACAAAGGGCATATACTCCCCCTGCGTTGATGCGTATTTTTTCATTGTACTCCCCCTATCACCAACATGCTTCTTGGTTGAAACTAGTGGACAATTTCCCCTTGTTAATAAGAAATTACGCCCATCTTTTGTCTAAGATAATCAAAACTATATATGGTAATGGGTTTGGTAGATATGTTTGCAATTTTCTCTTTTGTTGGAATGCATTCTAACTTGACAACATTACCAACAACTTGTTCTTTGGGCAAATGGTATTTGATATGAATATGCATTGTCTTAGAGTACATGACAGGGGGTTTAGAGATATTGATGGCATTGATGTTTTCACACATGATGTCCATGGGTTGATCACCATTTTCTTGAAGATCCTTGAGATTATGCTTCATCCATAGGACTTGAGTGCAACATGATGATGTTGTATTATATTATTCCTCAGCTATGGATAGGGAAATGGAGGCTTGTTTCATGCTGAGCCAGGAGACCAGACAACTGCCTAAAAAGAAGGCTCCCCCACTAGTTCTCATCTTATCGTCAACGGTACTGACCCAATTTTCATCTGTATAAGCTTTGATAGTAAGGTATGTTCCCGTTGGATACAACAAGCTTATATTTATGGTGCCCTATAGGTATCTAAATATTCTTTTTACTGCATTCACGTGAGTTTCTTTCAGTCTTGATGGAAATCCACCCACCAAACCTACTACTTGAATGATATCTAGTCTTGAGGCTATTAAGTAAAGAAGGTTTCCAATCATGGGCCTGTACATGGTCTAATTTACCTTTTGGGACACACCATTTTTACTGAGTTTGCATGGTGTCGTCGTAGGAATGCTCATGGGTGCACAATTTTCCATTCCAAACTTCAATAATTCTTGAAGATATTTGGTCTAAGAAATAAAGTTACCTATTTCTAATTAATGAACCCACAAACCAAGAAAGAAAGACAATTCCCCCAACATAGACATTTCAAACACCTTTTGTATGTTAGTTTCAAATTTTTTGCTCATAGAGTTAATATCACTTCCAAAAATTATGTCATTCACATAAGCAACAATGATAAAAAAAGTTATCATTTTCAGCCTTGATGTAAAGGTTATTGTTTGTTGCTCCTCTCTTGTTGCTGAAGATATTTATCTAACCTAGAGTACCATGCCTTAGGTGTCTGTTTTAACCCATACAAAGGTTTCTTTAATTTTCACACATAATCTTTGTCTTATGTTAGCTGAAATCCTTTTGCTTCTTGAATATATACTTCTTCTTGGAGTTCTCTATTTAGAAATGTTGATTTTACATCCACTTGATAAACTTTAAACCCCCTAAAGCTTGCAAAGGCCAAGAACATTCTTATTGCTTCAAGTTTAGCTACTAGAGAAAATGTTTTTTCAAAGTCAATGCCTTCAACTTATGCATATCCTTTACATAAAAGTCTTGATTTGTTCTTGACTACTTTTCCGTCTTTGTTCATCGTATTTTTGTAGACCCACTTGGTTTCAACATATTTTTGTCCTTAGGTCTTGGAACATACTCACATGTCTCATTCTTCTCAAAATATTATAGTTCTTCATTCATAGCTTTAACTCAATGCTAATCTTTACTAGCTTGAGAAAAGTTTTGGGGTACCATCAGGAATAACAGAGCTAAGCTATCATGTCTTGTTGTACCAACAAGCTTCCTTCTAGTTTAAACTTTTGATTCCTTGTCCCCAAGAATTTGGCTATCTGGATGATTCTTTTTGACATACCTTGATGGAGTTTTTGAATGTAACGACTCAATTTCTTCTTCTTGTTCCTATTCATGCTCCATTTTTTTTTCTTATTCTTGTTCTTCTTGATCTTTCTTTGGTTGTGGCTAGGTTTGAGGAAACACTTCATCTATACTTACATCAATAATTTTCACAACCTTACGTGTCCTTTTGTTGTAACATCTAGATCCCTTGCTTCTATATGCATATCCAAGGAAAATTCCTTCCTCAGTTATGGAATCAAATTTCCCTAAATCTACTTCATTGATCTTAATATAGCATTTGCTTCCAAACACTTTGAAATGTTTGACAATGGCTGGTATCCCTTTCCATAATTCATAAGGTGTTTTAGTGTTGTTTACCCTTGTGCACTATTCAAGATATAAACTATTGTGTAAATTTCTTCCCCCAATTTTTTTTCTTGTAATTGAGCTTCATTGAGCATCATTTTAGCCATTTCTTGCACTGTTTGATTTTTTTTATTTCAATAACTCCATTATGTTGTGGAGTTCTTGCAACAATTATTTGTCTTCTAATCCCATGGTTCTCACAAAATCTGTTGAATTCATTGGACGTATAATCACATCCTATGTTAGTTCTTAGACATTTGATTTTTAGATTAATTTTATTTTCAACTAAAGCCCTGAAGGATATGAATTACTCAAAAGCCTCAAATTTTTCTTTAAGGAAAGTAATCCATGTCATTCTTTTATAATCATCAATTAACAACATAAAATACCTTTCTTCTTTCAGGGTTTGAGTCCTAGTTGGTCCATAAAGATCTATATAGATGAGTCCTGGAGGCTTTGATGTAGAGTATTCTTTTGTTTTCAAGAAGACCCAAGTTTTTTTTCCATGTTGGTATGCCTTACAAAGGAATTATCTAGTTTTGATATATTTGGCATGTCTTTCATGACCTATTTTATAATGATATTTAGCAGATTGTCAAAATTGTTGTGTTCCATCCATCTGTTCCATAACCAACTCTTGTCTGTCTTTCCCTTACAATATTTTTCTCCTTATGCTCCATCATGTATGTACACATTGCTTGGAAATTTGTTAGCCTTTGTCACTAGCTTTCTGTTGAGAAATATAGGGCAAAGACAAGAGGTGATTTCTCTAGAAATGATAACTACTTGTGAACACTTTCTACTTCTTTTGATTAGGTTCTTATTTAGATTGATTATTATAGTGTTATTTTCATCAAACAACTATAAAAAATATGAACAAAAATGAGACAAGGGACACAATATGTAGGCGATCAACCAGGGCCAAAACCTCTCAAACTTGAGAGGAAAATCCAAATGAATTCTTCTTCTTAAAGAATATTCAAGTGATGAATTCCAAGAGTAAGACCCTTGAACTAACAACCTCTCCAAGGCCAAGTCACACGGCATTTTGAAAAGCTTCTCTTCCTTGTCTAAGTCAACATTAGTCAAACTGACTTCTTATACCTCCAGTCTCGGCTTCTCTGAAATTCAGCCTCTTTCCATAGTCTTGCAATTCTCGCCTTGCCTGAAACCACTGCAATTTCACACGTGTGGGATGATTGGAGGAGTTTGGTGATGCTTTCCTTCTTCGCTTGACTTGGAGACTTCCCTTTTTGATCTTGGAGTGAAATAATGCTAGTTTAGTGACCTATTTCTTGGCTTCTTCAAGGACTGATATGGACTTACTGTAGAGATCCTTTTTTTGTCACACGTGTGAAGAAGATAACCCAAAAATAATGCCTAAAATTCTTTGCTCTTCTTCTCTTTCCCTTCCCTGGTTGAGAGGCTTCCTTCTAGTGATTCTCACACTTATTGTATTTTAGATGCTTGTTGAATGTGTCTTCAAGTGAGGCCAAGTCCTCCTTTATATAGTAGTCTATCCATGTAAAATAAGTTGACTTGTGCTTGTGACTAGGCCAACATCTCCTTCTAGAATAATTTCTAGCTCCTTTGGAAGGCTGATTTGAATGAGTGCTTGTGACGAGGTCTTGGAGGGTTTGTGACTTAAATAAATTATCTCTTACAATATGTAACATGCCAAAATAAATCTTCAATACATTACGTTGACTCAATTGACTTTATGACCAAACCTAATATCTCACAATTGGAGCTTCATCTATATAAAATAAAAATGCTTGATCATGAAACCCATGTCTCAAGCATAAAATAAATTTATTTTTATTCTTTAGATTAATTACATAAAATCATGATTACACATGTCATTATTACGACCAAACATAGTCACATATTTCAACACTCCCTCTTAACTAGGGAGGTATTCATAATCCATACAAGGTACTTGGACATTCTCAATCTGAAGAATTCTCATAAGAAGAGTCAAGTTGGTAACCCATCTGTATAGCATCATATCATCCAACAATGTCACATAGCAATCCCTTGACTAACAACTCTATCTCTCCACAAGATTAGAGCACAATTCTGGTGAGACGAATGATTTATATACACCCTCATCATTGTCTCTCTTAGAACATACCCCACCCGGGTTCTCTCAGAGTATATTCCACCAGGACTATTCTTATCTTGGATTCCCAGTCCTCAAAGAATATCGGTCCACAACGACTACTATCATCTTGGATTCCCTATCACATCCTAAAAGAGTATTAGATGCTAGATGCTTACCCAATCCTCCATTCTATCTTCCCAAGTGAATAAAAAAATGATGTGTCTATCCCTATATTTTAACTAGGGAGGATGTACCCATTATAATGAAGGAATGTACTGATTCCTATAAAAGGAATGTATCCAAGATCCCTCTTAATCAGGGACTTGACCAATCTCCCTCTTGACCAGGAACTTTCTTCCAACAACTCTTTAGGTGGAGATCATGGGACAAACAACTGCGTGTAGGACTCCTTCCTTCGATGTCATGAGTTTCTTTTATGATATGGAGCCTACATCCTTTTGGGACTTATTGTAGGGAACATACCATCCATCACTTTCATTCATTAATATTGTCAGTCATGTCAACCTCCTTTTCATCAAAAAGTGAACCATTAGTCCATATCTGGCCTTCCTTCATGCCTTGCTACCTTCTTTATGTCATGTTTCCTTCAAGATCTTTCATCCTACCACATGAACATTAGTTGTAGATGACATCTACAACTCTTCCCTTGGTAGAACTACATTAGGCCATCCAGATATTGTTCAAAAATAGAAAATTAAAATTAAATAAAAAATACCTTTGTGATAGTTTTTCATCATGACATATGCTTTTTTACATCAACATCCTGCATATATATTTACACATCTAAAAAAAAGAAGATATACAACATCAAGGGTCTCTTTCCTTTTTAGTCTTTATTAGGATCTTCATATATTTACCATGGAGATATCATAGTCAAATATTATTGTCCTTGGATGTTGATTGCCTTCTTCATAGTTGAATTTTTCACGATCTCTTCTTTTCTTTATTCACACATTTCCTCCCAGGAACCTCCAATTATAGTTCTTTAGACTTTGTCAACCACCACATATTTCATATGAGGACATATTATGTTGATTTCATCTAGTGAATGTGTGAACCATGCCTTCATGCATCCTTTCATAGGAGGATATCCTTTCTTTTGATCATTCTCTTGAGGTAGAGCACTTCATTCATGATATTTGCAACCATATGACATGACTCTATTTTATCAAGTATAAGCATACATAGCTCATCTCTTTCTTTTGGTCATCTAGTCTTCCTTTGGCATCTTCCATGATTGAAAGAACTACATTTCCTTGACCCGATTCACTTCTTTTGTCATTATATCATCATCCCATGAATCCCATACAAGTTGGAATTCCCGACAAGGCACTTGCTTCTTTCAATAGGTGAACTTTCCAATGAATATCCCAATGGAGGATCTTGATTGTCCTCATCCTACAAATGCTCCTTTTGAATGATGTATGATGATCTCTATACTAGATGAAATTATTTTTCCCATAAGTACTCCTTATGCTTTTAATGAGGTTATCAAGAGCTACATCCTTTTATAGGTGACATCTACACACTTCTTTATGATGTTGTTACGAGCTCTTGCTTTCAATCATATGCTTCTATAATGTCATCTCCTAACATGATGAATCCTATCATGCTTCTAATGATTCCTACCATGATAATTATACTTTACAACAGAAAACCAAAAACTTGAAAAGAACGAGGTGAGGACGACTCTCTCAATCATAGTAGAGATCTTTTACTTCCTCCTTTTAGGTTTTCTTCTTTTCAGCTTCTTCCACTTCTTCAGTGATATGTGCATCTTCCCTTACTCTTTTGTTATTGTCCTTCTTGAGCTTAGGACAATCTCTCTTGTAGTCCCCATATTCTTGACATCCATAACATTGAGCCTTTGCAATATTCTTCTTTCGTTTATGAGGATCAAATTTCCCAATCTTCCCTTTTCTCTTTGCCATGAGAACATATGCTTGAGATTTCTCATTTGATCCTACATCAAATTTTTCTTTCAACCTGGTTTCTTTAATTTTACATAGTGACCATATATCTTTGAATGGAGTAACTTCCTTCTTCCCATAAATGCTTGATGTAAAGTTACCCCATTCCTTTGGTAGTGAATTTAGTACTATGGTAGTCATCTCTTTGTCAGACATTATTTCTCCCAAATCTTGTAGTTGGTCCCTTACTTTAGATATCCTCATAAAGTATGAGGCTATTCCTTCTTTTTATATCTTCATCTTGTAGGGTTATTGTATTAGTGATATTACTTCTCTTGTGGTGCTTATGGAAAAAAAATCTACAAGTTTGTCATACATTTATTTTGATGTTTCAAGTTTAAATACACAGGGAATGATGGGATCCTTGATGGATTCTATGAGAATCCCTTGAGCACTTATTACCCCTTTCATATTACTTGCAAGTGCTTGAGAATATTACTTTGGAGGTTTCGTGATTGCACCCTTAACATGTTCCATGACCTCATTTTCTATGAGGTTTAGATATGTCCTTTTATTCCATGCAAGAAAGTTTGAAGCCCTAACCAATTTGTTGATTTCCTTGCAAAAATACAGTTTGAAAGATTCAGATGTAGGCATAAATGTACTTACTTGTGAAGATGCTCCTTCAACCTACTACCTTCTTGAACTTGATGATGATATAGATAATATAAAACTTCTTCTTTATGAAGATGGTTTTCTTCAAAAGTGATCCTAGAATTCAAAGAGAGGGGGATCACCTTGAGCCCTTTCATGATGGAAATAAATCATTTCTTCTTGCTTCTCTTGGATGAGAATACTTCAAGATGATTTTATTTGATGATTTATTCAATTCAATTAGAGTTAGGGTCTTTTTAGATCTCCTTCCTTGAGGTGATGATTTGAGCGAGGATCCAAAAAGTGCTTTAACTGTGGTCTTCTTCTTTGATAGATCTAGGGTTTTGATACTTCCTTTAAGATGATGATGTAGCCTTTGAATTCAAAATGCCTTGGATATGAGAGGATATTCTTGATTCTTTGATGCCCTTGATATCATTCTATAACCTTGATCTTTGAGAGCTTGTGTGTCCATTGTTGAGCTGCCCTTCCTTGAGTTGTTACCTTAACTTTGATACTATGTTGAGAAATCTAAGGCAAAGACAAGAGGCGATTTCTCTAGAAATGATAACTGCTTGTGAAAACTTTCCACTTCTTTTAATTAAGTTCTTCTTTAGCTTGATTATTATAATGTTCTTTTCATCAAAAAACTATAAAAAAATACAAACAACAATGAGGCAAGGGACACAAGATGTAGGTGATCAACCAGGGCCAAAACCTCTCCAACTTGAGAGGAAAACCCAAACAAATTCTTCTTCTTGTAGAATATTCAAGTGATGAATTCTAAATTCAACACCCTTGACCTAATAACCTCTCCAAGACCAAGACACAAGACCTTTTGAAAATCTTCTCTTTCTTGTCCAAGTCAACACTAGTCAAACTGATTTCTTGTACCTCTATTCTTGGCCTCTCTGAAATTCAACCTCTTTCCACAATCATGCAATTCTCGGTCTACTTGAAACCACTGCAGTTTCACACATGTGAGCTTATTTGAGGAGTTTGGTGTTGCTTTCCTTCTTCGCTTGACTTGGAGGATTCCCTTTGTGATCTCAGCTAGCAAGAATGTTAGTTTAGAGACCTCTTTCTTGGCTTCTTCAAGGATTGATATGACCTTACTGCATAAACCTATTTTATGTCACATGTGTGAGGAATATGACCCAAAAATAATGCCAAAAATTCTTCACTCTTCTTCTCTTTCCCTTCACTAGATGAGAGGCTTCCTTTTAGTGATTCTCGCACTTCTTCTTGGATTTTAGATGCTTGTTGAATGTGTCTTCGAGTAAGGCCGAGTAGAACGTCCATGCAAAATTAGCCGATTTGTGCTTGTGACTAGGCATACATCTCCTTCTAGATTAATCTCTATCTCCTTTGGAAGGCCGACTTGAATGAGTGCTTGTGATGAGGTCTTGGAGGGTTTGTGACTTAAATAAATTCTCTTTACAATATGTAACATGCCCAAATGGGTCTTCAATACATGATATTGACTCAATTGACTTTATGACTTAATGACCAAACCTAATAGCTCACAATGAGAGCTTCATCTCTGTAAAATACAAATCCTTGAGCGTGAATCCCATGTCTCAAGAATAAAATAATTTTGTTTTTCTTCTTTACATTAACTACATAAAATCATGATTACACATGTCATTATGAAGACCAAACCTAGTTACATAATTCAACACTTTCTTATATCAATATTTCTTAATTTCACATTCTTTGGAATGGAATGTGAGACCATATGCTTGATCACACATTTGATTGACACTCAGGAGATTATTCCATATATAAAAAATTTTGAACTTTAGTTCTTCCATTATCTATGCAGACTATGCCTTTCCAAACTATTCTTGCAGATGCATTGTTACCAAGCAGTACTTTGCCTCCATCTTCTTCGTTTAGTTTAATGAATTTTCTTTGATCTCCTTTCATGTGTCTTGAACATCCACTATCAATATACCATTTGTTTTCTTGTTTTTGGGCATATATCATAAGACTAAACTCTTCCTTCTTCTCTTGTTTTTTTTTTCTTTCTCCATACTATTGGATGTTGATTTCCGAGGGTACATTCTTCCTTGCGTTGGTATTGGGACCTATTTAGACTACTATTACAATCTCGTGCTTTTTGCCCATAGTTGTTTCATTTGCAACATTCAATGTAGCGACAAAGGACAAAAATAATTATCTTTTCTAATAAAAGTTTCATACGTACCTTTAGGTTTGCTTCTTAAGTTGATTGGAGCTTTAAGGAATTCTCTCCTTCCATATTATTTTCTTGCATAGGCTCTACAATCAATTACTCTATGACTAAAATTATTACATGAGTAGCAATATCCATAAAATAAATTTTGGTAGCTGGATGTATCTTGTTTGCTGAAAGGAATCTCTATTGAATCTACTTTCCCCGCTTTCTTTGACATAGTCATAACAATGTTGATACATAATTGTATTGGTGGCCTTTCCTATTACTAATTGATATTTTTAGCGTATTTTCATGGCTTCCATCTTCTCCTTTTTTTGATTTTTATTCTCTCTTAAGTTTTTATAAATGAATCAGCCCTATTATGATAGAAGAAGATCATGATTTTTCTACCCATTTAAAATGTTCTTGAGTGCATCAAAAAAGTTGGTAGGTGCTTTACATACCTTTTATGTTGTTGTTGGGCTTGACTATCCCTTGGTGTTCTTTGGGTTCTCTTCATAACCAAGACCTGTCTTGATTAATGGAGACCTTTGATAACTAAGGATGTGGCCTAATGATTTAGTACCTTTTATTAGTCTTAAATTTGGATTCAATTCATCTGAGACTTTTTCTAGTTCCTTTCTTAAAGAGACAATTTCATGTTCCAAGTTTTCACAATGTCCTTCCTTTTATTTCAATTGTTTTGTCAAAATCTCCTTTATTGTTTTAGTTTATTCTAGTTCAATTTTTAGGATAATGATTGAATTTGCATCACATCCTTCATCCTTATATTCCTACAGTTGTTGTTATAATTGATTGAATTTTTCATTAGTAATCTTATCTCTTCCAAGGTACTCATTAGTTCTCCCTGAAAATCCACTTCCCCTTCAATATCTTCTTCAACATTTTGATCATCAACGGATATGAATGACATTTCTCCTCTCTTATCAATCCTACACCTCTTGATGAGAGGGATCCAAGAAAAATATCAGCTGCCAAAAATAAGATGACCCTCATGGAGTTTGGCCCTAGTTTCCAATTTTAACAACTAGACATTAGTACCTAGAGATATAATATAAGTACTCATTGTAAGGGCCCTATCCTAGGGCCTGCTAACCGATCTATTTCTAAAAAATTAAATGCAATAAGAGGTAGTAGTTTACTTACAAGACTTTTAGACAAATAAAATTTTACCATTTACATTCTAATAAAATTTACATGAGTAATTTATGGGGGAATACTTGTACCGGTGGCTGGTGGAGATGCCTTTGTCCTGCTTCTTTTGCTGAACACTCCTCTTGACAGACCCAACTGGATTTACCTCCCAGCCAACTAGGAAATAATCCTTGGCCCAGGAAACCTCCACAGGTTCCCTAGCCCTCTGAGCCCAAGTCCAACCAGATATAGTGTGTGTGTTCAATATGAATGATCCAGACCAAGATGAACATTATTTCCCTCCTCTCAACAACCCAAGAAACCTCCACAGGTTCCTAAGGTCTCCAAAATCACAACAAATCCTAAAATCACAACCAACCCCACAATCATGAGCAAGACTCCCACCCCGCTTTTCTCCCTTCCCCCTTCCCTTTTTATACCCTCCATCTCTTTTCCATCTTAACCACCCCTCATTAATGTCATTAACTTCTCATCCATCCTTATAGTTGACTTCTCTTCTCCCAAGTAAAGCTGGGAGTACATTTGGAAATGTGACATAAATATAAAATTGAGAAATTTATGGGAGAGGACCATGTCTTCTCCCAAGTAAATATGAAAGTACATTTGGGAATGTGAGTTGAATATATATATTGATAATTAAATGGAGAGGACTATGTCTTCTCCCAAGTAAATGTGAGGGTACATTGGGGAATGTGAGATGTAATTAAATGGAGAGGACCATGTCTTCTCCCTAGTAAATGTGAGGGTACATTGGGGAATGTGAGATGAATATATATATTGATAATGAGTTGGAGAGGACCATGTCTTCTCCCATGTAAATGTGAGGGTACATTGGGGAATGTGAGATGTAATTAAATGGAGAGGACCATGTCTTCTCCCTAGTAAATGTGAGGGTACATTGGGGAATGTGATATGAATACATATTATTTGAAATCATGGAAGGAGGTCATATCCTACCTAAGATTCAATTTGAGAAGGTAAGTTGGGAATTTGAATAATAGAAATCATGAATTTTATATTAGACCAATATTTCTCAATATTTTCAGATAAAGTAAACATTAACAAAATTTGTAGGATAAGATTTAAGTGGGGCATTACATACACCCCTCCTTCAGAAAATTTCGTCCCGAAGTGAAAATGAAAAGATACAAGGAATTTGAAAGCATAGCAAACCAGAGAGAGTTATAGCATTAAAATTTGACAAGTCAGACAATCACATTACTTCCTATCAAGAGTCTCCAATTGATCTATATCCTCCTATCCATCCTGACCTACTTCCATTCCCACCCTATCCATCCTCTGCTGGTTTATCAGTGGCAAAAACCATACTAACCACTGATAAAACCGACATGGTGGAAGCGTCGAATACATTGACCTAACTTCCCCAATAGGCAACTGGCAATCGTCATCACATGTCTAAGGGAGCGTGTCCACCACTGCCCTCCCACGATTCCAGGTTTCAGAGGATACACGGTGGGAAATGCCTCCACCCCTCCTTCAGAACTAGGGTCAATTCCCTAACACAGACCACACTACAGAGCTGGTTGGACTTTTCATCAAATAATCCAGTCAGGTCATCTTGCCACCTGTCATTTGCATTTTACTTGCGTCATAAGAGTGCATATCAAGTAGATACAAATGTAATAGAACAATGTACATCGTACCTTTCCTCATTGGTTGTCTCGACCTTCCCCAATGGAATAGTAAATCTTAGTTATCACACGGTTCTTTCCAATCTGTAGTTTAGTTCTCATCCATGCATGTATAACCACAAAATAGATATAGATACATGATCTTAAACATCATGTTTATTAAGCCCAGTTTCCACGTGTCAATTTTTGTTGTTCATACTCGAAATAAATCTTACGTCAGATAAATCATAATTTCACTAAGTCATTGATTAGATAAATCATATCTATATAAGCCTGTACGATGCGACAATAATTCTGACAAGTCATGCACTAGATAATTTGTAACCAAGTAGGTCATACACTTGGTCATACATCCAACATTTCCATCATCAATGCCAAATACATCAATTGATTTTCACGTGTCCAACCAAATGTATATAATGTTTATAAATAACAACATGTAACTGCAAAATAGAACCTTAACATAGGTGGCTATCTACGTTAAAATGAGCATCATAAACTCTTATGTGACATCCTTGTGGAACCCCTCAATAACAATTAGAGTTGATACAGATTCAACTGTCCATCATGGAAAATAGCATTTGAACCTGGATATGCTATAAGGTGGTACCAAGCCAAAATAATGGCAAGCAATGGATTAGTGCACTATCAATTCTACTAGAAGGTGCTAGTATAAGCTTTATGCATATGATTTCTTTAAAACCTTAGTGAATATAAAAGTCCCACTCTTCCAATTTGTTGATTTTTCCATCTTCCAAACCAATTAGTTAATCTTGAAAATAAGACTCAAAACTTCAGAAACTGTTTCCAGCATGATTTTCATATATATATATATATATATATTTTGTAAAATGAGAGAAATGTCCTCTAAATGTCAAAGGTTCAAATTTATTATATATTTAATCATTGTTTACTAGTACTAAGACAATTTCATGATATATAATGCAACTCACAATATGACCTGTCAAATGAGAAATAATTAAACGAATGGAATAATTGCCTTTGCCCTGTTGCTATTAGTATTTCCCTTCTAAATGGCACCGCATTTCTAAGGATGCCTACTCCTTTCACAAGTGGCCAGTGACCACATAAGTTGCGAAGAAAGTTGAGGGTCCTTTTATCCAAAACTAGAGACACATTATTTTTCATGATATTTTTATTCAACACTAGAATAAGGGTAAGAGTGTATTCTAATATTTCCACTGGTCTTTTATTGACTAAATAAGCTTCCATTCTAAAATCCCAAATTCTCTACGATTTGATCTTCTCATTTAATTTAAGATCATTAAAACAACTATCATAGTAGCCTTACACAAGTCCATGGTATTCAATCTATGTTGTCACTAGAAAATTCCACTAGCTATTGCGTATCCATGGAAAATAATCCAAATATGTGTGATGGTATTCCAGACAATAAACTTCATATTTAGTAAACAGTGAGAAATCCATGTATCAATATTACTTTAAGGGATCAAGGAAATTCACCAGCATTCAGGGAACATCCACCACTGGTTTGTACAAATTATATATCCCAATTATATGTCATGTAAACAGTGTGCACTTAATATGCCATATGTATATGATGGAAATTGCAAATTTCTAAGTGGAATATGACAGTTATGGCACATGGACAGTGACCATATTTCCCAATATTCGATGTTATCCCCTTCTGTGTATTAGCCTTTAGGCTAAGCAGTCATCACCATAAAAGGTATGCCAACATCAACATTGAGTATGACCATTAGATGAGTTTTGAAACAACAACATATGGATTAAAGGGTATGCTTTATAATCAACAATTCAAAATGTATCGAGGAGATATTTCCAGTGCTTAAAAGAATGTTCCCCTCAAAATTGTCATTATTCATCTGTTGAAAAGTTTTGATCCCAGGGTCTTTTCAAGCAAAGGCTTCCAACAATGGGAGCGATGATTTTTGAACTGGAAACTGTAAAGGGAACAAAATGGGGACAAGCCACTGAACAACTTGCTGAAATTCCAATAGATCATCAAATTTATGACATGATTGACAGTGAATGGTCCAAAGGATTGACTGTTACAAAGATATGGAAACGACTTGGACTTAACAATAAGAGGAATTATTTTAGACTCACTAATATGGTCTCAAGGTTTGGTTTGCACTTACGCGCAGAAATTCACAAGAGATCAATGCTTTACTGTGTCTGGACACACAACAATCTTAATTCTTATAGTAACAATGGTTCAGGCAACAATCAACAACATGCATAAAGAGAAGTGGGTACATCTGAACTTGGTTTGGATGGTGGCAAGGATCTTATATTAGTGGGTGATTCATGCAATTCCAGTTCAGAAGCCTTTCTCACCTCCATGAAGAGAAGTCAGAATAAACGAGTAGCTCCTCAGCGTGGCAGGTTGAAAATTAAAATAAAACAGATGAGATCAGAATTGGACAAGGAAGGTTGTAACCTCGTTGGGAACAGTTGAGCCTTGGTCTAGGCTGATACCACTATAAAATAGTTAGATCCTGATGACCATATAGATGGTGGGACAGAGACTGTATTTCAAAATGATACAAGAACACATAAGATAAAATTTCATGAAAAGGTTCATATGCCTCATCCAATTAATTCTACACCTCCATTACTTCGAGCTGGTCAAAGTTATCCTTGTCTTACGATAACAACTGCTAGTGCTCAAAGGGAGCAACGAATATTGGAGAGATTGCAGGTGGATAAGTTTATTTTAAAGGTTGAGCTATACAGGTGGCTTGAAGATCTTGAAAAAGGGGAAAAACCACAACCATGGACAGAAAAACATTGACTCGTGCTTTACAGAGACTTCAAACGAGGGTCATTGTAAGTTAATTGTAGTAAGTGTGCCTGTTGTAACTAACTGTGGACGCAGTCGCATAACTGAAGTGGTCTTGCACCCATCTGTTGAAGAAGGGCCAGAGCTTTTTGGGCAAATTCATGAAAAGTTGCGGAATTTTGATATGCAAAGTCATGGACAGGGATTAGCTAGGTCAAAAATGATGAATCTGTGCCTATTCTAACTGGTATAAAGAGAACATCCAATGCAGAACCTTCAGATTGTCATTATGAAGAACCCAAGTATAGCATATCCAGTGAAGTGATTGAGAGAAAAAAAACAATGAATGTCATACATATGTTACTGTGTAAATGATGAAACAACGGAGAAATGCTCCCTTAGTGCTTCCAGATGTATACTAATTAATGAGCATTCAAGTGTTATTTCAAATATGAATCAAATTTGAAACAATGTCAAAATTTTCCAAAATTCAAGAGAGCAGTGCTGTAAATGAAATCAAAGTTTAGATTCCAGCATACAATGGTCAAACTAGTGCCAAATAAACACATTAATGATGTTCAGATATGACAGAAGACACCAACACCAAAGCACAAGACTATGTATGTAAAACAATGCATCCACAATAATAATAAAATAGAAGATATATACTAGTTCCAGAACAAGAAAGTTGACATAACAATGATGCAAATACACCCCAAAGTTTGATCATTCAGGACGTTAGCATGAACTCAGGAATTCTGCAGTAAAAGCCAGTACTTGAACCCCTAGCACCATAAGATAGAACCAATGTGATGCTAGTGTTATTGAGTAGATGTTTGAGCTATTATCAGCACTGATTTAGTTTTGGATATACTTGAGATATCAGTCATGCAAAAATTATAAAAAGGAAACGTTTTGACAGAGCAGAGTGTGATCTGATTGCAGATTAGCAAACCTTGTTCGTAAATTCCAAAGGGCTGAGAGATAGATTTTTTCATGCGTTAATGTGAGTTTTTAGAAGATGTATCAAGCTATAAAATACCAAACCCATCATGAATACTTGCAGATCAAAAATGTGATCTCAAACTCTAGACATCGAACTTCAAGAACACAGATCGTTCCAATTATATTAGTCAGATTGTTCATCTTGTTTTGGCATGACTTTGTCCTTGGAGATGTTTTCTGCTGCTAGATTTATCAGAATGATTGCAAGAAGGAAATGGGAACAGACTGAAAATTAAACCATTTATGCAGTCAATTGTTCCATCATGAAAGTGACTTGGAAGGCGTGAATCTCATGCATTTGAATGTTATGATAAGCAATAAATGATTATTATGCCATTAGTGTGCTTTATTTCTCATAAATAGATTCAGATCTGAGAAGAATTAGATTTGTAGCCCTGAACGTCAAGCAATTAGGGCATAATTTATTCAACTTGCCAAGCAAGTTGTTCACCTTGATTTACGGTCGACGCTTCTGTAATGTGTGGATCAAGAAAATGGTGCAACACTTACCCTAAATCCTTAGTATAAGCAACCCAATCAGAAAGATGAGACTTTAAATAGTTGGATAGATATTTAGATGTGACAATTAATGATAAACATAGGTTAATCCTTAATCCTGGCAATGCTAAAGATAAACCATGAAACTATTGTTCAGCATGTGAGATCCAAGCATTCAAAAGATATGAGAAATGAAACACCCCTGGATTTAATCAACTTAGACAAAATTTAACAAGCAACCCTAGGCTGTAAAAACAAAAAAAAAGTAAAGGCGAAGAATTTTTGGGGGCTTTTTGGTTGAAGATGTTTGATGGACCAATGCCTTAAGGGACTATGGAGTCACTATGCAAAATCCAAGTGTAGTTAAGGGTTTATGATGAGAAACTGTCAATTCCACCTAGAGTATTGCCTCTCAAGTGTTATATAGGGCTATATTAAGATAAGCTGAAGTTGAAGTGTCTTATGCAGTGCCTAAGAATGCTATAATTTGTTATTCGGTATGCAATAAGATAGCAATATCGTCTGTGAAGAAAAGAAAACACTTATAAGTGCATCAAGAAGATAAGAGGCATATCCTGAAGCCTTTGAAAGAGGAGGGACATTCTGATATAGTGAAGGTGGGTTTACCCACTAGTTGAGGTCAATAGTCGTGGAAATATTCTTCAATGAGCATAATGGCTGTGCGGTTAAGGAACATTAACCTTATCTATAGGGCAAGTAACTATAACAATCCACCTGTTGCTTGTTTCAATGGTACCAGTCTAAAAATTATACAATGTTGACTTTTCAATGAAGAGTTTACCAAATTCAACACCCTTCAATTTGTTCCAACATTGGTGGATGGAGATATAATTGTTTCGGATTCACTTGCCATATTGTTGGTTTGTCACAACAATTTAACTTCAAGATTTTAGTAACAGGGCTAAATATTTCGTTACTTGAGCTGAGAATAAGATGCATTACTCTTCCTTTATTTTTTTTATTGACGTTAGTGCACACATGTATATAGATAGAGAGATGCTAACGAAATACTCATGAACAGAGCTTGTGTTTGAATAGTAGTTGGAGGACAAATTTCCTGAACACCGACTTCTCCCATATGATCATCATTTCAAAGCAATTAGCTTACAAGCAAGCTTCTGGTGTTCCTCATGTTGCTTTCAACCCTATTTTCTCGGCACTCTCACTGTGATAGTATATAAGCATCTGATATTAGCTCAATATCTTTGATCTCATCTCATTAATACAAGTTCTTTTCAGATTTATTCCATCACCTATTCATATACAAGTTCATTTGAAAAGTAGAAAGTTATTCTCCTTTGTTTGCTTTGTATTTATTCTAACATTAATATATACTTTTGGTGATGTTGCTTTGAATCAACATCATCAGGAACTTCTAACATGAACTTTGGACAGTGGTTCAAATCCCAGTAATGTGGGTAAGCTTCAGGATTTGGTTATATTGGATCTAAGCAGAAACAAGCTGTTGGAGAGTTTCTTGGAAAACTTAGGAAAATTCATAAGCTCCCAAAATTTGATGTGAGCTTGAACAATTTGAGTAATGTGAATTAGTAGAGCCTGGTCAAGGCACATAGAGAGGAAGGTCCTGTCTCAATAGAAAATTCAAGGATTTGGCTAGATGCGGCACATGATAATATTCATGAGGTGCATGCAGCAGTGGTTCTAGTTGGTATTGGAATTTACTCTTCTATCTTGGAAAGTTATTGTTATCTCGGAGATGTTAAGGATATGTTTGTTATCTGTTGTGCCCAAGAGAAAACAAGGGAAATAAAAAAAAAACAAGAAACCTGTAAGTTGCTTACGGTGTAAGACTAAGGAGAATGGCAGCACAAACGAAAGTTGTAAATTATCATAGTCTCTCCATTGAAAGTTCAACTCTTTCTTTAGGAAAGTGCAACCCACAGACTTTAAAATAGTGTAAATTCCTATTAAAAACCTAGAAAATTATCATTGTGTGTGAAAAAGAAGAGGTTGATCAAGATAACAACAATATAGCATTCTTTCCTACCCCATTGCCTGTTCATGGACAATAAATATACATATCAGGATAAACAATTCAATAGGAATGACAAACTGCTAGCTCAAAAACCAAACAACCATAAAGGTCAAGTAGCGGATGACACAAATGAAAGCTGTCTAAATGTGACATCTACATTGCATGCTACAAAACTAAGTATGTACAGGGAAAATATTAGGCCCTGCATCAATTAAGAAATTGATTGTCAAAGATGTAAGTGTCTTCTAAAAGACAACATTTTATTTGAACCAGACTTAACAAACATACAAATTAAAGCTTCTTTTTCAGTACCAAAGGAAGATAAAAGTAGAGGGACATAGCAGCCCAGTTTCTTAGAAACACAGAGCAACAAAAAGGAAAACAAATCATTAATGTTTTAGATATTCATTTAGAGTAAAACTAATGCTTACCACATATTCAACACTGGTTATCATAGGAGGTTCTTTTCAACTAAATGATTCTATGGCTGAGATTTAGATAAACAACAATGATGATGGGAATATCACACCCCCGAAAATGCAATCCATAACTAGCAGGAAGTAGCCCACATTCTTGTTAGGGTCCTACTGACCAAACCTTAGTTGCAGTAGTAGGCTGAAAGAGTTTAGATTACAGACACAATCAACTCATAACAGTAGGCAACAACCCACCTTCTTAGATGAGATATTCCATGTAGCTTAATTTACAGTGAAAGGGAAATAAGCAAGACAACTATGAAGAACCCATTCACACAATCTACACTGCAAGACTTCATGATGGATCACTCCTAAGATAACATGTGACACTAAATGTGCAAATATCCAACAAAATTGAAGTTTAAGGTGAACAACACCTACTTCTGAGATGCCCTGTCTAAGAAAAGATAATTGATTTGTTCAAAGTACCCGATAACGAAGAACATTCTTGCTCCCTCTTAGAAACCAATTTTTTTTATGAATTTGGAATCATAATGCTAAAGACCCTAGATTACAAGACCTAAAAAGTAAAGTGCAGACTCTAACATTCTCCAATAGGCCTCACTGGTTTGAGTGAAACATAAAAATACAAAAAGATAGAGCAACACTGGTATTCTGGGAAAAGGCACTGAATCTCCATAAGCATTTGGCCATAATTCATTTAACCTTTCAAGGGTAACCAAAGATACAATTCTTGTTTACATGCACAGCTCGAGGTGTATAGTCTATAAATGCGGACGACTCAAAAGCAACAAGATAAAGACTTTATTTGCGTCCTAATAATTAGTAACTCTTAATAGGCCATAATAGGCCTAAAAATGCACAAAACCCATAAGAAGAACGCAATAACAAGCAATTTTGAAGAACACAACATCCAAATTCGACAAGGGTTACTCTTATTTCCTTACAGAAATCATGCCATGCTATGTTTGAGATTCTGCATAACATGAAATCAATGAAGGAGATAACTTTGCAATAACATATTACATGGAACAGAAAGGAGAAAAATTGGTGAAAAATTTGTTGTAATGTAGACATTAGAGAGTGTGAATTACCACTCACGTTAGGCTGGTTTCGAGACCTGCATGAAACTCGTTGAATAAAGCGCAAAAATATGTACAGTTAGCGAGAAATGCCTCGTGTTCTGCTAGAGGAGATGGTTTATAACATTTGCAAACAAAACTAACTACCATAAAAAGGGATACAAATGCATCAAATCCTGAGCAAATTAGTTATTTAACAATGTTTTTTTTTGTATTCTTCATCAAAAAAATTAAGTTCAATAAGTATGACATGGTCTTTGCATCTCAACCACACAATTCGAATAGAGTCAAAATCTCCAAAAGTAGTCTCCAATGCATGAACATATCCCGAAATTAACAAGTCACTTGAATCATTAAAGGTCTTACTTTGAATAAGATATAGAAAATGTTGTTGCATGGGGAAGTCATGCACAACATGCCTTCCTTGAGCACAAAACTCTAACTATGAAGTCATTTTGGAATCACAATTTCAATATTTCAAAATGCAGAATTGCAAACTCCATGTCCTCTGGAAATTTTGGATGGGATGCAAAAGACTGTAAGTTGTGCTTGACAGAATGAAAATGCAAATAGTTACTGCATAAAAAAGATGTAGAGATTTTGGATGAATATATTTTTAAATATGCATACAATCTCATATGGTACATATAAATAAACTATATCCCAAAGTTCTGTTCAAAATTGCCGAAGAATAAGGGATTCTTTGAACGAAACTGTTACAAGGCCTGTTAAAGAAAGCTATACCGTAATCTAGGGGGAATGATGTAAGACCACATTTGTAACTTTTAATGTAATCGAAAAATAGGGGAATGATGGAGCAAGTTTATCCACGCAAATAAAAGGTCCTCCTAAGTCGGAAAGCTGTGGCTTTTATCTAAATTGCAACAATGATTAGCAAGACCAAAATAAAAACACAGAGCCCAAAAATAATAGTGAACCCGATAATAATAAAACTGCTCAACTGCTTGACGAGAGTAAAAGACAGATTACCTCCAAGGGCCATGCTCTGTTCACAATACAAAAATCAACAAAAGTACTTGTTGGCATTATGATGCATGTGTTGTACTTGATGGCAACCCAATTGTCGAAGAAAAACTCACTTATATATAACTAGATGAATCTACAGAAGAGATATTAGATGTGAAAGAATACATGGGATCAGTTCAGATGTAATGAAAAATGACAACTCATTAAGATGACAGTTATCAGTATGGCAAGTTAGCTTTGCCATCAAGTCAAAAGGGGTAGATTGTTAGCATTATGATACAAGTGTTGTCCTTGATGGCAACTCACACAGATGACAGATCATAGTGCAGCAGGTCAGTAGCAAAGAATTGATGATCAGGATACAAAGAATGAAGAAAGAAAAGTATATATGCAGGTTCACTATATACCAAGTCGTGTACACACATAGGTTCACTATATACCAAGTCGCGTATATACGCAGGTTCGCTATATACCAAGTAGTGTATACACGCAGGTTCACTATATACAAAGGCACGCATACACGCGGGATTACTGATCAAAAGTCGCATATGCATATGCACGCACTTCCATGCACGGAAAAGCGCGTACATGTGGGAAAGCTTATTTTTGGGTCTGTGGTATTTAGACCTATGTTTTTGGACCTTGGCATTGCGTCCGAAGTGTTGAACCCAGGTATTGGGTCCCTAGTATTGGTTCTAAATGGTTTTGGACCATGGTATTGAGTAAGGCCTAAGACTATAAAAGGAGAAGAAGATCATTTGAGAAAATCTTGAATATCTGATGATGTATGAGATCCAGTATGCAGGTTATGGGTTCATGATACCTTGCTTGATCTAAGCTAAGGAGAAATCTCAGTGGTTGATGGAGAACAAGATCTAAGGATAGATCGAGATCTAATGGCTTGGAATGGATCATCTCTATCCGGTTTGATCTTGTTAAGTCTAGATCTATATATTGACGCAAGTAATGTTCTGTAAATATTATGATCTAGGTATAACTCAAGTTTGGAATAACTGCAAATCATGAATGAATATTTACAGATGTATACGCTGGTTGACTATGATAAAAGTGCATACATACGCAGGTTAGATACATCTAAGTAGCGTATACCATATGAGCTATGATGTTTGAAGTTACAGGGGGTTCTGGTTGTTGATGAGTTCTGATGACTGTTTACTGATGTCAGTATTCTGCATATTTAGTTTGGTTGATTGTGTTTCGCTATTGATGGATGAGATCTATAATGGATCAGGATCATAATGACTTATCTTTATGTGATCTAATGGACTAAATTTGGTTGCTAACTTATGTATTATCCTTGTATATGTAATGATCTGGGTATGTCTGAAGTTAGGAAGTGCAACGAAGTTATAAGTAAGTAATTGATGACATATATGCTGGTTTGCTTTGGTGAAGTTGTGTATACACGCTGGCTCGACTCTTCCAAGTAGCGTATGCACTTTGATGCATGATTTTTGATGATATAGTTAGATCTAAACGTTGTTGCAGAGTTCTGTGCTCTGCTATGTTTTTTGGTGACTGCAGTTTGTTGATAGGGTTTCAATAATTCAGTTTTGGGTGATTCAGAGATTGATGATGCTAGTGTTGATTGATTATGTGTTTCAATGATATTGATGAGTCCAGTATGAAAATTGGATTAAACATGGCCTTCAGATTATGGTGTTGTGCTTCAGGAGTATCCAGTCTGAAAATTTATGAAACATGATACCTGGAGGAAGAAAGAGAAGGTTGTAGCCTTCTGTAGGTCGACACCTACATACTAGTACATCAGCTAGTACAATATCTAAGGGGGTGGTAGCTCCCTTCCAGTAGCAGCTAGAAAACGAGTGAAGGTTGGAGCATTCAGTAGGCCGACACCTACGTACTAGTAAAAGGATCGGCTAGTATAAGAGCTAAGGGGGTTGCAACTCCCTTCCATGAGAAGCTGGAGAATGAGAGAAGGTTGTAGCCTTCTACAGGTAGAAGCCTGTGTACTGGTATAAGACTGCACCAGTACATAAATATTGTAAAAAGAAGTTTCTTATTAAAAGAAGATAGAGACGACTTGCAGTAGGTGGTTTTCACCCACATTGGATTTCCACCTTATATCATGGTGTTCATGTGTGCTTCTTGTGTGTGATGATCTGTTCTGTTTTACTGCTCCTGTGTACTATTCATATGGCTAATAATGTTCTGATGCACTCATTAAGGATCAACTAATTGAATCATAAGTTTACTGGATATACGCTTGTTGCACTACACATAGTTGCGTATACACGCGGTTTGCCTTAATTGAAGTAGCATATATGAATCTTAATATGGAAATGAAAAAGTTATATTGATTTGATAATACTGATTCACCCCCCCCACTCTCAGTATTATTCCCAACAATTGGTATCAGAGCAGGTCCTTTTGTAGAAGCTTGATCGCTTGAAGGAGATCCGTAGATCAATGGGAAAGAAGCTTAAGAAGAAAGCGCCTAAGAAGAAGAATACATCTCAGAAGAGCTATGACAGTGGGAGAATCGATTAGGGAATATGTGGAAGAAGCACTTCAGATTCAGAATCACTTCAGAATGAAGATGAACAAGCAAAATAACTATCATGTATGAATTTGTTATCCTCTGGTGATACATTTATCCATCCATTTGAAGATGATGAAAGTGATAGCGAAACAACTGAATTTTCTCTTATGGGTGAGCAAGAAAGATATCAAATAGAGGCAGAATTTAAAAGGCTTACAGACAAAATTAAAGACCAACAAGATCTATTGAACAAAATGGAATGTGTCTTCAAAGAAGAAGCTACCAAACTAAAAGCTCAACTAGAGGAAGGAAACAAGGTAAGGAATTTATTCAAGGACAAGGAAGAACAATGTCAAAAGTTGCAGGATGAAGTGACATCATTAAGAAATGAAGTCAATGAAAGAAGCACAACAATCAAGAAACTTAGAGATAGATCCAGTTACTATGAAAGTCTTGAAGATACGATCCTCTCGCTAAAAGAAGATCTTGAAGAATCAAATAAGTAGAATAAAGAACTACTCCATGCTCTTGAAAAACAAGAAAACAAAGTTCTTGAACTAAGACATTAGTTGGAAGAAGGAAGAAAAGCTGAAGAAAACATGAAGAAGCAGTATCGTGAAAAGGAGGAGCAGTATCAGGTTGAGGTAAATATTCTAAAAGATAACTTAGAAGAAAAGGATAAGCTCTTACAATTTCAAGATAGTACTAAGATCTTGGATGATATTTTTAATAGTCAAAGGTCTCCTGCTATCAAAATTGGTCTTGGTTTTCATGAATCTGTTGAAGGTGAATCTAGTTCACAAAATAAGACAAGGGACTCTAATGCACAATCTGAAATACTCAACAAGAAGATGAGAGGTCAATCCCATCAACAACCAAGGAAAGAAATTCTTCAAAGAAAATATTATACTCCTCCGATGAATAATGTTGAATGTTACGTATGTCATAATCTTGGACATGTTGCAGCCAGATGGAGAAGTAGAATGGTTCAAGACCATCACACAGAAAGATCATCATGTTCTAGGTACTTTAAGGGATATTGTTTTTCTTGCAATATGTTTGGTCACAAAGCTGTTGATTGCTACAAAAGGAATATGAAACATGTAAGATGTTATGCATGTAACAAGCTTGGACATATAGCAAAGGAATGCAGGAACAAGGTACGGGCATCATACCAAAAGGAGAAAACATCATCACACTTGAAGATATGGAAGAAGAAGGAAGTACTGTCAGAAAGATGTGGCACAACACAATGTACAGACATAACAGACTCAGAGGAAGCTGAAAGTGTAAAACTTCAGTGTTCTCAATCTCATACGCAAGTTTCATAAAGAGAAGTCACGTATATATGCGAGTTAGACAGTGCACAGTCGCATATATGTCAGTTTGAGAAAAGCAGTGGGACAGGCTCAGGAAAAGGGTCAGATATGATTCAATCCATTACTTGCTTTGTTTGATAATGGTTACAATCTGCTGATGATGTGTGGAAATGTCTTGATACTTGTTAGATGTTTATAAATGTTTTGATCCTAACTTGTTGATGATGATGCCTTGATACTTCTTGCTGATATATGCATGATCAGATCTGACAGTAAACAAGATGGCACAGGTTCAGGGGGAGCATATACTTTTAATAATGTATTGTTAGCATTATGGTTAGTAGTCCTTGGTGAATATGCTTATATGGCTAAATGATACATCTTGCTATGATATGGTTATGAGTTTTCCATGATAAAATGTCATATGATTCTTGGGGTTACATAGTTGGTGTTCAAATCAGATTTGTGGTTGATTCTCTGATGATGCATATATGGTGCTTATATGGTGATCTTCATAAGGATAAGGAGAAGTACAAATCTTGAATACACAATTTCATTACTTGATGATGATTCACTCATATGCTACTGTCGACATATAATACAGTTATGATGAAGGATTCCTATAGTTCTTGGCCTTCACATGGATGAGGATTGTTGTTGTTGATGATATCAAGAAGTCTTGACAAAAGATCTTGAGCTCAAGATACATAGTGCTATATACAGTATGCTGGATACATGGATGATTACTCAAAGTTGCATTGTTGGAGACATGATGATGATGAGTTCTTACCCATATGATGACAGGTTGATACGTACATATGTTGATTGATATAGATGAGGGATGTCCCCGAGTGATAATACATGGATGATATATAAGATCATGCAGATCTTGATGTTGATGAGAAGGCTATGGTGTCTTTTGCATATGATATAATGTGAATGATTTTATAATTCTAAAGATCAAGAGGATGAGTTGATATCTATATGCAGACATATCTTGTCATAGGTTGATGCTATCTACACTAATGGCCATATACAGGTTGCTGGTCTAGATGCTATTGACAGATGCTTATGGAGTAGATCATACATTGTGTATGATAGTTGCTGATGAATATCATGGTCTTATTTAGATGTTTGGTCTCTGTTATAAATGTCATGTATATGATTCAATGTAAAGGTCATATCAAGACTCATGATGTAATAGTTTGTCTCTATCTATTGTAGTCATTTGATGAATCCCTTTTGGTCATATGATGTAATTTGTACCCCCACTGTGCATGGGAAGGATGATGTAATATTTCAGTCATGTATAAACAATTGGTATTTGGTGTATCCCCACTTGGTTGGGTGGATGAGTCAATATTGGTATATCCCCACTTGGTTGGGAGATAGATGTATGTATGAGTTTTTAGTGATAGGAAGGTCATTTATGATAGAGTCTGTTAGGCCCCTATACTACTAGTGTAGCCCCTTATTGTTATTAGTACAACCCACTTATTATATTGATGTACCCATGTAGTGCCCATATTGTTACTATTGTGCCCCATAGAAGCCCACTATTGTTATTATTGTGCCCTTACATTATTATTGTTATGTCGGCTCTGATTATGTTATGACCCCTTAGACTCCTATATATAGAAAGGAGGTCTTTTCATTTGTATCATCGAAGAATTGTTTATTTATGTAATCTAAAGGAGGTTTCCCCCTCGAAGAGGCTAAATTCTAAGGCGTTGATCTATCTTTTCTATCTTTTCTTGAGCTGGTTTCATAACATTTGGGATCAGAACTTTAGATTCTAGGGTATCGCTGCTCCAAACAGGTCATCGTGGAATTTTCGCTATAACTTTTTTTTTTGCGAAGTTTCAGAAGCTAAAACAAAAACCCATTTGAGAAAAAACGCGTTGAATCTCGGGTCCGAATTTTAGAGCTTTTTGCACTATATTTGAGGAGATATGATCTGAGGAAGTTGGTATTTTTGCAGACTCCTGAATTACATTCCAAACAGGTGACCTGGGGAAAATCGTCATAACTTTCTCTCTGAGCATTGGATTGAAATTTTGTAAGAAAGTAGAGAAAGAGGACGGACTGCAGTTTCTTGTATATATTTTTTAGTGGCAAAGGTTGAAACAGTGACACGTGGCACTTCATACAAGTTCGCTCTTCTAGAAAGGTCTATAATCAGGTCATCTTGGGAGATTGTGCATAACTATTTCTTGGAGAACCCAATTTGGATCAGACTGGTGGCATTAGAAAGAGGACATAGAGGGTTACTACAGGTCGCAATTTCAGAACTTAAAGATCCGAAAGTACAGAGTTACAGTCGTTTTAATATCGAGCTCCTAAAATCAAGAAAAAGCAAGATGAGGAAGTTTGATAGCAAGGATCCGGTAAATTGGATACTTCATATGGAGCAATATTTTGATTTACATGGTGTACCACTGTTACAAAAGGTATGTATTCTATCTTCATATTTAGAACCGGATCAATTTTTATGGTAAGAGGGACTTTGTTCTCGTAAACAACTTGTTACGTGGTCAATTTTATGGAGGAAATGATAACACATTATTAGGATACAAAGACCAACACCTTCTTTAGAGCAACACCACAACAATTGGAAAGAGTAAAAGGGATTTGTGACATAGTGGAAAGAAAAATTATGGAAACCAGGAAGCATACCCTTCACAACTATAAAGATGGAAGTGTTGTTTCTCTTAACCTTCCACAACCCACAAGGGTTACACCACAACAATTGGAAGAAAAAATAGAAAAAAGGCTTTGTTACAATTGTGATAGCAAATGCACTAAAGGTCATAAGTGTGCTGAGAAGAAATTATTTTACATAGAATATGAAGAGGAGGAAGAAAAGGATCAAGAAACATCAAAAGAAGAAGATATACGCCAGGACCCCACCCCAGAGAAAGAAGAAATGAATCAGACGATATCTTGTAAAGCATTGGCAAGAATTACCACTCCTCAAACTCTCAAGATAGAAGGACATATCAAGAAGAAAAAGGTGCAAGAAGTGAAAGATCACATCGAGAAAGAAGAAATGAATCCAACCATATCTTGTAATTCATTGGTCGAAATTACCACTCCTCAAACTATCAAGATAGAAGGACATATCAAGAAGAAAAATGTTCAAGAAGTGAAAGATCACATCGAGCATCAAGAAATGAATCCGACCATATCTTGTAAAGGATTGGAAGAAATTACCACTCCTCAAATTCTAGAGATAGAAGGACATATCAAGAAGAAAAAGGTTCAAGCAATGAAAGATCACATCGAGCATCAACAACAAGTTCTCCAACTTTTAAAGGATAACGCCACTTTGGTGCAAAATCAAATGAAACAACAGGCAGATCAACATCGTAGTGAAAAATGTTTTGATGTAGGTGATTGGGGATTTTTACTGCTACATCTCAAGCAAGCTATTTATGGGAAGGAAATGTTGGCAATACTACATGCACTTAAAAAATGGCGACCTTACCGAATGGGAAGACTCTTCAAGGATGAGGATGTGGAAGCATTGTTTTGTGCTATTTCTATTATCCAACCAGATTGGATAAATGAAGCAAGGGATGAATGGAAGAAGGACGAAGAAGTATGGCCACTTATTCAAAAGTTGCAAAAGATCACAATTCAAACAATATTGTCAAAAATTGAAGAGGAAGGAAAAATCATATTGGAACTTGAAGCAGTCACAGAAACACAAACCCGACAGATATGAAATTGATCAATGTCAGAGTATCTCATCAAGTGGAAGAACTTACCCGCTGAAGATTCCACATGGGAGGACAAGAATTTTATACAGAAGCATCAAGAACTACTCAAGCATTGAGGACAACACTTTTTGAAGGAGAGGGGCATGTTAGGCCCCTATACTACTAGTGTAACCCCTTATTGTTATTAGTACAACCCACTTATTATATTGATGTACCCATGTAGTGACCATATTGTTACTATTGTGCCCCATAGAAGCCCACTATTGTTATTATTGTGCCCTTACATTATTATTGTTATGCCGGCTTTGATTATGTTATGACCCCTTAAACTCCTATATATAGAAAGGAGGTCTTTTCATTTGTATCATCGAAGAATTGTTCATTTATGTAATGTAAAGGAGGTTTCCCCCTTGAAGAGGCTAAATTCTAAGGCGTTGATCTATCTTTTCTATCTTTTCTTGAGCTGGTTTCATAACAGAGTCATGTTCTTCTTGAAGAACATCTTTTTGCAGACCTTGCTTACAGTCAGGGGGAGCATGAAAAACACACTTCAGCAGAGCAGAGATTTTAGCATGTACTCAGAGGGAGCATGGACAGATTGGTACACCTTGGCATATACAAAGGGGAAGCTCATTCACATATTTCAGCAGGTACTCAGGAGGAGTATGGACAACAGAATGCTTATCAAGGAATGAGAATATCTTGGTCTGCCCTTTGCCCTTGATGTCAAAGGGGGAGAGTGATTTGGTGTTGTTGCCATCAAGTCCAAAGGGGGAGATTGTTGGCATTATGATGCATGTGTTGTACTTGATGGCAACCCACTTGTAGAAGAACAAATCACTTATATATAACTAGATGAATCTATAGATGTTAAAATTGGCAACCAGGGAAAAACTTCATGTGGGTCATCTTATTCATGGCTAATAATATTTTTATTAGATTCCTCTTGTTGAGAGGTGTAGGATTGATATAAAGATCATCCAATTCCGATAAGTATTCATGGAGATATGAATTTATTTTGATTATGGAATTATTATCAAGCCGACCTACAACTCATGTAGGCTCAGAAGCCCAACATTCGCATCTATTCACCCACAAACGTTGTGTATAAATATAAGAGGAATTTTCCTCATTTAGACTCACTCATATCATCACATCTCTCTCTCTCTCTACTGCGCAGATATGAGTCTCTTCTCTACTGCACTGAAATGGGTCTCTCTCTCTCACACATGTGAAGCCGGAAGCTGCTGAATTTGAAGCTGCAATTGCAGAAGTAAAGATTGACTTGCGTGGCCTAGAATATCTCCTCTTTGGAACTGCGCTGTAGGTTCATCTGAACCTCCTTTGAAAGCCGCAACTTTTGGTGGTGGAATGAAGTCAATCCGACGAACGGTTTGCAAGATATCGACTGCCCTAGTTTGAAGCCGGAAACTGCTGAAACTGAAGCTGCAACTGCAGAAGTAAAGATTGACTTGCGTGGCCTAGAAGATCTTCTCATCTGAACTGCGCTATAGGTTCATCTGAACCTCCTATGGAAGCCGAAACTTTTGGTGGTGGAGTGAAGTCAATCCGACTGTCGGTTTGTGAGATATGGTCTGCCCTAGTTTGATAATGAAGCCGCTAATGCTGATGCTACTGATCTAGGGTTTGCTACTGCTGATATGAATCCGATTTATTGTACTATTTCTATCTGCTGATTTATTGAAGATAAAAGAAGATTTGATCAAAGGGTTTCCCCACACATTGTGGGGTTTGTCCCTGGCTAGCCGCCACATCTTGTGTCTCTTGTCTTGGCTTGTTTTCTGTCGATCATTTAATGTTCTATCTGCACTTTACTTTATGTACATGTGATTACTAATCGATGGAATATAATAAGAAAAAGAAGTAAACTGTTATAAACATAGAACATACCATAACTTAACAATAGAAGAGATATCAGATGTGACAGAATACATGGGATTAGTTCAGATGTAATGAACAATGACAACTCATTAAGATGACAGTTCTCAGTATGGAAAGTTAGCTTTGCCATCAAGTCCAAAGGGGGAGATTGTTGGCATTATGATACAAGTGTTGTCCTTGATGGAAACTCACACAGATGACAGATCATAGTGTAGCAGGTCAGTAGCAAAGAATTGATGATTAGAATACAAAGAATGAAGAAAGAAAAGTATATACGCAGGTTCACTATATAGCAATTCGTGTACACACGTAGGTTCACTATATACCAAGTCGCGTATATACGCAGGTTCGCTATATACCAAGTAGTGTATACAAGCAGGTTCACTATATACAAAGGCGTGTATACACGCGGGATTACTGATCAAAAGTCACATATGCATATGCACGCACTTTCATGCACAGAAAAGCATGTACATGTGGGAAAGCTTATTTTTGGGTCCATGGTATTTAGACCTATGGTTTTAGACCTTGGTATTGCATCCGAAGTGTTGAACCCAGGTATTGGGTCCCTAGTATTGATTCTAAATGGTTTAGGACCATGGTATTGAGTAAGGCCTAAGACTATAAAAGGAGAAGAAGATCATTAGGCAAAGGTATTGAGAAAATCTTGAATATCTGATGATGTATGAGATCCAGTATGCAGGTTATGGGTTCATGATACCTTGCTTGATCTAAGCTAAGGATAAATCTCAGCGGTTGATGGAGAACAAGATCTAAGGATAGATCAGGATCTAATGGCTTGGAATGAATCATCTCTATACGGTTTGATATTGTTAAGTCTAGATCTGTATACTGATGCTTGTAATGTTCTATAAATATTATGATCTGGGTATAACTCAAGTTTGGAATAGCTGCAAATCATGAATGAATATTTACAGATGTATACGCTAGTTTACTATGATAAAAGCGCGTACATACGCATGTTAGATACATCTAAGTAGCGTATACCATATGAGCTATGATGTTTGAAGTTACAGGTGGTTCTGGTTGTTGATGAGTTCTGATGACTGTTTACTAATGTCAGTATTCTGCATATTTAGTTTGGTTGATTGTGTTTAGCTTCAGTGTTGATGGATGAGATCTATAATGGATCAGGATCATAATGAATTATCTATATGTGATCTGATGGACTAGATCTGATTGCTAACTTATGTATTATCTTGGTATATGTAATGATCTGGGTATGTCTGAAGTCAGGAAGTGCAGCGAAGTTATAAGTAAGTAATTGATGACATATACGCTGGTTCGCTTTGGTGAAGTTGCGTATACACACTGGTTCGACTCTTCCACGTAGCGTATGCACTCTGATGCATGATTTTTGATGATACAGTTAGATCCGAACGTTGTTGCAGAGTTCTATGTTCTGCTCTGTGTTCTAGTTATTGCAGTTTGTTGACAGGGTTTCAGTGATTCAGTTTTGGGTGATTCAGAGATTGATGATGCTAGTATTGATTGATTATGTGTTTAATGGATATTAATGGGTCCAGTATGAAAATTGGATGAAACCTGGCCTTCAGATTATGGTGTTGTGCTTCAGGGGTATCTAGTCTGAAAATTTATGAAACGTGGTACCTGGAGGAAGAAAGAGAAGGTTGTAGCCTTCTGTAGGTCGACACCTATGTACTAGTGCATCAGCTAGTACAAGAGATAAGGGGGTGGTAGCTCCCTTCCAGTAGCAGCTGGAAAACGAGTGAAGGTTGGAGCATTCAGTAGGCCGGCACCTGCGTACTAGTAAAAGGATCGGCTAGTACAAGAGCTAAGGGGGTTGCAGCTCCCTTCCAGGAGAAGCTGGAGAACGAGAGAAGGTTGTAGCCTTCTACAGGTAGAAGCCTGTGTACTGGTATAAGATTGCACCAATAAATAAATATTGTAAAAAGAAGTTTCTTATTAAAAGAAGATAGAGACGACTTGCAGCAGGTGGTTTTCACCCACATTGGGTTTCCACCTTATATCATGGTGTTCATGTGTGCTTCTTGTGTGTGATAATCTGTTCTGTTTTACTGCTCCTGTTTACTGTTCATATGGTTAAAAATGTTTTGATGCACTCATTAAGGATCAACTAACTGAATCATAAGTTTACTGGATATACGCTTGTTGCACTACACATAGTTGCGTATACACGCGGTTTGCCTTAACTGAAGTAGTGTATATGAATCTTAATATAGAAATGAAAAAGTTATATTGATTTGATAATATTGATTCACCCCCCCTCTCAGTATTATTCCCAACAGTACTAGGATTAAACACATTGTTCTAATTAGCAACACTAGATGCGTGTAAGTATCCTATACAGAAAAGAGTCTCGAAGCTACTCAACACAGAAAATGAGTTCTTCGAATGGCAAGAATGTACATAGACTGCTCAACACAGAAAATGAGTTC
This sequence comes from Pinus tabuliformis, assembly GCA_031772625.1. Lineage (NCBI taxonomy): Eukaryota > Viridiplantae > Streptophyta > Pinopsida > Pinales > Pinaceae > Pinus > Pinus tabuliformis. The sequence continues at coordinate 912,190,250 of CM062805.1, read as the reverse complement.
TCCGAACGATAATAATGTACACAGACTGCTCATCTGGTTGACTAGAGTGAGAGAGATTACCGGTAAAGGTCATGCTCAGTTCACAATGAAAAAATCAACAAAGATACTGGGATTAAGCAACATTGTTCTAATCAACAACACTAGATGTGAAAAATAACCTATACAGAGACTCCTCAGGCTAGCCATCGGATTGGTGGAGGAAATGGCAGAGTTAAACCAAATGGAAATGGAATATGGACTCCTGGAATAAGTGAAGACTAGTAGCGGTGGATATTCGCATCAAATGACAAGGAGACTTGAGGAAAGTATAAATTGTGGGTTTAGTGGGCTTTGGGTCCAGACTTTGAACCAAAGCTCTAATACCATGTGTAAGAGCCCTATCTTAGGGTCTGCTAACCGATCTATTTCTAAAAAATTAAATGCAATAAGAGGTAGTAGTTTACTTACTTACAAGACTTTTAGACATAAATTTTTTTACCATTTACATTCTAATAAAATTTACATGAGTAATTTATGGAGGAATACCTGTACCGATGGTTGGTGGAGATGCCTTTGTCCTACTGCTCTTGCTAAACACTCCTCTTGACGGACCCAACTGGATTTACCTCCCAGCCAACTAGGAAATAATCCCTAGCCCAGGAAACCTCCACAGGTTCCCTAGCTCTCTGAGCCCAAGTCCAACCAGATGTAGTGTGTGTGTCCAAGATGAATGATCCAGACCGAGATGAACAATATTTCCCTCCTCTCAACAACTCAAGAAACCTCCACAGGTTCCTAAGGTCTCCAAAATCACAACAAATCCTAAAATCACAACCAACCCCACAATCATAAGCAAGACCCCCACCCCCTTTTTCTCCCTTCCCCCTTCCCTTTTTATACCCTCCCTCTCTTCTCCATCTTAACCACCCCTCATTAATGTCATTAACTTCTCATCCATCCTTATAGTTGACTTCTCTTCTCCCAAGTAAAGCTGGGAGTACATTTGGAAATGTGACATGAATATAAAATTGGGAAATTAATAGGAGAGGACCATGTCTTCTCCCAAGTAAATTGGGAATGTGAGTTGAATATATATATTGATAATTAAATGGAGAGGACTATGTCTTCTCCCAAGTAAATGTGAGGGTACATTGAGGAATGTGAGATGTAATTAAATGGAGAGGACCATGTCTTCTCCCTATTAAATGTGAGGGTACATTGGGGAATGTGAGATGAATATATATATTGATAATGAGTTGGAGAGCACCATGCCTTATCCCAAGTAAATGTGAGGATACATTGGGAAATGTGAGATGTAATTAAATGGAGAGGACCATGTCTTCTCCCTAGTAAATGTGAGGGTACATTGGGAATGTGAGATGAATACATATATTATTTGAGATAATGGAAGGAGGTCATATACTACCTAAGATTCAATTTGAGAAGGTAAGTTGGGAATTTGAATAATATAAATCATGAATTTTATATTAGACCAATATTTCTCAATATTTTCAGATAATGTAAACATTGAAAAAATTTGCAGGATAAGATTTAAGTGGGGCATTAAATTCATTCTTACTTTCCAAAATGCATATTTGATCCATCAAATAATGGATCTTTACTTAAGGAAGATCCCTTATGACTGGAAATGATCCCTTGTGATCTACCTTCCATTGATTAACTGCTTCTCGAAGGACACTGCTATGATACCAATTATTGGAAATATGATTATAATGAGATGTGGGGGTGAGAATCAATATAATGGCCAATTTTAACAAATCCAAAACACTTCAAAGCATATATAATGTCAATCACATCAACAAATTAAGAATACACCAGATATATGTGGAACTTACAGGAGAAGAGAACACAACTTATTAATATGAATTTTCTTGTAGACACCAACCTACTGTTACAATAATTCAATAACACCAACCAGAAAGAGGCTCTAGTCCCATGAAATAATTTATTGGCACCAACTAGAAGGAGACTTTAATTCACTAAAATGATTTACTGGAAACAACTATTAAATTTCACACTGCTCTATGTTGTTACAATTACTTTTTTCCCAATTAAATTATTGAATTAGCAATCTTTTCAAAAACAATTAATATTTCCAATCATGAACAATAATTGAAGAAAGAAAAGTAAATGCAGTGACAAAGGAGACAATCAACACATCAACAAGAGACACCATATTTGGTCAAAGACTAGGGAAAAACCCACTATGGGGAAAACCCATTGAAATTCTTCTTCTTATTAGATTGCCATAAAATGTTTACTAGAAAGTAAAATGAGCCCAATACAAAATCATGCAACAAAATTAACCCAACAACATTAAGAAATATGTTCCCAACATCAATCCATATCAAAAACAACATTTCTTTTATTCGGTCAACTGCGGTCAAATGTCAAAATCCAACCCTAGATCCCAACCAAATAGAGGAAGAGTTATGCGTGTGGTTGAGACCTTCCAACTGCACAGATGAGCTTGCCAGCCTGAGGTTCTAGCCAAAAATTTCTTGTGTGCAGCCTGTGGTCAGAAACCAAAAACCCTAAAACACATGTGAGCTTCAACCTTATAATTGTGGACCTGTACGAACCAAATTTTTTGATCTAGCCTCCAACCTATGTGAACCAATCAATGAGGAAGAGAAGAAGAAGGTGCTCGGTGACATCAAAATGAGCTTGAGGTCACTTGTATTTATAGGCTTCCAAGGGTGTCCATTTTCCTGTTAGTGTTGATCTGATCAAATGTCACATTGTGGGCTTCCATTAAAAAATACAATTTCCCTTGTCTAAATTGAGTGATTTAATAGTAAAAATTGGTTCTTTCAAAAATAGGAATCTAGTCCCACAATTGGAATTTGTCACTAAGTTGCCAAATTAACACTCCCTCTCAGCTAGGGAGAAATTCCAACTGCATCATGTATGTATCCTGTCATCATATTATGTCCCATCTCTACTCAACTCTATCTACTGGAACATTCTTGAATCTAAAGAAGAAGAATCATAAGGGAGCATTATCTATGACCCTCTATAACATCAAAGATCACATATAATTCCGAATAAATATTAGGGAGCACAATTCAACTTGAAACTACATCGGGGAGCACATCTCAATCCAGAATCTCATGGGGGAGAAAAACATCTTCTACACAATATCGAGTAATAGGAGTAATCGTATAGGGGATTACATATCAATCCATCGAATTTCCTAATGATCTCCCCAATAATGACTCTCAAGATTCATGTGTTAGAACACTTCCATCATAATCAACTTGGGTTGTACACCTCTAAGCACTTTCTCAACCCGTTGGCCAAACGTGGAGCAATATTCCCAACAAGCCCAAATTGTGGGTATGATGCCAACTAGGGTATAATTTGCATAGACCAAGAGAGGGGAGCTAACATCTCTGACCCTATTGGTGAAAAATAGGGGAGAAACATCTACTACCCTATTGTCAAGATATCCTTCAATCCTAGGATCCCTACATCTTAATTGTCACCCTAGGAGATTAGATAGAGGGGAAGAGTTGGCTCATTGTTCTCAATCAGTGATGCCCCTTATCGAGAGGGGTCACATCCATCAGTCCAAGTTGTTATCTATAGACCAAGAACTTCCCTTTTAGCAAAGCATTGGTGAAAATATCTGCAATTTTCTCATCTATTGATATATGATGGAGCCTAACAAAACCGTCTCTACACCATGTCTTGAATATAATGATATCGAACCTCTATGTGCTTGGACTTGTCATGAAATACAAGATTCTCTTATAGATAGATCCCACTCTTGTTGTTGCAACATATCAATGTAGTGTCTAGGACCTGCTCAAATAGCTCTCTAAAGAGCTTCCTCAATGAAACTGCTTTGCAACTAGCCATGCTAGCGAGAATGTACTTTGCCTCGACGATACTCAATGCTATGAAATTTTGTTTCCTACTCATCCAAGATATCGTGGAAGATTCGAGGATAAAACAACATCCAGATGTGCTCTTCTTGTTGACAACGTTTCCTCCCCAATCGACATCATTATATCCATGAAGTTGAACATCTCTGATAGAATGTCTTAGACCAAAGGTGATCGCCCCATGCAAATATCTCAAAATGTATTTGGAAACAATCCAATGTGCATGGAGAGGCTCGATCATTAATTGAATCGACGTGTTCATTGCATAGCATATGTCTGGACGGGTGCTCACTAAGAACATCAAAGCCCCAATAAATTGTCTATACTCATATGGACTCGCCAAATCGGGTCCTGCAACTTCTCCACATAACTTGAAATTCATTTCCATCAGTGTGGGCAGGGAATTGCATTTTGTCATTCCAAATCTCTCTAACATCTTCACAACATATTTTCCTTGTGAAAGGAAAATCTCACCAAGTCTTTGTCACACCTCAAGGCTTAGAAAGTAGTGCATGAGTCCAAGGTCCTTCATATCAAATTCATAGGCTAACTCTCTCTTACAATCGATCATCAGGGGCTCACTACCTATCAAGAATATATCGTCAACATATACAACCAAAATCAACGACATACCTTGGACTACCTCGAAGTATAGGTTGGGATTGACAACACTTCTTGTGAATCCCAACTTCACCAAATAATTGTCTATGTGGGTGTACCATGCTCTAGGGGCTTGCTTCAAACCATACAATGCATTTTTCAACCTGTAAACATGTGTCTTTTGATCCTCTACTTCAAATCTCTATGTCTTCTCAACATACACTTCTTCTTGTAACATGCCATGGAGAAATGTTATCTACACATCCATCTAATGGAGGGTCCATCCTTGACTCGTAGCAAGGGAAACCGTCAAACAAATGGTTGTATATTGAGCCACAAGTGCAATTATATCATCATAATATTCTCCCTCTTTCTAGGAGAATCCTTTGGCCATGAACCTTTCCTTGTATTTATCAATGCTTCCTCCATGTTTGAACTTGAATATCCATTTTGAAGTGACCACATATTTCCCCTTCAGTCTTGGCAGAACATCCCATACATCATTCTTCATAATTGATTCATATTGTTCGGCCATAACATCCTGCCAAAATTGTTCCTTCACTGCTTCTTCAAAGGTGGGAGGTTCAACTTGATTCATAGTGCTCATGGTTGCAACATATCCCTCGTATCTGCATGGATTCTTGCTTTCTCTAAATGATCTTCAAACGGGAACACGTCTCTCATCATCCTGTAATGTGTCACGAAGCCAAAGTGGCCTCTTCTTGGTAGGAGGATCACATGGAGGAGGATCTAAGGGGTCCATTCGGGCATGGAAGGACCATCTAAAATATCCATATCATCATTCTTCTTCTTAGGAGGAGGAGGCAGAGGAAGGTCCCTTGCTTTCCCAAGGGAAACATCTTCATCGAACGTTACATCCCTACTAATTTCAACCTTCCTTTGACCAAGAATATATATTCTAAAAGCTTTAGAATTTTCACAATATCCAACAAACATACCTTTTCTTCTTGTGGCTTCCAACTTGTTTCTTTTGTCCTTCAACGCATGGAAATATATGGGGAAACCAAAGATACAAAGATGGCCAACGTTGGGCTTGACACCTATGAACACTTGATTGGGGGTCTTGTTGTCCAATGCTTGATGAGGCACCCTGTTTTGAACATATGCGGAAAAATTCGTTGCTTCTCCCGAAAGGGACTTTGGCAATTTTTTTTTATTATCATGGAGCATGTCACGATCGACTTCTACAATAGACCTGTTCTTTCTTTCAACTACTCCATTTTGTTCAGGAGTATAGGGAAAATTTGTCTCTTTATTGATACCTTACTTCTTGTAAAAATCAATGAACTCATTCAAAATGTACTCACCACCATTGTCAGACCTGAAGATCTTAATATTCTTACTTGTTTTATTTTTTACCAAAGATTTGAACTCCTTGAACATTTTGAAGGATTCATCCTTGTGATTCAAATAATATATTCATGTATTTTTTGAGAAATCATCAATGGAGGTGATGTAGTAGAGATGGCCACCAATAGAATGTAAGGGCATCAGACCACATATGTCGTTATGAGTTAGATGGTAGATGTCATTTGTATTTTTCTCACTAGAGGAGAGTGGTCCCCTTGTCTTCTTTCCATTGGCACAATTTGGACATGTTCCATCATGTTGGGATTGAACATCAGGAATACTAGAGACCAATTTCTTCATTTTCGGAAGATAATCATAATGTAGATGGGCCTATACTTGGTTCCATAACTCACTTAGATTATTAATATCATGGAAAAATGTTAGAAGAGGTCTACCGGCGACTCTATAGAGTCCTTAAAATATCAACCCCAATGTGAATGCATCTCTCATACGTGATCCAACAGGCTAAGTAAGAGCATTTCCCTTGATGAAGGCAAACCTCATCCCTTTTTCTTCCAAAGCATATATTGATACCAAATTCTTCTTCAATATTGGCACATACATCACATCGTGGAGCAAAACAGATTCCCATGAATCCAAATGAAATTCGATAGACCCAAAGCCTCTAACGGGATGAGTGGAGTTGTCTTCAAGAATAATTTTCAAATTTGACTCCCTCTCTACCAAATTAGAGAGAACTTCCTCAGACCTAGAGAAATGATGAGTTGCCCCACTACAAACCAACCAACTATCCCACGAATCTGAAGGAGAAGAACTAGTGACTTAGAGCATAAATAATAATATATTCAGATTGATTTCCAACATTACTTTCATCCTTGGAGTATCACTTCTTTTGAGGACGATGATCTTCTTCATGACCACTTGGAGCACATCTTCTTATTCTTTCATCTCTTCCATTGCGATCATTCCTTCGGTCATATATTCTTCTTCGATCATCAAACTTGTTGTTGTTGCTTCTTGTTATACAATATTTTTTCACACTCCCAGTCTCACATCCTGAAGAGTCGCACTTTGTGTTGTTAATGTTGCAAGTGTCACAAAGTGATAAATTTCATCGCAAACAATGTATTCACCATGAAACATGTTTGTGGTAATTATAAGAATACCCCTCAAGAAAAGGAAGAAAACTTGCCTTGAAAGAATTCTGCAAGCTTGTCAAAAACCTTGTTTTGCAAGCCCAACACTATTTTTATGAGGCAAATCTACACTGGTAATCTCTGGTATTACACATTTCTAGTGCTGCTAGTGCTACTTTTAGCAAAAAAATCCGTGCTGGTCCTCTTTAGGCAAATTTTCCCAAAATGGAGGAGAAACTTCTCCTACTTGAAGGCTCGAGAACGATGACATGGTTTTAGGTAGATGAAGATTGGAACGATACCTCCCATTCTTGGCCCTAGATCCTTTTTCCATGGATCTCTCCCTTGAGATGTGGAACCTACGTCTTTTCAGGGATCCTCAACTCCCTCTCCTTCCCTATAAATCAATTGCCCACCATCCACTAGTGGTTGGTTATTGGTTGGTTGGTTTCCATCCTAGTGCTGAATTGTGCCCAAATGTTGGCCATTTGCAAAGTAGAAAAGGTGTTTGAAGGCTAAGGTTTGGACTTGGAATCTCACTTTAAGGAGCCTTCCAACATCAAGGCTTCATTGGTTATAATGTTCCCTTTTTCATCCATTAATAATACAATATATGTTTTCTTTCCATAAATGTGTCAATTATTGTCCATTTATTGTAATGCTCTTGATCTGTTACATAATTTGTATTGAAAATGTCATGCTTTGCATAGATTTTGTTGTCTCCACTTGATATTTCTTGTAGACACTCATCTACACCAGCGAAGAGGAGATTGTGAGTTTGGAAGTAAAGGAATCAAGGTCGAAATCAAGGGTATTAGCAATAGAGAGAGGTAGGAAATATATCCTTCTTTGAATTTTCTAGTATGAATTAGGAAATATTGCATGTAATTGTCTTTTGTAGTTGCTAGATCCTCCCATAGGACTAGAGGGATTGTTTCTGTCCGCAGAAAGGATTGCATTCACACAAAAAATGGTTACTCCACTGGGGAGTACATAACCCTTTAAGCCTCCTTTTTCTTTGGTCTCTTCTGATACGTTTGGAAAACCTCTTAGTGATCCATAACTTTGATTGATTGTGGATCCACATTCTGAGTGGTGTGTGGTTTAGAGTGTCAAATCTAGGTCATTGTTCACTTTGTTTGTTTTCTCCTAAGTTTTTCTCGCCCAACGCCCTTTTCCCATGAAAAAGAGTGCTGTCAGTGTGAATTTTTCTCATTATAGTCACGCTAAAGACCCTGTTAGCTTAGATTTTGACCGTTACAATCGTGCTAGTCCAAAACATGATATTTTTTAAGGTTTTTGATAAATGATTTGGAATGTCTTGATCTCTAAAGATTTTCTCTTGCTCTGTTTGCATAGAATTTTGACTTACTGTTCTTAGATTCTTTCTGGTTTGCAAAAGTCTATTCCATGTTTAAGTAGTGAAAAAAAACTTTGCTTGAAACTTTAGTTCTTTGGGTAATCAAATTTACTGTTTTGCATGTGTTACTAATTTGCTGTCTGATAAGCATTTTTTGTTCTTTTGGAAACCATAAAGAAATTGCATTTGCATTTGTTAGGCCTTCATCTCAAAGCTAATCATTACTTCTGGAAATTGCATTAGATTACACTAGAAAGTTTTTTTTTTGAGATTTTCATTGAGTATAGATTACATTGCTTGGCATTTAATGCTGATAAGTGCACCCTCATTCATTTAAAAAAAAGAACAAAAAAAATTCATGTAGGTGAACTTTAGTGAATTAAACTTCATTTACTTTTTGTTGTTGCATTGGAATAGTGAAGTTTAAAGATCTAGTTAGGAAGCTCTTGTTGGTTGCATATTTGATTTTTGCGTCCATGTTTTCAGTTCTTCTCTACACTAGATAGCTTTCATTGAAAATGAAAAGAATCCTTTTTTCATATTAGTTGCATTGTAGGGGTGTTAAGGTGACATCAAGTTTTGAGCCTTGAAATAGAAACTTAATTGAAGATCAAATTTAAAATTCATCTCAATTGATGATCCAGGTGGCTCCAAACACACCCAGAGGTCAAAGAGGGCTTATAATAGCTCAAAATTCAAAGTGGTTAGATTTCTCTCAAACTAGCAACAGATCATAGTGCTCGTCGCCCTGATTCCAACAGTGAGATCGACACTCAAATCCGAGTTCATATGTAGAAGACAGAACTGGTCAAAGTTGGACAAGTGACAGGCTTAATGATCCTACAAATTGACCGAGACCTGGCGCATGGAATCCGACGACCGGGCAGGCGAAATTGTGGCCTACTTAATTTTTCCAATGACCCTTATTTTCGGCAAATTTAGAATGGCTAGTTGGTTTAATAAAAGACCAAAAAAAATAAATTAAAATAAGGGTGGCGGGCTGCCACCCTCGCTAGATAGAAAAATGGTAAAAGAAGGTTGAAATGGGGTGGCAGGTGGACAAACCCCACCACCCCTAGTCCACATATGATAAAACTATATATAAAATGTTAATGGGCGGGCTGCCTGCTGATGGACCCACCCCCCCCACCATCCACCTGTCACTTTTTTTGTGTGTGGTGAGGCTCGAACGTGCTCGACCAGTCTGGCCGACCCACCTCCTGGCCGCTCACACAAAAAAACATATGTTAAACACACGCCAAATTTTGGTTAAGCGCATAACGTGTTGGCAGAAACAAACTTTGGTCTGCAAATTTTCGCGCATAACACGGACATGGTGGCCCATAAAACAAACCTCAGTTATTAATATTTATACATTGTAACAAAAGCCTATTATGGGTGGGCAGGTGTTTGAACCCTGCCTGCCCCACCAACCACTTGCTCCGTTTAGCCATTGTGCCAACAACACTTCCTTGTAATTCCTGCCATGAATTTTTTATATAAACTCGATTACGCCAGTGGATCGGGGAAGAGGGATGAAGAAGCGCCGAACGGGAATGGAGAAATGACAAACCTGAGGAACGAATGGCAGAACTGTGATTTAAAGTGCCAGGGTGGAACTATGCCGTCACACTTTTCGAGACAAAATCTTTGGAAATAATCTAAAGATGCCTAAAAGATTCCTTAGGAGGTAAAATTTCACTTGATCAGAATGATGTCAAGTTTATAGTCAAATTTCACAAAATTTTGCAGGGAATGCGATGGTGAAGTTAGATTCACCATCCGAGTCGAATATTTGTAGGCACCCCGCAACATGGAATCTTAGAAGAATATTGAGGAATCTAAAAAATTCCCTTGGAGGCTGAAATTCGCCAGAGTAAGATTGCAACCAACTTTATACTCAAAAGTATTAGATTTTCGCAAGGATCACAATGGTGTGATCAGATTTTCCATTTGAGGAGAAGATCTCCAGTCAGACCATGGAGCAAAATATTTGGAGAAGCATGGGGAATCTTTAAGATTCCCGAAGGCCCAGGATTTGACATTGTCAGAATTGGACGAATTCATAGTGGATTTTACACTACTCGTCGCTAGAAATTAATTGGTGCAGTCAATTTCAGCAGCTGGTCCTTCCATTGTTTAGCCATCTTCAGAAATGAAGGTAGATGCAACAATCATGTTATATTTCCTTTCATTATTGCTGAGATGATGTATTATTCTTGAGATCCCTGTTTGATACTATGTCGAGGGATCGTTATTGCCACATTATGTGAGATGTCATTAGATTTTCATGCCATGTATTGTTGTTGAGATACTTGTGTAACTATGTTGAAGGGATACTCGTTGCCACATTATGTGAGATCTTGTTAGTTTTTCATGTTGAGGGAAGCCCATTTTGAGTGAGAATTCCTGTCGAGGGAACGTCTCGTGGAGAGACAAGTCACTCTTGTTGAGGGCATATGACCTTGTTATGACAAAGAATAGTCCATGTACATCATCATGATTTCCAACATTATATGAAGCGACCTCCACCATCTTGACACTGTGCCCAGAGACATAACCCACACTGGGTGAAATCCATTATCAAATGTGTTGTGTTCTTCATTTGTTGGTCGTCATTATGTTTCCTATTGTTTAATCATGCACATGTGGTCATTTTATACTCTTTTAAATGTAATTCTATTAACATCACTAAAGTAAAAGATTTTGGATAATTCTGGTAGTTGAAGGGATCTAGATCAAGTTTGTTATAAGAGAGGTCTTCTCATTGATGTGAACTGCGAGCATGAACGACTGAACGTGCAACAATGGAGGATGACAAATAAATGTACGAGGCCTTGCTTTGGATGTCCAAAATGGTATACATAATGTATGAAGCTTATGAGAAGAGAATAGAGGAAGAGCAGAAATAAAGAGCAGAGGATGATGCTCCATATACCCCCTCAAGTGATCATTAATCTCCTTCATTGTCTTCTCATCATTCGAAGGAGGATATCAACCAGAGCCTTCAAGCAGAGAAAGATGAATTGAAGAGGCTTATACGAGAAGATAAAGAGTATAAGCAGAGACTGTAGCTTCAGCTACGATACACGATAGATGCCTTGGAGAAGTTGAAGTGCAACGAAGGCTTAAAGAAGCCATCATCACCTGTTTTAGAATCAACAATTGAGGTAAACAATGTTGATCGTTCCTCAGTTTCATCTTCACATGATGATATTTCTGTTGGAAATGTGGAGGTACCCATTATAGGAACTGGCATGAGACTCCTTACGAAGATGACATATAAAGGAAAAGGAATTGGTGTTCATGGCCAAGGCATGACTCAGCCATTTTAGGTCATGCAAAGACCTTGATTTTTAGGTTTGGGATACACCGAAGGCGAGTGCTCAAAGGTGTCAGAAGCTTGCACGACATTGTTGAAATCGTTGAGGAAAGAGAGTGATGCGAACACATCACCATCATCTCATGGCAATGCATATTGTAGAGAAAGAGCTGAGGCAAGCTCTCATCGCCATAATTGCAGCAGAGACACCCAAGAGAGGCATAAACAGTCTCAGTATTCTAGAGTTCATTTTGATTACAAGCATGTTGTTAATGATGAACATAAATCATGGTGTCGAAAAACATGCAGTTTTTGTGGTTTACATAACCATGTGGTTACTGAGTGCTAGAAGAGAATGGCATCACGAAAGAGGATGAGGCTTGAAAGGACCTCTCTACAACCGGGAAAGAAGCATGTTAAGCAAGTTTGGAGGAAGAAGACTTTTTGCAGTCATTGAAACAGAGGTGGTCATCAAAGAGCCACATGTTGGAGGCTCCATCCAGAGCAACGTCTTAAGGACAAAGCGCCCGTGCATGAACTAGTTGAAAAAGTTGTTCGACAAGCGAATCCGCCACAGGGAGATGATCCATTCACTTTGATAAGTGAGAGATGGTTTTTCTAGATGTGTTAGCTTGTCATGGCCATATTTTTGTAAATCATTTGTTGCAATTTACATTGTAAAAGTGATGATGTGTTTTCCATCACTTGTTGAAGCAACAATGATGTTTTGTCCTTGTATTGATAGCTGGGGTATTGTTTTCATTTTGATGTAAACTTGACCAGAGAGTATGTGTTATAAACTTGTGGAAAGTGTGTGATGCTTGGGTCATTATTGGTCATGTAATTAAGCATGTAATTTGGAAAATATTGTAATACAGGTTTGCAGAGTATAAAGGTGTCGGCTCATTGCTTACATCTCTGAAGAATAATGTGAAGGAGAAGAAAGGGTGATCTATTAGGACACTTGTGGTGCAAACAATGTACACGACAGTTGCAGATTATGTTCATGCTTTTGGAGGACCAAAAGCTCCTCAGTGGGGAGGAATGATCCAGGTGGATCCAGACACACTCAGAGGTCAAAGAGGGCTTATAATAGCTCAAAATTCAAAGTGGTCAGATTGCTCTCAAATTAGGACCAGAGCATAGTGCTTTTCGCCCTGATTCCAACGACGTGAAAAACACTCAAATCTGAGTTCGTATGAAGAAGATAGAGCTGCTAAAATTTGGACAAGTGGCAAGCTTAATGATCCTACAAATTGACCGAGACCTGAGACATGGAATCTGGCCACCGTGCGGGCGAAATTGTAGCCTAAATTTTCCCAATGACCCTTATTTTCGACAAATTTAAAAATTCCAATTGGTTTAATAAAAAACCAAAAAAATATATTAAAATAAGGGTGGCAGGCTGCCACCCCCGCCACCCCTACCGGATAGAAACATGGTAAAAAAAAAGTTGAAATAGGGTGGAAGGTGGCCAACCCTTGCCACCTCCAGTCCACATATGATAAAATGATATATAAAATGGTAACTGGCGAGCTTTCCGCCGGCAGACCCACCCCCCCACCATCCACATATCACTTATTCCATGGGCGACAAGGCTCAAACCCGCCCGGCCAGTCTGACTGGCCCGCCTCTTGGGTGCCCACACAATAAAACGTATGTTAAACACACACCAAATTTTGGTTAAGCGCATAACACAGTGGCAGAAACAAACATTGGTCTGAAAAATTTCGCGCATAACACGGACACAGTGGCACGTAAAACAAACCTCGGTTATTAATATTTATACATTGTAACAAAAGCCTATTATGGGTGGGCGGGGGTTTGAACCCTGTGCATCGCACCAACCACTTGCTCCATTTAGTCATTGTGCCAACAATACTTCCTTGTAATTCTTGCCACAAAGTTTTTATATAAACTCAATTACGCCAGTTGACTGGTGAAGAGGGATGGAGGAGCGTTGAACAAGAACAGAGAATTGACAGACCTAAGGAGTAGACGACAGAACCATGATTTACAGTGCCGAGATGGAACTATGCCGACACACTTTTCAAGATAGAATCTTGTAGAGAATCTCAAGATGCTTGAAAGATTCCTTGGGAGGTAAAATTTCACTTTATCAAATTGATATCAAGTTTATAGTAAAATTGCATGAAATTTCACAAGGAACACGATGGTGAAGCCAGATTCACCATCTGAGCAACAAATTTATAGGAACCTTGAACATGAAATCTTAGAAGAATATCGAGGAATCTAAAATATTTCCTTGGAGACTGAAATTCGCCAGAGTCAAAATGCAACTAACTTTATACTCAAAAGTCTCAGAATTTGAGGAGTAGATCTCCAGTTATCCCATGGAGAAGAATCTTTGGAGAATCATGGGGAATCTTTAAGATTCCCGAAGGACCAGAATTTGACATTGTGAGAATTGGATGAATTGACATGGTATTTTACACTACTCGATGCTAGAAATTCAGTGGTGCAACCAGTTTCAACAACTGATCCTTCCATTCTTCGGCCATCTTGAGAAGTGAAGGTAGATGAAGCAATCGTGTTATGTTTCCTTTCATTATTGCTAAGATGATGTATTATTATTGAGATCCCTATTTGATACTATGTCGAGGGATCGTTATTGCCACATTATGTGAGATGTCATTAGATTTTCATGCAATGTATTGTTGTTGATATCCCTATGTAACTATGTTGAGGGGATACTCATTGCCACATTCTGTATTAGTTTTTCATGCTGAAGGAAGCCCATTTTGAGTGAGAATTCCTGTAGGGATAACGTCTTGTGGAGAGACAAGCCACTCTTGTTGAGGGCATATGACCTTGTTATGACAAAGAATAGTCCATGTACATCATCATCATTTCCAACATTATATGAAGTGATCTCCACCATCTTGACATCGGGCCCAAAGAAGTAACCCACACGAGTGAACTTCGTTATCAAATGTGTTGTGTTCTTGATTTGCTGATCGTCGTTATGTTTCCTCTTGTTTAAGCATGTACATGTGGTTATTTTATGCTCTTTTAAATTCAGTTCTATTAACATCATAGAAGTAAAAGATCTTGTACAATCCTGGTAGCTGAAGAGATCTGAATCAAGTTTGGTATCAGAGCTATCTTCTCATTGATGTGAATTGCAAGGATGAATGAATGAACGTGAAACAATGGGGGATGACAAATAAATGTACGAGGCCTTGCTCAGGATGTCCAAAATGGTAGACATAATGTATGAAGCTTATCACTTATGGATCTGAAGAAAAAAGGTGAAGGGGAATAAAAGGTGACTTGTTAGGACACTTGTGGTGCAAACAATGTACATGACAGTTGTAGATCATGTTCATGCTTTTGGAGGACCAAAAGCTCCTTAGTGGGGAGGAATGATCTAGGTGGCTCCACACACACTCAAAATTCAAAGAGGGATTATAATAGATCAAAATTCAAAGTGGTCAGATTGCTCTCAAATGGGGACCAAATCGTAGTGCTCATTGCCCTGATTCCAACGGTGTGAATGACACTCAAATCCGAGTTCGTATGAAGAAGATAGAGTTGGTAAAAGTTGGACAAGTGACAAGCTTAATTATCCTACAAATTGACCGAGACTCGACGCACAAAATCTAGCCACCGGGTGGGTGAAATTGTGGCCTACTTAATTTTCCCAATGACCCTTATTTTCGGTAATATAAAAATTCCCAGTTGGTTTAATAAAAAACCAAAAAAATATTAAAATAAGGGTGGTAGGTTGCCACCCTTGCCAGATAGGAACATGGTAAAAAAAGGTTGGAATGGGGTGGCAGGCGACCAAACCTTGCCACCGCCGGTCCACATATGATAAAACGATATATAAATTGGTAACAGACGGGCCACCCACCGACAGACCCACCCCCCCCACCATTCACCTTTCACTTATTCCGTGGGCGGCAAGGCTTGAACGCACCCGGCAAGTCTGACTACCCACACAACAAAACATATGTTAAACACATGCCAAATTTTGGTTAAGCACATAACACGATGGAAGAAACAAACTTTGGTTTGCAAAATTTTGCGCATAACACGGACACGGTGGTACGTAAAACAAACCTTGGTTATTAATATTTATACGTTGTAATAAAAGCCTATTTTGGGTGGGTAGGGGTTTGAACCCTGCCCACCCCACCAACCACTTGCTTCGTTTAGCCATTGTGCCAACAACACTTGTAATTCCTGCCACGAAGTTTTTATATAATCTCAATTACGCTAGTCGACAGGGGAAGAGGGATGGAGGAGCGCCAAACAGGAATGAAGAACCGACGGACCTGAGGAGTAGACAACAGAACTATGATTTTCAGTGTCGAGGTGGAACTATTCTGATGCACTTTTTGAGACAAAATCTTTGTAGATAATCTCAAGATGCCTAAAAAATTCATTGGGAGGTAAAATTTCAGTTTATTAGAATGATGTCAAGTTTATTGTCAAATTTCACAAATTTCGCAGGGAACGAGATGGTGAAGTCAGATTCGCCATCTAAGTAGCAGATTTGTAGGCACCCCGCAACGTGTAATCTTAGAATAATATCGAGGAATTTAAAAGATTCCCTTGGAGGATGAAATTCTCCAGAGTCAGAATGCAACCAACTTTATACTCAAGATGTCTGATATATGATGAAGTCTAACAACTCCTTTCTACACCTTGTCTCAAATATAATGATATTGAATCTCTATGTGCTTGGATTTGTCATGAAATAAAAGATTCTGTTCTAGATATATCCCTCTCTTGTTGTTGCAATATATCAATGTAGTGTCTACGACTTGCTCAAATAACTCTCCAAAGATATTCCTCAACGAACCTACTTCGCAACTAGCCATGCTAATGACAATGTACTCTGCCTCGATGATACTCAATGCTATGAAATTTTGTTTCCTGCTCATCCAGGATAACATGGAAGATTCGAGGATAAAACAACATCCATACGTGCTCTTCTTGTCGACAAGGTTTCCTGGCATGTCAACATCGTTATATCCATGAAGTTGAACATATATGACATAATATCTCAGACCAAAGGTGATTGTCCCATGCAAATATCTCAAAGTGTGTTTGGAATCAATCCAATGTGCATGGAGAGGCTCGGTCATGAATTGAATCAATGTGTTCACTGCAAAGCATATGGCCATACGAGTGTTCACTAATGTTAAAATTGGCAACTAGGGAAAAATTCATGTGGGTCATCTTATTCATGGCTGATAATATTTTTATTAGATTCCTATCATCGAGAGATGTAGGATTGATGTAAATATCATCCGATTCTGATAAGTGTTCATGGAGATATGAATTTATTTTGATTATGGAATTATTATCAAGCCGACCTACAACTCATGTAGGCTCAGAAGCCCAAGAGTCGCATCTATTCAAACACCAACGTTGTGTATAAATACAGGAGGAATTTTCCTCATTTGGACTCACTCATCTCATCATATCTCTCTCTCTACTGCGCAAAAAAGAGTCTCTTCTCTACTGCGCAGAAAAGGGTCTCTCCCTCACAAATGTGAAGCCAGAAGCTATTGAAACTGATGCTACAACTGCAGAAGTAAATATTGATCTACATGGACTAGAATATCTCCTCATCTAAACTACACTATAGGTTCATCTGAACCTCCTCTGAAAGCTGCAACTTTTGGCGGTGGAATCAAGTCAATCCGACGGACGGTTTTCAAGATATCGACTGCCCTAGTTTGAAGTCGGAAGCTGCTGAAACCGAAGCGACAACTGCAGAAGTAAATATTGACCTACATGGACTAGAAGATCTCCTCATTTGAACTACACTGTAAGTTCATCTGAACCTCCTCTGAAAGCTGCAAATTTTGGTGGTGGAATCAAGTCAATCTGACGGACGGTTTGCAAGATATCGACTGCCCTAGTTTGAAGCCGGAAGCTTCCGAAACTAAAACTGCAACTGCAGAAGTAAAGTTTGACCTACATGGACTAGAATATCTCCTCATTTGAACTGCACTGTAGGTTCATCTGAACCTCCTTTGGAAGCCTCAACTTTTGGTGGTGGAATCAAGCCAATCCGACGGTCGGTTTGTGAGATATCGTCTGCCTTAGTTTGATGATGAAGCCGCTAATGCTGATGCTGCTGATCAAGGGTTTGCTACTGCTGATATGAATCAGATTTATTGTACTATTTCTCTCTGCTGAATTATTGAAGATAAAAGAAGATTTGATCAAAGGGTTTCTCCACACATTGTGGGGTTTGTCCCTAGCTAGCCACCACATCTTGTGTCTCTTGTCTTGTCTTGTTTTCTGTCGATCATTTAATGTTCTATCTGCACTTTACTTTATGTACATGTGATTGATAATCTGTGGAATATAATAAGAAAAAAAAGTAAACTATTATAAGCATAGAACATACCATAACTTAACATGGAATCAGAGATGAGGTGAAGACAAAGCCCGAGCAAGAGCAAGAGCAAGAGCAATCACCAAAGAGAAGATTGGCAAGGCTATCCTAAAAGAATGATGGGGTCCTCAACACTCTTTCCTGCCGAAGACAAGCTCCGTAAGAAAGTTGACTATCACAGATGGAAGATATCTATCGATCTAACCCTTGAGGATCAAGGAGTGTTGGACCATGTGAGAGGCAATATTGTTGAGCCTCCATCAAATGCATCCGTTGCTGCCAGGAACAAATGGAAAACCTGTGAAGTCTAAACAAAGAATATCATCTGAGACTCTATCGACAAGCGCTTGGTGGCCTACATCTCCGATCTGGACACCTCCAAGGAAATCTATGATAGACTAGTGAGTTTATTTAAAGTTAATGATGCAAATCAAGTTTTCTTTCTTAGAAATAAGCTGAAGGAAATTCATAAGGGTAAAAATGAGATTATGCAAGCATACTTCTTAAGAATCACGGAGATCAAGAAGGATCTCCTATCTATTGGGGAGACTATTAATGATAGGGAAATGGCATTCATGACTCTTGGAGGATTACCATCTGAATGGTACGTGTTTAGGACTACTCTTCTGAACAATAATGCAATTCCTGGTTTCGAGGAATTAATGGCTAGATGCATTCAAGAAGAAATAAGGGTAGAAGAGCAAGAAATGCCCATGCCTAAAGGTCCTCCTGCTGCCTTTTCTTATCATGCTAAGAAAATAAATAATTCCGGGACTATTAGAGCCTAGATTTTCCTCAGGCTGAAAAGGCAAGGTTCTAGGTCCACATCAAACCACGCTCAACCTCGTAGCTAGCCCTACGAGGACAGGAGAGGGCTCTCTCCAGGTCAATCTCGGCAAAAGATAATCGATGGGGCTCGAGATGATTGTAATAAAAGCTAATCTTAGGCTAGGTATGAAGTGCAAGGATTAGATTTGAGTTTTTGGGGGTTTTGTTGGAAAAAAGGGACAAACAAATTTTGGGTCCGGGGATGAGGCCAGATTTTTACAGAGTTCTGATTGGGGCAAGGAAGGCAATCATTTTGATGCTTTGATTTGAATGAATGGGTGGATCAGACCGGTGAGAAGCCAAGGAGGGCAAGAGGGTCTCAAGAGTCCTCCTCAAACAGATGAAAACATGAAGAATTAAACAAAATGTCCAGGCAGAGCATAGCAGTCCAATGAATTCTACCTTAATCACTCATTTGTTTAATTGCAGAAGAAAAGAGAAGGGAAAATGATACACATAAACACCAGTGAACTTACAAATACATAGAGAAGCACACCATCAAAACATAGAGCCACATGGATCCCAACAAGTGCTGCAAAACCCTGGTCTTTCCTTTGCCAAAATTGCAGAAATGAAATGTACAATAGAGTGCCAAGAAATCCCAAGTATCCAACCTTCTACCAAAATCCAACCACTAAACTATGAAATTCATAAAATATATACATTTTCTCATCCTTGTACTAAGGAATTGAGCTCAACCATTTTCTTCAAAATAGAATTAGTTACCTTAAACTTGGGCTGAATTTCTGAAAATAGGTGCTGAAGATGAACTCGTATCTCCTAAAACATAACACCTGTTACAAAATTGAAAGAGGTTTTTGTAGATAAGGTCATTTTGGAGAAAAACCTCTCTCAAATTTTGGAAATTCGTTTCTAGTAGCTCGTAATATGTTCCACAAAATCATCTCTAAAACAGAAAATCATTAAAAATTTAATTCCGTGAAAATGAGCTGTAAAGATCTAGTCACATATCCAAATCCATGACACCTGTGAATAAACTGAAAGAGGTTTTTGTTATATGGCTCATGCTTAACGAAAAAATCCTTGTGTTTTTCAAAATTACTTTCCATCTGTTGTAAAATGGCCCCGCATTAAAATGACTAAAACAATAAAAAATATGAAACATTTGCTTTGTTTTACTATAGGCTACAAATATCACTCTATATCTCCCACATAGTAGAACCTGTGCATAAAATGAAGGAGGTTTTTGTTATTTAATATGTTATGAACAAAAACCTCTTTCACTTTTGAAACATTTCTTACCATTATTTAAGAAACTGATTTTGTACTAAACTTGTCATTGTGTGTAGCAACTGACCTCAAAACATGCATAACCAAGAATCACTCATTCATTTCTTCTAATCCAGGAACCGGTTACGGGAGTGTGATATACCGTTGGAAATATTTTTCCGAGATTCTTCTGATGGACACACTTGTGACATGTTTTGTGCTGAACGTCCAAAACATCTAACAAAACCAGACATAGTAAGAGCTCATGTTGATCCCTAGTGACAGGCCGCGAAGACTGGAACTAACAGGGACTAAATCAAAAGGAAAGGTTGGACCTAAGGATGGAAGAAAAGGAGGATGTTACATCTACGATAAAGTAGGTCACTATGCAAGGGATTACCCTAATAGAAAAGACTCACACAGGGACAATGATCAAAATCCCTCTGATGGCAATCATAGGAATGACAAATTCAATAACAAAGGTAAGAGGAGAGCTTGGAATCAAGGAAGAGGACAACCATTTAAGAAGGCTAGAAATTCCAACATGTATTAAACGCACTTGACCTCAAAAAGAACCTGGTGTCCATCTCAGCAATGGAAGACAAGGCTACAAGGTAACCTTCAGCGATGGCAAGGTACGTATATGGAAAAATAATGTTAAAGATGCCTTTACTCTTGGGTTTCGTGTTGATTCATTATATCAGGTCGATGGAAGTCTGCTAGGTGTCATGTATTATGACACATCTCTTCAGTCCGAACTTTGGCATCGGAGGTTTTCCCCCCTTCATTATAAAGCTATACTTGGTGTAAGACAAATGGTGAGAGGGATGCCCGAATTCCGAGTAGAGAAAGAAGGTGTATGTCCAGGATGTGCCAAAGGAAAGCCCAATGGGGACCATTCCCCTCAAGCCTAAGCAAGACCTCCAATATATTGCAATTGGTTCACTCAGGCATATCTAAGGCTGGCATTAAGAGGGATACTACTACACCACATACTCCAGAGCAGAATGGTGTGGTGCCATACGATTGTGGAAGATGTCTCTATGGGTGGATGATGTAACAATGCCTGATGTGGAAGAAATGATGGATCCTATTTATCCACCTCAACCTTCCTCTTCTAGGAAGAGGCCTTCATGGATTAGGGGGCTACTTGATGATGCTGAAGGAAATGCTACACCCCGAGGAACCTTTCGTGAAAGTAAGAAACCCAATAGGTATCAGGTGTTATCACTCAGGTTGTCCTTAAGCTCCAGAAAGGATACGACCGAGGTAACCACAAACCAACTTTGGACTACAGGTTCTAGCCCACCTGCAGTCAGAGAGGGCTCTCTCTTTCTGATTTAGCTTTGTTGAAAAAGGGATTTTAGGCTAGCTATTGAGTTCAGGGGTCTTTGTATTTTGGTGGGAAGGAAAATGCTTTCAAGCAGAGAGGCAATGCATAGTGTGGTAAGTTTCAAACCATTGGGCATGGAGTCACGGAGTAAGACTGATGGTGCATTTTCTTGGTCACGAGAGAAATGAGGAGCAAGGTAGTTGCTTATGAAACAACATTTAAAGCTTAAAGATGGAATGAAAGTTAAGGAAAGAGAGGCAACAAAGAATCTCTCTAACAGTTTAACAGAATGAAGATGAATAAACCTTATCTAGGAGCAATTAAGAATTCTTAGATAATCAGTCATTCATATGTGAAATAGATTAAACATGAGCCATAACAAAATTCATATTTATGTCTAGATCAAGAAGAAAACATTAAGAAGCCACAGAACCTGGGCATAGAGTGCAGCAAAGCAAATTCCATACCAATCCTTTGTTATGTGACTTGAGCATATATGAAAATGGAATAACAGAGGTAGTGAATACTTATTGTATCATATTGCAGCACAAGAATTCCTCATTTAACTCCTCAGAAACATTAACAACACATCAACAATCCATTCTCCAAACTTGCATATAACCTTTGATTATAGAGAAATATCAGAAATACAGTGCGAGTCTCTGCTGGATACATTAGCCGACCAACCCTTCTAACAATGTAGGGGGAGGTATATATACAAAAATTGGATGCAAAAATATCTGAGTCGGAAGTTAATAGTTCATAACTTCTTTGCCAACTCCTAAGCAGTGGTTGATGAGAAAGTAAATGATGAAATAAATACTAATATAATAGCTGCTCTTTTCTGTCAAGGAATATTGACTTTTGATTTCATTTGAGTCGGTTGGGGCCGTGCTCTTAAAAAATCCGCGCTTTTTTTTGGGGGTTGCTGTCCCAGTGTCTTTGCTTTGTGACTGCCTTAACCTGTTCGACGTGCTCTTTGAATGCTCTGCCCGGTGCTTTCGTGCCTTAACCCGTGCTTGCTGGTGACTTGCAGCTGACTGTGATCTTAAAATAAACAAAAAGGGGGAAAACTGATGCTACCTGGGCAAGACGGCTAGCATTGCCTGCCACCAGTTCTCAGAAGGAAACTGATGCCTTTGTATTTTGACAAGTGTTTCATCGGTCTCTGTGTACTTGTAATAACTGGGCGGCATCTCAAACAGATGATTGACCTCGTGCTCCAGGTAAAATAAGCTTTCCAGCCTGTCGTAGAGTGTCTGTCCTGTAGGCGGCCCTGCCTCTGCTGTAGAACTTGATGCAACAGTAAGCTGATTTCTGACAAAATTATTGAGCCTGATAGCATATTGGTCACATGTCAATAGCTTTCCAGCGCTGGTCAATAGGCTAGGCAATCCTCTAATCTGTAGTGCTGCAAGCTTTACGTAAAAATTGTCTACATCCCTCTGTATATCCCGTCATCTTGCCTCCAGAGTTTGCACCAAGCTTCTCAATGTGAGCACACTTTTTGCTGTTAATATGGCATCTGTTCTGTTCATGATATGGAGTGCTGCCAACTCTTCCCCACTCTGATGATTCAGAAAGTTGATCATTCTGTTAGCCTGCTCAGGCATGTTTGCTAATGCTGCCTTGGTCCTCTGGTTTTCAAGCTTAGCACGGCCAATCAGTTCCACCTGCTCATATATTGCTTGAATTGACCTCCATTGGTTGGTGATTGACTGATTTATTTTGGCCCACAGAAGTTTCTTTATTTCGGCCAAGGTCTTGTCCAAGGATAACTCTTTCTCCAGGGTTTTGATTCTGTCCTTCAGGGCCTTTATTTCTCTTGTTTGTTCAACCACTGTCATTTTGGACTTATCATATTTTTCTTCTAGTTTAGCCAGCTTTCATTTGGCCTCCTTTATTTCTGTTGCTTGTAGCTTTAGCTCGTTGACAGCTCATGTCAACTCATCCACACTCGTGCTAGACTCAGGAACTGTTGTTGCTGCCGCTGTAGTTTCTGTAGCTGCTGTTGTGGCTGGAATAATTGGAGGGGCCACTGTTGCTTGCGATGGAGGAACAACAATAGTTGGGATTGTTTGAGGAGGCTGGGAGGTCGACTCTCCCTGCTTTCCTTGCAGTGCTTTCTCCAATTCCCCTTCCAAATCAATTACTCTTTGGTTTAACTTCATCATTAAATCCAACTGATCCTCAGCTTCTTTCTCCTTTTGCAGTTCTTCTGTTTGAGGATGCTTAGTAGGAAGCAACCTCAATCTCTTCTTCAATGCAACAATGTCATCATCTTTCTTTTTCATAAGGGTCCTCACACCCTTAGGATCTTTAGGATCATGTCCCAAATCCACAATAATCTCCTCCAGTGTTTTAATTCTATTATCTTTGGCTGTGGAGGACAGTCTCTCGAAATCCAGCTGAGTGTTAGTATTCTTCAATGACTCGTTCAACTCATGGGCCAATGTGGCCTTCTCTGCAAGGGTGGCATAAAACATTTCGGATGTCTGCTTGTGTAATTCTATTTGATCCATTGGGTGAATGTCCTTGGCCATGACCTCCAACCTTGTCTTAACAAAATCTGCAGCTGACTGTGGCTGCTGAATCTTGGGTTTGAAATGGCTGAGAATCATCTTTTCTTGTTTGATATCAAATACTGCCATCAATCTTTCCTGTTTGGCAGGTGTTGCCTTCAGGAATTTATTATACAATTGCACTCTTAGCAGCTCATTTTGAGCTTTGATTTCTTTGAAGCTGGACTTGGTGCTAGCTGGTTTCTTGCCTCTTTGTGTGGAGGAAGACACCTCCATGCCGTGTTGTCTATCTTGCTCTTGCTGAAAAGAGCTTGTTGGTGTATGTAGGCTTGCTTCCCTTCTCAGGCTTTCTATGACCTCTTCATTGACCTCCTTCTCAATTGGAGAGTCCCCTCTTTGTCTTTTTGATTCAGGCTGTTGCGTAGACACACTAGCAGGTGTGGAGTCTTCTCGGTCTCGCTTTCTACCTCTTTCTTCATTGATTGGAGTTTGCAGAGGTGGCACTTGTAGCGTTTCCGTTTGGTGAGGAGGGGCTTGCACTTGAGTTTCTTCCATTGAGGTGACCGGCTGTTCTGTGACCGTTTGTTCTATCTCCATCGAATCCTTTCCTTTGGCTGTACCTGTTGCTGATGTAGAAGCTCCTTGGGCAGCTTGTGAAGCTGCAGCTGTAGAAGTGCCCTCTTCAATTTGGTAAGGCAGCTTGAAATTTACCTGGTCATCAGAATCCAAGTCAAGAGTCTTTTCAAGATCCTTAGCAGTTTGCTCCAAAAGTTCCTCTTGAGTAAATTCTTCAACTAAAGTGCCATGTGCCCATGCATCTTGGTTAGCATATTTTTCAATGTCTGGGTATTTGTAGTGGTCATAGGGTGTTAACCTATATTTGACTCTTCTAGCGCTAACAAAGCCAAGAGGGTCATAAGAGACCCACCAGAAACTCCTTTTCAACTTAAATTGATCCTTGAGTATCAGGTCAGCATCTTGCCATCCCTCCTTCTTGTTCATGATGAAGGGGCCTAGGCAGTCTTTGAATTTCAGTTGTGCTTTCTTCTTAGTGCTGTGGAAGTGAGTCAATTCTGAATTTATAAGCTGCCTGTAGTATTCTAGTGCAAACAACCTCATTGGCACATATCTCGAGAGCCTGTACGGACACATCTCACAGCCATAAATTCTGATGACAATATGGTCTTGATATAGGTACCAATCACCTACTTTGTAATTCTTAGACAACTGTAAGATCTTTTGCATTTCATAGGTTATTCTGGGAGGAGGAACCTTCATTAAGAGGCAGGATACCGGGTATACAAACTGGTCAATGAACTCATAGTATGAATATGGAGAGTGCTGGACCTGATGAAATACAGATGACCAAAAGACAACAGACCTCCTTTCTCCTTTTGAATCCAATTTCTTGATGGGACACTGGAAGCTTTCGGATTGATAAAACATGAACAAATGATAGATATAGGAGGAATATTTGAAAATTCCCTGCCTATCTAGTCTAGTGAGCTGGTCATGGATTTTGTTTGATATGAACCTGGCATAATTATATTTGACAGCAGGAGGCTGTCCTTGGCTGAAACAAGACAATATAACAAGGACTGTCTCATCTACAAGTTCACTTGTTGTGAAGCCCAATACATAGGATATCATATCTACCAGTAGCTGGCCCACCTCATTGAAATGGTCATAAGGAAATGGAGGTGGTTCCTTTGGTTGGCAATCTGCCCTCATAAATGTCTTAGCAATCATTTCAATCTTGGTACCAGGGAACCAAGAGGCATCTTGCAGCAAATCATTTATGGAAAAGGGCAATAGTGACTGAGTCTTTTTGAAGTTCAACATCTGGTTGATGGAGTCGGGAGTGGTGTAGAAAAGTACGCTTCCAGATGAAGACTTGACAGCCCTCTGACTTGGTTCATAATTTGCAGCACAGAGGTGAATAATCTCAGGAAAAATATTCACAGAAGGGAGGAAAAATTGGGGCAGATTGGACTCCCATATGCCATACTTGTCAGTTTTGTTTATGAAACTGTTTCTCAGCTGGCAATAAGTGTGTAGATTATTCCTTTTGGCAACAAAGTCTTGAATAAGATAGTCTGTATTGGCCAAGGGCATGGATGCGAGCTCTTTACTTGGTGGGTTCATGGGAGTAATATTCAGGGCAGATGGAGTGGCCATTATGCAGCTTTGGATACTTGAGCTGAAAGAAGGGCTAATGCAACAACTGGCTAACAGATTTTGCTTGCAGCAACTAGCAAGAGTAGGCGAACTGAACCCAAATGTAACAGTAGCTGGACAGCTTGAGAGCTTATGCTGTAAGAGGCCAATTTTGCGGAGTCTTGGGTCAATTTCCCTTTTTTCAGTGAATTTATGGAGCTAGAAGCTGTGAGGAACAGTGCAGAGGAGCAAAGGGAAATTGCAGTTTCAGTGGGCGGACTTGAACATCGGAACAGGGTAAAAATAGGGAAATGCAGAGCTTTAACCAGAGTTTGACAGTAAATTTGTAAATGGGCATAGGATTTACGAATCTTTTTCTGAAATGAAGGGCTTCCAGTAGGTTTAATGGAGCCTTAGGTGCCGCAGAGTTACAAATTGGGGAGTTTTTTTTTTAGGTTTACAATATGTGAAGTTGGTAAACATGAAGAACAGGAGCGAGAAGGGGGAAGATACGACAAATACCTGGTTCAAACGGTGCCGAAAGTGGACGAATTGGTGCGCAGGTAAACTATGAAGCCGAATTGCAGGCCGCAGCAGCTTGCCTGGTCGCTTTGAAGCTTTGGGAGTGAGAAAATGAATGAAACAAGGACCAGAGCGTTCAAATGAGCCCATAAAAATGAATTACAACGGTCGTCCGTGCTCTTTTTGAGCAAAAATTTGACTTTTGGGCGCTTTTGGCGCTTTTTCGGGATGACGTCATTGGCGGGTCCCGGGGTACGGATGGATGACGTAGCAGGATGACGTCAACAGATGACATCATCATGTACGGATGGGTGATGTGGCAATGCGATGGCAGGGACACGATGCAGTGACAAGGTGGCAGGGCGCGGGTGCAATGAGATGAGGTGGCGGCTCCGTGGTATGGCAGCAGAGGCGAGGAGATGATGTCATAAGGGAGGACGTGGTGCTGATGTCACACAGGCGAGGGCGGTAAGTGGTTTTGGGTGCACCGCCTTAGCGCCTGGGTGGTTTTGAGGGAAGGGGCTCCGCCACACCCGAGAGGTTGATGCGTGGCGGGGGTACGACGGCAAAACCGCCGAACTCTCGGATGCTAACCCTCTGGCAGTTTGCGCGCTAAGGACCCGCCCACCGTAGATCTTGGGCGGGCCAGATATGACGGCTGGCGGGGTGAGTAAGGTGGGGGAAGGTTAATAACTGGGCCCGCGCATTATTTAATTTAATTAATCACACGACCGGGGGGGGGGGGGGGGGGGGGGGTTCAACGTTAATAAAGTGGGTTTTTCGGGATATACAAGCGAGAGTTAATTTAATGTTTAATAAAGCCTTTTAAACATTGAATCTTTGGAAAAAATGAGTGCGGACGGTAGAAATGAAAGGTTATTAGTTCAACCAGGGGTTAACTGATCCCAGGGGAAAGGAGGAAGGCTAAATACAAGTCCCAGACGGACTTAATATTTCCCTAACTTCTAGAACATATGGCTATAGTGCCCGGGGGGGATATTCATTATTTTTGGGATTTTATATAATTTTGTAGTAAATGGGGAGAGGGGAGTGGTTAGGGAGCTATATAATACAATTAGAAGTTAATATGATTCTATGAGGTGAAAGAAGAGCAGATGGCTAAGTTTCAACAGTAAAACTTAGATATAGGGAAAAATGAAAGTGAAAAAGTGATTTTAGACAAGAAATGTGGCTTCTTTTCATTTAAGAAAGCCAACATTTTGACTTGATGTTTCACAAAAATGAAATGGAATTAGGACCTGTTGGGCAGATCCCAAGGTCCTTTAGGGGGATGTTAGTAAGAGAGTTTGAGAGGGAGGAGAAGGGAAGTTAGACATGCTTCCAAAATTTTGCCATTTAAAGACTGCTTTGCTACCTCTGCCACTGATGAGATGAGCTATCCCTGTCAAAGCCAAAACTGAAGATAATCTTGTTTCCGCAAACCCAAGCTACCTACCCTTTCTACAACACCTAGCATTTTTTGTTACTTCAGGAAGGGTGCACTTAGACTTGCAAACCCTGATTGTTTTTTCTTTTGGACTGCTTTTCCTATCTAAAACTACCCTTGTTTCTTCCAAGGGCCCAGATTAAGCTGTTGGGCGCCTTCATTCTCTACCTAGTTGCTACTCTACTAAGCTTAAGCTGTTTGGACAGGTACATTCTCTATATTCTAAAGCAAAAAAAAATATATTTAAACCTAGGGGAACCAAGCTTAAGCTGTTTGGCTTCCCCTTAACTGAGAAACCATTCAAAAATGGAACTTTTACAGCCTGAAAAAGATGAACATTTTTGGCACTTCCAGTGTCAATCATGAAATATGAAACCTGTTGCAACAGGAGGCTAACAGTGTCTCCACTTGAGGATGGCTTTTCCTTGTGAAAAGCCAAGAACAACAGGTTAGACTGTTTTGTTTTTCAACTGCTTCTGTACTCTAAAAAACTTTCCTTTTGCTGGCTGCATTATTTGTATATATAACAGCAGAGTTGAAGAGCTTAGGGCCTTCTCTTCGGGCATCAACTGCATCAAGCTGCTATTAAACAGAAAACTGAAATCCTACCTACCTACCCTAATCAACACTTGTTTGCTGGTTAGGTAAAATGAAACAACCAGTGCAACCATTTTAGCACTTGTAGAAAGAAACAAACTGTCTGACTGACAGTTGGTGAAATCAGAGACATTGTCTAGTCATGTGCTCCCACAATCAAGATTGTGACATATGAAGGTATCCGCTGAATGTCTTGGTCTTCATAGAGAAAATATGTTGAAGATTTTGAGTTGCAAAGATCCTCCATGTAATCAGCTATAGGATCTATAAAAGCATTATGTGGGGGATTTTGTTCTAGGCTTGCTTTGTCTGATGGAACAACTGCATCCTTAGTAACAACCTCTGCAGCCAATACTTCATTCTTTCCCTTGAAAGCTTGATCATCTTTAGTCTGTAAGTCAGAAGGTAATACAATTTCCTTATGACTAGGAGAAGGAAGATTTTGGAAGAACTCTTTAGGACAAGCAAAATCATATGATTGAATTTGAGAATGAAAAATTTCAATCTCATTCTCATGTTCTTCAACAACTAGGTCCAGGAGAGATATTCTGATTTGAGGCTGCTCTATTGTTTTGATTTTTAACAACACAGATCTAATAAAATCTTGATCAAGTTCATATTGGGATAACAACTTCCTGAATTCATCCAAAGCTTGCTGTTTTGCAAGATCTTCCACACATCCAGCCATCCTGTGTTACTATTATCTCTTTGACCTGGGATTACTTAAACGAAGTAGTGTTCTGAAACTTTGAAGCTTTAGATCTTTGAAGAAAAATTCTAGGTATTCCCTTTTCAGGTTCGCTCCTCCAGTGGAGTCTTTGTTTGAAAATAAGGTGGAGTCGCCAGGTGGATGGTTCAACTTTGAAGTGCCTGATCTGTTTCCACCCTCACAGATCAGAACTGAACTTATTAAAATGCTTCTGAAGGTCTGGTTCTCTCAGTGGAGCTTTCCAACTCTCTTTGTGAAATTATCTGAGGATGTCCCCAGTGGAGTCGCCATTATGTTATCACTCAGGTTGTCCTTAAGCTCCAGAAAGGATACGGCCGAGGTAACCACAAACCAAATTTGGACTGCAGGTTCTAGCCCACCTGCAGTTAGAGAGGGCTCTCTCTTTCTAATTTAGCTTTGTTGAAAAAGGGATTTTAGGCTAGCTATTGAGTTCAGGGGTCTTTGTACTTTGGTGGGAAGGAAAATGCTTTCAAGCAGAGAGGCAATGCATAGTGTGGTAAGTTTCAAACCGTTGGGCATGGAGTCACGGAGTAAGACTGATGGTGCGTTTTCTTGGTCACGAGAGAAATGAGGAGCAAGGTAGCTGCTTATGAAACAACATTTAAAGCTTAAAGATGGAATGAAAGTTAAGGAAAGAGAGGCAACAAAGAATCTCTATAACAGTTTAACAGAATGAAGATGAATAAACCTTATCTAGGAGCAATAAAGAATTCTTAGATAATCAGTCATTCATATGTGAAATAGATTAAACATGAGCCATAACAGAATTCATATTTATGTCTAGATCAAGAAGAAAACATTAAGAAGCCACAGAACTTGGGCATAGAGTGCAACAAAGCAAATTCCATACCAATCCTTTATTATGTGACTTGAGCATATATGAAAATGGAATAACAGAGGTAGTGAATACTTATTGTATCATATTGCAGCACAAGAATTCCTCATTTAACTCCTCAGAAACATTAACAACACATCAACAGTCCATTCTCCAAGCTTGCATACAGCCTTTGATTATTGAGAAATATCAGAAATACAGTGCGAGTCTCTGCTGGATACATTAGTCGACCAACCCTTCTAACAATGTAGGGGGAGGTATATATACAAAAATTGGATGCAAAAATATCTGAGTCGGAAGTTAATAGTTCATAACTTCTCTGCCAACTCCTAAGCAGCGGTTGATGAGAAAGTAAATGCTAAAATAAATAATAATATAACAGATGCTCTTTTCTATCATGAAATATTGACCTTTGATTTCATTTGAGTCGGTTGGGGCCGTGCTCCTAAAAAATCCGCGCTTTTTTTGGGGGTTGCTGTCCCAACGTCTTTGCTTTGTGACTGCCTCAACCTGTTCGGCGTTCTCTTTGACTACTCTGCCCGGTGCTTTCGTGCCTTAACCCATGCTTGCTGGTGACTTGCAGCTGATTGTGATCTTAAAATAAACAAAAAGGGGGTAAACTGATGCTACCTGGGCAAGACGGCCAGCATTGCCTGCCACCAGTTCTTAGAAGGAAACTGCTGCCTTTGTATTTTAACAAGTGTTTCTTTGGCCTCTGGGTACTTGTAATAACTGGGCGGCATCTCAAATAGATGATTGACCTCATGCTCCAGGTAAAATAAGCTTTCCAGCCTGTCGTAGAGTGTCTGTCCTGTAGGTGGCCCTGCCTCTGCTGTAGAACTTGATGCAGCAGTAAGCTGATTTGTGACAAAATTATTGAGCCTGGTAGCATATTGGTCACATGTCAATAGCTTTCCAATGCTGGTCAACAGGCTAGGCAATCCTCTAATCTGTAGTGCTGCAAGCTTTACGTCAAAATTGTCTACATCCCTCTGTATATCCTGGCATCTTTCCTCCAGAGTTTGCACCAAGCTTCTCAATGTGAGCACACTTTTTGCTGTTAATATGGCATCTGTTCTGTTCATGATATGGAGTGCTACCAGCTCTTCCCTAGTATGATGATTCAGAAAGTTGATCATTCTGTTAGCCTGCTCAGGCATGTTTGCTAATGCTGCCTTGGCCCTCTGGTTTTCAAGCTTAGCACGGCCAATCAGTTCCACCTTCTCATATATTGCTTGAATTGACCTCCATTGGTTGGTGATTGACTGATTTATTTTGGCCCACAGAAGTTTCTTTATTTCGGCCAAGGTCTTGTCCAAGGATAACTCTTTCTCCAGGGTTTTGATTCTGTCCTTCAGGGCCTTTATTTCTCTTGTTTGTTCAGCCACTGTCATTTTGGACTTATCATATTTTTCTTCTAGTCTAGCCAGCTTTTCTTTGGCCTCCTTTATTTCTGTTGTTTGTAGCTTTAGCTCGTTTACAACTCTTGTCAACTCATCCACCCTCGTGCTAGACTCAGGAACTGTTGTTGCTTCCGCTGTAGTTTCTGTAGCTGCTGTTGTGGCTGGAATAATTGGAGGGGTCACTGTTGCTTGCGATGGAGGAACAACAATAGTTGGGATTGTTTGAGGAGGCTGGGAGGTCAACTCTCCCTGCTTTCCTTGCAGTGCTTTCTCCAATTCCCCTTCCAAATCAATTACGCTTTGGTTTAACTTCATCATTAAATCCAACTGATCCTCAGCTTCTTTCTCCTTCTGCAGTTCTTCTGTTTGAGGATGCTTAGTAGGAAGCAACCTCAATCTCTTCTTCAATGCAACAATGTCATCATCTTTCTTTTTCATAAGGGTCCTCACACCCTTAGGATCTCTAGGATCATGTCCCAAATCCACAATAATCTCCTCCAGTGTTTTAATTCTATTATCTTTGGTTGTGGAGGACAGTCTCTCAAATCCAGCTGAGTGTTAGTATTCTTCAATGACTCATTCAACTCATGGGCCAATGTGGCCTTCTCTGCAAGGGTGGCATAAAGCATTTCGGCTGCCTGCTTGTGTATTTCTATTTGATCCATTGGGTGAATGTCCTTGGCCAGGACCTCCAACCTTGTCTTAACAATATCTGCAGCTGACTGTGGTTGCTGAATCTTGGGTTTGAAATGGCTGAGAATCATCTTTTCTTGTTTGATATCAAATGCTGCCATCAATCTTTCCTGTTTGGCAGGTGTTGCCTTCAGGAATTGCTTATACAATTTCACTCTTAGCAGCTCATTTTGAGCTTTGATTTCTTTGAAGTTGGCCTTGGTGCTAGCTGGTTTCTTGCCTCTTTGTGTGGAGGAAGACACCTCCATGCCGTGTTGTCTATCTTGCTCTTGCTGAAAAGAGCTTGTTGGTGTATGCAGGCTTGCTTCCCTTCTCGGGCTTTCTATGACCTCTTCATTGACCTCCTCCTCAATTGGAGAGTCCCCTCTTTGTCTTTTTGATTCAGGTTGTTGCGTAGACCCACTAGCAGGTGTGGAGTCTTCTCGGTCTCGCTTTCTGCCTATTTCTTCATTGATCGGAGTTTGCAGAGGTGGCACTTGTAGCGTTTCCATTTGGTGAGGAGGGGCTTGCACTTGAGTTTCTTCCATTGAGGTGACCGACTGTTTTGTGACCATTTGTTCTGTCTCCATCGACTCCTTTCCTTTGGCTGTACCTGTTGCTGATGTAGAAGCTCCTTGGGCAGCTTGTGAAGCTGCAGCTGTAGAAGTGCCCTCTTCAATTTGGTAAGGCAGCTTGAAATGTACCTGGTCATCAGAATCCAAGTCAAGAGTCTTTTCAAGATCCTTAGCAGTTTGCTCCAAAAGTTCCTCTTGAGTAAATTCTTCAACTAAAGTGCCATGTGCCCATGCATCTTGGTTAGCATATTTTTCAATGTCTGGGTATTTGCGGTGGTCATAGGGTGTTAACCTATATTTGACTCTTCTAGCGCTAACAAAGCCAAGAGGGTCGTAAGGGACCCACCAGAAACTCCTTTTCAACTTAAGTTGATCCTTGAGTATTAGGTCAGCATCTTGCCAAGCCTCCTTCTTGTTCATGATGAAGGGGCCTAGGCGGTCTTTGCATTTCAGTTGTGCTTTCTTCTTGGTGTTGTGGAAGTGATTCAAATATGAATTTATAAGCTACCTGTAGTATTCTAGTGCAAACAGCCTCATTGGCACATATCTCGGGAGCCTGTACGGACACAACTCACAGCCATAAATTCTGATGACAGTATGGTCTTGATATAGGTACCAATCACCTACTTTGTAATTCTTAGACAGCTGTAAGATCTTTTGCATTTCATAGGTTATTCTGGGAGGAGGAACCTTCATTAAGAGGCAGGACACCGGGTATACAAACTGGTCAATGAACTCACAGTATGAATATGGAGAGTGCTGGACCTGATGAAATACAGATGACCAAAAGACAACAGACCTCCTTTCTCCTTTTGAAACCAATTTCTTGATGCGACACTGGAAGCTTTCAGATTGATAAAACATGAACAAATGATAGATATAGGAGGAATATTTGAAAATTCCCTGCCTATCTAGTCTACTGAGCTGGTCATGGATTTTGTTTGATATGAACCTGGCATAATTTTATTTGACAGCAGGAGGCTGTCCTTGGCTGAAAGAAGAAAATATAACCAGGACTGTCTCATCTACAAGTTCACTTGTTGTGAAGCCCAAAACATAGGATATCATATCTACCAGTAGCTCGCCCACCTCATTGAAATGGTCATAAGGAAATGGAGGTGGTTCCTTTGGTTGGCAATCTGCCCTCATAAATGTCTTAGCAATCATTTCAATCTTGGTACCAGGGAACCAAGAGGCATCTTGCAGCAAAT
This sequence comes from Pinus tabuliformis, assembly GCA_031772625.1. Lineage (NCBI taxonomy): Eukaryota > Viridiplantae > Streptophyta > Pinopsida > Pinales > Pinaceae > Pinus > Pinus tabuliformis. Next base: position 912,156,166 of record CM062805.1, on the reverse strand, counting down.
CATTTATGGAAAAGGGCAATAGTGATTGAGTCTTTTTGAAGTTCAACATCTGGTTGATGGAGTCGGGAGTGGTGTAGAAAAGTACGCTTCCAGATGAAGACTTGACAACCCTATGACTTGGTTCATAATTTGCAGCACAGAGGTGAATAATCTCAGGAAAAATATTCACAGAAGGGAGGAAAAATTGGGGCAGATTGGACTCCCATATGCCATACTTGTCAGTTTTGTTTATGAAACTGTTTCTCAGCTGGAAATAAGTGTGTAGATGATTCCTTTTGGCAACAAAGTCTTGAATAAGATAGTCTGTATTGGCCAAGGGCATGGACTCGAGCTCTTTACTTGGTGGGTTCATGGGAGTAATATTCAGGGCAGATGGAGTGGCCATTATGCAGCTCTGGATACTTGAGCTGAAAGAAGGGCTAATGCAACAACTGGCTAACAGATTTTGCTTGCAGCAACTAGCAGGAGTAGGCGAACTGAACCCAAATGTAACAGTAGCTGGACAACTTGAGAGCTTATGCTGTAAGAGGCCAATTTTGCGGAGTCTTGGGTCAATTTCCCTTTTTTCAGTGAATTTCTAGAGCTAGAAGCTATGAGGAACAGTGCAAAGGACCAGAGGGAAATTGCAGTTTCACTGGGCGGACTTGAACAACGGAACAGGGTAAAAATAGGGAAATGCCGAGCTTTAACCAGAGTTTGACAGTAAATTTGTAAATGGGCATAGGATTTACTAATCTTTTTCTGAAATGAAGGGCTGCCAGTAGGTTTAATGGAGCCTTAGGTGCCGCAGAGTTACAAATTGGGGAGTTTTTTTTTTTTAGGTTTACAATATGTGCAGTTGGTAAACATGAAGAACAGGAGTGAGAAGGGGGAAGATACGACAAATACCTGGTTCAAACGGTGCCGAAAGTGGATGAACTGGTGTGCAGGTAAACTATGAAGTCGAATTGCAGGCCGCAGCAGCTTGCCTGGTCGCTTTGAAGCTTTGGGAGTGAGAAAATGAATGAAACAGGGGACCAGAGCGTTCAAATGAGCCCATAAAAATGAATTACACCGGTCATCTGCGCTCTTTTTGAGAAAAAATTGACATTTGGGCACTTTTGGCGCTTTTTCGGGATGACGTCAGAATGACGTCATCGGCGGGTCCCGGGGTACGGATGGATGATGTAGCAGGATGACGTCAACAGATGAAGTCATCATGTACGGATGGGTGACGTGGCAATGCGATGGCAGGGGCACGGTGCAGTGACAAGGTGGCAGGGCGCGGGTGCAATGAGATGAGGTGGCGGCTCCGTGGTATTGCAGCAGAGGCGAGGAGATGATGTCATAAGGGAGGACGTGGTGCTGATGTCACACAGGCGAGGGCGGTAAGTGGTTTTGGGTGCACCGCCTTAGCGCCTGGGTGGTTTTGAGGGAAGGGGCTCCGCCACACCCGAGAGGTTGATGCGTGGCGGGGGTACGACGGCAAAACCGCCGAACTTTCGGACGCTAACCCTCTGGCAGTTTGCGCACGCTAAGGACCCGCCCACCGTAGATCTTGGGCGGGCCAGATCTGACGGCTGGCGGGGCGGGTAAGGTGGGGGAAGGTTAATAATTGGGCCCGCGCGTTATTTAATTTAATTAATCACACGGCGGGGTGGGGGGGTTCAACGTTAATAAAGTGGGTTTTTCGGGATATACAAGCGAGAGTTAATTTAATGTTTAATAAAGCCTTTTAAACATTGAATCTTTGGAAAAAATGAGTGCGGACGGTAGAAATGAAAGGTTATTAGTTCAACCTGGGGTTAACTGATCCCAGGGGAAAGGAGGAAGGCTAAATACAAGTCCCAGATGGACTTAATATTTCCCTAGCTTCTAGAACATATGGCTATAGTGCCCGGGGGGGATATTCATTATTTTTGGGATTTTATATAATTTTTGTAGTAAATGGGGAGAGGGGAGTGGTTGGGGAGCTATATAATACAATTAGAAGTTAATATGATTCTATGAGGTGAAAGAAGAGCAGATGGCTAAGTTTCAACAGTAAAACTTAGATATAGGGGCAAATGAAAGTGAAAAAGTGATTTTAGACAAGAAATGTGGCTTCTTTTCATTTAAGAAAGCCAACATTTTGACTTGATGTTTCACAAAAATGAAATGGAATGAGGACCTGTTGGGCAGATCCCAAGGTCCTTTAGGGGGATGTTAGTAAGAGAGTTTGAGAGGGAGGAGAAGGGAAGTTAGACATGCTTCCAAAATTTTTCCATTTAAACACTGCTTTGCTACCTCTGCCATTGATGAGATGAGCTATCCCTGTCAAAGCCAAAACTGAAAATAATCTTGTTTCCACAACCCCAAGCTACCTACCCTTTCTACAACACCTAGCATTTTTTTTTACTTCAGGAAGGGTGCACTTAGACTTGCAAACCCTGATTGTTTTTTCTTTTGGACTGCTTTTCCTATCTAAAACTACCCTTGTTTCTTCCAAGGGCCCAGATTAAACTGTTGGGCTCCTTCATTCTCTACCTAGTTGCTACTCTGCCAAGCTTAAGCTGTTTGGACGAGTACATTCTCTATATTCTAAAGCAAAAGAAAAAAAAAATTTAGACCTAGGGGAACCAAGCTTAAGCTGTTTGGCTTCCCCTTAACTGAGAAACCATTCAAAAATGGAACTTTTACAGCCTGAAAAAGATTAAAATTTTTGGCACTTCCACTGTCAATCATGAAATATGAAACCTGTTGCAACAGGAGGCTAACATCAGGGATACCTGACCAGTATGAGCACAATCATACAAATGAGCCTTCATCATTCTTAGATGCCATCAAGCATCAAGTATGAAAGGATTCTCTGACCATTATGGAGAATGATGTCTGGGAAGTAGTTCCCAAACCCCAGGACAAGACAATTGTTACTTCAAACTGGATTTACAAGATAAAGCTGTAGCAGATGGAAGTACGAAATAGTATAAGGCTTGTTTTGTTGCTCGTGGTTTCTCCTAGAAGGAAGGTATAGACTATGATGTGATATTTGCACCTGTTTCCAGATATACGACCATCCACTTGATCATAGCCCTTGTGGCTTCACAAGGATGGAACCTACATCAGATGGATGTCAAGACCGCATTCTTGCATGGTTCGATCAAAGAAGAGGTCTATGTGGAGCAACCCGAAGGATTTGAGATTTATGATCGAAAATCTCATGTATGCAGGTTGAAGAAGGCTCTCTATGGGTTGAAGCAAGCACCCCGAGCATGGTATGAGAAGATCGATAGCTACTTGATGAAGCTGGGACTCACCAGGAGTGAAGACGATCCTAACCTTTACTTTAAGGTTGAAGATGACAAGCCTCTCATACTAGTGTTGTATGTGGATGATGTCTTTCGAATAGGTGCATACCCTCTCATTCACAAATGTAAGAGGGAGTTGACTTCTGAATTTGAAATGAAGGACCAAGGACTTGAACTGTGGTAGAAGCCAAGGGAAATTTTCCTATCTCGAGGAAAATATGTGGTAAAGATATTGGAAAGATTCGTTATGATGAACTGCAAGCCTGTGACTACCCCGAGGATCTTAACTTTTAGAAGTTATATGGTAGTGATGTCAGACCTGATTTGGGAAATGCCTATGAGTTTCATAAACTCATTCACATTGATATTCTTGGTGAACCTTTGTCCGAACATATGTTTTGCAGTTAGCATTGTGAGCTCATATTTGGTTGAGCCTCACTGGATTGATGCCAAGAATCTTCTGAGATATCTTCGTGGCACAATTACTAATGGGTTAAGATACATTGCCGAGATGTGAGACTACTTGGATATACTAATGATGATTGGGGAGACAGTGTGGTGGACCGTAAGAGCACTTCTAGGTGCTATTTTTCCTTGGGATCTGCTTTTATATCCTGGATGAGCAGGAAGCAGAATTCGGTGGCTTTGAGCACCACCAAAGCGGAACATATTGCTACTAGCATGGCCTCCTGTGAAGCAGTCTGGTTGCGAAAGCTCTTCAGTGAGTTGTTTGGATTTACATTGGATACCACTGTGATTCTCTGTAACAACCAGAGGTGGGATTCGATTATTGAGGAATCCCATATTTGTCGATTGCTCCAGTAAATAGACATCATCTGGGATATGGTAAGTCGATGAGTAAGGAGGCTCCATCGCATTAAGATGATGTACAGGTCAATACACCTTGTCAAAGCCCCAAGGAAAGATCTAATCTATGATTTTTCTCAAATGACTTGGAGTCGACAAGAAACCCTTGTACAAGGGTCCTGCATGTTGCATACATTGAGCTCTGGGAGCTCTGAGGGCTTGCGGTTCTTACTGGAGCAACATACAACCACAGGGTGACTCACCCTCCCCTGGTGGTGTGCACTGGAACAAGATGATTCACTCTCTTGTGGGATAAGATGATTCACTCTCTTGTGGAACATGATGATTTGCTCTCCTGTGTAGCAGGATGATTAGTTCTCCTGTGAGGCCTGGATTGATGTGTTCTCCATGGAAATTGTAGCATGATTGATGTGTTCTCCTGTGAGGATAGGATTGATTAGTTCTCCTATCAAGGCATCCTACCCATGCAATTTGGGACTCATGGGAAGTACCTCTCATCTGATCAATGAGGAGGGAAATGAAGTGAGGGACCATAGTAGTACCGATGGATGCATTGTTGTAACTACTATACTCCCTACGCTAGGATGACCTCCATTGATCTGGTATCAATGATACTAGTCTGGGACTAGTGGTAGGAGTTGTACCATACTATGACGCTGACTTCGGGTCGGTTGAGACTGGTCTAGGACCAATGGTACATACTCTAAGACTAACTTCATGTCAGTGTGGTACTGGTCTGGGACCAGTGAGAGTGGTATATACTATGACACTGACTTCGGGTCACTTGAGACTGGCCTAGGACTGGTGGTACACTCTCTGAGACTGCGATACTGGTTTGGGACCAGTGGTAGGAGTGGTACTTACTATGACGTTGACTTCGGGTTGGTTGAGACTGGTTTGGGACCAGTGGTATGCACTCTGAGACTGACTTTGAGTCAGTGGAGGATGATACTGGTATGGGACCAGTGGAGTTGTATTCACTATGACGCTGACTTCGGGTTGGTTGAGACTGGTCTGGGACTAGTGGTACATACTCTGAGATTGACTTTGAGTTAGTATGATACATCCTCGATCATTTCTTCTTCTTCATAATTCGGACAAAAGTAGAGCAAAATAGAACAAAGCAGAGCAACGCATAACAGAGCAGAGCCATACAGATTAGTACAGGGCTGAACAAGACAAAGAAGAATAGGTAGAATAGAGCAGAGTAGGGCACGGGTCAAGCTGTACAGGGCAGTGCATTTTATGGATGAATAGTAACGACCGATAGACAGATTGCAGATGAAGTTCTCCCTAGTTGAGAGGGAGTGTTAAAATTGGAAACTAGGGAAAAACTTCATGTGGGTCATCTTATTCATGGCTAATAATATTTTTATTAGATTCCTCTCATCGAGAGGTGTAGGATTGATATAAAAATCATCCGATTATGATAAGTATTCATGGAGATATGAATTTATTTTGATTATGGAATTATTATCAAGCCGACCTACAACTCATGTAGGCTTAGAAACCCAACAGTTGCATCTATTCAAACACCAACGTTGTGTATAAATATAGGAGGACTTTTTCTCATTTGGACTCACTCATCTCATCATATCTCTCTCTCTCTACTATGCAGAAAAGAGTCTCTTCTCTACTACGCAGAAAAGGGTCTCTCCCTCACACATGTGAAGCTGGAAGCTGTTGAAACTGATGCTGCAACTGCGGAAGTAAATATTGACCTACGTGGACTAGAAGATCTCCTAATATAAACTATTCTATAGGTTGTCCTGAACCTCCTCTGAAAGCCGCCACTTTTTGCGATGGAATCAAGTCAATCCGACGGACGGTTTGCAAGATATCGACTACCCTAGTTTGAAGTCGGAAGTTGCTGAAATTGAAGCAGAAACTGCAGAAGTAAAGATTGACCTGCGTGGACTAGAAGATATCCTCATTTGAACTATGATGTAAGTTCATCTGAACCTCCTCTGAAAGCCACAACTTTTGGTGGTGGAATCAAGTCAATTTGACGGACGGTTTGCAAGATATTGACTGCCCTAGTTTGAAGCCGGAAGCTGCCAAAACTAAAACTGCAACTGCAGAAGTAAAGTTTGAACTGCATGGACTAGAAGATCTCCTCATCTGAACTGCATTGTAGGTTCATTTGAACCTCCTCTAGAAGCCTCAACTTTTGGTGGTGGAATCAAGCCGATCCGATGGTCGGTTTGTGAGATATCGTCTGCCCTAGTTTGATGATGAAGCCACTAACGCTGATGCTGCGGATCTGGGGTTTGCTACTACTGATATGAATCAGATTTATTGTACTATTTCTCTCTGCTGAATTATTGAATATAAAAGAAGATTTGATCAAAGGGTTTCCCTACACATTGTGGGGTTTGTCCCTGGCTAGCCGCCACATCTTGTGTCTCTTGTCTTGGCTTGTTTTCTGTCGATCGTTTAATGTTCTATCTGCACCTTACTTTATGTACATGTGATTGCTAATCTGTGGAATATAATAAGAAAAAGAAGTAAATTGTTATAAGCATAGAACATACCATAACTTAACAACTAAGAACATCAAAGCCCCAATAAATTGTCTATAATCGGATGGATTCGCCAAATCGGGTCTTGCAACTTCTCCACATAAATTCTTGAAATTCATTTCCATCGGTGTGGGCAGGGAATTTCATTTTTTCATTCCAAATCTCTCCAACATCTTCACGACATATTTTCCTTCTGAAAGGAAAATCTCACCAAGCCTTTGTCACAACTCAAGGCCTAGAAAGTAGTGCATGAGTCCATGTTCCTTCATCTCAAATTCAGAGGCTAACTCCCTCTTACAATCGATCATCAAGGGATCACTACCTATCAAGAATAAATCGTCAACATATACAACCAAAATCAATGACATACCTTGGACTACTTTGAAGTAGAGTTTGGGATTGACATCGCTTCTGGTGAATCTCAACTTCACCAAATAACTGTCTATGTGGGTGTACCATGCTATGAGGGCTTGATTCAAACAATACAATGCAATTTTCAACTTGTAAAAATGTGTCTTTCGATCCACTAATTCAAATTCTTATGGCTTCTCAATGTACACTTCTTCTTGTAACATGTCATGGAGAAATGTTGTCTTCACGTCCATCTAATGGAAGCTACATCCTTGAATCGCAACAAGGGAAACAGTCAAACCAATGGTTGTATATTGAGCCACAAGTGAAAATATATCATCATAATCTTCTCCCTCTTTCTAGGAGAATCGTCAGGCCATGAACCTTTCCTTGTATTTCCCAATGCTTCCATCGACTCCATGTTTGATCTTGAATAACCATTTTGAGGTTCCCACGGATTTCCCCTTCAGTTTCGACACAACATCCCATACATCATTCTTCATAATTTATTCATATTATTTGGCCATAACATCCTTCCAAACTTGTTCTTTCACTACTTCTTCAAAGGTAGGAGGTTCAACTTGAATCATAGTGCTTATAACTGCAACCTATCTTTGGTATCTGCATGGATTCTTGCTTTCTCTAACTGATCTTCAAATGGGAACATATCTCTCATCATACTGTAATGTGTCACAAAGCCAAAGTGGCCTCTTCTTCGAAGGAGGATCACATGGAGGAGGATCTAAGGGGTCCATGGGCTCCATGGGATAATAAAAAATGTCACTTTTGGATTCAGGCATCGAAGGATTGCCTAAAATATCCATATCATCATTCTTCTTCTCAGGAGGAGGAGGCAGAGGAAGGTCGTTGCTTTCCCAAGGGAAACATATTCTTCAAATGTTACATCCATACTAATTTCAACCTTCCTTTGACCAAGAATATATATTCTAAAAGATTTAGAATTTTCATAATATCCAACAAACATACATTTTCTTCCTATGGCTTCCAACTTGTTTCTTTTGTCCTTCGACACATGGAAATATATGAGGCAACCAAAGATACAAGATGGCCAATATCGGGCTTGACACCTGTGAACACTTCTTTGAGGATCTTGTTGTCCAAAGGGACTTTGGAATTTTTATTTATTTATCATGGAGCATGTCATGACCGAATTCTACAATAGACTTGTTTTTTCTTTCAACTACTCCATTCTTTATTGATACCTTCCTTCTTGCAAAAATCAATGAACTCATTCAAAATGTACTCGCCACCATTGTTAGACTTGAAGATCTTAATTTTCTTCCCAGTTTTATTTTTGACCAAAGATTTGAACTCCTGGAACATTTTGAAGGCTTCATCCTTGTGCTTCAAATAGTATATCCATGTCTTTCTTGAGAAATCAATGGAGGTGATGTAGTAGAGATGGCCACCAATAGAATGTATGGGCACCAAACCACATATGTCGTGATGAGTGAGATGGAGTATGTCATTTGTCTTATGCTCGCTAGAGGGGAATGGTCCGTTTGTCTTATTTCCACTGGCACAATCTGGACATATTCCATCATGTTGGGCTTGAACATCGGGAAGGCCAAAGACCAATTAATTCAATTTCGGAAGAGAATCATAATGTAGATGGGCCAATATTTGGTGCCATAGCTCACTTAGATTATTAGTATCATGGACAAATGATAGAAGAGGTCTACCAACGACTCTATAGAGTCCTTCAAATATCGATCCCAATATGAATGCATCTCTCATAGGTGATCCAACAGGCTAAGTAAGAACATTTCCCTTGATGAAGGAAACCCTCATCCCTTTGTCTTCCAAATCAGATATTGATACCAAATTCTTCTTCAATATTGGCACACACATCACATCGTGGACCAAAACATATTCCCCTGAATCCAAATGAAAATTTATTGACCGAAAGTCTCTAACGGGATGAGTGGAGTTGTCTCCGAGAATAATTTTCAAATTTGATTCCCTCTCTACCAAATTAGAGAGAACTTCCTTATAATACGAGAAATGATGAGATTCCCCACAATAAACCAACCAACTTTCCCATGAATATGAAGGAGAAGAACTAGTGAGAGCATAAATACGAATATATTTAGATTGATTTCCAACATTACTTTCATACATGGAGTATCTTGACTTATTTTGAGGATGATGATCTTCTTCATGATCAATTGGAGCATCTATTCTTCTACTTTAATCTCTTCCATTGTGATCATTCCTTCGGTCATATCTTCTTCTTCGATCATCAAACATGTTGTTCTTGATTCTTGTTATACAATATTTTGTCACATTCCCAGTCTCGCATCCTGAAGTATCGCACTTTGTGTCGTTAATGTCGCAAGTGTCATAAAGTGATCAAATCCATCGTAAACAATGTATTCACCATGAAACATGTCTGTGTTAATGATAAGAATACCCCTGAAGAAAAATTTGAAAACCTGCCTTAAAAGAATTCTGAAGAGCTTGTTAAAAACCTTGTTTTGCAAGCCCAACACTATTTTTATCAGGGAAATCCGCATTGGTAACCTCTAGTATTACACATGTCTAGTGCTGCTAGTGCTACTTTTATCTGAAAAATCTGCACTGGTCCTCTTTAGGAAGTTTTTCCCAAAATGGAGGAGAAGCTTCTCTTACTATAAGGCTCGAGAACGATGACGTGGTTTTAGGTAGATGAAGATTGGAATGAGACCTCCCATTCCTGGTCCTAGATCCTCTTTCCATGGATCTCTCCCTTGAGATGTGGAACTCCTCCCTCTTTTCATGGATCCTCAACTCCCTCTCCTTCCCTATAAATGAATTTCCCACCATCCAATAATGGTTGGCTGTTTGTTGGTTGGTTGCCATCCTAGTGCTGAATTATGCACAAATGCTGCCCATTTGCAAAGGAGAAAAGGTGTTTCAAGACTAAGACTTGGACTTGGAATCTCACTTGAAGGAGGCTTCCAACATTAAGGCTTCATTGGTTATAATGCTCATTTTTTCATCTATTAATAATACAAAATGTGTTTTCTTTCCATAAATGTGTCAATTATTGTCCATTTATTGTAATGCTCCTTGAACTGTTACATAATTTGTAGTAGAAAATGTCATGCTTTGCATAGTTTTTGTTGTTTCCACTAGATATTTCTTGTAGGCACTCATCTACACCAATGAAGAGGAGATTGTGAGTTTGGAAGAAAAGGAATCAAGGTTGACATCAAGGGTATTAGCATCAGAGAGAGGTAGGAAATATATCCTCCTTTTCATTTTATAGTATGAATTAGGAAAAAATTCATGTAATTGTATTCTGTTGTTGCTAGATCCTCCCATAGGACTAAAGGGATCGTTTCTGTTTGCAGAAAGGATTGTTTGCACAACAAAATGGCTACTTTGTTGGGGAGTACATAACCCTTCAAGCCTCCTTTGTCTTTGGTCTCTTTTGATAGGTTTGTCCAACCTCTTAGTGATCCATAACTTTGATTGATTGTGGATCCACATTCTGAGTGGTGTGTGGTTTAGAGTGTCAAATCTAGGTCTCTATTCAACTTTGTTTGTTTTCTCCTAAGTTTTTCTTGCCCAGTGCCCTTTTCCCATGAAACAAAACACTGTTAGCATGGATTTTACTCATTACAGTCACACTAAAGACCTTGTTAGCACGGATTTTGACCCTTACAGTCGCGCTAGTCCAAAAAATGAGATTTTTTAAAGGTTTTTGATAAAAGATCTAGAATGTCTTGATCTCTAAATATTTTCTCCTACTCTTCATGCATAGAATTTTGACTTATTGTTCTTATATTCTTTGTGGTTTGCAAAAGTTTGTTCCATGTTTAAGTAGTGAAAATGAACTTCGGTTGAATCTTTAGTTCTTTCAGTAATCGAATTTACTGTTTTCTTGCTTGCATGTGTTACTGATTTGCTACTTGATAAACATTTTTTGTTCTTTTGGAAACCATGAAGAAATTGCATTTACATTTATTAGGCCTTCATCTCAAATCTGATCATTACTTCTGGAAATTGCATTAGATTACACTAGAAAGTTGTTTTTGAGATTGTCATTGAGTATAGATTACATTGCTTGGCGTTGAATGCTAATAAGTGCATCCTCATTCATTTAAAAAAAAGAACAAAAAAAATTCATGTAGGTGAACTTTAGTGAATTAAAATTCATTTACTTTTTGTTGTTACATTGGAATAGTGAAGTTTAAAGATCTAGTTAGGAAGCTCTTGTTGGCTGCATATTTGATTGTTGCATCCATGTTTTCACTTCTTCTCTACACTAGATAACTTTCATTGAAAATGAAAATAACCTTTTTTATCATATTAGTTGCATCGTAGGTGTTCAGGTGACATCGAGTTTTTAGCCTTGAAACCAAAACATAATTCAAGATCAACTTTAAAATTCATCTCAACTAATGATCTAGGTGGCTTTAGACACAGTTAGAGGTTAAAGAGGGCTTATAATAGCTCAAAATTAAAAGTGGTAAGATTTCTCTCAAACTAGCACCAGATCGTAGTGCTCGTTTCCCTGATTCCAACGATGCGAACGACACTAAATTCGAGTTCGTATGAAGAAGATAGAGTAGGTCAAAGTTGGAAAGGTGGCAGGATTAATGATTCTACAAATTGACCGAGACTCGACACACGGAATCCATCCACCGGGAAGGCGAAATTGTGGCCTACTTAATTTACCCAATGACCCTTATTTTCGGTAGTTTAAAAAATGGCCAATTGGTTTAATAAAAAACCAAAAAAATATTAAAATAAGGGTGGCGAGTTTCCACCCCTTTCGGATAGAAACATGGTAAAAAAAATTGAAATGGGGTGGCAGGTGGCCAAACCTTACCACCCTCGGTCCACATATGATAAAATGATATATAAAATGTTAATGGTGAGGCTGCCTGCCGGCAGACTTGACCCCCCCACCATCCACCTATCACTTATTACATGGGCGGTGAAGTTCAAACCTACTCAGCCAGTCCAGTCGGCCTGCCTCCTGGGCATCCACACAACAAAACATATGTTAAACACATGCCAAATTTTGGTTAAGCGCATAACACGGTGGCGGAAACAAACTTTGGTCTACAAACTTTCGCGCATAACACAGACATGGTGGCACATAAAACAAACCTCGATTATTAATATTTATGGTTGTAAAAAAAGCCTATTATGGGTGGGTGAGGATTTAAACCCTGCCCACCCCACCAACCACGTGCTCCATTTAGTCATTGTGCCAACAACACTTCCTTGTAGTTCCCGCCACGAAGTTTTTATATAAACTCAATTACGCCAGTCAACCGAGGAAGAGGGATGGAGGAGGGTTGAATGAGAACAAAGAAACGACGGACCTGTGAAGCGGATGGAAAAACCGCGATTTGCAGTGCTGAGGTGGAACTATTTTGGCATGCTTTTCAAGACAAAATCTTTGTAAATAATCTCAAGATGCCGGAAAGATTCCTTGGGAGGTAAAATTTCAGTTTATCAGAATGATGTCAAGTTTATAGTCAAATTTTAGGAAATTTTGTAGGGAATGCGTTGGTGAAGTCAGATTCAGCATCTGAGCAGCAGATGTTCAGGCACCCTGCAACGTGGAATTTTAGAAGAATATCAAGGAATCTAAAAGATTCCCTTGGAGGTTGAAATTCGCTAGAGTCAGAATGCAACCAACTTTATAATCAAAAGTCTTAGAATTCCACAAGGATCACAATGGTGAGATCAACGTTTCCATTTGAGGAGCAGATCTCCAGTCATCCTATGGAGAAGAATCTTTGGAGAATCTTTAAGATTCCCAAAGGCCTAGAATTTGACATTGTCAGAATTGGACAAATTGGCAGTGGATTTTTTACTACTCGACGCCAGAAATTTAGTGTTGCAGTCAGTTTCAACAGCTGATCCTTCAATTTTTTGGCCATCTTTAGAATTGAAGGTAGATGAAGAAGTCATGTTATGTTTCCTTTCATTATTTTTGAGATGATGTATTATTCTTGAGATCCCTGTTTGATACTATGTCAAGGAATCATTATTTCCACATTATGTGAGATGTCATTAGCTTTTCATGCTATGTATTGTAGTTGAGATCCCTATGTAATTATGTTGAGGGGATACTCATTTCCGAATTATGTGAGATCTTGTTAGTTTGTCATGCTGAAGGAAGCCCATTTTGAGTGAGAATTCTTGTAGGGAGAACATCTCCTGGAGAGACAAGCCACTCGTGTTGAGGGCATATGACCTTGTTATGAAAAAGAATAGTCCATGTACATCGTCATAATTTCGAACATTATATGAAGCGACTTCCACCATCTTGACACCGGGCCCAAAGATGTAACCCACACTAGGTGAAATCCATTATCAAATGTGTTGTGTTCTTGATTTTCTAATCGTCATTATGTTTCCTCTTGTTTAAGCATGCACATGTGGTAATTTTATACTCTTTTAAATGTAATTACATTAACATCACTGAAGTCAAAGATGTTGGATAATTCTGGTAGCTGAAGAGATCCAGATCAAGTTTGGTATTAGAGTAGTCTTCTCGCTAATGTGAATTGCAAGCGTGAATGAATGAACGTGCAACAATAGAGGATGAAAAATAAATGTACGAGGCCTTGCTCAAGATGTCCAAAATGGTAGACATAATGTATGAAGCTTATGAGAAGAGAATAGAGGAAGAGGAGAAATAAAGTGCAGAGGACGATGCTCCATCTACCCCCTCAAGTGAACATTGATCGCCTTCATTGTCCTCTTATCATGCGAATGAGGATATCAACCAGAGCCTTCAAGTAGAGAATTTTGAATTGAAGAGGCTTCTATAAGAAGAGAAAGAGGACAAGCAAAGACTGCAGATTCAACTACGATACACGATGAAGGCTTAAAGAAGCCATAATCATCTATTTCAAAATCAATAGTTGAGGTAAAAAATGTTGATCGTTCCTCAGTTTCATCTTCAGATGATTTATTTCTATTGGAAATGTGGAGGTACCCATTATAGGAAGTAACATGAGTCTCCTTACCAAGATGGGGTATAAAGGAGGAGAACTTGGTTTAATGGCCAAGGAACGACTCAACTGTTGGAGGTCATGCAAAGACCTTGATGTGTAGGTTTGGGATACACTGAAGGAGAGTGCTCAAAGGTGTCAGAATCTTCCATGACATTTTTGAAACTTTCAAGGAAAGAGAATGATGGGAACACATTACCATCATCCCATGGCAGTGCACATTGTAGAGAAAGAGCTGAGGCAAGCTCTCATAACCATAATTGCAGCAGAGACAACCAAGAGAGTTATAAATAGTCTCAATATTCTAGAGTTCATTTTGATTACAAGCATGTTGTTAATGATGAACATAAATCATGGCATAGAAAAATATGTAGTTTTTGTGGTTTACATAACCATTTGGTTGTTGAGTGCTAGAAGAGAATGGCAACACGAAAGAGGATGAGGCGTGAAAGGCCATCTCCATGGCAGGGAAAGAAGTATGTTAAGTAGGTCTGGAGGAAGAAGAATTTTTTCAGTCATTGCAATAGAGGTGGTCATCAAAGAGCCACATGTTGGAGGCTCCATCTAGAGCAATGTCTTAAGGACAAAGCGCCCATGCATGAACCAGTTGAAAAAGTTGTTCAACAAGTGAATCCGCCACTGGGAGATGACCCTCTCACTTTGATAAGTGAGAGATGGTTTTTGTAGATGTGTTAGCTAGTCATGGACATATTTTTGTAAATCATTTGTTGCAATTTACATTGTAAAAGTGATGATGCATTTTCCATCATTTGTTGAAGCAACAATGATGTTTTGGCCTTGTATTAATAGTTGGGGTATTGTTTCCATTTTGATGTAAAATTGACCACAGAGTATGTGCTATAAACGCATGTCAAGTATGTGATGCTTGGGTCATTATTGGTCATGTAATTAAGCATGTAACTTGCAAAATATTGTACTACAGGTTTGCAGAGGATGCAGGTGTCGGCTCATTGCTTATGGCTTTGAAGAACAAGGTGAGGGAGAAGAAAGGGTTACCTGTTAGGACACTTGTGGTGCAAACAATGTACATGACATTTGTAGATTATTTTCATGCTTTTGGAGGACCAAAAGCTCCTTATTGAGGAGGAATGATCTAGGTGGCTCCAGAAACAAAGGTAAAAGAGGGCTTATAATAGCTCAAAATTCAGAGTGGTCAGATTGCTCTCAAACTAGAACCAAATTTTAGTGCTCATCGCCCTGACTCCAATGGTGCGAACAACACTCAAATCAGAGTTCATATGAAGAAGATAGAGCTGGTCAAAGTTGGACAAGTGGCAAGCTTAGTGATCCTAAAAAGTGACCAAGACTCGGCACACGGAATCCTGCCACCGAGTGGGAAAAATCGTTGCCTACTTAATTTTCCCAATGACCCTTATTTTCGGAAAATTTAAAAATGCCCTGTTAGTTTAATAAAAAAAAAAAATATTAAAATAAGGGTGGTCGGCTTCCACCCCCGCCACCCCTGCTGGATAGAAACATGGTTAAAAAAAGGTTGAAATGGGGTGGCAGATAGCCAAACCTTGCCACCCTCGTTTCACATATGATAAAATGGTATATAAAATGTAACGAGTGGGCCACCCGCCAGTGGACCTGACGCTCCCACCATCCACTTGTCACTTATTATGTGGGCGACAAGGCTCAAACCTGCCTGACCAGTCCTATCGGCCCACCTCTCGGGCACCCACAAAACAAAACATATGTTAAACACACGCCAATTTTTGGTTAAGAACATAACACGGTGGCTAAAACAAACTTTGGTCTGCAAACTTTCACGCATAACACGTCCATGATGGCACATAAAACAAACCTTGGTTATTAATATTTATACATTGTAACAAAAGCCTATTGTGGTTGGGCGGATGTTTGAACCCTGTCCACCCCACCAACCACTTTCTCCGTTTAGCCATTGTGCCAACAACACTTCCTTGTAATTCCCGCCACAAAGTTTTTATATAAACTCAATTACGCCAGTTGACCGCGGAAGAGGGATGGAGGAGCGGTGAACGGGAACAGAGAACCAACGAACCTAAGGAGTAGATGGAAGAACCATGATTTTGAGTGACGAGGAAGACCTATACTGGCACACTTTTTGAGACGTAATCTTTGTAGAGAATATCAAGATGCTTAAAAGATTCCTTGAGAGGTAAAATTTCACTTTATCATAATGATGTCAAGTTTATAGTCAAATTTCACGAAATTTCTTAGGGAACGTGATGGTGAAGTTAGATTTTCCATCTGAGCAACAGATTTGCAGGAACCCTGCAATGTGAAATCTTAGAAGAATATCAAGCAATCTACAAGATTCCCTTGGAGGCTAAAATTTGCCAGAGTCAGAATGTAGCCAACTTTATACTCAAAAGTATCAAAATTTGAGGAGAAGATTCATGAAGGCCCAAAATTTGACATTGTCAAAATTGGACGAATTGGCAGTGGAGTTTACACTACTCGATGCCAGAAATTCAATGGTGCAGTCAGTTTCAGCAGCTGATCCTTCCATTTTCGGCCATATTCAGAAGTGAAGGAAGATGAAGCAATCATGTTATGTTTTCTTTCATTATTGCTAAGATGATGTATTATTATTGAGATCCATGTTTGATACTATGTCGAGGGATCGTGAGTTCCACATTATGTGAGATGTCACTAGCTTTTCATGCTATGTATTGTTTTTGAGATCCCTGTGTAACTATGTTGAGGGGATACTCGTTGCCACATTAAGTGAGATGTTGTTAGTTTGTCATGCTAAAGGAAGCCCATTTTTTGAGTTGCAGGGTCTTCCCAGGATCCAAAATGGGGAGATAGGATCCAAAAATTGTGAGTTCAAATCTCTTAGACCTCTTCCACTAATCAATATAGTTCTCCATCTTGCTAGTTTTGTTATGAGTTTTTGGGTACTAAACATTTGGGACCATTTTGAGGGCCTACATGATGTTCTTGGGGAAATTCAAGGGCCTAGTTTGCCTTTGACACATAAAGGCCAATTTCAAAATTTTAGTTCTTATAGCTATTGAATGGGCTACGATGCACCTAAACATACATTGTATGAAAAATTTGCGCACCTAGGAAGTTGATGTTAAACTAATCACTTGGAGGCCCATAGAATTTTAATACCTCACCTCCCAGGGTTAGGGTTATGGAACTTTAGGGTTCTTTCTTAATGTTAAAACACCATATTTTGGCCTCTTATGATAGTTTTTTTGTGAATGAGTATAACTCTCTTCAGAGATAAACTACCACCATTCTAGCCAATTTGTGTTCTACCACATTCTATTATTTCCTTCATTAATATAAATTATGTTTTCATTGTATTACCATGCTCTCTATTATATTTTTGTTTGTATGCACTCCATTCCTCTCCTTCCTTTTAATTTGTCCATTATTCAACCTAGAACAATGACGTTGAAGTAATTTGTTTCTTGCTTCATGTCCTTTATGTGGTCAATGATAGAGAGTTGGGTCTTGATCTAGTTTCACTTGGGATGATCACCATTGCAATCCCAAGTGGTCTCCCATAGTGGAATAAAAGAGAGACGATGGAGCAGGAGATCCTATCAAGTTGTTGCTTGAGGAATCCATCATGCAAAAGAGGAATGAGATGATGGGCAATGTTGAAAATATGATTATATCGAGAGGGGGGGGGGGGGGGTTGAATCAATATAATGGCCAATTTTAACAAATACAAAACACTTTAAAGCATATACAATGCCAATCACATTAGAAACATATGAATATACTAGATATATGTGGAAACCCTTACAAGAGAAAACAAAAAAACTTCTTTATATGAGTGTTCTTGTAGGAACCAAGCTACTGTTACAATAATTAATTGGCAACAACTAGAAGGAGACACCAATCACCTAAAATAATTTACTAGCACTAACCAAAAGGAGGCTGCAATCCCCTAAAATTATTTACTAGCACCAACCATAAGGAGACCAATCCCTTGGAATATTTTACTAGCACTAACCAACAAGAGACTCCTATCCCCTGAAGTTATTTACTGTCACCAACTAGATCTTCCTATCAAATCCATTTTTCATACATTTTCAAACTCAGATCCACAAGATTTCCAATTAATCTTCCTTATACAAATTTTCTCGATCTCTGATCCAAATTGTTCTTCCTCGATATCTCTTCTATAGCACTCTGCGTTCTGTAACTTTCAACTATGCATATGTTGTTGGTCTGTCAGTTTAGAATTCATTTTGGGACTCTTCCTCAATCACACCTCTTCCCTCGACTTCATTCTTAGATCTGTTCCATTTATGGTCATGTAGATTTTCGTTTTCCTTCTTTATACTTTCTCACTCTTTGCACAATAGAACCACAACTGTATCCATGAAAAAAAATAGTATGATCTCTTACTTCATCCTTTCAAACTTATATAGCTTATTTATACTTAGATAAGTCAACAAATTTATGGTGGGGCCAACACTCCATGGAAAACTAATCCAGAAAAGCTAGATTTTTTTTTTTTTTTTACTACTACAAATTTGGTTAAGATAACACATATAAGTCTTATTTCCATGGCTCCTTGGCTCCCCACAGGCTTAATTTTTGACTTACGAAACCTTATGACCATTTTTTGAGACCACATTCCAAAGCATATGATTTTCTATTATTTATAGAAACGAGCGCTTACTATTCTTCTCATCCCGACTTGGGGCTAGGACCATAAACTTAAACCTACTTTCACCATATCCGAGGTTTTGAATGGTTATACCTAGATGATCTATGCACCTTGGGTTCTCGGTGGCCCGATATGGGCCTATAATGCTAACCTCCACTTGCTTGGAACTTTTGACTATGCCCTTTTATTACTCTTGAATCCAGTGATCTGTATATTTGAGTATGCATAAGGGATTTCCACTTCACCCAATAATATTTGAATAGAACCTAGATATGACCTCTGCCTCCAGATGCCAAAATATTTTAACATTGTGAAGCCTTACAAAATTGTCTCTTGGTGTGAACCCCAAGGCCTCTTGGTCTACCACCTCAATCCATGGCGGCCCAACCACAAGCCATCACGAGTTCCTTCTATCATCTCATCATTGCCACGTGTACCCCACCATGTCATACTGACTCGAGCTAATCTTTCTACACTAAAAGGAACTCCGGTGCCTGGTGCCTCTGTATTTGGGGAGGGACCCACCATAGCTACGTCACTTGCCAAATCACAATCCATGTCAGCGTCTATGACCAATTAAATCTTTCCATGTTTCTAGACATTGAGGTGTACCTGCCATGTGTCACTCACAAAATGTCCACTTGGGTCGCCAAAAATGCCAAATTTACATGCCCCATGTCACATGTTGTGGTTGCCACATTATCAAGCATGCCACCTATCATCCATGTGGAATTTCCATGTCATATCGGTGCCACATCATACTGGTCTATGGGTTCTGATATCCCAGTGTAATTAAGCTTCCTTAATCCTCTCTTATAGCCACTTAATCATGTTTATTTATCGTTAAACATGTATTAATGGTCGTGATTAAGATGGCTTGAGTTCATGGTAAAACACGATTTTTCATTTGTAAATATTTTTGGCCATTTTTCTAATTTCATATATTGGATCACTTCACACCGTGCCTATCGAGCTTATATTTCTCCCTGCTTACCAAGGAAATCCATAATGTCCCTTGGCTTACCGAGCTAGTCCATACCGACCCAGGCTCTAATCTACCATACCAAAACTTTGATTGGGCTAGAACCTTTCTTGATCTGCCTACTTGCAAACACATTTTCTCCTCATTCCTTTGGAGTTAGAAAAAGTTACATATACCATTGGAAAGGCATCAGAAAAATTTATTCATCCATTAACCTTTCATTCTCAACCGGAACAATGAAGTAGAGAAGAAGTGCCTTTGAAGATAAAATACCCAAACTACAACTTCATTTAATCTTTCATGTTGCTTTTGTTTCTTGATCTTGATTTGGCTCCCCTTGAGCTTCCGTGTGAATTAATGCCTTTGCAAACTTGCACAACACTTCCTTTGAAATCAGTGACACTACAATTAACACCAATGAAAATACAAACATACTTCCAACAATCTCCCCCTTTAGAATTGATGGCAACACCACCAAACATCTACTAGTCATTGATGGTCTTGGGCTAGACCCACCTTATCGGTTTGCTGATTGTTCTTCAATTGATGTCTTTTTATTCTCCTCTTTTGACATAAATGGAAAAGGGCATATACTACCCCTATGTTGAAGCATATTTTTTCGTTGTACTCCCCCTATCACCAACATGATTCTTGGTTGAAAGAAGTGGAAAATTTCCCCTTGTGAAGAAGACATTACACCCATATTTTGTCCCATATTTTGTCTAAGATACTCAAAACTATATCTAGTGGTGGGTTCGGTAAATATGTTTGCAATTTTCTCTTTTTATGGAATTTATTCTAACTTGACAACATTACCAACAATTTGTTCTTTGGGCAAATGGTATTTGATAGGAATATGCATTGTCTTAGAGTACATGACATGGGGTTTAGAGATATTGATGGTACTGATGTTGTGACACTGATGGCCATGGGTTGATCACCATTTTCTTGAAGATCCTTGAGATTATGCTTCATCCATAGGACTTGAGTGAAACATGATGATGTTGTATTATATTATTTCTCAGCTATGGATAGGGAAATGGGGGCTTGTTTCTTGCTGAGCCAGGAGAGTAGACAACTTCCTAAAAGTAAGGCCCCCCCCATTAGTGCTCTTCTTATCATCAATGCTACCAATCCAATTTGCATCTGTATAAGCTCTGAGAGTAATGTATGTGCCCCTTAGATACCACAAGTTAAATTTATGGTGCCCAATAGGTATCTAAATATTCTTTTTACTGCATTCACGTGAGTTTATTTTGGGCTTTATGGAAATCTTCCCACTAGACCTACTACTTTCATGATATCGAGTCTTGAGGCTGTTAAATAAAGAAGGTTTCCAATCATGGGCCTGACATGGTCTAATTTACTTTTGGGGACACATCATTCTTACTTAGTTTGCATGTTGATGTCATGGGAATGATCATGGGTGCACAATTTTCCATACCAAACTTCAATAGTTCTTTAAGATATTTGGTCTAAGAAATAAAGTTACCTCTTTCTAATTAATGAACCCACAAACCAAGAAATAAAGACAATTCCACCAACATAGACATTTCAAACTCTTTCTGCATGTCAGCTGCAAAACATTTTCTCATAGAATCAATATCTCTTCCAAAAATTATGTCATCCACATAAACAACAATGATCAACAAGTTATTGATGAGCCTCATCATTGGGTAACTATATGGACCTTAATACACCTCCAATCTTATTAAAATCAACTCTTCTCATAATTCCTTACATATTTTAATTATATTTTTCTTAATGAGAGGAGTAAAAGTAAGATGTTATGTCTAGTGGTCTAATGTGCATTGATTGCAGGTTTTGAGAGCAAATCATGGAAATTTTGGCTAATTGAGGGCAAAAACTCAAATGAGACAAGGAGGAGAGAATATAGGAGATATATCATCCTCATTTAATCCTCACTCATTTGAATATTCCTTAATCAAATCACACTAGCTCGGAGTTGCAAGCAGCTGAGTAAGGGAGATCATGGGCAACCAAGCCAGTGACAGTTAAGAACTAGTTCATCTTGAGTTTGGGAGGCAAGCCTCCCTATATTTAAGGAATTCATTGGAGACTTTAGTTGCATAAATAAGCAAGCCTGGAGCCTCATTAGGATTCAATTTTTTTTATGTAAGAGAACTAAGCATTTTCGAGTTCAAGTTTTGTGGCAAAACAATGTTATGTAATTTTCTGATATGATAATGAGAATGAGAATTTCCTTGATCCAACACTGAGTTGACTCAGAGGGAAGAATCTCTTGGGTTAGGGCCCAACCATATCATCAAAGGCTCCTCTTCTTGTACTTGTATGTTTAGATTATTTCATAGATTCGTTGTTGAATTGGTTTTAAGCATTGTTTCGTTGCAAGTAGTTGTGAATTTGATTAGTTTGCTTCCATTTGTGAATTGCTTTAGCAATAGCTTAGAAAGATAAAGGAATACCAAAAAGGTCGATAGAAGGTGGATTTAGCCTTACTCCTCCTTCCAGGGACCATGGTTTGAGGAAGAATTCCTATTCAGCCCCAAAAAGATAGAATTCTGATTTCTTATGGAAGTTAGGGTTTTCTGCTACTTAGGCTAGCATCTTTTCAGTTTTCAAGAATAGGTTTCAATTGTAATTTTTGATATCTCCAGATTTGTATTAGATCTCATGGTGTTTCACAATATTTTGCAAGTATTTCCATGCATGAACTAGGCAATTAAATAATGAAATTTTGTTTTCTTAAGTTGATTGAAAATCATTCTTGTTTGACATGATTCATGGATACATGCCAGCGATGTATGTATTGCAAGAATTTCAATAATGTAGGAAGATCTCATGCCAGCAACCCCAACCTAACTCCATCCATCCATGGTCACCAAAGGCCACTAAGTCCCTCAACCAATTCATCATTCCAATAACAACTTTCCATGTTTGTTGAGCAAATCCAACCATCTTACAAACTCTATTTTGAGCTCTGAAGAAGTCCTAGCCACTCCCTTGCCTTATTTCTTCTATCATTCACCTTCCCTAAGCCCTATACCACCTTCCAAATCACTCCTATTGCTCTCGTCTTGATCCTTTAGGAATATAGTGGATCCTGTAGGAGCATTAGGACATCTTGTAGGAAGCATTAGGACATCCTGTAGGATGATTTATAGTGGCCTGTTTTGAGGCTGATTTGTGGAAAAAGCATCCAGGAAGATAGGAGAAGACCCCTACTTGCCTCCCAAGCCATCTGACCTTTCACCACCATCTCTAAACCACTTGCCACATCACCAATAATATTTAGCATTCACATTTTCACAAAAAAGGACAAAAAGGAAAAAGAGTTTTTGTGTTCATTCATATGCACAATAGTAGAATGTTTAGTTACTTCAGATTGCATGCCTAGGACAGTTAGGATTACACACATGTTAGCTTAGAATTCTTCTGAAGCAAGATCTCTTATCAATTAGTTAGATGAGTGGTGTATTTAAAGCATTGATTTCAGTCTTTCCCTACTACAGTAGACAACGTTTCTATTCTCCCAATTAGTGCAAAATTCCCCTTTCTTCATTGGTAATCAAAATTCTTCTTAATCAATAGAAGGTTGGTTTGAGAAACCATAAGTGGTCTACCTCCAGCTCAGCAGTGACAAAGAGTGGACCCATCACATCTGCTTGTGTATACAACACTGTCACCTCCAAGTTTGTACGAACCTTAGGTTGATGAAGTAAAGTTGGTAGCCCCAGGAGTTGCAACATTTTTGCTGCAATACTAGTGCTCATAAGTTATCATTTTCAGTCTTGATGTAAAGGTTATTGTTTCTTCTCCTTTCTTGTTGTTGAAGATATTTATCCAACCTAGAGTACAAGGCCCTAGGTGTCTATTTTAACCCATACAAAGGTTTCTTTAATTTTCACACATAATATTTGTGTTATGTTAGCTGAAATCATTTTGCTTTTTGAATATATACTTCTTCTTGTAGTTCTCTATTTAGAAATGTTGATTTTACATCCATCTGATAAACTTTAAACTCCCTAAACCTTGCAAAGGCCAAGAAATTTCTTATTGCTTCAAGTTTGGC
This sequence comes from Pinus tabuliformis, assembly GCA_031772625.1. Lineage (NCBI taxonomy): Eukaryota > Viridiplantae > Streptophyta > Pinopsida > Pinales > Pinaceae > Pinus > Pinus tabuliformis. Next base: position 912,132,529 of record CM062805.1, on the reverse strand, counting down.
TACTAGAGAAAATGTTTTTTCAAAGTAAACGCCTTCAACTTATGCATATCCTTTACATACAAGCCTTGATTCGTTCTCGAATACTTGTCCATCTTCGTTCAACTTATTTTTGTAGACCCACTTGGTTTCAACATATTTTTGTCCTTAGGTCTTGGAACATACTCACATGTCTCATTACTCAATATATTATAGTTCTTCGTTCATAGCTTTAACTCAATGATAATATTTACTAGCTTGAGAAAAGTTTTGAGGTTCCATCAGGAATAACAAAGCTAAGCTATCAGGGCTTGTTGTACCAACAAGCTTCCTTCTAGTTTAAAATTTTGATTCCTTGTCCCCAATAATTTGGCTATATGGATGATTCTTTTTGACATACCTTGATGGAGTTTTTGAATGTAATGACTCAATTTCTTCTTCTTGTTCCTCTTCATGCTCCATTTTTATTTTCTTATTCTTATTCTTCTTGATCTTCATTTGGTTGTGGCTAGGTTTGAGGCAACACTTCATCTATACTTACATCAATACTTTCAACAACCTTACGTGTCCTTTTGTTGTAACATCTATATCCCTTGCTTCTATATGCATATCCAAGGAAAATTCCTTCCTCAGTTATGGAATCAAATTTCCCTAAATCGTCTTCATTTATCTTAATATAACATTTGCTTCCAAACACTTTGAAATGTTTGACAATGGATGGTATGCCTTTCCATAATTCATAAGGTGTTTTAGTATTGTTTACCTTTGTGCTCTATTCAAGATGTAAACTACTCTGTAAATTGCTTCTCCCAAATGTTGTTCTTGTAATTGAGCTTCATTGAGCATCATTTTAGCCATTTCTTGCATTGTTCGATTTTTTTCTTTCAATAACTCCATTATGTTGTGGAGTTCTTGCAACAATTAGTTGTCTTCTAATCCCATGGTTCTCACAAAAGCCATTGAATTCATTTTAAGTAAACTCTCATCCTCTGTTAGTTCTTAGACATCTGATTTTTAGATTAATTTCATTTTCCACTAAATCCTTGAAGGATATGAATTTCTCAAAATCCTCAATTTTTTCTGTAAGGAAAGTAATCCATGTCATTCTTGTATAATCATCAATGAACAACATAAAATACCTTCCTTCTTTCAGTGTTTGAGTCCTAGCTAGTCCATATAGATCTATATAGATGAGTTCTGGAGGCTTAGATGTAGATTATTCTTTTGTTTTCAAGAAAACCCTAGTTTTTTTTCCATGTTGGCATGCCTTAAAAAGGGAATTATCTAGTTTTGATATATCTGGCATGTCTTTCATGACCTATTTTTTAATGATATTTAGCAGATTATCAAAATTGTTGTGTTCCATCCATCTGTTCCATAACCAACTCTTGTCTTTCTTTCCCTTACAATATTTTTCTCCTTATGCTCCATCATGTATGTACACATTTCTTGGAAATTTGTTAGCCTTTGTCACTAGCTTTTTATTGAGAAATATAGGGAAAATACAAGAGGTGATTTCTCTAGAAATGATAACTACTTGTGAATACTTTCTACTTCTTTTGATTGGGTTCTTCTTTATCTTGATTATTATAGTGTTATTTTCATCAAACAAATATAAAAAATATGAACAACAATGAGACAAGAAACACAAGATGTAGGCGATCATCCAAGGCAAAAACCTCTCCAACTTGAGAGGAAAACCCAAACGAATTCTTCTTCTTAAAGAATCTTCAAGTGATGAATTCCAAGATTAAGACCCTTGACCTAACAACCTCTCCAAGGCAAAGTCACAAGGCCTTTTTAAAAGGTTCTCTTTCTTGTCCAAGTCAACACTAGTCAAAATGAATTCTTGTACCTCTATTCTCGACTTCTCTGAAATTCAACCTCTTTCCACAGTCTTGCAATTCCTGAAACCACTGCAGTTTCGTACTTATGGGCTGATTGGAGGATTTTGTGATGCTTTCCTTCTTCGTTTGACCTGGAGACTTCCGTTTGTGATCACAGATCATAAGAATGCTAGTTTAGTGACCTCTTTATTGGCTTCTTCAAGGAATGATATGGCCTTACTATAGAAATCCTAATTTCTATCACACGTGTGAAGAAGATGACCCAAAAATAATGCCTAAAATTCTTTGCTCTTCTTCACTTTCCCTTCGCTGGCTGAGAGGCTTGCTTCTAGTGATTCTCACACTTCTTGGATTTTATATGCTTGTTGAATGTGTCTTCAAGTGAGGTCGAGTCCTCCTTTATATAGTAGCCTATCCATGCAAAATAAGTTGACTTGTGCTTATGACTAGGCCGACATCTCCTTCTAGAATAATTTCTAGCTCCTTTGGAAGGCTGACTTGAATGAGTGCTTGTGACGAGGTCTTGGAGGGTTTATGACTTAAATAAATTATCTTTTACAATATGTAACATGCCCAAATGGGTCTTCAATACATGACATTGACTCAATTGACTTTATGACTTAATGACCAAACCTAATAACTCACAATGGGAGCTTCATCTATATAAAATAAAATTCCTTGAGCATGAAACCCATGTCTCAAGCATAAAATAATTTTATTTTTCTTCTTTACATTAATTACATAAAATCATGATTACACATGTCATTATGAAGACCAAACCTAGTTACATATTTCAACACTCCCTCTTAACTAGGAAGGTATTCATAATCCATACAAGGTACTTGGACATTCCCAGTTTGAAGAATTATCATAATAAGAGTCTGATTGGTAACCCATCTGTGTAGCATCATATCATCCAACATTGTCACATAGTAAGGCCTTGACTAAAAAATCTACCTCTCCACAATATCAGAGCACAAAATTTAGGTGAGACCAATGATTTATATACACCCTCATCAATGTCTCTCTTAGAACATACCCCACCCAGGTTCTCTTAGAGTATGTTCCACTAGGGCTATTCTTATCATGGATTCCCAGTTCTCAAATAATATTGGTCCACAATGACTACTATCATCTTGGATACCCTATCACATCCTCAAAGAATATTAGATTCTATATGCTTACCCAATCCTCCATTCTATCTTCCTAAGTGAATACAAGAATGATGTGTCTATCCCTCACTTTTAACTAGGGAGGATATGCCCATTATAATGAAGGAATATATCGATTCCTATAAAAGGAATGTATCCAAGATCTCTCTTAATCAAGGACTTTACCAAGCTCCCTCTTGACTAGGGACTTGCTTCCAACAACTCCTTAGGTGGAGATCATGGGACAAACAATTGCTTTTAGGACTCCTTCCCTCGATGTCATGAGTTTCTTTTATGATATGGAACCTACATACTTTTGGGACTTCTTGTAGGGAAAATGCCATCCATCACTTTCATTGATGAATGTTTTCAGTCATGTCATCCTCCTTTTCACCAGAAAGTGAACCATTAGTCAATATCTGGCCTTCGTTTTTGCCTTGATACCTTCTTTATGTCATGTTTCCTTCAGGATATTTCATCCTACCACATGAACATCAGTTGTAGATGACATATACAAATCTTCCCTTGGTATATTTACATTAGCCCATCCAGATATTGTTCAAAAATAGAAAATGAACATTAAATAAAAATATACCTTTGCGATGGTTTTTATCATGCCATCTCCTTGTTTGCATCAACATCCTGCATATATATTGACACATCTAAAAAAAAAGATATACAACATCAAGGGTCTCTTTCTTTTTCGGACTTTATTAGGATATTCATATCTTTCCCATGGAGATACCGTAGTCAAATATTCTTGTCCTTGGATGTTGATTTCCTTCTTCATAGATGCATTTTTCACGATCTCTTCCTTTCTTTATTCACACATTTCCTCCAAGGAACTTCCAATTATAGTTCTTTAGACTTTGTTAGCCACCACATATTTCATATGAGGACACATTATGTTGATTTCATCTAGTGAATGTGTGAACCATGCCTTCATGCATCCTTTCATAGGAGGATATCCTTTCTTTTTATCATGCTCTTGAGGTATAGCACTTCATTCATGATATTTTCAACCATATGACATGTCTCTATTTTATCAAGTACAAGAATAAATACCTCATCTCTTTCTTCTGGTCATCTAGTCTTCCTTTGGCATCTTCCTTGATTGAAAGAACTTCATTTCCTTGACATGCTTCACTTCTTCTGTCATTATACCATCATCCCATGAATCCCATACAAGTTGGAATTCCTGGTGAGACACTTTCTTCTATGAGTAGGTGAATTTTCCAATGAATATTCCAATGGAGGATCTTGATTGTCCTCATTCTGAAAAGGATCCTTTTGAATGATGTATGATGAGCTCTATAATAGATGAATTTATTTTTCCCATAAGTACTCATTATGCTTTTAATGAGGTTATTAAGAGCTACATCCTTTTATAGGTTACATCTACAAACTTCCATTTCAACTATCTTTCATGCGTCTAGATGATGATGTTACGAGATCTTGCTTTCAATCATATGCTTCTATAATGTCATCTCCTAACATGATGCATCCTATCATGCTTCTAATGATTCCTACCATGATAGTTATAATTTACAACAGAAAACCAAAAACTTGAAAAGAACTAGGTGAGGAAGACTATCTCCATCATAGTAGAGATCTTTTACTTCCTCCTTTTTGGTTTTCTTCTTTTCAACTTCTTCCACTTCTTTAGTGATATGGGAATCTTCCCTTACTCTTTTGTTGTTTTCGTTCTTGAGATTAGGGAAATCTCTCTTGTAGTGCCCATATTCTTGAAATCCATAGCATTGAGCCTTTGCGATATTCTTCTTTCATTTTTGAGGACCAAATTTCTCAATCTTCCCTTTTCTCTTTGCCATAACAACATATGCTTGAGATTGCTCATTTGATCCTACATCAGATTTTTCCGTCAAACTGGTTTCTTTAATTTTACATAGTGACCATATATCTTTGAATGGAGTAGCTTCCTTCTTCCCATAAATTCTTGATGTAAAGTTACTGTTAAGTTATGGTATGTTCTATGCTTATATTAGTTTACTTCTTTTCCTTATTATATTCCACAGATTAGAAATCACATGTACATAAAGTAAAGTGCAGATAGAACATTAAATGATCAACACAAAACAAGCCAAGACAAGAGACACAAGATGTGGCGACTAGCCAGGGACAAGCCCCACAATGTGTGGGGAAACCCTTTGATCAAATATTATTTTATCTTCAATAATTCAGTAGAGAGAAATAGTACAATAAATTTGATTTATATTAGCAGTAGCAAACCCTAGATTAGCAGCATTAGTATTAGCGGATTCATCATCAAAACTAGGGCAGACGATATCTCACAAACCGACTGTCGGATCGGCTTGATTCCACCACCAAAAGTTGCGGCTTCTAGAGGAGGTTCAGATGAACCTACAATGAAGTTTAGATGAGGAGATCTTCTAGTCCACGCAGGTCAATCTTTACTTCTGTAGTTGTAGCTTCAGTTTCAGCAGCTTCCGGCTTCAAACTAGGGCAGTCGATATCTTGCAAACCATCCGTCGGATTGACTTGATTCCACCACAAAATGTTGCAGCTTTCAGAGGAGGTTCAGATGAACCTATAATGCAGTTCAGATGAGGAGATCTTCTAGTCCACGCAGGTCAATCTTTACTTCTTCAGTTGCAACTTTAGTTTCAGCAGCTTCCGACTTCACATGTGTGAGGGAGAGACCCTTTTCTGCGCAGTAGAGAAGAGACTCTTTTTTGCGTAGTAGAGAGAAGAGACTCTTTTCTGTGCAATAGAGAGAAAATTCCTCCTGTATTTATACACAACGTTGGTGTTTGAATAAATGTGACTGTTGGGCTTCTGAGCCTACATGAGCTGTAGCTCGGCTTGATAATAATTCCATGATCAAAATAAATTCATATCTCCATGAATACTTATCAGAATCGGATGATCTTTATATCAATCCTACACCTCTCGACAAGAGGAGTCTGATAAAAATATTATCAACCATGAATAAGATGACCCACATGAAGTTTTGCCCTAGTTTCCAATTTTAACACTCCCTCTCAGTTAGGGAGAACTTCATCTGCAATCTGTCTATCGATCATTACTATTCATCCATCAAATGAACTGCCCTGTATAACCTAACCCTTGCCCTGCTCTGCTCTACTCAGCCTATTCTGATTTATCTTGTTCTGCCCTGTACTGATCTGTATGGCTCTGCTCTGTTATGCACTGCTCTTATTTTTTCTGTTCTGCTATGCTTTTGTCCGAATTATGAAGAAGAAATGATCGAGGATGTATCATATTGACTCAAAATCAGTCTCAGAGTATGTACCACTGGTCCTAGACCAGTCTCAACCAACCCGAAGTCAGTGTCATAGTGAGTACAACTCCACTGGTCCTAGACCAGTATCATCCTCCACTAACTCAAAGTCAGTCTCAGAGTGTGTATCGCTGGTCCCAAACCAGTCTAAACCGACCAGAAGTCAGCTTCATAGTAAGTACCACTCCTGCTACTGGTCCTAGACTAGTATCACAGTCTCAGAGAGTGTACCACTGGTCCCAGACCAGTCTCAACTGACCCGAAGTCAGTGTCATAGTATGTACCACTCTCAATGGTCCCAGACCAGTACTGCACTGACATGAAGTCAGTCTCAGAGTATGTACCACTGGTCCAGACCAGTCTGAATTGACCCAAAGTCAGTGTTATAGTATGGTACAACTCCTACCACTGGTCCCAGACCAGTATCATTGATCCTAGATCAATGGAGGTTATCTTAACGTAGGGAGTACTGTAGATACAATGATGCGTCCATCGATACTACTATGGTCCCTAACTTCATTTCCCTGCTCATTGATCATATGAGAGTTACTTCCCATGAGTCCTAGACTGCATGGGTAGGATGCCTCGACAGGAGAACTTAATCAATCCTATCCTCACAGGAGAACACATCATTCCTAATACAATCACCATGGAGAACACATCAATCCAGGCCGCCATGGAGAACACATCAATCCAGGCCTCACAAGAGAACACATCAATCTTGATACAATTGCCATGGAGAACACATCAATCCTGATACAATCGCCATGGAGAACACATCAATCCAGGCCTCACAGGAGAATTAATCATTCTGCTACACAGGAGAGCAAATCATCCTGTTCCACAAGAGAGCGAATCATCTTGTTCCATAAGAGAGCGAATCATCTTGTTCCAGAGCGCACCACAAGGGGAGGGTGAGTCACCCTATGGTCGTATGTTGCTCCAGTAAGAACCGCATGCCCTCAAAGCTCCCAGAGCTCAATGTATGCAACATGCAGAACCCTTGTACAAGTGTTTCTTAACGACTCCAAGTCATTTGGGAAAATCACAGATTAGATCTTTCCTCGGGGCTTTGACAAGGTGTATTGACTTGTACATCATCTTAATGCAATGGAGCCTCCTTTCTCATCGACTTACCATATCCCAGCTGATGTATATCTGTTGGAGCAATCGACGAATACGGGATTCCTCAATAATCGAATCCCACTTCTGGTTGTTACAAAGAATCACAGTGGTATCCAATGTAAATCCAAGCAGCTCACTGAAGAGCTTTCGCAACCAGATTGCCTCACAGGAGGCCATGCTGGCAGCAATATACTCTGCTTCGGCGATGCTCAAGGCCACCAACTTCTGCTTCCTGCTCATCTAGGATATCAAAGCAAACCCCAAGATGAAACAGAACCCAAAAGTGCTCTTATGGTCCACCACACTGCCTGCCCAATCAGCATAAGTATATCCAAGTAGTCTCACATATTTAGTAGTGTATCTTAACCCATTAGTAATTGTGCCACGAAGATATCTCAGAAGATTCTTGGCATCAATCAAGTGAGGCTCAACCAAATATGATCTCACAATACTAACTGTAAAACATATGTTTGGACGGAGGTTCACCAAGAACATCAACGCGAATGAGTTTTTGAAACTCAGATGCATTTCCCAAATCTGGTCTGACATCATTACCATATAACTTCTGAAAGTTAAGATCCTTGAAATAGTCATAGGCTTGCAGTCCACCATACCAAATCTTTTCAGAATCTTCACCACATATTTTCCTTGAGATAGGAAAATTTCCCTTGGCTTTTGCCACACTTCAAGTCCTTGGTCCTTCATTTCAAATTTAGAAGCCAACTCCCTCTTACATTTGTGAATGAGAGGGTCTGCACCTGTTAGAAAGAGGTCATCCACATGCAGCACCAGTATGAGAGGCTTGTCATCTTCAACCTTAAAGTAAAGTTTAGGATCGACTTCACTCCTAGTGAATCCCAGCTTCATCAAGTAGCTATCGATCCTATCATACCATGTTCGGGGTGCTTGCTTCATCCCATAGAGAGCCTTCTTCAACCTGCATACATGAGATTTTTGATCATAAATATCAAATCCTTTGGTTTGCTCCACGTAGACCTCTTCTTTGATCGAACCGTGCAAGAATGCGGTCTTGACATCCATCTGATGTAGGTTCCATCCTTGTGAAGCCACAAGGGCTATGATCAAGTGGATGGTCATATATCTGGAAACAGGTGCAAATATCACATCATAGTTTATACCTTCTTTCTGGGAGAAACCACGAGCAACAATACGAGCCTTATACTATGTCGTACTTCCATCATCTACAACTTTATCTTGTAAAGCCATTTTGAAGTAACAATTGTCTTGTCCTAGGGTCTGGGAGACATCATTCTCCATAATAGACTCATATTCTTTGGTCATAGCATCCTTCCATACTTGATGCTTGACAACATCTGAGAATGATGAAGGCTCATTTTGTATGATTATGCTCATGATGGTTAGGTATCCCTGATACTTGTTAAGTTTCTTACATTCACGAAAGGTTGCTCGGGGTGCAACATGTACTTCAGCATCATCAAGTATCCCCCTAAGCCATGAAGGCCTCTTCCTAGAAGAGGAAGGCTCAGGTGGATAAATAGGATCCATGGGTTCCTCCACATCAGGCATTGTTACATCATCTACCCATATAGACAGCTTCCATAATTGTATGGTTCTTCCTTTCCGCCACACCATTCTGCTCAGGAGTATGTGGTGTAGTAGTCTCCCTCTTGATGCCAACCTCAGGTATGCCTGAGTGAACCAACTGTAATATATCAGAGGTCTTGCTTAGGCTTGAGGGGAATGGTCCCCTTTTGAGCTTTCCTTCGGCACATCCTAGACATACACCTTCTTTCTCTACTCGGAATTCGGGCATCTTTGTCACCATTTATCTTACACCGAGTAGAGCTTTATAATGAGGGGGGGCAAACCTCCGATGCCAAAGTTCGGAATGAAGAGATGTGTCATAAGACATGACACCTAGCGGACTTTCATCGCCCTGATATAATGAATCAACACGAAACCCAAGAGTAAAGGCATCTTTAACATTATTTTTCCATATACGTCCCTTGCCATCGCTGAAGGTTACCTTGTAGCCTTTGTCTTCCATTGCCGAGATGGATACCAGGTTCCTTTTGAGATCAGGTACATATAATACATCTTGTAAGTGAATTATATTACCTTGATTCAATTTGAGAGAAACATTGCCTACACCTTTCACGGGGTATTTCATGTTATCTCCAAGGACAATTTCCAGGTTAGTTTCTTTCTCTACCAGATTATGGAGTACTTCTTTGTAACTAGTGAAGTGTCTTGAGGCACCACTATCAATGAGTCAAATTCCCATTGAGTTCAAAGGAGAGGAGGTAGATAGAGCAGCTAGTAGATAATATTCAGCCTGCTTATTGTCAATAGTGTTAGATTCATACCTGGAATTTCTAGCCTTCTTGAATGGTTACCCTCTTCCTTGATTTCCAACATTCCTTTTACCTTTGCTACTGAATTTTCCACTCCTGTGATTACCATGATAGGGATTTTGATCATTGTCACGGTGTGAGGCCTTTCTATCAAGACATTCCCTTGCATAGTGACCTGCTTTATTGCAAATGTAACATCGTCCTTTTCTTCCACCCTTAGGTCCAGCATTTCTTTCCGATTTAGACCCAAAATTATTTCTTCTCTTAGCATGAGAAGAAAAGGTAGCAGGAGGACCTTTAGGCATGGGCATTTCTTGCTCTTCTACCCTTGTTTCTTCTTGAATGCATCTAGCCATTAATTCCTCGAAACCAGGAATTACATTATTGTTTAGAAGAGTAGTCCTGAACACGTACCATTCAGATGATAATCCTCCAAGAGTTGTGAGTGCCATTTCTCAGTCAGTAATAGTCTCCCCAATAGATAGGAGATCGTTCTTGATCTCAGCGATTCTTAAGAAGTATGCTTGCATACTCTCATCTTTACCCTTCTTGATTTCCCTCAGCTTATTTCTAAGAAACAAAACTTGATTTGCATCATCAACTTTAAATAAACTCACCAGTCTGTCATAGATTTCTTTGGAGGTGTCTAGTTTAGAGATGTAGGCCACCAAGCACTTGTCGATAGAGTCCCGGATGATCTTCTTCACTTTAACTTCTCTGTTCTTCCATTTGTTACTGGCAGTAGGAGGTGCATTTGATGAAGGCTCAACAATATTGCCTCTTACATGGTCCAACACTCCTTGATCTTATAGGGTTAGATCGATAGACATCTTCCATCTATGATAGTCAGCATTCTCACGGAGCTTGTCTTCGGCAGGAAAGAGTGTTGAGGACCCCATAGTTCTTTTAGGATAGCCTTGCCAATCTTCTCTTCGGTGATTGCTCTTGCTCTTGCTCAGGCTTTGTCTTCACCTTAGCTCTGATACCATGTTAAGTTATGGTATGTTCTATGCTTATAACCGTTTACTTCTTTTCCTTATTATATTCCACAGATTAGCAATCACATGTACATAAAGTAAAGTTCATATAGAACATTAAACGATTGACAGAAAACAAGCCAAGACAAGAGACACAAGATGTGGTGGCTAGCCAGGGACAAACCCCACAATGTGTGGGGAAACCCTTGATCAAATCTTCTTTTATCTTCAATAATTTAGCAAAGATAAATAGTACAATAAATTTGATTTATATCAGCAGTAGCAAACCCTAGATTAGCAGCATTAGTATTAGTGGCTTCATCATCAAAACTAGGGTAGACGATATCTCACAAACCGACCATCAGATCGGCTTTATTCCACCACCAAAAGTTGCGGATTCCAGAGGAGGTTGAGATGAACCTATAGCACAGTTTAGATGAGGATATCTTCTAGTCCATGTAGGTCAATCTTTACTACTGCAGTTGCAGCTTCAGTTTCAATAACTTACGACTTCAAACTAGGGTAGTTGATATGTTGCAAACCGTCCGTCGGATTAACTTGATTCCACCACCAAAAGTTGCGGCTTTCAGAGGAGGTTCAGATGAACCTATAACGCAGTTTAGATGAGGAGATTTTCTAGTCCACGCAGGTCAATCTTTACTTCTGAAATTGCAGCGTCAGTTTCAACAGCTTCCGGCTTCACATGTGTGAGGGAGAGACCCTTTTCTGCGCAGTAGAGAGGAGACTATTTTCTGCACAGTAGACAGAAGAGACTCTTTTCTGCACAGTAGGGAGAAAAGTCCTCCTTATTTATACACAACGTTGGTGTTTGAATAGATGCGATTGTTGGGCTTCTGAGCCTACATGAGTTGTAGGTCGGCTTGATAATAATTCCATAATCAAAATAAATTCATATCTCCACGAATACTTATCGGAATCAGATGATCTTTATATCAATCCTACACCTATCAACAAGAGGAATCTAATAAAAATATTTTCAGCCATGAATAAGATTACCCACATGAAGTTTTGCCCTAGTTTTGAATTTTAACAGTTACCCCATTCCTCTGGTAGTGCATTTAGTACTATGGTAGTCATCTCTTTGTCAGACATTATTTCTGCCAAAGTGTCATGTAGTTGGTCCCTTATTTCAGATATCCTCATAAAGTATGAGGCTACTCCTTCTTCTTTTGATATCTTCATATTTTAGGGTTCTTGTCTTAATGAGATTACTTCTCCTGCAGTGCTTATGAAAAACAAATCTACAAATTTGTCATACATTTCTTTTGATGTTTCAAGTTTAGATACATAGCGAATGAGGGGATCCTTGATGGATTCTATGAGAATCCTTTGAGCCCTTATTATCCCTTTCATATACCTTGAAAGTTCTTGAGCATCTTCCTTTGGAGGTTTGGTGATTGCACCCTTAACATGTTCCATGACCTAATTTTCTATGAGGTTTAGATCTGTCCTTTTCTTCTGTGCAAGAAAGTTTGAAGCCCTAACCAATTTGTTGATTTCCTTGTAAAAATACATTTGACAGATTCAGATGTAGGCATAAATGTACTTACTTGTGAAGATTCTCCTTCAACCTACTACCTTCTTGAACTTGATGGTGATATAGATAATATAAGACTTCTTCTTGATGAAGATGGGTTTCTTCACAGGTGATCCTAGACTTCAAAGAGAGGGAGATCACCTTGAGCCCTTTGATGATGGAAACAACTTCTTTCTTCTTGTTTCTCTTGGATGAGAATATTCAAGATGGTTTGATTTGATGATTTATTGAATTCAAGTAGAGTTAGGGTCTTTTGAGGTCTCCTTCCTTGACGTGATGATTTGAGCGAGGATCCCAAAAGTGCTTTAACTGTGGGCTTCTTCCTTTGATATATCTATGGTTTTTATACTTCCTTCAAGATGATGATGTAGCCTTTGAATTCGAAATGCCTCGGAGATGAGAGGATCTTATTTATTCTTTGATGCCCTTGATATACTTCTAGAACCTTTATCTTTCAGAGCTTGTGTGTCCCTTGTTGAGCTTCCCTTCCTTGAGTTATTACTGTAGCTTTGATACCACGTTGAGAAATCTAGGGCAAAGACAAGAGGTGGTTTCTCTAGAAATTATAATTGCTTGTGAATACTTTCTACTTCTTTTAATTAGGTTCCTCTTTATCTTGATTATTATAGTGTTATTTTTATCTAACAACTATAAAAAAATATGAACAACAATGAGGCAAGGGACACAAGATGTAGGTGATCAACCAGGGCCAAAACCTCTCCAACTTGAGAGGCAAACCCAAAAGAATTCTTCTTCTTATAGAATCTTCAAGTGGTGAATTCTAAGTCCAAGACCCTTGACCTAATAACCTCTCCAAGGCCAAGTCACAAGAGCTTTTGAAAAGCTTCTCTTTATTTTCCAAGTCAACACTAGTTAAACTGACTGCTTGTATCTCTATTCTCGACCTCTTTGAAATTCAACCTCTTTCCACAGTCCTACAATTCTCAGCCTACCTGAAACCATTGCAGTTTCACATGCGTGAGCTTATTGGAGGAGTTTTGTGATTCTTTCCTTCTTCGCTTGACTTGGAGGCTTCCCTTTATGATCTCACCTAGCAAGAATGCTAGTTTAGAGACCTCTTTCTTGGCTACTTCAAGGGCTGATATGACCTTACTGCAAAAACCCTAATTTATGCCACACGTGTGAGAAATATGACCCAAAGATAATGGAAAAAGTTCTTTTCTCTTCTTCCCTTTCCCTTCACTAGATGAGAGGCTTCCTTTTAATGATTCTCACACTTCTTCTTGGATTTCAGATGCTTGTTGAATGTGTCTTCAAGTGAGGCCAAGTAGTTTGTCCATGCAAAATAAGCCGACTTGTGCTTGTGACTAGGTGTACATCTCCTTCTAGAATAATCTTTATCTCCTTTGGAGGGCCAACTTGAATGAGTGGTTGTGACAAGGTATTGGAGGTTTTGTGACAAATAAATTCTCTTTACAATATGTAGGATTCCCAAATGGGTCTTCAATACATGACATTAACTCAATTGAATTTATGACTTAATGACCAAAACTAATAGCTCACAATGGGAGCTTCATCTATGTAAAATAAAAATCCTTTAGCGTGAAACCCATGTCTCAAGAATAAAATAATTTTATTTTTCTTCTTTACATTAATTACATAAAAGCATGATTACACATGTCATTATGAACACTGAACCTAGTTACATATTTCAACACTTTCCTATATCATTATATCCTAATTTCACATTCTTTGCACGAGAATGTGAGACCATATCCTTGATCACACATTTGACTGACACTCAGGAGATTATTCCATATATAAAACATTTTGGACTTTAGTTCTTCCATTATCTATGCATATTATGCCTTTCCAAACTATTCTTGCAGATGCATTGTTACCAAGTAGTACTTTACCTCCATCTTCTTCTTTTAGTTTAATGAATTTTCTTTGATCTCCTTTCATGTGTCTTGAACATTCACTATCAATATACCATTTGTTTTCTTTTTTTTTGGGCATATATCATAAGACTAAACTCTTCCTTCTTCTCTTGTTTTTTTTATTTTTTATTTTTTCCATACTATTGGATGTTGATTTATGAGGGTACATTCTTCCTTGCCTTGGTATTGGGACCTATTTAGACTACTACTACAATCTCGTGCTTTGTGCCCATAGTTGTTGCATTTGTAGCATTCATTGTAATTCGACAAAGAAGAAAAATAATTATCTTTTGTAATACCACTTTTATACATACCTTTAGGTTTGCTACGTAAGTAGATGTTGAATGGAGCTTTAAGGAATTCTCTCCTTCCATATTATTTTCTTGCATAGGCTCTAAAATCAATTTCTCTATGACCAAAATTATTACATGAGTAGCAATATCCATAAAAGAAATTTTGGTACTTGGATGTACATTGTTTGCTGAAAGAAATCTCTATTGAATCTACTTTCCCCACTTTCTTTGACATAGTCATAACAATGTTGATTCATAGTTGTATTGGTGGCATTTCCTATTACTAATTTATATTTTTAGCGTATTTGCATGGCTTCCATATTCTCTTTTTCTGATTCCTTTTATTCTCTCTTAGCGTTTTCTAAATGACTCAGCCCTATTTTGATAGAAGAAGATTCGTGATTTTTCTATCCCTTTAAAATGTTCTTGAGTGCATCAACAAAGTTGGTAGGTTCTTTACATGCCTTTTATGTTGTTGTTGGGCTTGAATGTCCCTTGGTGTTATTTGGGTTCTCTTCATAATCAAGACCTATCTTGATTAATGGAGACCTTTGATAACTAAGGATGTGGTCTAACGATTTAGTACCTTTTATTAGTCTTAAATTTTGATTCAGTTGATTTGAGACTTTTTCTAGTTCCTTTCTTAAAGAGACAATTCATGTTCCAAGTTTTCACAACATCCTTCCTTTTCTTTCAATTTTTTTGTCAGAATATCATTTATTGTTTTAGTTTCTTCTAGTTCAGTTTTTAGGAGAATGATTGAATTTGCATCACATCCTTCATCCTTATATTCCTACAGTTGTTGTTATAATTGATTGACCTTTTTCATTAGTCATCTTATCTCTTCCAAGGTACTCATTAGTTCTCCCTAAAAATCCACTTCCCCTTCAATATCTTCTTCAACATTTTGATCATCAATGGATATTAATAGGATTTATCCTCTCTCATCACCAGACATGCATTCATCATTTTCATAATCACTTTTTTTTTGGTGTACAAACTCATCTTTTTTATATATCCTCTTCTTTTATGATCATGAGATTTGAATATTTCTTTATCATCACTATAATTTGATTTTTCATAAGGACACTTAGATGCATAGTGACCTATTCTACCACTAAAAAAACATTTGAGTGGAAGGTTACCTTTGGATTTTCCAGTTCCTCTTTTCAACTTTCTCACAAATTGAGCTTATTCTTTGTTTAAATCATGACTTGAGTCTTCATGGATATTTTGTCTATATGTTTCTTTAACTTCTTTAAATGTTTCCTCTCTTGATCCTAATTTCTCCTTATTTGTTCTCATTTCATATGTAGTGAGAATTTCATGAAGAGTATCCATCTTTAGATTTTGAAGATAGGGAATTTCCTTAATAGGTGAAGCTTTTGGATTCAATCTTGAGGGAAGGGATCTCAATATTTTGTGAACAACTTTAGATTCCTTAACTATATCCTCAAGGCCTATGATAATATTGACTATCCCATCTACATGAAGAAAAAATGCTACAACATTCTCATCTTTATCCATTTTTGTAATTTTGAACTGATTTATATAAGTTTCTAGCTTAGCCTTCTTGAATTTATCATCTCCTTCATAGTTTCTTTGAAGCTTCTCCAAATTTCCTTGGTATATTTGGAGTAAATATCTTTGGCAAAGTATGTGTTTGACAATCCACATATTATGGTGTTTATTTCCTTTGCATTAATTGAATAGAGAATTTTTCCATTAGTATGAGTTGGAGGAGTTGTTGGGACCTGATAACCATTTTCAACAAACAACTAGACATTAGTACCTAGAGATATAATATAAGTGCTCATTCTTACTTTCCATAAGGCATAATCTGATCCATCAAATAATGGATCTTTACTTAAGGAAGATCCCTTATGACTGACAATGATCCCTTGTGATCTACCTTCTGCTGATTAATTGCTTCTTGAAGGAACTCGTGCTGATACCAATTATTGGAAAAATGATTATACTGAGAGGTGGGGAGTGTGAATCAATATAATGGCCAATTTTAACAAGTCAAAAACACTTCAAATCATATATAATGTCAATCACATCAACAAATTAAGAATACATGAGATATATGTGGAGCTTAACGGGGAAGAGAACAAAACTTATTAATATGAATTTTCTTGTAGACACCAACCTACTATTACAATAATTCAATATAACCAACCAAAAAGAGACATCAGTCCCATAAAATTATTTATTGGCACCAACCAGAAGGACACTCCAATCCCCTAAAATGATTTACTGGAAACAACTGTTAAATTTCACACTGCTCTATGTTGTTACAATTACTTTTTTCTCAATTAAATGATTAAATTATCAATATTTTCAAAAACAATTAATATTTCCAATCATCAACAATAATTGAAGATAGAACAGTAAATGCAATGACAAAGGAGACAATCAAAACATCAAAAAGAGACACCAGATTTGGTCAAAGACTAAGGAAAAACCCACTACGGGGAAAACCCATTGAAATTATTCTTATTATTAGATTGTCATAAAATGTTTAGCAGAGAGTACAATGAGCCTAATAAAAATTAATCCAACAAAATTAACCCAACAACATTCAGAAATATGTTCCCATCATCAATCCATATCAAAAACAAATTTTCTTGTATTCGGTCAACTGTGGTCAAATTTCAAAATCCAACCCTAGATCCCAACCGCACAGAGGAAGAGGTATGCGTGCGGTTGAGACCTTGCAACTGCACAAACGAGCTTTCCAACTTGAGGTTGTAGCCAAAAATTTCTTGTGTGCAGCCTGTGGTCAGAAACCAAAAACCCTAAAACATGTGTGCGCTTCAAACCTTATAATCTCGAACCTGTATGGACCAAATTTTTCGATCCAACCTTCAACGTATGTGAACCAATAAATGAATAAGAGAAGAAGAAGATGCTTGGTGATGTCAAAATGAGCTTGACGTCACTTGTATTTATAGGCTTCCAAGTGTGTCCATTTTCCTATTAGTGTTGACCTGATCAAATGTCACATTGTGGGCTTCCATTCAAAAATACAATTTCCTTTGTCAAAATTGAGTGATTCAATAGTAAAATTTGGTCCTCTCGAAAAGAGGAATATAGTCCCATGGTTGGAATTTTTCATTGAGTAGCCAAATTAACACTCCCTCTTAGCTGGGGAGAAATTCCAACTACATCATGTATGTATCCTGTCATCATATCATGTCCCATCTCTGCTCAACTCTATCTGCCGAAAGATTCTCAAATCTAAAGAAGAAGAATCATAAGGGATCATTACCTATGATCCTCTATAATGTCTAAGATCACATATCAATCGTAATAAATATCCGGGAGCACATATTAACTTGAAACTACATCAGGGAGCACATCTCAATCCAGAATCTCATGGGGGAGCAAAACATTTTCTACCCCATATCGAGCAACAAGAGTCATCGCATAGGGGATCACATATCAACCAATCAAATTTCCCAATGATATTCCCAAAAATGACTCTCAAGATTCATGTGGTAGAACAATTGCATCATAATCAACCTGGGTTGTACACCTCTAAGAACTCTCTCAACCCGTTGGCTAGACGTGGAGCGATATTCCCAACAAGCCCAACTTGTGGGTATGATGCCAATTGGGGTATACTCTGGATAGACCAAGATAGGGGATCTAACCTCTCTGACCTTATGGGTGAAAAATAGGGGAGAAACATCTATGACACTATTATCCAGATATCCCTCAATCTTAGGATCCCTCCATTTCAACTCCTCACCCTGGGAGCTCAGAAGGGGGGAAGAGTTGGCTCAATGTTCTCAATCAGTGATGCCCCTTATCAAGAGGGGTCACATCCATCAGTTCAAGCTGCTCTCTATAGACCAAGAACTTCCCTTTTAGCAAAGCCTTGGTGAGAATATCTGCAATTTTCTCATTTGTCGATATATGATGGAGTCTAACAACTCCTCTCTACACCATGTCTCGAATATAATGATATCGAATCTCTATGTGCTTGGACTTTTCATTAAAAACAAGATTCTCTTCTAGATAGATCTCACTCTTGTTGTTGCAATATATCAATGTAGTGTCTAGGACCTGCTCAAATATCTCTCCAAAGAGCTTCCTCAATGGAACTTCTTCACAGCTAGCCATGCTAGCGACAATGTACTTTGCCTCGACGATACTCAATGCTATGAAATTTTTTTTTCCTGCTCATCCAGGATATCATGGCAGATTCGAGGATAATACAACATCTAGACGTGCTCTTCTTGTCGACACATTTCCTTTCCAGTCAAAATCGTTATGTCCATGAAGTTGAAAATCTCTGATAGAATATCTCGGACCAAAGGTGATTATCCCATGCAAATATCTCAAAATGTGTTTGGCAACAATCCAATGTGCATGGAGAGGCTTGGTCATGAATTGACTCGACGTGTTCACTACATAGCATATACCCAGATGGGTGTTTACTAAGAACATCAAAGCCCTAATAAATTGTCTATACTCAGATGGATTAACCAAATCACGTCTTGCAACTTCTCCACATAACTTCTTGAAATTAATTTCCATTGGTGTTGGCATGGAATTTCATTTTTTCATCCAAATCTCTCCAACATCTTCACAACATTTTTTCCTTGCAAAAGGAAAATGTCACCAAGCCTTTGTCACACCTCAAGGCCTAGAAAGTAATGCATGAGTCCAAGGTCCTTTATCTCAAATTCAGAGGATAACTCCCTCTTACAATAGATCATCAGGGTCTCACTACCTATCAAGAATAGATCATTAACATATACAACCAAAATCAACGACATACCTTGGACTAGCTTGAACTAGAGGTTGGGATTGACATCACTTCTTGTGAATCCCAACTTCACCAAATAACTATCTATGTGGGTGTACCATGCTCTGGGGGCTTGCTTCAAACCATATAATGCATTTTTCAACTTGTAAACATGTGTCTTTCGATCCTCTACTTCAAATATCTATGGCTTCTCAAAATACACTTCTTCTTGTAACATGCCATGGAGAAATATTGTCTACATGTCCATCTAATGGATGGTACATCCTTGACTCAGAGTAAGGGAAACTGTGAAATGAATGGTTGTATATCGAGCCACAAGTGAAAATTTATCATCATAATATTTTCCCTCTTTCTAAGAGAATCCTCGGGCCACAAACCTTTCCTTGTATTTCTCAATGCTTCCATCGACTCCATGTTTGATCTTGAATAGCCATTTGGAAGTGCCCACAGATTTCCCCTTCGGTCTCGGCACAAAATCCCATACATCATTCTTCATAATCGATTCTTATTATTTGGTCATAACATCCTTCCTAACTTGTTCCTTCACTTCCTCTTTAAAGGTGCAAGGTTCGACTTCAATCATAGTGCTCATAGCTACAACATATGCCTGGTATCTGCATGGATTCTAGCTTTCTCTAAATGACCTTCAAACAGGAACATGTCTCTCGTCATCTTGTAATGTGTCACGACACCAAAGCGGCCTCTTCATGGTAGGAGGATCACATGGAGGAGGATCTAAGGGGTCCATGGGCTCCATGGGATCTTCAACAATGTCACTCGGATTCGAACATGGAAGGACCACCTAAAATATCCATATCATCATTCTTCTTATCAGGAGGAGGAGGCAAAGGAAGGTCCCTTTCTTTCCCAAGGAAAACATATTCATCAAACGTTACATCCCTACTAATTTCAACCTTCCTTTGACCAAGACTATATATCCTAAAAGCTTTAGAATTTTCACAATATCCAACAAACATACCTTTTCTTCCTGTGGCTTCCAACTTGATTCATTTGTCATTTAGCACATGTAAGTATACAGGGCAACCAAAGATACAGAGTTGGCTAACATTGGGCTTGACACTTATGAACACTTCTTTGGGGGACTTGTTGTCCAATGCTTGATGAGGCACCCTATTTTGAATATATACGGAAACATTCGTTGCTTCTCCCCAAAGGGACTTTTGCAATTTTTTATCATGGAGCATGTCATGACCGACTTCTACAATAGACTTGTTATTTCTTTCAACTACTCCATTTTGTTCAGGAGTATAGGGAAAATTTGTCCCTTTATTGATACCTTCCTTCTTGCAAAAAATAATGAACTCATTCAAAATTTACTTGCCACCATTGTCAGACCTCAAGATCTTAATTTTATTCCCTATTTTATTTTGGACCAAAGATTTGAACTCCTTGAACATTTTGAAGGCTTCATCCTTGTGCTTCAAATAATATATCCATGCATTTCTTGAGAAATCATCAATGGACGTGATGTAGTAGAGATGGCCACCAATAGAATGTATGAGCATTAGACCACATAGGTTGTGATGAGTGAGATGGAGGATGTCATTTGTCTTGTTATCACTAGAGGGGAATGGTCCCCTTGTCTTCTTTCCACTGGCACAATTTGGAAATATTCCATCATGTTGGGATTGAACTTTAGGAATACCAGAGACCGATTTCTTCAATTTCGGAAGAGCATCATAATGTAGATGGCCCTATCTTTGGTGCCATAGCTCACTTAGATTATTAGTATCATGGAAAAATGTTAGAAGAGGTCAACCAGTGACTCTATAGAGTCCTTCAAATATCGATCCCAACGTAAATGCTTCTCTCATAGGTGATTCAACAGGCTAAGTAAGAACATTTCCCTTGATGAAGGAAACCCTCATCCCTTTGTCTTCAAAAGCAGATATTGATACCAAATTCTTCTTCAATCTTGGCACATACAGCACATCGTGGAGCAAAACATATTCCCCTGAATCCAAATGAAATTTGATAGACCCAAAGCCTCTAATGGGATGAGTGGAGTTGTCTCCTAGAATAATTTTCAAATTTGACTCCCTCTCTACTAAATTAGAGAGAACTTATTTATACCCAAAGAAATGACGAGTTTCCCCACTATCAACCAACCAACTATCCCAAGAATCCGAAGGAGAAGAAATAGCGAGAGAAGAAATAAGAATATGTTCATATTGATTGCCAACATTACTTTCATACCTAGAGTATCTTGACTTCTTTTAAGGCCGATGATCTTATTCATGATCGCTTGGAGCATATCTTCTTCTTATTTCATCACTTCCATTGCGATCATTCCTTTGATAATCTCTTCTTCTTCGATCATCAAACCTATTGTTGTTGCTTCTTGTTATACAATATTTTGCCACACTCCTAGTCTCACACCCTGAAGTGTCGCACTTTGTGTCATTAATGTCGCAAGTGTCACAAAGTAATAAATTCCGCTGCAAACAATGTATTCACCATGAAACATGTTTGTGGTAATTAGAAAAATACCCCTGAAGAAAAGAAAGAAAACTTGCCTTGAAATAATTCTGAAGAGCTTGTCAAAAACCTTGTTTTGCAAGCCCATCTCTATTTTTATTAGGAAAATCCGTGTTGGTAACCTCTGGTATTACACATGTCTAGCGTTGTCAGTGCTACTTTTAGTAGAAAAATCTGCACTGTTCCTCTTCAGTTCTTTTTTTCCCAAAATGGAGGAGAAAATTTTCTTACTAGAAGGCTTGAGAACGATGATGTGGTTTTAGGTGGATGAAGATTGGAACGAGACCTCCCATTCTTGGCCCTAGATCCTATTTCCATGGGTATCTCCCTTGAGTTGTGGAACTCCTCCCTCTTTTCATGGATCCTCAACTTCCTCTCCTTCCTTATAAATGAATTTCCCATCATCCACTAATGGTTGGTTATTGGTTGGTTGGTTTCCATCCTAGTGCTGAATTGTGCCCAAATGTTGGCCATTTGCAAAGGAGAAAAGGTGTTTGAATGCTAAGGCTTGGATTTGGAATCTCACTTGAAGGAGGCTTCCAACATCAAGGCTTCATCGATTATAATGTTCCCTTTTTAATTTATTAATAATACAATATATGTTTTCTTTATATAAATGTGTCAATTCTTGTCCATTTATTGTAATGCTCCTTGCTATGTTACATTATTTGTAATAGAAAATGTCATCCTTTGCATAGTTTTTGTTGTCTCCACTTGATATTTCTTGCAGGCACTCACCTACACTAGCAAAGAGGAGATTGTGGGTTTGAAAGCAAAGGAATCAAGGTGAACATCAAGGGTATTAGCATCAGATAGAGGTAGGAAATCTATCCTCCTTTGCATTTTCTAGTATGAATTAGGAAAGATTTCATGTAATTTTCTTCTGTAGTTGCTAGATCCTCCCATAGGACTAGAGGGGTCGTTTCTGTCCGCAGAAAGGATTGCCTACACAAAAAAATGGCTACTCCGTTGGGGAGTACATAACCCTTTAAGCCTCCTCTGTCTTTGGTCTCTTTTGATAGGTTTCGCTAGCCTCTTATTGATCCATAATTTTGATTGATTGTGGATCCACATTCTGAGTGGTGTGTGGTTTAGAGTGTCAAATCTAGGTCTTTGTTCAACTTTGTTTGTTTGCTCCTAAGTTTTTCTCACCCAACCCCATTTTCCCGTGAAACAGAGCGCTGTAAACATGGATTTTTCTCATTACAGTCACGTTGAAGACCCTTTCAGCGTGGATTTTGACCATTACAGTCACGCTAGTCCAAAAAATGAGTTTTTTTAAGGTTTTTGATAAAAGATCTAGAATGTCTTGATCTCTAAATATTTTCTCCTGCTCTGCGTGCATAGAATTTTGATTTATTGTTCCTAGATTCTTTGTGGTTTGCAAAGCCCGTTCCATGTTTAAG
The DNA here is from genome assembly GCA_031772625.1 of Pinus tabuliformis. Taxonomy (NCBI): domain Eukaryota; kingdom Viridiplantae; phylum Streptophyta; class Pinopsida; order Pinales; family Pinaceae; genus Pinus; species Pinus tabuliformis. The sequence continues at coordinate 912,109,397 of CM062805.1, read as the reverse complement.
TAGTCAAAATGAACTTTGGTTGAATCTTTAGTTCTTTGGGTAATGAAATTTACTATTTTGTTGCTTGCATGTGTCACTGATTTGTTGTCTGATAAGCATTTTTTGTTCTTTTGGAAACCATAAAGAAATTGCATTTGCATTTAGGCCTTCATCTTAAAGCTGATCATTACTTCTAGAAATTGCATTATATTACACTAGAAAGTTGTTTTTGAGATTGTCATTGAGCATAGACTACATTGCTTGGCGTTCAATGTTGAATCCTCATTCATTTAAAAAAAAACGAACAAAAAAAATTCATGTAGGTGAATTTTAGTGAATTAAAATTCATTTACTTTTTGTTGTTGCATTAGAATAGTGAAGTTTAAAGATCTAGTTAGGAAGCTCTTGTTGGTTGCAAATTGATTGTTGCATCCATGTTTGCACTTCTTCTCTACACTAGATAGCTTTCATTAAAAATTAAAAGGATCATTTTTTTCGTATTAGTTGCACCGTAGGTGTGTTCAGGTGACATCAAGTTTTAAGCCTTGAAACCGAAACATAATTCAAGATCAACTTTAAAATTCGTCTCAATTAATGATCCAGGTGGCTCTAGACACACTTAGAGGTCAAAGAGGGCTTATAATAGCTCAAAATTCAAAGTGGTTAAGTTTCTCCCAAACTAGGACCAGATTGTAGTTCTCGTCGCCCTAATTCCAACGGTGCGACCGACAATCAAATCCGAGTTTGTATGCAGAAGATAGAGTTGGTCAAAGTTGGACAAGTGATAGGCTTAATAATCCGACAAATTGACTGAGACTTGGCGCATGGAATTCAGTTACCGGGCAGGCAAAATTGTGCCCTACTTAATTTTCCCAATGACCCTTATTTTCGGAAAATTTAAAATGCCCAGTTGGTTTAATAAAGAAACAAAAAAATATTAAAATAAGGGTGGCGGGCTACCACCCCCGCCACCCCCACTAGATAGAAACATGGTAAAAAAAAGGTTGAAATGGGGTGGTAGGAGGGAAAACCCCACCACCCCTGGTCCACATATGATAAAATGGTATATAAAATGTTAATGGGAGGGCCGTCTACCAGCGGACCCGACCCCCCTACCATCCACCTGTTATTCCGTGGGCGGCGAGGCTCAAACACGCTCATCCAATCTAGTCAACCCTCCTTCTGGTTTCCAACACAACAAAACATATGTTAAACACATGCCAAATTTTGGTTAAGCGCATAACACATTGGCATAAACTGTAATATCCCTTATCAGGAATATTCCCCAACACAAGCAAACTCCAACCAGAGATGGACTGGGAGGGCATTTACCAGATCTGTCGCCTCTGAAAAGAGGATGAGATCTAGAGGCTACCTGGCCCTTTCCAGACTCTGTCTAAGAGTATAGGAGAAAACACACAAGTGGTATAATAGTCAAGAATGCTCAAAGAGATAAAAATAACAATGGTGCAATAATATAACCATAAGCAGATACTCAAGAAATGCAGAGAGAAATGCTAAGCCATTTTATTATACTGAGTAATAGAATGAGTACAGGAGGTGATTAGAAAGATGGCACCTCGACTTGCACAAGGCAAGTGAAGAGATACACTCAAAATAGCAAAGGAATGGCCCCTCGACTTGCACAAGGCAAGTGAAGAGATACACTCAAAATAGCAAAGGAATGGCCCCTCTCTAAACTGTGTCCAAGCTGTGGGAGAACTGCTGTGCTGCTACTAGAAATCAAATGAGGATTTGGGGCTGATCCCCTGCTTAGAAAATGCTGAAACTCTGGAATCAAACTCTACTAAAGAAACCCAGAAAAACCCAGAAAGCTTTTCTGAAATGGCTGATCCCCGAAAAGCACCCCCCTGGGGTTTTGCGCAGTCCCTGAATGCTCTGCGCTGCCACTGAATGAAACCCTCCAAAAATCTGCCTGAAACCTCTGCCAAAGCTCTCTAATATGCAAGGGCTAATACCCTGCTCTATCTCTCAACACAAATCCTACTGCAAACCCTCAACCCAGAATTCTTGCCAGAAAGAACTGCGTCACCCCTCTCAGTGTTGCGCAGTCCTCCAAAACGCCGATGAAACTACTGTTGAAATGCCAATGGAAATACCTTGCCCAAGTAGGCACTCAAAGTCTCTCAGGGCTAAGGGTGAGATCTCCGACAGTGACACTTAATGCACTAAACAGTGGTGCAGACTAGCTAAATAGCCAGCATGCTCTAAGTCGAAATGACTATCACAAATGCTCATAATTGAATGATCAAAATGAGGGGGCTTCTCTCTCCTTTATAGCCTTTTCCTCTCTCAATCCCAAGGCTCACCTCCTCCAATGTAATTCCCCTCTTGCCATGTGTTTCTTCCCTTTTGCGTAGTCCCTCCAAGTGTCTGCGTGGGCTGCATCTCTGCGTCCCCCTTTGTCCCCCTTGGCTCCCCTTTAAGTCACAACGTTGTGCTACTAGGAAGTGAATTTTATTCTTAAAGTGAGTTATGTCCCCCTTCCTCACCTTTTTATTTATAAATAAATATAGAAGGCAAAATTTGAACAAAATCGAATATTCCAATTAGCCATGGCTAATTAGGAATATTACAGTCTCCCCTGGCAAAATGTTGCTTGTCCTCAAGTAACTGAAGTGATGGATGCTGCAAGATTTTCTCACTCTCCCAGGTGGCATCCTCATCCGGCAATTTCTTCCACCTCACCAAGAATTCCCAGACTGTCCTACTCCGCAACTACCTCTCCCTGGTATCAATGATAGCCTCCGGCTGCAACACCAAATGCCCTTCATCATCCATGGGTGTTAGCTCATCTGTCACTGTCCCCTGCTACCCTATTTCCTTCTTTAGGCATGATACATGAAAAATGTTATGAATCTTGCTGCCTTGGGGAAACTCCAACTCATATGCAACCTGTCCAATCTTGCGCATCACCCTGTATGGCCCATAAAAGCGGGGCTTGAGTTTCTCAGCCCCCTTCTGCTTCAGTGACGACTGTCGGTATGGCTGTAATCGTAGGTAGAACATGTCCTATACCTAAAACTATCTCTCCACCCAACCCCTGTCGGCATATAGCTTCTGCTGGTTCTGCACTGTAGCCATGTTATCCTTGAGAGCTCAGAGGATATCCTGACTCTCTTGGATCCAAATCTTGGCTCTAGGAGCCTTGCTATCACCAAACATCACATTAGTTAAAGATAAAGGATGATACCCATATAAGGCATAGAATGGTGACATACCAATGGACATGTGATGTGAAGTGTTGTAGCAGTACTCCCCCAGATGCAACCACTTCAGCCATGCTCACTACTGCCCACTGACATAGTTATGCAAGTAGCCCTCCAACCACTTGTTAACTATCTTTGTCTGCCCGTCTGTCCGGGGGTGATAACTGGTACTTGGTGTCAACTCCGTCCACACCAACCGGAAAAACTCCTGCCAAAACCCGCCCATGAAACGGCTGTCCCTATCACTAATGATGTTATTAGGAAGACCATGGAGCCTGAAGATCTCCCTGAAGAACAACTTGTCTACCTCTGCTATTGTATAGTGTACAGGTATGGCAAAAAAATGTGCGTACTTTGTCAGTCGATCAACAACGACAAAGATACAATCCTTGCCCTGTACCATGGGCAACCCTATGATTAAGTCCATTGAAATACTCTCCCACTTCCCTTCTGGAAAGGGAAGAGGCTGCAATAATCTCGCGGGATGGCTCATCTCTCCCTTGTTCCTTTGGCAAACATCGCACTCCCAGATATGCTGGAGTACGTCCTCCTCGAGGCCCTTCCATGAGAACCTCTCTCTAATGGCCCTGTAGGTTTTGGTGAACCCCTGATGGCCTACCAATGGTGAATCATGTGATGGCTGTAGTATCTTCTTCTTGAGTTGAGACCCCTCAGTCAAGAAGATTTGGTCCCTGTAGTAGATGATCTCATCGACCACCCTGTACTTATCATCTACCACCTGCCCATCCAGAACCTCACATGCAAACCTGTCCTTGGAGTACTCTACTAAGAGTTGAGCCCTCCAGTCTGTATCCAAGCTCATAAGAGACAATGTGGCTAGTCTACGTGAAAGGGCATCTGCTACCACATTGTTCTTACCCTTGACATACTCAATGTCAAAGTCATATGCTTGGATCTTACTGATCCAATTTTGCTGCCTCTCCTGTAGCTACTTCTGCTCCAAAAATAATTTGAGGCTGTTGTGACCAGTCCTCACCCTGAACCTGTTACCTACCAAATACTGTCGGAACTTGGCCAATGCATGCATGATGGCTAGAATCTCCTTGTCGTATATAGAATACAACCTCTCGTTCGGAAGGAGCTTCTGGATCTCATAGGCTATAGGGTGACCTCCCTGCATCAATACTGCATTGATCCTCTCTCCCGACCTGTCACACTCCAAAATGAATGGTTGCATGAAATTTGGCAATGCAAGCACTGGGTAGCTGCTCATAACCTCCTTGAGCCTGTCAAAGGCTCACTGCATTGTATCCGACCAACTGAAAGCCCCTTTCCTCGTCAAATCTGTTAGGGGTGCAGCAAGCTGGGAGAAACTCTTGACGAACTTTCGGTAGTAAGTACAAATGCCAATGAATCCCCAGAGTTCTGTCACGTTTCTCGGCTTCGGCCATTCCTTGATGGCCCTGATCTTCTCCTCATGGACTCTCACTCCATCCACCCCTATGATGTGTCCCAGATACAACATCTCTGTCAACCCAAACTCACACTTGGATATTTTGGCATAGAATTGCTGCTCCTATAAGATACACAATATTGTCTCAATGTGTTGGAGATGCTTTTCCCAAGTCCTACTGTAAATGAGAATATCATCAAAGAATACCAACACAAACTTCCTCAAGTGACTGTGGAAGATGTGATTCATGCAGGAATGAAATGTAGCGGGGGCATTGGTTAGCCCAAAGGGCATCACCAAGAGCTCAAAGTGCCCATAGTGACACCTGAAGGTGGTCTTGGGAATGTCCTGCTCCCTCACGCAAATTTGATGGTACCCAGATCTCAAATCAATCTATGAGAAGAACCATGCTCCTCTCAACTCGTTCACCAACTCATCGATCCTGGGTATGGGGTACCTATTCTTCAGGGTCTTCTTGTTCAGGGCCCTGTAGTCAATGCGCATCCTCAATGTATCGTCCTTCTTCTTCACCAACACCACAGAAGAAGCAAAATGACTCGTGCTCGGTCGAATGTTCCCAAGAGCCAGCAGCTCCTGGATAGCCCGCTCAATCTCATCTCGATAGGCCTTGGGGTGCCCATAGGGGGTGGTAATCACTGCCTGTATACCCTGCTCAAGCTCGATGGTGTGCTCAAACCCCCGATCCGGTAGCTGTCCTGGTGGAATGTCTCCAAACACTCTGGCATACCGGTCAAGGATGGACTGCATCTCTGTATGTACCATCTGCCCTGTAGTCCCTCCCTCTGATGCACGCAGCTCCACTGCCCACTCTATGTCTCCCTTCAGGAAGACTGCCTCCATCCGATGAGTCGAAACAATCTGAGGCAGATATGTGTGCTGTCCCCATATCTTCTCATGCCTCCCTGTCTTCTCATCATCCCACTCCATCTCTAGGGTCTTCCAATCCGTCTTCACCTTCCCTAGAGTGATAAGCCACTGAACACCCAGTATCATGTTGGTGTCTGGAATATCGACCACGAAAAAGTGGTTAGTCAATGTGTAGGTGCCCATCGTCACTGAAAGCTCTGGAACATAGCGAGCACACATCATGGTCTGATCTCCTGGGACCAAGACTGAAAACCCATTGAAGCTCTCTGTCTATATACCTCTCCGCTCAACCATCTGGGCATTGATAAAGTTGTGGGTTGCCCCACTGTCAACCAAAACTGATACTCGCTGGCCACGTACTGTCCCCCATACGCGTAGTGTCAGATACTTGGGAACTCCTCGCAATGCTGCAAGGGCCCCTCCGGTGGGTGCAAAAGATGCATCACCTGCTGTTGGCGGCGGAGGTGGCAAAGGTCCCTGCACGGCATGGCTATCTCTGCCTCCACATCATCCTCATCATCCTCTTCTCCATTTCTCTCAGAGAAGACCTCAATAAAGTGTGCTTTGCCAGTAGCACATCTATGTCCTGGCGCCCACGACTCCTGACAGGTGAAACACAACCGCTTCTTCTTCAGCTCCCTCCTAGCATCGTCGTCAAGTTGTACTCGTCCTGGATTCCCCTTTGGGGGTGGAATCCTCACATCCTTTACCTTAGACTGAAAAGTCTGTCTCTTGGGGTAAGGTGTCTAGGTCCTGGGTAAGACATCCTGTAAGTCCCGGGTCCTGCTGATAGCATCCTGGAGTGTGGCTGGTCTAGTGGATCAGACTAAACCCCGAAGTGGCTCTACTAACCCCTTAACATGCATATAGACCCTCCGAACCGTGGATAGGTCTAGCACCATCACGGAGACCCTCAAGAAATCTGTAATGTAGGTCTCTGGGCTCCTTGTCTGTTTGAGCCTTGTCAGCTCAATAAAATGTTGCTCTGGATCCCTCCGATCAAATCGCTCCATCAATCTCCCAGTAAACTCAGCATATGTCTTCACTGTGAAGTGCCCGAGTGTAACCATCCCATGAAACCACCAATCCTGGGCCTTACCATCCAAATGCAATGTTGCCAGCTTGATGGCCTCTGTCTCCGACATTTGGTTAAGCTGGAAATAAATATCCAGCTTCTCCACCAAGACTTTGCTGAACTGTTTGATGAACCATCAAATGTAGGCAAGTGGAATCTACTCGCTGCACGGTGGGTGTCACCATCATGGTAATGCCAGTACCCTCTGTGATGGTCACGGGGTCTACTATCCCGCTGGAGCTGAACAACATCTCTGAATGAGAGGGATTCCCTGAACTCTTGCCCATAGGCATGGTACTCTACAAAATAATCGCCCATATGTCCAGGCTCCGCCTCCTGCTGGGCTACGACCCCTGTGTCTGCTCCTAATAAAGTGGGCATGGTAGAGCCTGTAGGGGCATGTGAGGCCACCTGCTGTGCAGTATCACGCTGCTCCGGCAAATGGTGGGATGCACCCGATCCCTCACCAACCTGGAAAGCTTGTGGGCTCTCACACTATCTGGCCTCTACTACCGTGAATCTATGTCCCATCACCTCAATCTACCTCGAAAGATCCTGCACTAATTAGAGGAGAATATCTGCAAATCTCTTCCCATCACCATCTGCCATCGGATCCTCCCGCTCTGCATCCACCACAGGCTCCTTCTGTTTTGTGTCCACCACAAGCTCCTCCTGTTCTGCGTCCACCACTGGAACACAGTCTCCCTCTCTGTAAGTGTTCTCCAACTTACGCCCAGTGTCTCTGTATCTCCGACCTCTGTAACAAATGTAGGGTTTTTCCCCCGTTGTCATAGATTGCTAGCTCCATAGGCTGAGCCAGATCTATGCTTTGATACCACTGTAATATCCCTTATCAGGAATATTCCTCAAACAGAAGCAAAATCCAACCAGAGATGGATTGGGAGGGCATTTACTAGATATTTCGCCTTTGAAAAGAGGACGAGATCTAAAAGCTACCTGGCCCTTTCCAGACTCTGTCTAAGAGGATAGGATAAAACACACAAGTGGTATAATAGCTGAGAATGTTCAAAGAGATAAAAATAACAATGGTACAACAATATAACCATAAGCAGATACTCAAGAAATGCAGAGAGAAATGCTAAGCCATTTTATTATACTGAGTAATAGAATGAGTACAGGAGGTGATTAGAAAGATGGCACCTCAACTTGCACAAGGCAAGTGAAGAGATACACTCAAAATAGCAAAGGATTGGCCCCTCTCTGAACTGTGTCCAAGCTGCTAGAGAACTGTCGTGCTACTGCTGTTGCTAGAAATCAAATGAGGATTTGGGGTTGCTCCCCTCCTTAGAAAATGATGAAGCTTTGGAATCAGACTCTACTCAAGAAACCCAGAAAAACCCAGAAAGATTTTCTGAAATGGCTGACCCTCGAAAAGCACCCCCTTGGGGTTCTGCGCAGTCCCTCAATGCTCTGCGTTGCCACTGAATGAAACCCTTTAGAAATCTGCCTGAAGCCTCTGCCAAAGCTCTCCAATATGCAAGGGCTGATCCCCTACTCTATCTCACAGCACAAATCCTACTGCAAACCCTCAACCCAGAACTCCTGCTAGAAAGAACTGTGTCACCCCTCTCAGTGTTGCACAATCCTCCAAAACGTTGATGAAACTAATGCTGAAATGTTGATGAAACTATTGCTAAAATACTAATGGAAATACCTTTCCTGAGCAGGCACTCGAAGTCCCCTGGGGCTAAGGGTGAGATCTCCGAACGGAGACACTCAATGCACTAAACAGTGCTGCAGACTAGCTAAACAGCCAACGTGCTCTAAGTCGAAATGACTATCACAGATGCTCATAATTGAATGATCAAAATGAGGGGGATTCTCTCGCCTTTATAGCCTTTTCCTCTCTCAATCCCAAGGCTCACCTCCTCCAATGTAATTCTGCTCTTGCCACGTGTTTCTTCCCTTCTGAGTAGTCCCTCCAAGTGTCTGCGTGGGATCCATCTTTGCGTCCCCCTTTGGCCCCCTTGGCTCCCCTTTAAGTCACAACGTTGTGCTACTAGGAAGTGACTTTTATTCTTAAAGTGAGTTATGTCCCCCTTCCTCACCTTTTTATTTATAAATAACTATAGAAGGCAAAAATTGAACAAAATCGAATATTCCAATTAGCCATGGCTAATTAGAAATATTACATAAACAAACTTTGGTCTGCAAACTTTCACGCATAACATGGAAACAGTGGCCCATAAAACAAACCTTGATTATCAATATTTATACATTGTAACAAAAGCCTATTATGGGTGGGTGGGGGTTTGAACCCTACCCACCTCAACAACCACTTGCTCCATTTAGCCATTGTGCCAACAACACTTCCTTGTAATTCGCACCATGAAGTTTTATTATAAACTCAATTACACCAGTCGACTAGGGAAGAGGGATGGAGGAGCGCTGAATGGGAACAGAGAAATGACGGGACCTGAGAAGCAGATGGCAGAATCGCGATTTGTAGTGACGAGGTGGAACTATGCCGACATGCATTTCGAGACAGAGTCTTTGTAAAGAAGAATCTCAAGAAGTCTGAAAGATTCCTTGGGAGGTAAAATTTCACTTTATCATAATGATGTCAAGTTTATATTCAAATTTCATGGAATTTCACAGGGAACACGATGGTGAAGTTAGATTCTCTATCTGAGAAAATATTTGTAGGCACCCCACAACGTGGAATCTTAGAAGAATATCAAGGAATCTAAAAAATTCCCTTGGAGGTTGAAATTTGCCAGAGTCAGAATGCAACCAACTTTATACTCAAAAGTCTTAGAATTCCACAAGGATTGCAATGGTGATATGATATTTTCCATTTGAGGAGCATATCTCTAGTCAGCCCATGGAGCTAGATCTTTCGAGAATCATGGGGAATATTTAAGATTCCCGAAGGCCTAGAATTTGACATTGTCAAAATCGGACGAATTGGCAGTGGATTTTACACTACTTGACACTAGAAATTCAGTGGTGCGGTCAGTTTCAGCAGCGGATCCTTCCATTTTTTAGCCATATTTAGAAGCGAAGGTAGATGAAGCAGTCATGTTATGTTTACTTTCATTATTGTTGAGATGATGTATTATTCTTGAGATCCTTGTTTGATACTATGTCAAGGGATCTTTATTGCCACATTGTGTGAGATGTCATTAGATTTTCATGTTATGTATTTTTGTTGAGATCCTTGTGTAACTATGTTGAGGTTATAGTCATTGTCACATTATGTGAGATCTTGTTAGTTTGTCATGCTGAAGGAAGCCCGTTTTGAGTGAGAATTCCTATAGGGAAAACGTCTTGTGGAGAGACAAGCCACTCTTGTTGAGGGCATATGACCTTGTTATGAAAAAGAATATTCCATGTACATCATCATAATTTACAACATTATATGAAGTGACCTCGACCATATTGACACCAAGCCCAGAGACGTAACCCACACTGGGTGAACTCCATTATCAAATGTGTTGTGTTCCTGATTTGCTGATAGTCATTATGTTTCCTCTTGTTTAAGAATGCACATGTGGTTATTTTATACTCTTTTAAATGTAATTCTATTGACATCACTGAAGTAAAATATCTTGGATAATTCTGGTAGCTAAAGAGATCCGGATCAAGTTTGTTCTTAGAGAAATCTTCTCGCTGATGTGAATTGAGAGCATGAACAACTAAACGTGCAACAATGGAGGATGACAAATAAATGTACGAGGCCTTGCTCTGGATGTCCAAAATGGTAGACATAATGTATGAAGCTTATGAGAAGTGAATAGAGGAAGAGGAGAAATAAAGAGCAGAGGACGATGCTCCATCTACCCCCTCAAGTGAACATTCATCTCCTTCATCGTCTTCTAATCATTTGGATGAGTATATCAACCAAAGCCTTCAACCAGAGAATGTTGAATTGAAGAGGCTTTTGCGAGAAGAGAAAGAGGAGAAGTAGAGGTTGCATCTTCAGCGACGATACATGACATAGGCCTTCCTTCGAGAAGTTGAATCAAAATGAAGGCTTAAAGAAGCCATCATCACTTGTTTCAGAATCAACATTTGGGGTAAACAACGTTGATCATTCCTCAGTTTCATCTTCACCTGATGTTATTTCTGTGGGAAATGTGGAGGTACCCATTACAGGAACTGGCATGAGACTCCTTACCAAGATGGGGTATAAAGGAGAAGGACTTGGTGTTAATGGCCAAGGCATGACTTAGCCATTGGAGGTCATTCAAAGACCTTGATTTGCAGGTGTAGGATACACCAAAGGAGAGTGCTCAAAGGTGTCAGAAGCTTCCATTACATTTTTGAAACCATCGAGGAAAGATAATGATGGGAACAGATCACCATCATCCCATGGCAGTGCACATTGTAGAGAAAGCATTGAGGCAAGCTCTCATCACCATAATTGCACTAGAGACAACCAAGAGAGGTATAAATAGTCTCAATATTCTAGAGTTCATTTTGGTTACAAGCATGTTGTTAATGATGAACATAAACCATGGGATCGAAAAACATGTAGTTTTTGTGGTTTACATCACCATGTGGTTACTGAGTGCTGGAATAGAATAGAAGAACGAAAGAGGATGAGGTGTGAAAAGCCCTCTCCACAATAGAGAAAGAAGCATGTTAAGAAAGTCTGGAGGAAAAAGACATTTTGTAGTCATTGCAAAAGAGGTGGTCATCAAAGAGCCACATGTCGGAGGCTCCATCGAGAGCAATGTCTTAAGGACAAAGTGCCCACGCATGAACTAGTTGAAAAAGTTGTTCGACAAGCGAATCCGCTACAAGGAGATGACCCATACTTTGATAAGTGAGAGATGGTATTTCTAGATGTGTTAGATTGTCATGACTGTATTTTTGTAAATCATTTGTTGCAATTTAGTTTGTAAAAGTGATGATGTGTTTTCCATCACTTGTTTAAGCAACAATGATGTTTTGGCCTTGTATTGATAGTTGGGGCATTATTTCAATTTTGATGTAAACTTGACCACACAATATGTGTTATAAAATCATGGTAAGATTGGGTCATTATTGGTCATGTAATTAAGCATGTAATTTGAAAAATATTGTACTACAAGTTTGCAGAGGATGCAGGTGTCGGCTCATCACTTATGGCTCTGAAGAATAAGGTGAAGGAGAAGAAAGGGTGACCTATCAAGACACTTGTGGTGCAAAAAATGTACATCACAGTTGTAGATTATGTTCATGCTTTTGGAGGACCAAAAGATCCTTATTGGGGAGGAATGATCCATGTGGCTCCAGACACAATTCGAGGTCAAAGAGGGCTTATTATAGCTCAAAATTCAAAGTGCTCAGATTGCTCTCAAACTAGGACCAGATCGTAGTGCTCGCCGCCTTGATTCCAACGGTGTGAATGACACTCAAATCCAAGTTCATATGAAGAAGATAGAGCTGGTCAAAGTTGGACAAGTGGAAAGCTTAATGATCCTACAAATTGACTGAGACATCGGGCAGGCGAAATTGTGGCCTACTTAAGTTGCCCAATGACCCTTATTTTTGGAAAATTTAAAAATGTCCAGTTGGTTTAATAAAAAACCAAAAAAAATATTAAAACAAGGGTGGTGGGATGCCACCACTACCGGATAGAAACATGGTAAAAAAAGGGTTGAAATGGGGTGGCAGGCGACCAAACCCCGCCACCCCCGGTCCACATATGATAAAACGATATATAAAATGGTAAGGGGTTGGCCTCCCACCAGCGGACCCGACCCCCCCACCATCCACCTGTCACTTATTCTATGGGTGACAAGGCTCAAACCCGCTCGTCCCTAATGACCTGCCTCTTGGGCGCCTCGACATCAAAACATTTGTTAAGCACACGATAAAATTTTGGTTAAGTTCATAACATGGTGGCGGAAACAAACTTTGGTCAGCAAACTTTCGTGCATAAAACGGACACAGTGACACGTAAAACAAACCTCAGTTATTAATATTTATATGTTGTAACAAAAGTATATTATGGGTGGACAGGGGTTTGAACCCTACCAAACCCTGCCCACCCCGCCAACCACTTGCTCCATTTATCCATTGTGCCAACAACACTTCCTTGTAATTCCCACCATGAAGTTTTCATATAAACTCCATTACACGAGTGGACTGGGGAAGAGGGATGGAGGAGCGCTAAACGAGAACAGAGAACTGACAGACTTGAGGAGTAGATGAAGAAATTGTGATTTTTAATGCCGAGGCAGAACTATGTTGGCATACTTTTCGAGACAAAAACTTTGTATAGAATCTCAAGATGCTTGAAAGATTCATTGGGAGGTAAAATTTCACTTTGTTAGGATGATGCCAAGTTTATAGTCAAATTTCATGAAATTTCATAGGGAACACAATGGTGAAGTCAAATTCATCATCTGAGTAACAGATTTGTAGGCAACCTGCAACGTGGAATCTTAGAAGAATATCGAGGAATCTAAAAGATTTCCTTAGAGGCTGAAATTCACCAGATTCAGAATGTAACCAACTTTATACTCAAAGGTCTCAGAATTTAAGGAGCAGATCTTGAGTCAGCCCATGGAGAATCATGGGGGAATCTTTAAGATTCCCGAAGGCCCATAATTTGACATTGTTAGAATTGGACAAATTGGCAGTGGATTTTACACTACTCGATGCCATAAATTCAATGGCGCAGTCAGTTTCAACAACTGATCCTTCCATTTTTCGGCAATCTTCAGAAGTGAAGGTAGATGAAGCAGTCATGCTATGTTTCCTTTCATTATTGCTAAGATGAAGTATTATTCTTGAGATCCCTGTTTGATACTATGTCAAGGGATCGTTATTGCCACATTATGTGAGATGTCATTAGATTTTCATGTTATGTATAGTTGTTGAGATCCCTGTGTAACTATGTTGACGGGATACTTGTTGCCACATTATTTGAGATCTTGTTAGTTTTTCATGTTGAAGGAAGTCCATTTTGAGTGAGAATTCTCGTACGAAGAACGTCTTGTGGAGAGACAAGACACTCTTGTTGAGGGCATATGACATTGTTATGACAAATAATAGTCCATGTAAATCATCATAATTTCCAGCATTATATGAAGCGACCTCCACCATCTTGACTCTAGGCCCAAGGACGTAACCCACACTGGGTGAACTCCGTTATCAAATGTGTTATGTTCTTGATTTGCTGATCGCCATTATGTTTCCTCTTGTTTAAGCATGCACATGTGGTTATTTTATTCTCTTTTAAATGTGACTCTATTAACATCACATAAGTAAAAGATCTTGGATAATCGCGGTAACTGAAGAGATCCAAATCAAGTTTGTATCAGAGCAGTCTTCTCGCTGATGTGAATTGCGAGCATGAACGACTAACGTGCAACAATGGAGGATGGAAAATAAATATACGAGGCCTTGCTCAGGATGTCCCAAATGATAGACATAATGTATGAAGCTTATGAGAAGAGAATAGAGGAAGAGGAGAAAGAAAGAGAAGAGGAAGATGCTCCATCTACCCCCTCAAGTGAAAATTCATCACCTTCATCATATTCTCATCATTCGAATGAGGATATCAACCAAAGCTTTCAAGCAAAGAATGCTGAATTGAAGAGGGTTCTACAAGAAGAGGAAGAGGAGAATTAGAGACTACAACTTCAACTACGAGCCACCAATAAGGCCTTGGAGAAGTTGAAGTGCAAAGAAGGCTTAAATAAGCCATCATCACCTGTTTCAGAATCAACAATTGAGGTAAACAATGTTGATCGTTCCTCAGTTTCATCTTCACATGATGTTATTTATGTTGGAAATGTGGAGGTACCCATTACAAGAACTGGCATGAGACTCCTTACAAAGATGGGGTATAAAGGAGGAGGACTTGGTGTTAATGGACAAGGCATGACTCAGCCATTAAAGGTTGTGCAAAGACCTTGATTTGCAAGTTTGGGATAAACTGAAGGAGAGTGCTCAAAGCTGTCATAAGATTCCATGACATTTTTGAAACTGTCGAGAAAGGAGAATGATGGGAACACATCACCATCATCCCATGGCAGTGCACATTGCAGAAAAAGAGTTGAGGCAAGATTTCATCGCCATAATTGCACCAGACACAACCAAGAGCAGTATAAACAGTCTCAGTATTTTATAGTTCATTTTTATTACAAGCATGTTGTTGATGATGAACATAAATCATGGCATCAAAAAACATGTAGTTTTTGTGGTTTACATAACCATGTGGTTGCTGAGTGCTAGAAGAGAATAGCAACACGAAAGAGGATGAGGTGTGAAAGCCCTCTCCACAGCAAGGAAAGAAGCATGTTAAGCAGGTTTGAAGGAAGAATACTTTTTGCAGTCATTGCAATAGAGGTGATCATCAAAGAGCCACATGTTGGAGGCTCCATCCAGAGCAATGTCTTAAGGACAAAGCGCCCATGCATGAACCAATTGAAAAATTTATTTGATAAGCAAATCCGCCATAGGGAGATGATCCATTCAATTTGATAAGTGAGAGATGATATTTATATATGTGTTAGCTTTTCATGGCCATATTTTTGTAAATCATTTGTTGCAATTTACATTGTAAAAGTGATGGTGTGTTTTCCATCACTTGTTGAAGCAACAATGATGTTTTGACCTTGTATTGATAGCTAGGGTATTGTTTCCATTTTGATGGAAACATGACCACAGAATATGTGTAAAGGATTTTTGTAAATCATTTGTTGCAATTTATATTGTAAAAGTGATGGTGTGTTTTCCATCACTTGTTGAAGCAACAATGATGTTTTGGCCTTGTATTGTTAGCTAGGGTATTGTTTCCATTTTGATGGAAACTTGACCACATAGTATGTGTTATAAACTCGTGGCAAGTATGTGATTCTTGAGTCATTATTGGTCATGTAATTTGCAAAAGATTATACTACAGGTTTGTATAGGATGCAGATGTCGGCTCATCACTTATGGCTCCAAAAACAAAGGTGAAGGAGAAGAAAGGGTGACCTGTCAGGACATTTGTGGTGCAAACTTTGTACATGACATTTGTAGATTATGTTCATGCTTTTGGAGGACCAAAAGATCCTTAGTGGGGAGGAATGATCCAAGTGGCCCCAGAAACACTCTTAGGTCAAAGAGGGCTTATAATAGCTCAAAATTCAAAGTCGTCAGATTGCTCTCAAACTAGGACCAGATCATAGTGCTAGTTGCCTTGATTCCAACGTGTGAATGAAACTAAAATCTGAGTTCCTATGAAGAAGATAGAGTTGGTAAAAGTTGGAAAAGTGGAAAGCTTAATGATTCTACAAATTGACCAAGACTCGGCGCACGGAATCTAGCCATAGGGTGGGTGAAATTGCGGCCTACTTAATTTGCCCAATGACCCTTATTTTTGGAAAATATAAAAATTCCTAGTTGGTTAAAAAAAACAATATATATATATATATATATATATATATATATATATATATATATATATATATGGGTGGTGGGTTTCCACCCCTTCCTCCCCTTACAGATAGAAACACGGTAAAAAAAGGTTGAAATGGTGTGGCAGGTGGCCAAACCTCGCCACCCTTGGTCCACATGTAATAAAATGATCTATAAAATGGTAACGAGAGGGCCACCTGCTGACGGACCCAGCCCCCCCACCATCCACCTTTCACTTATTTTGTGAGTGACAAGGCTCAGACCTGCCTGGAAAGTCCGACTGTCCACACAACAAAAGATATGTTAAAACACGCCAAATTTTGTTTAAGCGCATAACACAGTCGCAGAAACAAAATTTGGTCTGCAAACTTTCGCGCATAACATGGACAGGGTGGCATGTAAAACAAACCTCAGTTATTAATATTTATACATTGTAACAAAAGCCTATTATGGGTGTGCGGGGGTTTGAACCCTGCCCACCCCACCAACCACTTGCTTTGTTTAGCCATTGTGCCAACAACACTTCCTTGTAATTCCTTCTACTATTTGTTTTTATATAAACTCAATTATGCTTGTCGACCAGGGAAGAGGGATGGAGGAGCGCCGAACGGGAACGGAGAACTGACGGACCTGAGGAGTAGACATCAGAACCGTGATTTGCAGTGCCGAGGTGGAACTATGCCGGCACACTTTTCGAGACAGAATCTTTGTAGAGAATCTTAAGATGCCTAAAAGATTCCTTGGAAGGTAAAATTTCACTTTATCAGAATGATGACAAGTTTATAGTCAAATTTCATGAAATTTCACAGGGAACGTGATGGTGGAGTCAGATTCGCCATTTGAGCAAAGGATTTGTAGGAGCCCCTTAACATGGAATCTTAGAAGAATATCGAGGTAACTAAAAGACTCCCTTAGAGGCTGAAATTTGCCAGAGTCAGAATGTGACCAAATTTATACCCAAAAGTCTCAGAATTTGAGGATCAGATCTCTAGTCAGCCCATGGAGTAGAATATTTGGAGAATCAGGCAAAATCTTTAAGATTTGTGAAGGCCCAAAATTTGACCTTGTTAGAATTGGATGAATTGGGAGTCAATTTTACACTAGTCGACACCAGAAATTCAGTGGTGCAATCAGTTTCAACAACTGATCCCTCCATTTTTCGGTTATCTTCAAAAGTGAAGGTACATGAAGCTGTCATGCTATTTTTCCTTTCATTATTGCTGAGATGATGTATTATTCTTGAGATCCTTGTTTGATATTATGTTGAGGGATTGTTATTGCGACATTATGTGAGATGTAATTATCTTTTAATTCTATGTATTGTTGTTGAGATCCCTGTGTAACTATGTTGAGGGGATACTCGTTGTGACATTATGTGAGACCTTGTTAGTTTGTCATGCTGAAGGGAGCCCATTTTGAGTGAGAATTCCTATAGGGAGAACGTCTTGTGGAGAGACAAGCCACTCTTGTTGAGAGTATATGACCTTGTTATGACAAAGAATAGTCCATGTACATAGTCATCGTTTCAAGCATTATATGAAGTGACCTCCACCATCTTGACATTGGGCCCGGAGACTTAACCCACACTAGGTGAACTCCGTTATCAAATTTGTTGTGTTCTTGATTTGCTGATCGTAATTATCTTTCCTTTTGTTTAAGCATGCACATGTGGTTATTTTATGCTCTTTTAAATGTAGTTATATTAACCTCACAAAAGTAAAAGATCTTGGATAATTCTGGTAGCTAAAGAGATCCAGATCAATTAACCTAAGGGTCATTTGGAACACTAACAAAAACATCTAGAGGTATAGGCTAGAGATGTGTTCCTGCATAGTTAAAAATAGGAGTTGTCGTTTTTTTCCAACATTGCATCCCAGGGGTGAAATCCCATTCCACATATGAAAGTGTATAGGATCGTTCTCAACGTACCTTCAGGTATATTAGACAATGCTCCACACATGAAAATTTTATGGGAATGCTCTCATCGAATGGTTACGCATTAGAAAACACTACTACAGACTACACTCCCACGTACCATCGAGCATATTTTGGGATACCCCTATAGGTTGTTATCCATCCATAGGTAACCGAGTTTTCCACCTTGTATATTGTGATACATCGAACACAACATTCAAGGAGATTGGTTTTTGTACGTTAAGTCCTTGTTTTTCCAAGGTGTATATTGCAGTTCACGGTTCCTTGGTAAACCCTTTTGCCTTGTTACCCCTTTCTTTTGTTTGTGTTTAATTTGTAAAATCAATTAATTGATAGTGGAACAAAATCATTCCTATGGAAATACTCCTTAGAAGATATTAAGTTGATACTAATGGAAAAAATTCCTAAGTCCACCCAGCAAGGAAACCCCTCTAATGGGAATCTTGGTCCTTTTCCTTATTTTGGGAATGTTGGTGCTCCTTATATGGCGATATTGTCCCTTCCCAGATTTACCATTGGTTTTCCAGTTTGGTTGTTTCCAACCCCTATGGTTACGAATATCCAAACTACTTCTCAACCAAGTTCTCCTCCACCTCAACAACATAAACTTCATGTTGATCCTAAAGTTGATCCTTTGCGTTCTTCACCTATTGTTTCTTCATCCATTTCTCCCTCTTCGCCTGGTGAAATTATTGATTATAGTAACCAGGGAGATAAGAAGAAGAAGAAGCAAAATAAGCCAGGGGAGAACCAAGAAACCATTGCTACAGATACAACTAATGTGGAGAAACCTTCTAATCATCCCCACAAAGTGAAGTTCCCTTGCAGGTTATGTAAGGGTGATCACCTTCTTAGATATTTTCCTGGTATCTCCAAGGTATTGGAAGTGTGGTCCACAAGCTCACATTAGCCTTTGTCATCAACCTCTGGAGATCATGCTGGTGATAAACCCTCAACTAGTGATAGTAAGATCCATGGGAAAAAGGGTAGAGTCAAATTTCCCAGTAGGTTGTGTGAAGGGAATCATCCTATTCACCTCTTTCCTTATATGGATGAAGCCTCGAAAGTGTTAGAAAACCTTACATATACTCAACCTCGTCTTCCAACTGGTTATCAAAATATTTCCCCTGATTCTCCACCATTTGATCAAGTGATTGATCAGAATTAATATCTAGTCAATCCCACTCTCTCTGAATGTGAATCCCATGAGTCTGTTCCTGACCAACCATTGGTTGAGAACATGGTTGACTCGATTCCACCTTCATTTGAATGTACCTTTCCCGTAGAGAGTGAACTTCATACTGCTCAGGTTCTTCTCATTTCTTCAGATGCCAATGAATTGGGGGGCAATCCTCTTGTTCCCACGGTATAGGGGGGAAATCCACCCATTCCCATGGTACAGGGGGTGGTCCTCTCCTTCCCATAATGCAAGGGGTAAATTCTCCCATTCCCATGGCACCCCCTCCAAGTAGTATGGTCACTTCCTTTGATTGGAGTTGTCTGGTAGGATATCGTCTTCCTTCTTACATGCCCTTTCAGATCATAGTAGAGGCTTATAATATACCCGTACCTAGAACAATAATAGATGAAGGTGTATCGGTTAGTATTTTGTCCTAAAATACCTGGAAAGCTCTAGGTTTTCTGCAACTTATGCCCATTACTCATAATCTGTTGGCTTTTAAAAGAGGAACCAATCAACTGTTAGGGATCCTTCCTAAGTTTCCTATTACTTTGGGAGGAAAAATCATCTATATCAATGTGATGGTAGTCCAAGGCCCTTTGAATTTTAATTTAATCCTTGGTCATGACTATGTTTATGTCATGGGAGCTCTTGTCTCTTCTCTCTTTTGTGTCATATGTTTCCTGCATGAAGGAATAATTGTGACCATTGATCAACATTCTTTCATTGGTCCTAATTTGATTCCCAATCAACCATATTCCCTAAATGGTCATTGTATGAAAGTGGTATCCCCCCACCATAGGTTAATTATATGGCCACGTATTCCATGCCCACGTCTACTAATGATCTAGTCAATGATATAGTGCATCATGTACTGGTGGCATTGGAGTCTGATATTTCCATTAGATCCCTTGACATGTATCCCTTCCAGAGCGTTGTTCTCCCATATGATAAGAACCTCTTGGAAGCCATGGCCTCTTATGGTCCATGATCAAGTTTCTCAGAGAAGAGTTCCTTGTCTTGTGTCAAGCTCCTTAAACAATGAAACAAGGTGTCAGAGCACGGTTCCTTGTCTTGTGTCAAACTCCTTAAAAATGAATCAAGGAGTCGGAGCATAGTTCCTTGTCTTGTGTCAAGCTCCTTACAAAATGAAACAAGGTGTCAAAGCAGAGTTCCTTTACTTGTGTCAAGATTGTTAAAAAATGAAACAAGGTGTCATGAGCATGATTCCTTTCATGTTTCAAGCTTGTTAAAAAATGAAACAAATCCCCTTCCAATTCGAGTCTTTGATTAGATCTCGTAAATTCCTAGTCGAGCCTTTCACTTGATCTTGTAAATGAACCTTCATTCCATCCACATGTTAGTAACAAATAGTCTACTTAGGTGAATGAAATTAAGCTTGGGGGGCATGTACCTCGATTTGAGTCATTATGTTGGGGCATGCAAACTCATCTCAAGTATAGTTTTTATTTGTTTCAAGCTTGTGTAAAAATGAAACCAAATCCAAGCATAGTTTTTTCTCATGTTTCAAGCTTGTGAAAAAATGAAACCATCTTCAAGTATCTCAACCATAGTTTCCCATGTTTCGAGCTTGTGTAAAAATGAAACCATTCCCACTTTACCTATCGTGATATCCATTTTTATCAGCCTGTTTTTGCTAGATGAGCCTTGGTTTTTTCATTCCATCATCACCCTCTCTTTGGTTGATCATATGATTTCACTTGGTTGTTTTACCCTTTCCTGAGGAACCACTGTGATGAGTAGAATTATTAGCTATCCTCTTGACCTTTACATGTTTTGAGCAATTCCATCATCACCGGAACCAGTTTCCATCTTTTTATACCACTTGTTCTTCCAGGTGGAGTCCTCTTTCAGCTCTTTCCAGACTCCAAAAATATGAAAATATTGTCAAGCACTTGTCTTTTCGAACTCGTTAAAGTAAATGAAAAGAAATCTACTAAGTATAATTTTAACCCTTTTCAGGACTAAGATAAACTAGTTACGAGAAAGGAATACCTTAGTCAAACATGGCTAAGAGGTTTTCTTGAGTATTGCCTTCTATATTTTCAGACTTAAAAGACTATCTACGAAAAGGGAAATCTAGAATTTTCTTTTCGCCTCTTTTTCAAACTCTCTAAACATGAAAAACATGTCGAGTTACCCCTCCGCCAAACTTGTAAAAATAAAACAAGGAAGGACTTATCACCATGAAGAGACCGAGATACTTCTTCCTAGGTCTTGTTATAAATACTAGGATGGATTCATCTGAAGGATGAACTTATACGACAAGCATATGCTATCCCCTTCAAGCTTGAGATTCAAAATAAAGAGGTACTTGCTAGACTAGTGGGGGAAAATGGAAAGAAACATATATCTTATATTTTGTGTGAAAGGCAGCATGTCGCTTTTGAACATGACACTTATCTGTATCTTGTGTCGGTTTGGGTTATCCTCACTTCATCATTTGCCTTACTGGGTTTGGGGAATCCATTTTCCTCTCATATGATTATATCATATTGTCACCATGACCTATGATCCTATTTTGAGTCAAATGCTACCAAATTACATAGTTGTGTTGCTAATATATTCAAGAGAAGTCCCATCTGCAAATTCAAACCACTTATACCTTGTTTGACTTTTTCTGCAACAATCCTGAATCACTCTTTCCAACTCTGCATAATCCTATGTTTCATGTCGATGATAAGGGAAAAATTATGGCTCTTCTTTGATGGAACACTTCCTATCGACTCCAACTCATTATTTGGGAAGATGATCTAGGAACTCCCTTTTGCTGCCTTGGAGCTTGCATGCCTCAATGGTAGGTTCTTCACATTCGATGATAGGTTCACATCACTGGCCTTCGATCGAATGATTCTACGAGTGTTTGACTTCAGCTTCATTGTTCACACTCGTGGATTGTGTTGTTGTAACTTGAGAACTATCATCATCATTGGTGGTTTCTCTCTTGCTTGTTAACGGTTTACATCATTGACCTGTAATCAGGTGGTTTCTACCATGTTCAACTTCAACACATCTTTTCACATGGTGAGATTTGTACTTTGGTTTGATCGAGACAAATATGAAGACCGTGGGTTTCATTTGATAAATCTAGGTTGTGTGGAGTTATTAAGTATTCATGATTGTAAACATGGTCCTTTCTATACATATGGTTGCATCCATGTCGTGGATCCATGTATTGTTAGAGGCTTACACTTTAAGCGTACTTACATTAGAGATGTTGGATATATTATATTATGTTTGATTTGTAGGTCTCCTGACGATGGTTCTCTAAGTCCTTACCTTTTCTTGTAAATCACTTTAGCCATCACTTCTCGTTCTGAATTCGTGCTTTAGGGGGCATCTGTTATACAATATTTTGTCACATTCCCGGTCTCGTATCCTGAAGTGTTGCACTTTGTGTCGTTAATGTTACAAGTGTCACAAAGTGATAAAAGTCGTCGCAAAAAATGTATTCACCATGAAACATGTTTGTGGTAATCATAAGAACAACCTTGAAGAAAAGGAAGAAAAGTTGCCTTGAAAGAATTATGAAGAGCTTGTCAAAAACCTTGTTTTTCAAGCCCCACACTATTTTTATCAGGAAAATCAGCACTGGTAACCTTTGGTATCACACATGTCTAGCAATGCAAGCACTAATTTTATCAGAAAAATCCGCGTTGGTCCTCTTCAGGCAGTTTTTACCAAAATGGAGGAGAAGCTTCTCGTAGTAGAAGGATCTAGAACGATGATGTGGTTTCAAGTAGATGAAGATTGGAATGATACCTCCCATTCCCACCCTAGATCCTCTTTCCATGTATCTTTCCCTTGATATATGGATCTCCTCCCTCTTTTCATGGATCCTCAACTCCCTCTCCTTCCCTATAAATGAATTGCCCACCATCCACTAATGGTTGGTTGGTTGCCATCCTAGTGCTGAATTGTGCCCAAATGCTGCCCATTTGCAAAGGAGAAAAGGTGTTTGAAGGCTAATGCTTGGAATTGGAATCTCACTTGAAGGAGGCTTCCAACATCAAGGCTTCATTGGTTGTAATTCCCCCTTTTTCATCTATTAATAATACAATATATGTTTTCTTTCCATAAATATGTCAATTATTATCCATTTATTGTAATGCTCCTTGATCTGTTACATAATTTGTATTAGAAAATGTCATGCTTTGCATAGTTTTTGTTGTCTCCCCTTGATATTTCTTGTTGCCACTCATCTACACAAGTGAAGAGGAGATTGTGAGCTTAGAAGCAACAGAATCAAGGTTGAGATCAAGGGTATTAGTATCAGAGAGATGTAGGTGATCTATCCTCCTTTGCATTTTCTAGTATGAATTAGGAAAGCTTGCATGTAATTGTCTTCTGTAGTTGATAGACCCTCCCATAGGACTAGAGGGATCATTTCTGTTCGCAGAAATGATTTCTTGCACAACACTTATAGTGTTGTAATGTGGACCATTGTTCTTCTTGGGGAAATCTTGAGCATAATGACCTTTCTTGTGAAAATTGTAACATTCAATGTGAGATGATGTTTTATCATTCCTTCTCTTTGAATTTCAAGGAGGAGGCTATCTTTAATTTGATGGACCTCCTTTTCCTTTCTTCTTCTTGTTTTGAGTGACGAATGCAGCAGGATCTCCTTTTTGATGCTTTTGTATCATGCCCCTTGATATCATCCTTGATTCTTCTTGAGTGAGCTTTCCAAAAATCTCATCAAATGACAAGAAGATATTGTTGTTCCTTATAGTAGTAATGAAGGTTTCCCAAATCGGAGGGATACCTCTAAGAGTTACAATCACCAATTCCCTATCCGAAAATTTCTCCAACTCTTTGCAATTGATCTCCAAGACAAGATATCCTCATAAAGTAGGATTGAACAAAATCTCCTTTGTTTGTCTTCAAGTCTTTGAGTTGAGCTTTCAAGGAGATGATTTCATTCAAATTTTCGACTTCATACATCCCAACGATCTTATCATACATGTCCTTATACTTCCTCAAATTTCCAACATATGCAAGTAAATTATATTGTAAACCATCAACTATAATTTGCTTTGCTTTTAACTCACGTTTCTTGTACTTGTTCTTGGCAGCAATGGAAGCATTCTGTAGAGGCTTAGGTACTTTTCCTTGAATATATTCCAAAACGTCGTTGTTATCATCTATGATCTCCAACCTGATCTTCCATGCAATAAAGTTAAATGAGTCACCCAATTTCTCATGCTCATTGAAGAAAGAGGAAGACATCTTGACTTGACTAGATAGGCTCCTTCAACTTTTCAAAGATGATTGCTTCAAATCTTGTCTCCTTTTGGGCTTTTATTTCACCTTACCTTTGATACCATGTTAAATTTCACACTGCTCTATGTTGTTACAATTACTTTTTTCCCAATTCAATTTGCAATATTTTCCATAACAATTAATATTTCCAATCATCAACAATAATTGAAGATAATAAAGTAAATGCAATGAAAAAGGAAACAATCAACACATAAACAAGAGACACCAGATTTGGTCAAAGGCTAAGGAAAAACCCATTATGGGGAAAACCCTTTGAAATTATTCCTCTTATTATATTGTCATAAAATGTTCAGCAGAGAGTACAATGAGGTCAATACAAAATTACCCAAAAAAATTGACCCAACAACATTTAAAAATATATTCCCAGTGTCAATCTAGATCAAAAAAACATTTCTTGTCTGTGGTCAACTGTAGCCAAATGTCAAAATCCAACCCTAGATCCCAACTGCACAGAGAAAGAGGTATGTGTGTGGTTAAGACCTTCCAACCGCATGGACGAGCCTGCCAGGCTATAATTATAGCGAAAAATTGTAGGTTTTAACCCCGTACATAAATTACATGCATAGGAATTCTAAGAACAGAAAATAAACAATGGTGAGAGCATAACACATAAAAAAAATATACACAGATATTTTCCTTTGGATCCCAAAACTGGGACTACTAGATTGATTTTTCATTATGTTCCTTTCAATGTTACAATAAATATATATACATGCTGAAGCATCCATAAACCCAATCCATTAACCTTGGATTAGAACATAACCGTAGTTCCCTTGAACAGATCTACATAATACCATGGACCGAAAAACCACCGTGCCCAAAACCATGTGAAAAATCCATGCACAAAACCATAGGTAATATAGGGGGGACCCTGCATACCCCCTGACAGGGGGGCTATTGCCCCCCCCCTGAGCCCCCCGCTAGTTGTGTAAATAATATAACAAAACCCAACAAAAATTGTCTGTGTGTAGTGTGCGGTCGGACCCCATAAGCTGAGACCTGTAAGAACCAAATTTCTCGATCCAGCCTCAGACCTATGCGAACCAAACAATGAAGAAGAGAAGAAGAAGATTCTTGGTGATGAACAAATGAATTTGAGGTCACTTGTATTTATAGGCTTCCAAGTGTGTTCATTTTCCTGTTAAGGGTGACCTGATCAAATGTGACATTGTGGGATTCCATTCAAAAATACATTTTCCCTTGTCCAAATTGAGTGCTTCAATAGTCAAAATTAATCCTCTCGAAAAGAGGAATCTATTTGCATGCTTGGATTTTTTCACAGAGATGTCAAATTAGCAACAACCAGAAGGAGACATTAATCCCTTGAAATATTTTACTGGAACCAACTAGTAGGGGACACCTATCCCCTAGAATATTTTACTGGTACCAGCCAGAGGTACCTATCATATCCATTTTTCATACATTTTCAAACTCATATCCATAGGATTTCGTATTAATTTTCCTTAATATGAATTTCTTGATCTCTAATCCAAATTTTTCTTCCTCAAGATCTCTTTTATATCACTCTCTGCTCTATAATTTTCAATTTTGCATATACTATTGGCCTGTTACTTAAGACTTCATCCTCAAACTCTTCTTTGATCACATGTCTTCCATCCACTTCATTCTTAGACTTCTTCCACTTTTGGTCATACAAAGATTTGTTCGCCTTCTTTGTACTTTCTCACTCTTTGCACAATAGAACCACAATTGTATCCACAACACATGAAACATACAATCACTTACTTCATCCTTTCAAACTTCTCTATCTTATTTATACTTAACTAAGCAAAAAAATTCATGGCAGGTTCTACACTCCATGGAAAACCAATCCAGAAAACCTGGATTAGTATTTTATTTTTACTACTACAAATCTAGTCTGGTTAATCTAAATAAGTATTATTTCCATGGCTCCTTGGCAACCCGGGGGCTTAACTGCAGACTTACGAAACCTTATGACTATTTTTCGGGACCACAGTCCAAAGTAGATGCCTTTTCCATTATTTACAAAACTAAGTGCTTACCATTTTGCACCTTGTGACTTAGGGTTGGGACCATAGGCTTAAACCTACTTTCACCATATCTAGGGTTTAGATGGTTATACCCAGATGCTTTGCACACGTTGGATTCCAAGTGGCATGGTATGGGCCCACAATTTTATCCTCCACTCGCATGGAACTTTTTATTGATCCCTTTGATTACTCTTGAATTCAATGACCAAAATATTCAGGTATGCATAAGGGCTTTCCGCTTCACCCATTAATCTTTGAACCAAACCAGGATAACCTTTTGCTCTAGACACCAAAATATTTTAACATTGTGAAGCCTTAAAAAATTATCTCCTGGCACAAATCCTAAGGCATGTGGGTCTAGCATGTCAATCCATGGTGGGCCAAACACAAGCCACCACATGTTCCTTCTGCCATGTCATCACTTCCATGTGTACACTGCTAAGTCATACCGACCAAAGGGTTTGTTATGAAACCAACTCACAAAAAGATATAAAAGAAAGATCAATGCCTTAGAAATCAGCCTCTTTGAGGGGGAAACCTCCTTTACATTACACAAATGAACAATTCTTGGATGATACAAATGACAAGACCTCCTTTCTATATATAGGAGTCTAAGGGGTCATAATATAATCAGCGCTGACATAACAATAGTAATGTAAGGGCACAATAATAACTATAGTGGGCTTCTATGGGGCACAATAATAAAAATATGGGGACTGCATGGGCACAACAATATAATAAGGGGATTTTACTAATAACAATAAGGGGTTACACTAGTAGTATAGGGACCTAACATGCCCCTCCCCTTCAAAAAGTGTTGTCCTCAACGCTTGAGTAGTTCTTGATGCTTCTATATAAAATTATTGTCCCGCTTTGTGGGATCTTCAACGGGTAAGTTCTTCCACTTTATGAGATACTCTGAAATTGATCGATTTCGTAGCCATTAGGTTCTTGTTTCTGTGACTGCTCTAGGTTCCAATATGAATTTTCCTTCCTTGTCAAGTTCTGGTAATATTGTTTGAACTGGGATCTTCTGTAACTTTTGAATGAGTGGCCACACTTCTTCGTCCTTCTTCCATTCATCCATTTCTTCATTTATCCAATCTGGTTGGATAATAGAAATAGAACAAAACAATGCTTACACATCCTCATCCTTTATTGAGAGTGCATCTGCAACAACATTTTTCTTCCCTTTTTTTTAGATGATTTCAAAGTCATAACCCAACATATTTGTGACCCATTTTTTCTGTTCTTCTAAAGATAATCTTTGTTCTAAAAAGTATTTAAGACTATCATGATCCATTTTTACCTTGAAGTGTCTTCCCATTAGGTAAAGTTGCCATTTCTTAAGTGCATGTAGTATTGCCAACATTTCCTTCTCATAAATAACTTGCTTGAGATGTAGCTATAAAAATACCCAATCGCCTACATCAAAACTTCTTTCATTGTGATGTTGATATGCCTATTGTTTCATTCGATTCTGCACCAAAGTGGCGTTATCCTTTAAAAGTTGGAGAACTTTTTGTTGATGCTCGATGTGATCTTTCACTGCTTGAATCTTTTTCTTCTTGATATGTCCTTCTATCTTGAGAGTTTGAGGAGTGGTAATTTCTTCTTATGCATTACAAGATATGGTCGGGTTCATTTCTTGATGCTTGATGTGATCTTTCACTTCTTGAACACTTTTCTTCTTGATATGTCCTTCTATCTTGATAGTTTGGGGAGTGGTAATTCCGGCCAATGCATTACAAGATATGGTTAGATTCATTTCCTCTTTCTTGATCTGATCTTTCACTTCTTGAACCTTTTTCTTCTTGATATGTCCTTCTATCTTGAGAGTTTGAGGAGTGGTAATTCTTGCCAATGCTTTACAAGATATGGTCGGATTTATTTATTCTTTCTCTGGGGTTGGTTCTTGGTGTATATCCCCTTCTTTTGATTTTTCTTGATCCTTTTCTTCCTCCTCTTCACAATCAATGTAAAATAATTTCTTGTCAGCACACTTATGACCTTTAATGTATTTGTTATCACAATTGTAACAAATTCTTTTTTCTCTTTTTTCTTCCAATTGTTGTGGTGTCAACCTTGTAGGTTGTGGAATGCTAGGAGAAACAACACTTCCATATTTATAGTTGTGAGGGGTAGACTTCCTTGTTTCCATAATTTTGCTTTCCACTTTTCTTGCCAACCTGAATGTCTTCTCCAATGGATCAGGTTCCCAAAGACGAACCTCATGGTTAATGTTATCCTTTGAAGTCCCTACGGAGACATCAATCCTCCGCTTCTGTGGAATATCATTTTCCCTTATATTCAAATTTTTAAAGTCCTCAATGTGCTCTACCATTGAACACTTTTGTTTGAGATTTATCAATTTGCTAAAGAAGGTGCTTCTCTTTGTATCCTCATAATGTGCTATCATTTCCTCTGTGAAAATTGACCACGTAACAAGTGGTTTACGAGAAAAAAATCCCTTTATACGATAAAAATTGATCCGGTTCTAAATATGACGATGTAATATGTACCATTTGTAACAGTTGCACCTCATGTAGATCAAAATATTGCTCCATCTGTAGTATCCAATTTATCGGATCCTTGCCATCAAACTTCCTCATATCACCTTTCCTTGATTTTAGGAACCCGATCTTCAAACGACTGTAACCCTATAATTTCAGATCTTCTAGTTCTGAAATCATGATCTGTCGTAGCCCTCTGTGTCCTCTTTCTAGTGGAACTAGTCTGATTGAAATTGGATTCTCCAAGAAAGAGTTATGCACAATCTCCCAAGATTACCTAATTATATACCTTTTCATAAGAGCGAACCTGTATGAAGTTCCACGTGTCACTATTTTGACCTTCGGATCTAAAAAATAACATAGAAAACTATAGTCTGTCCTCTTTCTGTAACTTCTTTCGAAATTTCAATTTGATGCTCAGAGAGACAATTATGATGATTTTCCTCAGGTCACATATTTGGGATGTAATTTGGGGGCCAGCCAAAACCTTGACGTCCTCAGATTATATCTCCGAAAATATAGCTACCCAATATCTGAAATTTGGGCTCGAGGTTCAGACCGATTTCTTCTCAAATGGGTTTTGTTTTTAGCTTCTGAAACTTTGTAGTGAAAAAGTTATAGCGAAAATGCCACAATGACCTGTTTGGAGCAGCGAAACCCTAGAATCCAAAGCTTTGATACCAAATGTTATGAAACTAGCTCACAAAAAGATAGAAAATAAATATAAACACCTTAAAATTAAGCCTCTTCGAGGGGGAACCTCCTTTATATTACACAAATGAACAATTCTTGGATGATACAAATGACGTGACCTCCTTTCTATATATAAGAGTCTAAGGGGTCATAATATAATCAGAGCCAACATAACAGTAATAATGTAAGGGCACAATAATAACAATAATGGGATTCTATGGGACACAATAATGACAATATGGGGACTACATGGCCACAAAAATATAATAAGAGGGTTGTAATAATAACAATAAGGGGTTACACTAGTAGTATAGGGACCTAACAGGGTTCCAGTATCTTGGTATAATTTAGCTTCCTTAATACTCTCCAGTAGTCACTTAATCAAATTTATTCAACACTAAACATGGATTAGTGGTCGTGATTAAGATTGGATGAGTTCACGGTAAAACACAATTTCTAGTTATAAATATTTTTGGCTCTTTTTCTAATATCATATACCAAACAACTTCACACCATGCTTTTGGGCCCTTCTACTGATCCTTGACTATGTTAGTTCCCTATAATACTAGTGTATCCCCCTTATTTTTATTGTTAGTGTAGCCCCCTATTGTTATTGTTGCACCCATGTATCTCCTATGTTATTATTGTTGTGCCCTTACATTATTATTGTTATGTAGGCTTTGATTATATTGTGACCCCTTAGACTCTTAAATATACTAAGGAGGTTTTGTCATTTGTATCATCTAAAAATTGTTCATTTATGTAATGTAAAGGGGGTTTCCTCATGGAGATGATAATTTCTAATTTGTAGATCTATCTTTTATTCTTTTTTGTGAGTTGATTGCATAAAATTTGGTATTAGAGCTTTGGATTCTAGGGTTTTTCTATTTCAAACAGGTCATCTTGGATTTTTCGCTATATATAAATTTTTTTCTATGAGGTTTCATAAGATGAAATTTTGACCATGTGGAGCAGAAATCTTGGTGAATTTCGTATAGGAATTTCAGATCTTGGTTTGCTATATTTTCTTTGAGATGGTCCAGAGAAGTTAGGTTTTTTGCAGGCACCAGAATTCAATCTCAAACAGGTGACCTAGGGAAAATCAACATAACTTTATCTCTCAGCATTGGATTTGAAATTTGTAAAAAGTGACGGAAATTGCATGAACTTTAGTTTTTCTTGTATCATTTTCAACACCGAAGGTTGAAACAGTGACACGTGGTATTCCGTACAAGTTTTCTCTACTAAGCCAGTCTATAATCAGGTCATTGTGGGATATTGGGCATAGATCTTTCTTGAAAAATACAATATCAGTCTGACTTATGGGGTTGGAAAGAAGACTCAGAGTGATAACGTAGGATGAAATTTTAGACCATGGAGATTTTAAATTACATAGATACAACAGTTTTAATATCGAGCTCCTAAAAAGCAAGAAAAAAGTGTGTATTGTTTTTTAAAATTTTCATAACTTTTGTTTGAAAAATCAGTTTGAAGTGATTCTAAGGGCATATTGAAGCATATATATCATTGTTTGATTCCAAAATTCCTCAAAAAAATGGACACGCCTAGTAAGAAACTAGGAAGTTTTTCTATGATGCATGAAGAAGAGGCATAAATGCAACATGACACATCAAAATTACGAGATCAAGTGCAACAAATTTGCTCTCGCAAAAAGTAACAAAAAATGAATTGGAAGCCATGATGAATGTTAAGATAGATGGTTTAAAATTAGACATGGAAGAAATGATGAATGTAAATATAGAGGGGTTGAAGGAAGATTTGTAAAAGTTGCTAGAAGAAAGGCTTCCCAGTGGGGACAAGGTAATCCATGAAAATCATGATGAGGACAAAAGGAATATGAATTATGATTTTAGAGACTCCAATGTTGGGTTTAAGAACCATCACATTCCAAATATCAATATAAGTAAATTTGATGGCAAGGATTTGGTAACATAGATACCACAGATGGAGAAATATTTGTATCTCCATGATGTGCAACACACACAAAAGGAACACATTACATCTTTATAGTTAGAACCAAATCATTTTGTATGGTATCTATGGATTTTTTCTTGTAAACCACTTGTCACTTGGTCAATTTTTAGGGAGGAGATGATAACACATTATGATGATACAAATAGAAACACTTTCTTTATCCGATTGGTAAATCTCAAACAAAAGGGTTCAATGGCAAAGCACATTAAGGACTTCCAAAAATTGAATATCATGGTAAATGATATTCCGTAGGAGCATAGGATTGACGTCTTCATATGGAATTTAAAGAATAACATCCAACATGAGGTTTGAATTTGGGAACCTGATTCATTGGAGAAGACATTCAGGGTGGCAAGAAAAGTTGAAAGCAAAATTATGGCAACAAGGAAGTCTACCACTCACAATTATAAAGATGGAAGTGTTGTTGCTCCTAGCCTTCCACAAGTTACAAGGTTGACACTACAACAATTGGAGGGAAAAATAACAAAAGGGCTTTGTTACAATTGTGATAAAAGATACACTAGAGGTCATAAGTATGTTGAGAATAAATTATTCTACATAAATTGTGAAGAGCAAGAAACATCAAAATAGGTGGATATACACCAGGAATCAACCACAGAGAAAGAAGAAATGAATCTGACCATATCTTGTAATGAATTGGAAGGAGTTAACACTCCTCAAGCTCTCAATATAGAAGGATATATCAAGAATAAAGGTAATAGTGTTGATTGATTTGGGTAGTACCCATAATTTTAATCATTGTAAGATGGCCAAGGAATTGAATTGTTTCCTATATCCAACACCCAAGTGTCAAGTGATGGTTGCAAATGGAGGAACTATAAATTAATCTGGAAAGTACCATAATATCAAGCTAACCATGGGGAAATATGTTTTGAATAGTCCAATGCTTTCCATTCCAATGGGTGGTGCTGATGTTGTACTAGGAGTCCACTGGTTACAATCTTTGGGGATGATAGCTTTTAATTTTCAAGAACTTTTCTTG
Source organism: Pinus tabuliformis (assembly GCA_031772625.1). Classification (NCBI taxonomy): domain Eukaryota; kingdom Viridiplantae; phylum Streptophyta; class Pinopsida; order Pinales; family Pinaceae; genus Pinus; species Pinus tabuliformis. Next base: position 912,076,813 of record CM062805.1, on the reverse strand, counting down.
AAATTTTTTTGGGAAGGAAAGGAAGTTGAATTAAGGGGTATCATAGGGAGACCAGGAAAGATAATCATCTCTAATGGCATGAAAAATATTCTGAAGAAAGAATAACGGGGCGTAATTACAGAATTATGCTCACTAGAGTAAACATTGAAATCATTTATTTCTCTAGATCTCCAAAAATTATTGGATAATCATTCCAAATTATTTGAGACTCCCAAAGGCCTCTCACCTATTCGTGATCATGATCCTGCTATTCATTTGATTCTAGGAAGTGTTCCTCTAAACATTAGACCTTATAGATATCCTTATGCCCAAAAGAGTGAAACTGAATGTATGGTTGCAGAAATGATAGAGGCCGTATAATTCAACCTAGTCAAAGTTATTTCTTTGCTCCAATAGTATTGGTGCACAAGAAGGATGGATCATGGTGTATGTGTACGGATTATAGGGAGCTAAAAAATCTCACTATTAAAGATAAATTTCCCATTCTTGTCATTGATTAATTGTTGGATGAATCACATGGAGCAATTTGTATCACCAAGTTGTATCTTTGTCCATCAAGGTTCACCAATCCTTCTTAGATTTATTAAAGGACATTTTTATGGATACAACCATACAAACAAAGGTCCTTACAAGGTGTTGCAATAGATTGGTACTATGGAATACAAATTGGAGTTTCCTGCATCCTCCCGAGTACACAGTTTTCCATGTTTCATTCTTAAAGAAGGTTATTAATGACAAGCTTCCAGTTCAAACAATGTTGCCAACTTCTAACAAAGAAGGAAAAATCATATTTGAGCCTGAAGTAGTCATGGAAACAAGAACCTGAAAGTTGCGAAATTTATTAATTTCATAGTATCTCATTAAGTGGAAGAACTTACCCGCTGAAGATTCCACATGGGAGGATGAAATTTTTATATAGAAGCATCTGGAACTACTCAAGTGTCGAGGACAACAATTTTTGGAAGGAGAGGGGCAAGTTAGGTCCCTATAATACTAGTGCATCCCCCTTATTTTTATTGTTAGTGTATCCCCATATTTTTATTATTATGCCCATGTATCCCCCATGTTGTTATTGTTGTGCCTATTATTGTTATTTTTGTGCCCTTGCATTATTTTTGTTATGCAGGCTCTGATTATACTGTGACCCCTTAGACTCCTATATATACCAAGGAGGCCTTATAATTTGTATCATCAAGAATTGTTCATTTATGTAAGGAATAAGAGGCTTCCCCTTTGAAGAGGATCATTTTTAAGGCATTGATCTATCTTTTCTTCTATTTTGTGAGCTGGTTGCATAACAAGCTCTCGGGTGAACTCATATACCAAATCTCACCTACCGGGATTATACCAGTCCTCGAATCCCAGGTGAGTTCATATGTCGAACCCCCCTATTAGGCTTATACCAGTCCCCACTTCTCGGGGAAATCCATACTAGCCCTTGGCCTACCTGGAAAGCTATACCAGCTCGAGCTCCAATATACCATACCAGAAATTTGACCAGGTTGGAACCTTTATTGATTTTCCTAACTGCAAATTCATTTTTCTCCTCATTCCTTCAAAGTTAGAAGAATTTTTGTATATTATTGGAAAGGTATCATAACAATCCATTCAACCATTCACATTTCATTATCAATTAGACTAAGGAACTAGAGAATAAGTGCATTAAAAAATAAACTACCCAAAATACAACTTCATTTAATTTCTCATGTTTCTTTTGATGCTTGATCTTAATTTGGCTCCCCCCAAGCTTCAATGTGAATCAATGACATTGTAGACCCACACAACACTTCCTTTCACATCAATGACAATACAAACATACTTCCAACAATCGATTTCATGCAAATCATTTGATTACAACTAACGATGACCAATAAATATTTAACAAGAAGTCAGTATTATGCCCTTCAAGGTGCAAGTTAACTTTGATATCCCTTTATTTGAAGGCTAGATAGATGTATATGCTTTAGAGAAATGGTTAAATTCATTAGAGGGTTACTACTCTATTCAAATTTTTTCTAGCAATGAAGAGATCACCTTCAATCTCCTTAAAACTTTTCCTCATGATAAATATTGGTGGGAAGGTTATCAAAAGAGATAGAGCATAGATGGGTTTGCAATATTTAGGATAGGACCCACTTGGTCCCTTTTTTTATGCCCTTAAGGAATAATTGTACCACATTGGAAACTTTGATGACCAGTACATAATATGGACAACTTTGAGATTGGAGAGAGCCTAGACAATGCAAAATTACATTGATCTTTTCCATTCATTGTATCAAATATATTGGGTGACATCTAGTTATATAAAACTTTAGTGGCATACACATGTACATCCAAACAAAGATGGATTTATTGGACATATCCTCACTAATAGGAGTTTAGGTTTGTAAATCCATCACAAAACATGCATGGTAAAGGACCTAACCCACAAAACAAGGGATAAAGAAATAAGGGTGAAGCCAAAGACAATCGACCCAAGCCACACGTAAATAAGGGAAATGGGAAGTCAAAGGACATTAGAAAGATGTGTGAGTTCCACAAAATCCCCTAGCATAACATTGATGAATGTTGCTTGAAATTGTCATTGTTTATGCAACTTAAATAAAAAGAGTTGGAGCCTAGCTTAGACCTTGATTTGGAGTAGGATAAGGGATATTGGGTCATCAATGTAGAACCAAATTCTATCATCACAATCATAAATATCTAACGAGAAGATTTATAGGATATTGAGGAGGGGAAACACTTCTTCAGTTCACAAATGTGGGTGAAGAGGGTACCACCACATTTCATAATTGACATCGGGAGCAAAAAAAATTTGATCTTAGTTGAGGTGATCAAGAGGTTGAATTTGTCGATAATTATACACCCCCACCATACACCATTAGTTGGTTGAGCCAAGGAAAAGGAATTCATTTTAGCCAACAATGTTGCATCTTATAGCATCAAGACCATCAAAGATGAGGTATTTTGTGATGCACTTTTTAGGAAAACCCTATAAGTGAAAATGTCATGTTGTTTATAAGTGTCAACTCTATAATTTCATTGTTACTTTTCTACGTTAGCCCTATAGGGTACCAATGGTAGTCCCCATTATTGTAATTTCATCGATATCAACAAAATAATTCCAAAAGGCAATCTATCAAATTTAAAAGTTTTTCCTCTTCATGGTTTTGTTAGAAGGGGAACAAAAGGTCATTGTGATCACCACAAATTCATCACAATGTTTCTCTACATAGTAGAAGTAGGTGGATGTGATTGTGAAGGAGTGAAAATATATCTTCACTTCACGTATAAAGGTGCCTCTACACTACCAATAAAACACTCCATTGACTTGATACAAAATGATCCCTTACCTAATGGCCCAATATACATATACTCCCTTCTGGATAATGTAGAAATAAAGTGTTATATTCAAGAGCTCATCTAAAAGGGCCACATTTAACCAATTTTCTCACCTTATGGGAGACTAATTGTGTTGGTATAGATGAAATATGGGACTTGGAAACTCTATATTGATTATAAATCCCTAAACAAAACTATTTTCAATAATGGATACATGATCCCGTAGATTGATGATCTTATTGATCAGATGAAGGGTGCCAATTTATTCAACAATATTGATCTATATTCAAGCTAAAATAAGGTTCTAGTAGAACAAACTAATGTATAGAAGACAATCATCAAGTCTAAAGAAGGCCTTTTTGAGTGGTTATCCATGCCTTTTGTTTTGGATAATGTGCCAACAACATTCATAAGGATGATGGATTTTATCTTATGGTTTTTCAGAAACTCTTTTACGTTAATATATTTGAATGACACCATAATCTTTAACCATACCTTGAAAAAACATGCGCAACATATCCAACTGGTCTTGTGCACCTTATGAAAACAAAGGTTATACACCACTATTGAGAAATGTTTGTTTGACATGCAACAAATTCAATATTGAGGATGCATCATGGTTGAACATGGGGTGCATGTGGATCCTACCAAGATCTAAGTATTTCATGATTGGATATCTCTAATGACTCTATAAGAGCTTCACATCTTTCAAGACCTTTCAAACTTCTACTATAAGTTCATATTATGATCCTCTCATATCACTTGACCTTTAGTTCAAGTGAGAAATGGCAGAGCTAAAGCTTAGTTCACTTGGTATGAGTCACAATGGAAAGCATTCCAAGATTTGAAACATTTCCTCATCTTTGCACCAATCCTCATTTTTCTTAGAACCATAATTACTATCTGATTTTGAGATAGATGCATTCAACTATGTTATCGATTCAATCCTCACTCAGTAGGGACATTCAATGGCCTATCACAAAAAAAATATTAGATGTTCATAGATATCTTATCTATTGTTAGGTTCCCATTTTGTCTATTTTTGACTGTATATTTTGCCATTGTATTACCCTCTTCAACCCTTAAGTGAAAGCATTTGCTAGGTGTTTTGGCTTAATCACTCCAAAAGGTACAGAATAACTTTCCTCATTACTACATGTTTAGTTATTTAACACGTAATCATGCTATCTTTATAATTATTTTCTGAAGATGATTAAAGTGTTAACTAATTGTGAAACTGCCTAACTGGCAGGATCACATTCTGTCGTTGCTGAAACAGCGAAAACAACGCAAACTGTGAAGCTGAAACAACAAGAACAACATGAACCTCGACACTGAAACACCACGAACAGCATGCGCATTTTGAGGAATAGTTGGGATTTGTGTAATAAATCTGCATCGGCAAAAGAGTCTGACCGATTACTATATTGGTCATGATCTTCATGGCTGTAACAATATTTTGTTATCGAAAACTGGCTTCCTTATTTTTGGTACAAAAGGGTTGAAATTGAATGTATGAAAATCTGTTGTAATAGATGTCTCCTCTATAAAGAGGAGACATCTACATTAGAGAAGGGGGGTAACAACTGGTAATACAAAACTTGTAGTGAAGTGATGAGACTGAATCTCTTTCTGTAATGTGGTTTATTGGCAGATGAATACAATTCTGTTCTGAGTATTTTATTTTAATTCCTGTGTTCTGGGGAATCTTGTGAGAGGGACAGGGCCCACCTTCATCACAAGATTCACCCATCTTCTTTCTGTTGTATGGTGTGTGTGTATGATTTCTATTCACATTACAGTTACTGCTTCTAATGATATTTACTTTTGTTGAAACTCTGTTTTCATTTTAGCTGATTACTGTTGTATATGAAGACCTCACCGGTGATTAGGATTCACAGAGTGTATGCGTGAACTGGCCAACAGAGGCAGGTGCTGAAAGTCCTTACTCTGAGGATAGGGTCCTGATCCTTTGTTGCAGGACAACCGTCACTTCCTTTTGCAGACTTGTTTCTTTTAAGATATTTGTTCTTACTTCATTTTCTGCAATAGGCTGTAACTACTATAACTGCTGTAACACAGAGAATGGATTTCATAAGATAGTAGACTATTTATACTGCAACTTTTAATACCATTAAGATTGAGTACATACAGTACGTAGTCACCTTTGGAATAATCAAACTTTCCCGGATTGATAATTAATGTGGCACTCGACTGTTTTATCATTAAACAATTAAAGTGACCAACATTTTGGCGTCGTTGCCGGGGAAGGAAACTAAAGATTTTAAGGGTATTAACATTTTTTCTTTAGGAATGCAGGATGCATGAGAGGACGCAAGAAGGTTAACCATTTAGGCGGCAAAGGCAAGGGAGGAGGAAGAAAAACTTTTATTGACGAGATTATTTCAAAAGTTGAGACATCCCAGAGGTTAAGCTCTAAGAGGCCACAGATCCAACACTCTTCCCAGACAGATTTTCAGACAGAGGAAGTAGTGGGGCCAGAGAGGGTCATAGGATTATCAGAATATACTGAGGAACTGGTGGAAGAAGATGAACGATCAGTGGAAGAACCAATAGAGGAAGTTAAGGTGGAGGAACCAGTGCAGGACATTGAAATTCCAATAGAAAATTCTGAAGACCGAGCAAGCACATCAGGAAAACAACCAATGGAGGATGACAATGAAGGACTTTTCGGTGGAGGCCGCAGAATAGAGGGAAGGGGAGAAAATTCTCTCTCCACCCTGGAATTCCCCATTGGAGATCTCCCCAGAGGAGCAACTCCTATGAAGAATATCCCACTTTCGGCATTACCCAATTTCCATGGGTTATCCACAGAAGATCCTGGTGAATTTCTTTTTGAATTTGATATACTGTGTAGAAGCTATGACTATGTTAATTCTGCTCAGAAATTAAAATTGTTTCCAGCCGCATTGAGATGGTTCATGAGCTTGGGAGCTCATGTGATTACAACATGGGACTAGATGAAGGAGAAATTTTTGGCTAAATACCAAGATTATTGTCAAACAAGACAAAGGAAGGAGGAATTATTCAAGATTACTCAGAAGGAGGAAAAGAGTCTGGAATATTTCGTGGAAAGGCTACAATATAACTTATAGTGATCTGATTATCCTGATATGAGTAAGGACATTCTCAAGTCAATACTGCTAACAGGGGTACGAGATGATTGTTTAGATATGTTAAAATGCTTGGAAAAGGAGACATATCTAAGGAATCCTATGATGAGATTATCAATCTCTGTAAAATATGTTCGAGAGAAGTAGCAAGCAGACCAAAAAGCAAAGACAGTACATACTCAAGGGTCCAGAAATTAGCAAGTGGAGGAGCAACACGGGCCGAAATAGGTAACTTACTTGAAGAATTTAAAACTAAAATGTTAAGCTCTTTTGCTTCACAAATTGATACCTTGCAGGTTAGAAAGAAGCAGGCAGAAGCAGAAGCTGCTCTAGCTATTTTCTGTTCCAAATGCAGGGAGAAACACCCACTAAGGGAATGCCCCCTGGACAAGGTACCGATCTGCACTATTTGTGAAAAGGCCCATGAGACTCAACAATGCCCTTCTTTGCCAGGAATAAAAGCAGCACTACAGCCAACTGAAGAAGAGGCTGAAGCAGTGTACCTCCTCACATAGAGAAGACAATGGCAACCACGAGGACCAGGTACGAATTCTAACATGTCGTTTAATCGTTGGAATAATCATCCTCCTTTTCAAACAAATTACCCACCCTTCAACCAAATGCAGTACCCACACCTTAATCAAATGAATTTTCCACCCATGCAGCAACCAAGCCCTCCTTTTGTTGATCCTATGATGTGGAACCCCTGGCCTTTACAGCAACCCTATCAATGGAACCCGAATTGGACAGCTCCACAGATCCCATTTCCAAACCAATTACCTCAGTATCAACAATCTCTCTCCTTACCATCAAATGCCCCATCTAATAATCAGACAATAAGAACTCAGATGCCTGTACAACCTAACCCCAACCCGAATAATAATAAAGCTCTGCAAGTAATTGATGTTCAAAACCAACTAGTCTCCCCTCTGCAATGCAATGACATTCATTTACGCTCAGGAAGAATACATGAACCCATTATTGATGACATCACTTCTGATTCTGTTAAAGAAGAAATTGGAAAAGAAAAGTCATCTAATGCTGAAACAGTTGGATCATCTTCTAATGACAATGCTGAAACAGTTGAAACATCCTCTAAAAAGACTGTTGAAGCAGCAGAGCCACCATTCCCTAAACGTTTGGCTCTTACCAAAACACTTGAGCCACCTACTTTTAATTTGTTAGGAGAACTGCAGAATTTATATGTCAAAATTCCACTCTTACAGGCACTAAGAGATGTACCGATTTATGCTAGAACTGTTAGAGATATTTGTATTAAGAAACTTGGGAGAAAAGCTAAAGACCCCCTCACAATTCATGTGATGGGTGATCTAGCTGCTCTAATGTCAGAAAAGAATCCCCCTGTGAAATATGGTGACCCTGGTCACCCTACAGTCACAGTTCAGGTTGGTAAAACCTTTGTTTCTAAAGTTCTGGTAGATCTGGGTGCTGCAATAAACATCATGACACTTGAAACAACACAGTTACTGCAGTTAAATTTTTTTATTAGGGAAACCCCAACCATTTTAGGGCTGGCTGACCGCTCCACAATCAAACCTGAAGGAGTCATTGAAGACCTGATAATTTCAGTCGAATCTTGGAACTACCCAGCTGATTTTGTGGTGTTACAAACCAAAAATAAGTTGGGGGGTCATCCATTGATTTTAGGGAGACCTTGGCTGGCTACAGCAGATGCCTTTATTAGCTGTAGGTCAGGTTCAATGACAATTTCTAATGGATGTGAAACCAAGCAGCTTACTCTGTACCCTCATGCCACACCTATGATTAATAATGATAATTCAGTATGGTTAGATTATGAGGATGATGAGACTCAACCCATTTTGACTGTCGGACAAGCCCTAACTTTTAAAGATTCAACCGAATACGAATTAATTAGTAGTTTTATTTTTGAACCTTCTTCGGTTAACCCTGAAATACATGATCACTTGACTTCAATCTTGGAATCTGAATCACAGCAGAATCTTAAAACTGAAGACCTATCTCAGACATCAGCTGGCACCCCCTCCAAAAGTATAGTAGTTGAAATCGAGCCTGGCAAAACATTAAATATAAAACCTAACTTAACAGATGCTGAAACACAATAGTTAATGAAGTTACTCCACGAAAATAAACAAGCATTTGCATGGGAGTACATAGATATGAAGGGAATTTCTTCTGAATTATGTACTCACCAAATTTATATTAAAGAAGGATCCCGCCCAGTCTGCCAACCCCAACGATGAATGAATCCTAATTTAAGGGAAATTGTGAAAGAAGAACTTCAAAAACTGTTGAATGCAGGATTCATATATCCTATATCTGATAGTGAATGGGTTTCACCATTAGTGATAGTACCTAAGAAAAATGGAAAATGGAGAGTGTGTGTGGACTATAGAGCTCTGAATAAGGCTACTCAGAAAGATCATTTTCCCTTACCATTTATTGATCAGGTGCTAGATAATCTGGCAGGTAAGAGATTCTTTTCCTTTTTGGATGGGTTTAGTGGTTATAATCAGATCAAGATTGCACCCCAAGATCAAGACAAGACCACTTTTACTAGTCCTTGGGGAACTTTTGCCTATAAAGTTCTTCCATTTGGTCTATGTAATGCCCCAGCAACATTTCAAAGGGCGGTGATAGGAATTTTTTCTGATATGCTTAATGATTCCTTAGAAATATTTATGGATGACTTTACTCCTTATGGTGTGACTTTTGAAGATGCCTTACAAAATCTTGAAAAAGTACTTAAACGGTGTATAGAAGCACATATTGCCTTAAGTACTGAAAAATGTCATATGATGATGAATCAAGGTATTGTTTTGGGACACTTCATTTCATTCCTAGGAAATTCAAGTTGATCCAGCTAAGGTACAAGTAATTCAGACTCTGCCTATCCCAAAAACACAAACTGATGTATGAAGTTTTTTACGACATGCTGGATATTATAGAAGATTTATCAAGGATTTTTCTAAAATAGCTTCTCCTTTGTTTGTGTTACTTATGAAAAATGCTGAATTTAAGTGGACTGATGGTTGTCAAAAAGCATTTAATGAACTTAAATATCAGTTGTCTACAGATCCTTTTTTAAGAGGACCTGATTGGGCACTTCCCTTTCATATATCCTCTGATGCTTCAGACACTGCAATAGGAGCTGTCTTGGGTCAAGAAGAAAACAATCTTCCCTATGTTATCTATTTTATTAGTAAAAATATGACCCCTGCTGAACTTAATTATACAGTCACCGAGAAAGAATTCTTAGCAGTTATTTATGCTATTAACAAGTTTCGACATTATATTACTGGTTACACTACTTTTGTCCATACTGATCACTCGGCCATTAATATTTAATGAATAATTCAGTTACAAATGTTCGAGTTACCAGATGGTTATTATTATTACAAGAATTTGATATCACAATTGTAGATATACCAGGTAAAGAAAATGTAGTTGTTGATTTTCTTTCTCGGTTAAAGACTGATGAAAATATTCCAGTAGATGATTCTTTTCTTGATGAATATTTATTTGCAGTATCTGCTCACTCACCTTGGTATGTAGACATTGCCAATTACTTAGTTGCAGGAAAACTACCATCGCACCTATCACAGAGAGAGAAAAGAAAGATCGTTCAGCAGAGTGCTAGGTACATCTGGATAAGTGGGTGTCTCTTTTACACAGGACTCGATCAGGAAATTCGAAGATGCATCAGAGAAGATGAAGCTTATGACATATTGAAGGGTTGCCATGATGGCCCTTGTGGAGGGCATTTTGCAGATAAAAGAACAACACACAAAGTTCTCAGAATGGGTTACTATTGGCCCTCACTTTTTAAGGATGCAAAGAAATATGTTAGGGCTTGTGATAACTGTCAGAGAATGGGCCAGCCTAATCACAAGGATGAAATGCCACTTAACCCCCAGGTAATACTTGAACCTTTTGAAACATGGGCATTAGATTTTATAGGTCCCATCAATCCTCCATCCAATCAAAGAGTCTATATATTGGTTTGCACAGATTATATGACTAAGTGGGTAGAAGCTAAGGCACTTATCAAAGCTAATGAAGAATCAATATTAACTTTTCTATTTGAAGAAATCTTTGTTAGATTTGATTTTCCTAGAGAACTAGTCACAGATGGAGGACCTCCTTTTAATTCTCATGGCTTCAAAGATATACTCCAGAAATATCATATTAAGCATAAGATGACTACACCTTATCACCCCCAAGCAAATGGGCAAGTGGAAAGTACAAATAAAGTCATAGAAGCCATTTTAACAAAGACAGTCAAGGAGAATAGAAGGGACTGGTTTCAAAGGTTGCCTGGAGCATTATGGGCTTACAGAACTACTTGGAGGAACACTACGGGTTTTTCAGCATATGAATTAGTCTATGGTAAAAATTATGCTTTTCCTGTGGAATTTGAAATCAAAACCTTAAGAACTGCTTTAGCTATTAACCTTGATTTGACTGATGCACAGACAGCTAGGTTGCGGTAGCTTTAGGAATTGGACGAAAAAAGGTTGGATGCCATCCATCAAACAACCATGATACAACAGCAAAGAACCAGGTGGCATGACAAAACTATTAAGCACAAGTAGTTCCAAAAAGGTAATTGGGCTTTGCTGTATGACGCCCGTTTTGAAAATTTTAAGGGGAAATTAAGAATAAGGTGGCTAGGACCTTATGAAGTAGATGTTGTTTTTCCAAATGGAACAGTCAGACTCCTAACGATTGATGATAGCAGAACACCATTATTAGTGAATGAGTATCGACTCCGTTTGTATCAACGGCCTATTTCCAAAGAGGATTTCAAAGCTACTTGCATGACAGATGTACACTATACCTTTTTGGGGGAATCTGCTATCCCTCAATGCACTTAATTTCCTGTTTATGTATTTATTTTTAGATTAGATTTCTTAACTAATAATCCCTGTCAAGGGTTGCTATGTTACAATTAATTATTTTGCAGATCTTAGCTTTGGATGGTGGCTGAAAAAGAAAAATTCCAGTATAGGAGGAACTAATGTGCAGATTGGAAAAGCATTGTCATAATCCATTTCCCATTGTTGATACACCATTTCCTGTTGTTGATACACCATTTCCTGTTACTGATATACCATTTCCTGTTACTGATATATCTTTTCCCATCACTGATACATCATTTCCCATTGGTGATACACCATCTCCCGTTGCTGATACACCATTTTCCTGTTACTAATACACTATTTTCCTATTACTGATACACCAAATCCCACTGCTTAAACACCGATCTTTTCTATTTCTCCTAAATATCCCCATTCTTATTCCCGAGAATGAACTATTATTTCAAAAACAAATATATCATTCTTGATTCAAAGGAATCAACCATTTATCCTGTTAATAATACCTCTTCACTACTGCTTCTTGTAAATAATAAAAACCTCGTGGATAAAAACCCTCACACCTTACAAATCCTTTTTGATCATTAACCTATTAAGGACGAGGTAACACTTTTTCGGCGTAGCAACCAAAGGTAATTGTAAAGGTACGCATGTTATGTGTGAATATTAAATTGTAGATAATGAGGAGATAGTTGACATGACCGCTAAAAGCATCGTACTGCCAACCATATCATTCAGCTGCAATTGGGGGGATTACCGAAATATTGCAATCATTATAGGAAACACCTATCGTTGCCATCCCTATTCCTCCTGGTTGTGTCTAATCCACCCCGCTTATGCCTGACCACGTCATAATTCTATTTTTGCAACGTTCTGCTCTGTTTCGACTTCAGCAACTCGGCTCTGCACTCTGTAGTTTGCCTAAAACAGTAATCATGGGTGGAGATGTTGTTAGACATGAACTAGGCTCGACGGCATTAGTATAATTTTACCCAGACGCATACCAAATATTCCTTCAGGCAAGATGGGTGGACTATTTTAGAAGACTTCCGGAATTCGATTTGCAGCAAGTTCTTGAATTTTCATGCAACTTGAGGGAGGGTATTCTACTGTCCAAGGGGTCAGAATCCCAGTAACAGAAGAAGATATAGCACAAGTTTCGAGGCTTCCAACCAACGGCATCCGCTGGTTCAGCAGGAAGCATCTTATCCTCAATGTGCAGCAAGATTTCCTGCTACCCGGGGAGCAGGTGGAAGCAAAAGGCAGGGGTGTTGCGCTTCGGTCATTACCACCACCTTGGCCAAAAGTTGCAGAATTCGTCAAGCACTACTTCACTTGTGAGGGCCGCTACCAGGTAGTATACCAACATGAATTTGCATTATTGAATCATTTGCGGCATGGTCGTCTAGTAAATATGCCTTATTATCTCCTTGGATGTCTGAAAAATATGGCGCATTACACTGCGAACGCTAGGCATCAACTCCTCTATCTCACACACCATCGCTTGGTCCAACTCCTGATAAATAGAGGCTTCGCTCTGCATAATCCGCCTCCCCCCATTAACCCTCCCCAACAAGATGAGGAAATTCCTCAGCAAAATGAAGGAAATTCCCAGCAGGAAGCTGAAACACAGCAACCTGCAGCAGGAACACCCCAATTAAGCACTGAGAATCCACTGCACTCCTCATCCCATGATGAAGCCGAACCATCCACTCCTATAGTTCACATCCCTACCGATGATTCAGACGAGAATACCCTCATCACTTTCCTAAAAAGAAAAAAACAACAGAAAACTGCATCCCCGTCAAAAAGAAGAACTAGGGCTTAAGTAAAAGTAGCCACTAGTCCTGATGAATCCTTGAGTAAAAGTCCTTGCAAGAGAAAGACTACTGTCTCTCCTGGTTTCCTACCTCGGTAACGAATGAGGTTGTTTGCGGCAACTGAGGTCGTTCCTCCTATTATCTTAAAACCTCGTATTTCCCATAACCCTGAACCTTCATCCCCTTCACCTTCAGATGCCGAAATCCAAAGTGTTCACGAATTTGTAACATCATTTCTCTCAACAGAGGCAGCTGTTCCACAAGAAATAGCTGCCAACAAATTCAAACCAGACATCTAAGCTGATATAGGACATGTGGCTGTTACACAAGAACCAGCCACAGACCCAATAGGTGAAACACAAGAACCACCTGTTGGGGAGCAGAAAGAAGACGACCTGCATGTGGCTGTTACACAAGAACCAGCCACAGACCCAATAGGTGAAACACAAGAACCACCTGTTGGGGAGCAAAAAGAAGACGACCTGCATGTGGTTGTTACACAAGAACCAGCCACAGACCCAATAGGTGAAACACAATAACCACCTATTGGGGAGCAAAAAGAAGACGACTTGCATGCGGCTGTTACACAAAAACCAGCTACAGACCCAATGGGTGAAACACAAGAACCACCTATTGGGGAGCAAGAAGAAGATGCCTTAGATGAAACTGATATACAAATAGACCCAATAGGTGAAACACAAGAACCACCTGTTGGGGACACATATGAGGAAGATAATGCTGAACAACAATTTTCTTTTCCTTTGGAATCTGTAACTGTAGAAGCCCCGGTCACTCTAGCCTCCCTACAAGAAGAGAATGAGTTCTTAAAATCAGAAATTGAGGCCTATCAGAAAGAATTAGCAATGGCTAGGGAAGCCCATAAAGAAGAACTCAACATGTACATGTTAGCTCAAGTAGCATCTCAAGCTGAAAAGAGTATAGAGAAAGAACAATACAGTGAATACATGTGCAGTGAATGTGGGGATATCTATACTCAGGCAGGATATAAAATAATTGCAGTCCCCTTGACTGGAGCCAGTCCTGTTATATTTAAAAAGGAACACCCTGCTGTTCCACAAGAACCAGCAGGGTCTTCAAGGATTTCAGAAGAGGAAGCAGAACCACTCCGGCCTACCCAAGTTATTGAGGAGCAGAAACCTGAAGAGGAAACAGAACCACTCCGGCCTACCCAAGTTATTGACGAGCAGAAACCTGAAGAGGAAGCAGAACCACTCCGGCCTACCCAAGTTATTGATGAGCAGGAATCAGAATCTAAATCTTTCACAACTGTGCATATACAAACTGAACCTCCCTGTGTTAGTGATGCTCATGCACAGACTTCTACTTTTCAAGAATTAAGCTACACATGGAAAGCAGAATATGAGCTTTCCCAAGGAAAGGCATTTCAACAGCAGAAATCATTATGGTTTAACTATGCCTATAGGAATTGGGAAGCAATGGAACAGTCTCGTGCACAGTACAAAGAAAATAAGCAATTAAAAGCCAGACTGTCCCTCATCCTTGATTTGGTCCAGCGCTTACTGGCTTCAAGAAAGCCTTCTTTTAATTACTCTGTATTCTTGAGAGAACACTTGGCGTTCCTTCAATTGAAAGCAATAAAGGATGGCAGACCACACCAGGTCTCTACACCACAACAATTCATTGAAACTTTTTCAGAAGCACCAAACAATGATCAGAATTTGTTGTGCGAACTCTATCTTCATAACGAGGCTATGCCTGAAGATAGAAAGATTAATTTACTTCCTATTTGTGGTGATATTCAAATAAGAGCTTTTATTTTCTTTTTGGCCAATCAATTCACTTGGCAGAATGCTTTCATGTCTGCAGAACACAATGAGGAGAACTGTCTTCTCTGGATTCGCCCGGAACCACAGAATGCAGCCATCTTCCTCATGGAGCATCAACAGAATCTAAAAGAGACATGCATGACCGATCACATTAGGAATCTGCAAACAGCAGTCTTGGAAGACTTCCAGCACTATGTCAAAGCTAAAGGACCTTTGGCTATAAAAGCAAATGAATTTTTCTTGGAACAGTGTCCCAAAGAAAGAAGGGAATACCATCCCTACAATCCCCTCAATCTGCAGGCAACAATCTCAAGGATACCTGCTTATGTAAAATGCATGAGACAATGTGTTGAACGGTGGATCGGGTACCATTTTCATTTCCCCCTCTTATGGCTTCCCGGAGAACAATACAAGGCTCAATTTTCATTGACTAAAAAGGAAGAATTGGCAACATGGAAAAGTATTCAGAATGCCCAAGGGTTCAGAGACATGGCTGACAACACTTTCTACACTTACTGTATAAGCAATCTACACTGTTCAGCTCAGTATTCTGATTCCGATTCAGATTAGGCATTGCATGTGGACATGCAATATGTTCATTTGGGGGGGATGTTAGGTTCCCATTTTGTCTATTTTTGACTATATATTTTGCCATTGTATTACCCTCTTCAACCCTTAAGTGAAAGCCTTTGCTAGGTGTTTTGGCTTAATCACTCCAAAAGGTACAGAATAACTTTCCTCATTACTACATGTTTAATTATTTAACACGTAATCATGCTATCTTTATAATTATTTTCTGAAGATGATTAAAGTGTTGACTAATTGTTGAAACTGCCTAACTGGCAGGATCACATTTTGTCGTTGTTGAAACAGCGAAAACAACGCAAACTGTGAAGCTGAAACAACAAGAACATCATGAACCTCGACGCTGAAACACCACGAACAGCATGCGCATTTTGAGGAACAGTTGGGATTTGTGTAACAAATCTGCATCGGCAAAAGAGTCTGACCGATTACTATATTGGTCATGATCTTCATGGCTGTAACAATATTTTGTTATCGAAAACTGGCTTCCTTATTTTTGGTACAAAAGGGTTGAAACTGAATGTATGAAAATCTGTTGTAATAGATGTCTCCTCTATAAAGAGGAGACATCTACATTAGAGAAGGGGGGTAACAACTGGTAATACAGAACTTGTAGTGAAGTGATGAGACTGAATCTCTTTCTGTAATATGGTTTATTGGCAGATGAATACAATTCTGTTCTGAGTATTTTATTTTAATTCCTGTGTTCTGGGGAATCTTGTGAGAGGGACAGGGCCCACCTTCATCACAAGATTCACCCATCTTCTTTCTGTTGTGTGGTGTGTGTGTGTGATTTCTATTTACATTACAGTTACTGCTTCTAATGATATTTACTTTTGCTGAAACTCTGTTTTCCTTTTAGCTGATTACTGTTGTATATGAAGACCTCACCGGTGATTAGGATTCACAGAGTGTATGCGTGAACTGGCCAACAGAGGTAGGTGCTGAAAGTCCTTACTCTGAGGATAGGGTCCTGATCCTTTGTTGCAGGACAACCATCACTTCCTTTTGCAGACTTGTTTCTTTTAAGATATTTGTTCTTACTTCATTTTCTGCAATAGGCTGTAACTACTATAACTGCTGTAACACAGAGTATGGATTTCATAAGATAGTAGACTGTTTATACTACAACTTTTAATACCATTAAGATTGAGTACATACAGTACGTAGTCACCTTTGGAATAATCAGACTTTCCCGGATTGATAATTAATGTGGCACTCGATTGTTTTATCATTAAACAATTAAAGTGACCAACATCTATGAAAAGGAGTGTACTCCTTGTGCAAGCATGAAAGCATTATATTGTGGGAAATGAAAATATCATCCACACTTTATGCAAACACAATGGAATTTAAAGAATGAACACCATTATAAGTGGTCCACATACCTACAACAATTCCATTTGAGCATTAAATGCAAAAAGAACAACATCAACCATGTTGTAGACTATGTTGGTCGGTCCCCAGTTATGGTGCTAACCATAATCTTAACTCTTATGGGCATTAGACCTCTAGGTGGCCATAATTATACAATAATCACTCTAACTTCGCTACTACTTTTCAAACATGGAGTGCAAGAAAAAAAGTCTCATACTTCCACCTTCGAGCTAAGTCACCTAGTTTTTGTTTGTGTTTGAGTTTCACGACTTTAAATTTTGACAAAAATTTGACAATTAAAATTTTGAAAATAAAATTTGGTATTAAGTTTGACATACTAAAAATTTGAAAATTATAATAGTATATGTAATGCTAAAAAGTGTTGTAACTTTTTTTGTATATAATGCTAAGAATGATTATAACTCTTTTTAATATCCCCAGATATGGGTGCTCATGGGAGGATCAACACGACTCCCTATCTTAGTTGGTGGTGGTCACCACCTAGTGCGAGTTTACTAACAAATCATAGCCATGAACCTTCAATTCACTTGCTAGCATCCACGGGCCCTATACCCTTCTCTCCTGTTTCCAATTCGACAATAAAATACCAAGAAAGTTGGCCTCTAGGAAGTTTCTCTCTAGGGTCATTCTCCTCAAGGTTACCTCTTTCTCCTCTAGCTCTAGCTCTGTGACGTGGGTCTTCTACCACCCAACGATGAACAATGACAAAGGCAGGGGATGACACCCTAACAGAGGTAGCGGCCATGTACGTCCTCCCATCACCATTAATGAAGCCTTTGTTTCTACCCTTTTCTACCATGGAATTTCAGAATCCATCTAAAGAAAGGTCCTCGCTTTGAAGGAGGAAAAGGCTCGTAGAGGTTGTCCAATGCTTTGTGCTCTTCTGAACCTCCTCGCTCACCAGCTCAAGGAGATATCTCAAGAGAAAGTGAAAGCCAACGAATGGATATAAGAGTTATCTGCCTTCCAAAGCCACTCTTTCTCCTCCCTCAAATGTTTGGCCAAAGACCTCAATATCAAATTCCCCCCAATATTTCATCCTCCTCCTCTCCCTCGCGCTCCCCTCCAGTCAACTCTTCTTCTCTGCCTATCACCAGTGCTCCGATGGCCCCTCCCCCAAACTTGCATAACCCCATCCCTATGGTTGAAGATGCTCCCCTCCCCTATCCTCCACTCTCCTCCCCGTCCCAATCCATGTGGTTGTTACATCCTGGAGAAAGTTCCTGCTGATTCTGGAAACATGAAGGGCCATGAAAACGCTCAATTCTAGTGTGGTTTCAACATGGTGTCCATGCAGTTTCAATGAAAAAACAATATCGTAGGCCTCATGGCGACCCACAGGTTGGTAAACTCCATGCAGTATGGTTTGGTTCATTGATGACTACTGCATAGCTGAAATTTTGGTTTGGTTCGTGCGCATTCAACACAAAGCCACTAGGCTCATTGTTGCATTTTTTGTTCCTCTTCAATTTTTGTTCACAGGTGCGTGTCCTAGAGACACCAAACCTCTTGTTTTATATTTTCATAAATTTCAGGTCATATGCAAACAATTTGAGCTCTGATTACCCCTTCCTAGGGCAGAGACTTCTAGCTCTTATCTCTGGTTTCCTTGCACAAACACAGAGGATGCTATCATGGATGTAAACTATGTAATTTTTGCCATGTTAATATAATGTAAATACGCTTGCTTACAAAAAATAAAAATAAAAACTCTTTTTTATTTATAATGTGAAGATATAAATATGTCTTTAGATTATATATCTATATATGACATCAAAATTTAAAGATTAATATATTTTTTAATATACATATGTTTCTTTTATATATTATTGAAATATTATACTTGTATTATAACTGCTTATAACTATATAAATTTATATAATTTAAATATCTATGATATAAATAAAAAATTAATATCTATCTATATATATATATATGTTCAATAAAATTTAAAGATTAATTTTATTTTTTAACATCCATATGTTTCTTCTTCTATATTTTATTGAAATATTACACTTTTATTATAATTATATATAAGTTTATATAATTTAAGTGTGTATCATATAAATAAAAAATTAATATATTTATGTATTCAAAAATAATAAATGACCACAAAATTTAAAGATTAAAATATATTTTTAATTTACATATGTTTTTTTTCTTTTTTTTTCATATTTTGTGGATGGTAAGCGGCATAAACCATCATCCTTTATTATAGGGCTTCATCACAAGGGAATTGAAGAGAGCCAAACCTATGATCAACAACAACTAGCAATAATATCGATGCACTTCATGTATGGCTTTAGACCACTTGATCTAACCCTTGGCGCTACATATGTTTCTTTTATATATTTAACTTTTTTATTTTATTGAAATATTACACTTTTATTATAACTGTTTATAAATAAATTTATATAATTTAAGCCTGAATGGTATGCATACAAAATTAACAAACACCCACCCACACACACATACATAATAAAAAATAATAAATAACAACAAAATTTAAAGATTAAAATATTTTTTTAATTTACATATGTTTCTTTTATATATTTAACATTCATATTTTATTGAAATATTTCACACACACACATATATATATATATATATATATATATATATATATATATATATATATATATATTAATTAGTGTGGTTCACAAACACCCTGGTCAATGAGTGGTCGCTAAGTCCATGGAAAAATCTGGGCTAATCGCCCCTCGGCCTACTAGCAAGACCTAACCTCAAGGGCTTCGGGCAGAATCATCCCTGTTGACCTCTTGATGGCGAGACACGGTTTTTGACCAACTGAGCTAACCCTTGGCGCTACATATGTTTCTTTTATATATTTAACTTTTTTATTTTATTGAAATATTACACTTTTATTATAACTGTTTATAAATAAATTTATATAATTTAAGCCTGAATGGTATGCATACAAAATTAACAAACACCCACCCACACACACATACATAATAAAAAATAATAAATAACAAGAAAATTTAAAGATTAAAATATTTTTTTAATTTACATATGTTTATTTTATATATTTAACATTCATATTTTATTGAAATATTTCACTTATATATATATATATATATATATATATATATATATATATATATATATAGTGTGGTTCACAAACACCCTGGTCAATCAGTGGTCGCTAAGTCCACGGAAAAATCTGGGCTAATCGCCCCTCGGCCTACTAGCAAGACCTAACCCCAAGGGCTTCGGGCAGAATCAACTCTGTTGACCTCCTGATGGCGAGACACGGTTTTTGACCAACTGAGCTAACCCTTGGGGCTATATATATATATATATATATCTATATATATATATATATATATATATATATATATATATATATATATATATATATAGTGCGTATGGTATAAATAAAAAATTAACATATCAAAATTGCGAAGATAAAGATAAACAAATAGAAATGAAAAATATTATTAAAAAATCCCACGGGGTGCAAAATAGACAATGATGGGGTGCACTATTAAGGCACCCTGTGATATGAAGGTCACTTGTTTGATACTCCGTGGGAAAAAATCCAACCATGTTAAAGGTTGGTGTGGCCTAGGTCGGGTGCCATCCTCGGATAATTTTGACGGCTTAGATGCCCCTGGGTTGTGGTTTTTGAAGCCAAAGGTTAGGCATGCAATCATCTTAGGACCCAAACAACTTAGCAAACAAAAGAAATATGATTAAAAAAATTCATGTTCTATATAAATTAACAACACAACTTCCAACATCCTCTCAAAGCTAATTTAACTTGTATTGTTATCTCCCTTGTTGTAAAGTTTGACATTCAGAGACAACATTCCATTAGTGCTGGCAACTTGGATTTTTTTTTTAAAGCAAGTAGGTTTTATCCTTTAAGGTTTTAATGTTTATTTTTATTTTTTTATTATGAACCTTTTTGAATTTCCTGTGATTTCATAATGAACTTGAAATGAATTTCAATCTAATTTTAGATGAATTTCATGAAATTATTGGTGTTCATGTTTGGCTTGTTTGTGTCCGGTTTGATATTAGCGAACCTTATCGAATGAATTCGCCCAACAATGAAATTTGGAAAATTTTGAATTTAATCAATTTTGTTTATCGAACTCGATGGCTTAGCCTCCAAGACACACTCTTATGCTATCTAGGCCATCTTTGTGTTCCTTCAAGTGGGTGTACAAGGCTCATTTGGAAGGTGCATTATGATCAAGTGGTAGGGCACTTCATTGTAGAGAAGATAATAATAGTACATAAAAAATACTTCTACTAGCCAAAACTTCAACAAGAAGTTAGTTGGTGTTGGAAAAATGATCTTTAATTTAATTTTTTCCTTACATGATATTTACTTGTGATATTATGATTTTCTTCTTAATTATGATATGTTTTTATCATCAAATAGCTGCCAAAAAACAAATGTGAACACAAGATATATGCTCCACACTAGGGAAAAACCCCGCCAATAGGAAAACCCATCAAAATTTCTCTTCTTATCAATTTTCAAAGGAGACTTCCCAGACCCAACACAAGACCTCTAACTCCCATCAAGATAAAATTTCACCAACTAGCCAATCTTCACTTTTGCAACTTCAGTTCTGTGGAAATCCTAACAGAATCTTTCCAAACCGCAGACCAGAAAACAAAGGGATCTGCAAAATTCACTCTTGTCTTTCTTACATCCCTTTTTGGGCTCATCTAGCCTCCAAATGATCTTAAAACTGAAGACTGAATTTTGATGATGATACTCTCAAATGAGGTTGATCCTCCTTTATATATAGCCTTCTAGAAAGGGTCCATTAGCCCTCTCTAGGTCGACATTCATTGGCTGGCCGACTTGATCTTGGGAGTGTACCTAGACACTTATATATCAAAATACATTTCTCTTTTCTTGATATAAGTGCCCAAATGGGTCTTTTACATAATAGTAATGACCAAGACTCACGACAAAGACCTAAAAGCATACAATGGATGCTTTACCTATTGACCAAATGACATAAGCATGAAACGAATGCTTTATAAATATTTTTCTTTTACATTTTATTTCTTGTTCTTCTTTTGACAAATATAAGAATTACATCATATCAGAACCAAACAATAATTATGAAGAACGATACTAGTTACATTTTCCAACGCTTCCTCTAAACTAGGGAGGTATTCATAATTGTTTAACCGGTACAAGGACAATACTCACTTTGAAAAGTTCTCATGAGAAGAAGAGTATCACAAACAATATGTACAATGTTAGAAATATAGATACTATCTAGGCTAACTTCCAAGGCATCAATCCATCTAGGATAATTTCCAAGGTACCATTTAGGATACCTTCCAAGGTACCATCCGAATAGGGATCTAGGTGTCATCTAGGCTACCTACCAAGACACCAACCCTAACAGGGTTCTAGGTATCATCTAGGCTACCTGCCAGGACACCAACTCAATAAGGATTTGGGTGTTATCTAGGATACCTGCTAAGACATTGACTCAACAAGGATCCACATTTCATCTTAGGCTACCTACCAAGACATGAACTCAAGAAGGATCCATGTGTCATCTAGGCTACCTTCCAAGACACAAACTCAACAAGGATCCAGGTGTCATCTAGGCTACCTACCAAGACACCAATAGGGATCTAGGTACCATCTAATGTACCTTCTAAGGCACCAACCCTAACAGGGATCTAGATATCATCTAGGTGAAGATACCAACCCCAACTGGGATCTAGGTATCATCGAGACCAAGATATCCATGCTAAGTACCTTCATATGGTTTATTCAGCATAAGGTACATCAACACATCTCTTTCTGAGGTTATTATTTTTCTTTGCACATTCCATCTTCAAGTGAAAATGAGGTACTTCTCTATCTTCAATCATTAATATGGAATATTTAGCTCCTTCAACTTTTATATCAACAATGTTCCTTCAACTCCCTCTTTCTATCATGACCATCATAAAGTCTTTCCTAAGCACAAGATTTACTTTTTCCTTTACATATTTTTCATACAGTCATGTACCTGTAATTTTTATTAACAAGTACAACCAAGAAAAATATACATGTACAAGAGCATGATGTTAATTTTGTCACTCTAGGGTTTTCAAAGGATACTAAAAACCCTATATATTTCATGATCTGACGCTAAATAATGATTTTAGCAGAAACATCAGTCCTAGGTATTTTTATTCAATTCAATCCTTGCTAGGATTTGACCATATACCCTAGATTATATCTATAAACCCTAAGAAATCAAGAAATAGGGTTTTATAACATGGAACAAATAGTTGGGGTTTCAGATTTTACTTATTCTAGGGGGTTTTCTAATTCAAGCTTCAACAAGGATTTTCTAACCCTAGATACCAATAATCTTTAACAATGTAAAATCCTAGATTCGTATGATGTAAAATATGCCATCTTCATACCCTAACATTTTCATAGTGTTTTAGATGTAAGGAAATTGTAAGTATCCTAACATACTTCATAAGAAATGATAATTCATTAATTGACCGTACATCTTTTGTTTTTACTTACTTTTCAAGATAGGGGAGGTGCTTTGATTTTCAAGTTTTAATATGATGCTTCCTTTGAATCAAGGTTTCTTGTTCAAAAATTTTCCTTTCTTCTAGGATCCCTCTAAGTCTAGCTTCAATCTCTTGACTTTATATTTGACGAATAGTCTTAGAAATATACTTGCAATCCTCTTTCGGGGAGTTCATAAAATAAAAAGTTATGATTAAGTGATAATAAAACTAGATATACTGAAGAAGTCAACAATGTGTAATGAAAGAAAATAAATGGAATACTTATCTTTTGTGAACAACAATGGCTTCCTTTGGATTTTGTATAAATTAGCATCATTTAAGTATTCATTCATTTTATTTAGAGTGCCCATGGATCAAGCTTGATTATTAATGTTTATTATTGTCATCACTTATGAACTTACTAGCATTATGCTCATCATTAACTGCCTTGCTTAACCAACCTTTTCATTTTTCTTTTATTATGAACCTACAATATTCTCTGACAAGTTCCACCAAGAAAAATATACAAATACAGGAGCAAGATATCCATTTTGTTAATCTAGGGACTCTATGGTATCTTAAAGGGAGAATTCATCAGTTTCTCTGATCTAAAACCTAAGTTCTTTGATATCGTCCCTAGGGTTTGAACCCAAATTTTCATCCAATTCCACCCTCACTAGAGTTTTCCATATACCTTAGGTTAATTGCAAACCTTAGAAGTCAAGAGCTAGGGTTTCTTAGAGACAAAGACTACAAACCATAGTCCTTCGTGATCACTGGAAGTCTACAACAAATCCTCCTTCTAGATGCCGTGATCTTCCCACTATTTTCAAGAGTGAAAACCCAAAAATGCAAAATCCAAAGTCTGCCTTCAAAGATACTGCTACTTCCATTGATTTCCAAGAGAAATGACAGATCAAGATGCTCTTCATAAGGTGACTAATTTCTACAGTTCTTAAAGCTCAGCTTCTATTCTCCTGCCAGTTCCAAAACTTCCATGAAAAGTCTCTTCCTAAAATCGATGGTCTGGTACCTAATTTAGACTTTTGAACTCTTGTTGTTTTTATTGAAATCTTGGCCCTCAAACCAAGGTCACAAAACTGATCTAACATACTTCCAAGGGAATGCGTACTTGGAGAATTCATGCTTGTCGAACTGTAGAATTCTTCTATCCTTATTAACTTATGAAGTAGGTTTGGCATTGATTATTCTCTAGTCTCAACCCTGTGGATAGAACTTAACACAATCACTGTAATAATTAGAGACATCTTTTTTTGAGTACTTCTCCATCTCGTGGACTAGAATCCTCTTTTGAATTTTTACTTTCAATATGAACTTCTAGAATACGTATATTTTTGACTTCGACCCTCAAGCTATGGCTTCACACTTTTCTCTGTATAGGCATAAAGGCTTTTGGGCTTAGATTCTTTTGCTAGAAATTTCCATGTTGGCCTATACGACTATATCAAGGCTCATGTCCCTTCATAATAATAACCATAAGATTTTTTCTTTTCCAAATTGGGCCTCTTAATATGCCTTATGGATCTTTGAAGGAGATACTTCGGCCTTTGCTCCACTTTATAGGGCCTACGACCCTTCATCTACTTATCATAAAGGTCTAGGCCTTTCTAATACTTAAACCCAGAAGCTCATATTTGGCCTAATCCTTAGGCTTATTCCTTTTTCAACTTTTCTCTACCACTTGTTTTACCACAAGGATATACATCTCTCTAATTCAAATTTAAATAGCCCTTATGTAGCCTTATCTCACAATATTTCATTCGCCCTATCAATTATACATAGAACCTTCAGCGTCTAAGAAGGAGATTGTAACCTATCCTCATATCTCAACCCTATCCACAAAGATTTAAGCTCGTTCCTTTTGGTAGACTTGAAGTTCCTCTTTGACACAACAAATGTGACCTTCTAGTTGCCTATGCCATTGACCATAGCTTTAATACCATGTTGAAAAGCAAATTAGGGAAACATCTTTAATTTAATGTTTTCCTTACATGACATTTACTTATGGTATTAGTATTTTTTTCTTAATTATGATTATGATTGCATCATCAAATAAATTCCAAAAACCAAGTGTGAAAACAAGATATAGGCTCCAGGCTAGGGAAAAACCCCACCAAGGGGAAAGCCCATCAAAATTCTCTTCTTATCAATTTTCAAAGGATACTTCCAAGACCCAATTCAATACCTCTAACTCCCATTATGATACAAGTCAACCAACTAACCAATCTTCACTTCTGCAACTTCGTTACTTCTCTAGTTCAACAACTTCGGTCCTATGGAAATCCTAACAAATCTTTCCAAACCGCAGACCAGAAAACATAGGGATATACGAACTTCACTCTTTTGTTTCTTCCATCCCTTGTTGGGCTCATCTCGCCACCAAATGATCTTGGCCTCTTTAAAATCAAAAACTAAATTTTGATGATGATACTCTCAAATGAGGTCGATCCTCCTTTATATATAGCCTTCCAAAAGGGGTCCATTAGCCCTCTCTAAGTCAACATCCATTCACTGGACGACTTGATCTTGGGAGTATATATTGACTCTTATATATCAAAATAAATTTCTCTTTTCTTGATATAAGTGCCCAAATGAGTCTTTTACATAATAGTAATGACCAAGACTCATGAAAAAAACCTAAAAGAATACATCTAAATTATATATCATACATATATTAAAATTTAAAGAATGTGAAATGAAACTAATAAGTGAAAATAAAAAGGTTCCCACTTGGGTTATGATGCAACAATGTCAAAAGATTGGTTCGAGTTGGTGCATTCTTTTTAAGGCGGTTGGAGAATCAATTGAACAATTTTTTTGGTGATTGTCCATTCATCTGCCAAATATGGAATATTTTATCCTTTTTATTGGTCCTAACTACTCATGGATTGGATAATGTTTCGAGGAGTGGTGAACGGGTTAGGTTCAGAACAGGAACACAAAATTGTTCAGGGTCTTGCCTCTGATCATTTGTTGGGGCATGTGGATAGCAGGAAACAAAGGATTTTTTTATATGTTTCTTCTTATTTTGTTTGCGTGGAAACTGATGTTATTGCCATTCTGTGCCATTTTTCACAGTCCACTTCTATTCCCAAAAATTGATCTCCTATTTTGGAGCTTGATATTTCGTGTTCCTATCTCTTTTTTGATGGGGTTGCGTAGGGGAATGATTCCATGCATGGTGGATGTTTTATCTTATTCTTACCTGATCAACACTTCTTCAAAGTATACATAGGTATGGGGAGGTGTTCAAACAATTTAGTTGAGTTTCTTGTTTTCCACTCTCTTATGGCATTTGCAAGGGAAAAGGGATGTGACAATTTACATGTTTTTGGTGACTCTTTATTGGTCATCAATTGAGTTAATGAAATATAGGAGTGTCCTTGTTTACATCTTATACACATTTTGGAGGATTTATTAAGATTAAAACACTTATTTGTTGATTTCTCTTGCTCTCATATTTTTAGGGAATACAACCACGAGGAAAATCAGATTTCTATGGAAGGCCTTCAGATGGTTGCAGGGATATGGTAAATTGAAGAAAGATTTAATGATACTCATTATTAGTACTATTATTGTCCTTTTATGGACTCCCCCGAGGCTCATATCTAGTTTATATCTCTAACTGCTTTGCATGTTACTTTTCACTGATATTCAATTTTATTTTTTATGCATATTTGATATAGTATATACACTCTGATATTAGTGTTTTTGGTTGTCTACATTGTTTATATTGGTTGGCAGTGATCTTTCATAGATGGACTTTCTAGCATCCTACAAGGGTTACTTTTGTTTTGGCTGAAAACTTTTTTGTTGGGATGTATTGCCATTATTTGTTTCCAACAATATGGATCTACATGGATGCATCATGAATAGACACTTAGATATGTATATAGAAAATGTAATTTTGTTTATCTTGATAAATAGAGTCATGATTTTTTTTCCTTCGAAAAAAACTAATAGGCGAAACTCTGGGAATATTTTAGAATAGTACTTTGTTAGCCACAAGAATACATGAATATGTCTTGAAAAATGACATAAATTAGCTTACAATTTCAACCACAAATGTCAATATATCTACTCATGAAATTAAATAACATAAAGCAAAAACTTTTGGAGATATATGCAAAAAGGATGAAGGTTGTCAAATGCTGATTTTATTAATGAGATAGGAGTACAACATATTGTTTTGGGTAATTCTTGCGAGAATCTAGATCAACGGGAAATTCTAAAATGTATAAGATGTTAAAGACTCATATATAGAAACTTGAATGTCAAAAATTATGTAAGACAATATGGGTAAAAAAATTGGGCTTTTTCGATAAGATTGAATCAACAAAATTTTCTACAAAAAGTGTACTAGTTAGCACTGATATAACATATTTCATACCTTATAACAACACAAAATTATGAAAGAAATAAAAAGTAACCTTAATCAAAGGATCATAAATCTATGTGTTCACTTTATTTTTGTCATTCCTTGAAGGATTTCTTTTTTCACGAAAAAAGGTAAGCCCTTGTACTCAAGAATAAATTTATCAGAGGAAAATGACAACTTTAAAACTTATGCATACCTCTCCTCACTATTATTTTCCATCCTCTCCTTCTATGCCCTCTGATTGGTTTTATATTCTCCTTGGGAAGTTGGAGAGCACAATTGTTTTATAATTAATCTCCTTATTATGTTAAACTCCTTTTTCCTTTTAAAATTTGGGACAAATATTTTAAAAC
Source organism: Pinus tabuliformis (assembly GCA_031772625.1). Classification (NCBI taxonomy): domain Eukaryota; kingdom Viridiplantae; phylum Streptophyta; class Pinopsida; order Pinales; family Pinaceae; genus Pinus; species Pinus tabuliformis. The sequence continues at coordinate 912,048,572 of CM062805.1, read as the reverse complement.
AAGTATTTAATTAATTTAAATTATGTTCGTAGGTGGCGGCCCGGTTATTGCTATAAAATATTTTCATCAAACCTTGTAACTCCCATGGAAACAAAACATATGTAAATATGACATCATCAAGAAATACCATCACCATAGAAATCATGCACATGAAACATCACATTATCCACCATCATATATAAACAAGTATGTGAAGTAACCCTTGTGTCTCCCATCAGTAATAATGTCATCAAAAAATATATAGCATGGTCAAAATATAATACACTGTCTCAAAAACATGATAATGTGTCATAGTATGAAATATGTCTAAGTCATGTAAAAAACATCATGATAAAATAAGTAACTCATATCAACTTAGGAAGTCTGCTAGGGATAGCTACATAGGATGGACTTCTTTTTTATTTCTATTTTTCTCATTGTACCTCTAGATGCATGTCTTGGAAGGAGATTCCCCTCCTCCCCTCTCCTTCTACTCTTGGTATGTCAATATGTGTATGTGCAGGCATGGATGGCATATGAAAATTTCCAAAAGCAACATGAGCAGGTGAATCAAGGGGTTGTTTGGCACATAAATATGCGGCATGAGATAATGCAAAAGGTATCCGAGGAAAAATAATCATTGAGTGATGTGAAACAATAGGCCAATGTGTGAAACTGGATGTCAGCCTAGCAAGGTTGGACTCCTAACCATCATGTTGTAATGGTTATTGTTGAGGTAAATGGGGTTCTGGGATTTCCATGATGCTAAGATGCGAGAAAGGTACATTTTATGAAGCGTGGAGAGTGGGAAGAGGGGGAGGACCTTTGAGGTTAAATGGCTTGTCTAAGTCAATCGATTGAACTCCTCGAAGTCTACATCAAAGTGTATGGAAAATTTTATTCTCTTTTTTTTGTTCTTTCTCCATGATAGATTTGTTCTTCTAGCTTGCCACCTTCAGTTGCCTTGAGAACCTCTGCTAAAGAAACTCATTGTGCATCATGACCAAGGAAATATTTTATGCATCCATTAACTCTTGAGCATAAATAAGTAATCAACAAAATAAAGGACTATCTAAAATCATGTTTCATGTAAATGCTAGTGTGTTTTGAAAACACGCACAAAGGAAAATATGTTTAATAGGGGAGAGAATTGTTTATGCATGCAACAAGAAAGAGTGTTTTGGACAACATGGTTGATAGAATAAAGATGACAAAATACATGAAACATTTTCATGCCCACATAGACTATTTAGTAAAACATTATGAAATTGTGTGCAAAGAGCAATATAAATGGTGTTGTAGTATGTTTATAAAGACAACCTCTTCTTAGATATTTCCCAATTGTTTACATTACAAGTCGAAGAATTGTTGGATGTATATGAAAACACAACATACATAAGGTATATCTCAATATTTATAGTGGTAAATACATAGAATATTTGTGACTGGACAATTGCAAATCAGAAAATAATATTCTAATTTATTTTTTTGTTGCTTCATTGTTGTCATGGATATTTGCATAGAAGGGCACATGGATACATGGCTGGGAAAGCATTATAAACCCATATAAGAATGAAGTTGTCAACAAGAGGTAAGGGAAATTATCTTGTCTGAAAATAACTCTTATAACAATAAGTTTTGGTCACTTGGGGGTGAGCTTACGACTGGGGATTTTTGTTCTTTGTCCAATGTAACTCGCAAGCCATGGATAGGCTTCAAAAACTGTCAGGTAAGGAAAGCATTCATTTGAATGCTCTTGAATTTGAGGACGATTTAAGGTAAGGCATATTGTTTCAATGTAGAAAATGTAAAGTGGTAAGTATGGTGTGCAGAGTCCAACCACTATTAACAAATGGTTATTTTGACTTTATAGGGTGATAAATTTCAAATTAATTTGACACTTAAAAAACCTCATGGGGGTTTGTGTCGAGCGGGCCTTGAAATATTATGAATAAGTCAAATAAAACTTAAAACCACAAGGTGACAAAAAACCCCTTTCTGAACTTGCATGGTGGGCTGCCAAAATGGCATGGCAGAGTCTGAGGATGTAAGCCGAGACGACATAGGTAGTTTGAGTAAAACCTTGCATTGCATAAAAAATAAAATGATAATGTTCCCATCGCTCAGAGGAAAAAATGTGGGTTGGGCAGTTGATTGACCGGTGGGTTTATTTATAAAAAATTAGGATTCGGGGTTATAATGTCGCCACCTTTATTGAGGGGTATGATTTTTTTTTTTTTTAACAATAAATACTAGACCTAGGTCGAGACAACTTCTGAAACTATAACATGGTAGCAAGGCTTGCATGCCTTTGTGTAAGAGCAAACAAAATGCTTTCATACTAGAGAAAATTATTCAGGGGTAGAGACATTCAGTTTTTGCATGCTAACACAACATGGAAAGCAATGGAAAAGGAGTAATAAAACATGATTAACTCGTAGCATCATGCTTAACAGACTTAAACAAATCCAAAATTTGCAGTGAGGAACCATTAACCAACAAAGGTAAGTATAAATTTCTTTCATACCCACGAGAAAGTTGTGAGCACCGAGCTAGGGTTCCAATGAGTCTATGAGATCAAATTCTCCACATGATATTCCAATTTTGAAATAGGAAACAAAGGTAGGTTAGCGACTTCTCTGCCAACTACCTTCATGTGATTGATAATTTTGATGTGAACCAGGCTACGACGAATTAAACTAATGTTAGATCTAAGACTTTTGTGATCCAATAATATTATATAAATTAATTTTTTTTATATAATATTATTATATAAATTGATATCATTAAATTATTATTTTATAATATCGAAATTAAATAATTCATTATTACATAAAAAATAGTTTCTAACTAAATATTGAGTAATTAAATAGATAACTCCTTACCACTTTTTCTTAAATAATATTTTACCTTCCTTAGTAAGGAATTTACCAATAGCTAACTCTGGGCAATGATGCGTCCATGCTATTTATTCCTTCAAATCAATTGATTTTTCACCTTGTCCTGAAGATGAATCAGATTAGTTGATTCGAAACGTCAACCAAATTAAACTCATATCAAATCTCACAAACGTGTTTAGTTATCACATTTCTTGATGTATGGTTTACACACTATTACCATAGTATTAGAATATCACAGGTGTTGTATATCTCCTATATTACAACTTCACAAAACTCAATTCCGTATTCACATCGTGGATGCCCTCACCGTGGTGTATTTTACGTCATTCAAACAATTGTATGTTCATTACCAAGCACACTAACAAAGTCCTATTATATTTGATAATTTAAATAATAAACTTTATAACCATATTTTCATGCCATTTATAACTTTGTCAAAGGATTTTCATGTTTTCACATTTGAACCTTAATTTATACATTGTTTTCATGCTAAAAAATATACCCATGTTATGAAGCATAGTTTCCAGCAAGGAAATTATTCAATATTTTACTATACCAAAAACTAGTCATGGAATCACAACAAAAGCATGCTCATAATAATGTCATGTTATGTTTTAGCTATTAACTTCAAGTAGTAATGGTGCATATTATTAATATTGTTAGTATAATTAAGGCCTTAAAATCACATTAAAATGTGTATGCAAGCACAATAACAATATATAACTCCTTGTAACACCATATGCTGATCTGAAAACTTAAAACTATGAAATGATGTCATGTGAGTATGCCTTATTTCTCTAGGGGACCCTACTTATTAAGGCTAAAATTCTTGTTTTTTAAATGTATAATTTTTGTGCTTTTTTATAGGAGGAATCATGATGAAGTGCAAGGGTTTGCACAATATTTATGAAGGTGGCTCAACATCTAGTGACTTCATAGGGAGGAGTATATGCAACATGTCAAAACTTTGAATTTATGGGATCATGTGATAAAAGGTCTCGAAGTAGTGAGAGAGGGTAAGAAAGTTGTCATGCAAGGAAATGAAGCATAGGACGTGAAAAAATGGGATCAAGCATCACCTGATATGTTTTTATGTAGAATAGATGATGGGGAGCTGAAGAGTAATTATAACAACATCATTTTGCATACCAACAGATAGTCGTTGTGTTCTCTTGCTCATTAATATATTTAGTCAATTAAAAGGTGTTAGTACAAAATTTGCAGAACTAATAGATTCTAACAATCTTATCATAAATGGTCTAGATTTAGGGAAGACAATATTCTACTCAATAATGACTAGCAAAAATAATGAGTAAGCAACAAAAGAAAAAAATAAATTAATGCATAGAAAAATAAAAAATAGTAGACATAATCAATCAATTAATTTTTTTATCAACCTCAATGTAGGGTTTGAGGTGTGACCCATTGGTAGTGTAGGAAAATAGCCAGTCGTTATCATCTTTAAGTAAATAAGATTTACTTCCAACAGTGAATGCAATTACAAAGGGCCCTATCCATAATCCTGAAATTTTGATTGTTTCCCTTTTTTAGTGAGAGTAGAGTCCTATAATAAAACCTTTTGTCCAACCTGAAAACTAATGTTTATTTATTTTTTATTGAAATATTTTTTAACAATTTGATGACTACACTTCAAATTATTAAGTGAATAATTTCTCTATTCTTCTAAAACCAATAGAGAAAACACTTGTTGAGGGACATCAATAGAGTTCAACTCTTCAGCCTACAATGTTAAATGTAAAGAATTTAGTTCAAGTTTGACATACATGACAAGTTCTCGGCCATAAACTAGTTGAAATGGAGATAACTAAGGGCTAGACTTAACAATGATTATGTTTGCCCATAGAGCATAATTTAAAAGAGAATGGAAATTTCTTGGCTTATCATTAATGATATTTTTGAGGATTTTTATTAGTGGACTCAACCTTCCCATTATTTTGCGAGTAGTAGGTGGAGGAAGTAGAATACTTAATTCGATTTTTTTTTACAAAGTTAAGTAAACTTAGTGGATTTAAAGGTTGGCTCATTATCTGAAACTATTTCCAACAATAAACCAAATCTAGAAATAAAATATTGTTTTTGAGAAATTCAATTACCTACTCATCTCAGTCCTTTTTAAAGGTATTGCTTTTTTCCATTTTGTAAAATAATCGGTAGCAGTTAGAATGAAAATATGTCCAGTAGATGCAGGTGGGTTGATAGGGCGAATAAAATCTAATCCCCATTTATAGAAAGGGAAATTTGAAATGACAGGCTACAAAGGTAGTGCATAATTTTTTTCTCTTCCATTAGCTTTCTAACATTCCTCACAACTTTGGACAAACTTGTAGTTGTCCCTAAAGATATATGGGCAATAGAAACTAGCTATAATTATTTTATGTGCTATGGATTTAAGAGTGAAATGGCCACAAATGTGCATATTAGAAAAATTATATCGTATAATAGTCTGTTAGTTGCTTGGTCATCTGCACAATGTAAAAAGAGTTTGTTAGGAAAAACCCTGTTGGGGGGGGGGGTGCGGTGGTGGGGTTAATTAGTATTTTAATTCACTTTAACTTTCAATTTCCTCTTCAAAATTTTGTACGCTATTGTTCTTCATGTAACCTGTGTGGATACACGACTTTAGTGAATGCAAACAATGTATATCCAATTTACTTAATTTGTCATATCTTTCATCAGTGATTTAATTTAATCGTTTCATTATTAATTCATTTACCATCCAGAAAGCAGTAAATAACAGATAAATCAAAGCACATAAGCAACACACATAGAACACTAGGAATTTAGGTGAAAAATTAATGTGGGAGAAAACCACCGCTATCGTCGTCTCTGCCTTCTTTATTATTATATAAATAAAATCTTCATCACATCATGTATTGGTGCAAACTCTTACCAACATGCAGGCACCCACCTGTAGGAGGCTACAAACTCCAGTCATTCTCCAGCACCCACTAGAAAGGAGCTACAACCCCATATTCTTGTTTACCAACTCCTACTAGAAGGGAGTTTCTACCCCTTCATTGAAGGTTGCAACCCTCATCACCTTGTGGATGAAGTTTTAGAATGTTTCACACTGGACCCACTTGTCAAAAATTCATCAAACAACCTGTAGGCCACTTCATTGAAGGTTGCAACCCTCATCATCTTGTGGATGAAGTTTTAGAATGTTTCACATTGGACCCACCTGTCAAAAAATCATCAAACAACCTGTAGGCCACCTTTCATCAAATTTTCATACTAGACCCACATCAACAATATTCCCAAACCAAACTAAATATTGAATCATTGTAGATCAACTGAATCTCTAAAGCATCAAGCTATTGAATACAGAAGCCGATGAGAAGAAATGGACCTAAGAATATATTATTGACTGCTCTTAAGAGAACTTGTGTATATACATGCTTCCTCTGCATAATATCTGCGTATAGATCTCAAATCACTGACTACTGAAAACACTGTTAGAATAAATCACTATGTCAGTCACTGAATCATTGAAAAAATGAATCACAATGGATACATCAATATTGGCTCACTGAAAAGTTGAAAACCCGACCATAATGCAGTATCATCACTTATCAATATACCAAGCCACAATCTAATCAACCCAATCAACACTACAAGATACAGACGATGCTTATCAAGACAACATTGATAGACAACAACAAATAGAACATATATCATAAATTGTTAGCAAACAACAACTCAAACCCTAGAGCATCTATGCGACATCCACAAAAAAATAGCATATGTACGCAATTACCATGCACAACACCTGCATATATATTTCAACACATTAAATACATTATCACATAGTTTATAAATGACAATACTAAACCACATCTTCGTATGTACGTGAAATTATTGAATAAAACTCGAGTATAGATCTTAAATCACTGAATCAATCCTTCGCTTTAAACACAACACATATTTCTCATACCTTACTGTCAAATCATAGATCACTTAAAATGCATTTAAGTAGTTCCTATATTTGTTAGCTACTTAATAAGAAAATCAATCAAACATATATTTCGGCATATCTTCAGATCTTTCAGGTATGAGTCTTCTCCTTCCTTCCTGGTGCACACCCGTTTCAAATCAGATCACACATGAATATCTATTCACTTGCACAATTAACACCTTGATCTCCATCTCCTTATATAGTTTTTTCCTTAGTCAATACCTCATGTAAATCCTTTGGTAAAGTTGATGGTATTTTTTGATGAGATCATATAGACGGTGTCGCTTCAATTACTATGGGAAATTACCCTAGTAATGACCCCTAGTATCCAATTTTCAATGGGTCGGATTATGTACAAGAATTTCGTTCATAGGAATAACGTATGTATGTGACCCTTCTTCATAGGTATACTTTCTCAAACTTCACTTTTGACATCCATCTGTAACTGAACTTCCATTTATCTGTCCACGTCCTCTGTAAAATTTGTACCTGTTATCTGCTTTAGTTCCGCAATCATATTATTATCATCATGTTGACATCAAGTACTTCTTTATCAAGAAGGTTTCCATATAGGACAACACATTATCCATAATTCCAGCAAATTCCATCAAAAGACGTATGGAAAAGAGGTATTAAGTGTTAAGTATTTTGAGACTTCAAAACACAATCTTCTTCATTGAGACTTGTCTAAGTTATCGGGGCACCTTTCATTTTGCAGATAGAAAATAATATCTTTGTACCAAGGATGATCTACTTTTGAATTTTGTACCTATGGTCGATCTTCATAATATTTTCATTTCTACTTGTAATATTGAAAGATGAATTATATTTGTAAAAGACAATTTTGAGGCATCTTCTTCATGCTTGAAAGAAAAAGAAAAATATTTATTTTTGTATTCAAAAGAAAAATATCACAAATATCATTAAGAGTGGGAAAATGAAAATTTAAATTTGTATTTTTCCTCCACAAAGACCAAGTCAGCTCTCCATGTGTCAATTCGAGTGCCTCATGGGACACACTTTTTCGCGTGAACGAAACACTATAAAATATCTTATTCTATTATTTAAGGCAAGACAACTTGCCAATATGAGGCAAAAAGGAGGCAAGTAGATTGCACTTTTTGAGTCATACTTTGTGTGGAACCATGCGTAGTTCTGAGGCATAGTTTCTATGGAACCATGCATAATTTTGAGGCATACTTTTTGTGGAACCATATGTAGTTCCGAGGCATAATTTCTGTGGAACCATGGATAGTTTTGAGGCATACTCTCTATGGAGCCATGTCCATTTTTGAGGCATACTCTCTGTGGAACCATGCACAGGTTTGAGGCAAGATATCTATGGAACAATGCAGATCTGAGGCACACTGTGAATTCTAAGACAAAGTTGTTGGTCACTAAGAGACCTTGTTGAAAAATAATTGTGGACATAATGGTGGAGGGATGACTTGGCCTTTGATGGTTGGCCATCTTGTTGGTTAGTTGACTTTTATGTATCTCTTTTTGCATTGGTTTTCTAAGGAAAAGGTTGGTTGGGTTTTTCCCCATGGTGGGTTATACGAGGGTAAAACTTTGTTTTTTCTTTTGTGGTTGTCTCTTAATGATACTATTGTCTTATTTTTTATATGGTTCATGTCTTTTGTGTAATTATTGGATGATGGAATTAATGAATAAGAATGTAAAAATATCATAATCATCAAAGACAATTATCAGTACGGAAGACACTTGTAAAAATCAACACGGTATTAGAGTGATGGATGAAAGAGAAGCCCTAGAAAGGAAGAAAATCATTTAGTCATGAAGCCCTAGTTCATTAATGAACTTTGTACTTGAGCTATCTGTCTCAACTAGCCTAAAATCCCTAGTTGAAAAAGTTGAATTCAATTACACGAAGAAGGAGCCTCAAAAATTCAAAAATGTCTCCATTGGTTTTCAGGAGGTCTAACCTCATGGCCAAAATTCTTGTGACTAACCTTTCAGAAAGGAGAAGATCTTTTGATTATGTAACCAACCTAGTTTTTTCAAGGTATAATTCTTATTGAAATAAGGTCAGTGTACGTTTTCATTGTGAAGCTAAAATATGTCTTGCCTTGTATTGAGTTTCATTATCTATAATTGAATTCTGCTCTATGTAAAGTCAATTCTCTGTGCAAGGTTGAAAAGGTTTCAAATGATTCTCTGAAGATTTGTAGTAAGAATGAATATGTTTAAAATAACATTATCATTTTAAGAGTTTACATCTATAGTATGAAATGGCTGAAATATATAATACCTTAGAAAATTATATATGAAGAGAAGCCACCTTGATATGCTATAAAGTTTTGAGAGTATAAGGATTATCATGGAGTTCAATATTCCAAAGCATACCTTGATGGACCGACTTAAGTAGAAAACAGACCAAGTTCCTTTCCAAAAGAGCATAACTTGTTACTTGGACTGAAGGAACTCGATCAATTTGATGTCGATTTCAAAGGGTCTTTGTTCTATTCATAAAAGAAGGATGAAAGGCAAGGAGCCACCTTGCTTGATTTGGTAGATGACCTAACTAATATTGGTACATATCTTTATGATCCTCATGGGTATATTAGGCCAAAAATCCAAGTTGCAAATCTGACATTGGACATATGAGGTATGTGTTGTCATAATTATTTTGGAAGCTTTGTCTTTACATATTTGATGTAAGAATCCTTAAGGACGGACATGAAAATGTCCATCCTTTGAGAAATTGATGTGGAAAGGTAAAATGACATTATTGTTGTAGTCACACAAGTAAAATATGAGACCCATATGATGATGATGTAAAGCATGTACAAAAGCATCATATGAAATTATTTAAAAAGGGTCAAGTCCTCCTTCAAGTTTTGAATGTAAAATCCATTCTCAAGAAGATGTTCTTGTTAATATTTGAAGAAAGCTTGTATGTAAGAATCAAATTGTTGAAGATCTTAAGTGACAAGTATAAAAATTTTGGAATACTTCCCTTGGAAATTGTCACAAAGTATTTTACACTGGAAATATACATTTCATGTTTGATTGCATGAACATGCCATGTCCTCTTTCAGAGATAAGCACTAAAATATCTCTCAAGGAAGATGTGCAATTGGAAAAACTTATGTGTTTAAGTTGAAAGGCTTGAATTCAATAATGTTGAAGCAATAATCAGTATGATGGGTATTTGAATACTGGAATGGTGAAATTTACTCTCCCATTGCAAAATCAATTATTGCTATTACAATATTTTTAAGTCAATCTATTTGACTGAAGATGATTGATCCATGACAAAATGTCAGATTTAGGGTTTATAAACCCTAGTATGCTAATGGGTTTTGAAAAACACTAGTGTTTATGGATAAAACCCTAGGATCAAACATGTCTTCTAAAAGTAGAAACCCTAGCCTTTGTAAGGAGGAATTGACATCAATATGATGACATGGATAAAGTGCGAGATGGATGCAAGAAGTCTAAAGATCAAGAGGGAGTTGATATTCTTCTCAAAAGATAAGTACCTTTATATCTCTCTTCCTTATACTATTATTTTTTTTACTTATCTTTAAAGTCTTTGATGGGTTGTAGTTGTTCTTACATGGCCTTCGAATGAGGATTGAAGGAAAATAATGAAGGATACCAAGGATTTGGAACCAAATGGAAGAACAAAGAAAACTGGTGATAAAGAGAGTCTCTGTGATGAGAGATATTCTACTAGATGAGATCTATACTTAGAGGGAGTAAACTACCTTGATTTATGCCAAGACAAAGTATGATTGGATGGCATAAAATTCAAATCAAAAGACTACCTCAAGCGGGTGAGGTACATAAAGAAGTTCTACACTTATAAGTAGAAAGAAGGCTATGTATAGGCTCCTCATAATTGATACACTTGGATGAAGGATCTAAGTTGATCCTACATGATTTGTTGACAAGAGAAGAAGAGCTTATGTGTCAATAGGAGATGCATTAACCAGAAGATTTTATCTAGAGGAAAAATTCAAGACTTCTCCAGGAACCCTTATTTATTCCTTCAAAGAGAGTTAATCTCAGAATTCAAGATGATGAATCTTGACTTGATAATAGATAACATCAATTACAGAGGGGAAAATCAATATTACTATGGCAGGATATGTTTCAAAAGGAATACCCATTTACGGTATCCGATGTAACCAAGATGAGGGATCAAGTGAAGGAAAGATATCAGTTTATGGTTGAGCCAAGGAATGTTGCTCAATGTTTGTTCTTGGCATTGTAAGATCTCTCAAACAGAGAAGTGTAGCTATCAGGATACACATTCGGCAAGGAATGATGAAAATAGTGATAGTTTGTTTGATTAGGCTCTCATCTCATGGATGGGCAGGAGGCAAACATTTATTGCACTCAAAACTTGAGTATGTTGCAGTGTGAAAGGTGAGTTATGAAGCAGTGTGGCTACAACGTGTAGGATTGGTTGATTAGGTGCAAGTGAAAACATGATAATAGTTTAGGACACCTTGAGATCTAACACCAATACATGGTAAAGGAAGAGAGTAGTGAAGCTCGAGTAGATCTCCACTTATGAGAAAAAAACTAATATTTTTTCAAATCCATTGTCTAGAAAGAAGTTTGTGTACTTCAAAGACAAGTTGATGCTTGTGGAGATTACCCCTCATATTAAGAGGGACTGTTGGTATGTCTGCAACATATATGGACATTCTCTCGATAATGAAAATGGTATGAGAGGCCCAAAGTGATCAATAGGTCGGGTTGAGTTAGTTCCTCTTGGAGGAGATCTAATTACTCTCCATGTAGGGTTGAGTAAGGTCTAGATCCGATCACACACCAAAAGGGTGTAGTGAGGTCCTAGACACAATCACAAACCATGAAGGGTGTAGTGAGGTCCTTCAACATCTAGGCCCAATCAAACACCAGGGAGGGTGTAGTGAGGTCCTTCAACATCTAGGCCTGATTACACACTAGGGAGGGTGTAGTGAGGTCTTTCAACATCTAGACTAGATCAAAAACCAAGGAAGGGTTGAGTGAAGTCTTGGTCCAGAGTGCTCACAGGAAAGGGTGAGTGAGAGCTTGCTATTTGAAGTATCTCAACATTTTGGACTACTGAGATGCCTTGGAATTTGAGGACTGATCACTCTAAGTGAGTCCTAGATTTTAGGATCGATCACTTTGGGAGAGTGAGTCCTCGAACTGATCACTCGGGAAGTGTGAGTCCTGATATGTCGATGAGTAGAACATGGGTTTGGTACTTCCTTGGATATGGACACTAGCAGATGTTGATGGTATATGCTGATGTTGATATGGAGAACCCCTCTATGAGTAAGAAGGAGCATTGATGTGACCACAAAATGGGCATGGCTCGAACTGTTAGCAACAATAGGAGCATGGATCATAATGTTGGTGAGATAGCACGAGGGACATACATTATAGAGAGAATGGTCCTTGAGGCCTGGATACTAAATGGAGTGGGTTCCTTTTAAACATCATGGCCTAAGATGAGGCTTTGGATTTGGGACATGAGTTTCCCTGGGGTTTGACCATTGGTGATGGCAACCCTGAACTAGTCAGAGTACCATGAGGTGAGGCGCCCACTGGATCATGGTGACTAGTTGAGTGAGTACCATTGGTTAGGAGTGCTAACCTGGGTTGTGGTATCAATTGATGATGTTGATGTAGGTCAAATTCGCTGACCTAGATGAGGATGTTATCAATGAATTGAACCTTTCCTTAGAGAGATCATGTGTACAGAGAACATATGGATAGTCATTATGAATACCTCCCTAGCTAAGATAGAGTGTTAAATTTTGTAGCTATGACCAGTCTTCATAATATTTTCATTTGTACTTGTAATATTGAAAAATGAATTGTATTTGTAAAAAAAAAAAATTAAGGCATGTTCTTCATCTTTGCGAGAAAAAGAAAAATATGTATTTTTGTATTCAAAAGAAAAATATTACAAGGCTCATTAAGAGCAAGAAAATGAAAATTTTAATTGTATTTTTCCTCTACAAAGACCAAGTTGGCCCTCCAAGTGTCAAGTCAGCTGACCCATGGGGCACAACGTTTTGCATGGAAAAAACCCTATAAATAAGTCGTATTCGCTTTCCTCCAAATACAATTCAGATCTCTTATATGAGACAAGAAAACTCGTTGATATGAGGAAAGAAGGAGGTAAGTATATCAAACTTTCTTAGGCATACTTTATGTGGAACCATGTGCAGTTATGAGGCATACTTTCTGTGGAACCATGCATAGTTTTTAGGTATACTTTCTTTGGAACCATGTATAGTTCTGAGGCATACTTTTTGTGGAACCATGCAAAGTTATAGGGCATAGTCTATGTGGAACCATGTGAAGTTCTAAGGCATACTCTCTATGGAATAGTGTGGATATGAGGCACAATGTGAATTTTGAGACAGAGTTACTTATCATTTTGAGACCTTGTTGCAGAATTTTTTTGGATAGAATTATGGAGGGATGACTAGGTCTTTGATGGTTTGTCATATTGTTGATTAGTTGAATTTGATGTATCTCTTGGTGCATTGATTCTCTAAGGAAAAGGTTGGTTGGGGTTTTCCCAAGGTAAAAATTTTTGTTCTTTGTGTGGTTGTATTTTTATGATCCTACTGTCTCATTCAATATATGGTTGATGTCTTCTATGTAATTACTGAATGATGGAATTAATGAATAAGAATTTGAAAATATCATAGTCATCAAAGATAATTATCACTATGGAAGACACTTGTAAAAATAAACATCTACAAAGTCAACCTGATTGTCATTGATTAAGAACAAAGCAAATAAGGAATCATCTTTGTCATTTCCTTCATTTGGATCAGGATGTTGGGCCAAATGGAGAGAAAGATCACACCCCTTAATAGTATTGGTTTTAACAATTGTCAGATCACGTTCCTATATTTTTGCAAGCCAATGGCCTAACTTCCTAGAAAGTAGAGTCTGAGAAAGTAAATATATCACAGTAGGTAATGAGACTCTTAACTCTATATTCTTGTTGAAGATATTGTTAGGCCCCTATACTACTAGTGTAACCCCTTATTGTTATTAGTATAACCCACTTATTATATTTATGTAACCATGTAGTGCCCATATTGTTACTATTGTGCCCCATAGAAGCCCACTATTGTTATTATTGTGCCCTTACATTATTATTGTTATGTCGGCTCTGATTATGTTATAACCCCTTAGACTCCTATATATAGAAAGGAGGTCTTTTCATTTGTATCATCCAAGAATTGTTCATTTATGTAATGTAAAGGAGGTTTCCCCCTCGAAGAGGCTGAATTCTAAGGCGTTGATCTATCTTTTCTATCTTTTCTTGAGCTAGTTTTATAACATTTGGTATCAGAGCTTTGGATTCTAGGGTTTCGCTGCTCCAAACAGGTCATCGTGGCATTTTCGCTATAACGTTTTTCTGTGACGTTTCAGAAGTCACAAAAAAAACCCATTTGAGAAGAAATCGCGTTGAACCTTGGGTGCGAATTTCAGATCTTTTCGCACGATATTTGCTGAGATATGATCTGAGGAAGTTGGTATTTTTGCAGACTCCTGAATTACATTCAAAACAGGTGACTGGGGAAAATCGCCATAACTTTCTTTCTGAGCATCGGATTGAAATTTCGTAAGAAGGTACAGAAAGAGGAGGGACTTTAGTTTTTTTTTATATTTTTTTTAGATTGAAAGGTTGAAACAGTGACTCGTGGCACATCGTACAAGTTCGCTCTACTGAACTAGTCTAAAAGCAAGTCACTGTGGGAGATTTCACATAACTCTTTCTTGGAGAATCCAATTTGGATCAAACTGGTGGCATTGGAAAGAGGACAGAGAGGGCTACTACAGGTCACAATTTCAAAACTTAAAGATCTGAAAGTACAAAGTTATAGTCGTTTCAAGGTAGAGGTCCTAAAATCAAGAAAAAGCAAGATGAGGAAGTTTGATGGCAAGGATCCGGTAAATTGGATACTTCAGATGGAGCAATATTTTGATATACATGGTGTACAACTATTACAAAAGGTATGTATTGCATCTTCATATTTAGAACCAAATCAATTTTTATGGTACAAAGGGCTTTGTTCTCGTAAACAACTTGTTACATGGTCAATTTTCACGGAGGAAATGATAGCACATTATGAGGATACAAAGAGCAACACCTTCTTTAGAGCAACACCACAACAATTGGAAAGAGTAAAAGGGCTTTGTGACATAGTGGAAAGAAAAATTATGGAAACCAGGAAGTGTACCCATCACAACTATAAAGATGGAAGTGTTGTTTCTCCTAGCCTTCCACAAGCTACAAGGGTCACACCACAACAATTGGAAGAAAAAAGAGAAAAAGGGCTTTGTTACAATTGTGATAGAAAATGCACTAAAGGTCATAAGTGTGCTGAGAAGAAATTATTTTACATAGAATATGAAGAGGAGGAAGAAAAGGATCAAGAAACAACAAAAGAAGAAGATATACGCCAGGACCCCACCGCAGAGAAAGAAGAAATGAATCAGACCATATCTTGTAAAGCATTGGCAAGAATTACCACTCCTCAAACTCTCAAGATAGAAGGACATATCAAGAAGAAAAAGGTGCAAGAAGTGAAAGATCACATCGAGAAAGAAGAAATGAATCCAACCATATCTTGTAATTCATTGTTCGAAATTACCACTCCTCAAACTATCAAGATAAAAGGACATATAAAGAAGAAAAATGTTCAAGAAGTGAAAGATCACATCGAGCATCAACAACAAGTTCTCCAACTTTTAAAGGATAACGCCACTTCGGTGCAAAATCAAACGAAACAACAGGCACTTAAAAAATGGCGACCTTACCGAATGGGAATACTCTTCAAGGATGAGGATGTGGAAGCATTGTTATGTGCTATTTATATTATCCAACCAGATTGGATAAACGAAGCAAGGGATGAATGGAAGAAGGACGAAGAAGTATGGCCACTTATTCAAAAGTTGCAAAAGATCCCAATTCAAACAATATTGCCAGAAATTAAAGAGGAAGGAGAAATCATATTGGAACCTGGAGTAGTCACAGAAACAAGAACCTGACAGCTGCGAAATCGATCAATTTCAGAGTATCTCATCAAGTGGAAGAACTTACCCGCTGAATATTCCACATGGGAGGACAATAATTTTATACAGAAGCATCAAGAACTACTCAAGCGTTGAGGACAACGATTTTTGAAGGAGAGGGGCATGTTAGGCCCCTATACTACTAGTGTAACCCATTATTGTTATTAGTATAACCCACTTATTATATTTATGTAACCATGTAGTGCCCATATTGTTACTATTGTGCCCCATAGAAGCTCACTATTGTTATTATTGTGCCCTTACATTATTATTGTTATGTCGGCTCTGATTACATTATAACCCCTTAGACTCCTATATATAGAAAGGAGGTCTTTTCATTTGTATCATCCAAGAATTGTTCATTTATGTAATGTAAAGGAGGTTGCCCCCTCGAAGAGGCTGAATTCTAAGGCGTTGATCTATCTTTTCTATCTTTTCTTGAGCTAGTTTCATAACAGATATTGTGTCAAATTTTTTCTATAGCTTTGACTAATGCATAAATATACTTTTCAATGAAAGAGTATTTCAAATTTTCATCTAATAAGATTTTACTCATGAAAGATATAGGATGTTCTTCACCTTGATCATTTTCTTGTAGCAAAATACCTGAAATAGCCTCTTCCATTGCATTAATATATATATAATAAAATCTTTGTCAAAATTTGGTTTTTCCAAAATGGGGCCTAAAGCTATGGCCTCTTTGATAACCATAAGAGTTCTTTAGGCTATGCCATCCCATTGAATTTTTTTATCTTTTTTAAGCATATTGTGAATGGGTTTGATGATTTTGGAAAAATCACAAATAAATCCTCATACAAAATTTATTGTGCCAATGAAAGAATGGATTTATTTCTTGGATTTGGGAGCTGGAAAAATCTTAATTGCTTCTATTATTTTTGGGTCAATACTAACTCTAGTTTATGAAACAATATGTCCAAGAAGTTTCCTTACAGTCACACCAAAAATAGATTTATTATGATTTAAAGACATGCCATATTCTCTACAACTTTGAAATACTTTTCTAAGATGGTCAAAGTGGTATTTACGATACTTGGAATAAACGATTAAATCATTGAGATAAACTTGGATGATTTTCCCAATGAGATCATTGAAATTTACTTACATAGATCTTTGAAATGTGACACTTGCATTAATAAGCTCAAAGGGGACACTTTAATAGGCAAAGGTTCTCCATCATGTGGTGAATGTGGTTTTGTATTTATCTTCCTTCTTGAGGTGTATTTGTTTGTAACCAAAGAAACCATCAAGAAGGGACATCATTTGAGATCCTGCAACTTGTTGCGAAATTAAATCCATATTGGGAAGCAGAAAATTGTCTTTCACACTTTATTTAAAGAGTGATATTCCACACATAAACGAATCTCACCATTTTTCTTCCGAACAATGACTAGGTTAGCCACCCACTTTGAGTATTTGATATGAAAAATTATATGAGCGGCCAATAAATTATCAAGATCTTTTCTAATTGTGGCCCCAAGGGTAGGGTTAACGGGTCTTTACCTCTGCCTTACAGGCTTGGCTTATTCCTTGATTAAAAGGGCGTGTTGAATTTTGAAAGGATCAAAACAACGTAAATCCTTATATTACCAGGCAAACACATCACTAAACTCATCAAAAAAGTCCAAGAACCTTTTCATTTCGATCTCTAAGCATTGGTCCCTGGTTGTAAAATATTTAGCTCTTCTATAGTCCCAATATTCATAGATATGGTCTCTCCTATTTCTATTTTTGACTCCACTTTATGTATTTCTTTATTGTTTGATACATTGTTGGGAAAATTTTCTAATCATCTGAAAATATCTACAAATCCTCCTCATTGTTTGGAAGATGAGGCCGATATAATGATTGTAAAATGCAATTGAGCCTTTCAAACAAAAGTTTTCTTTGAGGACTAGCAACATATACATTTAAGTGATCAAACAAGGCATTTAACTCCTTTCAAACATGAGTAGTGTTAAAAGTAAGTCAGAAATTTTCTGCCAAGGAGCTTGAATATATTGCTTAATTAACTTATTTGAAGGAGAATGATTTTCTTAGTTAGATTGACGATAAGTTGTGAGTTTCCAAAAGTGTTCAAGTGTTTACAACCTAAGTTGACAACTTGTTGAATACATAAAAGTAAAGGCTCAAACTCAATGATGTTATCATTGTATAGTCAAATTAAAGTCTAAAGGCAAATTCATGGATTTTTCCAAGGGGAGAATATAACATGATTTTGGCACGATTTCGTTCATTTTTGAGATGCATCGTTGAATTACATATGCTAGAAGGTATTGACAATGAAGAATTTTTCTATGGGATAATCCTCTTTATAATGAAGACTTTTTCTATGGGAGAATCCTCTTTTGGGTGATCCTCAAGGAAATAGATAGGAGGAGGAGTTTTTCCTTTGAGAAATGTTGTTGCTACTTGAGAATGGTGGCCATATCAAGCAATGAAGCATCATATTTAATGTTGGTCATTTGTTTTAAAATATTAAATTGAGATACAAATGAAAGGGGTCATAGAATTTACATTCAGACGGGAGGGGGTAGCATCTACGCTTTTTCAATTTTTGACCTTCTTGAAAGGACGGTTCTTGGCATTTCTAGCTCTAAAAGCTCCCCTTGTTTCAACCATCATTGTTAGTGTAAAGATTTAGGAAAGGTGTACCAAAAATGCTTCACTTAATTCACTAGTGACAAGTGACCCTAACAACAAGATATGGTTGTTTACACTTTAGATTTGAAATGAAAAAAGAAGAAAACCCTACAACAAAAAGATCATATGCAATCCAAAACATAGAACAACAAGAAATAACTGATGCAATAACCCAATATAAGAAGACTTTAAATGACTAATCGTTTTATTAGAAAACACCTAGTGAAGGAGGTTTACAACAAGGGTCTACAAAGCCCCCTCTATGGGATGGGTCCTTTGATGTCCTTGTGCTTTAGGGATCTATTTCTCTCTCTCAATATGAAAAAAAAACCAAGAGCAAGATAAAACTCAAGCGAGAGCTCAAATGTGAGAAGACGGTAGTGGTGACGATGATAGTCATCATGGTGAAGAATGAATTTAAAACCATCTTATTTAGAACAAAGTATTGGGCTAAATTAGGAAAATAATAAAATATTATTGACCAAATCAAGATCTAACCATTAGGAATACTTTATTATATTTTTTGGAGAGGGAAAATATATTCAAAGTGGTCAAATATCTTTATTTAGAAAATGGTTGAAGTAATTAACAAATAAAATGATTTATTAATCACTTTGTGAGGATTAAGAAAAGTGTGAATTTGAAATAATTATTAAATAGTGATTTAACAATTATTCCAAAAATAAAATTAAGGAGTAGTAAATAAATAGTGATTTATTTAATTACTCCTAGGTGATTTAGTCAATTGTGTTAAGAAATAACTATCAAATAATTATTTAATAGTTATTTCTAGAGAAAATTAAATAAATAATAATTTATTCAATTATTCTCACCGTTTTCTTTTTTAACAAAAATAATTTAATAAAAATGGTTTACTAAATTATTTCCTATGGTGAAAGAGATTTTACTATGGTAAAATTAATCCTACATGGTGTATTTCGATTCACCTAGCTATAAATGGCTAGGTGATCATTTTTAGCTGATAACAGATTGACCCCTAATGTATGTGTTGATTTTTTAGTAGCTTGAGAGGTACTCCAAGCCCTAGGGTTCAGGGTTTGGAAGGCAAAGAGCCAAAAGAGTCACTTGTGGGATTGGAACCCAAGCTTGGGTTTTTTCATCCATTGTGATTTGGGCCAAACCCATGGATCACTTTGGACATGTGATGGGATGGGATGATAGAGGGCGAAAAGGAGAATCCAATGCTTCAAGAATCATTGAATTCCAAGTTGTCCTTAGTGAGATATGAAATTTTGAAGTTGTGGAGTGGATTTGCACCAAATGTGTTAAGGTCGGCTTGAGTTTAGTAAGCCTCTTGACAGTTGGACAAGCCCCATCATGAATGATTTGAGGAGCCCTTGTATGTGTATAATACAAGGTGAATCAGAGTCATTTTATACATCCATATTGGGCAACACATCAAAAAAATAACAACTCGTTGAAGGAGAAAAATACCTATGTCTAGGTCATAGCAAAGGAGGGTGCCCAACGTTGAAGGGAAGGTTGTTATGAGCCTCTTTTGGTGACTAAATTGTAGGGAGAGAGGGCCAAAGTACAGGGGTTGAATTCTGGACTATTTTAGGATTCGTTTGAGGGTGGACAGCCCCTAAACTAGGATGTTGCGGGCTTATGAGTGAAAATTTGAAGCAGCCGCAGAGATTTGAAGGAGGGTCAAGGGTTGTTTGAGTGCTAGAACAGACCAGACATGCAGCAAACCACCTCGACCCTTCAAAGAAGGACAACCACACTCAAAATGAGCAATTATGGGCAAAATTTGAGGGTCGTTAAGGTATTTTGGTTTTTCCCTAACCAGGACGATATTGTAGTAGAGGAGCATACCTCAAACATTGAGTTGAAGTTATGTAAATTGGTGCATTTTTGTAGGTGTTGGATCCATGTTTTGGATCAGTTTGGATGAGATTTATATTGCAGCCTGTGGGAGCCAATTTGAAGGTTTGATTTGGTTATCAAAAGCCTTTCTAGTATCAGATCCTACAGTGGAGTGTTGGGTGCCATTAGTATGGTGGAGGGAAGCATGTTGGATACCCAAAGTAGCCCTAGACAAGCAATATTGAAGTGAAAAAGACATCTAAAGGTTGGGTGAAGTTTGGTGTCTAATGTGCATCACTTTCATGGAAAAAAGTGACTGTTAGATTGGCAGATTGTAGATCAGATATTGGCTATCCTATAGATCATAATGGATTATCTTGTGTTCATTGTATCATACGTCACTTGCAGCAGTGATAGGAGGTGTTGAGCCTTGAAACTACACCTCTTCTACACACCTTTCTAGACTTTTTCCCCTCACCAGTGCTTCACAAGCTATCAAAAATCATTACATATTGATTTTGAGAGTACATTTAAGTGGTTTTCTAACTATGTTTTTGTGTTTGCTATTTGACTTAGATTTTGCTCATCAGCTGCGGAATGCAGCCACTTTCCGCAGCTGACTCGACTTTCCGCAATTGTTTTTGTTGATCTCTAGGTTACAAGTGTCATCAAGAAAAACGAGG
Organism: Pinus tabuliformis; assembly: GCA_031772625.1. Lineage (NCBI taxonomy): Eukaryota > Viridiplantae > Streptophyta > Pinopsida > Pinales > Pinaceae > Pinus > Pinus tabuliformis. The sequence continues at coordinate 912,027,468 of CM062805.1, read as the reverse complement.
CACGTGGGCAGTTTAGAAATGATCTGGACATGGACCAGGTCCTTGGTTTAGCCAGATTCATAAAGGAAATCCTTGGTCAAACGGTGATCAGCGAGGAGTTCTACGGCAAGCAGGCCTCTGTTTTTCAACACGTGAAGGATTCGAGACTGTTCCTAGATCCGTGGGTTCATTTTGACAGCTGTAGACTGCCTCCATGACGCAAATCCAACAACAACCTTTTGGTAGATTGAATGATCTTGGCAACCATCATGCTAAGCTCAAAGATGTTGTCTTTTTACGTGTCTTCTGTTGAAGTAGTTCCATAGGAAAAACAGTTATGTAATTTCCCTTATAAATAACGTGTTTGCAAACGCAAGTAGAGTTGGTTTTTGTTGATGTAATTTTGTTGTCAAGTTTATGTATTGTGCTGTAACACTGGTCTTGCTGTTGTAATCAGAGGATCCTTCCTCTGTTTTGATATACAATAAAACTCTGTTTTATATGACTGCGTGAGCATAATCTCGGATTGACAGCGTGTTAACCAAGGCAGTGCAGAGGGCCCCTGCTAGCTAAGGTTTCGTTCTTTTATTTCTGTAAAGTTTTCATGTGTTGTTGTTTTATTTCCACTGTAGATATTTCGTAGTTTATTCACCTGTGTATATTTCATATTTTAGTTATGGAGTTAATATTTCATTTCTGTACATGATTTTCCAAGCATTGTATATTTGTGGTAACACTGATCAATGTGTTTCAGGTTAGGATAGGCCCGGGCATTTTCATACAATTTTTGCAGTAAATATTGACATGATATTGTCCTCTCTGCTGACTTTGTTTTCTTGGCTTTCAATTTCAGTTGTGCTTTGATTTCAGTCTTATTCATTTGTTGTTGACAGTTAGTTTAAATATCAAATTCTTCATGTCATTTAACGTTATCTCCAGAGCCATGGCTTAACCCCGAAATGCTACTTGGCGAGCTATCAGATTTTGAGTGAAGTGATTTGATTCTTCATGTTGTTGAAATTATCTCTAGAGCCATGGCTTAACCCAGAAAAGCTACTTGGTGAGCTATCAGACTATAAGTGAAGAGACTTGATTTTATTTTTATTTGCAAGTAGATGATTTAGATATCAATTCCTCATGTTATTGACGTTATCTCCAGAGCCATGGCTTAACCTAGAAAAGCTACTTGGCGAGCTATCAGACTATAAATGAAGTGAATTGGTTTTACTTTTATTAGTTTGCAGTTTTTTATTTGTTTGAGTGCAATAGCTTAACTTTTATTCCTGTATTTAGATGAGCAGCAAAGATAGATATTTCATGATCAGTAGTTCATCATTTGTTTGATTCAAGTAGCTGCACATTTACATTCTTGTTCAAAGTATTAATTTCTTCACTAGACTATTTTGAGATCTTTTGAAGTGTTAAGTTCTGGAAGTCATCATAAAGGACATAATTGCCTTAAAATCTATACCCAAACTTGCCTTCTAAAGTATTCTTAAAACTTAGGAATAGAATTTCCATTTGCATTAGGAGACAAACCAAGATAAAACCCCCAAAAACAAGATAAAATTGAAAACAATAAAAAAAATAAGAAAGAGGTTGCCTTGCACATATAGTGCACCACACTTCATCAGTTTACGACTCCCGGATTGATAATTAATGTAGCAATTTATGACATATTAAATTGACTAAACATTTTGGCGTTGTTGCCAGGGAAGTGTAATTAGGTAGCCGATCTCTTAAAAAAAAGAAGGGAAAAATTGATAACTTCTTGAAGTATGCTCTCCTCTTGCACCTAGTGTGATATGGAGGATCAGAAAAGGGAGTTATTAGTTCAATAATTTCTTGATTATGCTCTCTTCTTGCACCTAGTTTGACTTGGAAGATCGGAAAGAGAATTGTTAGCCCGACTTAAAAATAAAATAAAAAATGACATGCATAGAGCAAGAGATTCTAGGGGAAGGTTTATAGCTAGGGCCAAAAGTTTGATTTTCACAACTCCAGATACTTCAAGGCATAGACAAGATACACCTCCATCATCTCTGACTCATACTCCCAGCCTTAGGATTCCTTAGAATTCAAGGGGCAGTAGCCGAATTAGGAGATTCTCCCACACTATTTACTAAATCTGATTTAAGAGAAGAACCTTTCTTCACTTCTACAGGGGAACATATTGTAATCAAAGAGGTAGAATCACCTAAAGAAGAGAAGGGAGAAACTCTTCCTCATTCACCATTAATAGAAGATCCAGAAGACTCTGAGGAAACTATCATGATAGAGGAAGTAGTAAATGGATTTGGAGGAGGGGGTAGAGGTAGAGGAAGAGGAAATAATGGAGGAGGTATAGGTAACAATGGGGGAAATAGGGATGGAGATAACTCATTTGGATTCCCTATAGCCGATGAGGAAACTCATACAACAATGAGAAACATATCACCATCTGTCCTCCCAAACTTCTATGGGTTGCGAAGTGAGGATCCTAAAACATTTCTATTTGAGTTTGAAGTCTTGTGCCTAACCTATGACTATATGGAAGACTCTCAAAAACTCAAACTGTTTCCTTCAACATTGAAAGGAGCTGCTTTGAAATGGTTCATGGGATTAGTCACTCAATCTATTAGGACTTGGAATGATATGAAACAAACATTTTTAGATAGATACCTGGATTATTGTATGCCCACCAATCATAAGGATGAGGTATTCAAGATGATGCAAAGAGAAGATGAAAACTTGGAGGATTTACTTGAAAGATTTCAATACAACTTAAAGAGAGAAAAAATGAGTAATTTAGATGAGTAAACCTTGAAAGCCCTTCTATTAAAATCCATTAGAGATGAATGGATAAATGTTTTAAACATGATGGGGAAGGGATATATTTCTCAACTTCCACTTCATGACATAGCAGAACTATGTGTCCATCTCTCAAGGGGAAAATCTAAAACTGGGAAAGGGTCGAGAGATCCTTCTCTTATTAGAGCAAACAAATCCGCAACTAGATCAGTAAGTAGGGCAGAGATTGGCAATATGCTTGATGAGTTCAAAATTGATATTCTAGGGAGCCTTAGTGAACAACTAGACACCCTTAAAATACAAAACAAGCATAAAGCAGAAGCTGATGCCTTGGCCATCTTTTGTCCAAAATGTAGAAAGAAACACGCTCTAAGGGAATTCCCCTTGGATGCAAAAGTTGTAGAAACATGTACAATTTGCTCAGAAATCCATGAGACCAAGGATTGTCCTTCAATTCATGGGCTCAAAGTTGTCTTTCAGGAAGATCCAAATTCAGTAGTGTCCCTTTGTTTTGTTTCAAGAAGACCATGGCAGGGGCAACAAAATCAGGGTTTTAACAATCCTATGAACTTTCAGCTCCTGCCAAATTGGAATTCTTGGCAACAACCTTGGCCCCAATCCCAAAATCCATACCAATCATGGGCACAAGGGATGCAAAATCCTTATGGGAGATTTGTTCAATTTTATCAATATCCTCCATCTTTTCCAAATCAACAAAATCCACCAATTCCAAATCAAAACCCACAACTTTCATTACCATTCCCACAACAACAACCTTCTCAACAAAATCCAAATTCTCAACTCTTGCTTCCATTTCAACAAAGACAAATCAACTACCAGCCCAGCAATTGCCAAATCCCAACAACAAAAATCCTCAGAATGCTTACATGGTAGAAGGACAACAATTTCCTACCTATATGATTGTTCCTCTTAATGATGTTCAACTCAGATCTGGTAGAGTTTTAGAAAAACCTTCTATAGATGTTCAAGAGCAAGGTACCTCTGAGGAGGATTCTCTTAGAGTCAATAAGGGTTCTAAGGAAGCATCTCTTCAAAACCAAACCATTCAAAAAGAAAAAGTAAAAGAGTTAACCCCCACAACTCCTATAGTTGAGAAACCTGCATCTTCATCCACGCCTCCTTTCCCTGGAAGATTACAAATTGACAAAGGGGTGGAAAAATAAATTTTGTTTCTTGACTATGTTTTTCTAGACGAATTAAAGAATGTTTGTATCAAGATTCCCTTGCTAAAATGCATTAGAAAGATTCCTATTCTAGCAAAAACAATAAAGGAGTTTAGTCTTAAAAGACCAGGAAGGAAACCAAGAGATACAAGAAGAATCCACCTGGTAGGAAAAATTGCAAATATCATGATGGGAAAAATTACCATGCAGAAGTATGTAGATCTAGGTAGTCCGATTGTCAAAACACATATAAATGGGATAGAAATTCCAAACACTTTGATTGACTTAGGGGCTGCTATCAACATTATGAGTAGACAGACTATGGAACAACTTAAACTTCCTAATATTCTTTTTACACCCACCTTACTGCAACTTGTAGATAGATCAATAATCAAACCAGATGGTGTACTAGAAGATATTTTAGTCTCCTTAGATTCTTGGGAATATCCAGTAGATTTCATGATTTTGACTCCCAAGAGTAATTTAGGAGGACATCCGCTCATCTTAGGAAGACCTTTGCTAGCCACAGCTGATGCTTTCATTAATTGTAGATCTGGAGATATGTATATTTTTTATGGTAGTTCAAAAAACAAAATTCAATTTGTATCCTCCAGCAAAGGCAATTACAGAAGTAGGAGACAATGAATGGGTCGGCGATGAAGATATTATACAACCTGTCTTTACTGTCTCTGAGATTAGTGAAGATAGTCAAATTTTGAACACATTAGAAAACTTTGAAACATCTTCAGAATATGACCACACACAATTTCAGTTAGATTCTGATATTGAATATCTATCATCAAGACAAATGTATCTTTACTCTATGGAAGAGTTTGGTAGCTCTACCATTGAGATTTTTCCAGGAAAAACATTGAATATCAACAAAAAATTGGAAAAGTCGCAACAGGAAGAGCTAACCAAAATCTTAAAAAAACATTCTACTGCCTTTGCATGGGAGTATACTGATATGACAGGTATTGACCCTAAGACTTGCATCCATCATATCTATATTGAGGAAAACAGTAGACCGATCAGACAACCTCAGAGAAGGATGAATCCAAATCTTAGGGAGATAGTGAAAGAAGAACTCCAAAAACTACTCGATGTAAATTTCATTTCCAATTTCAGATAGCCGATGGGTTTCTCCTTTGGTTATAGTACCGAAAAATAATGGTAAATGGAGGGTATGCATTTATTACAGGGAATTGAATAAAGCAACTTTGAAGGATCACTTTCCTTTGCCCTTTATCGATCAAGTGTTAGATACATTAGCAGGCAAAAAGTACTTTTCATTTCTGGATGGTTTTAGTGGTTATAATCAAATTCAGGTAGCACCTGAAGATCAGGATAAGAGCACATTTACCTGTCCATGGGGAACTTTTGCTTATCGAGTGCTTCCTTTTGGATTATGTAATGCACCTGCAACATTCCAAAGAGCAGTACTAGGAATTTTTTCTGATCTAATCCATGATTGTGTAGAGGTTTATATGGATGATTTTACAGTTTATGGCGATTCGTTTGAAGTGGCATTAGAAAATTTGGAAAAATTCCTTATAAGATGTAAAGAAACAAACCTTTCACTAAGACATGAAAAATGCTTTATGATGTTTACTGAAGGTATTGTTTTAGGACATCATATTTCAGGGGATGGGATTAAAGTTGATAGATCAAAAGTTGAAGTCATCTCCAAGTTACCTATTCCAAATTGTCAAAAAGATGTTAGAAGTTTTCTGGGATTTACTGGATATTATAGGAGATTTATAGGAAACTTTACCAAAATAAAATCTCCACTCTTCAAACTGCTTACAAAAGACTGTGAATTCAAATGGGGTCCTGATTGCCAATCAACATTTGAAACTTTGAAAACAATAATATCTGAAGCACCTATCTTGAGAGGACCAAATTGGAAACTTCCTTTCCATATTTCTACAAATACTTAAGATATATCTCTAGGGGCTGTATCAGGACAGAAATATTTAGTTCCTTATTCCATTTACTATACCATTAAAAATTTAACTCCTACTGAGTTGAACTATACTATGACTGAAAAAAGAGTTCTTAGCTGTTGTTCATGCAATCAATAAGTTTAGACATTATATAACAGGCTATGAAACTTTTATTTATACTGATCATTCTGCAATTAGATATCTAATGAATAAACCCATTACTAATGGCAGATTTACAAGGTAGCTCTTAATTTTACAGGAATTCAATATTACCGTGTTAGATAGACCAGGGAAACAAAACACAGTAGCTGATTTCTTGTCTAGGATTCAGAATACTAAAGAAGATTCTCCTGTAGAGGACAAGTTTCCTGATGAATATTTATTTGTAGTAACTACTAAGACTCCTTGGTATGCAGATATAGCTAACTATTTGGTTACAGGGAAACTACCTCCACATTTATTTCTTGGTGGAAGAAGAAAGATTATTCAGGAGAGTTTAAAATATTCATGGATTTCTAACGAATTGTTTAAAACAAGGCCATATCTTGTGATCAGAAGATGTGTTAGGGAAGATGAGATGCCTGATATTCTCAAAGCATGTCATGATGAACCATGCGGCGGACACTTTGCTGACAAAAGGACAGCCTATAAAATCCTCTCTTTAGGATATTATTGGCCATCCCTCTTCAAAGATGCAAAACAATATGTCAGAAGATGTGACAGCTGCCAAAGAGTAGGGAAACCTACCCTCTCAAATGAAATGCCATTACAACCACAAGTACTCATCGAACCCTTTGAAAAATGGGCTTTAGATTTCATTGGACCTAAAAACCCACCATCTAAACAAAGAAAGTATATATTGGTATGTACTAATTATGTCACTAAATGGGTAGAAGCCAAAGTATTATTTTTTGCTATTGAGCATTCAGTTGTTAGTTTTCTTTATGAGGATATTTTTACTCGCTTTGGTGTTCCAAGATAAATTGTGACAGATCAGGGAGGTCAATTCACATCCAAACTGGTGGAGAAGCTGATGGAAGAGTACAAGGTCAAGCACAAAAAATCTACTCCTTATCATCCGCAAGCAAATGGTCAAGTGGAGTCTACAAACAAATTTCTTGAAGGCATCATTACCAAGATTGTTCATCTACACATAAGAGATTGGGCAGAAAGGCTTCTTGAAGCCTTATGGGCCTATAGAACTACATGGAGGAATACAACAGGACATTCTCCCTATGAACTTGTTTATGGGAAAGAAGTTCTGATCCCCATTGAGTTCCAAGTTAGAACCTTCAAGATGGAAGTTCAATTGGGAATGGATCTATCAGAAGCCCAAAAGCATAGAATGGAGTAGTTGAATGAGCTAGATGAGATCAGACAAGAAGCAATCCTAAGAACTGATCTAGTTCAATACCAAAGAGCTAAGTGGCATGACAAATACATCAAGGAGAAAAAGTTTCAAGAAGGAGATTTGGCATTGCTATTTGATTCCAAGTTTAAAGATTTCAAAGGTAAATTTCAGACTCATTGGCTTGGGCCATATGAGATTGACAAAGTCTTTAGCAATGGAGCAGTAAGAATCAAAACCATTGATGAACATCCAACTCCTCTTATTGTGAATGGTCACAGATTAAAGATCTATCATATGCCATTCTCAGAGGAGGAATTTTTCAAAATCTTTCAAGATAATTCTGCAATAAGGTTGGTGAAGAAGAATCCTTCTTCTCCACCAGCCTAGTCATTGTTCTTTCTGTTTTATATAAAATATAAAATATAAAATAATAATAATAATAATAGTTTGTATAAGCCTGAAAACAAATCACTGGTTGGCAATCTTATACAGAAAATACAGGGTGAAAATCAGAAACTTCTGACGCCCTATATTTTCCAAAAAAAAAAAATCTTTTTATTCTTAGTTTCATACCATTTCACTTCATTTCGCCTCACTCCATTTCATTTCATCATCTCATTTTGCCAATAAAATTCCTTTTATGACCAGTTTTCATATATCATTCACTCAGTCATCATTCATTTTCATCCATCTCCATTTAGTCACATGTTCACTATGTTAGTTTCCGCAGCTGAATTCAGTTTCCGCAGCTAGAAATTGATTCTGCAGCTAGTTGATTGATTCTGCAGCTAACACTCTGTTATTCAGCACTGACAGTCAGATGTTAGCCAAATAATGATGGGAACCAAATGCAGGAATGACAAAGGAAAATATTTTGAAGATATAAAGCACCTAAAGCACCAACAGGAAGTAGCTAATCAAAGGTTAATGGATGGAAGTGGAAAAAATCCCCAAGGTATGAGCAAGATTCATTTCAAATAACATTTTAAAGCACATTCTATATAGTTATGAAACCACGGCTCCATTATGTGTAATGATTAGCATTGATAGCTTCCATAACCACTCCATGACCTTTACGTGATTCCTCCACGAACCTTGCATAAATTTTTAAAGGCCTCATGATCCGCCTCCGAATTTAACTCGTGTTTATTTGTATGTTGGCATTCCACCTGCTGAACCGGGTAATTATGAGGACGTAATCTATTTGATCACGGCTCTGTCCCGCCGCACAAATCCGCAGCCATTTTGAGAATGTGCTCATGCCTATTCCGCAGCCTTCTATCTCAAAAGCTAAGCTCACTCTATTCCCATACTATCCCGTTTGTTATTTACGACCTGTTTACATCCCTGTGAACTCATTCTCATTACCTGTCTCTGCTCTTTCATTTGCGATTACTAGTTTTTTCTCCATAAACTTTATCCATTCCCTGCTAGCACAGTCGTTTCACCTCCGTCAATCCATTACTCACCCAGATGTATTTTAAGGTAGGAGGAAGGAATGGGTCGTTTTTTAAGAGTAGAACTAGAAGGGCCCAAATTCATGGAGGGGTATCCACAATTGAAAAGCATACTAAGGAAGGCACGGTGGCTACAGTTCATCCAGAAATTCAGAGGCTACAATAGAGAAGTTACGAAGACATTTGTGAGGTCTTTTAATGGCGTGGAAGTTGAGGTTGGAGATCATAAATTTTCAGTTACAGAGGCATCTATCGCTGCAGTAATGGAACTCCCACAGGAGGGGGAACGATGGTTCAAAAACAAAAGCTTTGATGAGAGGGCCTGGAGGGTTATCTTATGCAATCCAGGTATGGATATAACCATTTTCAAACATGGAATCCCTATCTCTGCTTTAGAGTAAAAGTGGGCTAGTCTATTATTGATAATCCAGAAGTTTATTACATGTGAAGGACAGTTTGGGTCCATGTATATGTACCACACCCAGTTGCTAATGAATTTTCTAGAAAATCAAACCACCAATTTGCCTTACTTTTTATTGAATAGCCTGAAAAAGATGTCCATAACTGTACAAAATAATCTGGAGGACATAGAACCCCACCTGTACCGTCACGGCCTTCTAAAAATTTTGATTCAAAAACAGTTGAAGGAAAAGAAGGACACCTGGGAACAGTTTTTGGTTAGAAACTTCTTTCAAGATCCACCTGAAACACCCGAGAGCAGCTCAGCAAGGAAAAGTAGGAGAAGGAAAACAAGTGTGAAAATTTAGGACACTCCTACTAACATAGCTAAAGAAACTAATAAGGAAGAGAAGCTGTCAGAAAGTAGGAAGGAAAGAACTGAGGTTAGGAAGCAAAGCAAATTAAAGGGGAAAAGAAAAATTGAAGTTGTCTATCAAACCCCAGAACCTTCCTCAGAAGAGGACCACCAAATACTTTCTGAAAGACTAGTTTACCTTCAGGAACAGTCAGCTGCAGCAAAGAGGAAAGGGAAAGAAAAACAGAGTGTGGAGAAAGAAGACACTAGCTCACAAAATCTAAGGAGGAGCTCTAGACTTAAAGGAAAACTGAGGAAAGTACAAACTAAGGGGTCCCACTTCATTGATTTAGGAGGGGAAACACTAGAACAACCTCCAGCAACCCCTCCTAGCTGTGCCACACACCATACTCCTATTTCTCAACCAAATTTTGAGATCAGTCCTTCTCAACCAGATTTTGAGATCAGCCATTATCAGCCAAAATTTAGGGAAAAACCAAGAAAGGCAACACCTGAGATAGATCCAACCCAAAAAGAAATGTATGATTATATTGAGATGTTGGAGAAAAATGCCACAGATCAAGGCACTTCATCTGCCCAACCTAATACAGCCCAGGAAGCTCTAATCCAATCACTAAAATAGGGAGTTTTTGAACTAGAGGTCCTAAATAGACACATCAAAAGAGAAAATGAAACATTGAAAGAACAGAGCAGGTTGGATAAGATTATTCACGAAAACACCATGTTGCATCTTGGGCTGTGCTAGAAGAAAAAGAGAAAATTGAAGAAAAGAGCAAGAGGTTGAGCAGAGCTCTCATCAACCTCAAATTCAAGTGCCTAATGAGGAAGCCTAGGATGACAGTGGTCCCAAGAAAGAAGAAAAGAAGTTTGGATGTGTTAGTAGAGGTCTCAGAACACATGAACTGAAGGGATGATGATCACAGCTTTGGTTGCATGAGGACATGCAACACCTTCACAGTGGGGGTATGTTGAGCCCTGAAACTACACCTCTTCTACACACTTTAGACTTTTTCCCCTCACCAGTGCCTCACAAGCTATCAAAAATCATTACATATTGATTCTGAGAGTACATTTAAGTGGTTTTCTAACTATGTTTTTGTGTTTTCTATTTGACTTAGATTTTGCTCATCAACTGCGGAATGCAACCACTTTCCACAACTGACTCGACTTTCTGCAGCTTTTTTTGTTGGTCTCTAGGTTACAGGTGTCATCAAGCAAAACAAGGCACGTGGGAAGTTTAGAAATGATCTAGACATGGACCATGTCGTATTGGTTTAGCCAAATTCGTAAAGGAAAGCCTTGGTCAAACGGTGGTCAACGAGGAGTTCTACGGCAAGCAGGTCTCTGTTTTTCAACATGTGAAGGATCCGAGACCGTTCCTAGATCCGTGGGTTCATTTTGACAGCTGTAGACTGCCTCCATGATGCAAATCCAACAGCCACCTTTTGGTAGATTGAATGATCTTGGCAACCATCATGCTAAGCTCACGGATGCTGTCTTTTTACGTGTCTTCTGCTGAAGTAGTTCCATAGGAAAAACAGTTATGTAATTTCCCTTATAAATAACACGTTTGCAAACGCATGTAGAGTTAGTTTTTGTTGATGTAATTTTGCTGTCAAGTTTATGTACTATGCCGTAACACTAGTCTTGTTGTCGTAACGAGAGGATCCTTCCTCTGTTTTTCAATACAATAAGACTCTTTTTTATATGACTGTGTGAACATAATCTCGGATTGACAGTGTGTTAACCAAGGCCGTGTAGAGGGCCCCTGCTAGATAAGGTTTCGTTCTTTTATTTCTGTAAAGTTTTTATGTGTTGTTGTTTTATTTCCACTGTAGATATTTCGTAGTTTATTCACCTGTGTATATTTCATATTTCAGTTATGGTGTTAATATTTCATTTCTGTACATGATTTTCCAAGCATTGTATATTTGTGCTAACACTGATCAATGTGTTTCAGGTTAGGATAGGCCCGGGAATTTTCATACAATTTTTGCATAAAATATTGACATGAGATTGTCCTCTCTACTGACTTTGTTTTTCTTAGCTTTCAATTTCAGTTGTGCTTTGATTTCAGTCTTATTCATTTGTTATTGACAATTAGTTTAAATATCAAATTCTTCATGTCATTTAACGTTATCTCTAGAGCCATGGCTTAACCCCGAAAAGCTACTTGGCGAGCTATCAGATTTTGAGTGAAGTGATTTGATTCTTCATGTTATTGACGTTATCTCCAGAGCCATGGCTTAACCCGGAAAAGCTACTTGGCGAGCTATCGGACTATAAGTGAAGAGACTTGATTTTATTTTTATTTTCAAGTAGATGATTTAGATATCAATTCCTCATCGTATTAACGTTATCTCTAGAGCCATGGCTTAACCCTGAAAAGCTATTTGGCGAGCTATCGGACTATAAATGAAGTGAATTGGTTTTACTTTTATTAGTTTGAAGTTTTTTATTTGTTTGAGTGCAATAGCTTAACTTTTATTTTTGTATTTAGATGAGCAGCAGAGATAGAGATTTCATGATCAGTAGTTCATCATTTGTTTGATTCAAGTAGATGCACATTTACATTCTTGTTCAAAGTATTAAATTCTTCACTAGACTGTTTTGAGATCTTCTGAAGTGTTAAGTTTTGGAAGTCATCATAAAGGACATAATTGCCTTAAAATATATACCCAAACTTGCCTTCTAAAGTATTCTTAAAACTTAGGAATAGAATTTCCATTTGCATTAGGAGACAAACCAAGATAAAACCCCCAAAAAAAGATAAAATTGAAAACAAGATAAAATTGAAAACAATAAAAAATAAGAAAAAGGTTTCCTTGCACATATAGTGCACCACACTTCATCAGTTTACGACTCCCAGGTTGATAATTAATGTAGCAATTTAGGACATACTAAATTGACTAAACAGGAGTCAACCCTCCTAGAGTCTTTATAAGTTGTCCTTTGAAGGACTAAGGGGCATCTAGAGAGCAGTATGAAAGGGAAGGTCCAACAGGACAAGATACGACATAGAGTTGCAGCATGATTTTCATTGTATCTTGTATACCATAGACTATTGTATTATCCAGTTTGGTTTAATATAACGAAGATTGGGTTGTACATTATTGTACAATATTTTGTTAAAAATTGTGTATACTCGTGCATATGTGATTTATTTCTTTATATTTTTTGTTGTGAAAAGTAGTTCTTGTTGAGATTCTTGGTTTGGTAGCGTTAGATATTCTAAGATTCTATCCTAGACCCAAGATCGTAGAAATTCAACATGGTATTAGAGAGTGTCTGAGCTACTTTGGAAGTCATTGAATCAGATTTGTGCAAATTGAAGTACAACTTAAGAGGGAGTTGGTCACATTGTAGGTGACAATGTTGAATTTGCAGGCTGGTATCTGGTATGAGGACAGGTTGGAGGGGTTGTCCAACTATAGTCCATGGAATGAAAGGATCAAGTTGGTATTGTAGGTCAACAAGATATGGGAGTTCACTGAGAAATCTATAAAGAAGCCAACTGAACCAAAGGAGCTGAAAGTGTACGAGGATTTGGATACGAGGGCGAGATTGATAATACTTGATGGTGTGAAGGATCCCCTAATACCCCATTTTTCCAGCAAGAACACTGCACATGAGATGTGGATGGCTTTTCAGAATTTGTTCCAGAATAACAACGAGAACCAGGTACTGGTATTGGATGATAAGTTGAATTCCACCAAGATGATACAGGTTAGAGTGACTTCGTATCTGACGATATTGTCTCAAGTCAAAGATGAGCTTGTTGTCATCGATGTGACTATTTCATAGAATGATATGGTGATGATCACCTTGAAATGGTTCATTGAGGAATGGAAGCCCTTAATAAAAGGGATCGTTTCTAGAGAGAAGTTTTCATACTGGAATAGGCTATGGGACAACTTCATTCAGGAAGAGTTGTGAGACAAGGATCTTCACCCGAAGAAGAGGGCTTCAGAGGACGACATGGAACTTCCAGCACGAATGAAGGGTAATAAGAAGAAGGACTTGAGTAAATTCAAGTGTTTCAACTATGGCGAGATGGGTCATTTTTCGTCAAGATGTATGATGAAGAAGAAGGGAGATGACGAGAAGAAGAAAGGAAAGCATGTCACTGGTGTTTCCACTTTTGTTGAGATAGATTCTCTCACTAGGAGGTTGGAGGAGGAGGACTTCACTATGATCTCTCATTTCTCACAGGGTACTATCGATGATGATGGATGGTACATGGATAGTGGTATGACGAAACATATGACATGTTCATAAGAGGTTTTTGAGACTCTATCTAAATGGGACTTGAAGTTGCACATGGTGTTGGCCAACAAGAGTTGGAAGGAGTCCAAGGATTGAGAGTTCTACCATTCAAAATGGATATAAGATGCGTGATGTGAGTACAAGATGTACTATTTGTACCAGGACTTAGATATAGCATGATTTTTGTCTCAATGATCGATAAGAAGGGGTTTGAGGTCTTGTTCCAGGAAGGGAATGTTGATAAATCTAGGGCATCAATGATTAGGAGATTTCTCCTCTTGATAATTGCTTGTGATATACTTTTACTTCTTGAGTTATGATATTCTCTTCTTTCTATTATTAATGTGTTCTTTTCATCAAGAAAATTACCAAATAAACAATAGGAGACAAGAGACACACTATGTAGGCTTGTTAGCCAGGGCCAAAACCTCTCACTCTTTGAGAGGAAAATCCAATCAAAAAAATATTCTTATATATCTTCATTTGACAAATACTAAAACCATGACAAAGATCCTTGACTTTAGTGTCCTCCCAAGACCCTTGTCACTAGCCTTGATTCTTTGCCTCTTCCCTTTATTTACTTCTTCTAGAACTGCTCTCCTCGAATTCTTCTAGAGAATCTTGGTCTCTATTCTTCCACATTGCTCTTCTAAATGTCCCTAGAGAATCTCAGTCTCTTAGGTTACCCTATTTCAGAAACCATAGAATAATATATGCTCCTTGATTAGTCTTTTCAAGAGAGATACATATAGCACTTATTCTCATCTTCCTTCTGCGAGGTCCTATTCCAAAATAAAGTCACTTAAATGCAGCAAAACGTTCTTCGATATTCTCTATATGCCTTCGGTCCTTCTTCTTTCACATGTGGGAGAGTATATAATCCCAAATTAGAAACCCAAGAAGTATCCCTTCCTTCGCTATCCTTTTCTTGACATGCGCTTCTTTTTCTCCAGCTCTTCTTCGCTCTTCTGCTTGTTCTCTTCACCGAATTTCTTGCCTCTAAGTGAGGTCAAGTGTGGCTATATATACACACTTCCTCATGTCCTTTAGGCTGACACGATCATAAGGAGGAGCACCGACATCACCTTATAGGTTCTTCATTCATTGTAGGTCGACTTGGAGAGGGCTAGTGACAAGGTCTTGGAGGAATGCTTTACATAGACAAGTGTAACTCTTTACAATGTGTAACATGACTTCATTATATGACAATGACTCTTCTATTATTTTATGATTAGATGAAAAAAATTCATAAAGGCTCTCAATGGAAGCCTTGAGTCAAAAATAAAATATCTTGCTCATGAAATCCATGATGCAAGAATTACAATATTTTATTTTTCTTCTTTACGTCTCTTTACATAAAATCACAATTACATGTCATTATGAAGACCAAACCTAGTTACACTTTTTAACACTCCCTCTTAAATAGGGAGGTATTCATAATGGTACTTGGTCATTCTCAATCTGAAGAATTTTTCATAAGAAGAATCGGATTGGTAACCCATTTGTTTAGCATCATATCAACCAGCATTGTTACACATCAAGGCCTTGACTAACAATTCTATCTCTACACAAGATCTGAGCTCAATGTTGGCTAGACCAATTATTTATAGACACTCTCATGATTGTCTCTCTTGGAACATACCTTACCCAGGTACTCAAGATATGTCCCATGAGGTCTATTATTATCTTGGACTTCCCGACCCTCAAAGAATAGTGGTCCTCCACAACTACTCTTCTATTGGATTCCCTATCTCATATTCAAAGAGTGTCAGATTCCAAATGATTACCCAATCCTCACATTCTATCTTCCCATGCGAAGATGAAAATGATGTGTCTATATCTCCCTCTCAATTAGGGAATACATATCTATTCCATTAAAGGAATTTACTCATTCCTACACAAGGAATGTACCTAAGCTCACTTTTGGCTTAGGAATTTCCAAGTTTCTTCCAAGTAAGAAAATTTCCAGTCTCCCTCTCAAAATAGGGATCTTCAACAGCTCCTCAGGTGGAGATGATCATGACAACCAGTTGCTTGAATAAATTCTCTCTTCAATGCCATGAATTTCTTCTTTGTTATGGATTCTTAATCTTTTGGTGACTTCTTCATAGGGCACAAACCATCCATCACTTTCATTGATCAGTCATGTCATCATTCCTTTCATCGTAAAGTGATCTTATCAATATTCATCTGAAATTGCTTCATGTTATGCTACCTTCATCAGGCTTTCTTTTCTGGAAGGTTCTTGCAACATTCATAGTTCTTTTCCTTTGGTATCCCTGCATAAGCCCATCCATATACTACTTCATAAATAATGAATACTTTAAAACATAATTACCTTGTGATGGTCTTTCATCATGACATCTTCTTGTAGGAATCAACATCCTGCATACACATTGACACATCCCCTTAAATATATGTATTTTCAAGCGTCTCCATCTTTTTCCAGACTTTCATTCGAGTCTTCATATCTTTCCGGGAGATATCATATTCAAATATTTCTTGGTTCTTGTGATGTTGACTTCCTTTACCATAGTTGCATAGCTTCATGATATCTTCCTTTCACACATTTCATTCCCAGGAAATTCATAGTTCATCAGTTGTAATCAAAACACCCCATACTTCCATATGAGGTCATATTATGTTGATTTCATCTAATAAGTATATGGCTCATGCATTATAACATTATTTTGAGGGAGGAGATTCCTTCTTTGATGACGCCTCTTAATGTAAATGATCCATGTTGATTGTAACCATATGACATGACTTCCATAATATTTAATTTGAGCATACATACCTCATTTTTTCTTCGAGCCATCCATATTTCCTACAACAGCTTCCTTTGAATGAAGGAATTTCATTCCCTTTATTTGCTTCACTATCAAGTTATCATACCATTATTCTAAGAATTCCATAAGATTGGAATTCTTGAAGAAACACTTACTTTTCCTCTTGATCAATGAATCTTTACATTGAAGATTCCACCAGAGAATCTTTCAGGACATTTGCATATCCTCATCCCACCGATGTTGTCTTTTATATGATAACCCTTTTTCCATATGACTTCTATAACTATCACTTGAGTTTTCAATGAGGTTTCCAATAGTTATACCCTACATATTTGACTTCCATAGGTTTTATTCCAGACATTCATCATATTACATATGTCATGAGATCTTACTTCTAATGCTTCTACCATGATGTCGTTTTCTACTATAATGCATCCTATCTTATTTACAATGTTTCCTATCTACAACATAAGAGTACCTTTTTAGTGAAGGATATTCTCTTAGTCATAGTAGAGATCTTTCACTTCCTCCTTCTTAGGCTTCTTTGTCTCAGGCTCTTCTACTTCTTCAGTAATATGGATTTCTTCCTTATTTCTCTTGTTATTTTCCCTTATAATATTAGAAAATTTCTTCGATAGTACCCATATTATTGACATCCATAGCACTATACCTTGGCCATGTTCTTCTTCTTCTTTTTAGGACCAAATTTTCCAAACTTTCCTTTTCTTCTTGACATAGTAGCATATGCTTGATTTTTCTCATTTGATACTACATCAGTCTTTGATTTCAGTCTAGTTTCTTCGATCTTACATAGTGACCATAGATCTTGGAATGGAGTAGCTTCTTTCTTCCCATAAATACTTGAAGTAAAGTTAACCCATTCTTTCGGTAGTGCATTTAATACCACTGTTATCATTTCTATATCAGACATGACTTCCCCCAAATCTCTTATTTCTGAAATACTCATAAAGTATGAGGCTATTCCATCTTCCTTTGTCATATTTAGCTTTTATAGTTCTTACCTTAATGAGATTACTTCTCCTACAATGCTTATGGAAAAAAAACTCTACCAATTTGTCATATATTTCTTTTGAAGTTTCGAGTTTAGATACATATCAGATAATAGAGTCTTTGATGGATTCTATGAGAATCCTCTGGGCCCTCACTTCCTCCTTCATGAATCTAGCATGTACTTGAGTATCCTCTTTGGTAGGATGGGTTATTGACCCCTTGATGTCATCCATGACCTCATTCTCAATGAGGTTTAGATCAATTCTTTTCTTCCATGCAAGGAAGTTTGAAGCCCCAACCAGTTTGTTGTTTTCCTTGCAGAAAGGCATTTTGATAGTATCAAATGAAGTCATAAACTTACTTTAGTGATTGATGCTTTATTTATCCTTAATATTGATGTTGATTGAATACTATTCCTTGAATAATTGATGGGAGAGGGCTTGCTTCACTACCCTTCTTGACTATTTTAGCCTTCTTTCATTGATGATATTGGATATGCTTCTATGGCTTTAGTATGATGAGGATCTTGATCTCTTGCTTGGTGTTCCTTGAATTTATTTGCTCCTTATTTGAAGTTTGATTCTTGTGTGTCTTCTTTGCTTGAACGCCCCTCCTAGACTTCAACACCTTAGCTCTGATTCCATGTTGAGAAATCTAGGGCATCAATGATTGGGATATTTCTCTTCTTGATAATTCCTTGTGATATACTTTTACTTCTTGAGTTGTGATATTCTCTTCGTTGTATTATTAATGTGTTCTTTTCATCAAGACAATTACCAAATAAATAATAGGAGATAAGAGACACAGTATGTAGGCTTGTCAGCTAGGGCCAAAGCCTCTCACTCCTCGAGAGGAAAACCCAACCAAAAAATTCTTCTTACAGATATTCAATTGATGAATACCAAGACCATGACAAAGACCCTTGACTTTAGTCTCTTCCCAAGAACCTTTTCACTAGCCTTGATTCTTTGCCTCTTCCATTTCTCGACTTCTTCTAGAAATGCTCTCCTTAGATTCTTCTAGAGAATCTCGGTCTCTATTCTTCCACACTGCTCTTCTCAACTTCCATAGATAATCTCAGTCTCTTAGGTTACCCTATTTCAAAAACCCTAGAATAGTTTATGCTCCTTGATTAGTCTCTTCAAGAGAGAGACCTATAGCACTTCTTCTCGACTTCCTTCTATGATGTCCTATTCCCAAACGAAGTCATCTCAATGTAGCAACAAGTTCTTTTATCTTCTCTCTATGCCTCCAGTCCTTCTTCTTTCGCACATGGGAGAGTATATAACCCTAAATTAGAAACCCCAGAAGTATCCCTTCCTTCGCTATCATTTTCTTGATCTCCGCTTCTTTTTCTCCAACTCTTCTTCACACTTATGATTGTTCTCTTCACTGAATTTCTTGCCTCTAAGTGAGGCCGAGTTTGGCTATATATACACATTGCCTCATGCCCTTTAGACTAACATGATCACAAGGAGGAGAGTCAACATCACCATCTAGGTTCTTCATTCGTTGTAGGCCAACTTGGAGAGGGCTAGTGATAAGTTCTTGGAGGAATAATGTACATAGAAAAGTGTGACTCTTTACAATGTGTAACATGACTTCATTATATGATAATGACTCTTTTATTCTTTTATGACTAGATCACAAAAATTCCTAAAGGCTCTCAATGGGAGCTTTGGCTCAAAAATAAAATCTCTTGCTCATGAAACCCATGATGCAAGCATTACAATACTTTATTTTTCTTATTTACATCTCTTTACATAAAATCACAATTACATGGTATTATGAAGACGGAACCTAGTTACACTTTTCAACAGGAAAGGCATGACTCATACCTAGAGGCTCTAGCTCCGATGGGATTGTGCTTGGAGTTAGAGTGCATGGTCTATACAGGCTGATGGGAAATCCTATGGATCATGAGAAGAAGCAGGTGGAGCAGGTATAGGTTCCAGAGAAGCAGTTGCAGGTGCGGCTTCAGAGGAGCAGGTACACGTTCCTAAGAAGAAGGTCAGGATTCTAGAGACTCAAAGGGAGTAGAGTTCTAGCAGGAACTTGCAGATTCAAAGGGAGACTTTAGAGTCCAAGAAGAGCATGTGGTCAGTGGGGAGAAAGGGTGCTCCTATAGCTGCCAAGAAGGAATCATGGAGAGAGTTGAAGAAATTACAGTGGAAGAAGAAGAAGTAGGATGAGTCCAGTGATAATGACACTTTTGAGAGAGGTGTAGTTCATGCTTCAGGGATTGCTGCAGTGGTGAGCGCCAAGCGTTGGGCGAGTGTTGTGTGTAGTGATGATGATGGTGAGTTACTTCTTAATCATGTAAGTACCTCCCTCTCTAAGAGGGAGTGTTTATTTTTGAGTAGCTTGGGAGGTACTCCAAGCCCTAGGGTTTAGGGTTTGGAAGGAAAAGCACCACAAGAGTCACTTGTGGGCTTGGAGCCCAAGCTTGGGTTTTTGTACCCATTGTGATTTGGGCCAAAACCATGGAGCACTTTGGGCATGTGATAGGATGAGATGATAGAGGGCAGAAAGGAGAATCCAATACTTCGAGAATCATCGAATTCTGAGTTGTCCTTAGTGAGATATGAATTTTTGAAGTTGTGAGTGGTTTTGGACAAAATGTGTTAAGGTAGGCTTGAGTTTAGAAAGCCTCTTGACTGTTGGACAAGCCCAATCATGGATTATTTTAGGAGACCTTGTATGTGTATAAATACAAGGTGAATTAGAGTCATTTTATACATCCATATTATGCAACACATCACAAATAGAATAGCTCGTTGAAGGAGAAAAATACCTTTGTCTAGGCTGCAGCAAAGGAGGGTGAGCAGTGTTGAAGGGAAGGTTGTTTTAAGCCTCTTTTGGTGACCGAATTGTAGGAGAGAGGGACAAAGTACAAGGGTCAAAGTATGAACTACTTGAGGGTTCGTTTCAAGGTGTATAGTCCCTAAACTAAGTTGTCGCAGGCCTATGAGGGCAAATCTGAAACAGTCGCAGAGATTTGAAGGAGGGTCGAGGTTGGTTTAAGGGATAGAACAACCCAAACTTGTAGCAAACCACCACGACCCTCAAAGAATGAAAAACGTACTCAAAAGGTGCAATTTTGGGCAGAAATGGAGGGTTGTTAAGGGACTGTGGTTTTTCCATAACAAGGTTGAGATTACAGCAGAGGAGCAACACTCAAACATTGAGCTAAAGGTATGTAAATTGGTGCATTTTTGTAGGTGTTGGATCAATGTTTTGGATCATTTTGGATGAGAGTTATGTTGCAGCTTATGGGAGCCAATTTGAAGGCTTTATTTGGTGATTGGAAGCATTCCTAGGAGAATATCCTACAGTGGAGTGTTGGGTTCCATTGGTCTGGTGGAGGGAAGCGTGTTGGCTACCCAAAGTAGCCCTAGACAAGAAATATTGAAGTGATGAATACAGATGAAGGTGGGGTAAAGTTTTGTGCCTAATGTGCAACACTTTGATGAAAAAGGTGACTACTAGATTGGCGGAGTGGAGCTTAGGTAATGGCCATCCTAGAGAGCATATTGGATTAGCCCGTGTTCATTGTAGCAGGCATGACTTGCAACAGTGATAGGAGGCATCCCTCCTAGAGTCTCTATGAGTTGTCCTTTGAAGGACTAAGGGGTAGCTAGAGAGTAGTACAGAAGCGAAGGACCGGCAGGACAAGATACGACATAGAGATGGTACATGATTTTCATTATATCTTGTATACCATAGATTGTTGTATTATTTAGATTGGTTTACTGTAATGAATATTGGGTTGTACATTATTGTACAATATTTTGTTAAAAATTGTGTATACTTGTGCATATGTGATTTAGTGCTTTATATTTTCTGTTGTGAAAAGTAGTTCTTGTTGAGATTCTTGGTTTGGTAGCGTGAGAGATTCTAAGATTCTATCCTAGACCCAAGATCGTGGAGATTCAACAGTACGAGCGTTAGGAGAAAATCGCATGACCGAAATACGTGGTAGGTTATAATTCAATGGGACACTGAAGGAGAGAGAGAGAGAGAGAGAGAGTTGAAGCAATGCAAGGAAGGACAAAGGAATGGAGAGGGCGAGACCTACTAAGTTGACATAAGTCTCCTTTTATTTTGGAGTACACGATCTCAAATGAGGTGGGGGAGGAATACCCATACCCGCCAAGATAACTGAGTACAAATAATAATGGTGGGTCAATCAATGTGGTGTTGAGCTACAAAGTACATGATATGCTAGCAACAATGGGCCAGAATGTCATAAAATGATACAATGAGTCCCATATACATAACACGCTTGGAAAACAAAGGCTAGGACTAATACAATGACATCTGAGTACATGATATAGCATGCCCAACAAGCTGACATGGTGGGGGGGGGTCACAACCAAAGAAGCCCTGCTGCACAGGAAAGGGCTCTGAAGATCTAAATGGATCATCTAAATGAGGCAAGCATGCTATGGTGCTACAAGCGACGGGAATCGGGCCAGTCAAATCTGCGGAACTGCATATGAGGCTAGATCATAATTGGCTAACATCTGGGCATAACAACGTAAACTTTGAAACAGGCACTGTAAACTCAAAACAAGAGATCTAGCCAAAAAACCCAAAAAAAACATATAAAAAAAAAACAACCTAAAAATGAAAAATGTTGATGCTGGAATACTGAAATGTTGGAAAACCTTAAAATTTTGACAAATTTTCAACCATGACATTATGGAAAAATTTATGACTAAAAAAACTTTAAAAATAAACACCTAAATGAAAGTGCCATTATACAAAGAGTAATTTATTTTTAAATGCTTAAAATATGATAACTTTAAAAACTTAGATTAAAAGTTAACAATTTTTCAAGTTGTCTTATTTCTCTTCTTGTTGTCTTAAAAATTTAGATTAAGAGTTTTCCAAACATGTGTTTTTAGTTTTTCTTTGTTTTTTTTTTTATAATGGAATTTTTAAAAAATTTTGCAAAAAAAAAAACTAATAACATATATATATATATATATATATATATATATATATTATATAAATATATATATATATATATTTATATATATATATAATATAAAAACATATTTAAAAAAACAACACTAGGGGGCCCTGGGCCTTGCTTGGCCGATTCTCAGAATCGGCCAGGCAAGGCCCAGGGCCCCCGACCAACTGGGCAATGGACCTTGCCTGACCGATTTCGAGGCCCAGGGCCCCTGGTTTTTGGGCTGGCCAGCCGTGGAGGTTGCGTAAATCGGCCTGGCAAGGCCCACGGGGCTGGTCGTGCTAGGCCCTCAGCCATTGGGTTGATCGGCTATGGAGGTTGCACATAGCTCCACAAGGCCCCTGGAATCGGTCGGGCAAGGCCCAGTGCTCCCAATGTTATTTTTATTTTTTAATATGTTTTATATTATATATATATATATATATATATATTTATATATTTTTTTTTTTTTAATTTAAATTTATCTTTTTAATTTTTTTATTATAATGTTTTTTTTGTTATTTTTTAATTTAATTGTCATTGTTTTTTAATTTTTTTGTTTTGTTTGTTTTTTATTTTTTTTTAATTATTTAAAATTATTTTATTTTTTTGTATTTTTGGGTTTTTTTTTCCACGGGAAAAAATCGAACCATCTATTATATATAGAAAGTTACATAGCATATGCTGAGCATTTCTGAAAGACTCCTTTTTCGCCCTTTAATAGGGAAAAAACAGTCTCAACTGTTTGAAAATACTTGTATACAGAGTATTTTCTCAACAATCCCACCATCAAACCAAGCAAACAGACCAGTCCTGTCCTTGCACACCTCCCGGGATCCTTTAAAGGATAACAGTCCGAAATAGAGATGTGTAGTAAAACAAAAACTGTGAGTCTGAGAAAACAACGAGGCAACCAAGAACCTCTGAGAATCCACAGTAAACACTATACAGATTCTCGTATTTTTTAAACAGAGAGCCAGGACCTCCTTTTTAAAGGAAAACAGCCCTGGTACCCTGATGAAGTTTTTTCAAAATTTGTAGCAATAACAAAAAGAATCAGTTGCATAATATGTACAATAACAAGAGCAGTTATCTGAAAATCAAAATCTTAAACAAAAATGGGTTGTTCGAGTGGTCGAAGCACCCCATTTTCTTCCTCCATAGCTATCCATGACCCCATATCTTGCTCAACACCCTCTTTAGATAGGCGGTCAGCATCATGGTTCCTTTCCCTGTAAATATGGCAAAGAGAGATATTCGTGAAACAACATTTAAGTAGAGAAACTTCTTTAAGTAGAGGATGCAAAATGAAATTTCTGCAATGTTGAGTCCCATTAAACCATTTGAAAATGTTCATTAAATCCCCAAAAATCTGGACTACTCTCTCATTCCTAAGGATCAGCCAACATAGGAGGTAGTGTAAGGCTTTAGTTCATCAAAGTTATTGGATCCCTAACCAAGACCAATAGATGCTTTAAAAAGCTTTTCCTTTGATAAATGTATAATCAGACCAGCCCTGCATTGCCCATTAATGTTAGAGGCCCCGTCAAAATAATCCCATGGAGTTGAATGTCTAATGGATTCTTGACGAACAGCTCTGGTTGCAGAATAGGGATACTATCGTAAATAGCAGCTCCTTCTGTAGTCAGTCTTCCAATCAGGAAGATAGTATCCTTAAAAATGACCTGATTCCTGGCAAGCTAGGTCCCCCAAGTTATGGGAAGCGAGATGGATCTCTCTATGTCATTTGTAGCTTCTTGCCACCACCTCTGCCAAGCTTCCAAGACTCCCTGCCCTTCCCATCTAAAAGGAATTTTGAGCAACCTTAGCATTTCAGCCCATAGGCTAGTGTTAAAGGGGCATAAAAGGAATAGTTGTTGTACTGTTTCGTTACTATCTTTAAAGAAGGGGCACTAGCCAGGACCAATCCTTCCTCTTCTTTGAAGAAAATCCCAAGTTGGAACTTTCTATAGTAGGACACACCAAAAGAACAATCTTGTTTTTGCTAGCCATTTTAACTTCCAAAGCGGTTTAACCCACCATGCCGGATTCTCCCACCCATTTTGAGACATCAACCATTTGTACCCCATCTTTGGAGAGTAGAGCCCATTCTGAGCAAACACCCATATGAGTTCATCCAGGGAGTCAGAGAGCCTGACTGATGAGTTGAGTAGGTATCTTCTATACATGTCCCATTCCTCCAGCCATTCTTCATCCAAATGCAGATCTCTTCCCTGAATCCACCCTTGACTCCATATGGTGGAACCACGGGGATCAGCCACCTGATTTAAAGTGTAGAGTCCCCTATCTTTTAAAGCTGAAACTAGACCCTGAGACAGAAAATATCTTGTTACATCCTATCCAAGGGTCTCTACCTAGCCTTATCTGGGCTCCATCCCCCACACTCCATGCCAAACCCTTTTCAATAACTTTGACGGAAGCAACCACAACCTTCCAAACCAGCAAGGAGTTTTTGGAAGTCTTTTGCGGCAGTCTGATCCATTCTAGCGTTGATAGAGGGTCAATATATTTTATTTTAGTAACAGAGGACCACAAGTTCTCAAAAGAAATGAGCCTCCAGGCGAGCTTTGCTACTAGAGATTGGGAGAAGCATGCAAGATTTTTTTTACCCCAACCTCCCCACTCTTTAGGTCGTGCCACTTTATCCCAAGCAATCCAAGGGGTTACTCTCTCTGACTTGGACCCCGCCCATAGAAACCTACTGCATAATTTGTTAATTGAGGATAAGATTCCTTTGGGAACCCATGTCAGACTAGCCCAATAGACTGGAACTGCAATCAGAACAGATTTAATTAGCACTAGCCTACCTGCCTTGGAAAGCCACTTGAAGCCCCAATGTTTCAGTTTGGATTCGATTTTAGCAAGGATCCATTTCCAGTCATTGATCCTGTAATTATCAAGCTTTAAAAAAACCCAGGTATTTAAATGTATCCTCCAAATATTTGACTTCAAAGTGCAGGACCAACTCCACTCTATGCACCTTCTCTCTGGACAAACCTGAGCATGTGAGAGTGGATTTTCTCTCATTTATGTAGAGACCAATAGCCTTCAGGAATAGGTCCAAGATCCTCTTGAGCATCCTACAGTCCTCGAGACTTCCATTGCTAAACAGAATAATGTCATCCACGAAGAGGAGATGAGTGACCCAAAAATTAACAACTGCTTCAATACCTTTGAGTGTCCCCTGTCTTTTTGCGCCATGAATCATAAGACTGATGTCTTCTGCTGCCAGTAAGAATAGAAGGGGGGAGAGAGAGAAACCTTGACGAAGGCCTCGTTCAGGACTAAAAAAACTGGAGGCCGCTCCACTGATCAGGACAGCTATGGATGAAGTAGAAATACAGCTCATAACCCATCTCACAAAATCATACCTGAATCCCAGATGAGTTAACAAAAGCCTAAGGTACATCCAGCTGATTCTGTCATAAGCCTTTGACAGATCAATTTTCACAATGGCTCCTTTTTTTTCCCAATTTTTAGACTATGAAGAGTTTCTTGAGCAACTCCTACTGCTTCATGTATTTGTCTTCCATCTAGAAAGCCAAATTGCTCAGGAGAAATGTTCAGGGAGAGGAAAGGTTTTAGCTTGGAGGAAATAACTTTGGCAATAATTTTGTATACACAGGTGCACAAGGAAATGGGCCTGAATTCATCAAAAGAGCTCGGGTGGTCAGATTTGGGAATGAGGGCTAGAAAGGTGGCATTGAAGGGGTGATAGATTGATCCTGTACACTTGGATTCTTCCACAATTGCCACTAACTCATCTCCAATGAATTCAAAGAAATGTTGGAAAAATTCGACTGTCCAACCATATGGACTGGGACTTTTGTCCTTTTGCATTGCTTTGAGAATGTCTTCTACCTCCTCCTTAGAAACAGGTTCCATGATGGAGTCATTTCCTTCCTCCTCTATGAACCTAGGAAAGAAATGGGCAACTCTTATAACTTCTGCAATAGAAACTTCCTCTGGTGCTTTGAAGAGATTCTTGAAATAATTGACCCCTAATAAGGCCAACTCTTCAAAGGAGCGAGCCAGTTCATCATTGGCTTTCTTCATTTCCCAGATTGTATTAGAATTTTTCCTTCCTTTAGCATAATTCTGAAAAAATTTGTATTTTCGTCCCCCACCTACAACCAGATCGCTCTACTATTTAAGTGCCAACTTTCCTCCCTCAGCTGGAGAACTCTCCTCCTTTCCATATCCAACTCTTGAAGTCTAGCCCGAGACTCTAGTGTTCCATATCCATTACCGCCTGGATCTTCAAGAAGGGCAATCTCAGAGTTTACATTTTCTAGGATCTCTTCTTCCTTCAGTTTCTTTTGGAGGGCTCAATGCTTAGAGGCAACCTTCAACCTTTTTAAATTATCCATAAAAGCCTTACTTCGACTATCATCTTCATTGAAATCATCTTTCTTCCAAGAGTTACGGAAGAGGCTAATCAAAGATGCATCCGAGAGCCATGACGAATTAAATTTAAAGGGAGTTCCTAGTTTAGTGAAATCTCCCTTTACTTCCAGAAGATAGGGAAATGATCTGAGAGACCACCTTCCCCAACCTAATGTCTAAAAGTCTGTAATTTCTCCACCAACAATTCACAGAGCAGGAATCGATCAAGTTTCTTCCCAATCCATTCTTCTCCTATTCTTTGGTTCCTCCACGTCGGGCGCAATTTGAGCAAGGATACATCCACCAGGAGAGAAGAGGCCAATTTATTTAGAAAGAAATTAGATAGAGGATCTGCCATGGCTCTGACCCCCCATGATTCTGACACCCCAAAGGAAAAATTTTGATCTCCTCTGATTATAAGATTTGGGTGCGCCAAAAAAGATTTAGCGAAGAAAGGATTCCAGAACCTCTCCCGATCCAAAACAGGTCCATAGACATTCAGAATAAGAATAGGGATGCATAGCTCGTTGGAGTATAGTTCCACAGCCAAGACATTTTCTGATCCCCAAGAGGAGATCTCTCGAAGAACCTTTGCATTGAAACCCAGTGCCACCCCTCCCAAACGTCCATTAGCATCTATGGCATGGAAACTCCAACCCAGAAAAAGCTTAATGAGGCATCCTGTTACTTCCTCCCCTTTCCCAGAGTTTCTTGAAGTAGAATGATAACAGGTTTGTTGGAACTGACCAGTTCCTTCAGAGCTAGCTTTCTGGGTAGACTAGCTAGACCCCTGCAGTTGTAGGATAAAATGATCATCGAATATTCTCAGGGGGTGGCTGCTCTGCTCTAAGCACCCCTGACAAAGACATCTGCTTCCCGTTAGCTATATCAGTAGCAACCTTCAATTGTGCCTTCAACAGGTTATATTTCCTTCCCCTTAGCTTCCTCGAGCCTACTGACACTAGGTCCAGCTCCAGGCCTCCCACAACAAGCCCTTTCCCCTTTATGTTGGCCAAAGGTTTAGGGTTGTGGGCGGGTTCAGGGCTACAGAAAATAGGAGGGGCAGAGGAGACAGCGTCCAAGGGAGGAGTGGAAAACTTAGGAGAGGATGAAATGGCCATGATTACACTATCTACAGAGGCTTGACCCTTCCTCAAGTCTGACAGGTCATTCAGGAGCTGCCTGAAAGGACCAGGCTCATCGCAACATGACTGAGATAAAACAATAGAAGTGCATAAGGAAAAGGAAGGGGATAGAAGCATACTCGCCTGAGACACCCCTACCTTTTCAGAGACTGATGGGGGTCCCAGGAAGGTCATTGGGATAGAGATAGTCTCAATTGCTATGAACCCAGGCTGTTCCTGTTCTTCTTCCTCCACTTGCTCTGGGTCCAGCCCCTGAGCATTTGCCTTAGGATCGCTCTCCTTGATCTGAGCCCCTTCTTCCTGTGTGAACACCTCCTAATTTGCCTCTTGATTTTTTGCACTTCTCTTTTGTCTTCGGCGGCGACGATGTCCCAGAGGGCACCCCCGGGCCAGATGTCCGTATTTATGGCAACGATGGCATCTGAATGGAAGATTTTCATAGTCCAGGGTCTGTAAAAACTCTAGATCTCGATACTTCAGATTCATAGCATCCGCCAAACCCTCTCTGGGGTTTAAACTTACAAGAATACGAGCAACACTCCAATCATGTGTTCGTAAAAATGATCTATCGACGTCAAGAAACTTCCCCAGGGTATTACCAATTGAAATGAAGGCTGAGTCAGTCTAGAATTGCATAGGGAGACCCGACAATTTGACCTAGACCAGAGACTCTGCCATTTTTTCTTTCTGGGCATCAAACAGGGGCGTCCATCTTCTGAATAAAATTGGCCTCTTCCCAAAGCTCCAGTTCTTTTCCAACACCCATTCGACATGCTCCTTTTGCCCAAACCAAATGCTAAACCAACCTCTGTCTAGAATCTTGATCTCTTCTGGCTGACCCGGTGCTTCTTTCCATTTTGACTGAGCCCAAACCTTGATGTAGTCTACTGAGAACTTTCGTCCACGAACTCTTCCAACTAAAATGGTTTTCGAGGCTTCCATCGCCTGATCTATACAAATATCCACTCCAAAAACGCAACTAGGACTCTCCTCCTTTTTTCTGATAGGCCTGTTCTTCTTCCACTTTCCACCCACAACCTCCTTCTTGCCTTCTCCCTCCCCTGGATTCTGATTAAAAGGAGCATCTGCCTCTTCTGCCCCAGGCGAATTAGGTCACGTACCAATAGGGTCACTGTTGCCTTCAACCACCTCCACAACCATCCTTGTTACCCCAACGCCAGAGGCCGGGACCAGTCCTCGCACTTGACCCACCTCTCTAGATCCTTTCGGCCCCCCTCCTACCTCTTTGTTGGACGAAACCCTTGACTAGCTGTGGAGCAGCCCTTCCAAAATAGGGTTTTTTATAGAGACCCTTTCCTGAGCGCCGTTTATCAAACCCCCTCCTCCCACCGCCTCATTAAGCAAACGTGAGTTTGTTGTACTATTCGGAAAGAAATGTTGCAGATTTTTCTCGGACACATCATGACCCCAGCAAGCGAGAAGGTCTTTTGGCGTTGGTTCAACGTCGACAGACTCACATTCAAAAACCATCTCCCCCTTCCTCATTTTTTTTTGGGTTAATATTCTAATTTATTTATTTTTAATTATGTTTGTTTCTAATTTTTTTTTATAGTTTATAAATTTTTTATTTTTTTTTTGTTATCTTTTACATGATAATTATGTTTTTCTTTTAGCGCTAGTTCAAACTCACATTCAAAAACCATCTCCCCCGTCCTCATTTTTTTTTTGGGGGGGGGGGGGGGGTTTAATATTCTAATTTATTTATTTTTAATTATGTTTGTTTCTATTTTTTTATTTTTTTTAGTTTTTAAAAAAATTTGTTTTTTTTTTTTTTTTAATTTGTTATCTTTTACATGATAATTATGTTTTTTTTTTACATTTTTTTCTTTTTTGTGTCATATATCTATATCTATATATTTTTGCAAAATAAAAAAATAATAATGTTATATATATATATATATATATATATATATATATATATATATATATATATATATATATATATATATATATATATATATATATATATATATATATATATATAGATAACATTATTATTTTTTTATTTTGCAAAAAAAATTGAAAATTCCATTATAAAAAAACATTGCAAAGAAAAAAAAAACACATGTTTGGAAAACCCTTAAAAAACTAACATCCTAGGACGAAAAACAAGAAGAGAAATAAGACAACTTGAAAAATTGTTAAATAATCGACATTTAAAAAACAATTGTGCATACTTAGGACATAAGAAATTTTAAAGTATTAAAAATGTCTTTAAAAAAAATTGTTGATGTTTTTCAAAATTCACATGAAAATCACCAACATTTAAAAAAAAATATCCACACTTAATACATTAGAAAATTTAAAGTGTCAAAAATACTCCCTCTAAAAAAAGGGGTTGATGTTGCATCAACGTGTTTGAAAATCAGCATGAAAATCATTAACATTTAGAAAAAAACAAATTATACTTGATACATAAGAAAATTTAAAGTGTCATAAATATGCTCCAAAAAAAATTTGTATTCTGAATCAGCACTTTTCAAAATCGGATGATTTTTTTGCTACCTCAAAAAAAGGGGTAATTGTATTAGTTCCCATTTCAAAGTTTACGTTGTTGCATGCGGAGGGATACTTGAAGGGTCACCTATTCGTTAGGTAACATCTCACACACACCCCAGAAATATTGGTACAATCTGTTGGATCATCGGACCATCAAGTGTACAATTCTCAATCATGCGGTAATGAGGTGGAGTCGAGCGCGTGAGAAAAAACCAAGTCAAAGGGAAATGGTGATTCCATTTTCTTTATCTAAGGCACCAAATAATGATATAAGTTGGAACCAAGGTACACTTCCCTTTAGACCACTCTCCTAGCGCTGAATTCGACAGAATAGGACCCACTAGAGCTGAGACAAGGAGGATTCCTCAACAAAGGCACGAGGGTCATATTAATGTGACTAATCAATTGACACCAAGGATGATGATGGAAGGATATAGGAAGAGAGGTGGACTAACGAATTCCCTTGTCAGAGCATGATATGTATGGTTGATCTGGCAATTACTGACTCAATTTCAGAGGGGGTGGTCAGTTACTGAAACGGAGGATTTTCAAAGATAGATAAGTATAGTTGGAGGCCAAATATGAGCACAATGGGATGTATGCAACACAAATATGGATGAAACATTGTAACTTGACTCAAGGGAACTTGGAACAGATTCCATGGATGCAAGGGTGACTCATCGATGATGCTCTGAACAAGGGTAACTCGCTGATGTTGCCCCATGGGGGAAGGCCCAAAGGGGATCATAAAAACATGAGTAAAAAATGGTTACTCATGACGAAAATCGACACATGATTCAACCAGTGAAAAGGTAAAGTGGTATCTATGTATGGGTGACTCGTATGAAGAAATTTTATTTGAATAAGTGGCAAAGTGAGACCTTGTGGAAAAAATGGCTTCCTAGTGAAGTGTCAAATTACCAAAAACAAAGAGAGACTTATTATAGAACTCAGTGAGATCTTGCCAACGGAGCTGACAATTTATCAAACCGAGCAACAATTTGGTCATAGTGAGTGATGGAAAAACTAGGGTTTTTCCTATAAAAGGGCTTCTTGCCCCATAATCCAATTCATTTGCATAGTGAGCTATTGGAGAATTAGGAGAGGAGGAGGAGGCCCTAAATCTTGAGGAGATAGGAGCAGTCAAACTGAAACATCTGGATTTGGAAGAAGAAGCATTTTGACCTAATGGACCTTTGGGGATCTCGCGGGGAACCTCGACTTTAGGTAGAGGGATTTGTAAGGTGCCATTTGGTGACAATAGATGCTTGGTGGAAACTTTGGGTTTGGGATCAGTCACTAACTTGGAAGGGGCCTTATCATATTGGTGTGATCGAGTCTAAAGGTTCACTTGTTCAGCGTTCACTTTGTCAGAATTCATCATGAGGATCTAGTAAATCTTTTGGTTAGATTATGAAGGTGGAGGAGCTACATTATCTTGTGTGGGTTAGGTAGCTACATATCCCTGATGGGGAAAATGATTGGTAAGTATAACTGGTTATGATGAAGTAGGAGGGGGAGGAAGTGGAGCAATGGGTCGATGTCCTCTAAAAGCAGTTTCTTGAGCTTCCCATGCTTGGCGCATCTGAGGTAAAAGGGGACACTCGTGAGTATAATGGCCAAATACTCTACAACAGGCACAAGGTTTATTCATATGAAGAGCCTTGTTTTTATTGGGTTGTCCGCCCTGTTGTTGGTTTGCGGGATTAGGCTAGTCACCCCGAGGGGCATTAGGTGGTGGACCCTAGTTGCCTTGGTTACCTTGATATGGTTGGTTCTGGTTACCCTTCCCCTTATTCTTTTGCTTGGGGTTGGGGGGATTGGTTGCACTCTGCTAAGCATACACTTAACCTTGAGGAGGTGGTTGTTGTTGTGGCAAAGGTGGAGGAGGCATGGGAGGTTGGGGCATTGGTGTCGGAGGGGCAGGAGCATTAAGCAATGCATAAGGATAGAAAGAATTGGTGACAACATTGGGATAACCAGGTGAAGCAATAGTTTTCCCTGGCATCTATAGATGCATATGGGGATATGTGTATAACATGCTTGAACCTTGGTAAGTTTTTCCATGGGAAGGAGTAGGAGGGGGATACGAGTAAGTGGAATTGGTCCCCCCTTGGGGTTAACCATAAATTATATGAGGTTGAGGATATGGTGGAGGTGGAGGGTGTGAGATAGATCCAATGATACCATCAACACCATGATATGCCCTCAGTGCATTAGCAGCACCAGGCTGAGGTAGATCGGGAAGGACAGTATAAACATATCTTGATTGTGCATTGATCAGATCATATTTCAAAGCACTTCGAGCGTTTCTTCCTCAGACTAGGGGAAGTGGGAGGTGACATCTTTACCAATGGGGGCCAAAAGCGATCTAAGGAACCAATCCATATAAACACGGTCTTCAAATTCAAGATCCCTACACATGCTCCTCCTTTTATGCCATTCTTGAACATGGTTAGATAGGCGGGTGGTAGAAGTTTGACAGAAAGAGGTCAAGAGTTCGATACCAATGTCATACTGGAGGGGTAACTAGAAGTATCACAAAAAAGCTTTAGCTAGAGTCGTGAAGGTGGAATGGGAGGCATGCGGTTGGTCCACATACCACTTGGCAGTAGCTTTAGTAAGGGTGTGTTGGAAAAGATGAAGACGAATGGAGTCTTCAATGATGGAATTAGATGAACACCACATATGAAATGAGTGAACATGATTTGTGGGATCTTCTCCAGGATTTCCTTCGAATTTTGGGATGTTAGAAGGAAGCTTGGTAGGCATAGTAGGCTAATTGGGGTCATGGAGAAGAGGATCGTAGATGAGCCGACTAAAATTAGGGAGGCTTAAACCATCCATATAGGGGAGAAATGGGAGGGTAGTGACCACCAATAGAGGTTCAACATGTGGGGTTACCTTGGTTTCCCGCAACCACATTGATGCCTTAAATGGCGGCGGTGCGAGGTTGGGAAGACGTGGAATCAAATAAATAACTGGATGAATCAATAGAACCAGAGTCAGAATGAGGACCCAATGGAGGACTAGGAGGATGAACTCTAACTTGTCAGGGAGGAGTAAGATGTCCTAAAGGAAACTGGGGGTGAAGGCCACAAAGTCTTTGTGACAAAATCCTATGGGTGCAATAATGTCAAGACAAATATGAATCAATAGACTAAAAGGGGATTATAGGAGAAAAAGAGGAAAAAAGAGCAAGAAAACACCTAATGCAGTGGTGCCAAGTGTAAACTAACTATATTAATATCCTACTCCAAGTCAAGCAAACATGTCCTATCAAATAAAAATTACCTCTAGCCTATAGGTGATATAAATCCTTAAACAAGTCCTAAATCTATTATTTTAGATGGCCTTCCAAAATACATCTTACTTGATGGAATCTAATCTTCACAAGCAGAGTTATCCAGAGAAAGGTGGGGTAGAGAACCAACTAATTCCCACAGCCAGTCTTATAGGTTGTTTTCTTATGATTTGTCACTATGGTTACCTTTGTACCATAGGGGTGGTCGAGTCTTGAGCTTCTTGGTGATCAACCAACGCATAGGATTCCCTACCATGGGTTGGGTAGCCTCGGGGAGAATCAGTCGAACGATGACTTGGCCTAACCCCCTATGAATCAAGTTTTTGACGCACTCCAACTTCAGACCGTGGGATGGTGAAGGATTTTAAGTTCTCTAATATGTCAACTTCTATGTCTCAATGTAAGTGATTGATGGGTGTTATTGGAAACCTATCCCACCAATTACACTTAACTATAAAGATTATTTGGCCCTGGTGCTGAAGTGGGCTCAATCTATGTCTATTGAATCATTAAGGTGTAGTGTTTGAAGTCTTGGCTTGGCAGTGTTAACCAAGCTCACGTTCACTTAGGGTGTGTGCATGTGAAAATGGTGTTTCAGGTGGATGAGTTAATTGAGCATGTTTTATGTTGCCATGTGCTACTGAAAATAAAGTGTTGAGAAACTGTAAATAATGTTGAAAATTGACAGTAAAACGAGCAGTAAATATAAGCAAACAAACCCCCACCCAAGAAGGTTATCAAGCAGCTAAAAGAGAGGTGGAAAACAAGCTACTCAAAGACACATAAATGGCCAAAGGATCTAATGTCTAAGGGATTGTGATCTAAAGGCACTAATCTATTGTAAATGGTGCAAACAAACAACAAAAATCAGAGGTGAAAAATGTTGCAAAGGATAAGCAAGAAGCTTAAACAACCTAGGGCACACAAGGGGGTCCTAAGGGGGAAAGGCAACACCAAATCTAAAAGGAGTAAAATGATGAAGAAACCTATCCAAGAGGGTTATAAAACAGTGGAAAAAACCCTAGAAATCAGTGGTTGAAAGTGTTGTACCCTAGACTCCTCAACTCAACAAATCTCTTCCTAAATGATGGAGGTATACTCTAAACCATAGGGGGATTTTTCCTTCCTCAATGAGAAATTACTAAGAGAATCTAGGCCTAGGGGTGGCTTAGGAAATAATAGAAACCATTCCGAGTAAACACACAACATAGTCGACAAATCTAAAAATTTATGAAAAATGACAAAATGTGGATTTTGTCCCTAAAAGTGTATTGGAATGTAGAAAATGGGCCAAAAAGTGTGTTTTTCTCTCACAACTCTCACTCGACATATTTCACCCATATTTTGTCATATCCTTCTCTACTGGTACCTATGACCTACGGAAATATGCAAAAAACCAATAGAAACAAAAAAAAAAAAAAAACATTCCAAAAAACATAAAGGATCTAAAAATAGAAATTGAGAAGCTAAAGCCAACTGGAAAAACACTGAAATGACAGTCACCAAGGATCTTAATTACAAAATAAGAATACCCTGTAGCAAAATAATCATATGCAATCCAAAATAGAAAACAACAAGAAGTAACTAATACAATAACCCCATAGAAGAATACTTTGAATGAATAATGTTTTTATTAGAAAACACCTGGTGAAGGAGGTTTACAACAAGGGTCTGCAAATCCCCCTATGTGGGATGGGTCCTTTGATGTCCTTGTGCTTCAGCGATCTGTTTCTCTTTCTCAATATGCAAAAAACCCAAAAGCAAGATAGAACTCAAGTGGGAGCTCAAATGTGAAAATACGATAGTGGTGATGATGAAAGTGGTCATGGTGAAGAATGAATGGAAAACCCTCTTATTTATAACAAAGTATTGAGCTAAACTAGGAATTGAAAAATAATAAAATATTATTGACCAAATCAAGTCCTAACCGTTACGAATACTTTATTATATTTTTTGGAGAGGGAAAAGATATTCAAAGTGGTCAAATATCTTTATTTAGAAAATTGTTGAAGTAATTAACAAATAAAATGATTTATTAATCACTTTGTGACGATTAAGAAAAGTGTGAATTCGAAATAATTATTAAATAGCGATTTAACAATTATTCCAAAAAAAAATTAAGGAATAATAATTACATAGTGATTTATTTAATTATCCCTAGGTGATTAGTCAAATGTGTTAATAAATAATTATCAAATAATTATTAAATAATTATTTCTAGAGAAAATTAAATAAATAATGATTTATTCAATTATTCTCATGGGGTTTTTTTATTATTTTAAATAGAAATAATTTAGCAAAAATGGTTTACTATATTATTTCCTTTGGTGAAAGTGATTTTACTATGGTAAAATTAATCCTACATGGTGTATTTCAATCCACCTAGTTAGAAATGGCTAGGTGATCATTTATAGGTGATAACAATCATTACTTCATTATCATTAGCCAAATCCAAGGTTGCAATCATGGGGTCTATTCCTTTACCAAAATTTCTTTCTTAAGCATTCATTTTAACTTCGCAACTTTTTTCATCATGGTAGTCTTTGCATAAGTTACACCATGATCAAGAAGCAATAGCATTTCGTTGATATGTTTGGGAAGGGTTTCTTATGAGAGCTAAAGTAGAATCCTCAGTGTGAGGTTGCATTGCCACCTTCTTCTCAAAATATATTAGACGATTTCTCATGTCTTGCATGTGCATGAGTTTAAGTACGAAAGATATATAAGATTGGTTAATCAAGTCTTTGAGTGGAAAACCAATCAGACACAATTGTTCTTAATATTCCAAACATATATGTAAATTAGACCCTATATTATTAACATTTTTCTCCTCTAACCTGTGGCGGTAAGCAGGAGGCATAGTACTATAGTAATGCACCATGGCTGCTTGATTTTGTGGCCTACTGATCTTAAGAATTTCATTATACAATTTATTGAATTGAAGATTAAACAATTTAATAGTTTCACCTTTTGTAAAGGTAACATTATTATATTCCTGAAGGAGATCAACAAGGCTCTAAGGTTGGCCATAAGTAGATTTGAACTAGTAATAGAGCTTAGTCTAAGTATAAAAGTCCCTAGGAGGAAGTCCAAAAAAGTTGGTTGTTTCCTTTTCTTCTAAAGAGTTAATGAACAAACACATGCAGGCAATATTATCATTGACACCCATATTATGACATGCATTAGAAAAAATGATTAGATGTTCATTTATAGTGATGGTAAGCATAGAACTCGGGAAAACAATCTTTAAATTTAGATAATGACATGTTAGCAGGTGTTAAATTTAATGGGGAGCCCACATGCTAAGGAGTTGCGTTTGTGTCTTCTTAAAATTGAAATAAACCATACTTCCTTATTACCTTGGCAAGGTTGGTGGTAGATTGTATTGGATTAAAAGATGAATATAGACTTCCAATTTGGATAGATAATGATGTTGTCAATGAAGAATGGGTAGAAGAGGAAGTAGATAGGGATGAAGAATGAGTTACTGACATGACTTTTTGTGAGGGAGAGGTTGTTTTAGAAGAACGACCAAGATCCTTATAAAAGTTAAGAAGAGCTTGAGTAGCAAGTATAACTTTTCATCTTTGGATTTTGTCTAACGATTTGTATTTGGGTCTCAAACCATGGCCTATCCTAGAGGAACGAAGCTCATTGGTCCTTTGAGCAACATGATCTCTGAGATGCCTTTCAAGGGCTTCTCTCATTTCTTGCAAATCAATGTCTCAAGATATAACAACCAAAGATTGTTAAATTTCAGCAAGGGAGTTAAATTATCAAGTATGAAGTTTAAAAATGAATGATAAATACTTCTTTGATCATTTAGATGATTACGAAGGCTGGGATGACTCACATATGGTATTTTCAAGTAGGAAAGAGAAGTTATAGAACCAGGGATCAATGATTTGAATCCCTAGTATGGTTGCCAAAAGTTGTTGATGAGTGGAGTTTCTTATGCTTTGTTTATAACTTCCTTAAATCTCACAGGGCGGGTGAGATAATGGAATGATGTTCGGTGTTTATTTCCCCAAATTGGATTATAAATAAACTATGTAAAGTATATTTGTATACTAAAAAAAAAAATTATACACAAGAAAGAAATGAATGAAAGAGAAATGATATAAACAACATACACATTATATGGCAATCGTAAATGTAAACTTAAACAATGAAAAATCAAAATAATAAGTAAAATTATGGGAAGATTTTATAATAGTACTCCATTATCCAAAAGGCTACACGAGTATGTCTTGAAAACTGACATCAATTAACTTACAATTTCAGCCACAAATGTCGGTATATTTTCTCATGAAATTTAATAACATAAAGTAATTTTTTTGGAGATATATGCCAAATAAGATAAAGTTTGTCAAATGCTGATTTTATTAACGAGATAGGAGTAGAGCATATTATTTTGTTTGATTCTTGTTACCCATCATTTGTGGGTGATATCCCTAGGATATTTGTTTTTCTCCAAGATGGTCCTTAGCCAGTAGCCAGCAGCGCCATGCAGCCACTAGCTAGCTCATTGTGCCATTTATCTACCACCTGAGCTAGCCATGTAGTCCCTCGCCCATCTGCCATGATCGTATGTTTGAAGGTGGGCCTATTGAACCTAAAGGCATGCCTTGTCATTTGGTAATTGAGTATTGTACTTTTCTTATCGTGGACACTTTTGGGAATGGATTAATAGGAGGATTTGGCAGAAAGAATGGGTTAGGTATGTGATATTGTCCCCTAGACCCCTTTTGGATATTAACCTTGGATTCTAGTCCCATGGGATCTCTTTTACTGACCATTTGGATTTAGGGATGGTATTTCACAGGAAACCCTGATTTTGTTTGTGTGGTCCTTCTCCCTTATCTACCTATATTACCCCCTTTCCACGCATTATTACCCTGCTCATAATTTCTCCCACTTGGGTCCACATTCCTCCACTAGGTCCACATAAGGTTAACTCACCCCTTCCCCTTACCCACACCTTAGGTCAAGCTTGGAATGATGACTAGAGGTTGATGCAGCTAAAAATAAAGACAAAAGCATATTTTGCCACATTCAACCAGAAAATGTACCACAAAATGCAAAAAATGGTCGGGACAAACACATTTAGCATGTGGGAAAATCCAATACATGAGCTCTACCCCATCATCATGGTCATCACCCTAGTTCCTATAGGTTCTATGAGCCTCCTTTATCATATAAAAAAGGAACCCATGATTGTCCTAACCCCTGGTGGGAAATGAACCACCCTACCTTAAAAGGGGGTATTCACTGCTATATCTTATGCATCATGCTCTTACCCCTTGAGCCTCAGGTAATTAATCAAATAAAATCATAAAAGGGAAAAAGGCGTATAAAGAAGGGTGGAAAAATCAAGGTCGGGGCACCTCATGTACCATGATTTCTCCATCCTATACATTATAAACCCAAGTGTGGGCTTCCCTTTATTTAGTTACCCTTGTACCCCTGTATGTGGCCTAGGGTTGCCCCTTCTCATCCCCTACTTCATTCACCTATCTATCACATGCCACCACCTTTTGAAGGATGTACCTTGAACATATTATTCCCTTTATAAGTAGAAAACACCTAATAGGATACTTGGTTAACCCCATTTGGTGGTAGGAGACATTAGCACATCCCGAAGCCCATTATGGAAGGGCAGGCCATTATGAAGTCCCCAAATGTGTTCCATGGTTGGTAAATTCATTTACTCGATTTCTCTAATGACTTGTTGCACTGGAAGGCTAGGGGATGCATTGGATCTTATGCAGGATTGAGATGGTCTCCATTTTGTGTTTGGTCTCCATATACATGGTCCTAATCCTCCAGATGGATATATTGGCACATGTACAGTGTGCGTTGAGAGCCATGGGACTCCATAGCAGTAGAAAACACTCCATGGGTCCCCGAGAATGGTCAGATATGCTCAAGATACTCCCATTGGACAAGGAAGATGCACCTGGTTCACCTTTCCCCAGTTAGCCCCACAATTGTACCATGCACTTTATAGTTGACCCAGGACTTGTAGGATGATGTGGCATCCCTACACCATCATCAGAGCCCTTGCAAACAATCTACAACCATCTTCAACCCAGGAGGTTATTATTGTGCCCCACACCGATTGAGAACACCCAGGTTTATTGTTTAGAGAACAAGGGTCCAACACCTTCTCCATCACTTTTGAGGGCTCTACGGCATGTATTATTCATTATGGAAACCATGGACCTCATCAGGCCTCTTAGAGGGCTCTACAACATGTATTATTCATCATTTGACCTCTTAAGAGGCATATTCTTTCAATTGTGAGCTAGTTTGGTGGGCTTGTCACCCAAAGTTAGAATATTAGCACATTATTTTATTTTTGGGTCTTATGTAGGCCAAGGAGACTAATTGGAACTCCTCATTATTGTATAAATAAAAGTGAGATGAGTTCATTTTTTCATCATAACTTTATATTGGATCTCTTCTCTCTCTTGAGAATTTCGTACTTTTTCTTAGAGTGTTACAGGGAAAAGTGTCTACTCAGAACTGTTTATCCCACTAAGGTGTGACAGCTACCTTAGAAACAAACAAAGTAAAGCTACTTTCGTTTTTCCTTTATGAAGTATAGATAGAGAGGAACAAAGAAGACCAACCTCTGTCTTGCGCTAATCTCCTGGTTCGATTCCTCTCTTCTTTGATAGTCTTTCACTACTTGTTCCCTTTGTGTTGTTGGGAAAAGTATCCAATACGGAATGACCCTATCCCACTCTAAGGGTGATAGTACCTCAGCAACAATCAAAGCAAAGCTATTCAAGATTACTTCTTTATGAGATGTAAGAGAGAGGAGGAAGAGATCCACTAACCGATGTCTTCCGCTAATGCTTGATCCAATATTCTCTCTTTGCCGCTTGCTCCCAGCTCCTTGCTCTTTCACTGGCCCAGCTACACCAAGATCCTGCAAAATGGCAAGAGAGGGAAACTACAAGAAGCATACATTCATAATTGATTCAAGGATTAGAATAAATCAAATACACAAGTATAACAATACACCATTGAGACACATGCATATAGAAGAACCTCAAATGCTTTATTAATGGAAGAAGTAAAGTTCAGGAAGTGATACAACCATAAAAGGCCCAATCCAGCATCACCTCCCAGCAGAAAGAAATCTCCTCTTCACCTCCTTCAAGCAAATCACCCAATAGTTCTATACTCAAACCAACAGCACTTCCTTACATTCACAAGATTCCCCCCTCCCTAGACCTCATGAGAGAGCTCTATATATAGGAGTTTTGGAGAAAGGATGAGTCAGCTTGAGGCTGGCATGAAGCTGACTAGTGTCCTCTCCCACTTCAGTTATTCTTCAGTTCTTGAGTCCACTTGGAGGTTCTTGCTTCCACTTGGAGATCTAGACCCTCTTACTCATCACTAGGCAAATTCCCTGATCCAAGTGTCATTTTGGAAGCTTCCTGGGCATTGACACCTTGAGGAATGACTGTGCCACTTGGCCAAACTCGCCCAGCGCAGGTAGCCTTCTTTACAGTTGACATTCAGCGCAGGTACAGAGTGGAGCAGTTGGCATTCAGCGCAGATGCTCAGTGGAGCAGTTGACATGATCCAGAATTAGCTTGTTTTTGAGTGTTTTCAGGTGGAGAACTGATATTCAGTGATGTGGTTTGCTGACCTTGTTCCTCTAGGGGTAGGAACAACATGTTTAGGGACTTTGGATCCCTTAGATTATTGACATTTCATGCTTCATGCTGTAAGGCACAAAAATGTCTATAACACTTTGCACGCCCAGCTTCACAGAGTACCTGTAAGATCACAGTAGCATAACACTATACAAAGACATGGATCTATAATCATAAACAATCTAGGATCAGATGTAAATTGACCATACAAATGCAGCAAACATAGATGACACAAGAGTATGGAGGAAAACTTGAATGGCTTTTATTGATAAACAAGAAAAAGCCAAGAGGAGTTACAACCAGTTGTTCTGACCCATCATCAACCTCTCAGCAAGGAAGCCCCTCTTCACCTCATACAAAGCTTAGATCACCCAACAATCTGATGTTTGTCTCAAGAAACCAACAGCAATTCCTTACAATATGCAAAATTCCAGCCTCTGGATCTCTGGGATGAGGGATCCATATATAGATATCTGTAAGGGAGATGAGTCAGCTTATGATTTGATTAGTGTCTTCCCTCTGATAGTTCTTTCTTCCACTTGGAGATTGATGATCTCTTACTCATCCTTGGTCAAATTCAGAGAGGCAAGTGTCACAGGAGAAGTTTCTGGAAGCTTCCATTGCCTCTCCACCTCGCGGAATGACACTGCCATTTGTCATTTCTCGCCCATCGCACCCCATAGAAGGGATTTTTGAAATGCAACACACCCTCACAGTGTACTTAGGTGAGATGCAACGCACCTGGCCTGTGGAGCAGCTGAAATGATCCTGTTTTTACCAATTCTGAGTAGTTTTTCATGGAGAACTTCTGGGAGAAGCTGTAATCAGTTGACCTTGTTTCTTTAAGGGTTAGAACAACACTTTTAGGGACTTAGGAGCCCTTGGTTTATGGACATTCCATGCTTGGGGTTGTAGGGCCCAAAAATGTCTATAACAGTTTCCCCCTAAAGCATGAGGTCGTTAATCTTTTGATGTCGGGTGAAATGCTTTATTATGAGGATCTGAAGTTATTTCAAGCTGGGAAGAGACTTTTTTTTTTTTTTTTTTTTTCCAAAGAAAAAGCGAACTTTTTATTAAGAAAAATAAAAAGTTACATTGCATATGCTGGGCATTTCCAAAAGCTCGAGTGGTGACCCACCCCACGCAACGTTAGCAGACTAACGTGCACAAAGAATAAGAAAAGAGAAAGAGAGAAGAGAGAAAGAAAGAAAAACTGAATACCGGCAGTGAGTAAAACTCACGCTTCAAGTTTTTCTCCCCTTTTTCTTTTCGACCTTGCGCCACTCTCCTTGAGTGGGCTCAATCGAAGCAATTACTAGCTGTGTTTCTACATTCTGTGGACCTGGTTCTTTGTCTGAGTCTGAATTATCTGACTGGTGATGTCGTTTAATGCCTCCCATGCTTTGGTCCGCACTTGTCATCTCTGCCTGATTCTTCTCTGCCTGATTTGAGTGAAACTGTGAGTCCTTTGTGGCTGATGAGGTACCCTTCTGAGTCTCTGTTTCTTGAGGAACCTCTGCATTCTCTGCAGTAGGCTCTTC
Organism: Pinus tabuliformis; assembly: GCA_031772625.1. Classification (NCBI taxonomy): domain Eukaryota; kingdom Viridiplantae; phylum Streptophyta; class Pinopsida; order Pinales; family Pinaceae; genus Pinus; species Pinus tabuliformis. Next base: position 911,984,370 of record CM062805.1, on the reverse strand, counting down.
CTCCTCTGCTTCTGATTCTTCGTCACCTGAGTCTGGGGTGGTGAATTTCCATCCTTTCCTCTGCTTCCCTTTCTGCTTCTTCTTACTGTTTACTTTTTTGGCTTCTGGGCATGAGCTTTGCAGGTGTCCTGTCTGCCTACAGAGCCTACATCTGAAAGTTGTGTTTTCATAGTCTAGTGCATGTAACCAATTCTGTTGTTTGTAGATCAGCCTTATGTTGTCCGGCAGCCCTTTGCTTAGATCTGCTTCCACACAAATGCGTGCGAAGGTGTAGATCCTTTCATCTATCCTTTCCAAATCTGTTTTGATATATTTCCCTATGCTGTTCCCAATACCTTCCAGGACTTGTTCACTCCAGAAGTGAAGAGGAAGGTTGTATAGGCGCACCCAAACCGGTACTATGGATACAGTCATTGTGTTTGGATCGAAGTCTGGAAACCATGGGGTCATAAACAACCCTGTTGTTCCCCAAAACCACGGCCCAGCGCTGATGACTGTATCTCTGACTTCCTTGGATGTAAATCTTACTATAAAAAACCCCTTGGAGCATAGGTGTATGTCACATTCCATGGTCCAATTGGAGAAGATCCAGTGGAATAGATCCATTGGTTTTGGCCAAAAACTGTTAAAACGGCATATAAGGGCCTGCGTTTCATAGGACTTGACAAAATCATCAAGCCCTGAAGAGTCAAAATTCAGAGCTGGGGTTTGTCCCAATTGATCTACAATGTATGGCTTGGGCTTATTTCCACCTTGGTCTGGCAAGGGCCCCGAGTCTCTGTTGCCTTGTAAAATGTTTTTGTAGGATGTGCCTCCTTTGGGTTGGTGTTGGGGTGCTGCTTTCCCCTTGACTCCCCCTGAATAGCTTGGTTGTCCCTGAGGCAGAGCCCCTCCTCTCAGCCTCAGGTTTAAAACAATGGTTGTTCCTGGGTTGATTTCATAGCTTTTCATCGTTCTATAGTCCTGGAGGGACCACCTACCACTCACCAGATGTTGGATTTGAACTGGATACCCCAGCTCTGTCCATATCTGTTGTTTCAGCTGCAAGATGGTGCCTTCTGCATGAACCCACACTAATCGGGTTTTCCCCTCAGGGGGGTTAATAAAAATCTGAAAACGAGTTGATCTTACCTGCTCTGGCTGTATCCAAACTTCCAGATCTGGTCTCATTTTGAGTTGTCTTCCTTTGTGCATGTCTAGATCTGCCTCCCCTCTGCTCGATCTGTGCTTGGTGCCACCGATCTGCATCCTGGGATCTCGAATATTGGCTGGATCAGGTAGATCTGGGCTGGATCTGAAGATTTTTGGCCACTGCATTGAAGGAGGGAGCAGTTCTGCAACATGCAGGCCCCCCCTGCCATTTCTTTTTGCGTTCTGGCGCATCTTGCTCTCAAAATGCAGTGCGGCAAGGCGGCGGCTTTGTTCATAGTCGTAGTTTGGCCCCACACTGCTCATCACCCCGGGAGCTTTCACGTTTGACCATGCACCGAGGTGGTCTACCGATGAGGGCCTCTCTGCTTGAACCCGATGTATACCTTGCCGTGAGGATCGATCACACAGATCACTACCCTCGGCGTATTCAGCTGGGAGGAGACTTGTAATAAGATACAATACAATACATTATCTTCATAATATTTTCATGATCTAGCTGAGGCGGGCATTCCCATGCTCAGCTTTATAAATTCATTTTCATGTACATAGGACAGACAATCGTCTGAGTGTAGACTGATGATTCTGATAGAGCCATCATCCCTTTGATTGGATGATTATCTGTGCAACAATGATGTATATTTGATGTCTTTATTTTCCTGAATATATATCGCAACCCGGATGGATGAAACTAGATCCGGGGTCTTCAATCTCGTTCGATCTTCACTCGAAGTACAAGTCTATCCATGTGAGAGATGTTTTGAAGTCGAACATGGAAAGACATCGCTTGATTACCAGCCAATAATATAAGCTGTTAACAAGCACGAGAGGAATCACCGATAATGATAATGACCCTCAAGGTACTGCAATACAATTCACGTGGTGTGAATAAAGGACTTGGCGTCGAACACCATGAAAAATCTTTCGGTCGAAGGTCATTGATGTAAACCTTTCGCCGGAAGTGAGAAACTTTCCATTGAGGCATGCAAGCTTCAAAGTACTGAATGGGGTGTTCCTATATCAACTTCATGGATAATGGGCTGATGTTGACAAGAAGTGATCTGTCACAGGAGGGCCTTAATGAATCCCACATCAATGACACGGAACGGAGAAAATGATTTTAATGGAGGTGAAAACGATCTGGTGATATAAGGTTCAAGGTGGCGGTCATGAAAGAATGGAGTATAAATGTATTGTAGTGGGTGAGACACAGGTGAATTCTCTGAATGACCTCTCTTGAACATATCGGTGACACTGACGTGATGGATTGGTAGCATTAACCCCAAATGTGGATGGTATTATGGGACCATGGTGATGTGACCGGTGAATGAAACAACCCAACCCGACTTGGATGCAGAGTGAAAGTGTCATGTTCAAGAGCGACTTGCTACCAACAAATTTTCTTCAAGTTTTCTTCCCAATTTTCCCCAGTCATTGCTGACTAGTACCTCTTTATTTTTATCAAGCTTGAGGAGGATAACATATGCTTGTTCTATAATTTTCCCTTCGGGAAAACCCATCGCTATGTTTTAACGAGCCTAGCGATAGTGAAACTCGTTCTCATCTATAGACAAGTTTGTCGCTCTTAAAATTTTAAAGAGTTTAACGACAAAGATAACTCGGTCCTTTTCAATTTTAGAGAGTCTGAAAAGGAACGTAAAGGAAACTCCAAAATTCCTTTTTCGTCATCTAATCCCTTAAGTCCGAAAAAGTATAGAACAATACAGAAGGGATGAATTTTCGATACTTTTAACGAGCCGAACAAAACAAGCGCTCGATCTTTTTGTGTAATAATCCCTCAGGTCCAAAAAGATTAAAATTTAGAGGAGGGATAGCACTTCCGGTCCCTTTAACGAGCTGGAGAGGCCAATGGCTCGGCAATCTTTTCATATTTTATGAGTCAATTGAAAAGAGCTTAAAGGTGACTCGTCTTTTGAGGAACGAGTGATAAAATGGGTAGTAATTGATTCCAGGTAAGGTTTGGAATTTTCCAATCACGGCAGTGTTACAAGGGTGGCTAACATGATCACTCTTCGCAGCTGTTCCTTAAAATGGGTAAACAATCAAATGGAGGTGAATGATCGGCCAATGCAAAAGTGGAGTTGACGGTGCAAACACGACCAAGGCTTTAAAGGCTGAAGTATTACATTCACAATGGTTATTTACCGGAAATTGGTTCATTTTTTAATGAGCTTAAACTCTGGGGGGAACATGTGCTCATTGCTTATTTTTATTTTTTAACAAGCATGAAGTCCGCGTTAAAACTGCTCGATTAATCCAGTCGTGTGATAAGAATGTCTCATATATAAAAACGGCAACTTTTAGAGTTTTGCCCCACATCCTTTCTTTATGCAAGTTAGAAAACGACCAATCCTACGAGTTTAAAGGGTTAGAGGACCTACAAAATTTAAAAAATAAATAGTCGCTCTTCGCTTGCATGCCAAAAGGTTTGCATGCCCCCAGGTATAAAATAGAGTTTCAAGGTTACATCTTCTTCTTTCCGTCAAAACATTTGTCTTACCGGGAGAGGTCTACCTCTTACAGGTTACCAAAGATTGTTCTATTTACGGCGTAAACAAAAACAATTCTTCGGCGATGTTTATCGAAATAAACAAAGGTGAGTAGCAATGCCTGCCAACCCACATAACTTTTACAAGAGAATCTTATTCCAGAATAACCCCCTCTTCCAATCACGGACGAGAGTACAGACTAGTCATATTTTCTCGCGGAAACCTACCCTATACCCGAAGTTTTCCTGCCAAAGCAGACCGGGGTGCATGCCCCCTAGGTTTCAGTCATGTCCCCCGGATTACTCGCGCTCATTGGGCGGACGGACTGGAGGTTGAGACATTCCTTGCGTGAAAAGACCATTCAGGGATGGTATATGACTATTTGCTATGCGTGAACCGGGGAATGAAAGTTGGTCTACGAGCTTGACCACTCTTCCTTCGTGCGGAAAACACATTACTCTAAAGAGTGAGGAGACAATTGCTCCCATGCAATAAATATAGTCTCGTCCAAGGAGTAGATTATAATCCAGGGGTCCTTGAACTACCATTACGTTCATTTGAACGGTTTTCCCCCTCAATGTTATGGGCACATTGGGAAGGATCCCTAACGGTCGACTGGTTCCTTTATCAAATCCTGTTAGATTTCTCATCTCAGGCAAAAGCGATGGCGAACCAAGCACTTTCCAAGCAGTCGAGGAAAGGATACTCACAGAAGCCCCTTCATCTATGATGGTACCAACCATAACCATTCTATATATTTGAACAATGATTCGGAATGGTACACTAGCTGATAAACAGGGCCTGCCTAGTTGATTCCAATCAAAGGAGACAACTAGGTTGCTTGGAGGTGGGACCGAATAGATGGCCATGTATGACTCTGACGAACTTCCTTCCTGCGGTAAAGGAACGGGTAAATTGCCCCCATGTTCATTGGAGTCTGTGCTTACAAAAAGAATTTGGACGGTGTCATCCTTGTTCTCTTCGGTGACTGTATCATCTGAAGATGGAACCTCTGAAGGCAAGACCGGTTCAATTGCCGCCTCGACCTTTTGACTTTTGTATGGTATGAGTTCAGATGGTTTGTCTTCAATGATAGATCCTTCAGCTGACCACTAAGCGGGCCAGCTGGATTTTCAACTAGTGACGGACTCGGCAAGAGTTTTTTTATATCCAGGAGGAAGTCGTAACGGTGAAACCGGACGATCATCAAAAACTCTTTTAGCCTTGTCTAAGAAGGGACAACGGTGGACGGCATGATCGCCTTCGCACAGTTTACAAGGAAATCTATATTTTCCTTTTTGTCCTGGGGCTTCACTTTCACTAGTCGATGATGTGTTTTCAACATGATCACCAGAGGTTGACGACACCGGGTTGTGCAAACGAGGAGACCAGTCCCTTAAGATCCGAGGGATGCAAGGACAATCTCTATGATAGTGATCTCCTTTGCAAATGACACATGGCGATTTAGACCTGGTCGGTGTAGTGTGTGGATTTTCGCTAGACGACGCTCGTTTGCCCCCATTCGCTTTTGGCTCCTTCTTCTTCTTTTCTTTCTTCTTATTTTCCTTCTTCTTTTCAGGTACTTGACTTTTGGCTTTACCAGCCCCATCAAGCGAAGAGGAAGGAGGAGAGGAAGAATTGGAGGAAGTAGAAGGTTGGTGGGTAACTCTGGATTCGTCTAGTTTCTGACTCGACTGTTCAGGAATTGCGGTGTTCTGAACGACAGAGGCTGAGAAGAGCCATACAGGCAAGCCAATCGTCAGCCCTAGAAGTGACAATGTGGCCATATGGGGTGCACCAACATCTCCCCAAGAGGAGAAGGGAATAGGATTTCCTCCAAGGGGAATTCCTTGGTTGGTGGATTCCATTTTCTCAACCCAAGATTAACGTAGGAAAGGGTAATGAATATTCCGTTTAAAATAAATTTTAGACGCTTTGACACAACTTGTTTTTTCAATTTTTAAGAGTCGAGAAAAAACAAAAGATGACTCTAGTCTCCTTCGATTTTTAATGAGCTGGAAGTGACAAGTGCTCAGATGGACCTTTTATGTTAAAGAGTCTAAAAAGGAACGAAAGGGACTGCTCTGGAAATCTAGGTAGAGGGATTACCAAACCAATCGCAAAACTGCAGAATACTTTTTACGGTATGGCAGTCAATCTTCCCGAATGCTGTGTTCAGTGCATTGCGATCGATAGGGCGGCAGTCATGGCTTCCTATGGATAAAGGATTAAGCCTATTGTGGTCTCCCAAAATATACTTGACGGTACGTGGGAGCACAAGTCCGTACTGGCACTTATCGTCTCAAAGTGGAGGAATCACCCAACCATCAGTGAGAACAACAGTTACCAGGCTTTACGACGCCGGAATATGTCTCTAGCGTAGACTTCTAAATCTTGTGCGTTAAGTTCCAAAGCGTTGTTAGATTCATTGAATTTATTTTATGTTTGATCTTGTTTATGAAGTTTGCCTTTCAAGTTCACCATGAGATGTAGATGTAATTCCTAAAATGCAATCTAAGATGATAAACAATCTTTTTATCTTCTTTGTGCAATGAAAATCCTAGCTACTAAGGAAAGAAAGACGGAATTCTTTCACAAAGAGCAAAGAGCACACTCTAAATGCACTTTCCTAAATAAAACCAATTAGACTGTCTAAATGCAAATGCACATGCATGTATTTGTTTTCAACTTTCTTAGTATATGAATGATAAGAAGAAAGTTGATGCACAAATCTGAATTTATTTTCAAGCGACAAATATCAACAAGTTTCTTTTCGAAATATAAAATGGAGACGATCACAACACCTTACGATTTTGAAATGAATACTTGTTTTGACACTAGAAAAATTACAAATTCATACCAAAAACAATAGTAACAGGATAATCGACTATCAACAGCAATCAAACTCTTTCCTACGATTGAAATCGACACTTGCGACAGTTTCAAATCAAAAGACGACAGTACGATTACGCTACTTTTGCAAAGGAGAATTGAAAATGACTCAACAAACACACAAAAACATTTACAGTTCTTTTGTACAAAGGAGGCGGAATAACAACAAGGAAAAGGGGTTTCAAACAGACATATATTGATCACAGGCAGCAAAATTCAGTAATAGAACTGGAAAGAATGAATCACAGAAACCAAAACTGCACAAAGCCTGGCCTGATCAGCGCACCTGTAACACAGGGAATTTGAAATGCAGCGCACCTTCTACACTCGGGAAGTGCGCTGAATTTCAGATTCTCAGAACAGTACCTGCGCTGGGCCAGAAACGAGACTTTTCTTGGGTTCCGGGTCACAGTTTGCAGTTCAGTTCATGGGTTTTGGCCGAGCAAAAAGTAATCAGTAATTCAACAATCAGGGGTAGATCTAAGGAGGATCTAAGAGCTATCACAAGGGCAATCAGAGAGTTTGTGAATCAGTTGTTTAAATCATAAACAGATCCTGTAGATGGACTAAAGTAGCATTTATCTACTTTGCATTTGCTATGGCAAATGTAGTTCGAATGCTACTTGTAAGTTTATGAAATAGACAACATGGAATATAAACAAACAAACTAATTCGTCCCCAGTGGAGTCGCCATTTTTGTTACAGGGAAAAGTGTCTACTCAGAACTGCTTATCCCACTAAGGTGTGACAGCTGCCTTAGAAACAAACAAAGTAAAGCTACTTTCGTTTTTCCTTTATGAAGTATAGATAGAGAGGAACAAAGAAGACCAACCTTTGTCTTGCGTTAATCTCCTGGTTCGATTCTCCTCTTCTTTGATAGTATTTCGCTACTTGTTCCCTTTACATGCCCAGCTTCACAGAGTACCTGTAAGATCACAGTAGCATAACACTATACAAAGACATGGATCTATAATCATAAACAATCTAGGATCAGATGTAAATTGACCATACAAATGCAGCAAACATAAATGACACAAGATAGTGGAGGAAAACTTGAATAGCTTTTATTGATAAACAAGAAAAAACCAAGAGGAGTTACAACCATTTGTTCTGACCCAGCATCAACCTCTCAGCAAGGAAGCCCCTCTTCACCTCATACAAAGCTTAGATCACCCAACAATCTGATGTTTGTCTCAAGAAACAAACAGCAATTCCTTACAATATGAAAAATTCCAGCCTCTGGATCTCTGGGATGAGGGATCCATATATAGATATCTGTAAGGGAGATGAGTCAGCTTATGATTTGATTAGTGTCTTCCCTCTGATAGTTCTTGCTTCCACTTGGAGATTGATGATCTCTTACTCATCCTTGGTTGAATTCAGAGAGGCAAGTGTCACAGGAGAAGTTTCTGGAAGCTTCCATTGCCTCTCCACCTCGCGGAATGACACTGCCATTTGTCATTTCTCGCCCATCACACCCCATAGAAGGGCTCTTTGAAATGCAACGCACCCTCACAGTGTACTTAGGTGAGATGCAACGCACCTGGCCTGTGGAGCAGCTGAAATGATCCTGTTTTGACCAATTCTTAGGAGTTTTTCATGGAGAACTTTTGGGAGAAGCTGTAATCAGTTGACCTTGTTCCTTTAAGGGTTAGAACAACACTTTTAGGGACTTAGGAGCCCTTGGTTTATTGACATTTCATGCTTGGGGTTGTAGGGCCCAAAAATGTATATAACATAGAGGATGAATTGGAGCTTTATGGATGAATTTTGATGTATGGATTTAATTTATCTTATCTTGGAGATTGTCTATTATCAAATTGTAGATGGTTGGATATGTTCTACTACATGTAAGTACATGCTTTTACTTTATTCTTGTTTTACTTTGTCATATACATCGGATTGGGATTTTCATTATTTTCAAGGCTAATTACTGCATGCATTTATTGCTTAAATATTGGAATTTTGTCTCTATATAACATATCTCAATGTATGGGCCATGTAATTTGAATGAAATCTCACAGGGATAATTATATCAACAAATTTATCTTGATAATCCATCACCTTTTTCACATCGAAGTATAAAAGTTGCAAAATTGATTCTCTTTGACCTAGAAGGCTAGCGAAGTAGTCTTGAGGCCTCCTTAACTAAGAACCAAAGGTCCTCATTCATATTTATCATAGACTCCATTCTCCCAAGACTAAGGGACTGATCTACCAAGAGGTGGTCACCTAAAATCAACCATTTTTCACCTTTCCAAGGTCTACCCAAGTTGGGTTACCTAGGGCATCATTTTCTTGATGAAGTAGCCCTCCAAAAAGTTCGATCTCCTAGGCTCTCCTACACTAGTGTCTCCTCAAGGCCTCCTCCACATTTTTAAGTTGTTCTGACATTGGGGTTGTGAGAAAATACAAGCCCTAGTTCCATGATCAAACTTTTCCCTAGTATCCCCAAGGCTAGTGCCTCATAGGATCAAATAAACACCATTAAGTGAATATTTTTTCTTTGATCCTTTCCCCCATCCTTTTCTAGGTTAATAACATCATTGGTTTCTAAAATCTTACCTCCTAACCTAGGTTGGGTCCACTTGGTCCCATGTGATCCCATGCCTTTGAAAAGACAATTCTTCATGAACCATCTCATATACCAATTTCAATAAGGATTTTAGGGATTGGGAAACTCTTCCACAAGTCATATTCCTTAAAACTAACCCTCAAATCCTCCCATCCTTCTACTAGAACACATTGTACCTTTCTTAGAAAGCAGGCAAGCTCTATCCTTCAACCTCTTCTAGAAAGGGATTATTTGGGTCACTCTATATCCACTTGTTGATTTACCCTTCATTTGTGACTCCATATATATACTGGGTCTCCTCCCATCAGCGAAAATCTGTAAATAGTAGGAAGCCTTAGTTGAGGTACAGTGGGCTAAGTATCCATTTGTTGCCCTTGGTCTAGCATTTTCCCTTTAGGGATCCCCTTTAGGTCCCCTGCTAGTTTGAGCGATAACAATTCTTATTAAAATCTAGACCAAAAATCAATTATGAAATGTCTTGAATGTCAAAAACTAAGTAAGACAATATGCCTGAGAAAACTTTGACTCTTTTGATAAGATTTAATCAACGAGACATTTCACAAAAAGTGCACCAGTTAGCTTTGATATAACATATATGAGACCTTCTAACAAAACAAAACAATGCAATAAATAAATGGGGTTTAGGTTTCCATGATGTTAGGATGCAGGAAAGGTAGTGAAGCATGCAGAGTGGGAGGAGGGGAGGACCTCTAAGGTATAAATGGTTTGTCTGAGTCAATTGATTAAACTCCTCAGAGTCTACATCAAAGTGTTTGGAAAATATGATTCTCTTGTTTCTATTCTCTCTCCATGATACATTTGTTCTTCTTACTTTCCTCCTTCGATTACCCCAAGAACCTCTGCTAAAGAAACTCATTGTGCACTATCACCAAGGAAATTTTCTATGAAGCCGTTAAATCTTGAGCATAAATAAGTAACAAACAAAATAAAGGACTATCCAAAATCACATCTTCGATAATTGTTGGGGTGTTTTGAAAACACATACAAGGGAAAATATGTTAAGTGGGGGAGGGAACTATTTATACATGCAACAAGAAGAATTGTTTTGGATAACACTGTTGATAGAATGAAGATGATAAAGGACATGAAACATTTTCATTCCCATGCAAACCATTTATTAAAACATCATGAACTTGTGTGCAAAGAGCGATATAAATGGTGTTGTAGTATGCTTATAAAGCCAACCAATTATGAGATATTTCCCCCCTTTTTACATTAAAATTCAAAGAATGGCTATATGTTTATGAAAAAAAAATATACAAAAATTATTTCTTAGTAACTATAGTCATAAATACGAAAAATATTTGTGACTCGATAAATGGAAATCAAAAAACTATATTCTGAATTTTTTTTTGTTGCTTTACGGTGATCATGGATATCTGCATAGAAGGGAACATGGATACATGACTAGGAAATAATTATAAACCCATATAAGAATGAAGTTAACAATAGGAGTTAGGGGAATCCACCCTGTTCAAAAATAACTCTTAGAACAATAAGGTTTGGTCACATGTGCTTGAACTTAGGATTGGGGATTTTTTTCTTTTCCCAGTGTGACTTGCAAGCCATGGCTAGGCTTCAAAACCTGAGAGGAAACACGTTGGGTAATTTAATTGATTGTTAAATTACTTGCATTTATATGTCAATCTAGGTACGTGAGCTTGCGAAGTATACATGCACTGTATGTGCTAGGAAATTTACTTTCAATTCAAAGAAACTAATCTAATTGCACATGAGGATTTAAACCTGTTTATGACTAAGTTTTGATGAGCATATGCACATGTTCTATCTTAAACGGCCAATGAATTCAAACTCGAAACTTTGAAATTTAAATGAACTTGTAAAGCAAACTATACTATCAAAACTTCAAATCTATTCTAGTTGGACAAGAAATTGAAATCTATTATATTGAACAAAAATTGAAATCTATTCTATTAAACAATGAAAGGAAATCTAACTATCAAATTAAAAGCACAACTATTCTACAAAACTTGGAATTGGAAACTATTCTAGAAAGCAGTGAAAAACAATGGTATGTTGACAAAATTTCAAGTGCAAGAGCCTCCATGTTTTATCAAAATGATGACTAGAACAAACATGAAAATGAATAGAATTTCTTGGAAAATATTTCAAGGAAAGTTTTTTTTGGATTTTTTTTTAGTTTATATTGAGAACTCAACCTGTAACAGACAAAAAAAAACAAGTAAGAAAACTATATTGAAAACAAAGAATTCAAACATCTAAAGAGATTAAAAACTAAATCGAAGCAAATAATAAAAAATAAGATTAAAATGACAACTATACTATCTCACAACTCCACAGGAACCCTCCTAGTGAGTGTGAGGAATTATAAACTTAGATCACTTGATTCAAATCACCAATTTCATTAAGAGTTGCGACATACCAGAGATTACATTCATTGGGAAAAAAAAATAGAGTTCTTCTTCTTCAAATAGTAGCAACAATTACAAGTTAATATTCATCATTGACATCTCCCCCCTTTCCTCTCATCAAAGGGATTAGAATTTTTAGATGTCTCAAGCAACAACAGACTTAGAGTTTTATTACTACAATTCTGGTCATGGGATCTTTATAGATCAGTTTGAAAATCAAATCAAATCAAATTTCATGGATTTTTGGATCAAAGATCAGCCCGGATCTTATCAAACTTATCTCTATGCCACGAATTTGCTAAAGAAAAACTTGTTCTACCCTCTTTGTTGACTGTGCATTGAATGATGAATTGGAAAACTATTTATCCACATAATCTAGAAAATATGGATCCAAATAACCCCTCAAATCTCTCAAATAGTAACGAATTTGAGAAAAATGCTTTGCAAGAGCCTAATTGTGCTAATGCTGAAAATAACCCATGTTTTCATTTTTCGAAATTCGTTTTCATTTGCTCAGAAAACACGTTTTAAGTTGAATGTTCAAAAGTGTTGCGTATTTCCTTTGATTTCTTGTTGGAGATTCACACATGTGAGCTTTTAGAAACCAAGTCCAAGTATTGATTTTCCTTCTAGAGTGGTGCTACTACCTCAGCCATGGAGATAGCTACAGAAACTTGACTAAACTTCAGAAACTTGAATTGTCGAACTATCATTAGTAAACCATGCATAATTCTTCTTAATCTATTAAAAGTAAAGGAAAATGATGTTAATTAACCACTTAGACATATAGAGGCACATCATCAAGAACATTGGTAAAAATGGTGGCAAGTGAGTGAAATGGTGCAATGGATGGTTGGAAGTAGTGGCTTAATGAATGACAAGACAAGTGAGAATGATGACAAATCAGTGACCAACAGCTCCCCCACACTAATATCTTTGCATGTCCTCATTAAAATTAATGTCTTTAAAAAAAAACTCATATACCTCCTCATTTTCTATTAATTCAAATGGAGCTTCTCTTATTTGCCTAGAAAACATGTTTTTATCTTGAATTTGAAATGTCGGTACATGTGCTCTTGATCGTGATGAGATCTGAAATTCCCATTACCAACAACATTTCTAGCTTGGACATTTATTTGTTGCTTCTCAAATCACTGTGAAATTCCACGGGCTCCAACATATCCATGAAATGCAAAGGAAGTAGATGGGAGTCATCACTTTCTGATGTATCCATATTTATTTCAAAACCCCAAAACTTGATTCACTACAAGGACATTAATCTTGAAATCTATGACATAACCTTCTTCCTTATAGCATGCTACAGATTTTGATGCTTGTCATTCTTGTACACAAAAAAAGCCATTGTTAAGTGGCACAAATCAACCATATTAAGTGCTTCATATCGTTATCCTTTTTTTTTTTTGTACTACCATAGCTTCCACTTTTTCATATTTTGAGGAAAGTCCTAACATACAACCAAAAGGTTTTTTTATTCCCATAATGCCATGCTCTCCATAAAAAAAATTCCCTTCTTATGTAATTGCACTGAACCATATTTCCTTGATAAGCAACCATCCTTTCTCCACATAAGTTTTGCAAATAGTTTCAATGATGATGTATTTTTGTACGTTATAATCACACAATTAGTTCTTTCAATAGTTCACTTTCATATGTGAATGATGACTAGTTTCATGAGATCGTTTTTCATGGAAATGCCTTAGCAATAAGATTTCCCTATTTAATTTGCAATTCCTTAATCAACATATGAAAATCCTTTCTTGTTAATAACTTCTTGAAATTTAAAATAACTCCTCATGGCAACTCTTCCTCTTTAAACATAGTTGCAATAATAATGATGAGCATTGACTCATTCTTCTCTAAATTACTTTTGCACTAATAAACCAACAAAAACACTTGTGAAAGTAATGCCAACCAAGAATAAGCTTATTAGTTTCTCACTGATTTTGACACCAACAATCTCAAGAAAGCAATATTGGATGCAACAAGATACATCAAAGTGGAGAGAAGATGTAAGAGGCAATATAAGTGGAATAATGTAACCCAAGAGTGATTTAAGAAAAAGTTAACCAAAGAAATGACTAATAATAATGGTTGATAGAAAAGATGGAGGCTAATAATGGTTGATAGAAAAGTGATTATTCATCATATTTTCTTAAACTTTTAATAAACTAAAAAGCCTTATGCAAGTTTCTACCTCAAGTTTACCTTTTGAAGAACTTGAAATCCTGAAGTAGGAGTTGTAAATTTTGGAATAAAACCACTCTACCAACAAACAAATTCTTGAATCTTGAGCTTTTGAAAATTCTGAAAATGACTTCTTATGCCATCCAATGTTGCTCAAAAACATATGTCGGGAGCTCATTTTAAGGCCAAATTGAGTGATTCAAAAGGGAATGGTGTATTTTTACCTTTTTACTACCACATGCCTTCAGAATCCCATTTTAATGAAGAAAATATGTTGATGTGAAAAAATACTAAATTATATCTTGTTGTGCGTAGGGTGGTGAAAATTGAAAATCTGCCTTAAAATCCCACTTGAAATTCCCTTCAAAATTACTCTTTTTTGAATTATGCCCGCATTTTACTCAATTTATCATATTCTCAGAAAACCTAGTATGTCAGAATTTTTTATTTATGCTCCAATCTCTTGCAATATTTGTGCCAAAACTGCCCTCGAACAAGCTTCTATAGCCAAAAAAAAGGTTGTTACAACAATAACTATAGAAATTGCAACTTTCTGTAGTTTTTGCAGAAAACATAAATTTTTGCATAAAGTTGTTTTCTCCAAGTTTGAACTGTTGATTTGTATTATGTAGTACATGTTGAAGTAGAAACCATGAAACATAATGCATGTTGACTAAAATAGGCCCAATTTTATTGATTTTCTTGAAAAGGAAATGAATGAAGAAGAGTTGTAGTGGTGCCATCATGCTGTTGTTGAATGACAAAAAGATGAACATGCTGCTACAAGAAACTAATAAAATATACTGCTGCAAGTTGTTGTTGATTCCATAAAACCATATAGTCTTCATCAAAACCAAAATTCATGGTACAATTATTACCATGCGAATGAATGTGCCGAAGTCGAGCATGGAAAGAAATCATTGGATTACAGATCAACGATGAAAATCGTTAACCAATATGAGACAGCTCATGTTGGGATAGGGTCCCTAGGGTCAGTTTTGGGGTTAGTTTAACCCAATTGTAAGAGTTTATGTAAAGAATGTAACATCTCCGTGAAATGTGGATGCAGAGCACGAAGCTAGATAGGAGTCAAAGGGGTTTTCGCCCCTTGTTTGGGTAAGTGATAGGTCGGTTGTTGAGACTCACCCATGGTCCATGGACCATGGTATTGTATTGACAAAAGCTATATATAGGTGAGTCATAGTGATTCTTAGGGAGAACTGGAATGAAGATTGTTGTTTTTGGCAAGTGATAAGGCGAGAAAGCTATGTTTCATGTACTTAGGCGAAAGGGGAAGGCTCCTACAGCTGAGTGTGTAGGAGGCCTTAGTAAGTTCACAGTTGAGTGCGCAGACCCCTACAACTGAGTGCACAAGGTAAAGAAGTCTGTAATTGAATGTTGGAACTAAATAAAGACTAATTTTTGGATAAATATCTTGCCTCTGAGTATTACTGTTAATTCTGTTTATGTTATGTTCTGTCGCTCAATAATATTTTTTATGTGGAATAATGTATAAATGCAGGACGAATCTATTGAATCTATAATATTTATGCATGAACTAACTGACTATCTATTTTCGTGAAGATAAATGTTTAATATGCTATGACTTCTGATGAGTTGGATAGATCTGTGTGAAGGAAAATATAATTAATTAGTGCTCGAAAGTAGATAGACTGCTTCCTTAGGGTCTATAAAGTCTGATCGTCGACCTTCACGAAGGTCTAGGAGATGTTTCTTAGAGTTGTAACAGCAGATCATAGAAGGAGATAGACCTGCGCGAGGGAAAATCTGATCTGCAAGGGCTTAAGACCACTTATCCCACTGTCTCTGGATGCAGAAACCTAGCTCTAGCATCCCCCAATACTGCTTCGGGTGAGACTGCAGCCTGCGCTATGCAGGTTGTTTCCGAAAGGGCCAACAGTTAGGGTTTTGTTGGTTGGCGCGAACAACTCTGAACCTGGGTCAAGCCCCCTTAAGCCAACAATGGATTCCATTGTCGGGACTTGAACTTGGGTCTCTCAGGTGAGAGCCGAGTATCCTAACCAACTAGACTACAGAGATCACTCCCTTCACCTTGAAGAAGAATGAATTAAAAGCCTGGATAAAACCATGGCTAAAGGAAGCCTGCCAGCTTACTATATCACTCCAGGAACAGCTAAAGTTGTTGTAGCAGATACAGAGGACAATGTGCCTAGTAGTGGAGGGCCCAACGACAGATAAATTGATGGAAGAAATGCAACAGGCTGCGATTGAGAGCACTGCTGATATAGAAACATTGCAGGTTGAGTTAGGTGGCCTCTACAACAAGATCAAGGCGCCATCCAAGTGACACGACAGTGAGTCACCATATTTATGTTGGGGGCCTGTTGGGATAGGGTCCCTAGGGTTAGTTTAACCTAGTTTTGTAAAAATTTTTGTAAAGAATGTAAAATCTCGGCGAAATGTGGATGCAGAGCATGAAGCTAAATAGGATTCAAAGGGGTTTTAGCCCCTTGTTTGGGTAAGTGATAGGTCGGTTGTTGAGACTCACCCATAGTCCGTGGACCATGGTATTGTATTGAAGAAAGTTATATATAATTGAGTCATAGCGAGTCTTATGGATAACTAGGATGAAGATTCTTGTTTTGGGCAGGTGCTAAGGCATGAAATATCTATTTTCTGTACTTAGGCGAAAGGGGAAGGCTCCTACAGTTGAGTGTGCAGGAGGCCTTGGTAAGTCCGCAGTTGAGTGCGCAGACCCCTGCAATTGAGTGTGTAGGGTAAAGAAGCCTGTAATTGAATGTTGGAACTAAATAAAGACTAATTTTTGGAGAAATATATTGCCTCTGAGTATTATTGTTAATTCTATTTATGTTATGCTATGTCGCTCAATAATATGTTTTATGTGGAATAATGTATAAATGTTGCACGAATCTATTGAATCTATAATATCTATGCATGAACTAAGTGATTATCTATTTCCGCAAAGATAAATGTTTAATCTTCTATGACTTCTGACGAGTTGGATAGATCTGCGTGAAGGCAGATCTAGGGTTATTAATTAGTGCATGAAAGTAGATAGACGGCTTACTTAAGGTCTATAAAGTCTGATCGCCGACCTTCGCGAAGGTCTAGGAGATGTTTTCTTAGAGCTACAGTAGTGGACCATAGAAGGATATAGACTTGCGCAAGGGTAGATCTAAGCTGCAAGGGCTTAAGACCACTTATCACACTGTCTCTAGATGCAGAAACCTAGTTCTAACATCCCCCAATATTGCTTTAGGTGAGACTGCAACCTGCTCTACGTAGGTTGTTGCTAAAAGGGCTAGTAGTTATGGTTTTGTTGGTTGGTGCAAACAACTCTAAACCTTGTTCAGGCCCCCAAAAGCCAACAACTTACCAATAATGTAAGTGAGTTTCAAGGTTCCTGAGTGCATCTCAACAAGGATGAATGAATGTATTGAAGTTGAGCCACCTGCAAGATCTGACAATCAAGAGACATTGTTGTATTCACATTGTTGTCAATGATAAGGCTTGCCATTAATGTATGCAAGTTCCAAGGCACTCCAAATAATCTCCGATCTTGGTCCCAGATAAGGTGTTGAGGTTGATGGGACAAGATCTATTGGAAGATGGGCCTTAAGGAATCCCGCATCATCCAACTCGAGCATAGAACAAAAAAATATTTGAAGAACCATAATAAAAGATTGAAACCATCATGTAATTGCAGAACTTATTGTGAGCATTGCTCGCCAGTTGCCTGGTTTTCAAGCAAAGCTCATATCCAATTGCGCCAGCAAGTTGGTTTTCACAATAGGATTTATTTTTCTCTTTAGTTTTTTATTTTTAATTTTTTATATGTCCCACTCTACTTGAAAAAGAAATCTCGTTCATGTATATGAATACTTCCAATGGAACCATGTGTGTAACAAGATGATAGTTAAACTCATATGAAGGTTTGAAAGATACGCTTTGATATGTACCAATATATGAGAGACCAAATGCCTTAATTGATATGATGTCAAAAAATATTGAAGAATTGAGCACTGGGATTCAATGATTGTCTTGAACCAAGATTCAGTGTAATCTTGTCTTCTGTGGCTTCCTACTATCATGCCATGCAATTCTTTAGAGATGTGATCCCCATTCATAGAATTTGGTGATAAGCAAGCATGAAACTTTTCAATCTCCTGTTCCAACAACTTCTCTTCTTCAACGGGCATCCATGATTCTTGGACCTTATATGAATCTTCTTCTTCTAGTTTTTGTTCTTCAATGGAAGTTGGAGAATCATTTTTCAATACCTCAACATTGTAAGTGGATTGAGGTGTTTTATTATTGGGGATCTGAAATAGTTGTGCATGTAGTGGAGTGGGAATGGATATTTCGGGTGCTTGTGTGGGTCATAAAGGGAAAGGTTAATTGAGGTAAATTGAGGGTGAAACTGATGTTGTGGTGGAGGTGAATGGTATGGATAACATTGATATTGGTATTGAGGATAGTGAGGAAAAGATTGAGGATATGGTGGATTTCCTTTGTAAGGATTTTTCCAACCTTATTTCCAAGATTAGTTTTGAGGTTGGGATTGAGATGGCCAAGGTTTCCAAGGCAAGGGTGTTTTCCAATTACTTTGAGATTTTTGTGCATAACCCTGAAATTGAGAATTAAGATCTTGCATCATACCAGGTTGATGAGGCTGCCATGGTCTTCTTGGAGCTACATAACAAGATTGTTCTAGTGTTTGATTTTCTCCTTGGTAAACTGCCTTTAACCCTAGTAATGATGGGAAATATTTAGTAGTATGTGATCCTGCACAGATTTCACAAATTTTAATGTTATCAAGTGGACATTCATGCAAAGCATGTTTCTTTCTGCATTTAGGGAAAAATATAAATGATGCAACATTCTCAACTTTTTGTTTGTTTTGCATTCTTAGCATATCAATTTGTTCATTTAGATTTCCAAGAATGTCTAGCAATTATTAAGTTCAATTTGATTTACCAATCTTGAAGTTGACTTACTTACTCTTTCCATAACTAGATCCTGATGAGATCTTCCATACTTTTCTTTTCCTCTTGATATGTTCTTGCATAGTTCATAAATATCTTGAAATGACAATTGAGAGACATCTCCTTTTTCCACTAGGTTAATAAGACCAATTCATTCATCCCTTATAGATTTTAGTAGCAGAGTTTTTAATGTGTCTAATCCTAAATCATGCAATTTAGATATTTTGAGATTATAAGTAAATCTCTCCACTAAATCTTCTAGGCTTTCATCCTCTTTTTAGCTCATCTTAAAGACTTCATTTCTAAGGTCATGGTGTATGCAATAATATTTATATTTTACCAAAAATACTCTTTTCATATCATCCCATGTCCTTAAGAACTTTATCCTTCAATGTTGAATTTTTGTGTGTAACAAGTAGCAATAAGATCTACAAAGTATTTCAAATTCGAAAATAAAGGTTTTTGGGTCTTCTTATCTCATACCTTTGAAGTTAGGAAGTACGAATGGAGGGATGTTCTTCATATGAATGTTGATATCAATTTCTTGAATGGGGAATCCAAAAGGATCTTCCTCATTGTCATCATCTCCATCCATTTATTCAACTTCTTTTATTTCACCCCTTCTTCTACCTACAAAAATATGAATTCATGATGTGAGAGATGATGTAGCTCTTGCTGCACCATGTGATTTACTAGGGGTGGTAGGTGATTGAAGTCTTTTTTTATTTTTATTTTTATTTAATGAATCTACCTCTAGGATGTACTAAAATGAGATTAATCTTATGCAACTAAATTGATGCAACTAAGAATGAGATGCAATTGAAATCTAACACCTATGTATACTTCCCCAACAATAGCGCCAAAATGTTGGGTAATTTAATTAACTGTTAAACTACTTGCATCTATATGTCAATCCGGGTACGTGAGTTTGCGAAGTATACATTCATTGTATGTGCTAGGTAATTTACTTTCAATTATAAGAAACTAATACAATTGCACATGAGGATTTAAACTTGTTTATGACTAAGTTTTGATGAGCATATGCACATGTTCTGTCTTAAAAGGCCAATGAATTCAAACTCAAAATTTCGAAATTTAAATGAACTTTTAAAGCAAACTATACTATCAAAACTTCAAGATCTATTCTAATTAGACAAAAAATTGAAATCTATTCTATTAAACAATGAAAGGAAATCTAACTATCAAATTAAAAGCACAACTATTCTACAAAACTTGGAATTGGAAACTATTCTAGAAAGCAGTGAAAAACAATGATATGTTGACAAAATTTCAAGTGCAAGAGCCTCCATGTCTTATCAAAATGATGACTAGAACAAACATGAAAATGAAAGAAATTCTTGGAAAATACTTCAAGGAAAGTGTTTTTGGATTTTTAAGTTTATATTGAGCACTCAACCTGTAACAGACAAAAAAAAAAAGTAAGCAAACTATATTGAAAACAGAGAATTCAAACATCTAAAGATATTAAAAACTAAATTGAAGATGTCTGAAGATTGTGAAAAGTGTTGTTTATGGGTAAACTGGGATTAATTAGGCAGAGAGTTGGTCGAACCCGACTAGGCTACTCTGAGAAACAATGATGACGGTGTCTGCTTGTGCTATTATACAAAAAAAAAAAAGCAAACAAACAAACAAAAACAAAACAAAAACAAAAACAAAAAAACAAAAAACAAAAAGCAAAAAGCAAAAAGCAAAAAACAAAAAACAAAAAGCAAAAAGCAAAAAAATGAAAACTATACTATCTCATAAGAGATATTAAAATGACAACTATACTATCTCACAAGAGAGATTAAAATGACAACTATACTATCTCACAACTCCACAGTGGCCCTCCTAGTGAGTGTGAGGAATTATAAACTTATATCCCTTGATTCAAATCACCAATTTCATTAAAAGTTGCACCATATCAAAGATTACATTCATTGGGGAAAAAAGAGAGTTCTTCTTCTTCAAATAGTAGCAACAATTACAAGTTAATATTCATCATTGACATCTCCCCCATTTCCTCTCATCAAAGGGATTAAAATTTTTAGATCTCTGAAGCAACAACATACTTAGAGTTTTATTACTACAATTTTTGTCATGGGATCTTTATAGATCAGTTTGAAAATCAAATCAAATCAAATTTCATGGATTTTTGGATCAAATATCAGCCCAAATTTTATCAAACTTATCTCTATGCCATGAATTTGCTAAAGAACAACTCGTTCTAGTCTCTTTGTTGACTGTGCATTGAATGACGAATTGGTAAATCATTTATCCACATAATCTGAAAAATAGGGCTCCAAAGAACCCCTAAAATATTTCAAATGGTAACGAATTTGAGAAAACTGCTCTTTAAGAACCTAATTAGGCTCGTTCTGAAAAAACCTATGTTTTCGTTTTCCAAAATTCATTTTCATTTTCTCAGAAAACGAGTTTGAAGTTGACTAATAAAAATTGTTGTGTGTTTCCTTTGGTTTCTTGTTGGAGGTTCACATGTGTGAGTTGGGTGGACTTTGACCAACATAAATCCATATTGGAGCTTCTAGAAACCAAGTCGAAGTGTCGATTTTCCTTCTAGAGTGGTGTTATTACTTCAACCATGGAGATATTTATGGAAACTTGACTAAACTGCAGAAACTTGAATTGTCAAACTATATTTTTTATCCCAAGGAAAAAATTGTCCATCGTCCAATCAGGGACTGATGATCATAGGTTCATACATAATCAATTAAAAGCTGAGGAGAAAAGTTAGACTTTCCTCCATTTCTTCTTTTCAACCTTCTGCCATTCTCCTTGGGATGGCGAAGGTGAGACGATAAATAGTTGATTTTCTTCTATTCATGTGGTTTCCTTGTCTGAATCAGAGTTGTCGGAAGTATGCTGGCGTTTTATTCCTCCATTGTCCTTGGCTTCAGATATCGTGATAAGTTGATTTGTAGGTCCTTGTAAATATGATGGATTGTGTGCCTTTCCGGCTTGCTCTTCATTTTCTGGAATGGGTTGTTCTTCTTGGTTCGGGGTGGGTTCCTGTTCTGCTTCTTCTTCCTCATCTGATTCATTAGGGGGGAATTTCCAACCTTTTGGTTGTTTCCTTGTCTTCTTCTTCCTTCGTTGTTCTTTCTTGGCAGCAGGGCACGTGATTTGTAAGTGTCCTGTTTGGTGACATATTCGACATCTGAATGTTGTATTCTCAAAATCCAAGATTTGAGTCTAGCATTGTTTGTTGTGTATCAGTTGAATGTGATCTGGTAGGCCTTTACTGAGATCCACTTCCACACAAATGCGTGCAAATGTAAATATTATTTCTTCCATCCTTTGCTCATCAGTCTTTATGTATCGTCCTAATATATTTCCAATAGTTTCTAGCACTTGATTATGCCAGAAATGAAGGGGAAGGTTATGCAATCTTACCCATACCGGCATCCTTGATACAATCATAGTATTTGCGTCAAAATTTGGAAACCATGGAGTGGTGAAAAGCCTCATCAATCCGTAGAGCCATGGGCCTTCCTGTAATATAATGTCTCGTTCTCTTGATGATGCAAATTTTACAATGAAGAAACCTTTGGAGCATAGGTGAATCTCACAATTTGTTGTCCAGTGTGTGAAGATCCAGTGAAACAAGTCCATTGGTTTTGGCCAAAAACTGTTAAATTTGCAAAGGAGGGCTTGTGCTTCATAACTTGTGCCAAAATCGTTTGTTTCTAGCAGTTCTACGTTTAGTTCTAGGCAATGTTACTTGGGAGCGAGAGTGAAAATGAGGAGCGGGAGCTAAAATGGGTGCGGGAGCGACATTCTCAGAAGCTCTCGGTCTGGGAGTGAATCTCGAACCGTTTTTTATAATATATATATATATATATATATATATATATATATTATTTTTATATCTTGATACATATATGTCAACAAAAACATGTAGAATGATGAATTAGGTTAAAAAAAAAAACAAAACAAAAACAAAAACCCATAGACTGAACCATATAACAACAATCATCTAGAAGTTATAATCTTCATCAACCACGTCCACAAGTTAGTAACATAGTAACATACAACATATTGAGTCTCATGATTCATCAATCTTAAAGTTTCAAGCTTTCAAAATTCAATATATAACATTTATCATCATTGATCACTAAAGTTGTACTTGTAAGCTAAGTGTAACCATTACAACAAATAATATCTAACATGAATTGAAATGTTATAAAATGAAAAGAAACAACTTTCAACTTTCATAAAGCATCATATTCATAATTCATTACTAATGAGTTATAATTGCCAACTTCAAACTTAAATTGTCATATATTGTTTAAAAAAATATCATAATAAATATTAAAGAGTCAATAGTTATAAAAACTACATGAAACTAAAAAAGACAAGTAAATCTATTATCTATTGCTTATGCTTGGGCCTCTTGCCACCACGAGAAATGTCTAATTTTTTAGTCTTGTTGGAAAATCAGGATCTTTGTCATTAATATCACCCTCTAAGCATTAACATAAGATAGAAAAAGCATAACATGTCAAGCTAAGATTTTGTTTGAGTGATGCATACATTTTTAGGAGGGTCATGATAGAGGAGTTCGACAACCAATGTCACTAACATCAAGGTACATAGAGGGATTGGTGCTCTTGATTAAATATGAGTTCCATACCCTAATACATGACAAAATTCAATGGAAACATTGCAATCCTGAAATCCTGAAAAACTGCTAAGTCTGCTGGATTTTGAATGAAATCTAAAATTCTACTTTCTCCATATGAAATCCAATGAGATCGGAATCACTCTCAAACATCCTCAGTCATTTCATGGTAATGTTAAAAATTTAAGTAAAAGAATGAATATGAAGATTAAGGAGAATGTCACTTTTACTTTAAGAATCTAACATTACCATGAATCGCATATCAATACTAGGGTCATAGGCTTGATCATTAAGTTGTCCCACTCAAAACTTATTTCTTTCTTTTAAAAAAATTGCATTTGGAACATTACTACAAAAAAAAAAATTGCAAAAAAGGCTAAATGCCCCCGAAAACGCTCCCAAAAAGTCAGGGAGTGTTTTTTTTAGGGAGCACGCTCAGGGGCGGTTTTGGAAGTGTGCTCCTGAATTGCTCCCGCCCGGAGCGTGGATTTGGAGCGAGATCGAGGGGGGTGCTCCCTCGCAATACTGGTTCTAGGATATATGTTGCATGCTCCACGATATAAGGATTGGGGAGTTGGGCGTCTGAAATGAGCTTTTTTTCACTGTTGATTTCCCTTGGAGGATGTTTTTGAATGAAAGACCAACTTTGTTATGTTCATGATTCGATTTTTTTCCTTTGGGACGTTTAGAACAAGTCACACCTCCTGTTCCTTTGGATTTACTTGATCCTGCTACTCCCCCTTTAAGTCTCAAATTGAGAATAATATTATATGGGAGAATATTGTATTCATCTATACTTTTTTCATGTTATAGATATTTACCCCGAAAGACCAGGTTTTGGTGTTGGTAAGTATATCCCAGTTTATTCATAACCTTCAGCTTAAGGTGCATGACCTTGTCGGACGGTCGAATCTAGAGTACTATGGATTTTCTTGTCGGGATTTTTATAAAGATTTGATAAGGCCCCTTCATTGTTGCGTTCTATGAGTCTGGGTCTGTCATCATTCTTTGGATCCTTGCATCGCTCAGTATCATGTCAATATGCGCAGAAGGAGTGTTTTCCAGACCGTTTGTCTGCATTCTTGCTTTGCCACGGACTTCTTCTATTCCCTTCCTGGCATCAAGGTGTGGCAATACTCGGATCTGATAAAAATGATTCAGATCTAACCTTTGTGGGAGTCAATCTGCTACAAAGAACCCTGGTTGTGTACGATTTGACCAAAGCGGAGGCCAAATGATTACAGTGAGCATCAGATCTAGGTTTTGATGGCGTATCACCAAGTAAAAAAACAGGGCCATCCTCGCGAGAACCGGCAAATCCTGGGAAAAGCCAAATCCGTCCTCAAAAAGGGTCGATCTCTCAAATAGGGGTGTTGATCGGAGGTTAAGTGCCCTGAATCACAATGAAAATGATCCAGACAAACACTGTTTGACTTCTCCTTGGTCCCTCCATCACAATTTATCTCTGCGTCAACGAATTGGTATTGTGTATTGTTGGTTCTAGGAGATACTTCCAGTTCTGGCCAGAGCGAGGGAGGATCTATCATCTGGAGGATCAGATCTGGTATGATGTGGCTCGATCCGTGGATAAAGTTCCGATACGAATCAAAAGCGGTCATCCCTTGCCAGAATATGAGTAGATCGGCCTCTTGTAGATGGCAATTTCGGATCTGCGGCTGAATGGCAGAGGCCGCGTAACCATATCCAATTCTATCGCATAGGGATTGAAATCCCTTTCCGTGACCGCCATAGGTGCCCAGGCTTCCGAGCGGAGAGGTTGCATCAGTGCAGCAGAAGATTTCAGGAACCCTCGCCATCAGATCTCTGAATTGTCAATCTATCATTAGTAAACCATGCATAATTCTTAATCTATTAAAAATAAAGGAAAACAATGTTAATTAACCACTTAGACATATAGAAGAACATCACGAAGAATTATGGTAAAAATGGTAGTGAGTGAAATGGTGTAATGGATGGTTGGAAATAATGACTTAATGGATGACAAAGAGAAATAAAAATAATGTAAATCAGTGACAAAAGAAAAAGAAAAATTTCATTTGAATACTCATGATTTTGACACTGATTCAAGGTAAGGGATGATGTCTCATGTAAAGTGGTAAGTATGGTGTGCAGAGTGCAATCGTTCTCAACAAATGGTTATTTTGACTTTCCAGGGTGATAAATTTCAAATTAATTTGACACATAAAAACCCTCATGGGGCTTATGGTGAGTGAGCCTCGAAATATTATGAATAATTCAAGTGAAGCTTAAAACCACAAGGTGATAAAAATCTCCTTTTTGAACTTGCATGACAGGTTGCCAATATCGCATGGCACTGTCTGAAGATGCAAAGTCAAGACGAAACAACACAGTCTGAGTAAAATCTTGCATTGCGTAAAAAATGAAATGTTATTGTGCCCATCATTGAGAGGAAAAATGTGGGATGGGTAGTTGTTTATTCCCTATTTGAATTTACACTTTATTTAGCCACGACCAGTGGCTTTATTTATCAAAATTTAGGATTTTGGATTATAATGTCACCACCTTTGCTGAGGGGTATAACTTTTTTTTAACAATTAACACTAGACCCGGGTCGAGACGACTTCTAAAACCACAATAGGGCATTGGGGCTTGCATGTCTTTATGTGAGGAAAAACAAACTACTTACATAATGAAGAAAATCGTTTAGGGGTAGAGATACTCAAATTTTGCATGCATAATAGTAACACAACATGGAAAGCAAAGGAAAAGGGAGCAATGAGATAGGATTAACTCATAGATTCATGCGTAATGAACTTAAACAAACCCAAAATTTGCAGTAGGGAACCATTAACCAATAGAGGTTAAGGCTAATTTATTTCATACCTAACATAAATTAGATTTTATTTGACCCAGAGTCAATTATCAATGGTTCCTTGCAATAGTTGTGAGTCTCGAGCTAGAGTTCCAATTAGTCTATGAGCTCAACTTCTTCATATGAGCTTCCAGTTTTGACAAAGGAAACAAAGGTATGTTGGTGGCCCTTTTTCCAACTACTTTCGCATCATTGAAAATCCTAACAAGAACCTCAAGATGTGACAAAATTAAACTTATGTCAAATCTCATAAATGTGACTAGCTATCACATTTCTTACTATATGGTTTACAAAATATTACCATAGTGTTGGCATATCACATATGTGCCATATATCTGCTACCTTACGACTTCTCAAAACTCAGTTCCATATTTAGGCCATGGATGCCTTCACGATGGTGTATTTTACACCTTTCAAACAATTGTGTTCATGTTACCAAGTGTTGGTGGGGTCCTATCATATTTTATGATTTAAATAATAAAGTTCTATAACTATATTTTCATGTCATCCATAACTTTGTCAAAGGATTGCTTTGCTATGTTTGCACATTTGAACCTTAATTAATACATTGGTTTCATGCTAAAAAATATTCCCATGTTATGAAGTATGGTTGCCCAACTAGGAAAGAATTCATTATTTTACTATACAAAAAAAAATCATAATGAGTTCATAGTATGTTGTAGCTATCAACTTCATGTAGTAATTGTACATTTATCAATATTGTTAGTATAATTAAGGCTTTCATATCACATTAAAGATGCATATGCAAACACATATAACAATATATAAATCCTTGTAACACCATATGTTGATATGAACACATAAAAATATGGAATGATGTTGTGTCATGCGAGTACTTTTTATTTCTCTAGGCGACCCCACCAATCGAGGCTTAAAATTATTGTTTTTTAAATGTATTATTTTTATGCCTTTTAAAGGAGGAATCATGATGAAGTGCAATGGTTTGCACAATCTTTATGGAAGTGGCTCCACACCTGCCCTAGTCAATATCCATGGACTACATGTCAAGTTTTCCCTCCACTACACATGGTCATTATTGTGTCTTTGTGGTTATCAATCAGTTATCAATATTGTTAGTATAATTAAGGCCTTAAAACCACATTAAAGATGCATATGCAAGCACATAAAAAAATATATAACTCCTTGTAACACCATATGTTGATATGAAAACATAAAACTATGGAATGATGTTGTGTCATGTGAGTACTCCTTATTTCTCTAGGGGACCCCACCTATCGAGTCTTAAAATTATTGTTTTTTAAATGTATTATTTTTATGCCTTTTAGAGGAGGAATCATGATGAAGTGCAATGGTTTGCACAATCTTTATGAAAGTGGCTCAACACCTGCCCTAGTCAATATCCATGGATTACATGTCAATTTTTCCCTCCACCACACATGGTCATGCTTGTGTCTTTGTGGTTGTCAATCAGTTATCTAAGATGGTCATTTTGGCACCCTGTAAAAAGGGTATCACAATTGAGGTCTCTACTAAACTCTTGGTTGAGCATGTTTTGGGTTCATTTTGGGCTACCATGGACCATTATTTCCAGTATGGATGGCAAGTTCCTCAATATCTTTTGGTCTATCTTATGGTCTTTAATGGACACCAAGTTGACTAAATCAACTACTTTCCACCCCCAAAGAGATGGATGAACAGAATTGGTCAATAGGATAATTGTGCATTTTGTGCATATGTACAATTCAAAGCATCCATGTACATGGGATTAGAGCCTTCCATATATTCATAATATCGATAGTAGATCTCTCCATTACTTTATTGACAATAACCCTTTTTAGGTGTCCTTGGGTTTCCAACCATTATCCCCCATTAATGTAGCTCTCCCCATGGTATATTCACCATCAGAGTCTTCCCATGCTTAAACCAAGGTAGATAAAGAAACCAATTTTTTTTAATGGATTCAGCCCCTCCAATAACAAGTTCATGATATTTTTTAGAAAGTTAATGCCAAATACAGGTAGTGATGTGACTAATGTCTGGTTATGCACAAGTTTCAAGTTAGTGTTAAGGTGTGGTTGCATTTGTAGAAAGAGTGCATCGTAGGCTCCCACAAGAAGCTTACTCCACTCCATTATGGGCTTTAAACCATCACAAAGGCTATGGGTGAAAATTCTTTCAATTTGAGTATTCTCCTTTCCTTGACATGTATCATGTATTTAATTTGGAGTTGCTTCAACCATATTTCTCACCTTTATTAGACATCTCAGATGTGGTTGAGCACTTGGCCCCTATAAAACTCTATCTTAACTACAATAAGAAATATAGAATGTATCAAATCATGGATAGGGAATTCAGTAGTAGATATACAACACTATTGGGTTGTTAAAGGAGGAAAACTTTTATAGTAGTACAAGTGGCTCACCAAGCTTCAAATTAAGCAAATGTTTCCCCATCTCTTGCCAGAACTTGATGCAATGGGGACCATTTCTTCCTAATTGGGGAGGACCAATCCATGTGCATATTGGTGGCCATTCACCTATTCCATTGAATCAACACGTTCTCCATCTTGGTATTTTTGTTATCTTGTTTTGGGTCCTAAAATTCTAGGGATATTTTGAGGCCCTAAATGGTGTTATTTTCAAAAATTTAGGTGCCTAGGTTTGACTTTGACTAGAGATGGGGAATGAAATAAAGAGCGACTAGGACATGGAAAAAAATTGTCTATTGACATTGTCTAGAAGAAGATACTCACTAGTGTCCTCGATAACATTGAGGAGAAGAAGGTGATATATTTGTTAAATATCAAGATGTAAGTCAAGAAGAACAAAGTAGATGCTTAGCTTGACACATGTTCACAAGCCAACCTCATAAGAGTAGATTGGATATGTATGCTTAGATTTGAGGTACGTGACCCTTATATTTTACAATTTTTGTGTTAAAGCACCTAACATAATCACTCTTAACTTATTTTAAATCAATAGGACATATATGGATAGAAATTACAACCATGAAGATTATAGATAACTAAAAATCAAATTTACAATTTACACAAGTATTTTACAGTTGAAAACTTCATTAATATGTGTAAACATGAAGTTCATGTATATAACATAACCTTGTCACAAGGCTAGTACTTTCTTCTATCTCTTCAAAGTATTAACTAGAAAAAACCAAGAAACCCTAGCTCACACCAATGAAACTGTACAAGCATGCCCTCCAAGGAAATACCTCTCCTCTTCTTTTTCACTTCAATAAGCACAACCTAGGGTTCATCTTAAAAACCTAATATGAAAATCTCTAAGGTATGAGACTTTAACCCTAGAATTTGACATTCTCCAAGAAGTTCAAGAAACCATAGTGACTTCAAGAGAATGAAAGATAAAGCTTATAGAAAGATAAAACTTATAGAAAGATATAAGTTAGAAAGGATAAGTGATGTTATCCTCCTGATCACATTTGTAACATAGGGGTGATGTCATGCCCCCAATTATATTTTCCTCCATATTACAACTAGGATGGGTTTCTAGAGTTTGTGATGACTAGGATGTAGGAGTAGGATTACATCATCATGGGTTTTGGAGGGGTTTTGAGGAGTTTTTATGGGATCTAATGGAATTCACTTAGCAAGTTCCATCATCCGCACAACTTGCCTTTTGTTCTGTTGCATTCTGACAACTTTCATAAAACAAGGTTATTATTGGGCTTGATTTTATTAATTAATCTTGAGGTGACATTTCAAGAGGAATAATTAATCGAATACCTCAGTGTAATAGCTCATTGGAACCGAAACAAGAAGATATACAATATGGGATGTTGAGAAGTGACTTTCAATGGCCAGAGAGAGTATGGTGGGTGATTTTCCATTTTCTTGAATTAAAAGCGACTTTAATTAGTCACTTAATTAATTAAAATAAAAGGGGAAAATGACTAATTTGGGGAAAAGGGTAAAAGTGCCTTAAGTAAATTAGAATTAAAATTCACTTAGAAGGAGTCAAAAAAGGAGCTTGTAGAATAGTAATGAAATAATAAAATAAGACACTTATAGAAAATTAGATATCTATCTATTGGATGTTTAAAAGGAGGAGGAGGAGATCATTTGGGACATCCTTGAGTTGAGTATTTTTCTTGTGGAGAGGTTTGGGAGAACTGGGAGTTCCCAACTTCATTAATAGCCCCACGACGGAAACCCTTGGGTGGTTCAGAGAGTGGGCAAGAATCCAACTCTACCCTTGGTGAATTCATCCATAATTCACAGGTGTAGCCATCAGATTAGCCTATTTTGGAGGCCACTAGAGCATTATTGTACTTCTTTCTGAGGCCATCTCCTCATCCATTTCCAGTTTTGTATCAGCATATCTTATATTTATAAAATAAGGTTGAGTTCTCTACATGTTTATCTTGTTTATCCTTTAGTTGTAGATTTAATTTCCTATTTTTTTCATTAATTTGTGGCTCAATTTTGTGCAAATTGTTTATGGAGTAGATGGATTGAATTTCCAAAGCAATTTTTCTAAAAAATATAAAATAAATAAATTAAATTAAATTAAAAATATATAAAAAAAAAAAATTAAAAAATTAAAAAAAATAATAGATATATATATATATATATATATATATATTTGGAACAGTACAGGTGATAAGAATTAATGAGAAATGATAATCTCCAACATCTAGTTTACAAGGACAAATACAAGTATCTCACGAGAGAAGGCTCCAACAAGGACATCCTCCTTCCTTGTATAATCTTTCTTAGGGTTTTTTCATGAACCTTAGCAAATCACTCTAAGAATATGAATGGAAATAGAAAAGTATGGTCATGAGGAATGGAAGTACTCTCTTCTTCCTTTATATATACATGAGAGGTGCCAAAAGGAAAATCAAACATATGTGGCCTAATCTCTTACTTGCAACCTACAATAATCACATATAGGCTCACACATGTGGAATGATACACTCCAAGGGCACACATGTAAAGGTTTAGGGTGATGTTATCCATGAGGAAGGTTTGAAATGCAAGGGAGCTCCATTAGGAGTGTCCAACACTCCTTAATGGTTCCTTTGACACTCCTACATGCCTCCAAAGGAACCATTAATAGCCCTAAGTTGTCTACTCCTCTAGGTCCACTCCCCTTGTGTGAACATTATCACAACTGATACATCCTCGAGCAAACTTTGAGCCTCTATACAAGAATCCACAATATTTTGTGTTTTCTAAAGCCCAAGTCCCTTGTCCTAGATGAAAAATAATCCTCCTACTAAATATGGAATCTCCAAGCAAGTATATCCATTTGGACATCATGTATAATGTCACCCAAGTTGCTAGGAGATCTCTAGTGCTTCAAGGAAGAATGCCAAGAAAGCACCCAACTAAGTTTCAAAAACCACTAAGTAAGCCATCTCCATTGTGCAAGTCCATCACCAAACATTTTCCAAGTGTAGAGCCATCACAAACCATATAGGGGTGTATTATACAACAAAGCTCACGAATCACCCCCAAACATGGTGTAAATGCTTTCAAAATAACCCAAACGCTAGTAGTGAAGCCAAGAGACATGATAGCTCAATCAAGAAGTATGAATTTATATCCTTGAGACATCACCAACAATGGTGTATAAAAGAGAAGAGACAAAATAAATTAGTATAACATGTGATCATGTAAATGAAAACTAGAGAAACTAGAAGGGTTGTAGGTGGAAAATCCCAATTTGTAATCTAAAGAGAAAGTGGAGAAAATATTTCCTCATCTTCTTCAATGAAATAATTTTGGGGATAAAAGCTTCCCAAAATTGGGATATATTATCTAAAAGGGTTTATTGTATATTTTTTCATCCTTTTTGGTGCTTTATAGGGTGGAAAACTAGAGTTATGGACTTGCATAGGCCATTTTTAGGTCCAGTTTTAATTCCCGCTCAATATGTTCAAAATTGTAAAATCCCTAATTGATATTCTAAACAACATTTTTAGGGGCCACAACTTGTCAAAATGACATATCCATTTTGTTCATTGTTATGCTTAGTTAGACCTTTCCAATTGTCCAAAGAACCTTGATTTCAATTTGTATGAGAATGTTATGCCCATATGATTATGCAAATGAATACCAAATCAACTAGAAGGGGTCGACGCAATTCTTTTAGGTAGTTAAGTCCAACTAGTATTTTAAAGAGAAACTTGAGGAAATCTTCCTTCATCTTCATTAGTAAAAGAGTTTCTAGAACAAATCCTCCCAAAATGGGAGGTATGATATGAAAGGGATCAATTGTATATTTTTTCATCCTTTTGGTACTTTATAAGGTGGAAAACTAGACTTGTGGGATCTTAGAGGCCATTTTATGGCCGAGTTTTAAATCCCTCTTCATATGTTCAAAATTGTAATATCCTTCTTTCATGGCAAAATTATCATTTTTAGGGGTAAAAAATTGTAAAAAAATAACATAACCATTTCGTCATACTATTCTTCTCAATGAGAGCATTCCAATGATGCAAGAATAACCTCAATATAAGTTTGTATGATAAAGTCATTCCCCCAACTAGTTGACCTATGATTTGGCCACTAGAATACCAACTAGGTGTAACATCAAGATCTATTAAACACACATGCATAGCTAGTCACATGTGTGCTTTCGAGAATATTCTTTAAGGCCCCCTAACCCTAAATTTGTGTTTAGGCATATATAACCCATAACCCTAACCCTGATGTTTTATAGTGAGGTCTTAAAATTTTGTTGTTTAGAAAAAAAATTGTTTCCATCCCTACTTTTCTAATTAAGGAAAGCAATGGAAATCGGTGAGATATCATAGTAGATAAGGGAAGGAAAATTAGAATTTAACAAACGCAAAATCCAAGCCCTATTCCTAATTTTTATGACAATGTGCTAAAATATTTGTTGTTCAAACAAAAATTATTTCCATTCTTATTGTCATTGTTTTTATATTTGAAGGAAAGCAATGGAAAGGAGTTAGATACTAGAGTAGATAAGGAAAAGAAGATTAAAATTCAGCAACCTATTAGAGGTCGTCATTTGTATGATTTTGGAAGTGGACCATTTCTAATGGATATTTTTCCTCTCATGGAAACATATTTAATGGTTGGAGAAAGAAGTAGAGAAATAACCATATAACACTTCCAACCTCTATTTCCAATGGAAGCCAAAAGTGGACATCAATCTCTATGAAGGAAAGGTCAATATGGTTAGATTAAATCATTGGTTACAACAATTAAATTTTTATTTTAATGTGCATAATATAACAGAATCAAGGAATAAATGAATGAAGAAATGAAAGAATAAGATTCCAAACCTTAGAAGGGGAGGGTAGAACTAAGGATGCATGGGGGAGATTGGAGACCATAGATGATTTAGAATACTAATCTTCAATTACCCTAGAGGGGAAATATGTTTTCAACATGTGTGTGGACTTAGTAGAGGCTTAGGAGGGAAAATGGAAGAACAATATTGTCAACTCACAAGTGCAATTTGATTGTGAATCTATAATATTATTGATCATGGAGACAGGTAATTTCAACAACTACATCCAAAGTACAAGATGTAGTATATTTTTGAGACTAGAGGAGTAAACAATAAAGTAGTGAAGCGTACTAATTCTTATGTATAAATTCTTATTTCAAGTGTGATTTTAGGCCTCGCCTATGTGAATGGTAATAATAATGGAACTTATGTTTGTAGTCTAAGGAAGTTAGGCAATCACAAATAAAGCCAAATGAAACAAGATTAATATGGATTGTATAGATAGTAATTTAAGTTTGTTTATTTGCCTTAGATTTTTGGTATCTAGTTGTCCCTCCAAGGAAACCCTAGAATCATTTGATGTCCTAATGCATTGATCTTTCAACCCTCCATCACCCATTTTTCTTTATAATCTTTAAAACTATTTTGCTAGGGTTTCCTCTCCAATACCATTCATTAATTCCTCAATTTTGTATGTTTGGGAAACTATTTGAGTAACAATTTATGGTGACATTTATATTAACCCTTAGGACCTTTTTAGCTCAAATATTGGAACTACCAAGCCCTATAAATAATTTATCAAGAAGAACCCCCCTCAAGCTAGAGGAAGCTAGCTAGAAGCGAGAAGTGGGTTGGTGAGGTGACAATGGTCCTATATAAGGTGCACTAGGTTTCACACTTTAGATTTTGGACTTTATCTTAAGTCAACATTTTCTTATAACAGAGTGCAAGCCAAAGAAAGAGGGAATAAACAATTCAAAATCATTCTCACCCACATCCTTTTTTTTTGTGTAAGGCTCATATCTGAGTGGTATGACCTTCCCGTGGAGTCTTATGAGGTGATTTTTCTCCAAATGTAACCACACTTTATCACCAATGTAAAATTTGTGTGGAACTTGATGTTGATCATGTTTTTGCCTGTAATTTGCATTGGATTTTTGCAAGATATCATGAACCTATTGTTGGATGCATTGGTTCTCCTCAAAAAAATTTGTTGTGTTATCCACCTCAGTTTGAGTGTGGGAGGACTCTTCCTATGTATATGCAATGCATGGAGTTATGTTAATTGGAGCCAATGGTTCAAGCCCAAAGCACACCTAAAAAGGGTTGTGGTCAGTAGAGACATGAAGGAATCTATTGTATCTATGTTGAACATATGGAAGGCTCTCGTCCCATGCACATGGATGTTTGGAGTTGTACATGCACAAGATATGCACAACCATCTTGTTGACCAACTTTCTTCCATTAATAGAGCCAACAATCCATCATAAACATGGTTTCGTAATTATCATTAAATAGTAATGTGAGAAAGTGGTTTTGCTTTATATTAACATGATTAACAAGTGAGTCTAATATAATATTTATTTACTTTTTCATTGATTTAGTGGCACTTTGAAAAAGTTTGAAGTGTGGTTGTAAAGCTTGAATGAGCTAATAGGAACATCTTTATAATTTGATAAAAGCAAAAGGAGATTTAAATAATATAATCTCACTAAAAAAATAACGTTAAAAATAGGTACCTAGTACTTTACAACTCCCTTTATTATAAAAATAACTTACTACTTTACAAATCCCTTATTACCTGCCCCTTCTGGGATGCACGGACTATTGTAATCGTTTCTCAGCTTTTCATTATTCCCTGCACAAAACCAAAGTTAATCAATTCAATTTAACCTAATGTTTTAGATTTATATATTATAAAGCACTTTTTCATCTACCTATTAGCTTCATCCAATATTTTTGTCAACCAATAGAGGTCTTATTTTGCCTCATGTCAAGGAAAGACGTACTAAAACTTAGAATAAATGTCAATTGATACAAAGAGTTTCATAAAGTTTTCAGTTTATGTTAACTAATGCTAACATTAGTTAGCAAACATTTTATGTTTACCAATTAAGAGTATATCTTTAAACATGTATCTTTATGTTTAAAAGGTTGTTGAGGGTTTACACATGGCTCACACTTGTTTAGACACCATACTCCTCCTGTCTTCACTTCACTTTCTCTTTGCCACCCAACCTTATATCACAGCGTACCAAAGTCTGGCTTCATTCAATTTCACACTCAAATGCTTATGATTCTCATAGCAGGATGCTCGAGGAATAACCAATCCTGCAAGTAAGAAAGAACTAATCTTGATGGTAAGAAACAATTGCATCCTTTTTTATGATTTTATGGATATTTTGTTATGATTTCTTGCACAGTAAATTTTCATTTATGATTGAATGGGAATTTAGTCTTGCATAGTCAATTTTCATTTATGATTTAATGGGAATTCAGTGCTCACCTTGTGACCAGATGATTCAAGGAAGAGTAGACATAAAAATATTACAGATTATAGCACATGGAGCCATGTACAGGAAAAATATAGGGAAAATATCTGACAAAGTGACATTGAAACACAAAGTTTTAAAATATGAGACACCTTACCAAAAGACAACTTTCAATGGTGAATCACATATCTATTTCTACAAAAAAGTTGATAAGTGTCTCATGTTTCAAAGGCATTGCAGTTATCCAAAAGGATCATCATTAATCTATATGGGAGAGTTCTTTAAAGATAAAGTAAACTATCAAATATATAGAAAACATATAACAAACAAGATATTAAACGCTCGAAAAGTAACAACTGTTAAAAGTCAGATAAATTATT
This sequence comes from Pinus tabuliformis, assembly GCA_031772625.1. Classification (NCBI taxonomy): domain Eukaryota; kingdom Viridiplantae; phylum Streptophyta; class Pinopsida; order Pinales; family Pinaceae; genus Pinus; species Pinus tabuliformis. The sequence continues at coordinate 911,948,040 of CM062805.1, read as the reverse complement.
AAAAGTTCTAGTCCAAATTGGGCAACTTGTCATTCAAAAAAAACCACAAAGAATAAGATCATTTTGAATGGGCATGCCACCTTCCATAGACTAGGAGGAAAGATCATATCAGAGTTAGACGATAGGCCTGATGACATTGCAGCATATAAATCCTTTACACGAAGAGGCTGAGAAGATCTTAGAAGAGCCCATGCTATAACATCCCTTGTGCCTGAACGATGAATCCCCACGCCAATAAGGCTCTAAACAACTGACATCCAAAGGGGGCGCATGGAGAGAGGCAAAAATAAGTCCTCCCCATCCTTCCAAACAGGGGATGTGTATGACCAAGATTTAATCAACTTATCCCACGTAAATATACCCTTTGAGTGGAAAAAGGAAATCAATCTAGGAGGGAAAGAGGAACCCAAACCATTTACTATTGAATCAAAACCAATGAGGATGCTTGAGCCCGAGAAAATCCTCCACCGTAAATTTTCCATGAAGAAAGGTTGTATATTCCTGAAGCTTAACCAGATAGCAGACCCTCTTTTAATGCCAAAATATTTCCTTTTGTACCAAAACTCCATGCTTCTTCCTTTTAAATATTTTCTGTTGATGACTCTGCTTCACGGACCCTCGCCATAGATACCTCTATGAAGAGATTTGCAAAGGAGGGCTTTCCCAAATGTCCTCATATGAATAAGACCCCAGCCCCCTACCTTCTTCGACTTGGAGATAGATTCCATCTTTACTAAATGAATCTTTGACTGATAAGATCTTCCTCCCCATAAAAAATTGGCAGCTAAAGAACACATTTTGTGAATAACAGAAGCGGGGAGAAGATAAAGGTGGGCCCAATAAACCGCCAGTTGAGATAGAACGGCCTGCACCAGGATAAATCTGCCAGCTAATGATAGGAATCTCGACTCCCATCCTGATATTTTTTTGTAGAAGCGATCAATTAACCATTGCCAATCCTGTTTGTGATTGCCTTTTGCTTTCAGGTTAAAACCCAGATATTTGAAGCCTTCCTTAATCGATGCCTGGTTGATGCCGATCAGAGCTGCAATCCATTGAACGATCTCCATATTAGACTCATTGTGATACAGCAAAGATTTGTCCCTGTTGATGACCAGTCCAGATGCTGACTGAAACTTTTCAAGGATATCATTTAGGCAATACCAGGTTGCCTTGCAGAGCATGGCAAAAATGAGGACATCGTCAACAAAGAGATTATGATATAGGAATATATCCTTGCAGATCTTGATCGGCCTACATCTTCGTTCTGACACAGATTTGTTGATCTGAATGCTGAGAGAGTTCATAACTAGGATAAATAGCAGAGGGGAGAGGGGACAGCCCTGACGAAGTCCCCTCTTCGCTAGGAAAAAGGATGATGGAATTCCGTTTATAATGACTCAATATTTAACATTTTCGACACACGCCATTATCCAGTTGATACCTTATGATCTCAGCCCAATTTTGGCCAGCAGGATTCTTAAGAAGCCCCAGTCAACACAATCATACGCTTTTTTCAAATCTATCTTTAGAATAGCCGCCTCAATATTGTTTGACAACATTGAGAATAAACACTCCTGAGTCATAGCTACAGCATCCAGTATGTTCCTGTCTTTTAGAAACACATGCTGATCCCTTGTGATAAAGGAGTTTAGAACAGGCTTCATCCTCTCCGCTATGATTTTTGAGATGATTTTAAACAAAATATTGCATAAGGCAATAGGCCTGTAGTCATGAAAAGAATCTGTTCGATCCTTTTTCGGAATAAGAGCGATGAACGTGGAAGATAAGGCACTGTTGATATTTCCGGACATACGGGAAGCCTCCACCATCCCCAGCAAATCCGCTTTGAACATATCATAAAAATGTGAGAAGAATTCAATTGGCCATCCATCTGGCCCGGGACTTTTGTCCTTTTTGAAACCTTTGATAGCAGCTTGGAGCTCCTCTTCCATTGTGGGCTTAAAAAAATTATCATTTGCTGCCTCGTCGAACATCTCTGGCATCGAATCCATAGCCGATAAGATATCATTAATGTTACCTGTTGCCTCTTATATTGGTCCTGAAAGAACCTTGTAGCTTCTACAGAGATATCATGCTGAGAGAAAAAGTACCCTCCATTACCATCTTCGATCTTCCATATAGAGTTTTTTCTCCTTCTAGCATTTGCAAAATTATGAAAAAACTTTGAGTTCTGATCCCCCTCCCTTAGCCAGATCGCTCTGCTTTTAAGCCTCCATGAGGCCTCTTCCTTTAGCAACAACATTTGCTTCTTTTTTTCCAAATTTCTGATATGATTCTTTTGCTCAAAAGTCATGCAATCTGGATTTTCTGAGTTGATAAAAATTCCTATCTCATTTTGGATATCTTTCAGCTCCTGTTTATCCCTCTTTTTCTTTCGTATTTGCCAATCCTTTGCTACAACCCTCAAACTTTGAATCTTTTCCCGGAAAGTTGTGAAAAGGGCCATATCAGATTCTTGTAGTTCCTTCCACTTTTTTGTTATAGATTCATTGAAGGATTGGTCTTCTAAAAATATCTTATTAAACTTAAAGGAATAACCCAACCTATAGTCCTTTTCCCTCCATTCAAGGAAAATAGGCCTATGATCCGAGGTGAAATCATTCCCAGTGTGAGAAAATGGCATACCCCATTTGGCGATGATGCTAGCATTAATAATAAAACGGTCTATCCTTTTTGCAATGTAGGCTTGCCCCGTCCTGCTGTTATCCCAAGTAGGCATCAATCTTTCAGGCATGATATCCACTAAGTTCCTACTTAGAAATTCCTTTCGGAGTTTGTCAGCCAGAGGATCTTTTTTCCTGCAATTACCGCAACACTCATCAGGTCTTAAAGTCACATTTAGATCTCCCGCTATCATCAATGACTCAATTTCAAGGATTTCTGAGGCAAACAACCTTTCCCAGAAAGGGAGCCTATTCCTGTAAGGAGCATAAACATTCAGAATGTTGAGAACAAGAGCGTGGCCCCTGATTGATGCCGAGATTAGAATTCCGACGCAACATTTAAAAGCCTTAGCTTTTATCCAGACTGGATCCCACAACACTGCCAGGCCTCCAGATAGACCATTTGCCTCAGTGGCAACCATAAACCAAGACGGAAACATTCTTCTAAAGAAAGCTAAAGAATCCTTACTTGAATGCATGGTTTCCTGGATAAAGATGATTTTAGGATGAGCTGGAAAGAAGATTTCTTTTAGCGCTAAAAATTTTGGGGATGCGCCCAAACCCCTGATATTCATTGAGATTAAGAAAGTCATTTTGAAGACTCTCCAGCCATGCATGCTCTAAGAGGCTGAGATTCAGATGAGTCCAGGATTGGAACTTCAACGAGGGATAGATTTGTAACACCAAAATCAGAGACAATAGATCTACCTCTGAAATGACGACTGCCACCTCTTTGCTTCTTTATAACCATGATATTCTTTGCGGAATTTGGGCTGATTGATGGATAGAGAGGGGAAGAAGGTTTATGAATGGTTAAAGGTTCAAGTTCCGATGGATTCCTTTGAAGAAAGAGATCTAAATCACTATCGAATTTATTGATAGGCGATTCAACAGGGGAATTGAAAGGAGTAGGTGTATGCAAAGGTTCCTTTCCTTTCGGCAAGCCAGCAAAAGGATTAGCAGGAGAGGGAGGAGAAGAAGAGATTAGGATGGGATGTGAACCTACCACAAAATCCCCCTGTATCATAGCAGGAGGAGAGGGCACTGATTTCTCCTCAATAGGCTCGGAAATAGGAGGACATTCAAAAGCCGGCGCGTTGAGAGCCTCGGATTCTCCTTGAGAAGTTTGTTGTGTGCAAAAGGGGTCCGGGACCTGATTGTTTAATTGATACTCATGATTGCTTACATCTTCTGAGAGGAGATCAGTTCCGGAATTTCTACCCTGTTTAAAACCATACTTCTTAGTCCTGCGGTTAAAATGAAGACTGCAATTTTTGATAAGATGGCCGGTCCGATGACACAAAGAACATCTGAAGGGTATACCCCAGAAATCAAGCCTTTGGCTGATTTTGACACCATCCCAGGTTATCTCGATATGGTCCAGATAACCTCCCTTATAAGGTTTTTCAATCAAAATCCACGCAATCCTTTTATCTTTCTCACCTCTACACCAGGGATCCACATAGATGAACTTACCAATGGAATTCCCAATCTCAGAAAGGGTTTCAATTGACCATAATTCTCCACGCAAAGTGGTTAACATGCGGGCCATCAAATGGTAGTCCTTAATGTATAGAATACTATTATATGGAAAATAACAGTATTCTATACATTAAGGACTACCATTTGATGGCCAGCATGTTAACCACTTTGCTTTTGTTTATGCTATGATGTAATTTAGTTGTGTGCCTATAGGTTGATTCGTTGAAAGAGAAGATGCAGGGTACAAATTTCAGTTTCTTCTATGCATGGAGACATGCCACAAAAGAAATCCGATGCACGCAGAATTTTGTGCAGGCACAACCCTTATTTTAATCAAAACAGATGTTTGGGCTCCTTGTCTTAATGTTCAGCAAGAAATTTCTCGTTCCTTTTGTCCCTTTCTTTATTCTTTTTCATTATTTCTTAGTTGATTGAATTTTTACTTTTGTGTATATCATCAGGTTTCCTTGGTGATAAAACTATCATCTTCCTAGCAATCGTGAACTTTACATTCATAAAATTGGTCACTCAAGTCGTTTTGATTGAAAGGTATGACAAATATTTAAGTATTAGGGGTTTACGCAGTGCATTATATTAGATATCGTTTTTGGGATTCAACTGCGTTAAGTAAGTCATTAACGTATGACCATTTCCATGAGAGGTAGTCGTAACTGACTAATTTCTCATGATTTTTGAATTGTTCACTTAGCACTCATTGCACGCAGATGAACAATTCAAAAATCATGAGAAATTAGTCAGTTACGACTACCTCTCATGGAAATGGTCATACGTTAATGACTTACTTAATGCAGTTGAATCCCAAAAACGATATCTAATATAATGCACTGCGTAAACCCCTAATACTTAAATTCAAAAAGAGTGAAGGGATCTCTACTTGAATGGTTCATGAGGCACAATACTTGCTAAGGTTCTGCAAATGGGGTAGTAAGCTAAGTGGGCTTGATTGTGGGGAAAACTCCACAGTTAAGCGCGCTTGAGCCAGAGGAGATCTGGGATGGGTGACCTCACGGGAAGTCCTGGTTACCGGGTGCAAGCCCCGGAAGTGACGATTGACGATATGTGATTCATTTCACTAGTTTCAATCCCACTTCTTCACCCTTGTGAGCATCACCTGATGCAATGAGTGCTAAGTGAACAATTCAAATATCATGAGAAATTAGTCAGTTACAACTACCTCTCATGGAAATGGTCATACGTTAATGACTTACTTAACGCAGTTGAATCCCAAAAACGATATCTAGTATGACAAATATTCAAGTTATTTGATTTTTGCTAGAGAACTAGAGGGTGTTAGTTACTATCCTTAGCTCTAGCAATAAATTGTTGTTTGAAATGATGATATAAGGATTCCAAGAGATATTAAGCAGTAATATAGTGCTCAAATACATGAAATGCCCATGAATGTGGTGAATCTGATCTAAATAGTGCAATTATTCCAGCATGTAGTTTGAGCTATAAGTTGAGTATTAATGTCTGCTTGATACAGAACATGTTAAACTTCCTCTGCATTTGTGGCATTTGCCCTACATTTCTTCAAACAATGTTTTACAGTGGCAAGCATAGTGTATCTTGGTGTTTTGCTTTCCAGATATTGTATAGTTCAAATTTCATATAAGTCTATTATTGTTAAATTAAGCTTCACAAGGGCTGAGATCCTCCCTAGCTCTCTAGAAATACTACCATAAAACTAGTTATGAGACGATAGACTATTGGCATTTCACATAGAACCGTGCTTCTTTTTTCTTTTCTTTTTTCTTTTCAAGAAATTCGAAAGCTTTTAAACATCTATGGTACAAATTTCATTGTGTGATCAAACCCGCAAAAGAGAGTTGAAATTCATTGATAAAAATAACCATTATCATGTCTAAATGTGGTCACATCCTACAAAGAGTTAAAAATAAGGGATAAAAGAAAAAAGAGATGTCTACTTTAAAAGCATCTATCTTCTTCTCTTTTTTCATTCAATTTAAATTTATATATTTTTTATAGTGAAGTTTCACTAGAATTTGTTGATTTTCCCCTACTAAATCTAGCATTTTTATGATGGATAAGAAAGAAACACGTTGTAGAAATAGACAAAATAGGAGATCAATGGAAAAAATAGTATTAGAAATAGATAGATAGAATAAGAACTATGGAAAATTAAGTCACATTTAAGGGATGGAGTAACCTTTTCTATTTTCTTTTTTTCCATGTCAATTGACAACTTGACATACAGGAACATCAAAAACATGTTTTAGCATAGCAATGTTTCTTATGTGCTTGTAAATCTCTTTGAAAACTTGGCCAAATTGGCCAAATTCTTATATTTGTATTTGTACATAATCTATTGAAAATTGACTTGTTTTGTTTTGCAGTTATTCCATTTGGATTTTGACTGGAAGATGTCTATAAGGTAGGTTTATTTGAGTGTAAACCAATTGATTTCTAATTGGTTTCATTATCAAACAAAGGGGATTGGGGATTGATATTGTTTGCTTGCTTTCTATAGAAACTTTTTGTATAAATAGATTGTATTGATTTTTTGGCACCTCATTTTGCGTGAATGCCATGTTCCAGGTACAGTGCCAACTGCAGTCTAGTTAGAAGCAACAAAATAGCAAAGTGAGCAGCTAAGTGCATCTAATGAGCCTAGCCTAGCTATGACTGGATCGACAAATGGCATCAACTATTGTTTGTCTGCAAGTATAACTAGTTATAGGCACTACCCTTAAGGAAAGGAATGGTAGTTATCGATAAGGACCTTTTGGGGCGACCTTCCTTCTATCAATGTGACTCTCAATGAGACTCGAAAGGACACTTCCTCCTATAGAAATTTGATAGAATTGAAACTTCTCAAGAAATTTAATCCAAAATCAAGAGACACAATTCTACTCTACTGATCTGCGGAATGAAATCAACAATTTAGAACAACATGCATAGACATGCAATAAGAAAAACCATAAATACATAGTGATTTCTAGGGTAACTCAACTGGGAAAAACCCCTCAAGCCTCTTTGCATTAACCAGATGAATAGAGAAACTATTACAATTTCCTGCTCCATCTCAGAGCTCAACCTGCAAAAGAATAATTGTTCTCTATGCCCAATGATAGACTCTGGGAGCAAGAAGATGATATCTCTCATATAATAAATGATTATGACTCTCCATGAAAAATTGACAGAATTTAGGTTCTACTTCGTTATTGCATGGCAATATGGTTGTCCAGTTGAAAGGTCTATTATTTGGTGTTGATGTTGAGTTTTGTCTTTTGTGAAACATGCCAGTCTCCACATAAGTATCTAGTGATTTCGTCATACAAGTAAATGGTGTGAAGTGTATTTTACACAAGGTAAGCACATCATATTTCACTTCGCTCTCTATATTTTTTGCTAGTTTTGTAACTAGGCATGATTGTAGCTATTTGTACAAAACTAAAAATTTCAACTTATCTTAACACTAAATGTCATGTTTACATTTGCAGTTTCCTCCACTTTCAAAGTGTGGCTGATTACAGAGGTTAGCTATAGAGGCTTGTGATTTTGAGAATGATAAAATTGAGCTCCAGGATTTTCCAAGGAGTTTAGAGGAAATTGATTTTTGTGATGAGTTTTTCTATGGAATTATTCTCACTGTTGGTGCCTTCAATTTGGTTGTTGTCTGATGTGCTGCAGAATATCAAGGGCCAAATCGTCATCAAGGGCCAAAACATAAAAATTTATGCCATATAAACTTGTTACTTGCTACTTGAGAACATTCTTTGACATTTTCCATGTTAAGCACCCAACTAGGACATGCTTTATAGATTTGTGTGCTTACTAATTATCCATAGCTTGTGAGATCACCCAGTGCTCCACCAGACCAGTGATTGGTTGAGTCTCTAGCCAGCTTGAAGAGTGTGGTATTTGATGAAATTTTCCATTCTGAGGGAACTTATAGGGGTTCTTGATCACTTCTATTTAAGTTCCCAGGGATCCTTGATCACTTCTATTTAAGTTCCCAGGTATCCTTGATCACTTCTATTTAAGTTCCTAGGGATCCTTGATCACTTCTATTTGAGTTCCCAGGGAAATCCTCTAGACCTGAAAAACTAAACTTCAATGAATTCAGATCACTACAACTACTCTCATTTTCTTGATCAATTCATAGCACTATAGATACTCTCATTTTCTTGATCAGAGAATTCTAAATCTTGTCCCAGTCCTAAATTTTGCAGTCTTGAGAGTGGCTTTTACTTTCTTCAATTGCTTTTACTTTTTTCAATTTTGCATTCCAGAGAATGGCTTTTACTTTCACAATTGACATGAGCATAGACTTGTTGCTTCATAGCTCCCCTTGTTTACATAAAAGTGTTAAAATTGTTTAGACCTTCAAACAATTTGAATTATATGGTGGATAGATTTGGTATAAAATATATTGTTTATGTAACCAAAAGCATAATTTGACTAAGGTGTATCATAATCTCAAAGTAGCAACTTTTAAAGCTTTTCACAAAAGTTTTCAAATAAAACAATTTGAATAAAATATTTATTCAATAACCCTTCAATCATAACTTTGTTATATTGAGGATATTATAATTATACATACAGGGAGGATATTATGTATTTAGTTTTGCATTAACTAGGTATTACTTTCTCTTTGACAAAAAAAAATTGAAACTTATCTAAAGTTTAACATTATAAATTGAGATTTATTATTTTCAACTAATATTTAAATTTATTTATTTGGAATATTATTGGTTCAAATCTTTCAAATCTTATTATGTAATGATGGAAATGTATGATTTCAATGTACTCCATTATTAATTTAATTAATACAGAGTATTGTATAATCTTATCAATCTGTAACAAATATTGTCAAAAATTTATGCATTTATTCATCATTAAGTACCATCAAATTAATATCCATCAGCATGAACTATAGACTCAGTACAAATGTTTAGCTGGTGAGAAATAATGTTATGAAACCAGCTCAAGAAAAGATAGAAAAGATAGATCAACGCCTTAGAATTCAGCCTCTTCGAGGGGGCAACCTCCTTTAAATTACATAAATGAACAATTCTTGGATGATACAAATGACAAAACCTCATTTCTATATATAGGAGTCTAAGGAGTCACAATATAATCCAGCCGACATAACAATAATAATATAAAGCCACAAAAATAACAATAGAGGGATTCTATGGGGCACAGAAATAACAACATGGGGGTAATAGGGGCACAACAATATAAATAAGGGGTATAACTACAATAGTAATGGGGTAATCACTAGTATTATAGGGACCCAACATGTCCCTCTCCTTCAAAAAAGTGTTGTCCTCAACGCTTGAGTAGTTTTGGATACTTCTGCATAAAATTCTCATCCTCCCATGTGGAATCTTCAGCGGATAAGTTCTTCCACTTGATAAGATACTCTGAAATTGATCGATTTCGTAGCTATCGAGTTCTTGTTTCTGTGACTGCTTCCGGTTCCAATATAATTTTTCCTTCCTCGTCAAGTTCTGGCAATATTGTTTGAACTGGGAGCTTGTCGCCTATAACGTTCTTTAAACATGAAACATGGAAAACTGGGTGCAATCGAGAAGCTGCAGGAAGCTACAATTTGTATGCCATAGTACCAATCTTTTGCAACACCTTGTATGGACCATAATACTTTGGTGATAATTTATTATCCTTCTTAGCTTGCTTTAGGGACATTTGCTTATATGGTTGTAGCTGTAGGAAAACCCAATCACCTACATCAAAACTTCTTTCACTGCAATGTTGATCTGCCTGTTGTTTCATTCTATTTTGTGCCAACACGAAGTTATCCTTTAAGAGTTGGAGGACTTGTTGTTGATGTTCGATGTGATGTTCAACTGCCTGAACCTTAGAATTTTCTCTTAAATATGATGTGATGGATGGTGGATGATACCGATAAAGTGCCATAAATGGGGTCATTTTTGTTGTTGTATGGAAGGAAGTTTTATACCACCATTCAGCCAAAGGCAACCATTTGACCCATTGTGTTTGTTTATCAGATACAAAGCAACGAAGATATCCTTCCAAACATTTTTTTAATATCTCAGTTTGCCCATCAGATTGAGGATGATAAGATGAGCTATGAGCTAACTGAGTACCAAGACAAGAAAATAATTTTGTCCAAAAATTTCCAGTGAAAATGGGATCTCTGTCACTTACAATAATCTTTGGGTTTCCATGTAGCTTTTGAATTGTTTCCATAAATGCAGTAGAAACTATATTGGCTTTAAATGGATGTGATAATGCACAAAAGTGTGCATACTTGGTAAGTCTGTCAACTACCACCATGATGACACTCTTTCCCTCATAATTGGGTAAACCTGTGATAAAATCCATTGAAACCTCCTCCCAATGTTGGCTTGGAATGGATAAAGGTTGTAATAGACCCGGTGTCTTAATTGTTTCAAATTTATTTTGTTGGAAAACCAAACATTCTGCCACAAACTTTTGAATATCTGATTTAAGGCCATCCCAAAAAAATTCCTTCTTAACCCTGTGGTAAGTTTTTAAAAATCCTGAGTGCCCTCCTAAGGGAGAAGTGTGCAATTCCATAAGAATATTTTGTTTTAGCTGGGAATTCTTACAGAGGTATAAGCGATCTTTGTACCATAATGAATCATTTTGCCAGCTAAATGTATGAGACGTACTGGAATCTTGTTGTAGCTTTCGAATAAGTGCCCACACTTCTTCATCATTCTTCCATTCCTCCCTTGCTTCGTTTATCCAATCTGGTCGGATAATAGAAATGGCGCACAATAATGCTTCCACATCCTCATCCTTTCTTGAGAGTGCATCTGCCACCACATTTTGCTTCCCTTTTTTGTAGATGATTTCAAAGTCATAACCCAACATCTTTGTGACCCACTTTTGTTGCTCTTCAGAGGATAATCTTTGTTCTAAAAAGCATTTAAGGCTATCATGATCCGTTTTTACCTTGAAGTGTCTTCCCATTAGGTAGGGTCGCCATTTCTTAAGTGCATGGAGTATTGCCAACATTTCCTTCTCATAAATAGCTTTTCTTAAAAACTTTCCCTTGATTGGACGACTTTCAAAAGCAATGGGTCTTTCATCTTGCATTAGAACAACACCAATTCCATTTCCTGAAGCATCACATTCCACAATAAAGGTTTTTGTGAAGTCCGGTGTAGCTAAGAACGGTGCTTGGCACATTGCCTCTTTAAGATGTTCAAAGGCCTTTGTTGCTTCCGGAGTCCTGGTCTAGATATTTCATCTCTATGTCATGTATCTCTTTTATGATGTCAAGGTCATGTAACGGCCTATGTTGGTTTCCCCACTATGCCTGGGATGAATGATGTAATGTTCATGTCTTATCATGAGTAAACTCTTAATGTATCTCCACATGGTTAGGTAGATGAGTCAATATTGGTATATTCCCACTAGGTTGGGTGATGAATGTATGTATTGAGTCTTTTGGTGATAGGAAGGTCTTCTATGATGTATAAGTCCTTGTTCTTCTTGAAGAACATCTTTTGCAGATCTTGCCTACAGTCAAGGGGAGCATGAACAGCACAATTCAGCAAGAGCAGGATGGATAGATTGGTACACTTTGGCATACACAAAGGGGGAGCACATTTGGAGATTGCAGCAGGTACTCAGGGGGAGTATGGACAGCAGAAGGTATACCAAAGAAGAGGATATCCTGGTACGCCCTTTGCCCTTGATGTCAAAGGGGGAGAGTGACTTGGTGTGGTGGTTGCCATCAAGTCCAAAGGGGGAGATTGTTGGCATTATGATTCAAGTGTTGTCCTTGATGGCAACTCACTCAGAGGCTGGTACAGGTGCTCAGAGGTTGGTACAGGTGGTACAGGTGATGGCAACTTAATCAGAGGACAGATCTGAGTATAGCAGGCCAAGACAATTCATACACGCAGGTTCGTTAAGCCCAAGTCGCGTGTACATGGTACAGGTGCTCAGAGGTTGGTACAGGTGGTACAGGTGATGGCAACTTAATCAGAGGACAGATCTGAGTATAGCAGGCCAAGACAATTCATACACGCAGGTTCGTTAAGCCCAAGTCGCGTGTACACGCAGGTTGGCTTCAGTAAAAGCGCGTGTATGTGAAAACGTACCTTTGGTCCATGGCGGTTAGTCCTTGGAAGTTGTGCCTATGGTTTTGGACCATGGCGTCTCGACGGACGTGTTGATCCCTAGTTTTGAAGTTGATGGTATTGTGTTACTATGGTTTTGGACCGTGGTATTGTAAAGGGCCTAAGGCTATATAAGGAGAAGATCATTAGGCAAATGTAGGTAAGCAAGGTGCAAGAGTGTGTGAGTGATGAAGATCTGAGGAAGTGTGAGATCCAAGTGCTGGTTATGGGTTGGTGATCTGAACCAAGGTTTCACTCATGTGGAGGATGATGAATGATGGAACGGGATCTCAAGGCTTGGAATGATTATCTTCATATGGTTTGCCTGTGGATAGATCAGATCTACTGACGCATGTTTATTATTATGATCTGGGTATGTTTTGATGTCTGATATAGCTGCAGAGTTATAAGTTAGAATTTGCAGATCTGTACGCGGGTTGGCTTTGGTAAAAGAGCGTATACACGCAGGTTGGGTTCATCCAAGTAGCGTATACAATGTGAAGTATGATATTTGAAGATGAAGTTGGATCTGGTTGTTGTTATGTTGTCTGGTTGTTGTTGACAGGGTTACAGTGATTCAGAATTGGGTGTTTCAGTGTTTGATGATGCAGGTTGTTCTACAATGATGATTGTTTCATGGATCCAGTATGAAAATGTATGAAACGTGGTCCCGGGAAGATCGTAGGCCGGCACCTACGTACTGGTAAACATATCAGCCAGTACAAGAGCCAAGGGGGTTGTAGCTCCCTTCCAGGAGCAGCTGGAAAACGAGTGAAGGTTGTAGCCTTCTGTAGGGTTGGCACCTACGTACTAGTAAATGGATCGGCTAGTACAAGAGCTATGAAGGTTGTAGCCTTCTGTAGGGTTGGTACCTACGTACTTGTAAATGGATCGGCTAGTACAAGAGCTATGAGGGTTGTAGCCCTCTGCAGGTTGCAGCCTGCGTGCTGGTAAATGACTGCACCAGTGCATTGTAAAAGAAGTTTCTTATTAAAGAAGAAAGAGACGAATTGCAGCAGGTGGTTTTCACCCACATTGGGTTTCCACCTTATATCATGGTGTTCATGTGTGTGGCTCTTGTGTGATGTTCTGTTCTGTTATTCTGCACCTGTTTACTGTTAATATGCTTAATAATGATCTGATGCATTTACTGAAGATTAAGCTAACTGAATTATAAGATCTCTGGATATACGCGAGTTTCATTAGACACAGTAGCGTGTACACGCGGGTTCACTTAATTGAAGTAGCGTATATGTTTCTGAGCATGAAATTGAAAAAGTTTGATTGATCTGATAATACTGATTCACCCCCCCTCTCAGTATTATTTCCAACAATTGGTATCAGAGCGGGTCCTTCAGAGAAGCTTGATCGCTTGAAGGAGATTCGTAGAACAATGGGGAAGAAAGCACGTCAGAAGAAGAAGACAGCTCAAAGGAACAATGACAACCTGTCGTTGAGTGGAAGTAAGAATTCAGATCCTGAATCACCTCAGAATGAAGATGGACAAACAAATGAAGTATCAGATCAAACCATAGATCAACAAGATCTACCTAGCAAAAAGGAGAATGCCCTCAAAGAAGAAATCATCAAATTAGAAGATCTGTTGGAATGTGCCTCCAGAACTCGACAAATGCTGCTAGCACTGAATAAAGAGCAAGAAAACGAGATCCTCAAACTAAGGCATCAGTTGGATGAAGGAAGGAAAGCTGAAGAGACCTTGAAGAAGCAATGTCTAGACAAAGAAGAACAACATCAAGTTGAGGTAAATATCTTGAAAAGTAAATTAGAAGAAAAGGATAAACTATTACGATTTCAAGATAGTACTAAGATCTTGGATGATATTCTTAGTAGTCAAAGGTCCCCTGCTATCAAAACTGGTCTTGGTTTTCATAAGTCTATTGAAGGTGAATCTGGTTCACAAAGTAAGACAAGAATCTCTCATGCAAAATCTGAAAGGCTCTACAAGGAGATGAAAGGTCAACCTCATCAACAATCAAGGAAAGAGACTCCTCAAAGAAAATCTTTTACTCCTCCCATGAATAATGTTGAATGTTATGTATGTCATAATCTTGGACATGTTGCAGCCATATGTAGAAAAAGAAGGTTTCAAGACCATCATGCAGAAAGATCATCACATTCAAGGTACTTTAATGGATATTGCTTTTCTTGCAATATGTTTGGTCACAAAGCTGCTGATTGCTATAGGAGGAATATGAAACATGTAAGATGCTATGCATGTAACAAGTTTGGACATAGAGCAAAGGATTGCAGGAACAAAGCTCATGATAAGAAGAAATCATCAACATGCTTGAAGATATGGAAGAAGAAGGAAGTTCAGCCAGAAAGATGTGGCACAGCACAGACATAACAGACTCAGGGGGAGCTGAAGGCATAGAACTTCAGTGTTCTAATTCTAATACGCAAGTTTCATGAAGCAAATCCGCGTATATACGCGAGTTTCACACTACAAAGTCGCGTATATGTCAGTTTGTGAAAAAGCAGTGGGGACAGACTCAGAAAAGGGGTCTGATATGATCCAGTCCAGTATATGTTCTGTTGGTTAACAGTTACAGTCTGCTGAGGATGTATGGAAATGTCTTGATACTTATGGCACAGGCTCAGAGGGAGCATATACTTCAAATAATGCATTGTTGGCATTATGGTTAGAAGCTGTTGATAAAGTCTATGATACATCTTGCTGTTTGATCAAAGGAATGGTATTGCAGGCTGATGCTTATGGTACAGATCGTGATGCTGCTGGTGGCCCTTCATAAGTCCTGGTCTAGATATTTCATCTCTATGTCATGTATCTCTTTTATGATGTCAAGGTCATGTAACGGCCTATGTTGGTTTCCCCACTATGCCTGGGATGAATGATGTAATGTTCATGTCTTATCATGAGTAAACTCTTAATGTATCTCCACATGGTTAGGTAGATGAGTCAATATTGGTATATTCCCACTAGGTTGGGTGATGAATGTATGTATTGAGTCTTTTGGTGATAGGAAGGTCTTCTATGATGTATAAGTCCTTGTTCTTCTTGAAGAACATCTTTTGCAGATCTTGCCTACAGTCAAGGGGAGCATGAACAGCACAATTCAGTAAGAGCAGGATGGATAGATTGGTACACTTTGGCATACACAAAGGGGGAGCACATTTGGAGATTGCAGCAGGTACTCAGGGGGAGTATGGACAGCAGAAGGTATACCAAAGAAGAGGATATCCTGGTACGCCCTTTGCCCTTGATGTCAAAGGGGGAGAGTGACTTGGTGTGGTGGTTGCCATCAAGTCCAAAGGGGGAGATTGTTGGCATTATGATTCAAGTGTTGTCCTTGATGGAAACTCACTCAGAGGCTGGTACAGGTGCTTAGAGGTTGGTACAGGTGGTACAGGTGATGGCAACTTAATCAGAGGACAGATCTGAGTATAGCAGGCCAAGACAATTCATACACGCAGGTTCGTTAAGCCCAAGTCGCGTGTACATGGTACAGGTGCTCAGAGGTTGGTACAGGTGGTACAGGTGATGGCAACTTAATCAGAGGACAGATCTGAGTATAGCAGGCCAAGACAATTCATACACGCAGGTTCGTTAAGCCCAAGTCGCGTGTACACGCAGGTTGGCTTTAGTAAAAGCGCGTGTATGTGAAAACGTACCTTTGGTCCATGGCGGTTAGTCCTTGGAAGTTGTGCCTATGGTTTTGGACCATGGCGTCTCGACGGACGTGTTGATCCCTAGTTTTGAAGTTGATGGTATTGTGTTACTATGGTTTTGGACCGTGGTATTGTAAAGGGCCTAAGGCTATATAAGGAGAAGATCATTAGGCAAATGTAGGTAAGCAAGGTGCAAGAGTGTGTGAGTGATGAAGATCTGAGGAAGTGTGAGATCCAAGTGCTGGTTATGGGTTGGTGATCTGAACCAAGGTTTCACTCATGTGGAGGATGATGAATGATGGAACGAGATCTCAAGGCTTGGAATGATTATCTTCATATGGTTTGCCTGTGGATAGATCAGATCTACTGACGCATGTTTATTATTATGATCTGGGTATGTTTTGATGTCTGATATAGCTGCAGAGTTATAAGTTAGAATTTGTAGATCTGTACGCGGGTTGGCTTTGGTAAAAGAGCGTATACACGCAGGTTGGGTTCATCCAAGTAGCGTATACAATGTGAAGTATGATATTTGAAGATGAAGTTGGATCTGGTTGTTGTTATGTTGTCTGGTTGTTGTTGACAGGGTTACAGTGATTCAGAATTGGGTGTTTCAGTGTTTGATGATGCAGGTTGTTCTACAATGATGATTGTTTCATGGATCCAGTATGAAAATGTATGAAACGTGGTCCCGGGAAGATCGTAGGCCGGCACCTACGTACTGGTAAACATATCAGCCAGTACAAGAGCCAAGGGGGTTGTAGCTCCCTTCCAGGAGCAGCTGGAAAACGAGTGAAGGTTGTAGCCTTCTGTAGGGTTGGCACCTACGTACTAGTAAATGGATCGGCTAGTACAAGAGCTATGAAGGTTGTAGCCTTCTGTAGGGTTGGTACCTACGTACTTGTAAATGGATCGGCTAGTACAAGAGCTATGAGGGTTGTAGCCCTCTGCAGGTTGCAGCCTGCGTGCTGGTAAATGACTGCACCAGTGCATTGTAAAAGAAGTTTCTTATTAAAGAAGAAAGAGACGAATTGCAGCAGGTGGTTTTCACCCACATTGGGTTTCCACCTTATATCATGGTGTTCATGTGTGTGGCTCTTGTGTGATGTTCTGTTCTGTTATTCTGCACCTGTTTACTGTTAATATGCTTAATAATGATCTGATGCATTTACTGAAGATTAAGCTAACTGAATTATAAGATCTCTGGATATACGCGAGTTTCATTAGACACAGTAGCGTGTACACGCGGGTTCACTTAATTGAAGTAGCGTATATGTTTCTGAGCATGAAATTGAAAAAGTTTGATTGATCTGATAATACTGATTCACCCCCCCTCTCAGTATTATTTCCAACACACATGTTTGGATCTCATAAAATGGAAAGTATTTGATATCACATTTGAATTAATTTACTAATCAAAAGAATTAGCCTAAATTCATTTTAAATATTTAACATTTTCTTTTGTTTTTTTTAATTTTGTTTTATGCTAAGCTACCAACATTTAATATTATGAATATTTTGTATTTATATCTATTTCATTAAAACCATTTATTGTACATGGAAAACATGTGCATACATTTAGTCTTTGTACCATGCAAAAATTCAATAGTTTAATTTTAATTTAGATATATTTAAAATAAGTGGAAGGTACTAGCTACTATGTAGCACTTGTTTATATGAGAATAGTATCTCCCTATTCAATAAAACTTTTCAGTTTCAAATTATTTTGTTATTTTCAATACTATAGAAATCATTTCTTTACTAATTAAACTAAACATAAAAAACACTCTTAGTATTAGAGATTACTTTATTAAGTATTAGTAAAGACCATATCATAAGTTATCATGAATGTAGAAAGGAAAAGTGCCAAAAGTATGAGTAAATACCATGTCATAAACTATTATGAATGTGGAAAGGAAAATTACCAAAATGATGTTAACTAGCAACACATATGTACCTTATTCCTCAAAATGGCCATTCTTTTATATCTTCATTACCTAATCTATCATACCACCAACATGAAATTCCATAATTTTATTAGAGGACACAAGTTAAAGAAAATTATTGCCTTTATGAATTACAAAAAAATGTAACGAGATCCTAGTATGTAACCATATCAAAATAGCACATAAACATAAGAAAAAATAGATCAACGAATAGATAATAAGCCACTTAAAGGGGGGAACCTCCCTTTACATCACATAAATGAACAATTCTAATTATAATTAGGGCTTAACAATAATAGTGTAAGGGCT
The DNA here is from genome assembly GCA_031772625.1 of Pinus tabuliformis. NCBI lineage: Eukaryota > Viridiplantae > Streptophyta > Pinopsida > Pinales > Pinaceae > Pinus > Pinus tabuliformis. Next base: position 911,929,836 of record CM062805.1, on the reverse strand, counting down.
AAAAAATAATAATAGTGGGTCTCAACGGGGCAGAACAATAATAATTTGGGGGTTATAGTAGTATTATAAGGAACTAACATGCCCCTCTCCATAAAAAAGGTGTTGTCCTCAACACTTGAGTAGTTTTGGATGCTTATGTATGAAATACGCATCCTCCCATGTGGAATATTGACAAGGTAAGTTCTTCCACTTAATCAGATACTCTGAAATTGATCGATTTTGTAGCTATCAGATTCTTGTTTCTGTAATTTGTTTAAGCTCCAATTTGATTTTTCCTTCCTTGTCAAGTTTTGGAAATATATTTTGAACTGCAAGCTTGTCACCTATAACCTTCTTTAAGGGTGAAACATGGAAAATTAGATGTACTTGCAAAAATGTAGGCAACTCTAATTTGTATGCAATAGTGCGAATCTTTTGAAACACCTTGTAAGGGCCATAATACTTGGGGTGATAATTTATTATCCTTCTTAGCTTTCTTGAGGGACATTTGTTTATATGGTTGTAGATATAAAAATACCCAATCACCCACATCAAAACTTCTTTCACTACGATGTTGATCTACCTATTGTTTCATTTGATTTTGTGCCAGAGTCAAGTTAACCTTTGAGAGTTAGAGAACTTGTTGTTGATGCTCAATGTCATCTTCCATTGCTTGAACCTTAGAATAGTCTCTTAAAGATGATGTGATGGATGGTGGATGATATCCATAAAGCGTCATAAATGGGGTCATTAATAATAATTATTAAATCTCATCATTATAGTTATTATAAATAAATAAATTATTAATAATAATTGTTTATTTATAACATTAATTATTTATTTATTTATCACAATGAATAAATAAATAATTATTAGTAAAATTATGTAAACAGCTATTGTTAATAATTATTTTTGTATTTATAATAATTAATTAATTAACTAATTATTCACTTATTTAATTAATTAATAATATTAATTTAGGCTTTATAATTTATTTATTAGTTTTTAGGATTTTAGTCGACCCTCTTTTTGGGAATTTATTTTTGTTCTTTTTTATTATTTATTCATCCTCCCTTTGGCTCTTCTTTCATCCACTTTCATTCATTGTGTAGATGATTGATGCAGGAAAAACCGCCTAAAGGCAATTTCCCTGATTTTCATAATAACCTTATGTGAACCTGTGGATTATGGCCCACCTATACAAATCAGAAGTGTTTACATTTGTGGGTTTTAACAAAAACCCAACCAATCACCAAGCAGCGCTTTAACACATAATCCGCCAACGAACGTTGGTCCCACTCCGAACGCACAATACTAGACCTCAAATAAAATAAACTCGCATCCATAAACTTCTCGGGTTTGCTCAGGCTCAAGTCTTATCAGCTTCAATCTCCGATGTTGATCAAGACACACTTGATCCAATGGTCAGCAGTGATATCGCACAGATCACTTGCACGACGTTTAACTGCCCTTACGTAGCCGATAAGGAATATAATCCTTGGTCTATAAAATTTCGGGTTCGTTCTGAGATTAACATCCGATCACTTTATGACCCGATACCTATTGGATAACAGAGGCCACCAAATCCATGTTTCTTCAATTAGCGCACGGGTTAAAAATAGGCCTAACCCCCGCCGTTGACTGTGATCTAAGAGCTTGAAATTGCAATTGACGACTAGGGGTGAGCGCGGGTCTTCAACCACAATCAAGAAATTCTGACTCTCCTATCCCCGTGGTTTATTCCTCTGCCATTATTCTTCCACTGTTAATATCCATCGATCTAAACAATCCGACTTGTTCGCTTAAGATGGAATTTACGTCAAACACCCATTAACTCTGCCACACTCTGTTTAAACACTCACACACATATATCATATTAACGTTGGATCGCCATCGATCCTTACAGTGATCGATGATCGATCAATAACCTGTCACACGAAATTTAACTCTTCCAACACATACATCTGAACTATAGGTCAAACATACACATATACATGAAAATCCACATAACACATATATTTCTATTATATACATAATTCGATTACAAACTAAGGCATTTCAGCCTTAGACACAATTTCTCCTTAGACTACATTACATTCTCACTCTCTGTCTATGCTCTATATCTGTCTCTCTATATATCCCCCAATCAGAACATGCAGGTTCACAATATATAGAAATAACTATAGTATCATGGATCATTCTAGATCCATGATCTTCTCCTAAAATCGTTCAAACAAACTCCTAAACCTTTTGTTATGCATACATGGAAGATAATTACATTAATTCAAGTCTTCTAAAAACTTATAAATTCCATTAATTTAGATTATTTTTAACATAAAATTACTCCCGATTACATGATTGTCCACGTCTCCTCCTCCATAGCTCTGATTTTGACTTTTGATTAAGGGTGGTCGGATGCTCCTACATCAATGATGGATCCCCTTTGGGATTTGAAATGTCGATAAAATTCATGTAATACTATGGAGAATCTGAACTATCTTTATCCAGAAGATATCCTTCCACACATGTGTTCACCATCTCATTTTTCTCGTCAAATTGAGGATGATAAGTTGAGCTATGAGCTAATTGAGTACAAATACAAGAAAATAATTTTGTCTAAAAATTTCGAGTGAAAATGGGATCTCTGTCACGTATAATAATCTTTGGGTTTCCATGTAGCATTTGAACTATTTGCATAAATGAAAAATCAAATGTATTAGATTTTAAAGGATGAGATAGGACATAAAAGTGTGCATACTTGGTATTTCTATCAACTACCACCATGATGACACTCTTTCCTTCGGACTTGGGTAAACTTGTGATAAAATCCATTGAAACCTCCTCCCAACACTAATTTTAAATGGATAATGGTTGTAAAATACTTGGGGTCTTAATTGTCTAAACTTTATTTTGTTGGAAAACTAAACATTTAGCCACAAATGTCTTAATATCACATTTAAGGACATCCCAAAAAAATTCCTTCTTAACCCTGTGGTAAGATTTTAAAAATCCTGAGTGCCCTCCTATAGGAGAGGTGTGCAATTCCAAAAGAACCTTTTGTTTTAGTTGGTAGTTCTTTCATAGATATAAGCAATCTTTGTACCATATTGAATCAAGTTAGTTATCCAATCAGGTTGGATAAAAGAAATGGCATAGAGCAATGCTTCCACATCCTTGTCCCTTCTTGAGAGTGCATCTGCAATAATATTTTGATTCCCTTTCTTGTAGATGATTTCAAAGTCATAACCCAACATCTTTGTGACCCATTTTTGTTGTTCTTCTAAAGATAATATTTGTTCCAAGAATTATTTAAGACTATCATAATATGTTTTTAGCTTTAAGTGTCTTCCCATTACGTAAGCACGCCATTTCTTCAAATAATGTAGTATTGCCAATATTTCCTTCTCATAAATAGGTTTGTGTAAATACTTTCCCTTGATTGGATGAATTTCAAAAGCAATGGGTCTTCATTCTTGCATTAAGACAACACCAATTCCATTTCCTGAGGCATCACATTCCATAATAAAGTTTTTGGTGAAGTTTAGTGTAGCTAATATCAAAGCTCGACACATTTCCCCTTTAATATGTTCAAAGGCTTGAGATGTTTCTAGAGTCCAAAAAAAATGCATCTTTCTTCAGTAGTTTTGTTAGTGATGTTGCTATTTTCCATAATTATTTACAAACTTGTGATAATACCCCGTTAACCCGAGCAATCCTCGAAGATGCCTTAAGGTTGTGGGGATTTTCCATTCCTTTATGGCCTTAATTTTGTTAGGGTCTACCTTAACACTCTCATGAGATACAATATGACCCAAATATTGCACTTCCTATACCCAAAAGAAACAATTTGAGGGTTTTGCATACAATTGTTTCTCCTCCAATGGTTTGAGCACTCTATGAACATGTTGAACATGATCTTTCCAAGACTTGTTGTAGATTAGTATATCATCAAAAAATACTAAAACAAATTTTCTAAGGAATGGTTTGAAAATGGAATTCATCAAACCTTGAAATGTGGAAGGTGCATTAGTAATGCCAAAAGGCATGACCAAAAATTCATAATGACCTTCATGAGTTCTAAATGTTGTTTTTGAAATGTCTTATGTCTCATTCTAATTTGATGATATATTGAGTGAAGATCCAACTTGGTGAAGTAAATTGTTCCATGTAGTTCATCCAACAATTCATAAATGACAAGAATATGAAATTTATCTTTAATAGTGATCTCATTGAGCTCTCTATAATCTGGACACATACACCATGATCCATCCTTCTTGTGCACCAATACTACTAGAGAAGAGAAAGAACTTTGGCTAGGTTGAATTATACCTACCTCTAGCATTTCTGCAACCATATGTTCAATTTCATTTTTGTAGGCATAGGGATATTTGTAAGGTCTGACGATTGGAGGAACACTTCCTGGAATCAAGTGAATAGCATGATCATGACTGTGAATAGTTGGGAGACCTGTTACACTAAAATTTGTCACCATGACTATCTACAGTTAGTATGGCTCTATCAACTGTCATACTATCCTCCTTGGCAAGTCTCATACCTCTGCTCCTCATGTCAAACTCCAAGAAAGAGAGAAAGTCCTTTAAAAGTCAATTAACTTTGGTTACGCAGTTTCTCTTAGCCTTACCTGCGTGTATGCACCTCCAGTTCATAAAACCTGCGTATGTGTACGCTCTGTATGTAAAGGTCTGGGTGCGTACTCCTGTAAAGGTCAAAAGGCGCAAGTTTCACTTCAAAAAAGTTACTTGTGGTCATTTATAGAGCCTTCTAGAAGATGGTTTGACGTGGATTGGGCTCCTCCAGATGGTTCATGCATCCCTATGTAAGAGGAACTTATCCCATGAAGAGGGGAGTTATCCCATTGAAAGAGGGGCTTATCCCATTCATGGTGGACCTGATTAACTTCCTCCACAGCACTATAAATACATGCATTGGGCCAGAGGGAGGGGAGGTTAAAAGCTGAACATTCCTAAGGGTAGATGCTGCTGAGATTAGGACTCCCTTATAGAGCTTGAGAGGAGAGATTCCCATCCTTTCTTAGCTTCATTTGGAAGTGGGTGAGCTGATCAAAGTAAAGGAAAACTCTTTCTGGACCCTGGGAGGGACTTGCACAACACCAAGGCTCAGGTTGTAATGGTTTCTTTTGTTTCCACTTAATGCAAATAAACTCATTTTTCTCAACAAGTTGTTATACATGATTTGTTTCATATACTCCTTGGTCTGTATGATGAATATGTGTTGTTTTATTAGTTATTCACGTGCTATGTAATCTTTTGGCTTGTTAGTGAATGCAGGTTTCGAAGAGAAGGAGGAGCTCATCCGGATCGGCGAGCTTGGACTACTACAAAGCGTTGGACTAAAGGTATGTTACAAAAATCTGATTACTTGTATTCTAAATGCATATTTAGAGAAAGGTAGTGTTTACTTGACATTGTCTTGTTTGTCACTAGAAAGCCTTGGCTTCTAGGGAGGTCGGTTTTGTCCGCAAAATTGACTCTTTCCGCATGACAAAATGGCGACCATACTGGGGAACTCCATTGATGTGAATGATTTTTCCTTTGTTTGAAACTTTGATCTGAGAAAAGTATTTTTCTTTCTGGTTTTTGGTTGTCTAACTGTGTATTTGGGTGGCTTAGCTTAGGGTTAAATTAGATTTTAGTTTTTCTTGATTTTGCTAGAAGTACGTAGCCTCTGCGTTAAGCACAGTGCGTACCTGGACGCACTGCAGCTTTGTGCACAGAGCGTACACGCACCTGTGTAAACAGGTTGCCTGCGTACCCTGTCAAAATTGAGAAAATTTCAATTTTCTCCTTTTTGCCTTTTAGATTTTGTTTATAAGTTGTTTTTTACCACCCAGATCCACTGGTTACCTGCCAGAGATCTTCATCTGAACTTGTTTCATCAGTGTTAAGTGTTTTAGTGGAATTCGTAGAGGTTCTAGCCTTAGGGTTTGATTTTTGCATTGGTCCTGTAGTGACTTTGGCTTTAGAAGTCGTACAACCTTGGATCTCCCTGGTCTTTGTAGTCTTCTTAGGAGTCGGACCTTTCATAGAATCCACCCTTGTGATACACTTACCTTTGTTTTGTCTCTTTGCCGAATCTCGAAAAAGTTTGTTGATTGAACTGTGAATTTCATTTTATGAAAAAGAACAAAAGATTTTGATGTTTGTTTTTGGCTAGTTTTTGATTCTGCATTGACTAGTCCTTAGTTAAATCACGACTGAGTAAAACATCCTGGGATCATACTTTGTAGGTTTTTGACCTCATTAGATTTGCTTATTAGGTGAATTTCTTTAGATTTGCTTTTAAGTAGCTTTGATTTGATTGTCATAGATTTGTAAAGGTTTGCTTTTTTATTTTTAAATGCTTTGTTAAGTAGGAAAAAATCCAAAAATCTCTTTTGAAAGAAAAGTTTGCTTAAGTAGCCTTTGAGTCTTTGAAAGAAAAAGGAATTTTCGTGAAATAATTAGTGTTCATGTGTTGTATGCTTTGGAAAAGATAAAGAGATTGTTTCTTTGATTTTCATTGCCAAGAAAGTTGTCTTTATATCAATTTTGCATTCTCCAACTCTCTTAGCTAAGGAATTCATTGAAAAAGAAAATTAGTATAAATCATCCTAAGTGCATCTTTTTAGTGGTTTGAGTCGAGTCTACACACCATCAGTTTCATCTCCGCTACCTTTTGTCTTAAAGAAAAGCCATAAAAATTAACGCTTAAAGTAAAATCAACTTAGTAACTTTTTATTTACTAGGGCTCTGAAACACCAATATAGATCAGGCTAGTGTCTTGGAGTAGGAGAGTAATTAACTCTCCAAGACAGTAAAACCAAACAAGTAGCTTATCTTGTGGTAGGATAAATCCAACTGTTTCATTTGTACTCTGGGAAATCTCCTCTTAAAGGAGAAGCACGAGACCGTGTCCGAACCAGTGAGGGGATCAATCCTCCTTCATTGGGAAAGACGCCAGATACGCACGTATTACAAATGGTAAACCTCGGATTATTGTCGAGGAGCCTGGGGTCACTTGTCGGTAAACCTTGGATTATTGTCAAGGAGCCGGCAAGGGGATTGAGCTTGTTACTCTGCCCTTGCGTGCTATCGGGTCGTACACTGTTCCCCCAGGTATATTTGTTGTTGTTGGTAACCTTAGTGACCATAATCTTTAGGATTCTACCCAAGGTGACGGTGGAGGGAAGATCCCACTGTACCTGGAGCAGACGTCGGCTAGACTCACTTGGATTTTCCGGGGGGTTCACTTCACTCGAGACGGTTAAAGTGGAGGAACTTGTGCCGGTCTATTCATTAAGCAGGTTGCCGGGGTAACTGTTCCACCCACCACTTCTGTACTGAATTCGGCGATGTTGGGCTTCATCACCAACTAGTGTTTTCGGTCCGGAAGGCTACTATTTGTGTATGGTTTGACACCCTAGATTCTTTAGGCGTGTGATTCGAATTTGTTTGGTTCTTTAGAGACTCTAGGTGGTTTGCTTTGAGATTTTACTTTGTTTGCGTGTGCAGTAGTTAAAAGTTTTTAACTGTGGCGGAATTACTGAGACAGTCCCGTAGACTTCGGGGCCAGTCTCCTGAGATTGTTATCGTGGCCGATTTGTTGAGGAAGTCCCGTAGACTTCGGGGTGAGCCTACTCAAGGCGTCCCGAGTCATTACGAAGGTTTGAAAGTCCTTGTAACTCCTCCTAGTGGCAGTAAAGTAGGTTCACCTGAAGAAGGAGAGTCTTCGTTGGTAGTCCATCCAGATTACCAAAGTCTAGAAACAGGTTATAATCCTGAAGCTGTTACAGTTTCCAAGCTTGCTGGTAGTTTTTCATCTACTAGTGATATAGGCGAAGAACCTGAAATATCTGAACCTGTTACTCCAACTTCTAGTGTTCCTGATTCACCTAGGGTAGAAAGAGTCATCACCGAAAATCTTCCTTCTGGTTTGATAGCTATTGAAGAACTTGCTCCAGAAGAAGAAGTAGGCGTCCCTATCCCTGAAGATCAACCTACCATTGATCTAAAGGAGCGTGAATCTATTTTTTACAGTCCACCTAGAAGTACTACTTGGTATCTTTCGTTAACTAATTACTTAGACAACTCAGGGATAATTTTTTCTCCACCTCGTACTCCTTATCCATCCGGAGGTATTTATACTCCTGTAAATATGTCTAGTCAGTCGTCCGTGTTTACTCAATCTCCTGAATCTTTGTTGTATGGTGATCCTTCTGTTCCTGCTGGGTATCAGTCAATTTCTGGTACTTTTGCAGGAGCATCTCCTCAACCCATTGGACATGGGTCATTAGCTGGAAACAATGGTAATAAACCATTGGGCGTAGGAGACATTTATATGATGTCAGGTTCAATTCCCGGTTCTCAACCTCAAGGTGGTCAGTTACCGCTTGGGGGGCAGCCTCAATTAACGCCTGGGGGGCAACCTCAAGGTACACAACTTGCATCTGGGGGTCAACCTCAAGGACAGTATGTACCCATGGTACAGTACATTCCTCAAGGCCAACCCCAGCCTCAATATGTACCCCAGGGTCAACCTCAGTATCAATTTATGCCTCAAGGTCAACCCCAGTATCAGTACTTACCTCAAGGGTATCTACCCCAAGGTCAGTACTCGAGTCAAGGTTATCAACCACCCCAAGGTCAATCTTATGTTCAAGGTACGAGAAATGTACCTTTCAATTATCAATCCTACCCTCAATCCGATTATGGATCTCAATATCCTCAACCTTTCATGGGTCAATACCCCGGAATGAACATAGTGTGGGATCCATCACAAGTTCAACAAGTGTTGCAGCCAAGCGTACAGTTGTCATCTCAAACTGGACAACCTGTGGTTTCTGGTCCACCCCAGCAACCAGTCCAGTCTAATGTTCAAACTTCTGTACCTTCGGTAGTTACTCAGTCGCCAATTGCACCTAGTACTCCATCTCAAACGACTGCTGCAACTACCGCAACATCTGTTCCTTCCACCACAGCTACTTCTGGAGTATCGACAGCTCCGGTTTCAATTGTCTCTGCCACTACTCCGCAGACATCTTTACCCTTGTCTGGATCCACGATTCAAACTACGGTTCAGATGCCTGTGGGGCAGCTAGGTTTAAGTACAGTTGTCACTACTCAACCACAATTTGTTTATCAACCGTACCAGGGACAGTACCAATACGGGCCTGCTGTCCAACAACCGGTTTACCAGTATCAACCGTATCCTGGGTACACTTACCAACAACCACAGCAACCCCAGTACGGTCCGGTTAATCCTGGTTTTCCGGGAGGATACAATATCCCGAATGCGATTCCTGTTCCAAGTTATCCTGGATATCCTCCTCCTGGGACTGGTCTTGTGACCCAGAGTTTTAGGGATCCTAATCGGCAATTGCCATTTATCGCAACTTTGGATTTACCAGACTTGACGCGCCTAACGAACGATCCAATAAATTATCTTCCGTTCTGGCCGCCAATGCCGAATAAGTTGCCCAGTGACATACCCAAGTTCGAAGGTAAGTCTGGAGAGGATCCGTCAAATCACATGATGACTTACCACCTCTGGTGTGCTTCAAATTCCATCTCGGATGATTCAATCCGTTTACGTCTTTTTCAGCGTACACTCATTGGTCTCGCGGCCAAGTGGTACATTGAGTTACCACGGGCCTCTTTTTATAATTTTAGTCAGTTAGGTACATCGTTCTTAACTCATTTTCAGTTGCCGGTCAGATATGATAATGGCACCGAGTTATTAACTTCATTAAAACAGTCGACGTCCACTTATATTTCCGACCATATTCATGAATGGAGACGTCGAAGGCGATTAGTGAAAGTTTTTATCCCGGACCAAATCTTAGCTGAATGGTTTGTTAAATCATTATTACCGAAGATTACTGAAGACGTAGCTAAGGCCGGAGTAGTTACTGAAGAGCAAGTGATTGCTCAAGCGCAGTACCTTGACTTAGTTTATACTCAGTCGGGTACGTTACACGAAAAGATCCCAGATCTTCCAAAGTCAAATCAAATCGCTGCTGCTCCTTCGAGATCTCATGCTGCTGATGGCATGATTGGTACGGTAAATACTAAAAGCAAGAAGAAGTCTTCAAAGAATTCTTCACCCATTATCACCTTACCAGACTCCCCAACAGGAGAATCTTCTGCTGAAGTTTCCGCTGATATTCACGCCATAGAGTCATCTACGGCTAAATAAAAAAACGGCGGGAAGAAGAAAGGCAAGAAGAAGAATAAAGCAGACAAAACTCCAAAGGAGAAAATAGAAAAGTTGGAAACCAATGACGAAAAGCGCAAGCCCCGTTATCCTTGTCTTATTTGTGAAGAAGATCATTTTACAAGAGATTGCCCTCATCGGGCCGAGGTTGCGAAACTCGTCAAGGGTTCCCAAATTCTTGCTGTCTTGAAGGACCCATTTCCGAAAGATAGCAAAATGATAGGTTCTTCCTCGAGTGCCGCTGAAGAACCCATATTGATGATGTCTCATGTAAGGATTGCAACTCGGTCACACGATTACGGTAGTAAAAGTCATGTTGATGGATCGAAAGAAGCAGAATCTTCTCAGTCAAATCCATCAACCTCAGCTCCCGGTTCCGATCCACTACAGATCGAGAAACCTAACCCTGACTTAGTAATTAAACCACCTGCCAAGGGTGTACTTCGAAGGTCTGCTTTCAATCCACATGCGAGAGCGGCCCAGAATTACAACATTGTTGAGGATTTAGTTGTTTCACCCTCAGCAATGTCGGCTTTAGAAGTGCTGCAATCATGTCCAGCACAACGAAAATTACTTTTGTCGGCTATAGGAGCTATTTATGTTCAGGACCCGAACCTGATAATCTTTGATCTAGAAAATAGTACACCGCGTTTACCTCATCAAATGGCTTTCCAGATCCCAGTGATAGTAAAAAACAGGCCTATTCATCGGACTGTAATTGATGAGGGAGATTCCACGTGTATTATGTCGATACAGTGTTGGAGATCGCTTGGTTCTCCTTCACTTAATCAATCCCTGACAATTCTTAAGGCCTTTGATGGCCGTGGGTTCCATCCGTTTGGCATTCTACAGGATTTGCCTATAGGGGTTGAAGGAAAAACTGTTAGTCTGGATGTGGAGGTGGTTGATGCCCCTCTAGACTACAACCTTCTCTTGGGTCAAAGTTGGTCTTACGCTATGACAGCGGCCGTCTCATCGGTCTTCAAAGTAATTAAATTTCCACATAATGGCAAGATCATGACCATAGACCAGCTGGCTTATTTTTCATCCGACCCAACCTCTTCAGAGAGTATCCAGCATGTCGGTAAAACGACTATCCCTTATAAGGATGTTGGTGTAGGATTAGTTAAAGATGCCGGTTTACTGGGAACTTTTCCTTTTCCTCCAATCAACGCCGCGTCTTCGTTCGCATCCATTCATATGATTACATCAGATACTATTGTTTACGACGATCCTTGGATCGTTCCTTTTGAATCTGAAATAGACTCATTTGGTGATGCTATGCCTTTGAGTCTGTATGAAATTGGTTACGAAGCCGTGCAGTGTTTTACCGACCTGCGTTCAACCAAAATCGACCAAATGAATGTGGTCCGTGAGGAATCACTTCAACCTCGGAGTTAATAGCGTTTCCCGAAGTTGTGTCATCTGACGAACAACTTTGTGAAGTCCTGTGTGTAGACGATTTACCATGGGAAGATCTCCATCATAGATCTTCGTTTTTACCTGAGGATGATCGCTTCGAAAACGATTTCTCATCAGTTTTTACAACTGAATATGTCAAGGAAGCTCAGAGTCCAATGAAACATCCTGATTCAGAGCTGAATTTGGGAAACATCTCTCGCACTTTTCCCATTGACATTTCAGTCAAGCCCGGAATCATTGAAAACATTCATATAGGAGCCTCGTGTTCAGATGACGAAATTCAGACATACAAGGCCCTATTTCAAGAATTCCGCGACGTGTTTGCCTGGTCCTATGAGGAAATGCCAGGAATTGATCCCACAATTGTTGTCCATGAGATTAAGACTTACCCGGACGCTAAACCCGTCCGGCAACGTTTGCGTCAGATTCACCTACGAAAAGCGGCTGCAATTAAAGCAGAAGTTGAGAAGCTGTTGAGAGCAGGTTTCATTTATCCGATCCCGTTAACGGATTGGGTATCGAATATTGTTCCGGTTAACAAAAAACAGGGAACAATAAGAATATGTATCGATTATAGGGATATCAATCGTGCTTGTCCCAAAGACAACTATCCAACACCCTATATCGATCAAATAATTGATGATTGTGCCGGCAGTGAAATATTTTCCTTTATGGACGGTTTTTCCGGTTACAATCAAATCAATATTCTACCTGCCGATCAATCAAAAACGGCTTTCATTTGTCCATGGGGGACATTTTCTTATTGCAAACTACCTTTTGGGCTTAAGAATGCCGGAGCCACTTTTCAAAGGGCGATGTCTTATGCGTTTCATGACATCAAACACATTGTGCAACCGTACCTCGATGATTTGCCTGCTCATTCATTACATCGAGCTGATCACCTTGTCCATTTACGAGAAATCTTCATGAGGTGTAGGCATTATCGTATACGTTTGAACCCACACAAATGTGTCTTCTTTATAGAAGTGGGACGATTGCTGGGATTTGTAGTTTCAAAAGCCGGCATTCGCGTTGATCCCTCGAAGGTAGAAGCTATCGTCAAATTGCCTCCTCCTTCGAGTCTTGGCCAACTCCAAAGTTTGTAGGGGAAAGCAAACTTTCTACGCCGATTCATTCCTAACTACGCCGAGGTTACAAAAGGTTTTACACGGTTGTTGAAACAGAACGCTCAATTCTCTTGGGATGAGATAGCTCAACAATCTTTTGATGCACTTAAACACGCGTTGACCCATGCACCGTTGTTGCATCCTCCCAACTACAACCAAGATTACTTTTTGTACCTCGCCGCCTCTCATTCCACTATTGGAATGGTGTTAGTTCAGGAAGACGAATTCGCAACGGAACATTTGATATATTATCTTAGTAGGACGTTAAATCCCACTGAGCTAAAATATTCGCATGTGGAGAAATTGGCCCTGGCAGCCGTTCAGGCTGTCCAACGTTTTCGTCATTACATTCTTCTCCGTAAAACTACAGTCATTTCGGATTGCAACCCTATGATCTACATTTTGACTAAACAATTGCTAGGGGGCAAGTACTCTAAATGGATTGTTATCCTGCAAGAGTTCGACTTAGAATTTGAAAAATCTAAGTCTAAGAAATATTTAGTCTTTGCAGAGTTGATGTGTGATTTCCCGTGTGCTGACACAGAAACTGTGGCAGAGGAACCCATTGCGGACGAATCTTTGTTTCTCATCAGCACTTTAGATCCGTGGTATGGGGATATAATCGTCTATCTCCAAACCCAATCCTTTCGGCCTGAAGCTTCAAAGTCAGAACGTCGGAAAATTCGATTCCAGTCCCAACAGTACAAAATTATTGGAGATACTCTTTATCGCCGTGGGGCGGACTTGGTTTTCCGACGTTGCTTAACTCACGAAGAGGCAAAAAGGGTCTTAAATGACTGTCACTCTGGAGCGTGTGGCGGTCATATGTCTGGGTATGCCACAGCTCAGAAGGTGTTGCGTACTAGCTATTTCTGGCCGTCCATGTTTAAAGACTGTATCATTGCGGTCCGAAAATGCCACAACTGTCAAGTGTTTGATCGCAAGATGCGAGCACCACCTGCTCCTCTCCACCCTATAATTGCCATTGGTCCTTTTGCCAAATGGGGTATCGACTTTATTACATGTAACCCTCACTCGGCCGGGGGGCATGCGTACATCATCCATGCGGTTGATTATTTTACTAAGTGGGCCGAGGCGATGCCTACATTCGAGGCAGACGGCAAGACAACTGCAATTTTCATGTTCAATCACATTATTGCTAGGTTTGGTGTCCCACAAGCGATAATTACTGACCATGGGCACCATTTTCGAAACATTATGATGACAGAACTTACAGGCCAGCTTGGTTTGCGTCACGATAGCTCAACTCCTTATTATCCACAAGCCAACGGTCTGGTTGAGCCCATCAACAAAGTGTTAGTTATCATGATCCGACGAATCATTGGGATTCATCGGTCGAATTGGCACAACATGTTATTTTCCGCGCTTTGGGCATATCGAACTTCAGTGAAAAAATCAACATGGTTCACTCCTTTCCAACTAGTTTATGGTTTGGAAGCTGTGTTGCCCATTGAATGCGAAATCCCATCACTTCAAATGGCTGTCGAACTACTTCCAGCTACTTCTGAAGAGGAGAAGCGTTTATTATACTTAGCTCAATTAGATGAGACTCGACGCATGTTGCACTGGCAATCGAGACTCATGCAAAATGAATGAAAGCTCAGTATGATCGAAATGTAACCCCTCGAAATTTTTTGGAAGGAGACCTAGTGCTATTGTATGATCAAGCTAATGATAAATTAGGTGCTGGAAAATTCGTTCCTATGTGGCATGGACCCTACATTGTTAAGCGAAAGCTAGCAAAAGGGGCCTATGAGCTGGTTGACTTTGACGGGGACTCTTTGGGTAAACCCAGAAATGGACTTTACCTAAAGAGGTATTATGCTTAAATGATGGGTGTGGAGATTTTAGTTAGGTTAGTTAGGTTAATTTTTCTTTCTAGCTAGTGTGTTTGTTAGTATAGACAGTGTGCTTAGCTTAGAAAGTTTGTTTTTCGTCGTTATTCTGCTTATCTTGGTTTTACCCTTGATGTTTGCAGATGTCGATGCCTCTCCAAACGTACATTGGATTCATTGATGGTGCTTGTCGTAATACACGGAATATTTCTTCCGCAGCTTGGGTTATTTATTCGCCCTCTGACGAGTTAGTTTCTATGCATGGGGTGAGCCTCGGTCAAACAACAAACAACATTGCAGAGTATAGTGCAGTGATTGAGTTATTGTCTGAATCCATTTCATTTGGGATTCGGAGTTTGATAGTGAGGTTAGATTCTGAACTCGTTGTATTACAGCTTAATAGAGTTTATGCCATTAGAAATCCAGTGTTATTAAGGTTATTTTTGAGAGTGCGTCTCTTGGAACATGAGTTTGATTACATTGAATATCAACATATTCCAAGGTCTTTAAATACATTAGCAGATGCAATTGCTTCTCGAATGTTAGACAGACATTTGCGATAATCATACATGTAAATTTAAAAACATTTAATCACACATGTTTAACAAGATAAGCTAGTAATAATGATATATATAGATAGGAGTGTGTCAAAAATACATCGTCTTCGATCATAGGTTGCAAAACACCATATGATCGGCAAAAATGATAAGTACAAAAAACCAAAATGTCACATGTGTCTACAAAAACGATCAACCAATCACTGGTGATGTTCTCTATACGACACCACTGCACGGGCTACCCTACATAAGAACCTCCTAAAAGGTCCTGGAACTCCGACTACATAGCGCTGAAGCCTGATATGAATATCATCTATAGTAGTCTCTGGTATATCTGTCGTCAGACGCTCTAGGTCTTGCTCCAACTCAGCTAAGGTCTCCGTAGCCTCGTTCTGTGGGACCGGTGCTGGTGCAACTGGTTGTCTCCTCTCGAAAGGTCGGAGATTGGCTGGACGCCGTGGGCCTGCATATGCATTTTGAAAATTGTCACTGTCAGTTTTGAGACGATATAAAAACAAAAAAATAGATAATCTAAAAGCATTTGTGAAAAATAAAGTACCTGTGTCATCCCACTCTTCTCCCGGTGGAAGAACCATGTCCGGGTCGCCACGAAAATCGACTCCGGCATAAGGAAAATCCTGAATCGAGAAGACCTGGTCCTCTAACCAGTGAAAATACTCCGGTCTAAATCGAACAACCTCAGTGCCCTCGTCAGGATGACGGGCCATCACCGCAACCCATCGCATCAACTTAGGCTCTCGGGGAAGCCCAGCCTCAACAGTGAGCTGCTGCGGGATCAACATCGGAACCCTCTCTAGAGAAAAACTCACAACTAAAGGCCCATAACCAAAAGTCTTCAGTTGCCCGTTTTTTGCCCTAGTCAGTTGGCCCTTTAAATTGGCCAACACAGCATCGCACCAGTTGAAAATGGTGCCCTGATAGCAGTCAATCGCCATCCGCATTTGGGACCCGGTGGCAATGTGCAAAGCGGCTGCGTTGCAGAGTCTGGTAACTGTAAAGGCAATTACCATAAGTTCAGGTCAGGATATCTTTTTGATTTCTATCCCTCTCTCCTGGTTCTGATTATTGCACCACTCTAGACGGAGACTAGCGATGGACTGGCCACCAGGCCTAGTCCCGGACAGAGTCAATTGTTCGCCCCTCTTGGGCAAACCAGTGAGAAAGTAAATGTCTGAGGGCTCTATTTCGAGCTGATGCCCTCCAATGTAAAAGCACTGATCCTGGACGTTCCACCTTTCGACCAGCCACTCTAGAAATCTTACCTGGGCCCTCATGCCAGGTATGGCCCAATATTTGTAAAGGTCGCATGCCTTTAAAGCATCAATGGAAGGTTGATGATTAATTGCGGCCAAATCGACATCTTCGTGCTCTCTTTTGCGCCAATCAAGCATGGTGGGCAATCTACACACCATAAAACATCTGTTAGAGTCAACAAAATTGAAAGATTTTGGTTCATTTTGGAGAAATTGGGATTCAAAAACCCACTCCGCGGTGTACGCAGCCCGCCTTTAGAGACAGAGCGTGTGTACACAGGCTGTCTTAAGGCAAGCTGCATACACCCGGCATTTTCCCAACTGAGAAAATGTCGGGGTACGCAGGTCACCTTTGGGGCACCTGCGTACCCCGAAAAGCGGCCTTTGAAACCCCAAGCCCTCCAAAAAATGAAACTAAAACTTAAAAACAAATTCTAAACGGATGGAAATGCAAGGGAGGATGTTGTAGAATACCTGATGAGACGGCGTTCGGTTTCGACGGTCGGATTCTCCGCAATGACCACGGGAAGTTTCTTGCCAAAAGCCCTTTTTCTCTCCTCAACAGTGAAATGGTAAAAATGAAATGGTAAAACCCCTTTTTATAGGTTTTTTGAGTAAATGAATGTTAAATTTGTTTATTTTCCACCATGAAAAGGTATCCTGCAAAGTATTTTTATCTATATTAAACAGGTATGAGTAATGTGTTGGTTTTTGTGCAGGATAAAAGGATTTTCAGGGAAAATTGTCATTTTTCACAAACAAAAACATCAGAGTCATCTTTTAATCCCTTTTCTGACTCCTAAAACATGAAAAGATTTCCGAGCGTTTCTTTTACACTCGTTAAAACGGAATTAAAAGACGGTCCCCTTATAGCCCTTTTCTGACCATAAAAACAGGAAAAGATTGCCGGGTTTTTGTCGTTTCAAACTCGATATTGGAAATAAAACGACGTGTCCTTGATCGCTTTTTACTTTTCAAGTCAAAGACACTAACTATGAAAGTACTCCTTGGTCGTAAAAAACCAAGCGGTTCTCTCAAGTATTATTTTATACTTTTTCGGGCTTGGGAGACACAAACTTACGAAAAAGTTCAACCCTGGAGTCTTCTTAAGTTTTTCAGACTCTCTAAAATTGAAAAACGCCGAGTTTCTCCTATACTGGACTCGTTAAAATTTCACATTAAAGGACCTGTTCGATAACAAACAGGAACAGACCACTCCTTCTTAGGGTTCGAATCTAAACTAAGTTGGACTCATTCGAAGGATGAGCTTATAATCAAGCATATGTTATCCTCCTCAAGCTTGTAAAAAATAAAGAGGTACATGTCAGAAATGGTGGGGGAAAAGAGAGAAAAATGAGCCTATTTGTTATCCTTTGTCTCAGAAGAAACCTTATCACCACTCTTGAACACGACACTTTTCATTCACCTGGGTTGGGAAATCCTTTGCCTCACAGTTGATTGAACCACATTGAAAGTCTTCAGCCGGGTATTAACTTTGGGTCAAATGTTACCAAGCCATCTGTTGTGTTGTTATGTGTTCAAGAGGTCATTGCAAACAAGCCATTCATCTGCAAAATACCTGTCATCCATCTTGACCATCCCTGAGTCAGTCCTTACAGCTACATTTCTTCAACTTGATTTATGATTTCGTGTCGTGGACTTGCCTATGACGGATCGCTTTCTATCGACATCAACACATTATCTAGAAAGATGATCTAGAAATCGTCAGTACCTTGAGATCCGCATGCATCAATGGCAGATTTCTCGCCTTCGATGACAGTTTACATCATTGACTTTCGATCGAAGGATTCCGTGACATGTTCGACATCAACACATTCATTCACATCTCATGGATTGTACTGGGTACTTTGAGAACCATTGACATCACAGGTGGTTTCTCTCATGCTTGTTAACAGTTTACATCATTGACTGGTAATCAAGTGGTTTCTACCATGCTCGACATCGACTCATTTATTCGCATGGATAGGATCATACTATTTCGGGAAGTAGAAATGAAGACCCTGGATCTAGTTTCCACCATCCAGGCTGCGAGGAGTTTTGTATTCATTGTATAAGTAGACTAACTATAAACAGATGGCTGCGTCCATACTGTGTCTACATGAGTCTATGATTATGATGTACTGCGAAATCATTCCTGTATCATAGCAGTAGTTAGTTTGCTAGTTAAAGTTTTTGATCTGAGTATGGGAATGCCTACCTCAGCGATGATATGATCTCATACATGTATTTTGTGTTGAATACTTGCACGTTCCAACCAGGCTCTCCACAAGATAATCCTTGAAATAATAAAGTACTTCACCCTTCCTAGATGATATGAAACCCTAAATCTACTACAGGCTTCGCACTTTAGGGGGCAATCTGTTACACTAAAAATTTTCACCAACAGTTAGTATGGCTCTATCAACTGTCATACTATCCTCCTTGGCAAGTCTCATACCTCTGCTCCTCATGTCAAACTCCAAGAAAGAGAGAAAGTCCTTTAAAATTCAATTAACTCTGGTTACGCAGTTTCTCTTAGCCTTACCTGCGTGTACACACCTCCAGTTCATAAAACCTGCGTATGTGTACACTCTGTATGTAAAGGTCTGGGTGCGTACTCCTGTAAAGGTCAAAAGGCGCAAGTTTCACTTCAAAAAGTTACTTGTGGTCATTTCTAGAGCCTTCTAGAAGATGGTTTGACGTGGATTGGGCGCCTCCAGATGGTTCATGCATCCCTATGTAAGAGGAACTTATCCCATGAAGAGGGGAGCTATCCCATTGAAAGAGGGGCTTATCCCATTCATGGTGGACCTGATTAACTTCCTCCACAGCACTATAAATACATGCATTGGGCCAGAGGGAGGGGAGGTTAAAAGCTGAACATTCCTAAGGGTAGATGCTGCTGAGATTAGGACTCCCTTATAGAGCTTGAGAGGAGAGATTCCCATCCTTTCTTAGCTTCATTTGGAAGTGGGTGAGCTGATCAAAGTAAAGGAAAACTCTTGCTAGACCCTGGGAGGGACCTGCACAACACCAAGGCTCAGGTTGTAATGGTTTCTTTTGTTTCCACTTAATGCAAATAAACTCATTTTTCTCAACAAGTTGTTATACATGATTTGTTTCATATACTCCTTGGTCTGTATGATGAATATGTGTTGTTTGATAAGTTATTCAGGTGCTATGTAATCTTTTGGCTTGTTAGTGAATGCAGGTTTCGAAGAGAAGGAGGAGCTCATCCGGATCGGCGAGGCTGGACTACTACAAAGCGTTGGACTAAAGGTATGTTACAAACATCTGATTACTTGTATTCTAAATGCATATTTAGAGAAAGGTAGTGTTTACTTGTCTTGTTTGTCACTAGAAAGCCTTGGCTTCTAGGGAGGTCGGTTTTGTCCGCAAAATTGACTCTTTCTGCATGACAAGACCTTTGGGAGTCTCAAATACCTTGGAATGATTGTCAAGGACTCTTTGGAGATCTAGAGAAATGGATGACTGAGATGTTTGAACATATAGTGAGCATAATTGTGTAATTACCCTGCATTGTGCCTTCTTCAAAAGCTTTGTCATACCATTAGAGCTTATTTTCTTCCTAGGTTTCCATGTAATACCCCTTACTTAAATTTCCTTTCCTTCCCAAAAACATTTCAAGAAAATTTCTTGAAAATTAAAAGATATCATCCCCAAATATTGTAACCATTTAACTCCTAATACAACATCAATACCACCCAATGGAATCGAAAGCATTGGACTATTCAACACATATTTGTTGGGGCCTTCGTTTGGTAAGGAGGGTCGGTAGATGGAAGACGAAGCAAGTGAAGTAGTGGCCCCTTAGTAGAAGATGGATGAAGAAACTGAATTTATATCCCCTCAGAGGGAAGAACAAGAGCAGCCATCAACAGAAATACCCACAAAAACAACAATAGGACCCACAACACTAGAAATAGATTGACTCAGCGACGAGTCAAGGAACTTTGGTTGGGGCCTGTTGGGGCCTTCGTTTTGATTTTTGAAGTTTTAAAGATACAAAGAAGGAAAAGCAATGGTAAAGTTGCATAAAGGAAAACTGGGGAAATAAAACAAGAATATGTAGTCATGGGGCAGTTGTGGCAAGGTGTCAGGAGAAATCAGAAGCAAACAAGCAGAAAAAGAGGAGGATGAGAAACAATCGAGGGGAAAGATAGTCATATGAAACTGGCAGTCCGAGCAATAGAGCAAAGGATAAAATAAAAAGACCACAAGGAGAAACAATTGTTTTTATTGTTATTGTTCTTGATGAGTTTTGATGTCTAAGGAGGTCTGGGCCACAAAGGAATGTGATCATAGGATTGGAATAGTTGCGGGAAGATCAGAACAAGGAGCAGATCGAGATCTAGACCTTTTGTAAACATGGTATTTCATGCATTCTGCTATGGCTTGATGCCAAATGTATAATGTATTGAACCTTCTATTGGATTAATATAAATGACAAATCAGATTGATTTTTTGGTATTATATCTGTAATTGGTTATGATTCACGGACCCACTAAAAGTTTCTATATTGCGATTCTTTTCTCATGTTAGAATGATCATCATATTGATATGTTGTTAGGCTTAATATATGTGTCGAGCTGTATATAGAGTAAATGGTAAATATATCCATGAATTATGCTAAACCCTTCTTAGTTTCAGTCGTGGCACACCTTAGGTGAGACTCCTTATCCCTCGAGGTAAGGTGAAAATGTCATTGTTTTCCTAGACTACAACGAACCATTGTTGGCCCCTTGTGCCTGAACCCAGAGTCTTTCCCTGAGACATTTTTGTGCCAATAGATGGTTCCATTTCTAGGAACTGAAATTATAAGAATCGGTTTGGAATATGGTGTCGAGGATATTTAAGAAAGATATTCGAGATTGGTGGGATAAAAGAGTAGATTAGTTTGTTTGGATAAAAGAGTAGATCATTTCAACATATTGCTAAAGTGAGTGAAGAAATTTTATACTCGGAGGCTACGAGTGACCAATATGAGATCTTCTGGTGTAACTTCCCAGGGGACTTGTATAATTGGCTAATGAGGCTAAAATCACAGAGTCAGCCAGAAGGAACTACACCTTCTCGTCATGACTAGGTTCCCACAGACCTTGCATCACTTCGACGCTTGGATATCAGTCTTACAAGGGCAGTAGATTTTTGGATATAGACTACGGTAGAGGGGTACATAGTCGAGTTCGCGGCAAACAACCATCAGTCCTTTTCAAGAGCAGAAGTAGTTTTTAAGTCAAGATTAAGAGGGAAGATGGTGAGTGAAGTGCCTTTGTGGATTAAGATGTTTATGGTGGAAGAGGGACTGCTACCTCTACCTGAAACAACCATGGTAGCGTAAAACCCCAGTACTAGGGGAAGGGCCTAAGGGGAGGATGCTACCATTTTGGGGAATGTAGATGTTGCTGAAGGAATGGACGTAGAAGGATTGCAAAGAGATAGAGATATTAGAGCACAAAGGAGAGCACTACTAGCCGAAAAGTGGCAAGAAAGAGCAATAAAAATGTTGAAAAAGAGACGTATGGGACCTCACCAAGCAGGAGCGGTGTCGGGGGGCTCAGAAGAAGGAAAGAGAATGGAGAAAGATGCAGAACAAGATAGGAATGTCGATTGGACGAACAAAAGCCAGGATAATGATAGGGACTCTCCCTTACAGGTTGTAGGAAAGGTGCCGGAGGAAAAGGTTTGCGACAATTACGAAGAGGAAATGGAAGGTGAAATGTGCAATGTCATGAGAAGATTATTCACCGAAGATGAAATATCCGCAAGAATTCAGTAGCAAAATCCCCAAAGTATAGGTAGTATCCATCCTGACCTTCCCTGGTGATTTACAATAACCCTGATAAAATTGTTGCTAAGTTAACTAAAGCAATATGAGTACACAGTGTGCATGAAAAGTATAAGGCAAGTCTTAATACATTAGATAGCAATGGAACTAGTCGTGCTAGTAATTTGGGACTACAAGGACCTCAGAATCCTGGAAACAAAGGATTTTTGTTGTTAGCACACACTCAAGTCAACATGGAAGGATCCTTCACTAGATATCCTGAGTTTGTTGGTAGAGGAAATGAAGACGTAGAACAACATTGGTACCTTTGTGAAGCTATATGGAGAGCGCGCCAAATGCCAGATAATGTCAAATCAATTGAGTTCCAAACCAATTTAAGGGAAATAGCACTACATTGGTTTATAAAATAGGCAGAATAGAACCAGAATCCCACAATAGATGATATTAAAAGAGGCTTCATTCAAGAATTCAGGGTACCGTAGACTGACCAACAAGGATTGTCAAAACTATGGGAAATTAAGCAGAGGAAAGTGAAATTTCTTGGGAACTAATGTATATATTTAACGATGTTATTGGTAAGTTGAGATACACCATAGATCCTAATCATCAAAGAGACTGGTTCATCAAAACGCTCCTACCCCTTACCAAAACATCGTTGACACAAAACAATATTGGGATTCTCCAAGACACTTTGGAACAAGCGTCACGTATAGAAGTCATGGCAGGATACCCACATGAGTATCGAGGCTGGATGGGATCGCAAGACCCGTCAATCATGGGCCTCCAGAATTATGAAAAACCGAAATACCTACAACCAATTCGACCAACTAGACCTAATGTATGGTCTACTCACTGCTTGGTGGAAGGACATGTTGTGACAGAGTGCCCAAGGCTAAGAGGCACCAATAATTTAGGGGGAATTGCAACATCATTAGGAGCCTCGCTAATAGCAAGATTTGCAGTAATGGGGGCGCAAGGTGGTTTCCCAAGTCGGAATACACAAGAGTATTGTGAATTCTGCAGGAATTACGGACATTTACCGCGGGTATGTCCAATACTACAAAATTACTCCAATGTAGCAAGTAAAAGCTATTGTGAATTTTTCACATCCACAACACATGACACTGACCAATGCATGGCATTAGATGCTTTAGAAGAGAAGCTAGACAGGTCTACATTCAGAATCAACGAATCTGGTTGTGGGGGACAAGGAGGAGCTACAATAGGAGGGAGAGCAGGGGGAAGAGGTCCTATAAGATGTTATAATTGCGACTAGGAGGGGCACGTCACCAGAGAATGTCTGCTTCCCAGAAGGCCATGGTGCTCGCAATGTAGAGTCAATACACATGCTACAAAGGATTGTCCTGAGTTGATTGCCAAATGGGAAGAGAGAAAAAGACAGAGGGGGACTAATTTGATTAACGAAAAACCAAGAACTATTGAATCACTTCCCATAACTAATATAAATATAGTTACCAGAGGGGGTAAAAATACAGGGGATGATTGAGGTATGGAGGCACCGCCTTCAATTTTTCGGGTAGCATCCCTAAAGAAATCATACAACCCCACCCAACAAAAACAATACTATCAGGAAGCAGCCAAATTATTTGAAGGATTGGCAGAGACGAAAGAAAACAAGAAACAGGACACACACATGCTCGGTAATGCTCGACTGATAGAAGAATGGTTTTTGTTATTTCTACAGATCATTAATAATGAACAGATGTTAAAATAGTTGCACAGAAGTTTGAGAGCAGTATTTCCAAAAGACAGGGAGAAAGGAGAACCAATATTTGCTAACTTTCCTGAAAGACATACGAGAAGGGTACGACGGAAAAAAAAAAAAAAGAGAATGGGAAGCGAATTCTAGATTGATGCTCAAGTTGTGGGATTCCATATTAAGGACACAATGCTAGATCTGGGGTCAGATGTAAACAATCTACCCAGAAGGACGTGGGAAGCATTGGGAAAGCCGCAACTTAAATATTCCCCAATATAACCGTGGATGGAAAATCAATATTGCATCTTGCCTATTCGAAGGTTAGAAGATGTAGAGGTGGATGTAGCAGGAGTGAAGACTTATACTGAAATTGAAGTAATTGATATAATGGGTGAGAAGGACATGTACCCAACACTTCTTGGTATCGATTGGGGATACGAGAACTATGTTGTCATCGACTTGAAGAAAGAATTAATGATCTTTGAAGCAGAAGGGATGCAGGTGATACAACCACTAGATCCATATCAAGGACCCAGGTTCACGGAACCTGTGGATGACCGAGACAAGCTGGGAATGCTAGACCAGTTGTACAGGTTAACGATAGGAAAGAGAGAAGATTACATAAATCCTATAGCAGGAGGATCGGTCAGTTGGAGGAGTATTAAAAGCTCAGAAGCTGGTTCAGAAGCTGCGTGGGATGCATGGTAGCAAGGGGGATATGAAATTGATACGAGGCATTGCGCAAACATATGCAAGATAAACTAGATAGGGATGGAGATAAGCGACTATCCTACATTTCACGGTATTGAATCAGTAGATACTTTTTTAAACAAGGTAGATAGTAACATAAGAGAATATCACAAATTCCACTCTTAGATGTTGTGCTACACGCCACCCTAGCAGTGTGGTGGAGAGCGCACCGCAACAGATTGCATGAATGGGGGACTATCAAGTGAGCCATGAGAGAGAGGTTTAGTCAAGAAGAAGATTGATTGCATGATAGGGTGAAGTATAGAGGAAACTTGGATCCTAAGAAGCATATATAAGACTGCATAGAAAAATGGGAAAGAGAGAAAGTACGAAGGACATTTGGGTGCATTTGTTCATACACACCCTAGGTACATCCCGCAAGCATGGTATATACAGGAGGAGATTCATAGACAAACAGCGGATTCAGATATCATGGCTAGCCAATTCAACAACAGTTTCTCATTCAAGGACGCTGATCGACGCATGACCGAAATCTTATATGCCATCAAAAGGATCTTGTTTACTCCAGGACAATTATGGGAAGGTTGTGTTGATGAGAAATTTCTACAGTATTTTTATGAAGCTGGGTATCCAGAATATGTCTTGCGGCAAGCTAGACGTAGAGCCATAGGATGATGATCTAGAAGGATTAAGAAACCTGACCTTTTAAGAAACAACAGGTGAACAAGGTATTCGAGAAAGCCCCACAAGAGATGTTGCACATCTGCTCCTGATGAAACTGCGAAAGCTTAACATCAGCTCAGATGATAAACCTAAGATGGCATCCATCAGATATTATTGGGACAAGAAAAAAACAAGGGAGATCTTTGATCTTCTGCGAGAATACAAAGATTTATTTCCAGCTTTGGTTGCTAAGCTAAAAGGGATAAAAGGGGACATAGGAGAAATGAATATTGTGCTAAAACCAAATGCTCGTCCAAGGAATCACAGACCATACAAGCTAAACCCAAGATTGAAATAAAAGGTCAAGAGAGAGATTGACAAAATGCTAGAAGACAAACTTATATTCCTAGTGGATGAAGCAGAATATATTAGCCCGATTATGATACAAAAAAAGAAAGATGCTACGGAGATTAGAGTCTGTGTAGATTACCAAATTCTGAACAATGCATGTGTGCATGATCCCTTTCCAACATTGTTTAGTGATGAAGTACTAGACAACGTTGCAGGAAATGAGGCATACTCCTTCACGGATGGATTTTTAGGCTCTCATCAGGTTCGCATAGTAGAAGCAGACAAGAGGAAAATGACCTTTATGACAAGATGGGGGTCATATGCTTATCATGTAATGCCATTTAGTCTCAATAATTCACTAGTAGTGTTCTCGAGAAAGCCCCGCAAGAGATGTTGCACATCTGCTCTCGATGAAATTGCGGAAGCTTAACATTGGCTCAGATGATAAACCTAAGATGGCATCCCTAAGATATTATTGTGACGAGAAAAAAACAACGGAGATCTTCGATCTTTTGTGAGAATACAAAGATTTATTTCCAGCCTCGGTAGCTGAGCTAAAAGGGATAAAAGGGGACATAGGAGAAATGAAGATTGTGTTGAAATCAGATGCTCATCCAGTGAAGCACAGACCATACAAGCTAAACCCAAGAGTGAAATAAAAGGTCAAGAGAGAGATTAACAAAATGCTAGAAGATGAACATATATTCCCAGTGGATGAAGAGGAATATATTAGCCTGATTGTGATACAGAAAAAGAAAGATGCTACAGAGATCAGAGTCTGTGTAGATTACTAGAGTCTAAAAAATGCATGTGTGCATGATCCCTTCCCAACATCGTTTAGTGATGAAGTACTAGACAACGTTGCGGGAAATGAGGCATACTCCTTCACAGATGGATTTTTAGGTTATCACCAGGTTCGCATAGTAGAAGAAGACAAGAGGAAAACGACCTTTATGACAGGATGGGGGTCATATGCTTATCAAGACAACGTTGCGGGAAATGAGGCATACTCCTTCACAGATGGATTTTTAGTTTATCGCCAAGTTCGCATAGTAGAAGAAGACAAGAGGAAAACGACCTTTATGACAGGATGGGGGTCATATGCTTATCATGTAATGTCATTTAGTCTCAAGAATGCACTAGTATCACTCTCGAGGATTTTCATAGCCGCCTTTAGGGACTACATTCACAGGTTCCTAGAAGTATACATGGATGATTGGACAGTCTACAGTTTTGTTGAAAAAACACACCAGCTTACTATAGGTCATGTTTGAGAGGTGCAGGCAATTACAGATCTCCTTAAATTTAAAAAATGCATCTTTGTGGTTCCATTCGGAACATTACTGGGTCATATTGTTTGCAAAGATGGGGTGTGTGTTGATCCCGCAAAGGTTGTGACAATTATAAACATGGAGCCACCGAGTAATGTAAAACAACTGCGATCAGTACTGGGCCACATGGGATATTACGTCTATTCATCCAGAATTATGCTTCAATCACAACTCCTATGGAGAAACTGTTAGAAAAATAGAACTTTTCAAGTGGACAGAAGCATGTCAAACAACATTGAACAGATTGAAGGAAAAATTGGTAAGTGCCCCTATTCTTGTATACCTCGATTGGAATAAGAAATTTCATGTACATATTGATGCTTCAAGAATAGCATTAGGAGTAGTACTGGCACAACCCAGAGAAAGAAATATGGATCACCCAGTTTACTTCACCAGTAGAAAATTGTCAACAGCCGAGAAGAACTACACAATGACAGAAAGAGAAGCACTAGCTATGGTTTAATCCCTACAAAAATTCAAACACTATTTGTTGGGATCACCATTCAAGTTTTTCACAGATCACTTAGCTTTAAAATACTTGGTGAACAAGCCAATGTTAGAGGGCAAAATCTGTCAGTGGTTACTGTTATTCCAAGAATTCAAATTCGAGGTGGTCATAAAAACAAGAAGGCTAAATGTGGGTCCAGATCATCTATCAAGACTAGAGTCAAGATAGAATGGAGGACCATTGGATGATCAACTACCAGATGCAGAATTATTCAAGAATAGAGGCAATTCTAGACTACTTGGAGGAAATTACTTCATTACTAACAACAGGACGCTACCCAGAGGGATACACTGCAAAAAAGAAGCTAACCTAATAGTAAGAGCGGTGGACTATAAATTAATCGTAGGACACCTATACAAGTTGGGGCTTGACCAAATTCTGTGGTGATATCTTCTTCAACATGAAAGGTAGGGAGTGATATGGGAATGTCATGTCGGAGTTGCAAGAGGCCATGTTGGAGGTAAATATACCGCAAGAAAAATATTACAGGTTGGGTTATGGTGGCCCATTATCAATAAGGACGCTAAAGAATATGAAAAGAGTTGTGATGTATGTCAGATATTCGGGAAGCCGTCACATCGGGATGAACTACCCCTAAATCCAGTTCACACGGTACAAATATTTGACAAATGGGTAGTAGATTTCATCGTCCCTATCACACCACCAACACATCATTCACATGCCAGATACATTATAACAACTACATAGTACCTTACTCGATGGGAAGAATCATTTCCAGTCAAAAATTGTACAGACGACACTACAGTAAGAGTCATATTTGAATGTATCGTAACTAGATTTGGATGTCCAAAAATTTTAACCAGTGATCAGGGGACACATTTTATTAATGAAATAGTCACTTCTCTCCTGAAGAACTTCATGGTCCAACATCACAAAAGCAGCCCATATCACCCACGGGCCAATGGAATGGTTGAAGCCTTTAACAAAATACTTGAGAAGGGTCTAACAAAAATTATGTCAGTAAATCGAGATGATTGAGATGAATGGGTACTAGCAACACTATGGGCTTACAAAAAAACAGTAAAGAGGACACACAAGAAAACACTATTCCATCTAGTATACGGTAGAGAGGCAGTGGTACCAATAGAATTCATTGTCTCGAGCATTTTTATCTTATAGGCCACCAAAATGACAGATGATGAAGCATTGAAAGAGAGAATGAAACAACTAATGGAGCTAGATGAATGAAGGTTTCTGGCAGAGTTCCACCAATCAGTTGAAAAAAGAAGACAAAAGGCTTGGCACAACAAACACATCAAAAATAAAACCTTTAAGATAAGGGATCATGTTCTGATGTATGACAGTAAGTTTCAAAATCTCCCAAGAAAACTCCAAATGCATTGGTTGGGGTTGTTCATAGTTACGGAGATTAAAGATTCTGGGGTCGTGAAGTTGTCACAACTGGATGGGATACTTCTACCTAGATGGGTGAGGAAAGCACGCCTGAAACCCTTCTACAAATCCATGATTGCAAGACCAAATTGAAAGGGTCTTGGAAAAGAGCCCGCAAGTAGGTCCTAGTAAATAATATATAGCCTGTCCAAAATAAATGCATAGTGAGTCACATGAGTCAGTAGCACATTCCGTTATAGTTCATTATTTACTTTTATTTTTTTCTTTCTATTCAAATAATACGTGTCATTCTGGTTGCGGCAACCATGTCACATCACCACAACCCACTTGTGGTCACGAGGGGAAATAGTCACACATTCCACGAGTCTTTTCCATCATACTACAGGTATTTTCCATAATAATTAGGCAATAATAAACCTGTCAGACAAGGTTCCATAAAATATTTTCTTGTTGGGGAATAAATCAACTAATAATTATCCATCATTGTAGAAACTTTATTATCCATGTGACCCACTCTGTCCTTTCCCATGCCACATCATACCAGTCAGACCCAAGTCAGCAAATGGCGGAAAAACATGATTAAGATGCATAGGGAAAGTTGTCGTAGTAATTAGTTACCAAGTCCAGTCAAAAAACGTTGTGTCAATTTTTATCTTCCTAATTTTGCATGGCAATGCAGGGAGTAATAGAATTGTAAACACAAGTGACAAAGGAACTTCAAAGTTGCTCTGAAATTCAATAACAGTCGAGAAGTAGGGGCTCTATACATCCAATAACAGTTGTCTACCATAGACGAAAAGTAATAGCAAAAGGAATTATTTCAGTCCCATAGGACAAGCTTGATGAGCGAATTACAATAGTCGAAAATCCATATGGAAAGTATGATAAATCCACCTTAATGGACAATGATCTCATGGATTTCTTCCAATTCCCAGCACTAAATAAGGATGTATACATAGAGGAAGTTTAAAGGAAGATGGAACCACAATGACAAGACTCAAAGAATATTTCATAGGACTGCAGAGATCAACGTTGATTAGTCTAAGGAGCCAACCTATTTTCGGCACACAATTGGCTGCAATGCAGTGCACAAAACTCCTAGTTAGAAAAATACATAGAGGATCCTTGTGGCTGGATAAATAATATCCAATTCATGTTGAAGATATCCATCATCTAACTGGAATTTCTACAGGAGGGAATGCAGTGAATACAGTGTCCCAAGGAGGGATGAAAAGAGCAAAGAAAGAAGGATACAAGGACTACTATGACAAATACAACACAAAGCATGGGGGAAAAGGTGCGAGGATTGATCTTATCAACAAAGATGAAATAAGATTCGCCTGCTACATAATATCAAGGAAAACAATGAGGCATTTCACAAGAAATGAGTGCACACTGGATGCAATCTCAGTTGCAGAACACTGCTGCAAGGGGGAGGTACTGAACTGGTCCGCTTTTGTCTTGAATGAAATTTTTGAAGCCTATGAGGATATTTACAGGAGGAGCACAAACTTCATATTTGGATACATATTAATGACTCTAGTGATGTGGAAATGGAGACCACCAAGCAGAAGAGAAATGTTGCAAATTAGAGAAGACCAGCCCATAGCGCTTAGGTATGACCCGTGGAGAACGTCAGGAGACCCAAACAACAAGGAAATAAACGAGGCAACCTTTTTTGAATGGTATAAGTTGATGCTAACAACAATAAGGTTAGTAGAGAGGATACCCAGACAGCTGCTCGATAAATTTTCCCAAGATGTATGGTTCGGGATCACCCATGGGCACACATTCCTTAGGTTGAAATGTGTCCATCCAAAGACATTTCAAATGTGGAAGCATAGATTCTGCTTATCAGAAACAACATTCCATTCTGAAGTGGGTTCGTGGCCATGGATTTTTTGCGATATCACCAACAGGAAATATAGATACATATTTGACGAAATGAGGTCGTAGCCACTAACAGGAGTAGCATGAATTGACAATCAGAGGAAGACCTAGAGCCGATGGTGCTTTAGATGGAACAACGGATGTCTGCGATCAGACAAACCATTGTGAACCTCACAAAACCGTCAAGTGAGGTAAAAAAATCCATTCCATTTCCTAGTTCTACTCTATTTACTCCAATTAGAACCACTCAACTAGTGGTAGCGATATCGATGGTTTGCCCCCATGTCCAAACAAAGTTATCCATCCCAAAGCCAAAGCAAAAAAATAAAAATAAAAATCCCATTACCAAGAAACCCAAGATAAATCCAATAATCCAGATTGTCGACCTCACTAGCGAGGCTAGTCAATCAGTCTCTGCATCCCCAATAGTTAAGGAAAATCCTCAAAGCTCATCCGCAGTCTCACCAGAGTCGCGGGATCCATCTCCTCACATAGCCTCAACCTCTCCAACCCTGTCTGAAGCCATCCCCCCTGGTATGTAGGTAGCAGAAGATGAAATGGAAGTGGGTTCTACCCACTAGTACGGTGAATCTTCACATGACAATGGTTCTCAAATTCCCTCGTAGTGTCCCTACTTCTAGGGTCGGGCTGACTACTAGGGGATGAGCCAATGATACCCAACTCGTAGTCAATGGGAACAAAGCAAGACCAGCCAACATTTTCTATAAATTTCCGATTGATCCGTAACCTAGTCATTATTCCTCCTACGCCTCATTTCAACCCCCCTTTGTAGCCAACCAACTCTCCACCATCGCACTTAGACAAATCCATATCCAATGGCCTACCCATTCAAAGTAGTTTTGCATATCTAAATACAATGAGGTCAAAAACATTGCAACACTAGTCATCCACGCAACTATTCGGTTTCATCCAGCAAGCTTCACAGAGAGTGGAAAAATTTCATGATGACCTTATCCGTGAGCATGAACAGTAGAAACGACAACTACAGGAGGTCATAGTGGAAAGAGACTAGCTGAAGCTATAAAACAACAATCTACAGGCACAGCTAGAGCAAGTTACAGACATATTTTGGTCACTTTGACTGACCATAATAGAGGTTATTATAGAAGCACCCAAGGGTGTTACATCTTGTACCCTGGCTACCTGTTGCGATCACATACAGACATCATACTCCAATTTGGAAGCAACAAATGTAGATATGAAGAAGAAGCTAGAGACAGTTAGGACCGCATTTCCAGATCCGGTAGAGATATATGCTCAAACGATAGATGAGAAGATCATCAATATAGAAGCAGTCAAACAATCCCTTGTTCAATCTCTTACTGACGGATACGCCCTAATGGATAAGGTACATGACTGGTCGGGAAGCCTTGCCATAAAGAATCAACTGGTATATTCTCTACGGGAACAACTCCAAGTCTTACTCAACAAGAGAAGGGAATTCACAAACCATACTCGACCACAAAATATTAATGAAGAAATTTCTGCAATTTAGGCTCAAGTTGATCAAATAGAGGAGAAATCACAAGAACTAAGAAGAAAATCAGAGACCTCAAACCTTCAGTTCGCATACATGTACTTGCCCTAAAGGAAGCCTGCAACCGCAGTGAAGAAAAATGGAACAAACTTCAAAGCAGCAGGCCAAGCCAACTGACATCAAGCACATAGGAATACTTTTTTAGGCAAGCTGACACCATTGCAATGGCATGGCAGACGACACTAAATAACTACAACAATTTCAACCAAGAAACGACGGTAGTTGTCCTTGAATTGGGGCTTTCGTTTGGTAAGGAGGGTCAGTAGATGGAAGGTGAAGCAAGTGAAGCAGTGGCCCCTCAGTAGAAGAGATATGAAGCAACTGAAGTCGTAGCCCCTCCGAGGGAAGAAAAGGAGCAGCCATCAGCAGAAATACCCACAAAAACAACAACAAGACCCGCCACGCTAGAAATAGATTGACTTGGGGACAAGTCAAGAAATTGTGGTCGGGGCCTGTTGGGGCCTTCGTTTTTATTTTTGAAGTTTTGAAGATACAAAGAAGGAAAATAAGGTGGTGGGAGCAATGGTCAAGTTGTGGAAAGTACGGCTAGGGAAAGAAGACAAGAATATGTAGTCGTGGGGTAGTTGTGGCAAGGTGTCAAGAGAAAGCAAAAGCAGCCGAGCAGACAAAGAGGAGGATGAGAAGCAGCCGAGGGGAAAGACAG
This sequence comes from Pinus tabuliformis, assembly GCA_031772625.1. NCBI lineage: Eukaryota > Viridiplantae > Streptophyta > Pinopsida > Pinales > Pinaceae > Pinus > Pinus tabuliformis. The sequence goes on along the minus strand of CM062805.1, from coordinate 911,896,809 downwards.
TTGTATGAAACTAGCAGTCCGAGTAGAGGATAAAAGAAAAATACCACAAGGAGAAATGGTTGTTGTTGTTGTTGTTGAGTTTTGATGTCTAAGGAGGTCTGGGCCACAAAGGAACCTGATCAGAGGATTGGAATAGTTGCGGGAAGATCGGAACAAGGAGCATACCGAGATCTAGACCTTCTGTAAACATGGTATTCCATGCATTTTGTTACAACTTGATGCCAGATGTATAATGTATTGAACCTTCTGTTGGATTAATATAAATGAGAAATCAGACTGGTTGCTTGGTATTATATGTGTATTTGGTTATGATTCATGGACCCACTAAATTTTTTTATATTGCGAGTCTGTTCTCATGTTAGAATGATCATCATATTGATATGATGTTAGGCTTAATATATGTGTCAAGCTGTATATAGAGTAAATAGTCAAGATATCCATGACATTATACTAAACCCCTCTAGTTTTGGTCATGGCACGCCTCTGTTGAGACTCCTTATCCCTCGGGGTAAGGTGAAAATGTCGGCGTTGTCCTAGACTACAATGAACCACTGTTGACCCCTTGTGCCTGAACCTAGGGTCTTTCCCTGATGACATTTTTGTGCCAACAATATCCCCTCATGGTTATATTGATATCATGACACTTCCCAAGCAATTCATAGTTCCTCTGTTTGCAACCATCACTTGACACTCTGGTGCTAGATATAGAAAGCAATTCAAATCCTTGGTTATCTTACAATGAATAAAATTATGGGTACTACCTAAATCAATCAACATTTCACATTTTTCTTCTTGATATATCATTCTATCTTGAGATTTTGAGGAGTGTTAATTCTCTCCAATGCATTACAAGATAAGGTTGGATTAATTTCTTCTTTTTCAACCCCTGAGGTTGGTTCTTGGTGTATATCTTCTTTTTTTGATGTTTTTTGTTCCTTTTCTTCCTCCTCTTCACAATCTGTGTAAAATAATTTCTTCTCAATACACTTATGACCTTTAGTGTATTTTCTATCGCAACTGTAACAAAGACCTTTTTCTCTTTTTTTCCTATATTTTTTGTGGTGTAAACCTTGTAGGTTGTGGGAGGCTAGGAGTAGCAACACTTCCATATTTATAGTTGTAAGTGGTATAACTTCTTATTTCCATAATTTTTCTTTCAAATTTTTTGCCACCCTAAATGCATTCTCCAATGACTTAGGTTCTTAAAGGCGAAACTCATGTTGGATGTTATCCTTTAAAGTCCCTAGGAAGAAATCAATCAGATGCTCCTATGGAATATTAGTTAACTTGATATTCACTCTTTGGAAGTACACAATGTGCTCTGCAACTGAACCCTTTTGTTTGATATTTGTCAATTGGAAAAGAAGGTATTTCTCTATGTATCCTCATAGTGTGAAATCAATTCCTTCGTAAAAATTGTCTAAGTGACAAGTGATTTGCGAGAACAAAGACATTGATATCACACAAATTGATTAGGTTCTAAATATAAAGATGCAATGCGTACCTTTTGTATTTGTTGCACATTGTGTAGATCAAAGAACTTATCCATCTATAGTATCCATGTTACCATATCCTTGCCATCAAGCTTCCTCAAATCAATCTTTGGAATATAGTTGGTATTCAACCCAAAGTTAGAGTCTCTAAAATCATGATTCACATTACTTTTTTTCTCATCAAGAGTTTCATGGAATACCTTGTCACCACTAGGAAGCATTTCTTGTAGCAACTTTGTCAAACCTTCCTTCAAACATTCCATTTTTTATTTTATTTTTGCTTCTAAACCTTCCATGTCTCCTTCTATGTCTGATTTCAAACCATTCATCATTGTTTTCAGTTCATCTTTGGTTTCTCTTTGTCACACTTGGTCTCGTAATTTTGATATATCATGTTGCATTTCTTCTTCTTCTTCATGTATCATAGTAGAGATTTCTGAGGGATTAATGGGTGTAGAAATTTTTTATTTAGGAGGCATTTTCAAACCAATTAATAATATATATATATATATATATATATATATATATATATATATATATATATGTATGTATGTATGTATGTATGTATGTATGTATGTATGTATGTATGTATGTATGTATGTATGTATGTATGTATGTATGTATGTATGTATGTATGTATGTATGCTTGCTTCACTATTCCCTTTGAATCACTTCAAACTGATTTTTCAAACAAAAGTTATGTGAATTTAAAAATACACACCTTTTAAGAGCTTTATTTTGAGCTTGTCGAACTAAGTGACCTTGAAACTATTGGATCTATATGATTTTGGCCTTCCAAGCTCTGAAATTGCATTCTGAGGTAGCCCTATATGTCTCCTATCCATTTCCACAAGTCAAACCAAGATTGGATTCTTCAAGATAAAGTTATGTCAAATCACCCACGATGACTTGATTATGGACTCGTTTAGTAGAACGAAGTTGTACGAGATGCCATGTGACATTTTTTCAACCTTCATCTCTGAAACTCATAGCCAAAAAACCACAGACTGTGCAATTTTAGTCAATTTTATGAAATTCAATTCCAATGCTCGAGGAGAAAGTTATGACAATTTTATCTAGGACACATGTTTGAGACTAAATTCTAGAGTACACAGAAACCCTAACTTCCTTGGACCATATCTCCAAAAATATAGCTAAACAATGTCTAAAATTGTAACCAAATGTTCAACACCTCTCATATTAAGGTACACTCCCAATGCAGACATGTAGGAAAGCTTGTGCATTATAGGCATCCTTCATTGCAATTGCAAGTGTGTATGAAGGCATGTGTGTTTAGCTAGTAGCTACAACAACTGAAACAATGTACAGAGAAATTATTCAAAGTTCTTGGCATAAGCGCACATTATTTCACAAAGTCAGCAAAAGATAAATTACTAAACAAAATTGTAGTATGAATAGCTACTTTTCAAATCCTTTAACCAAAAAGTGCAATTTTTTCTAGTTGATTTTATTTGGGTTGATTGTGCAGAAGTACAAAATATCTAACAAAGGATCCATATCAATCTTTGTGCTTTTGATTTGTTTGTGCATAGGTATAAAATATGTAATATAGGATCAGTCCCAATCTGAATATATTGAACAATAATGTTTTCAAAAGGAAAGTGCACATGTTTGGATCTCCTAAAATGGAAAGTAGTTGATATCACATTTGAATTAATTTACTAATCAAAAGAATTAGCCTAAATTCATTTTAAATATTTAACATTTTATTTTATTTTATTTTTGTTTTATGCTAATCTACCAACTTTTAATATTATGGATACTTTATATTTATATCTATTTTATTAAAACCATTCATTGTACATGGAAAACATGTGCATACATTTAGTCTTCATGCCATGCAAAAATTCAATACTTTTATTATAATTGATCTATATTTAAACTAAGTAGAAGGTACTAGCTACTATGTAGCACTTGTTTATATGATAATATTGTCTCCCCAATTAATTAAACTTTTAAGTTTAGATTGTGTTGTTATTTTCACTACTATAAAAAGCATTTTTTAATAATTAAACTAATCATAAAAACACTCTTAGCATTAGAGATTAATTTATTAAATATGAGTAAATATCATATCATAATTTATCATGAATGTAGAAATAAAAGTACCAAAAGTATGGGTAAAGACCATGTCATAAGTTATTATGAATGTGGAAAGGAAAAGTACCAAAATAATGTTAACTAGCAACACATATGTACCTTATTCCTCAAAATTACCATCTTTTGTATCTTCATTACCTAAATTATCATACCACCAACATGCATTTCCATAATTTTTTCAGAAGACACAAGTTAAAGAGAAGTATTGTCTTTATGAATAACATACAATGTAACCAGATCTTATTATGTAACCAGATCTTATTATGTAACCAGATCTTTTTATGTAACCATATCAAAATAGCACAAAAACATAAGAAAAGATAGATCAAAGACTAGATAATAAGCCACTGGAAGCCTCCTTTTACATCACATAAATGAACAATTCTAATTATAATTAGGGCCTTCATAACAATAATAATGTAAGGTCCCAATAATAACAATAATAGGTTTCTATGGGGCACAACAATAACAATATAGCAGCTACACTAGTATTATAGGGAACTAACGAGCTTCTCTCCTTAAAACAAGCATTGTCCTCGACGCTTGAGTAGTTTTGGATGATTCTGTATGAAATACTCATCCTCCCATGTAGAATCTTGAGCAGGTAGTTTCTTCCACTTAATGAGATAATCTGAAATTGATCCATTTTGTAGTTGTCAAATTCTTATTTTTGTAATTTCTTCAAGCTCCAATATGATTTTTCCTTCCTCGTCACCTTTTGCAAATATAGCTTGAACTAGGAGCTTGTCACCTATAACCTTCTTTAAGCCTAAAACATGGAAAACTAGGTGCGCTCGTGAACATGTAGGCATGTCCAATTTGTATGCAATAGTGCCAAACTTTTGCAACGCCTTGTAAGGGCCATTTTACTTAGGTGCTAATTTATTATCCTTCTTAGCTTTATTAAGGGACATTTGCTTATATGGTTGTAGCCGTAAAAATACCCAATAACCCACATAAAAACTTCTTTCACTGTGATGATGATATGTCTATTGTTTCATTTGATTTTGTGCCAAAGTCAAGTTATCCTTTAAGATTTGGAGAACTTTTTGATTCTAGATGTCGTCTTCCACTACTTGAACCTTAGAATTGTCTCTTAAAGATGATGTGATGGATGGTGGATGATATCCATAAAGTGCCATAAATGGGACCATTTTTTCTATGGTATGGAAGGAAGTGTTATACCACCATTCTTCCTGAGGTAACCACTTGAACCATTATGTTTGTTTATCAAATGCAAAGCAATGAAGATATCCTTCCAAAATTTTGTTTACTATCTCAATTCCTTGTCAGATTGAGGATGATAAGACGAGCTATGAGCTAATTAAGTATAAAGCCAAGAAAATAATTTTGTCCAAAAATTTCCAATGAAAATGGTATCTTTGTCACTTACAATAATCTTTGGGTTTCCATGTAGTTTTTGAAATGTTTCCACAAATGCAGTAGAAATTGTATTGGCTTTGAATGGATGAGATAAGACATAAAGTGTGCATACATGGTATGTCTATCAACTACCACCATGATGACACTCTTTCCTTCGGACTTGGGTAAACATGTGATAAAATCCATTGAAACCTACTCCCAATGCTGACTTGGAATGGCTTATGGTTGTAAAAGACCCAAGGTCTTAATTGTCTCGACTTTATTTTTTTGGAAAACCAAACATTCTGCCACAAACTTCTTAATATCATATTTAAGGCCATCCCAAAAAATTTTCTTCTCAACCCTGTGGTAAGTTTTTAAAAATCCTAAGTGCTCTCCTATATGAGACGTGTGCAATTCAAAAAGAACCTTTTGTTTTAATTGGGAGTTCTTTCATAAATATAAGAGATATTTGTACCATAGTGAATCATTTTTCCAAATAAATGTGTGAGATGCACAAGGATCTTGTTGCAACTTTTGAATAAGTGTCCACACCTCCTCATCATTCTTCCATTTATCCCTTGCTTTAGTTATCCAATCAGGTTAGGTAAAATAAATGGAATAGATGATTTCAAAGTCGTAACCCAAAATTTTTGTGACCCATTTTTGTTGTTCTCCTAAAAATAATCTTTTTTCCAAGAATTATTTAAGACTATCATGATTTTTTTTTACCTTGAAGTGTCTTCCCAATATGTAAAGGTGCCATTTCTTCAGAGCATGTAGTATTGCCAATATTTCCCTCTCATAAATTGGTTTATGTAATACTTTCCCTTGATTGGATGAATTTCAAAAGCAATAGGTCTTCCTTCTTGGATTAAAACATGTAATATCCCAAATGGAAATCATTAGTGATAAACAAAGCAAATTAAGCACATCTAACACAAGAAATGACACATGCAATCAGGTAATCAGAAATGCTCCAAAAATACGCCAAAATGGGCCAATTTTTATTATCAGATTATAGGAGTACAAATAATGATGGAAGGAATGCACCTTGGCTTGCACAAGGCAAGCTATAAGCCTCAGGTGTCCAACAATGGCTGCCCAACTGTTGTAGAACAATTCCTCTACAAGAATCTGGGTTGGCCCTAGTGACACTGCACTGCTGGTTTGAAACAAATGAAGACTTTCCCCACCTTTGGTGCTCATAAAATTCTGCAAAATTAACCCTGGTCTCCTCTCAACAGACCCACCAAAACAAAAAAAGGGTTTGGTCTAGTTCTGACCCCTGAAATTTCCCCCCAAATACATAATTGGCTGAAAATACGACCCTCTTGAAAAACCTCTATTGCATCCCTCCAAATGATGCCAAAATTTTGGGCTTTTCTCCCTCGGATGACTCCCTCAATTCCTCTACACAACCCAGGTTTACGAGTCATCTCCTCAACTCCCACATGTGCCCATAATTTGTCTCCTACGCAAGCCCTGGGAAAGAGAAATTTGACCTGCCCCACAACAGCAATCTTTGGCCCCCCAAATTCTTCACAAGGCTTAGTCTTCCCATGGAGAAGCTATACTAAATTTCCCCTAACAAAAAACCCCCAAAAACCAACTGAAATGAGTGATATGATTACCCAGTTGTATCCTACTTGGAGTACGAATTGGTTGAAGGAAACCTATTGAATTGAGCTCCAACTCCACAAATCTCCTTACCCACGTAGCAATGGATTACCTCCCTAGGGTGGCACTCGAAGTCCACTGAAAGAAGGGTGAGTTCTCCCCTTGGAAATATTTATGCTAAGAAGCACTTGTGACCCAGCTAAACAACTTGAGCAACAAAGAAAATAGATAAGTTGACAAAAGACCCCAATAGTTGTTATGCCCCTTCTATTTATAATTTTGACTTGCCTCCCCATGTGGGTCCCTCCATCCACTATTTTGACCTCTTTCCTTGGAAAAATTGACCTTCTCTTCAAGTGGGTGCATATTACATGTGGGTGTGGCCCCCACATTCCACTAACAAAATTATTTTGGCCCCCTTCTCCTAAGTCTCATCCCCAAAATTTCGTGGGCCCCCATAATAGTCAAAAATGAAAAATTGTGAAATATATTTTAGGGAGATTATCCTCAGAAGGAACATTACAAAACAACACTTCCATAAACTGAGGCATCACATTGTATAATAAAGGTTTTTGTGAAGTTTAGTATATCTAATATCAGAGCTCAACAAATTTCCTCTTTAAGATGTTCAAAGGCCTTAGTTGGAGTCCAAAAAAATTGAATCTTTCTTCAGTAATGTTGTTAGTGGTGTTCCTATTTTCCCATAATTCTTAACAAACTTGCAATAATACCCTGTCAACCCAAGAAATCCTCAAAAATGCCTTAAGTTTATGGGAATTTTCCACTCCTTTATGGATTTAATTTTGTTAGGGTCTACCTTAACACCCTCATGAGATACAATATGACCCAAATATTCCACTTCTTGTACCCAAAAGAAACATTTGGATAGTTATGCATACAATTATTTCTCCTCCAATATTTTGAGCACTCTATGAACATGTTAAACATGATCTTTCCAATACTTGTTATAGATTAGTATATCATTAAAAATACTAACAAAAATTTTCTAAGGAAGGGTTTAAAAATGGAATTCATCAAACCTTGAAATGTTGAAGGTGCATTAGTAAGGCCAAAAGGCATGAAAAAAATTCATAATGACCTTCATGAGTTCTAAATGTTGTTTTTGAAATGTATTTTTTCTTCATTCTAATTTGATGATATCCTAAGTGAAGATCTGGCTTGGCGAAGTAAATTGCTCCATGTAGTTCATCCAACAATTCATCAATGACAGGAATGGGGAATTTATTTTTAATATTGATCTTATTGATCTCTCTATAATCCAGACACATACGCCATGATCCATCCTTCTTGTGCACCAATACTACTAGAGAAGATAAAGAACATTGGCTAGGTTGAATTATACATGCCTCTAGCATTTCTGCAACCATATGTTCAATTTAACTCTTGTAGGAATAGGGATATTTGTAAGGTCTGATATTTGGAGGAACACTTCCTAGAATCAATTGAATAGCATGATCATGATCATGAATATGTGGGAGACCTTTGGGAGTCCCAAATACCTTGGAATGTTTTTCAAGGGCTCTTTGGAGATCTAGAGAAATGGATGACTTAGATTTTTGAACATATAGTGAGCATAATTGTGTAATTTCCTCACGTTGTGCCTTCTTAAAAAAATTTTTCATGCCATTAGAGTTTATTATCTTCCTAATTTTCCTTGTGATACCCCTTAATTAGATTTGTTTTCCTTCCCAGAAAATTTTCAAGAAAATTTCTTGAAAATTTCTTCATATCATCCCCAAAGATTGTAACCATTGGACTTCTAATACAACATCAACACCACCCATTGGAATTGGAAAGCATTTGACTAACAATATATATTCCCCCATGGTTAGATTGATATTATGGAACTTCCAAAGCAATTTATAGCTCCTCCATTTGCAGCCATCACTTGACACTCTAGTGTTGGATATAGAAAGCAATTCAAATCCTTGGTTATCTTACAATGAATAAAAGTATTGGTACTACCTAAATCAATCAGCATGGCTACCTTTTTCTTCTTGATATATCCTTCTATCTTGAGAGTTTGAGGAGTGGTAATTCCCTCCAATGCATTACAAGATATGGTCATATTCATTTCTTCTTTTTCAACCCTTGGGGTTAGTTCTTGGTGTATATCTTCTTCTTTTGAAGTTTCATTTTCATTTTCTTCCTCCTCTTCACAATATATGTAAAATAATTTCTTCTCAACACAATTATGACCTTTAGTATATTTGCTATCACAACTATAACAAATCACGTTTTCTGTTTTTTCCTCTAGTTGTTGTGGTGTAAACTTTGTAGGTTGTGGGAGGCTATGAGCAGAAACACTTCCATCTTTATATTTGTGAGTGGTATACCTCCTTATGGCCATAATTTTACCTTCAACTTTTCTTTCAACCCTAAATGCATTATCCAATCACTTAGTTTCCCAAAGGAAAACCTCATGTTGGATGTTATTCTTTAAAGTCCCTAGGAAGAAATCAATTAGATGCTCTTATGAAATATTAGTTACATTGATATTCACTCTTTGAAAGTCCTCAATGTGCTCTGCAATTGAACCTTTTTGTTTGATATTTATCAATTTGAAAAGAAGGTATTTCTCTTTGTATCCTCATAGTGTTCAATCAATTCCTCCGTAAAAAAAAATCCAAGTGACAAGTGATTTACGAGAACAATGCCATCAATACCACACAAACTGATTAGGTTCTAAAAATAAAGATGCAATGTGTACCTTTTATATGTGTTGCACATTGTCTAGATCAAAAAACTTCTCCATATGTAGTATCCATGTTACCGTAACATTGCCATCAAACATCCTCATATCGATATTTGGAATATGGTTGACTTTAAACCCAAATTTAAAGTCTCTAAAATCACGATTCACGTTCCTTTTTTTCTCATCATGAGGTTCATGGAATACCTTGTCACTAATAGGAAGCATTTATTGTAGCAACTTTGTCAAACCTTCCATTTATACTTTTATTTTTTATTCTCACCTTCCATGTCTCCTTTTATGTCTACTTTTAAACCATCAATCATCGCTTTCAGTTCATATTTGGTTGCTCTTTGTTGCACTTGGTCTCATAATTTTGATATATCATGTTGCATTTCTTCTTCTTCTTCATGTGTCATAGTAGAGATTCCTAAGGGATTAATGGGTGTATCATTTTTCTGTTTGGAAATCATTTTCGAACCAATTAATGATATATATGCTTCACTATTCCCTTTGAATCACTTCAAACTGATTTTTCAAACAAAAGTTATGTGAATTTAAAAATACACACCTTTTAAGAGCTTGATTTTGAGCTTGTTTAACTAAATGGCCTTGAAACTTTTGGATCTCTGTGATTTTGGCCTTCCAAGCTTTGAAATTGAGTTTTGAGGTAACCCTAAGTGTCTTCTTTCTATTGCAGCAATTCAAACCGAAATTGGTTTCTTCAAGATAAGGTTATGCCAAATCACCCAGGATGACTTGATTATGGATTAGTTCAGTAGAGTGAATTTGTACGAGATGCCACGTGTTGATGTTTCAACATTCAACACTGAAACTCATACCCAAAAAGTTGTAGTCTATCCAATTTCAGTCACTTTTTATGAAATTCAAATCCGATGCTCAAGGAGAAAGTTATGAATATTTTATCCAGGACACTTGTTTGAGATTGAATTCTAGAGCATACAGAAATCTTAACTTCCTTGGGCCATATCTACAAAAATATAGAGAACCAAGCTCTAAAATTGTGACCAAATGTTCATCAATATTTCATCTATGCATGGTAGCAATTTCACGGTCTGAAGCTTCACATAAAAAAATTGTATAAAAAATTCCAATATGGTCCATTTGAAGTGGCGGAACCCTAGAACGAAGAGCTCTGATACCAAATGTTATGTAACCATATCAAAATAACACAAAAACATAAGAAAAAATAGATCAAAAACTAGATAATAAGTCATTTCGAAGGGGAACCATCCTTTACATCATATAAATGAACAATTCTTGGATGATTCAAATGACTAGACCTCCTTGGTATATATACAAGTCTAAAGGTTCAAAATATGATTAGGAACTACATAAAAATAATAATGTAAGTGATCAACAATAGCAACAATGGGTTTCTATGGGGCACAACAATAATAATATGGGGGCTACATTAGTATTAGAGCGACCTAACATAAGAGATAAGTTAATGAAAATTATTGTCTTTATGAATTACATAACAATGTAATGATATCCTCTAGAAACACTTCCATGTATAGGTTAAGTATCTATTTGTAACTTCTAATGTTTTCTCACTACAACACTTACTTTTATGTATCTTTTTATAAGTCATGTTTTTTGTATGTATGAATGACAACATAGAGACTTGAAGTCTTCTAATTTCTACAAAAATATTTACGTGTAATCCACTTCATGACTATGAAGAACTACTTAACCATATTCAATGACACACAAAATGTAGTGAGTCTACTTGCCTATGGAAAACTACATCTTCCATGTGTATTGATGAGTATGGGCATAAAATATAAAACCTTATTTGAAATTATGATAGGATAAACATCCACAACTATGGAATACTTTCAATCTAGCAAGATAATGTTAACTAACAACTTGTTCTCTCTCGTCTTGTTGTACATAACTACATTTAAAACTATATATCAAAAGTAGAGGCAAAATCTAAAATCCATCACCTTATGTTAACCATGAAGTCATAGGTTGTGGCTCTATGAAATCCCATCATAGTTCAATTCAAAATATTTTCATGGAAACTGAGATTGATCATGACATAGTAGCACATGGTATGTGTCATATGTTCCAAAAAATCCCCCTAATTGTCTCTAGTTGATCATTCCTTTGTTTGAATGTAAGTCAAAATATTCAAAATGTGTTGTGTGAGATATAAGTCACCCACTCTATAAAACAAGCTTCATAAACACATACATGGATCAACCTCCTAATATAGAAAATTTTCCACTTAATGATGTTGCAAGAAGTTATTCCTATGATGCTTGTTGAAAGGAACAAAAGTAGAAAAAAGGAATCCCATCATAATTGTTCATTTTCTTCATTACTATATAATTCCTTCTTTAGATTCATATTGCTACTCCATTTTTTGTTGGAGCAAGCTCCTTCCCTAGGAATCTTGTTGAATGGTGTTTTCATTGATGCCAATGTCAATGATTGAACGTGTTGTATCTTTGAAGGAAGTTCTAGGCTCGAGAATAGTGTCAAAGCATCTAAGTAAGGGAATTCATTTAATTTCATGACCAGGGAATCAAACCATTAACACTTCTACAACCTAAAAGCTTTTGAGATTTTCAAAGTCTTGATATTCACTCCTAACAACATATAATCCTTTAATTGATTTTGACAGAGAATATGAGAAGATATATGATAATTAAAAATTCATTATGAATACTTAATCAATAAAATATAGTTTTGTGTGTAGAAAAACATCTACATCCAACACATGCACACACACAGAGATATCTATCTATATATATATATATATATATATATATATATATATATATCAAGAGATGATGGAAGGAAACAAATTTTTTTTTTCTACGTAAAGACTGAGCTAATATATTAAGAAAAAGAAAATATTTACAGAGAGAGGAACAGGCCTCTGAGGATGAATAACTTCACCCTCCATCTGAAAAGCAGTACAGGTGCACAAGGCTACCTGATTTACAAAGATAGATGCAATAGAAATGAGCATGGACAAAACAGCAGCATTTAGTCCTCTGACTTACAAGAGAAATTCCTCCAAAAAGAACAACAGCAGCATAATCGTAGAACCAAAGAGCCTTTGCATGCCTCTCGCACCTTGCTGCTGAATTCATTGTGGCATTAGAGGGTAGGATGATAGGGGATTCCAGAGATCTGGAATCACTGCGAAATCTGGGTCTACCGCTACCCTTAAAGCAAAAACTGGGCATCTCGGAAAGAAGAGACCCCTCCAAAACTCCAAAACCAAATCACTGTGCAGCAACAAAAACAGCAAATTTAGCCTTCGTAGGCTTACCTTATGCTTTGTTGTCAAATTCTGGTGTATTTTCATCTTCGTTCACTGGCTGACGGGAACCCGGCGGGAATGCTGGCGGTTGAAGCGGCCCCAGAACACGAGCATGCTCCTCAGGGTTTACTACGCCTGGAGGAGGATTATCATTACCAATTTCTGCCCTCTCTTGAGTAATGCCAGCCTGAGCCAGCTCCCCAGCATCTTCCTCCTGGCTATCTGAATCTTCATCATCTTCCTCAGTCGCAATAACAGTGATTAGCAAAGACACCTTCGATCTCTTTTTCCGGCATCTGAAAGTGAAACTAGAGGTATGCATTTGACTATCTTGCTCGTCCGATTCCTCTGACGGAGAAGACGGAGGCGCAGCCATAGCCAATGGTGGAATTTCCCTTGCCTGGACCTCCTCCCTTCTGCTAATACCCCAGACACCGCCTCTGCGCGGGACTCCACGCTGTCTCGGCGCCATGAACCTTGAAACGTGAGGGCGATTGACGATGTGAAACCGAATTTCCCCACACCGAACTTGAGCTCCCCGAACCACACTATTTGAAAGCTGAACCCGGTTATGAGTTCTTGGCTTAGAGCGATAGAGCGCCCCCTGAGCAGAGGTGTGGCCTCTGCCTCCGCTCACAACTCCAGAAGTCGCACCCTCTCCTCTTTGCTCAGAGCAGAGCATGAAAATACCACAGACATTCTCATTCTGGCACAGATGCGCATTTATGTAGTTCCCTATGCTGAACTCTCTGGAGGCCTCCATTACGAAACCCAACAACCTTGCGTACAGAACCGTTAAGTTCACTCGCTCGAAGCCATCTCCTCTCTGCATAATCTTCACCTCGGCCTTTAATGACATTAAAGTATGGCAGAGCCACCTGGTGTGGCCGTCCTGCCAGGTTTCAAAGTCATGCCAGCTGCCCATTGCTGGTAAACATATTGCCACCCGCATCCGGGTGAGAATCATCTTGTAGTTGCAAATCTCTGTCTAACAGTGCTTGGAAGGTGGATAGCTGATCTGTCGACAGTATATCATATAGAGGGCCAACTGAAAGGTCGTTTTCGCTTTCCACTCCCAGATTAGCAAGGAAATCAGCTGGCTTATTCCCATCCCTCTTTATGTGTTGGAATGAAACTGCTTTGTTCTCTTGCAACCAATGTTGAATTTGTTCCAGTCTAGATGCCAAACGCCAGCTACTGCTGATTTTATGAACTTGGGAGCCCTGTTGGAGTTTTAAGGCCATGTTTATTAGGAGTTGGGAGTCCCCTTCCACTATCAGTGGGAGATAATTACCCTGCTGCGCCAGAGTAAGACCTTTCCATAAAGCCTCCAGTTCCGCCGCATTGTTAGTATTCCACCCAATAGTACCATGATAGATGAGAAGGGATTTACCCTTATGGTCTCTGATAATGCCACCGTAACCTGTCTGACCCGGATTACCTTTCGATGCGCCATCGAAGTTCAGATGGAACACATTGATGGGAGGTGGCTTCCACTTTACTGAATCAGTTTGGTGCTTTGCTGAGCTATCCTTGACAGGAATCTGATCTTGTATCGTTATCTGCCAGTTGTTCCAGATAGCCAGTTCCTGAGATTGCTTTGGGTAGTCATCTTGGGACCATTTCTTTGTGGTGAGAGTTTCTCTGATATTGTTATGAATTCCTTTCCATACCTGCTCCAGTGTCATTGTGTGACCTTTGAAGATCCTCCTATTCCTTTCCTTCCAGATATTCCACATCATGAAACCCGGTATAGTTTGCCAAAGGATGTTTAGAATTTTGCACTCGTATGGTGATTGAGGCCATTGACTTATTGTATTTTTGATATCCCCCAGAACTCTACCTTCCTTTTGACATCGAAATGCCACCTTTTCCCAGATCTTTCTGCTCATCTGGCACGTCTGCATTAGGTGTAAGGCGGTTTCTTCTTCCTGATTACATATAAGGCATATGGAAGGACCGAAGAATCCCCTTCTTCTGAGATTATCCCAGGTTAGTATTCTATTATATGAAAGGAGCCAGAGAAAGGTGGATACCTTCGGCCATATTGGGGGTTTCCATATTTTGCTCCATATCTGATCTTTGACCATTCTGTCTTTTATGATGATCCTGTAGGCCTCCTTTGTGCTGAATGTACCCTTCTCTTCATAACCCCATCTCAATGTGTCCATGCCTGCTTGCTTTAATATCCTGCGTTTATTTAACTCGGTATTGAGAGTGAGTTGGTTGTGATTTGAGCTACGTGGAAGAATAAGGCTGGTTTCTTTCCACTCTCTCTGCTCTTGATTACTTTGTTCTTTCCAGCAATTGCTTATTTTCTCTTGCGGGGTGATCTCCCAATCCTGAATTGTATGCATACACTCCTTAAGATTTGGTAGCTGCTGCCAGGAGTCTTCCCAGAACCTGGCAGTTTGACCATCCTTCACCTCCCAAAAGCTATGTTTTTGGATAAGGTCTCTATGCTGAATAGCCGAGTTCCATATTAACGATCCTTTACTTGTTTCTGACATTCTTATCCTTTCTTCTAAGGGTAAGTTCCTTGAGTATTTTGCTGTCCAGAGACACGCCCAGGGGGTATTGCAGTTTGAAAGCCACCGCCACCATATTTTTGCCCCCATGGTCATATTGCTTAGTTCTGGATCTCTGAGTCCTAATCCTCCTGCCAGCCTCGGAAGACAAACCTTTTCCCAACGAAGGAGAGCCCATTTTCTGTTTGGGCCAGAGCTGCCCCATAGGAAATTCCTCTGTAATTTTTTAATTGCCTTAAGAACCCATTTTGGCGCTGCTAAAATGGAAAATAAATACAACGGCATAGATTGCAGAACTGACTTGATAAGTACAATCCTACTGGCCATATTGAGCGATCTGTAGGTCCAAAGGAGTAATTTGGCTTCAAGTTTTTCAAGCAGGATTGTCCACGATGAATGCTTGAGGGCTGATGCGATAAGAGGAGCGCCTAGATAGGAGGAGGGCAGAGAAGCCTTGGAAAAGCCAAGAATACGCACTATGGCTCTTTGGGTATAGGGAGGGGTATTAAAGAAGAATACTTGGGATTTTGCATTAATGGAAGGAAACAATTAAATGATGTAGAGATACTAATTTAAACATCTTGTTCAATTACTTAGTCTCGGTGATGATGATAGCTTTGTAGCGGGTTGTCAAGGAAGTTAATATTTAACTTAGCCTTACCCTAAATCCTATGTTACCTTGAACATATGATGAAAAACTTAAATGAATACACCAGAAAAACTCACATGAACACATTGTTGTTAAAACTGAAGTCAGAATCCTTTATTTATCTTTAAAAAAACTTCTACAGAAGTACAATGATGTTTCTTGTCTATCACAAAGGCTCAACCCTCTTTAATTTGAATTACAATGTATATATAGAGTGTAATTCAAAAATATATAATTTAATACAATCCTTTACAAAAATAAAGTCTTATCCAAAATAATTTGGATATATCTAATTAATACAATTTAAAAATAGTAATCTGGAATTGAATCTAGAAAACTAGCACAATATTCAAGGGTGTTGTTTGCAATTGTTGCCTTGAAATCTTTATCTACTCTTTGTGCTCCTATCTTTGTTGTACTGACACCTAAAAGTCTACTTGTTCCTGATTTTTTGTTCTGCTACCTAAAATTAGGCGGTTCACTCCAGAAGTTTGAGGAACTTATCACATTTGTCATCAGATGGTGATGAAAATTTAATCACCTTCATGTAGGCTTCATCGACTTCTATATACTTCTCAAAAGTTGGCTTAGTAATGAATAAATGATGGACTTCATGCAAGATAAATAAGTCATATTCTAAACCTTCTATAAAATATTTTCCACTTATGATTCATTTTACCTTAGCAAATCTTAACTTATTTGATGTTATGTCATGTAATTTGTATTAGTAATTCTCAAGTGGAATCAATTGGGAACTAGAATCCCTTAAAGATGGAAGTCCCTTTTGCTGGAGGATAGAAAATTTTATGTGGAACTTTTTAATTTGAGCTTCCAAGTTCTGACATTTATTTTCTAGCTACAACATTAAGTTCCTTTTTGTCAATACCTTTTTGACCTCTAGAACCGTGTATGTTCTATCTTCGATTCCCAACTCTTCAATTTCATCTTTGGTCTTTGATTTCAGTAATTTAATGATCCTTTATGCTTATCCTAGTTTATGATCCAATTCTTCTTTAATTTCTATTATGGATGCTTTTTCTTTTTGTACCAGTTTCTCTTGTTCAAAAATTATCTCAATGGATGTCCACATCTCTAAAATGGTTGAATTAATATCTATCCATATTTTCTCCTTTGCTTCAGATAATGTTTGTGCATTGATTGACTCATCCATGTATTTTTCAAGTTGTTTAGTTAGCTTGAAATTCTTCTGCACCTCTGAAATATATGCATTATCTACCTTAATTTTATTTTCTTCCATTATCTATAGGGATTCTTTCAATTTCTCTATTTCCACATTTCTTAAGGATAGATCTCCCATGGATTTTGATAACTTCTCAGTGGCTTCTTCACTAGTTGATTCTATTTGCACTGTAGAAGTTCTTGCTCTTAGTTTTTGTTCCTTGTCTTTCAAGATATTTTCTAAATATGCCTCCATTTTCTGAATCTGAATATTTTTTTCACCTATCATCTTCAACATATTTTATCTCTTTCTCTAGCTGCCCCACTTCTTGAGCTTGGGGATGTTCTATTGTTGGTAACTTCAGCTGCTTTTTGAGTGCTTGAATGTCAGCATTCCTGTTTTTTATGATCTATTCGGCAACATTAACATCATTAGGATCTAATCTAATTTTATTACCAAATCTTCTAATGCTTTTATTTTGGTATCTTTAGCTAGGGAAGAAATATTTTCTAGCTTGAGTTGTGAATGAATATTGTTTAAGGAAGCTTGTAGTTTTGATGCAATCATGGTAGAGCTTGTTAATGTGGAATAGATCATCTCACTTGCTTGCTTATGAAGATCAATTTGATCTATAGGATGAATATTCTTTGTGTCAAAATAAAATACAGAAGTATTGTAGTCCTCTGCAATTTTAGGTACTGGAACATTTGTTTGAAGGAATGTTAATTAAAACGACCCTATGTTAGGGTCAAGTAGAGATAACAGTCTAGTTTGCGTAGTGGAAGACTGTTTCCAAAAATCAAAATATGTAGAAGTTTTCAATGCTTCATTCTTCTTCTTCATCTCTCTAAATCTTGCAAAAATACTTTTTAATCTCAAGAATGAGAGGCAGGGGAATCTAAAATTGGTTCTTCAACTTGTTGTAGAGAATACACAGGCTCGCTTGATAGTACCACTCTAGTAGGTTCCTCTGGATTCCTAACTTCTAACTACTCTTCTTCTACATTCACTGTTTTCCTCCTTTTGAAAACTTTAAATCCTATTGTTTTATAATTGTCACACCAAGAGGTAACTCCTCAAATGAATTGTGTTTATTCATTAAGATTAATCATGGTTATCTACATGAGGGAGTGACTCTTGGGCTTCACCTCCCGATGGCTCTTTATTTTCCATTATTTAATATTTACATTATTTACAAGTGTTCACCCAATCCCAATGATTAGGTGTCAACATTCCCTGCCTTAATCTGAAGGGACGTTGGTGAGTCCAATCATCATTTTGAATCTTTCAATATTTTCTCTTCCAAGCGCTTTGGTGAAGATGTCTGCAATTTGCTCATCAGTGGAACAATTTCATAGATGGATTGTCTTGGCCTCAACATGATGTTGAATCATATGGTATTTTGTATTGATTTTCTTCGTTCGATCATGGAACTTTGGGTTCTTGGCCAACTTTATTACAAAGGTGTTGTCAATCATGAGTGGAGTTGAATGTACTTGTCTTACCTGCAAATTTTCTAGAATTTTCCTGAGCCACACAATTTCTTTTGTTGCCTCAACTGCTGTAACATATTCTGCCTCTATTGTGGAATCTGTTGGAACTGATTGCTTGTGTGATCTCTAGGAGACAGCTCTTAATCAAAGACTCATAGCATAACCTAAATTAGATACCCCAGTTTCTTTGTCTCCATCGAAGTCTGAATCAGAGTATCCAAT
This sequence comes from Pinus tabuliformis, assembly GCA_031772625.1. NCBI lineage: Eukaryota > Viridiplantae > Streptophyta > Pinopsida > Pinales > Pinaceae > Pinus > Pinus tabuliformis. The sequence goes on along the minus strand of CM062805.1, from coordinate 911,878,124 downwards.
CAAGTTGAAGTCGCCCACCTATGTATACTTGAGTCCAAATTCTTGGGTTCCCTTCAAGTACTTAGAACTCTTTTTGCTGCAAACCAATGTCCATCACAAGGCTTTTGCATAAACCTAGAGAGGATTCCAATAGCAAACGAAATGTCTAGTCTGGTAGTAGTTAGGTAGTTGTGACTTCCTACAAGCTGACTATACCTTGTTGCATCCTCAAATTATTTTCCTTCAATGGATGTGATCTTTAAGTTTTGTTCTATTGGAGTAGTTAGAGGATTACACTTAGCCATGCTAAACATGTTCAACATATCTCCAATGTATTTCTTTTGAGAGAGGAATATAGACTATGGATTTTGGGTTACTTCAATACCAAGATAGTAGTGAACATAGCGCAAGTCAATAATTTCAAAACCTTTCCTCAATTCCTTCTTTATGGATGCAATGTAGCTCTCATTGTTCCCTGTCATCAAAAGATCATCTACATATACCACAAGATATACAACTCTTTTTCCAACTTTCTTGACAAACAAAATTGCATCATCAAGATCATAATGTTTGAAGTTGAGTTTCAGAAGATGCTCAATTAACTTTTAATACCAGGCTCATGGTGCTTGCTTGAGGCCATACAAGGATTTCACAAGTTTTCATACTTTATTTTCATGTCCCTTCATATCAAATCCTTCAGGATGGGACATAAAAACATTCTCTTTTAGATCTTCATTCAAGAAAGTAATTTTACATCCATTTGATAGACTTTCCAATTGTTCTGAGTTGCTAGGGAAAAGAGTGTCTGGATGGTAGCCCATTTTTTTTTTTTTTGGGGGGGAAGTTTCCTCATAATCAACCCATTCCTTATGTGCAAAACCTTTTACCACAAGCTTGGCTTTGTGCTTGTCAAGTGAGCCATCAACTTTATACTTGTTCTTGTAGACTCATTTGCAGCTAATTGGTTTAGTTCCCAATGGAGGATCAACCATCTTCCAAGTGCCATTCTTTATCAAGGCATCATACTCCTTTTGCATCTCTTCATTCCATTCATCATGAGAAGCAACTTCTTTGAAGGAATTTGGTTCAAAATCTGTAGACAAATTCAGTTCACAATCATAAAAAAACATCCATATCAACAGGTGAATCAGAATCATCTACATCACCTCCATTTTTCCTGTTTGAATTTCTTGTTCCTGTCTTTCCAACCTCATCAGGATGAACACTTTCAAGTGTCATTGTCAGCCACTTTGGGGGACCTTTCTGAGATGGTCCAGGATTCTCTGTTGACTGAGTTGGGACTAAATCAAGATTGAGTCTCCAAATTATGTCACCACATCACTCAAAGTATCATCAGTGGTTGGAGTTTTATGTGGGGGGTAAGTGGTTCATAAGAAGATTCCACAAATTGATCTAGTATAAGAACCCCCCCTTCAAGATGTGGAATCTGATTATCAAATTATTGAAATGAATTTGCATGTCTGAATCTATCCAATCGATCAAGTTGTCGCTCAACAACATTGTCAGCTTTGGAAGATTCAAGAAAGATTACATCTCCAAATGCAACAAAATTTTTATTAACTTCATCATAGAGACAGTATGCTTTGGAGGTATTTGAATGCCCTAATAAGATACACTTACGACTCCTTGCGCCAAGTTTTTTTATATGTACTTTTGGTATCAAGGCATAACATGTGGAACCAAAGACCCTAAGACACTTTACCGAAGGAATGTGGCCATACCACATTTCATAAGGAGTCTTGTTTCTAATAGCATTAGATGGAAATCTATTCTTTACATATATAACACATAGAAATGCATCAGCCTAAAACATCAATTTTACATTCTTGAAAAACATCATGGAACGTACCATATTTAGGATTGTCTTATTCATTCTTTCAGGTACTCCATTATGTTGGGGATTGCAAGGCACAATTGTTTGATGTTTGATCCCATGTTGGCAAAGATAGTTTTCAAATTCATTTGAATTGTATTCTTTTCCATTATCAGTGCGAATAGAGCCAATATGAGTTTGTGCATCATTTGAATCCATGTATGAAAGTTCTTGAATGTTTGAAAAGCATCATATTTGTTCTTCAATAAATAAAACCAACACATTATGGTGTATTCATCAATAAATTTCATCATATATTTATTTCCATTTGCAGAGGGAATAGGCATTGGACTGCATAAATCTGAATGAATGAGTTCAATTTTTCTATGTGCTCTAGAATGTGAATCATGAAAAGACTGTTTGTTATGCTTTCCTAGAATGCAAGTATCAAATTGCTTAATTTTCCTAGGAATTGTAGGAAAACCAGTAACACCATTTTTCTTTAGCAAGTGAAGGTTGTCAGAGTTCAAGTGTCCAAATCTAACATGCCATAATAGACTTGATGGAAATGTACCTACATCATAATGAGAATTGTATGAGAAATTTTGTGCATGAGAAGATGTACCTTACAGCTTGAGAAGTCTTTCTTCTTCTATTCCCGTCATGACAAGTGAGTGATCTGATGCTTTTCTCACCTCAACCTTGCCATCAAACATATGAATGGAGTGTCCTTACTAGTGGATGTGGACCAAGGACAACAAGTTTCTCCTCAGTTGTGGGAGATATAAAACATCATGCAGAAAAAAGTCTGGAAGACCATGCAATTTGAGCCTGATTGTGCCAAGCCATGATGGCTTGAGTTTTGATTTGTATGAAAAGTATACTGCTCCATCAACATTGTTAATAAATTCTTCAAAAAAATCTTTTCTAAAATTCATGTGTCAAGTTGCTCCTGAATCAAGCAACCAATCATTTTTCCAAGAAGCAAGAGAAGCATTAAACAAGTCTTCATTTACTCTAATATTACAATGTGCCACAACATAGTGAGCGGATTCAGGTGCTTTACCTTTCTCTTTGTCATTGGTTTTACCTTTGGGTTGATTTATTTCCTACTCAATTTTGTCCTGAGGAAACTTGCATGTGGATGCATCATGTGATCCATCTCTATTGCAACATATGGAATGAAGATCAAATTTTTGTCCTTGACAATGTCTACCCCCCTTGCCTCTGAAATTTCTTGTTCCTCTTCCTCTTCCTCTTAGACCACCTCTTCCTTTGGAAGAATCTTAATCATGATTCTTTTCTCTATGTGCAAGACACGCACCTTCTTCAGAAGACTGAGGAGTTGTCTTCTTCCCAAAATATTTCTCTCTCTCAGCAAATTTATTTACAAGGGAGTCAAAGGTAATTTCTTTGAGGTTTCCATTTGCTTGCAATGACTCAACATAATTTGAATAAGTGGGACAAAGTGCCTTGAAAAAAGCTATCAGAGAAATGTCTAGTTCAACATTACTGACTTTGATATCATGCATAATAGATTTTACTTCTGATGCAACAACAATAGGATCATCATTTTGTAATTCAAGACTGAACAATTTAATCATCAATTGCAACTTCAAGCGCAAAGTGTGAGTCATAGAGTTCCTTAAATTTTTGTAAGGCTTCAAAATCATTTAAAAATGGTGAAATATGGTAACTCACCTCTTCATTTACAGATGTTGCAATCAAGGCAGAGGCCTTGTTGTTCTTGTTTTCCCAAATGGCGAATTCCTTATTTGAGGTAGGCTTTATCGGTTCATTATCTCCTTCTCCTACACAAACTGCTTTCCATAGCTCATTGAAAATGAGAGTGTGTTTGATCTTCGAGACCACCAGGTTCTCCTTCCCAGTGAGAACCACTCCCACAATAGATATCAATGAATTCATTTTAAAATCTGTGTACAATAAAAATACTTTTGTTGTCAATGTATAAAATTTACACTCCTAGTGGTAAAAGAAATGCAGTTCTAGTGTAAAATTGTAAAAAAAAGCACTCTGATATGTAGGACAGAGGTAATATTTTAGGGAGTTATTACTTGCGAGAGGTGGTATGAGAGGATGGTATTATATGGGTAAGGGTTGAATGGTGGAGGTATTAACTAAGGGAGGAGGCGGTAGCCGTATTAATTATGTAGAGTAGTTGACAGCGTATGTAGGAGTCGAGAGTAGCGTATGGGAGTTGACTGTGTATGGAGGAGGGGTCGAATCTGTATGGAGTTTGAGGCGTATGGAGCTCGAGGTGGGTATGTCACGGCATATGGTATATGGATTTATGGTGTGATTATTGGCATCCACAGTGAGGCCGAGGTGGGTATATACCATTGAGGGGTGTATACCAGCGTTCAACTCAAGGATTGTGCATCGAGCAACGTTAGGTGAGGGGTGCGAGGGAGCGTTCATGGTGCAATGCTCTAACCATACCTCTATACATTAATAAAATTAACACACCAAAACTGAAAAGAAAACACAATAGGCATGGACACAAAAACTCAGAAATGATTCATTAATAAATAAAAATAATTACAGGAGGAGTATTGGCCTCATGCTTGGCCTTTCATTCCTCACACTCAATCACACACTTACATCATACATGTCTCATAGGCTCTCCTCAATTTATACCAATGTATTAGAACCCAAATAGATTCTATATCCCTCAACAAACTCCAACAATATCTCTCTTGATCCCTAAAATATCTCATCCAAATCCTTATTCCTAGATAAGAGTTAATTAATCCATAATACTCTCAAACCTTCCATAATGCTCTCAAATATTCTTCTATTTACAATAATAATCATTCTCTCTTAAAAACTATATGAAAGTACAATAAATAATTAAATCCTATCTTTTTAAACTAGCTCCTCTAATAAACAATTGACTCAGGTTAGATGCTCCTGCATCAGACTCCCTAGGTAAAAGAAAATCATGGTCTCCCGACCATTAATCTTCAATAAATGATAAAACTCCGCCTGGATCCCAAACTTCGTTCTTTCATTGATCAATTACTTTGTCATATTGTTGATGTTCTATGACTTTCTTTTCTTGTCTTCCAGGTTTCCAAACTTTATGTTGTATTTGTCCTCCTTCTTTGATGATGTATAATTGTGCAGTAATTAGTAATCTATGGTCATCTTTGTTTTTTCTTTCTTCAATGAATATTTCCTGAGATTTTTTCAACATCAGCTTCTTCATATTTTCAATTTCAATATCTAACTTATTTTTTGGTTGCACATTATTGTTTGTTTGATGAACTTTGTTGTCGATCTCTAAGCTTCAGTTACGCCAAATTTGTTGATTTGAAGGCTTTTCATCATACTCTGGCTTCGGATTGTCCAACCATTCTTCTAGGAATTTTAGTTATGTTGCAATATCTCTCATGTTGACATTTGACTCATTTATTTGATGATCATTTTCCATATCAGCAACTTCTATTATTTGTCCACCTTCAACATCTTTAACAACATATCCTGCCTTTACACACCAATTGTTAGAATTAAAAACGTAAGGCTTAACAGATGAATCTGTCTTTAGGTCTTCATGATGGTCTTCTGAACAATATATAGTGTCGTTTGTGGGAATCAAACCCATGCTCATATCATCTTCATCACTAAGCAACGATCCTTGCTCTGGTTCACAAATATATATGCTTGTCTGGAGTTTCCATGCTTCTACATATTTCAGTTTGTGCTTTAGTCTTCTTTCCATCAATTGTTTAATTGGTCATTTAATTGTTCTCTTTATTACCCATTCGTGTCTGTGTCTTTGTAATAGTTCTAGCAACATGTCAAGTCATACCTTTAATTCAGCAATCTCTTTCTCGTCATCACAAATGCCAATTTATATGGCATCATCGTGGCCTTTTTCTGGAATCTGCATCTTCTGTCATGAACTTCACCTTGTTCACTGTAACCTGCAATTGAACTAACACTTTACCAAGTTATCTCCTCTGAACTTGGCCAATGGTTCACTTCACTTGAACCTTCTTTCTAAGCACTTCTTGCTCCTTTTTGCTGCAAACAACAACTGCAGTAACTCTTCAAATTATCCTTACAACACTTTGACGAGACTTTGGGTGTCGGGCTCTGCCGATCATGCACCCATTACATCACCTTTGACTTGACTTAAATTTCTTTTTGACTCCAAACTTTTACATCAATTCTGCATTAGTGGACTTTGGGTGTCGGGTATGACCGAAAATGCACCCTTTTTGTTACAATAAATTTATACTTGGCTTCAACTAAGACTTTTACGACTCCTTTCTGACTTCCAAAATTATTACATTGCTTACAAAAAAATTTCATTTTTATTTTCATATTTCCATATAAACTTCAACTCCATTCCCTAGAAAATCACATTTCATAACTAAATCCACCCTTTACAAAAACCCCAAAAATAACATAAATTCCTTTCCACACTTTAAACCCCAAAAATAACATAAACTCCTTTCCACACTTTAAAGATTCTCATATAAATCCTCTCTCATAATTCTTTAAAAACTCTCCCATAAATATTCTCACTAAATCTCTAATGGAAACACTCCACTCATTCTCTCATATTCCACTTACTATCTCTCTTTTGTTCATAAACTCACATGCTTTACATTCAATAATAATTAAGCTCAAAGGAGAATGTCTAGTTGATAACTATTTGAATTACTTTATGAAAGTGTTCACTTGTAGGCACGTACTTTTATGAAAACACTCATTCGTATCCCACATAAATAAATGTATGTCCCTTATTCCTCCATAAAATGTATGCCACGTATTCCTGCTTACCTTATAGCATAAAGATTTTATTTAATTTACCCTAACATGAAGAAACCTTTGCCCTTTACCACCAGATTTAAGCAGCTCACAACAAGCTTGATTTTTTTTCTTCACAGAGTCTTTGGCACACGGCTTCAGCGCTATCTCTTCAACCTTCCAGCACCTTCTACAAATGCGCAATTCATTCGAGCACAATTCTATAGCTCAGCTTACATCAGTTAACAAAATTCATAACGCTCCATGCTACGCAGGTAAATACGGTACAATCGGGCCATACTCTTCCTTTGTCGAGTCTGAACATTAACTCTGCCAACAAAATCTGCATAGTACAACAGTGGAAAATAAATATATAATATTGTTCCACAATGAAGCACCAACCATCGCAGCTATCATTAGTTCCCACGTATTATTCCACGGAGAAATTTTTACAAGTCATTCATCTTGGACAAAATATACGATGCCAGGAACCACCATATCACGTACAACATGCCTGAAAACTGCAAGACTTCAGCTGACTAGTCACACATTCACAGCCTATTTAACAACTGGGTTTTCTCCGATGCAATCAATATGCGAGCTCCAGACTTCACAATAATTCACGCACTCGGGCTTTGAAGGGTTTTTAGCATTCCAGCACTGCTCCACACAGCTCTCATACACGGTTTCAACCATCACACGCAGGGCGTACGCAGATCTCATATAAAATTACAGCGACTCTCCTTCGTATTCTTCGTTTTCTTCGTTATCACATAGAAATATTGTGTTGTTAGAATTAGAATTTTGTTACACGCTGTAGAAGAATAAGGAGCAATGCATGCGGAACTGGAGCATGGAACAACAAAGAAGGTAAGACTGTATACGTTCGACTGTATTAAGGAACAAGAACACTGTCTACACAGAACTGTATAACGCTCCTCTCATATCTAATTGTGGCCTGATATGCACTCTCGCAACTTTAATTCATGTGTCTCTCAGCAACCATCATAAACAGAATGCCATAACACAATAGCTGTGATACTTTCCAATCCGAACTCCGATACCAAAAATGGTGCAGCGCTCTAACCATAGGTCTGTACATTAATAAAATTAACACACCAAAACTGAAAAGCAAATGCAATAGGCATGGACACAAAAACTTAGAAATGATTTATTAATAATAAAAATAATAATAGGAGGAGTATTGGCTTCATGATTGGTTTTTTATTTCTCACACTCACTCAGATACTTTTACATCATACATGTCTTATAGGCTCTTCTCAATTTATACAAATGGATTAGAATCCAAATAGGTTCTATATCCCTCAACAAACTCCAACAATATCTCTCTTGATCCCTAAAAGCTCTCATCCAAATCCTTATCCCCATATAAGAGTTAAGTAATCCATAATCCTCTCAAACCTACCATTATACTCTCGAATCTTCTCTTAATTACAATAATAATCATTCTCTCTTAAAAACTATAGGAAAATACAATAAATAATTAAATCTTAGCTTTCTAAACTGACTCCTCTAATAAAAAATTGAAGCATCAGAGGAAAATACAATAAATAATTAAATCCTAGCTTTCTAAACTAACTCTTCTAATAAACAATTTACCCAGGCTAAACAATTTACCCAGGCTAGATTCTCATGCATCAATTCATATAACCGGGAGTGGTGAGGGAGAGAAGTATTAAAAGTAAAGTATTAAAAATGCAATGCAACTTTGTTGTATGGAAGTGCAAGCCGTGTGGAGGACTGACAACCTATGGAGCGACGGTGTGTAGTGGAGCTAATGTAGTGGGGAGGCGGAGGAGCGTTGTATGGTATTGCATATCCGCAGTGTTGTGTGATATGGTATGGATGCAGAGCAATATCTTATGGGAGAGGCAAAGGCATCATTGTATATTATGGTGTTTCCACAACTGGTGGTTTACATTGGTATGTAAAACATCAATGCAGTCATAGTTACATAAAAAAATCAACATATTTCAAATCTCAATATTTTCAAAGTCACAATTCCTTCCACAACACCACACTTCTGATTTCTACCTCCAGGAAATGCACAAACTCGATTCTTGTTCTTCAATAATCTCCCATATACTTTCAATGTACAGCAGAATAAAATAAAACTAGCCCTCACAATGGAATTTCAATGTAGCTCTGGGAATTTTAAGGCACAAAAGATGAGCAAATATGACGGACTGCAAAAATGACAGAAGGGAGTTACAAGGGAAGAAAGGGATGCCAAAAATGGGATTGGCTCTGATACCATGTTAGGTCAGGATGTAACTCCTCAAATGAATTGTGTTTATTCATTAAGATTATTGATGGTTATATACATGAGGGAGTGAATCTTGGGATTCACATCCCGACGGCTCTTTATTTTCCATTATTTACTATTTACATTATTTACAAATGTTCACCCAATCCCAATGATTAGGTGTCAACAATTACTAGAACTTGAAAGAGACATACTCTCACTGGGTATTTTCAATTCTTTTTTTTCAACCTTGGGGTCTCTAGAGTTGTCTGACTTGAAATTTTGCTCCTCCATCTCTTGAAAGGTGTTTTCCTCCCATATCTCTTGGCTTGCATATTGCTCAATTTCTAGTTTAGATATATGAGTATAAAGAGCTGGTCTTTGTTCAACTCTGATAGATGAAACTATTCCCAAAGGGTCAGAAGGCCAGCTGAAACTCAACTTAAATTTCATTTGTTTTAATAAATTGTCAACTTATTTTTTTGTTGCTCTGGTATTAACTATAAATGTACCCACTTATGCCTTTAACTTAAATTGAGCCTTTTTCTTCCTGGAAACAAAATGAATTTCATCCATGTTCATCCTCTACCTAATAAATTCAAGAGAAAAAATTCTTATAGGAAGAGAAAACTGGTAGCTTGCATGGAGGCAATTCACAACCATAAACTCATATTTCTGTAAAATTTTGGTAAATATACCAGTCTCCTAGTTTAGATTTCTCACTGAGATATAAAATCCTTTTGATTTCAGTTGATATCCTGGGAATTGCATCATTGCTAAGAAGACATAATGATATGTATAAAAATTGATTAACAAAAATGTTGAAAGACTACTCCTTTGAATTTTTCCTGATCAACGAGGTTTAGTGGATAACTGACTGTGGCCTTCCCTGTGAATCCGTCTTTTGCAATGGAATTATGAATCTTTCTAACTAATGATACAAGAATAGATATACCAAAATATACTGATGTTTGAAAGACCGCTCAATACTAAACTTCAGAAATTTTTCATGGATAATATCTCATAAAAACTAGCCAAAATTAAAGAAAACTGAGGGATTTTTTCCAGATGAAAATACTGAGAGGAATCCTAGAATGACTTCATCCACCCACTGGTCATTTTGGTATCCTAAAAGACAACAAAACATGGAAACAACATGTCTGGAAATTTCAGGAAAGATGGCAGAAGAGTATGGTGGAGTTGTTTGAGGTAATTAAGAATTTTTAGGAAGAAAGGACTCAAAAAGATGAGCTTGTTGTTGAAACGTAAGTTTTTGATAAATTTCCATCAAAGGTTCAGCTTAAAAGGGATGAGAATGACTCTGAGGGTTTATCTAAAAAACTTGACAAATTGACTCTAGAGTTATAGAAAACAAGATTTCATTGTTTCGGGAAACTATGGCCCTTTGACTTGGTAAATATTAACTTTCGAACCATGTGATGAATTCGAGGAAGTGATGGGTCTGAGGAAAACAAAATTGGGTCTACATGGACTCCCAGAAGTAGTATTCATTGTTGGCATCTTCAAATTTCTGAAATTCCCGCCTATGGAGTTCATAAAGGTCAAATTCACACTGGGTTTCCGTAATCTTAAACTAGGTATCAACAAGGGGAAATTCATCTAAATTGGGTGCAGGGGGTAGAATTGGACTTTCAACTGTTATTTTGGATTTCCCTTTTTGACTTGCCATTTCAGAAAATGAAAGAACGGAGGATGATTAAAGAAATTACCTAGTGAATTTGCAGTTGGTAGCACTGGTAATTGTTGCAATTGGTCGATTTGGTATCACATAATCCTCTAGCTAAGAATGGAAGATGGAAGATCAATAAATTAGTAGCAGAGTTTTTAATTTATTATTGGGTTTTCAACGGTTTTATTTCAATAACTGTTATTAGTGCGACTCCAATTAATAGCTAAAATGTTGGCGGGATAGTTTTAGATAATTTAATGGTAGAAATGTTAAAGTATCAAGGAAATGTAGTGATAGTTAATTTGGCAGGATGTTTGGCAGTAGGCTAAAGTGGCAGGAGCGTTGGCAGAGGGTGGAGGAAGTTTGTCGGGAGGTGTGATAGTGGTATGTGGTAAGCGGAGGAGGGGGTCCCGCAATTACGTAATAGCCATTGAGCGAAGCGGAATAGATCTAGAGTGTCGGAAGTTGCCCGAATTTTAACTTCTTAAGCGACAAAATTTATTTAAACCATATATATATATATATGAAGTTAAAATTCGGGCAGCTTCCGACACTATATATATAGAGAGAGATAAATGTTATTTGTTTGTGCTATAATAAATCTAAAGCGACATTTAATCTAGCGTACTTTATTACAAAGTGCATAAATAAATTAATTTAATTCTTTTCTTTTATGAAATCGATGCAATTTACAAAATAAATGCATAGAGAAAAATAAGTTACAATATCGGTTCCATCTAGGGACTGCTTCCCCCTCAGAATGCAGAGAACATAAATATTATTGTGCCTTCTCCTCGGAATATGGAGTCATCATTGTAGAAACCCGTACTTGCTTTTGGAAATGTAAATAAAACTAGATATATATACAATGATTATGAGGAAAACTCACACAATATTGGATATAATGCTTTAAATATCTCCCATTGGCTAGAAATAAGAAATATTCTCCCTCCAAATTTTGAAGAATGAAAGATATTATTTCCTTTGACTTTTGCAATACTGAAAGGTCCTAGCCAAAGGTTGTCAAACTTTCCATTCTTTCCTCTTTCTTCTCTTCTTGCATCGCATTTGAGAACTAAATCTCCTTGTCTAAAATCCCTTTCTCTAGCTTTTCTATCAAACAAACTTTTCATTTTATCTTGATATTGCAGAAGTTTGTGTTGTACTGCTTCTTTGTCCTAATTTGGTTTATTCTTTTTGAGAAACCATCATTGTCCTCATATGAATCCTGTAAAAGTTTCATGATTGTAAATGCTATCTGAGTGGGGAAAATAGCTTTTGTTCCATAAACAAGCTGAAATAGAGATTTTCCAGTAGACCTCTTGGGTGAAACTCTATTTGCCCATACTGCATATTTCAAATGGTTGTCCCAGTTTCTTTTGTGATCTGCTAACTCTTTTTTGATGACTTTAATCAAACTTTTGTTTGATGATTCTTCCAATCCATTCCTTTGTGGATAATGAGGTGTAGAGTGATGTACTGAAATCTAATAATTTTGACAAATTTAAATCATTTTAATTCTACTAAAAGATTGAGCATTATCTATGACTATTTGTCTTGGAAAACCAAATCTAGAAAGAATATTTTCCTCAATAAATTTCATGACTATAAAATCAGTTGAATTTTCACAGGAATAGCCTCTACCCGCTTTGTAAAGTAATTAGTTGTTGTAAGTATCCACCTGTGTTGATTACTTGAGGAAGGAACTATTTCGCAAATAAAGTCTAGTCCCCACTGTAAAAAGGAGCTTCAACTGAAATTGGAATGAGAGGAAGGGCAACTAATCTTTGTTTTCTTGCAAAAATCTGATAAGGGATACAACTTTGTACCTTTGAACCAACTTGTGCAAATAACTTTTGCCAATAGAATCCTGCCCTAAGTATTTTATGTGTTGTTGATTTCCAAGCATATTGACCCCCACAGACTCCTTCATGAAACTATCCAATCACTCCTTATGTTTCACTTTCAATCAAACACAATAAGGGAGTATTCAATAAGTCCTTCTGATACATATTTTCATTTACTATATAGTATTTCATTACTTTCGGCTTAAGAGATCTACATTGGTTCTTTGTGAATTCCAAAGGATATTCAAAATCACATAGAAAATCTACAATGTCTTTATACCAATCTGATGGTAAAAAAAAATTCATCAATATGTAAAGGAAGTGGTACGATACTGAACTAGGAGAAGGTTCTTGTGGATTCTTCTCCTCTAAAGCAGAGGAGGTTCTTGTGGATTCTTCTCCTTTGAAGGATATAAAACCTGCATGATTGAGTTGATACCCAAAATATTACAATTTGATTATTCCAACAACTTAGAAAGACCTTGCCCCTTAACCAGTTTTGTTGGTTTGATATCCAAATCAAACTCTAGGATCTTAGCAATCCATCTTCCCCTTTTCCCATTTGTATCAGGTTGAGTCAACACTATTTTTACTGCATTATTAGGTACATAAGAAATTATAGGGGAATGCAGCACATAGATTCTAAAAGATTTCAAGGCTTGAACTAAAGCATAAGCATGTTTTTCAATTATATCATATTTTAGTTCGGCATCTCTCATAACCTTGTTGAAGAAAGAAATCGGTTGCTCATGAAGGTCTTCATTTCTCTGCAATAAAACTACTACAATATTGGTGTCCGAAGCAAATGATAAAATGCTATATTTTTGAATAATCAGGACTGGCAAGTACTGGTGCTTTTGAAATTTCTTTCGTAATTTGAGAGTGAAAATATAGCTTGTTAGGTCCATTTGAATTCATGATTTTTCTTCAACATATCAGTAATGTCTTTAATAATCTCAGCATAATTCGGTATGAACCTTCTAAAAATATATTTTCCCTAAGAATGATTAAATTTCTTTCTTAGTTCGAGGCAGGTTGATTAACTGAATAGCTAAAACTCTTTTAGGATCAATTGTGACTCCCTCCTTTGAAATGTTATTCCCTAACAATTTCCCTTCCATCATAACAAATAAAGATTTTTTCGGGTTTAGAGAAATCCCCAAATTTCTACATCTCTGAAATACTTTCCTCAAATGCTTGATATGTTTTGCATCATACTCTGAAAATACAATTAAATCATCAAGGTAAATGACTATGAATTTATTTACCTTTCCAACAAATTCCAAATCCATAGCTCTCTGAAATGTTGCACCAACATTAATTAGACCGAAAGGAATTTTAGCATACATGAAGGTACCCCAGGTGTTGTGAAAGTTGTCTTTTCTCTGTCTTCTTGGCTAACTAAAATCTGATTATATCCAGAAAACCCATCTAGCATTGAAATCATATCAGAACTTGTTACTCTTTGAAGTAATTGATCCATCTTTGGCAGTGGATAATTATCTTTCAAAGACAATTTGTTAAGGTTTCTCAGATCAACACACAATCTTATTTATCCATTCTTTTTCTTAATAGGAACTATATTAGCTCTCCATTTATGAATATCTCAAACGAACAATTATCTTTGCATCTAACAAATTCCTTATTTCTTTGTCAATCACTGGCAATAAAATGGAATTAATTCTTCTGAGATTTTGCTTAAATGGCTTAGCTCCTGCTTTCAAAGGAATTTTGTGCTCAATAGTAGTTGTATCATAAGTTTTTAGATATTCATATGACCATTCAAATACATATTTATATTTTTTAAACAAATTGATATATTTATCTTTGATAGCCCGTGGCAAAATTGCTGAAATTTTGACATTTCTTACTTCTTCTGTGGTACAAATATTGCAATCTTGTATGTTTCAGTTGTGCATTTGACAATGAAAATCTTGCTAAATCATGTTGATCAAACCATTTTTCAAGGGGTACTAATCCTTTAGGAATATAATTTTTAGGCAACTATATAATGTCATGATCAGTTATTCTCTACTTCAGATTTGTATCTAAATCAGCAACATTTTCTTTTATCACATCATTGTTTTCTTCTTCAACATGTGAGCAAGAAAAATCCTCAATGGTTTGCAAAAATTTCTTCAATTGTTCATCATCCTCAAAAAATTTACAATGTTTTAAGTTATCAGGAATAGAAGGCATGTACTTAACTTCAATTTGATATTGTAGTTGTAAGGAATCTGGAATTTTGAAAGTTCTTGCAGAAACTGCCAAGGAATTTGCATGCATGTTATCTTCCCTTAGAATGGCTGAAATGTTAAAATCTTGAAAAAAATTTCCACACAGTCCCATACTTCATTTCTATAAGCTCTTAATCTAGGATGTTTTGTTTGACAAAGATTTCTAACTTATTTCATTATCAATTCTGAATCACCAAATACTGCTAGATTTTTCACTTTCATTTTCTTTGCTAACTCTAATCCCAAAATTAAAGCTTCATATTCTGCCACATTGTTGGTGACTTCAAAATCTAACTTAAAGGATTGAGTAATATTTTTCTTTTCAGGGGAAATCAAAACAATCCCAGCTCCAGCTCCATCTTTAGAGAAAGCTCCATCAAAATACAATTTCCAAACATCATTCTTTGAGGATTGAGGAAGATTTATAGTGTCTTCAATTCTGTTTTGTGGATTGCACTGATCATTTGCAACGAAGATAAAACACCCTAAATATTGATCAATAGCATATATAGGATGATTTACTACTTGATTTTCATTACAGACAGTGTTTACAAATCTCACTTCTCTATACAATCTTAGGTGTTCACCTCCATAAACAAGAATGGTAGCATAGGACATATCCATTTGTAAGCTTCCTCCAAGCTTAGCACAATAGGATCTTGATAATAGCATACCAAATTTAGGAGGAATGTATGTCACTACTATATCCATCACTATGCTCTTCACAGGAATTTGGGCAAGGGTGACAACTATTAACCCCAAACATGGTACCTTCTTTGAATCAAATGTATATAAGCAATGATAGGGCCGAGTGATTTGTAGTTGAATCTGGTCCATAACAACTTTAGGCATTAAATTGTGAGAAGAACCAGAATCAAGCATATAGTTGTATAAAAGGAAATCATGAACCTTTAATGTGACATAAAAAGGTGGAACACTTTCATCTACCATATCCAAACTAGGCCCAAAAACCACAGAAGGATTCTCATATGATAAGTTAATCACATCCCCCTCAGCATCTACACTTGAAGATTGTATCCATTTAGAAACCTGCTTCTTATAACCTATATTTCTTGAAAGTTCAGATAAAGGAATTGGAATTTTGACCCTTTCTAATTCTTTTTCCACATTAAAAATAGGAGGATAGATTTTTTTGTAGTAGAATGGTCTTGTAACTGGCTTTGAGGTTGAAAAGATGGAGTTTCAATAGCTTTATCTTATGGGACATCAAAGGTAACCTTTTTTGCAGGTCTACTTGGGCCTTTTCTGGGTCTCAAGTCATATCTTCTATTCAATTCAGCAATCATAAAAACCTTGATATTTAGAAATTTTAGAGGATTCTTTATTCTGGACCAAAGGTTGAATTTGATTGATAGGGACAATAGCATTTTCATATGGTTGGTCAGTAAAATAATTGATATCATTGGTCACAACTGGCATTACTTCATCAGGATCCTGATCATCAATCATTAATGGAGGTTGAATTTGTTGGTCATTATTTGGCCTCTCTCTCTGTAAAATTTGTGGCTAAAAAGGTCTCATGTATTGTCCTAGAGGTCTATTTACATTCTATTGGGCTACTCTTGGTTGAGTTTCCATCCTTGAAATTCAATTGGACAAATTTCTCAATAATGAAGTTATTTCATCAATTTTATGTTCCTCTTCTTTATTCTTTGATGATGAACCACTTTCTTCTTTAGCTTTCAATTTCGTCTCTTTTTTTTCTGCATTGGATTTCAATTTGTCTAATGTTTCCCTATTAGCTTCCACCTCAATTGCATTAGTTTCCATATCTGCTAAAGTTTCATATTTTCTTTCTCTTCACATTAAAGAAAAATCATCAACAAATCCTTTAGAAAATCCAAGTTTAGCTGCAGTAACTGGAGGCTTACAATCTGGTGGCATCTTATTGTAAATCTTATTAAACCTTTTGATAAATTCTACGACAGATTCACCACGATTCCTTTTTAAATCTTCAAATTATGTCAGATAATAAACATGATCCTTTTTAATTCCCCATTGTTTTATGAAGATGGTTGTTAATTCTTCCCATGAATTTATAGAATTTGGACGTAACTACCTGAACCAAATTCTGACATTTCCCTCTAGTGATTGGACAAACAGTCTCATATAAACATCTTCATGCTCTATGTTCATATTGTCTGTAAAATCAAGAAATGTAGACAAATGATCCTCTGTTGATGGTCCTATTTGATTTGCCGGCGGAAGTACTTGTGTTGCATACCAATTTGTCACAATTGGTCTAAATTGTGCCATTTGTTGATGTGACAAAACTGTCTTTTTGGGAGATAAATCTTTACCAAAAGATGATTGATCTAAAATTAAAGATTATTTTAGAAATTAAGGATCAACAATTAACTTTTGGACTTCAAGAACAATCTTTTCTTGATCTTCAAAAGCTAAAGGATTTGTGTAGATTTTAAGTTTCTCTTCAGGCTTGGCAAAAGTAGAAGGATAAGTATGTATGGTCGAGGAAATAAAATCAACCGGCTTAAGTTCAAGCAACTCAAGTTCAAGATTTTCTTTTGTGTTAGATGATTCTAAAAGGGGAACATGCAACTCAAAAGATTCAAGTTGATGAACAAACAAAGAAATTTGTTGATCTAGTCCATCAGAAAGGAGTTCTAAGACTTTAGGTGGTAAATCCAATAATTTAATAGGGATAGGAATTGGTTGAAAAGGCTCAAATTCTAAAACTATCTCAGGAGGAAGAGGGGTAGAAGTGGAAGCTTCAAGTCTACATCTAAGAGAGGCAATTATCACAAGTATTTTTGGATCTGATAATGGAGTGAAAAGTTGAGGATCAGAGTAAGATCTAGTATGCCTGCGTGAAGCCAGATTTATTTATGAAGTCGCCACGTGAAGTATTTTAGCCTACTAACCACTTATTCACCATTAAGAGGTAAGTCTTATCGTTGTCCCAGGGAAATCAACTTCAAACTTCGTTCCCCGACAACAACGCCAATTTGATGTTGTACCTTTGGAGGAAGTTCTAGGCTCGGGAATTGTGCCAAAGAATCTAAGTAAGGGATTTCATTTAATTTGATGACCAATGAATCAAACCATTAACACTTGTACAACCTAAAAGCTTTTTAGATTTTCAAAGTGTTGATTTTCACTCCTAACAACATATAATCCTTCAATTGATTTTGACATAGGAAAGGAGAAGATATATGATCATTAAACATTCATTTTGAATACTTAATCAATCAAATATGGTTGACACATGTAGAAAAATATCTACATCCAACAAATATATATTCAAGAAATGACATAAGGAAATAATTAAATGATGCATAGGTACTAATTTAAACATCTTGTTCAATTAGCTAGTCTCGGTGATGAAGATAACTTTGCAGCAGGATGCCAGGGAAGTTAATATTTAACTTAGCCTTAACCTAACTCCTATGTTACCTTGAACATATGATGAAAAACATAAATGAATACACCAAAAAAACTCACATGAACACACTGTTGTTAAAATTGAAGTCAAAATCCTTTGATTATCTTCAAAAAAACTTCTAGAGAAGTGCAATGATGTTTCTTGGCTATCACAAAGGTTCAACCCTCTTTACTTCGAATTACAATGTATATATAGAGTGTAATTCAAAAATATCTAATTTAATACAATCCTTTACAAAAATAAAGTCTTATCCAAAATAATTTGGATATATCTAATTAATACAATTTAAAAATAGAAATATGAAATTGAATTTGGAAAATCAGCACACTATTCGAGGGTGTTGTTTGCAACTACTACCTTGAAATTTGTATCTACTCTTTGTGCTCTTGTCTTTGTTGTACTAACACCTAAAATTATGCATGTTGTTCCTGGTTTTCTATTTTGCTGCATGAAATTTTGCATTCGGCTCACTCCATAAGTTCGAGGAACTTATCCCCTTTGTCGTCAAATGGACATGAAAATTTAATCACCTTCCTGTAGGCTTCATCGACTTTTGTATACTTCTCAAAATTTGGCTTAGTAATGAATAAATGATGGACTTCATGCAAGATAAATAAGTCATATTCTAAACCTTCTATAAAATCTTTGCCACTTATGATTCATTTTACCTTATCAAATATTAACTTATCTGATGTTGTGTCATTTAATTTGTATTGGTAATTCTTAAGTGGAATCAATTCGCCACTAGAATCCCTTAAAGATGGAAGTACCTTTTGCTAGAGGGCAGAATTTTTTTTTGGAATATTTTAATTTGAGCTTCCAAGTTCTAACATTTATTTTCTAGCTGCAACATTAAGTTCTTTTTTGTCAATACCTTTCTAACCTCTAGAACTGTGTATGTTCTATCTTCGATTCCCATCTCTTCAAGTTCATATTTGGTCTTTGAGTTCAGAAATTTAATGATCCTTTGTGCTTCTCCTGGTTTATGTTCCAGTTCTTCTTTAATTTTTGTTATTAATTCTTTTTCTTTTTGTACCAGTTGCTCCTGTTAAAACATTATCTCAATGGATTTCCACCTATCTGAAATGGTTGAATTAACATCTATCCAAATTTTCTCATTTGCTTCAGATAATGTTTGTGCACTGACTGACTCATCCATGTATTTTTCAAGTTGTTTAGTTAGCTTGAAATTCTTCTGCACCTCTGAAATATATGCATTATCTACCTTAATTTTATTTTCTTCCATTCTCTGCAGGGATGCTTTCAATTTCTCTATTTTCACATTTCTTAAGGATAGATCTCCCATGGATTTTGATAAATTCTTAGTGGCTTCTTCACTGGTTGATTCTATTTTCACTATATAAGATCCTGCACTTAGTTAGTGTTCCTTCTCTTTCAAGGTATTTTCTAAATCAAACTCCATTTTATGAATCTGAATATTTTGTTCACCTATCATCTTCAACATATTTTCTTTCTCTTTCTCTAATTGCCCCGCTTCCTCAGTTTGGGGATGTTTCGTTATTGGTAATTTCAGTTGCTTAAATGTCAGCGTTCCTATTTTTTATCATCTATTCGGCAACATTAACATCATTAGGATCTAATCTAATTTTATTACCAAATATTCTAATGCTTTTATTCTTGTATCTTTAGCTAGGGAAGAAACCTTTTCTAGCTTGAGTTGTGAATGAATATTGTTTAAGGAAGCTCGTAGTTTTGATGTAGCCATGGCAGAGCTTGTCAATGTGGAATAGATCATTTCACCTGCTTGCTTATGAAGATCAATTTGAACTATTGAATGAATATACTTTGTGTAAAAAGAAAATACAGAATTCTTGTAGTCATCTTCACTTTTAGGTACTGGAACCTTTGGTTCAACAAATGCTACTTGAAACGGCCCTTTGTCAGGGTCAAGTGCAGATAGCAATCTAGTTTGAGTAGTGGAAGACTATTTCCAAAACTCATAATATGTAGAAGTTTTCAATGCTTCATTATCTTCTTCATCTCTCTAAATCTTACAAAAATATTATGTTGATTTGAAGAAGGAGAAGTAGGGGAATCTAAATTGTTTCTTCAACTTGTTGTAGAGAATACCTAAGCTCAATTGATAGTACTATTGCAGTACGTTCCTCTAGATTCCTGACTTCTAATGACTCTTCTTCTACATTCATAGTTTTCCTCTTTTGAAAACTTTAAATACTATTGGTTTATGACTAGAACCTGTAGGAGACATACTCTCACTGGGTCTTTTCAATTCTTTTTCTTTCAACCTTGGGGTCTCTAGAGCTATCTGACTGGAAATTTGCTCCTCCATCTCCTACAAGGTGTTTTCCTCCCATATCTCTTGATTTTCATACTGCTCAATTTCTGGTTTAGATATATGAGTATAAGGAGTTGATTTTTGTTCAACTCTGATAGATGAAACTATTCCTAGAGGGTCATAAGGCCAGCTGAAACTCAACTTAAATTTCATTTGTTTCAATAAATTGTCAACTTCTTTTCTGTTGCTCTGGTATTAACTATAAATGGACCCACTTATGCCTTTAACTTAAATTGATCCTTCTTCTTCCTAGAAACAAAATTAATTTCATCCATGTTCATCCTCTTCCTAATAAATTCAAGAGAAAAAATTCTCATAGGCACAAAAACTGGTAGCTTGTATGGAGGAAATTCACAACCATAAACTCGAATTTATGTAAAATTTTGGTAAAGATAAAAATATCCTACTTTAGATTGCTCACTATGATGTAAAATCCTTTTGATTTTATTTGATATCCTAGGAATTGCATCACTGCTAAGAAAACACAATGATATGTATAAAAACTAATCAACAAAATCACTGAAAGAATACTCCTCCGAATTTTTCTTGGTCAATGAGGTCTAGTGGATAGCTGACTGTGGCCTTCCTTGTGAAACCAGGTTTTGCAATGGAATTCTGAATCTTTCTGACTGATGATACATGAATAGATATACCAAAATAGACTAATGTTTGAAAGACCCCTCAACACTAAACTTTAGAAATTGTTCATGGATAATATCTAATAAAAACTCACTAAAATTAAAGAAAAATGAGGTTTTTTTTCTAGAGGAAAATACTGAGAGGAATGCTAGAATGACTTCATCCACCCATTGATCATTTTGGTATCCTAAAATACAACATACCATGGAAACAACATATCTGGACATTTTTAGAAAGATGGCAGAAGAGTATGGTGGATTTGTTCGACGTAATTCAAAAATTTTAGGAAGAAAGGACTCAAAAATATGGGCTCGCTGCTGAAAGGTAAGTTTTTGATAAATTTCCATCAAAGAGTCAGTTGAAAAGGAATGAAGAGGACTTTGAGGGTTTATGTGAAAATCTTGGCAAATTGACTCTGGAGTTACAAAAAACAAGATTTCATTATTTCGGATAACTATGTCCCTTTGACTTGGTAAATATCGGCTTTCGCACCAGGTGATGAATTCGGAGAAGTGATGGGTTTGAGGAAAACAAAATTGGGGCAACATGGACTCTGAGAAGTAGAATTCATCGCTGGCATATTCAAATTTCTGAAATGCCTAGTTATGGAGTTCATAAAGGTCAAATTCACATTAGGTTTCTATAAATCTTAAATTGGGTATCGACAAGGGGAAATTGATCTAAATTGGGCACAGGGGGTAGAATTGGACTTTCGACAATTATTTTAGATTTCTCTTTCTAACTTGCCATTTTAGAAAATGAAAGAATAGAGGATAATTAAAGAAATTACCCAGTGAATTTGTGGCTAGTAGCACTAGTAATTTTTGCAATTGGTCGATTTGGTATCACATAATTCTCTGCCTAAGAATGGCAGATGGAAGATCAATAGATTGGTAGCAGTGTTTTAAATTTATTATCGGGGTTTCAACGGTTTTATTTCAGTAACCATTGTTGGTGCAACTACAATTAATATCTAGAACATTTGCAAGAAATATTTAAATAATTTAACGGTTGAAATATTAAATTGTCGGGTAAATGTAGTGATGGTTAATTTGGCGGGATGTTTGGCAGTAAGCTAAAGTGGAGGGAGCGTTGGTGGAGACGGTTTGTGGGGGAGGGTGATAGTGTTAAGTGGAAGCGCAAGGGGGGGGGGGGGGGGGGGGGGGTTCCCACAATCAATGGGAGGCTGATACATACCCATGGGTAGTAAAGTGAATACCATTTTCATACCCCACCTTCGTTAACCGTTGGGAGTGCGGGGGGTCCCACAATTACTTAATATTCGTTGATCAGAGTGGAATAGATTTGGAGCATCAAAAGCTGCCTGAATTTTAACTTCTTTGGCGGAAAACATTACTTAAATAAAAAAAATTAATTATTTAAATGTTATTTCTTTGTGTTATTATAAAATATAAAGTGACATTTAATCTAGCACTCATTATTACAAAGTGCATAAATAAAATTAATTTAACAATATTTGTTTTTAATCTATGCAATTTACAAAATAAATGCATAGAGAAAAAGAAGTTACAACAGAATGCTCTTAATATTCGCCATCAACTGGAAGCTCCATTTGTCAAATTAGTGTTGATAATATCAGCAATATTTTAGGAATATCACTAGATTTTCAAGGAAACAATATATTGGCAGGTAAATATCGCATATTTTTTCCTTTGAAAATATCACAATATTTTCAAACTCTCAGTGAAATATCACACGACAATCTTAAATATCTTCAATCGCACAGGGATGCGGCTACAAAAGTGATTTTATTAGTTTTATTTTCTCATTTTTCTTTTTTCATCTTGGAGAAGGAATGGGAAGATCTTTGTGGTGGTTTTCAAGGAGGGATTGAGGATGAAACAACCATTATCATCACCCAAAAAAAAATGTGCATCAAAGATTCAAGATCGGTGAGACAAACTACATTTCTTCCATTAACAAGTAGGCTTATGCTTAGGCTTGTATTTTTTTCATAGATTTAGGCTTATGCTTACTTTCCTCTTTTCCTACCAACACTTTTCTTCTTTGATTTTTTTTCATTTGCTATGATTTTCTTGCCCATGAACCGATACAAAGGTTTTCTCCATATTTGGACAACAAGCTTCATTTTTTTTTAACTTTCTTATGCACCCTATTATTGCCATTTTTCATTGCAAATAATGTAGTAAAAAATGATTTTTTCTAAAAAGGTGGCTATTATTTTTTGTGTATAGGGGTTTAATGCCAATTTTTTGTCTTTTTGGTGCCCTAGGTTTGAATTTTTACGTTGTTGATTAATCCACTTCAAATATGCCAAAGCCCTTAGACCCATCTTTTTAGTATGGGGAACTTGATGGTGGGACAAATCGGGCATGTCTCAAATGAAAATTGTGTAGGGACAAAATGACATAAGGGGTTACGTGATTGAAATACCATCTGGCTAGACTCCATGGACATGATGTTGGGCTTTCTACGAATTCTATCGCAGATCTTATAACAGTTTCACTTGAAGCAATTGAGGAAAAAGACAAAAAGAAAGAAAAGGCAACTATAAACAAGGTCAAACATTGAGGAAAATCTTTAGGGATATCTTCTTTCAAGATTGGGCCTAAGTGTAGTGGGAAGAGCTCTACAGTGTCACATGTTGATGTTACAAGGAGTGGGAGGTCATCAATTTTTGTTCCATGAACTGAACGTTGAGCACAACCTTCCATAAAGTCAATTGTTAAAAAAAGGAGAAGCAAGCAGAGTTATGGGGAGGTGTTTTTTCTAGAGTGACTTACCTCTCAGCATCACCAAAAACAATCCATTATGGAAACTAATGTATGATGTTATTTCTATTGTGGGACCAGGGTTCAAAAGTTCTACATATGAGGAGTATCGAGGGCCAGTTGTTAATTTTTCTTAGGGATATATATCAATGTAGAGGAAACATAAAGGAACAATAGAATAAAAGCATTCACACATAGAGACATCATGATTGGTCAGAGACCAGGGAAAAAACCATTATGGGGAAAACCCTTTCAAATTCTTCTTCTTAATAGATTTTTATTTAATGATTCATCAAAGAGATAGTACAATGATCCATAGCTTCAACCATAAGCCTATCCAGCAAAAACAACTAAAAAACATTCAAGAGATGAACCAGTAATGAAAATAATCAAAACCGTGATTCAAGAAATGGTAATCAATTGTCACTATTTGTAGTTAATTTCTGAACTCTACGGTCAATGAGCGAAAACTTTGGTCAATTGAAAATTCAACCTTTAGGTTCTAGTCGTAGGGAAGATGTGGCATGCATGCAGTTGAAAGGCTTTGGTCGAAATTTCTCCATGACATGCCTGCAAATGCAGCCCAAAATTTCTCCATGACATGCCTGCGAATGCAATCGAAATGTATCCATGACATGCCTATGACTGAGACCCAAAACCCTAAAAACAAAGATTCAATCTTCAGACTTGTGGGAACCAATCTTCATGAGCCTGCCTCAGACCTGTGTGATCCAAAACCAAAAAGGAGAATAGAAAAATCATCCAAGATGATGTCCAAATGAGGTTGAGGACACTTTTATTTATAGCCCTCCAAATATGTTCAATTTTCTTTAGGGTCGACATAATCAAATATGCACATGTGGGATTTGATTCAAAAATACACTTTCCCTTGTCCAAATTGAGTGCTTCAATAGTCAAAATTGGTCCTCTTGAAAAGAGGAATCTCATCCCATGGTTGGAATGTGTCATTGAGCTGCCAAATTAACACTCCCTCTCAGCTAAGGAGAAATTCCAACTGCATCGTATAATCATCACAAGTATCCTATCATCAAATCATATCCAATCTTAAGAATCTCGTCATCAAATGTTATCACTCCTCATCTTTGCTCATTCCTACTTATCTCTTGATTTTCCCAGATCATATGTTGAAAATTATTGAATCTAAAAGAAGAAGAAGAATTTGATATTGAAGAGGAGCCTAAGCTACCACCCTCTATTCATCAGGGAGTCACTGCTACCACTCAGAATCATTGCCAACAAGGATACAAATTCTACCTCCTGGGAAACATCAGAGAGCTTATCCTCAGATAGCCTTGCTCAACCTGGAATCACATTGGGGAGCTTATTCGCAACATAAAATGATATCGGGGAGCACATCTCAACCTGGAATTTAATGAGGGAGAAAAACATCTCCAACCCCATATCGAGCAATAGGTGATATAGGGGAGCACATCTCAACCCATCCTATTGCCCACTGATCTTCCCAATAACGAATATTAAAATTCATGTGGTAGAACACATGCATCATAATCTGAGCTTGGGTGAGATACCTGACTTACCAGAGGTAAGGATCACACACCCCCAAGCATCCTCGACCTGTTGGCCAGATGGGGAGGGACAATCCCAACAAGCCCAGTTTGTGGGTTTTATGCCAACTTGGGTATACTCTACATAGACCAAGATAGGGGGAGATATTTGAAATAGAAAAGGATCACACACACCCTATGGGTGACAGATAGGGGAGCAACATCTACAACCCTATTGTCCAGAGATCTCTGAACCCCAGGATCCCTCCATCTCAATTCCTCACCCTGGGAGCCCAAACAAGAGGGGAGAGTTGGCTCAATGTTCTCGATCATTCATGATCTTTGTATATCAAAAACATATCATCGTGCTCATATCAGGTACTGGCTTAATCATCATATCACAATAACAGCAGTATGCAAGACATCAAATCAAATATATATATGTGTGTGTGTGTGTGTATACACACATATGTGTGTGTGTGTATATATATATGTGTGTGTGTGTGTGTGTGTGTGTATATGTGTGTGTGTGTGTGTGTGTATGTATATATGTACTTTATTCATCCTCCCTCTTGTAGAGGTGGAAACCACAAGCCTAAGTTTGTCTTGTACGGCAACATTATCTTAATATATGAAGAGATCTCATCCTCAGCTATATACGGCATTCTCTGCCAATGAGATCCCACTCAATATTATCACAAGGTATCATTTTCATATCTAGAACCCACTCAAATAGCTCTCCAAATAGATTCTTCAACCTATCTCATAGCTAGCCAAAAACATCATGGAAAATATCATACTAAGGAAGCACCCAAATTTTCTCATCCCATCAATAATGATCCAAGCAACATCAATACATCTATGCAGTCACATATCACATGAAGAAACCAAAAATCGATCATCCCTTGCAAATATCTCGAAGTTTGATCGAAAAAAACTCAATGTGTATGAAGAGGATCAATCATGAATTCACTCAAGTTGATATATATATATATATATATGGAGCGATGTTCACATGGAACATCAATGCTTTACTCGACTGTCAGTTTCCAAGGTAGGTTCAACAATATCTCTTCATAACTTCTTGAAATTCAATCGGAGTGTCACAAGATTTGCATTTCCATTTTCCAATAATTCTTCAATAGCTTCACGATATATATTTTCTATGCCATGATTCATCATTTGGAGCTTCAGAGGCTAACTCCATCTTACTTTGATCACCAGAGGCTCATTACCTGCCAAGAATAGACTATTAGGGTATAAAACCAAAATCAAAGTCATACCGTGGACCTATTTTGAAGTATAGGTTTGGATTTTCACATCTTCTTGGCTTCACAAGGTAACTGCCAATGCGGACACACTAGGCTCGGGGAGATATCTTTATACAATATTTTATGCAAATATAACACTTGACCAAACTAATATGCTTAGCCTTACACAAATAAATATTGTGCAATCAAATCAGCCAAGTCAACTTATCAAGCCTTAGATGACAAATCAAAACTAATATGAAAATCATACAAGTTTCTACCAATATCATTGTTATAAACTCTTTGGACCAGATGATAGGTAGAGATTGTTGGGATAGGGTCCCTAGGGTCAGTTTTGGGGTTAGTTTAACCCAATTTTGTAAAAAAAATTGTAAAGAATGTAAAGTCTGCACGAAATGTGGATGCCGAGTGCGAAATAGATAGGAGTCAAAGGGGTTTTAGCTCCTTGTTTTTGGTCGGTTTTTAAGATTCTCCCATGGTCCGTGGACCATGGTACTGTATGGAAGAAAGCTATAAATAGTTGAGTCATAGAAATTCTTAGAGATAACTTGGAATAATGAATTGTGAACCTTGAATGAGTTGTAATGTTTTGGGTAAGTGCTAAGGCAGGAAGGCTCTACTTCCTGTACTTAGGCAAGAAGCGGAAGGCTCCTGCAGCTCAGTGCGCATGAGGCCTTGGTAAGTTCATAAGAGTGCGCAGACACCTACAGTTGAGTGCGTAAGGTGGAGAAGTCTGTAATTTGAATGTCGGAACTAAATAAAGACTAATTTTCAAGAATTATCATGCAATTGAGTATCATTGTCAATTTTTCTTGTGTTATATTTTGTCGCTCAATAATATATTTTCATGAAATAATGTATGAATCTTGAGAGAAACTGTTGAATCTATCTTATTTATGCATGTTTTAAGTAATTATATGTGTTCATGAAATTAACGGTTGTTTTTGTTATGATTTCTGATGAGTTGGATAAATCTGCGCGAAGGCAGATCTAGGGTTATTTATTGATGCACGAAAGTGGGTAGTTTTCATGTTTAGGGTTCGCAAAGACTGATCGTAGATCTTCGTGAAGGTATAGAATCCATTTTAACATAGTTACAGTAATGATCCCTAGAAGGATACCAATCTGCGTGAAGGTAGATCTGAACTATCAGAGCTTAAGAACCACTTATCACATGTCCCTGGATGCAAAAACCTAGTTCTAGCATCCCCCAATACTGCTTCAATTGAGACTGCAGCCTGTGCTATGCAGGTTGTTGCTGAAAGGGCCATAAGTTAGGGTTTTGTTGGTTGGTGCTAACAACTCTGAACCTAGGTCAGGCCCCCTTAAGCCAACAAATGGTTTTGTTGTTGAAACCGTGATCTATCTAAGAGATGGGTGATAAACGATTTCCTACGAAGAAAGAACTTGATAAGTGGATAGATCGAAAATCGCATGCATTCGCGGATCAGGAGAACATGAGCCCTAAATTATCCAAGGAACAGTGGTTGTAGATATTTCTATATACAAACGGGACTGACACGTTCTTATGTTTCTTCCCTGAAGAACTATACGAGTGGTTGTCTAAATTGGCTGATATGTGGAGGCTTAACAGTCCTACAGTGTGGACTCTTGAGCTGGTGCGACATCTAGAGGCATCATAAAACAATATCGCGCAGGTTGTGGATCACTGGATTGATTGCACATTGGGAATCTTTGTGACTTATTTCGCAATCGATAGAGATATTAGCGATAGTGAAGTGGAACAAAGGATCTTTAAAGGATCGTGAGATAAGTATTTGAAATCATTGAAGACTTGGATTAAAATGTTGTTATGTGAAAATAGGTTTATGCAGTTACCTTGATGTTTGGGGCTACGCAAAGCGGGATATTCTTTAGAAGAAATGGAGGATCCAGCCAAGAATATAGTCTGCTCATTGAACCCCCCTCAAGCAACGACGAAGGGGCGGCGCTGACTACACCACGAAGTGCAGTGAAATTAATTACACAGGGTATTCTGAGGGTACCTCATCCATCCACTCCAACTCCACCTCTACCTCCACCTCATACACCCATGCCTTCACCCCCTCCACCTCCATTTCCACCATTCAACATGGTGAACATGGTGAATATGTCGATTTTTAAAGGAATAGGGACCAAAGATCTAGAACAGTTTTGGTTTGTCGCAAGAGTTGTTTGGACAACACAGCAGATTACGAACGATAATATTAAGAAAGAACAGTTGGTTAAAGCCTTACAAGATCACGCACTAACATGGTATATCAAGTATTGCACTGATAACCCCAACGCGACGTTGGCAGATACCCAGCTAACTTTGAACATGCAATTCAGTAAGCCTAAGTCAGAGGTGCAGTCCGTGATTGAATATAAGGAAATATGACAGAAGATAAATGAGACACCTTGGGACGTTGATCAGAGGTTGAAGTGCCTAATCAAGCAAGCTAATATGATAATCTCATATTCTCAGCATTGCGACTGGTTTATAGCATCTCTCTTGCCACATTTAAGAATACTTCTATCTCATCAGAAGATAGCAACGTAAGCGGAAGCCTTGGAGTTCACGATGAGGCTAGATGCCTCGCCTATCCAGGATACAAACCTGGGAGTGCAACAGATTCATTCCCAACTAGAGAGCCTACATTTGGAGCTGCACATCATGAAGAAAGGAAAAGAAGCTCAGAAGGAGGTGCGTGTTGAGGTTTGGTGTTTGAAGTGTAAGAGCCATGGATATGATAAGGACCATTGCCCAATCTTTAAGAATTATATTATAGGGGGAGAGCCTGTACCCCTAAAACCAAATAATAATGTTGGGATGAAAACAGGAGCTGCATTATGGTGCACTATCTTTCAAGTTACAGGACAGCATGCTACTGATAACTGTCATCTATTGCAGAAGTTTGTACATACCCCTCAGCAGTTATTTTGAAATTTTTGTAAGTCTGTAGGGCACGATGAACACCATTGTAGGAGTTATGAAATGATGATGGATAGAACCCCTACCTATAGAATGCAGGAAGAGAACCAACCTCAGGATCAAGGAGCAACAGTAGTGCACGGAGGATTCTAAGGTCGAGAACAAGGAAGAGGTGATGGATCGAGTCGAGGGCATGGGCAGGTAATCTGTTATAGTTGTGGCAAAGTAGGGAACTTCACACGACATTGTAAAAACCCCACACATCCCTCATTTTAGTATTGTCAACATTTTGACCATGTCATAGAGGAATGCCCGGTCCTTATGGAAAAAATGCAAGAAAAGAAGGCGCATCCCCAGCAGCCTACGCAGAACATTCAGATGATGAGGGAGGAGCCCCGTGAAGAGGATTAGAGTATAAGTATCGTGGTGAGAAGTGGTATAACAACTAGTGCAGATAAATGTAAGCAACCTTAGGAAGATGGACGGGTGTGCAAGGCTGCTAAGAAGGAAGTAGATTTTGATCTCAATCGAGCTAAGGAGACCTTCATGGAAGCAAAGAAGAACTTCGTTAAGTCCTCCACCTCAAGAATTCATGAGACAACCCTAGATACTAGTGCAACACAAGAAGTAGATCCTTCAATACTAGATACTTTCCTGAAGACTTGTATGAATTTACTACGTGACTAGAATGGAGTGGAAGGGTTACAAGAGTTAATAGATAATTGCGCTAATAAGGAAAAGACTCCTATTGAGCAGTGCACAGTAAGAAAGATTGGTAAGCATAAAATGCGAATGGGGCATGAGATGAGGTTAACTGCTGAAATAGGTGATTATGAAATGGACCAGGTAATCTTGGATCTAGGGTCTGATGTGAATGTCCTACCGAAGTAGACATGGGAAAGGATGGGGAGACCTACATTGTAGTGGTCTCCTATTCAATTGTGCACGGCCAATCAGCAAAAGATTATTCCAATGGGGCATTTATATGGTGTAACAATGGACATTGAAGGTGTGAGTGTGCTGGCTAACTTTGAGATCATTGAAATTGTGGATGATAGTAACCCATATCTCGTGTTGCTATGAATTGACTGGGTTATTGATATGAACAGGGTAATCAACTTAAAGAAATGGAAGATGTCATTTGAGAAGAAGTTTCTCAAGGTTGTAGTTCCACTAGACCCTACAGAAGGAGCGCGTTATACTAAACCAGTGCATGACTATATAGAAAGTGACGATGATCTAGATCAGATATACAAAATAACAACGTGAGATGAGGATTGGGTCAATCCTACAGCCGATGGACGAATTGTGTGGGACAGGGATAGCTCCTGCAACTCAGATTCAGGTGAAGAGCTTGAACACTGGAAGAATCGGTTGCATGAAGTATATACACTCTGCTGTAATATGATGACCAAGTCACTGAGGTGTGTCTTGACTGAGGTAAGAAATCTTCTGCATTATGATGGTTTGACTGATGTGGAACTGTTTTTGGCTAAATTTGAAAGAGAAGTAATGGAAGAGCATCGATTCTAGGCACTAGAATTGGTGTTGCGTGCTACGCCTACCCATTGTGGGGTACGCACAAGGAGAATTTTTCTAGATGGAAAGAATACAGGAGAATGATGAAGTTAAGGTTTAGCTATGTTAATACTATAATGACATAAAAGTACAGTGGGAAGGATGATCCACGCGATCATTTGGCACGATGGACCAAGGCCTAGGGAACAGAACCACAACCAGAGTGGGTGTATATTTTCTGTCATATGTTAGATACGATCCCAATGAACTGGTATCTAGAGACGAAACTTCGCTATAGAATGTCTAAGTGGGAAGTTTTAAGGGAGATTTTCTATTAACCTTTAGCTTCGAGGATGGTTTTGAAAGCATTGATGAGGCGCTACAAGAAGTAAAAGCAGTTATATTCAAAACCCTGAAGGAACCGGTAGAATGGACTCAACTAGATTGGAGTACATAGTTGCGCCATGCGCTAGAATGCTATAATGTGATCGTTGAAGAAGAGGATGATCTGTGGAATATCACCATTCCAGAAACAGAAGGATAGTGTGAGGTCAAAGGACCGAAGGTAACAAACCCGGATATATCCGAGCCCTTGAAAACACGACAGGTAAACATTGGATATGAAGAAGAACCTATGTTCACGAAGATAGGAGACTATTGGGACGAAGATATAGTTGATAAGGTAGCTTAGTTTCTACGTGAGTACTTGGACTTGTTCCCAATGAAGGTTTTAGATTTGAAAGGGATTATCAGAGATTTAGGAGTTATGAAGATCACATTGAAACCAGAGGTGAAGCCTATAAAGCAATGACCTTATCAACTGACTCCAAATAATTAAGAAAAGGTGTGCCAAGAACTGGATAAAATACTGGAAGATTATATTATTGAGCCAGTGGAGGAATCAGATTGGGTAAGCCCAATGGTGGTCCAAGAAAAGAAACAGAAGGGTGAGATTCGCATATGCGTAGATCTGCAGAAATTGAATGATGCTTGTGTGTCTGACCCTTTTCCAACATCATTCACTAACGAAGTATTAGAGAATGTTGGCAGACATGAGGCGTACTCGTTTACTGATGGTTTTTCGAGATATCGTCAAATAAATATAGCGCCGGAAGATCAAAGAAAAACAACCTTCACGACTGAGTGGTGTTGCTTTCAATATACAGTTATGCCTTTCGAATTGAAGAATGCGCATGCAATATTTTCCCGTGTACTGATCACGGCGTCAAGGAGTTTATTCATAAATTCCTGGAGGTGTATTTTGATGATTGGACTATGTTTGGATTAGTCAAGCACCATGTGGTGAGTCTACACCTAATGTTGGATAAGTGTCGAAGGTATCAAATAGCGTTGAACCTGAAAAAAGTGTATATTTTGTGTGCCTTTTGGGATTTTTCTTGGCCATGTTGTATGTAAGCAAGGATTAATGGTGGACCCTGCGAAGATCATTATCATTGTGAAATTGAAAGCACCTAGGAATGTGAAACAACTACACATGACATTGGGACACACTGGGTATTATAGAAAGTTTATCAAGGTGTATGCCCAGATAACCACGCCGATGGAGAAATTGTTAAGGAAATATGCGATGTTTTGTTGGGATGAAGACTGTCAGCACAACTTGGATGTCTTGAAGGATAAAATGGTGACAGTGCCTATTTTGGCATTTCTCGACTAGAAGGAGTTCCATGTGCATGTAGATGCCTCTTGCATTGCGCTAAGAGCAGTATTAACACAGGCAAGTGAGGGAGAGAATGATCCTCTGATAGCCTTCATGAGAAAAATGTTATCCAAAACCGAGAAGAATTACTCCAACACATAGCGCGAAGGGTTGGTGATGGTCTACGCGCTGCAAAAGTTTAGGCATTACTTGTTGGGTGGACACTTTAAAATGTATACAGATCACTCCACATTGAAGTTCCTGGTCAGTAAGTCTGTGTTGGGGGGGAAGATATGTCAATGGCTATTATTGTTCTAGGAGTATAACTTTGAAGTGATTGTGAAACCTAGAAGGCTGAATGCAGGCACAGACCATCTATCACGGATTGAAACAGGTGAAGAACAAAGTAGTTTGGAGGAAGGACTACCGAATGTGTAGCTCTTTGCAATACGCATTGCAGATAATCATTTTGCAGATATAATTCAATTTTTATCAACAGGAACAGCGCCAGAAGGTTATTCCACTCAGCAGAAGGAGTTAGTAGTTCGCACTGCGGATTTCTCAGTAATTGCAGGTCATATGTATAAGATGGGAACATATGAGATACAATGAAGGTATGTTCCATAATTTGAACACGCTAGTATCTTAGCTGAAGTCCATGGAGGAGTGGCAGGAGGTCACTATGCAGGGAGAGTGACCGCACAAAATATTTTGTGCACTGGACTATGGTGGCCAACATTACACAAGGATTCTAAGGCATACTGCAAGGCATGTGATGCTTTCCAAAGGACGGGGAAGCCTTCACGAAGAGACAAATTGCCTTTAAATCCTCAAGTTTCCTTGCAAGTATTTGATAAATGGGCCATTAACTTTATAGGTCCAATACAACCACCAGGAAAGAAGACGAGCGTGTGGTATATCACTACTGCAACTAAATATTTAACCAGGTGGGCAGAAGCACAGCCAGTGAAGGATTGTATAGTCGCCACTGCTGTGAAGTTTCTATTCAAGTATTTCTTAACAAGATTTGGATGCCCTAAGATTTTGATGAGTGATACGAGTACGGATTTTTTAAATGAAACAATCAGCACGATTCTTGAAGAATTCCAGGTGTATCATTAGAAGAGCATGCCATACCACCCACAAGCAAATGGAATGGTGGAATATTTTAATAAGATTTTGGAGCATGCATTGATGAAGATATGCAACGCGCAAAGGAATGATTGGGACATGCGCGTACCTACTTTGTTATGGGCCTATAGGACAACCTTCAAGAAGTTGACAGGCCAAACACCGTTTAGGTTGGTTTATGAAATTGAAGTTGTAATGCCTATGGAGTATATTATGCCAAGTTTACGTATTGCATCATTGACAGATGTGGTGGATCACAAAGCCTTGGAGGAATGGCTCGCGCAAATCATGGATTTAGAAGAAGACCACTTCCTTGCAGTATTTCACCAGCAAGTGCAAAAGGAACATGAGAAGGTATGGCATGATTGGCATATTAAGCTACGCATGTTCAAGATAGATGATTTAGTGTTGTTGTATGACAGCAAGTTCACGAAATTTCCAGCAAAGTTTCAAATGCACTAGTTGGGGCCATATGTTATTAAGGAGATCACGGATTGTGGCATTTTTTAGCTCGCGAAGATGAATGGGGAACCATTCCCTGGAAAAGTTAACGAAAGTAGCTTGAAGCTATACACAGGGGATCCTACCCCTGGGCAATCATTATATGGAAGCAGGACTATCTCAGTACTACAAGCACTTGCAAGGGATTGTGATACTATAAACTACATTACCCAATTAAGTGAAGAACATGGTAGGGAGGCTACACGATGGATGTCAGGGGCGCGACAGGTGAAGTTGTGTTGGATGAGTCGTGCCATGGCGGATGGTGCCGCACAGATGGGTCCAAAAGTAGCCGTTAAGGTTATTATTCATCATTTAATGGCCAAAAATTAGTTAATAGGAGCCGGTAGGAACTATTATGGCGAAAATATTTGGATATCTTCCGCCAAAGATGCATTTATTATCAGAATTTGGGGGGAACAGTCAGATTTGAATTCAAAACTTCCTATAAATTACACGTGTTGGTCCACCGAAGAACACTTTGCATTCTGAGAGTTGTCTGGGCGCTTTGTTGTTTAAATCTTATGAATCGTCAATTTTGGGAGGAGTTCGTGACACGCCCCTCATTCGCAAACTACACCGTAGAAGCCTGAGAGTTGTTCATAGAACAGATTACTGCTACAAACCCCGCAGAAGTCGTAAGTTCCAAAGCCATTGTTTCTGACGCACCGGGCCCTGAGAGTTCAAGTATGGAAGCATCAACCCCTATGCCTACCACGTTGAGGTCACCTAGGCCGAAGCAATTTGCTACCAAAGAAAAGCAGAAGAAGCCGATGCTGGTGAAACAGTCACCGAGGAAGAATCTAGAGGTGCGACAAAAGGAGAAAAAGGACAAATAGCTAGAGAAAGTGGTTGATTTATAGGAAGAGGAATACCAAGGTGTGTAGGTGTTGGATGCCGAAGAGGTCGAGCCTATCTCACGGCTCCCACCATATATCCCTCTGTGAAAGGGAAAAACCAAGGTTACCAAAGACCTTGATTCCGGGAAATTCTCAATTTCAACCCCCCTGTTGCCTGAACAAGTGGAATTTGAAGGCACACCACTAGCACGAATCCCTGTGCTGAAAATGGAGGATTGGGACCTCATGGACCACAAGAAGTTCCCACATTTGGCGACCAGAAAATATATGAAAAATATATACTATGAAGAGACTAGCATTACGCAGTTGGAGCCCATGAAGTGGGTCTAAGGAGTTGAGCATGTTGGGTTGCTGCACATGCTTTGTGTGTCGCATTTTTGTAGATCGACTATCAACACGATGTGTGTGTGTGCTAGATCCTCGCACTGG
Organism: Pinus tabuliformis; assembly: GCA_031772625.1. Taxonomy (NCBI): domain Eukaryota; kingdom Viridiplantae; phylum Streptophyta; class Pinopsida; order Pinales; family Pinaceae; genus Pinus; species Pinus tabuliformis. Next base: position 911,842,549 of record CM062805.1, on the reverse strand, counting down.
GGCATGACAGGTGTCTATGGCTTGGGGAGCCTATCCCGATTACTGACATGTTAATCCATCGGATAACGAAGCTACCCTACAAAGGAGCAACCCTGCCAAGGAATTTGGAGGGAAAAGTGGGGAAAAAGACTTAGCGTACAAGATGAAGGCAGAGTATGGGCTTGTTAAGAAGTCGCACAAATATTTTATCTGCTCTATTCAGGACCACGTGGTGCAGTTCGATGCCTAGATTCTTGCAGGAAAAATCATGAGGAAGTGTCGTGCAGATGAAGTTCTAGCAGCGGTAGTATCACTAGCAGCCCAATGCGCAGCAGGTGTTCAATACAATTGGGAAAAATATATATGAAAGGAGTTCCTCGTGAACTTCTAACAAGCTCAGGAAGAGAGAAAGCCCTTCCAATATGTATGGCTATTACTCTCTATTGTTTTAGTCACTTGGAGATTGTCAGAGGATAGCTAGTTTCCTCCGCATCAGGAAGATTTACCTAAGGCAGCAATGTTCGCTTCGCTGTGGACAACAAAGAATCCAAAAAGGATCAAGGAGTCAAAAAATTTATGGATTCTGATGGAGATGGACCTTTGCATGGTTATCAGTCAAAGGCCAAGTTTGTCCCCAACCTTGTTTGAGCAATTGCGACCTACGCGAAGTCCAAGGTTGATTTCCACAGTGTGTCAATCAAAGCACAGAAGGACCCAAAGCACCTATGGCACAAGCTTCCATACTTGGTCTCTGAGACAGACGTGTAGGAGGTTGTGGGGACTTGGCCTGTAGAGTAGCGTGAGCCCATAGAGCTTGGGGTGGGTACAAGTAAAGGAGCAGAGAGCTTTGCTACAGAAAAGTGTAAGGATGCAGCTCAGAAGGTTGTGCGAGCTCTGGTTGCACAAAATAAAAAGGAAGTTGTCGCTAAGGCAGCTGTGGAGGAAGAACAGGCAGAAAAAGAGTGCGCTGCAAAAGAGTAGGCTGAGAAAGAATGCCTGAATACAAAAGAAGTTGAAAAGTCAGCTTCGCAACACACTGATGAGCGGGAGCTTTCAAAGTAGGAAGGAGGCGGTGGAGAGGAGAAGAGTAATCCATTCACCTTGAAAAGGCATGGGCAGGAGCAGACGGGTGGACAAAGGAAAAATCATAAGTCTGATAAGCAGATGCACATTGACCCGATAGTGCTTACAGAAGGTGATCTTCACGAGATCGGTGACAAAGTTAGAGATATGAAAACTGAATTGTTGCAGCAGTTTGAGCAACAGTAGATGCAGACGTTGGGGAGTGTCCAAAAGAATATGTGCGAGCTATAGATCTAGGAGAGCAGGATTTAGGTGGGGATCGGGCAAGTGAGCCTAACACAAGGAAGTGGAACAGTCACCGAGTTGGAACTTACTCTAGACCTCAGAGTCATAAAATTTCCAGAAGAGTCCATTCGTGCTGAGTCAGATGAGGATTTCCCTGTTCTTAGTACAATGAAGGAAATGGGAGTGAATTTGGTTGCGCTGCCGCTCTAAACCCTCCATGCACTGCAAAGGGAATTTCAGATGAATTACGATTCAGAGAGCAGCGCGCCCTCACAATCATTAGCAAATTCAAGGTAAATAATGAGCATATGTTCACGAAGAAAGCGCAGTCACTGAAGGCCAAGGAGGAAATTCAAAATTTAAGTAAGCAACTAGAAACAATGATAGATCAAGCATGTAAAACCGTGTCGGAATTGAACATCCTGTAGGATGCTGAAGCATCGACAAAAGTAAGGAAACTGGCTTTCGCAGTACGCGCATCAAAGGACGAGGTTGGCAAGGTTACCTTTGATTTCCAAATGAAGATATTATAACTACAGTTGAATTTGTAGCCAACGACTCTACTAGAGGTTCGGGAGCAATGCGGAGTAGCAATCAAGGAGAATCTGAACACATTGGATACCATAGTCAATAACTATGCAATGATGTACGTACAAGCAATGGTATTATGGAAAAATCTGCAGGAGGACCCGAAATTGCAGAAGTTGAACACCAATGTCTGAGAGACACAAAAAAAGTATGATGAGGTCTGAGCAATTGCGCACACTTTGGCGCTAGTGCAATGCCCCATTGAAGTTACAGGAAGGAAAGAAGCTGCAAGCACATGCGGAAGAATTGCAAAGGAAAGAGGCCCTTCGAAATGCCAGATTATAGTAATGGCTCGAGGAAGCTTGTCATCTTACTCTATCACTCCAAGAAAAGCTAAAGGTGCTATACAAGACACAGAGGACAATGCGCCTAGCAGTGGAGGGCCCGCCAACAGAAAAAAATTGGTAGAAGTGTAGTAGGCTGCGGCGCAGAGCACTGCTAAAGTTGCAGTGTTATAGATTGAGCTTGGTGGTCTCCGCAACAAGATCGAGGCACCAGCTCAGTGACTCGAGGGAAAGTCACAATATTTGCGTTGTGGGCCTATTGGGACAGGGTCCCTAGGGTCATTTTTGGGATTAGTTTAACCCAATTTTGTAAGAAAATTTGTAAAAAATGTAAAGTCTCCACGAAAAGTGGATGCAGAGTGCATAGCTAGATAGGAGTCAAAGAGGTTTTATCCCCATTTTTGGGTCAGTTTTAAGATTCTCCCATGGTCTGTGGACCATGGTATTGTATGGAAGAAAGTTATAAATAGTTGAGTCATAGCAAGTCTTAGAGATAACTTGGAATAAGGAATTGTGAACCTTGAATGAGTTTTATTTTTTTGGGTGAGTGCTAAGGAAGGAAGGCTATGCTTCCTATACTTAGGCAAGAAGGGGAAGGCTCCTACAGCTGAGTGCATAGGAGGCCTTGGTAAGTCCGCAACTAAGTGTGTGCACCCCTGCAACTAAGTGCGCAGGGTGGAGAAGTCTGTAATTTGAATGTTGGAACTGAATAAAGATTGATTTTGAAGAATTATCGTGCAATTGAGTATCATTTTAAATTTTTCTTGTGTTATATTCTTTCACGCAATAATATGTTTTCATGAAATAATGTATGAATGTTGCGTGAAACTATTGAACCTATCTTATTTATGCATGTTTTAAGTAATTATCTGTGTTCGCGAGGTTAAGGGTTGTTTCTGTTATGATTTCTGATGAGTTGGATAGATCTGCATGAATGCATATCTAGGGTTATTTATTGATGCACTAAAGTGGGTAATTTTCTTGTTTAGGGTCCGCAAAGACTGATCGTAGATATTCGCGAAGTTATAGAATCCATTTTAACATGGTTAGAATAACGAGCCCTAGAAGGACACCAATATGCACAAATGTAGATCTGAACTATCATAGCTTAAGAACCATTTATCACATGTCCCTGGATGCAGAAATCTGGTTCTAGCATCCCCCAATACTGCTTCAAGAGAGACTGCAACCTGCGCTATGTAGGTTGTTGTCAAAAGGGCGAGCAATTAGGGTTTTGTTAGTTGGCACGAACATCTCTAAACCTGGTTCAGACCCCCTTAAGCCAACAAAGTTCATATCCAAATACCAAGTCATGACTTCATCTATTGTGATGTCAACAAATTTAAGCAATATCAAATTCCATCAGGCCATTCACATAATCATAATATGGATTATTTCTGTCACTAGATGCAAATCATATACCAAGGATAAGTCACAATTTTTTATACTTCAAACCCAATGAAGCCAATATAAAATCAAATCTGACAATAATCACTAAAAGTCACTATGCCCACATAGAATTGTCATCAAGGCAAACCATAAGTCATCAAGTACCAAATCAGATCAAAACTCTAACTTGTCATTACTATGAATTTAAAAAATCCATAAGCCAAAACATATTTATGAACCATAAAGCATCATGTAAAAGATATAACGCATCATCAATCATGCAAGCCAATATGCTCACTAAGTCAAGCTAACAAGCTAAATTGTGTTAAACCCTTGCAATTGTTATCAAATATTGTCATATACTAACTTCAATGATGAAATCAAAATAACATACTAATATGCATATGCATATTCTGGTCCCCTAGAAACACAAGTTTAGTCAACACATTTACATTATCTATAGGTAGTCAAACATTCAAAATTCCCTACTCATAGGACATTCATATGTCTTCTCCATATCTGTAGTACTGTCATATTTCTCATGCATCCCTGATTGTATGCATAATCTTTAGTTTTGTGACCTACAAGCATCACTGAACCCATATGATTTCTTCAGTGTGGTTGGAGGCCTATAACTGCACTGATAATCTTGCTTCCTTGCGGTTGAGGCTTAGAGTAACAGAAAACCATCTCTTCTCAGACCAGAACTTGCTACAGACCAACAATGTCAGATGTTTGTTTATTTATGTCTAGAAACTTATTTCAACAATAAAGAATCTTCTATATATTTAATGCAAATGATAATAGGCGTAGGGATCTTATGAAGAGTCTCACTCTTAATGAACAACCACTTTACATCATTATCAACTTGTTTATCATAATACTGCATGCATTAGCAGGACTATTAGATAAAGAAATTAAACTATATCAGGTTCTAAAACATATGTCCATCATGGCCATAAAATATTAACATCGGCTACTTCATCATCACATAAGAACATGACATCAAATTTTCATCAAGAGTTAAAGTCTTATGATTAGGACAACTGACAAGTTTATCATCATACTTCAAATATTATAATCACTACATCACTTCTTTATCATTAATCATCAAGTTAGGGCATCCAATTTTACCATATGAAATAATCACTAAGCCAAACAAGGTCAACAAGAAGATCGTGAATATCAACCTTATTGTTAGACTTCTATCATCAAGGCTACCATGCTTATTACAAGCATCATCAATGGTATATACCATATATAATAATCAATGAGCTAGCCTTCTATATGAAATCCACCATGTCTATAATGAAATATGTGTGCCAAATATAAAGTATACCAATATATCAAAAATCAGTGTTTCTAAGTAGCTTTACCATGACTCAATACCAAATGCACCATCTCATCATAAGTGTTATGAATCAAACTTACTTGCATATGCATTATGATTCATTCGTGAAGGTGATATTTCCCTCATACCTTAGAGCTTACTTTGTCATCCAATATAACATATAACATTGAAACCATATGCCATACATACCTTGTAGTTTTCAAATACCTGTGCACCTTCTTATTTGACATTGACAACGGGAGCACTTTGTCAACTTCCTTGCCATGGGCAACTGTAGCCCTTCACTTCCTTCACTAGCCATGTTTTTATGCATCTCAAATGATCCTCAAGAAGGATCCACTTATCACATCTCATCAAGATGTTAGAAGTATCCAAATTCTCAAAATTACATGTAGGAAGTATAAGAAATAATCAAAACAATAAACCCAAACAAGAATAGAATCACAAGGAAGTAGCATAAATCCAAAAACTACTTATATTTTGATGATGAGATCATCTCCCCCTTGAACCAGCCTTCAAGAGTCATTACTATCTCTTATCCATATGACATTTTTACCTTCAATATTTTAACTAACTTCATCAAAAAATAGGCCTAAGAGAGACTATCCCATCTAAGGTTTCATCAAATATGTCACAAGTGCTTTGAACATCTTCATATTAATCATGCTAGGGTTTCTAGATGGCATATCTCAAATATTAGCCATAAACCAAGGTTTCTTCCAAACCCTAACTTCATCATGTCCATCAAACCCTAATATCCAAATTGCATAGGGTTTCCTTCAAACCTAGTATTATTTTAGGTCTCCTCCATCTTTTCTTGCTTCCATCAATGGTATCTTCCTAGGGGTGATCTTCAATGAATTTTCTTCAACCCAACTTTGATACCATGTTAAAAAAATTTAGGTCTATATTGTTCTTTTCTTTGATGATTGCATTTCTTCATTTACACATTAAATTCACCCCATAACATCATAACATATTCAGATTTACATACTTATTCAAAAACATATGCAACTGTGTAGAATGAAAAATATCATCATCAATGCAGAAAAAACATAATGAAAAAATATAAGAAAAGAATTCACACATAGAGACACTATGATTGGTCGGAGACCAGTGTAGAAATTCCTTGTAGATTCAAAATGTTGATTGTAATATTCTAAAACAATTGACTTGAATCTACTCTACTCATTAGCGGAAACAATAAGCGATCGATGAAATAACAAAGCATACAAGAGAAAGAATTAAATCACACCTAACACAATGATTTCCTGGGGAAAGCCACAACTAAAAACACATGCTATCTATATATTGCATTAGTCAAAAAGTATGAGAAGATTACAATGTTTTTCTCAAGCCCAAGCAACCTCTGCAATATCTCTATTTGTCTCGCAACTTCCTAAACAATCTTGGACTAATACTTAGCCAAATTCTTGCTTTCCCAAATCCCTATTTCCTTGTGTTTTTCCTCAAGGAATTAGCCCCTATTTAATTTGGAAATTCCTCAATTATGAATTGTGAAATCCTCATAGGCCTTCCTTTAAATGCATGCACCATTTGTTTAATTTGGATGATTTTACAACTGATAGGACACTGTCCCTGAACTCTAATCTCAACTGGGTCTTTCTCTGACCTGACATGCGTGAGTTAATTATGAGTGAATCTTTAGTTTAGTGGTTGATCACTACAGGAAGCGCCACACTGCACTTCAGGCAACGCCACACTTTACTTCAGGAAGCACCATATTACACTTTAGGCAACAACCCACTGTACTTCAGGAAACACCACACCACACTTTAGGCAACACCCCACTGTACTTCAGACAACACCCCATTGTAATTCAGGAAGCACCCCAATGTAGTTCAGGTAGCACCACACTCGACTACAGGCAGCACCACACTACTAGACCTCACACTAATTCCTTCATCAGTTGGAACTAGTATAATTGACTTTAACTCATTTAGACTAAATTAATTAATTACAACTCAAAATAAACTCAACTAATTCTCCTAATTGTAGGATACACTCTACATGGATCCAGTTAGACCCTCAACTCAAATTAACTAATCTAAATAATTCAAATTAACTTAATTAACTATTACAAGTTGTCATGAGATATGGAATTACAATTTTATTCCCAATTTAATTCAAGGATAAAATTAAATTAGGATTTTCTTGTTGCATTTTCAACACTCCCTCTCAACAAAAAAGGGATTATCTGATACCCCAATCCTGCCTCTGTGAAACTTGAATTTTCATCTTGACAATGTCTTTTTCAAAATATTTTCATCTTGTTCCTCTGCAGGAATGTACTCCAGCAACATGATTCTCCTCTGTACACAATCTCGTAGATGGTGATACCAGATGTTAATATGCTTGTACTGATCATGAAAAATTGGATTCTGAGAGAGTTTGATACAACTCTGATTGTCACAGTAAATCACTGTAGGATCCATCTACTGACCAAATAACCCAACAAGGATCTTCCTCATCCAGTTAGCCTCACAAGTTGCTTGAATAGCATCCATGTAATATGCTTCTACCAAACTGAGTGCAACTGTTATTTGATTCATGTTGTACCAAGAAATTGTTGTTGACCCAATACTAAAGATTCCCCCTGATGTGCTCTTTCGGTCGGATGGACTCCCTGCCCAATCCGCATTAGTGAATACTTGAAGCTTCACTCCCTCTATTTTTCTTTACCAAATACCCAACTGAGTGGTGCCTCTAAGATATCTCAACAAATGTTTAGCTGCCTTCCAATAGAGTTTGGTTGGCTTAACCATTGCTTTACTAAGATGGTTAATTTCAAAACATATGTCTGGTCATGTGTTCACAAAATACATAAGTGAACCCACAAGTTATCTATAAATAGTAGCCTCCACCACTTCACCTGAAGTAACATCTTCCTTCCTCCAATTACCTACTAGAGGAGTCTCCATGGGTTTGTTTCCCTCCATGTGGAACTTCTTTAGTATCTCGTTGGCATACTTTCCCTGAGAGACAAACAATTCCTCATCTCCTTTCCATACTTCCATACCAAGGAAATAATGCATGAGCCCCAAGTCCATCTTGAATTCTCTTGCAATATTTTATCAGCTTCTTATCACCTGTTATAATCAAATCATCGACATATAATACTATAATCAACAATTTACCTTCAACCACAAAATGTTAAAGGTTTTCATCTTCTTCACTTTTGGTGAATCCCAACCTGGTGAAATAGTTGTCAATCCTGGCATACCAAGCACGAGGTGCTTGTTTTATTCCATACAACGCTCGCTTGAGTCTGCACACATGTGACTCTCAGTTGAAGGTCTCAAATCCTTCTGAATGCTCAATATACACCTATTCCTCATTCATAATGTTGAGGAATGTTGTCTTCACATCCATCTTATGTATCTTCTATCCCATCTACGTTGAAATTTCTAGAATAGATTTGATTGAAGAGTACCTTGCTACTGGAGGAAAGGTCTCCTCGTAATCAATTCCCTCCACCTCAAAGAACCCTTTGGCCACAAATTTGGCCTTGTGTTTCTCCACATTCCCATATGTTGCTTGCTTTACCTTGCAAATCCATCTAGAACTCACCACTGACTTGTCTGTTGGTCTTGGGACCACTTCCTAAACATTGTTTATGATAATGGAGTCATACTCCTCAACCATGGCATCAAACCAAATTGTTTGTTGCATTGTTTCCTTGTATGAGGATGGCTCAACCTCTACACACTCTCTCATCATAGCCATGTAGCAAGTGTATTGATCTGGTGACCTCCTTTGTGTGCGTTGTGATGTGGGTGCTCCCACATTCTCTTAGCATTATGCATCAATCTGTCAGCCTCTTGGTGCACTTCCTTCCATCTCTGAAAGTCTCTGCATGAGTGGGTGCTCCCACATTCTCTCTAGCATCATGCATAAATCTGTCAGCCTCTTTGGTGTGCTTTCTTCCATCTCTGAAACTTTCTTCATGAGTGGGTGCTTCCACTCTCTACTCCTCTGCATGTGGTTTCTCCACGTCATCTTTAGGTTCTTCCTTTGGAGCTAAAAGCTCCTCATCTACATGTAACTAAATCTCCCTCTCAAGGGAACATATCATGGCCTTCTCTTCATTGAACTTCACATATTTACGAACCATTTTCATCCTGTTAGATGGAAGGTACACCCGATATTTGTGAGGTGTATTAGTGTACCCCACAAATATGCCCAACTCAGTTGTTGGCTCTAGCTTTTTCCATGAATCCTTGGTAACATGGCACCAAACTGATGAACCAAAGATCCTAAAGTGTGCCACATCTAGTTTCTTACCTGAAAAAACTTCTTCTAGTTTACTTATCCCGATAATTCGATGAGGACTTATGTTCTGAAAATAAACATTTTTGTTACATGCTTCAACTCACAAGTGAAATGGTAGGCCCTGATCGTGTAACATTTCATGTGTAGCTCCCATAATGCTTATGTTCTTCCTTTCAGCCACCCCATTTTGTTGTGGGTTATGAGGTGTTATTAACTCCCATCAAATGCCTTCTGATGCAAAAAATTTCTTGAATTCATTCAACACATATTCTCCACCATTATCACTCCTAAGAGGTTTAACTTTCCTTCCAGTATCTTTCTCGACAAGTGCTTTAAATTCACAAAATTTAGCGAACATTTGATATTATTATACTTGAATAAAATCCAACACTTACGAGAAAAATAATAATAAAAATTACGTAATACTTGTGCTTGGCCGTGGAGGTTGTTGATAACAGTCCACACACATCTGAGTGAACTCTGTCAAGGATCTCTTGCACTCCACTGTCTTTATCATCAAAGGAATATTTGTTGTACTTCCCTAATATACACCCTTTTCATGTGTCTCTCTACTCTAGTGTACCCTTGGGAAGTCCTGTAGAAATTTTATGCATGATCTTCAAAGATTTGTGGTGCAAGTGACCCAATCTTCTATGCGACAACTCATCAATGTCTCGGCTCTGCACCTTCTATGCTTTTGTGCTCAACACAACACAATTTTCTACATCCAATTTGTATAGGTTCTTCACCTGAACCCTGATCCCGTTCACCTGTCCTGAGGCTATGTGACTAAAGAAATACTTTCCCTTGCTAAAGATCACATCATAACCTCAGTCCTCCAAAATGGAAAATGAAACCAAATTATTCTTGAAACCTAGAACATACATGACATATTTTAATGTGAGAGGAGAGCTAGAATCCCTCTGAAAGGTAACAATATTGTTGCCAGTCGCACTATACCTCCTACCATCTTCCATATTGATGTGCATCTAGAGGTCCTCCTCCAAGTTAGTGAAGAAATGTTTGTTTTTTATCATATGGAATGAGGCTCCACTATCTAGGTACCACACAATACCCATCACCGATGTCACCATGCAAGCGATGAGGTTGAAATCCAGCTCAAATTGTGAATCAAGAGCTTCACCTACTGCTCCTCTTGAGGGATTCTTTCCAACCTTTCTGTGTGAACACTTCGTGGCATAGTTTCCCAGCTTGTGATAGTGAAAACATTTAATCTTCAAGATGTCTTTCTTATTTCTGACCTCACTGGAATTTGATTTGGAATGGGATGACTTCCCCTTCCTTTTCTTCACCTTTCCCACTAAGGCACGATTCTCCTCATCCTCATCCTCATGATTATATGAGGATCCATCTATGGTATTATGTCGAATCTCTTCTTGAACGAAGTAGGACCACAATCACTCCCACTTTTCGTAGCTTCTCCCTCCAATTAACTGAATCCTAGTAGTTGTGCCAACTCTTGGGAAGGCCTAGAAGTGCTAGGCTCACCAGATCATCTTCAGAAACTATAACACTGACACTTCCAATATCATCCTTAGATTGAGTGAACTTGGTCAAGTACTTTAGTATTGTGTCGCCCTTCCCCATATTGATTTTTATGAGCTCATCCTTCAGTGTCAACTTCTTGTGTTCATTTTTGTTTTGAAACAAGTTTGTCAAGGCCTTCAACATTGCAAATGGAGTCTCCTTACCATGGAGGTTCGAGATAGTATGATCTAGAACTCCTTCTAGGATAATACTTCTCACCTTTGCCACAAATTTTCTTCACTCTACCAGAAATTGAGCATCAGTTGGCTTAGGAGTATCTTTATCTATGAATTCCTTAAGCCCATTGTCTTCCAACACTTCCTCCATCATGTCCTTCCAAGAAATATAGTTCGAACTACCCTCAAGATCATATTCGAGTCTCAATTCATAGAACAACATGCTTTTGGATCTGAAGTATGTTACTACAAATTTAATTTCTCCTGCAAAAGACAAACTTGAATTCTCCTCTTCTATAGTGATTTCATCTATGATACCATGTAGAAATTCCTTGTAGATTCAAACTACTTATTGTAATATGCTAAAACAATTAACTTGAATCTACTCTACTCATTAGCAGAAATAATAAACAATCAATGAAATCACAAAGAATACAAGAGAAATAATTCAATCACACATAGCACAATGATTTCTTGGGGAAAGCCACACCTAAAAACCTTTGTTATCTGTATATTGCATTAGTCAGAAAATATGAGAAGATTACAATTTTTTTCTCAAGCCTGAGCAACGTCTTCACTATCTTTATCTATCTCACTGCTTCCTAGACAAGCCTAGACCAATACTTAGCCAATTTCCTGCTTACCCGAGTCCATATTTCCTTGCATTGTTCCTCAAAAAATTAGCCTCTATTTAATTGAGAAATTCCTCAATTATGAATTGTGCAATCCTAATAGGAATTCCTCTAACTACATGCACCATTTGTTTAATTTGGATGATTTTACAATTGATAGTACATTGTCCCTGAACTCCAATCTCAATTGGGTATTTCTCTGATCTAACATGCCTGAGTTAATTACGAGTGAATATTTAGTTTACTAGTTGATCACTATTGGCAACACCACAATGCACTTCAGGTAGCACCACACTGCACTTCAGGCAGCACCACATTATACTTCAGGCAGCACCACACTGCACTTTAGGTAGCACCCCACTGTACTTCAAGCAGCACCACATTGCACTTCAGGTAGCACCCCATTGTACTTCAGGCAACACCACACTCGACTATAGGCAACACCCCACTGGAATGCAGGCAACACCACACTACTAGACCTCCCACTAATTCCTCCATCAGTTGGAACTAGTTTAACTAACTTTAACTTAGTTAGACTGAATTAATTAATTACAACTCAAAATAAACTCAACTAGTGCTCCTAATTGTAGGAGACACTCTACATGACTCTAGTTAGACCCTCAACTCAAATTAATTGAGCTAACTAATTCAAATTAACTTAGTTAACTATTACAAGTTGTCATGAGATGTGGAATTACAATTTTATTCCCAATTTAATTCAAGAACAAAATTAAATTAGGATTTTCTTGTTGCATTTTCAACAACCAGGGAAAAACCCTCTATGGGAAAAACCCTTTCAAATTATTATTCTTATTAGATTTTCATTGAATGATTCAATAAAGAGAGAGTAAAATGATCCACATCTTCATCCATAAGCCTATCCAGCAAAAAAAACTAAACAACATTCAAGAGATGAACCCAGTAATGCCAATAATCAAAACCTTTATTCAGGAACCTATCATCAATTGTCATTGTTTGTAGTTAACTACCAAACTCTACGGTCAATGAGCGAAAACTTCGGTCAACTAAAAATTCAACCTTTAGGTTCCAGTCGTAGGGAAGATGTGTCATGCATGTAGTTGAAAGGCTTTAGTCGAAATTTCTCCATGATTTGCCTATGACTACAGTCAAAATTTCTCCATGACATGCCTACAGCTAAGACCCAAAACCCTAAAAATAGATATTCAAGCTTCAGACCTATGCCAACCAATCTCCACAAGTCTTCCTCAAACCTAGGTGACCCAAACCCAAGAAGGAGAATAGAAGAATGATCCAAGATGATATCCAAGGGTGTCAAATTTGTTTTAGGGGTGACCTGATAAAATATGCACATGTGGGCTTTAATTCAAAAATACACTTTCTTTTTTCCAAATTGAGCGCTTCAATAGTAAAAATTGGTCCTATTGAAAAGAGGAACCTCATCCCATGGTCATAATTTGTCACGAAGTTATCAAATTAACACCAATCCTTCAAGCATAAAAGAAAGACATCAACTCTATATTGGCAGAGTTGAAGCAGACATGGGAGGTGTATGGATGCATAGTGGCATATGATAGCTAGACAGATAGGAAGGGTAGGACCCTTCTAAATTTCTTGGTACATTTCCCCAAAGGTACCACGCTTATTAAATTAGTGGATGTATCAGCACATAGAAAATATGCAGAACTAATATGTGAGTTGTTAGATGGGTTCGTTCGGAAGATTGGTGTGCAAAATGTGGTGCAAGTCATAACAAATAATGCAACTAATTATGTAGCTACTTGTAGGATGCTTATGGAAAAGCATTGAAAATTGTTCTAGACTCCATGTGTCACACATTGTATCGATTTGTTTCTTGAAGATATGGGGAAACTCTCCTTCATCAAGGAGGTGATTGATATTGCTAGTATCATCCCCAAGTTTACATATGACCATGCTTTTGTTCTTAGCCTCATGAGGAGATACGCCAGAAATAGGGACTTGCGGTGTCCTACAATCACACTTTTTTCCACCAACTTTATTACTCTTCAGTATTTTCTTCGATGCTAGTTTGAGTTGAAGCAAATGTTTATTTCTAATGAGTGGCATGATTGTAGATATAGTAGGAGATAGGATGAGAGATCCATTGCAAAAATGGTGTACATTGGCACAGTTAGCAAGGAAAGAAGTGTGCTCAGTTAGTGAACCTATAGTAAATGTTCTAATATTGTTAGATGGGGACAAGCTTGCAATGGCTTATTTGTATGAGGTCGTGGATAGGGCCAAGGAGATCATTCGGGCTTATTATGTAGACAAGGGTTCCGATGGGTTTAATAAATAGATGATGTTATGGGATTTGATTGATAATCGGTGGACAAGGATGATTCATCGACCCATTCATGTAGAAACACTTTTCCTCAACCCAAAATTTTCATATAAATGTGGCTTTGATTTTGTTGGAGAGTGTAACACGCCTCCTCTCATATATACCCACTTTCACTAGCTTGATTGGGGTAAAAATAAGTTGAGATCTATTATGACATGACTCAACCTCCTATATGGCCTTAATGAAATGGAGCCAACATAACAAACCCTTACTAACTTCCCTTAGGTGCTAAAGGACCCCCAGGAACTAACCAACCATTCCAGGTGTCCAACCCTTGAGGAAACTTTCTTTTTCAATGAGCTAGACCCCTATTCGCTCCCATGAAAAGGCCTCAAAGTGAATGTAACCCTCCAGTAGCTCCCACAGACCTGCTTCCTAGTGACTTTAGTCTTTTTCAGGCAGTCTTGTGCCAACAACCACGATATTTAAGCTACTTTTTTAGGGCTAGGATCCAGACCTATGCCCAGAACTTAATGAAACTTCTAGAAATGATAAATAACACTGAGATAAATCCTCTAAAACAAAACTTACTCAAGGACTTGATCTAACCCAGACTAACCATGACACTCATTATGTCAAACACATTGAGAACATGAGATTTACAAGTCATGAATGCACATATGAACATAGGGATATGAAACTTATCTATGGTTTACCAAGAAGGACTAATTCCCTATCAAAATAGTTGTAATAACATCTATTAGTTTATGCAGTGATTAACCATTCATTTACAAGTAAAAACATGATAATATCCATAGCTTGGATCGATCATAAAACCATGTGTATAACCAGCTAATCAACAATGAGAGAATGACCATTAAATCCATATAATAACAAGTACATTTACTCATAAAGACAAGAGTAACTTAACTCTTATTAACCATATGAAAAATCCAACCAAGTCAGGGGCTTCCACATACCACCCAACCATAGATTGGGTTGAACCAAATATTTCTTTCAGCCAATCACCCTCGTGCCATATTCTAAGAATGAATGTGGGATCTCATGGGATAAACCAATCCATAAACAACCAATGGAATCCATAAGTTAAACCACCTCCACCCTCACACTACAATGATCTCACCTAAACCAGTTCTGAGATGACAAAACGAAACTGAGCTTAGATGCCTCATAATTCCTTCACCATCCCTTAAGGAGTTTTCTTGTCTCCACCCACCTATTGAGGGTTTCCCAGAGAAAACAATCTCCACCCCCAACCCTTCGAATTTTCATGAGACTACCTCACTTAGATCTAAAACCTTCCAGCAATCCAAAACTCAACCAAGAATGAATCCCATCACACCATGGCTATCCGGAAATGGCAAGGAAAGGCTAAAGCTACTATCAAATCCTGGCAAAACCCATGCCAATTAACATAAATGAACCAAATACACACATGCATATACCATGCATGCCAAAAGTAGCTAGGAAATCATACATGCAACCTATTACCTACAAGTATTCTCATTTAAGCCGCTTGATTCAGCCTTTCCTTGCTTTATCCTTGCTTTCATGTGCTTTCCTTTGCTTTCTTTGTCTTTCCCTTGCTTGATTTCTCTCATTATCCTCTTGGTTCTCTTCTTCTCTCCAAGACTATTTCCAAAACTCAACTAACAAAAGGCTACAAAATGATACTTCAAATCCTTTTTATTATTGATGCCTCTAATTTCTTCAGTTTCCTCTATTTTCCTTTAATTTCTTCCTCACATGGAACCTGTGAGATTTCACCTTCCTTTTCTCCTAATTTACTTTATTTTCATAAATAAAATACCAATAATTCTTTTTTTCCTTTTCAAATCCTTTGCCAATTTCCCTTAGCCATAATAACAACAAGTGATGCTCACTAGGATATTTTGCCCAACATTCATCTTGGAATACGTGTCTCGTGACCTTGGTCTTATTTTTCCTTTATTAAATTTATTACATTAACTTTTAACTTGGGGTTTTTATAGACCCATCCCCCTTAGGGGAACACTGGCTTTGGTGTTCAATGACACCTACAACCCGCAAAACCACTGAAAAACCAAAACATACTGCTCATGGATATTATAACCTAGATTGATGCAATATCTACAATGATCAACTTGCTCAAAAGGAAAAACAATCATGAAAAACATGAGAACATAACAACGATACTGCTTATTGGAGCTTTATAATACATCTCATTATGGTATTTATGATAAAACCATACATAACTATGTATATATATCAAAACTGCTTTTCCTCAACTAACAAACAATCAAGGATACATAACCTACATCTAATCAACCATCTCCCATGTAGTTTCATCAAGCCCAAAGTGCTTCCACTACACTTTAACTTGCTTGATTGTTCTTTTTCAAAGCATGAGTTGTTTAAGCTACAATATGCATTGAGGTTTCAGTTGGAATTCTCCTTATGGATCCACCTGCAATACAGACCAATCAATCACATGATCAACATCCTTTACATATCTTTTAAGAAATGAAACATGGAAAACATCATGGACTCTCATTGTTAAAGTCAATACAAGTTTGTAGGCCACTGGTCCAATCCTCTCAAGGATCTCGAAAGGCCCGCGATACCGAGGTTTCAACTTGGCACATGATCCAATACTCAAGGAGATCTTCTTTGGATTGATGCATAACTACACATTCTCCCCAACCTGAAACTCCTTACATGTCATGTGTTGTTCTGTGTAACTCTTTAGCATGTCCTGTGTTGTCTTTAGATTCTACTTAATAACTTGCATTTCCTATTCCATTTCTGCCAACATGTCTGGTCCAATAAGTACCCTGTTCATTGGATCACTCCAGTTGATGGGAGTATTACAACTCTGCCCATAAAGTGCCTCAAACAAACTCATCCCTAGTGACTCTTGATATCCATTGTTGTAAGCAACTCAACCAATGGAAGATACTCTTCCCACTTTCTCTTCTGATGCATCACATACATCCTCAGCATATCCTCTAAAATCATGTTGACCCTCTCTGTCTGTCCATCTATTTGTGGAAGATAAGTTGTACTGAAGGCCAAATTTGTACCCAAACCTGTGAATAACTCCTTCCAAAACTTGGAAATGAACTTGGCATCTTTGTCTATGACAATCATCTTTGGAACACCATGCAACCTCACTATCTCCCCGATGAAGACATGTGCTACCTCACTAGCTGAATAAGTAGTCTTCACTGGAATGAAGTGACCTACCTTGCTCAACCTGTCAACCAAAACCATGGTGAAATCATTTTGCTTTGACGTCCTCCAAAAACCTGTAATGAAATACATGGAAATGACCTACCTTTTCCATTCTAGAATCAGAATAGGTTGTCACAAACCATTTGGGTGCTTACACTCATCTTTCACCTACTGACAATCGAAGCATTAAGCAACAAACTCTACCACTTCCTTCTTCATATTTGGCCAATAGTAGAACTCCTTCATCCCTATCAATGTCTTCTAATATCCTGGGTGACTCGAATATGGCTTGACATGAAACTCCCTCAAGATAAGCTTCGTGATCTCACTATCATCTGGCACATATATCTTGTCCCTTAATCTGACCAAGCCATCTATTTTGAGACGATGGTACACATCCTGATCACCTATACCCTATTGTAATCTATGCTTACACTGCCTATGCATGTCATCCTATTGTCCTACCTATAATATCTGATCCTGTAAATATGTCCCATAAGAACTCATAGTTTTTATATCCTATACTCTTATGCTAAGATCATTTGCAATCTTATTCTCCTTTCCTTTAATGTACCTGATCTCAAATTCAAACTCACTAAGAGTGTCCAACCATCTAGATTTCCTAACATTTAGATTGGGTTGGTCAAATAGGTACCTCATCCTACTATGATTGCTCATCAATGAAAACCTCCTACCAAGAAGATAGTGCCTCCACATCTTCAATGCATGAATGATCGCGGCCAACTCAAGGTCATGAGTCACATAATCCTACTCGTGCTCATTCATTTTCCTTGATCCATAACACACCACCTATCCCTCTTACATCAGGACTCCACCAAGTCCTCTCTTGCAATAATCTACTCACACCACAAACTCTATCTAGATCTGCAATATTTAACATTGGAAAATTTATCAAAAACTACTTCAACTGCTCAAAACTTGTTGCACATTCCTTTGTCCATTCAAATTTCTTTCCTTTCCTCTGCAAGGATGTACTAGGATATGTGATAAGTGAGTAATTCCTCATGAAAATCCTATAATAACCTACTAACCCCATGAATTATCTGACCTCATCCACATTTCTAGGATTTTCCCATTCCATGATAGCTCTTATCTTTTCTGGGTCTACTTCTATGCCTTCCTTGGAAACTACATGTCCCAAGTAATGTACCTATGTCTGAAAGAAACTATATTTTCCAAGCTTGGCATACAACTGATGCTCTCTTATCAATCTCAATATTGTTGCTAAATGTTTGTCATGCTCTTCCCCATTCTTAGAATATATAAATACATAATCAATGAATACAATAACAAACTTGTCCATATAAGGACACAACACACTATTAATCAATCACATATAAGTAGTTGTAGCATTATTAAAACCAAAAGGAACTACAAAAAACTCATAATGCCCATACCTGGTCTAGAAAGTAGTCTTGTAGACGACATCTTCTTTAATGTGTACCTGATGGTATCATGATCTCAAATCAATCTTTGAGAACATCGTTGCTCCCTTTGACTGGTCAAACAAATCATCAATCATCGACAATGGATACATGTTAATTATGATTACCTTTTTTAGCTTCCTGTAGTCAATATATAGCCTAAGATTATCATCCTTCTTCTTCACAAACAACACTGGTGCACCCCAAGGTGATACGCTTGGCCTAATGTACCGCTTGTCAAGCATTTCCTTCAACTGAAACTTGAATTCCACTAGCTCTGGAGTGTTCATCTTGTAAGGTGTCTTCAATGTTGGTGTTGCTCATGGTACCAACTCAATATAAAATTCCACTTCCATGTGAGAACGCAACTCTAAAATATCTTTTGGAAACACATCTTGAAATAGTTGCAATACAAGGTAACTCTTGAATATTTTTTCATCCTCAACATCCTTACCCTTGTCACTAGAAATATGGACTGTAAATAGTACACACCCCTTTCTGCGACTGCGCTTGGCTTGCATAGTTGTAATCATCCTCACTGATGTAAGATTCTTCTTTCCATGTAATATTCTATTTTCTCCATTATCATCCAGGAACTCAATAGCCTTGTCATAGCAATCTACTTTGGTTATGTGGAGGTACAACCAATCCATACCCAAAATCATATTATATGATCCCAATGGAAGCACATTTAGATGTGTTGATGTAAGCATACCATTTATCTCAAATGCACAAGCTCTTACCTAGTGATGAACTATCTTCTTAGTACCTGTAGCCAACTGCACCAACCAAGACTCTGCATGCACTTCTTTTCTCAAACCACACTTATCAACCAAGTCAAGATTAACATAACTATAATTAGATCCAGGGTCAATCAAAATAGAAACAACTTCACCACAGAGCTTACCTTCCATCTCAATAATGGATTCTTGGTGATATGCCTACTTGTTGTTCACAGCTACATAAATGCAAGGAATGTTATGGCCCACATCCCTAACCATTTTCACCTCCTAGGCACTATAGATCTAAGGCCTTCCACCCTGGTACAATGGATAATCCTTCTTGCGATGATCTTTGCCACATATCCAACACTGAAATGGTTCTCTACCATCACCTCTTTTATGCTTCTCTCCTACTTGTGACCCATGTCCCTTCTCAATTGCATTAAACTTCTTGTAAGGAGCAACATTTTCTTTATCACCTGCATCCTGAGGTCTTCCCCATTTTGATGGCTACTTCCCTTTAATTTTCTCATCCCCCTTCAATTCACGCTTAAGCTCAACTTTACGCTTTGACTGCTCAAAACAATGCTTCAGTTTCCTTATGGCTTCCTTCAACGACCATGTATTATCAAACTCAATTTGATCTCTATATGTTGTTGGCAACCCACTGATGAACCTTTGAATCTTTTCATTCTCATCCTTATGGTAAGGCACATACCTCAATGACTCGAGGAACCTACTAGTATATTCATCATCTCTCACAGAACCCATCTACAACTCATAAAACTCCTTAGCTCCGTCATCATAATACCTCTCAAATAGGTGCTTCTTCTTGAAGAGTATTTCAAACTCATCCCAAATCAGCTCTTCTTCTCAAATTCCCTTGACATTATTCACATCTTCCCACCAAATATTTTTTTCCCTTTAAGACTGAAGGTAGATATCTTGGATTTCATATTCTCTAAGTAGTTGTGAAAACTGAATAATTTCTTCATTCCAACAACCCATGCCTCTACATCTTCTGACTTCTTGATCTCTCCATAAAATGTAAGTAGATTGACTTTCTTGAACTCCTTAGGCATGTACTCACTCCTCCTAAAAGTATGATGGCGATCACGACTGTGATGATGTCTCATGGATGAGGAACTATAGTGATACCCATGCATACCAATCCTCCTGTTAGGTGTATCCAATGATCTACCACCTCTGACTCTATCCCCTCTATTGAACATGTATCCTTATCAAGACCTGCTACCATAGGCTCCATTAGTCTTCTCTTCTTGTTCTTGACTAATCCTCAATCGTCCCTATCTTTGCAAGTCTGAAAAACTCTGAAGGATGACTGCATTGACCTATACCTATTTTTCCTGAGCCCTTGCAAGTCTTTCCTGAGCCTCAACCAACCTTTCATTGTCTTCTTTTCAACTTATGATCTATGCCCTCAAACTCCTCAATGTGTCTGCAATATCAGAAGAATACTCATCTCCTTTCTGCCCAACTGATCTATAAGGAGATTCACATGAATTGTAGTCTAAATTTTGCTCGTCATCTTTTATTTTCTTCTTCCTGCAAGTGTACCATGTCAGATAAACCAAATAGATACCATAACCAAAATCATACCTCAATGACATTCAGGGGAGGCTTATCTCATCTGCAAAATCAATCCACATTAGGTTGTATCGTGCTAATATATACATAATCATAATCA
The DNA here is from genome assembly GCA_031772625.1 of Pinus tabuliformis. NCBI lineage: Eukaryota > Viridiplantae > Streptophyta > Pinopsida > Pinales > Pinaceae > Pinus > Pinus tabuliformis. The sequence continues at coordinate 911,821,608 of CM062805.1, read as the reverse complement.
AATAAATATGTCAACATCATGCATGAAAATACTAACTACATACCATGACCTCATGCATGACAACCATAACCATGACAATGCATGCATAACCACATGCATCTAACCGCATGGGCCAAATGGGCTAACCATAACCATACCACCCAAAGAGAGTGCAACCCACTCTAATACCAATCTGTAACACGCCTCCTCTCATATCTACCCACTTTCACCAGCTTGCCCGGGGTAAACATGAGTTGAGGGGCTACTATGACATGAATCAACCTCCTAGATGACCTTAAAGAAATTGAGTGGACATAACAATACCTTACTGACTTCCCTCGGGTGCTACAGAACCCCCATGAACTAACCAACCATTCCAGGTGTCCAACTCTTGAGACAACTTTCTTTTTCAGTGATCTACATCCCCAATCACACCCATGACAAGGCTTCCAAATGACTATAACCCTCCAGTCACTCCCATAGGCCTGCTTCCCAGCGACTGTAGTCTTTTTCAGGTAGTCCAGTGCTAGCAACCATGAGATTTAAGCCACTTTTTGAGGGTTGGGATCCAGACCTCTTCTTAGGACTTAATGAAACTTCCATAAATGATAAATAACACAGAGAAAAAGAATCTAACACAAAACTTACTCAAGGACTTGATCTAACCCGATCTAACAATGAAAGTCATTCTGTCAAACAAATTGATAACATGAGATCTACAGCTCATGAATGCACATCTGAACATAGGGATCTAAAACTTATTTGAGGTTTACCAAGAAGGACTAATTCCCTCTCACAATAGTTGCAATAACATCTATTAGGTCATGCATTCAATAAACATTCATTTACAAGTAAAAACATGATAAGAACCATAACTTGGATCTGTCATAAAACCATGTTTATAACCAACATATAACCAAATAATCAACAATGATATAATATCCTTTAAAGCCACATAATAACAAGTACATTTACTCATAAGGACAAGAGGAACTTAGCTCTTATTAACCATATGAAAAAGCCAACCAAGTCAAGGACTTCCACGTACCACCGAACCATAGATTGAGCTTAACCAAATATTTCTTTCAACCAATCATCCCCGTGCCATATTCCAAGAATGAATGCGGGATCTTATGGGATAAACCAATACATAAACAAGAAAGGGAATCCAAAGGTTAAACCACCTCCACCCTCACACTATCATGATCTCACTTAAACTGGTTCTGAGATCACAAAACCAAACCGAGCTTAGATGCTTCAGAATTCCTTCCCCGTCCCTTGCGGATTTTTCTTGTCTCCACCTACCTATTGAGGGTTTCCTGGAGAAAACCATCTCCAACCCCAACCCTTGGGATTTTCCTAATACCACCTCACCTAGATCCAGAACCTTCTAACAATCTAAAGGTTAACTAATAATGAATCCCATCAAACCATGGTTATCCGGAAATGGGAAGGAAAGGCTAAAACCACAGTCGAAACTAGGCAAAACCCATGCCAATGACAACAAATGAACCAAATACACACATGCATATACCATGCATGCCAAAGCTAGCTAGGAAATCAAACATGCAACCTGTTTGTCTGCAAGTATTCCCGTTGAAGCCGCCTGATCAGACATTTCCTTGCTTGATCCTTGCTTTCCTTTTTTTTCCTTTGATTTCCTTTGCTTTCTCTATCCTTCCCTTTCTTGCTTGATCTCCTTCTCCTCTCAGTGCTCTTCTCCTCTCTGAGACTAATTCCAAAACTCAACTAACAAAAGGCTACAAATTGATGCTCTGAATCCTTTTTATTATTGATGCCTCTAATTTCTTCATTGTCCTCTATTTTCCTTCAATTTCCTCCTCACATGCAACTTATGACCTTTCACCTTTCATTTCTCCTATTTTCCTTTATTTTCATACATAAAATACCAATAATTCATTTTTGTCTTTTAAAATCCTTTTCCAATGCCTCTTCGAATTTCCCTTAGCCATAATAACAACAAGTGATGCCCACTAGGATATTTTTCCCAACATTCAACTTGGAATACGTGTCCCATGACCTTGGTCTTATTTTGCCTTTATTAACTTTATTACATGAACTTTTAACTGGGGTTGTTACTGCGAGGTGATGGAAGGGATCCATACCTGTATTTATAGGATGGTACATGATCCCGAGCTTCACAGCAAAATCAGTCACGAGATACATATGTATTAGGATGTTGTTAGACTATTTCTCTTTGATGATGTTATTTGTGAAAGGACCCTCTTCATGCCAAGTAAGTGACAAGTCATGACTCATTATAATTTTCAATTTACTAATTTGTAATTCTAGATTTTTTAAATTCAATTATGTTTTATTTGAAAGTTTAATTATGTTATAAGTTTTTAAATTTAAACTTTTCTTTGTTGTGTTGTAGGTGTTTGGTGGTGAAGCTATGGTGTAAGGGCACCAAATTTGCAAATTTGGCCATCGGAATCCTGAGTCAAAATTGTAGCTCTTTAGGGTGTGACCACAATTGGAGTATATTTAAGAAAATACACTCAAAGAAGCACAATAGTTATAAATTTGAGCTTTAGCCTTCAACTGAGAAATTACATTTATTGTAATTTATGACCCTCAAGTGTCAAGACTCATTAATTTTTTTATGACACTCTTACAGGTTGTAGTTCTCATGCCTCAATGACTTGGTGTATGTGCATTACAATCTTTGACTACGAGTGAAGAAAATAGAGAAACCATTGGATGTCGATACCATTTCCTTATACAATATTGATGTATTCTATAAGTGAAGGGTGGAGTATGAGGTTCCCATCATGGAGGAGACACCTACATGGTTAGAGGAGGAACCATTAGTATAGGGGAAGCAATAGGAGGAGGACTCGGGGGGGGAGGAGGAGGAGGAGGAGGAGGAGTAAGTGGAGTAGGAGAAGGAGAATGTGGGAGCATCAATGACAGCACCATGTGCTACAGATATAGGAGAGCATAGATCCATACCCAACAGTTATCATTTGAAATTAGGTGCAGGGTTAAGGCCTTCTACTGCTAGGGGCGGGCCTGGGAAAAAACCCATCATCTTTTCCCATAAAAGGTGGAGAGGGCATTGATATCAAATAGCTAGTTGCTGGTTTTATTTTTTTACTACATATAACTCAAGATGATGACATACGTTTCCCCTGATCGAGGTATGAGACAGATGGAGGACCGCTTGGGCTTGATTGACATGACAAAGATTTTAATGTTTTGGGATGGTGGGTGGTATCCCCCACGCCCTCACACACGTATTCGTTTTGATAATATGCAGTGTCACAAGTCTTGGCAAATCCATGACATGAAAGTTGGTAATCCTTGGCACCTACACGTACTTGTTGTCTAGGTAAATCCTCTCTGCAGATAGAGACGATCCCTCTAGCCCAATGAGTGGGACTAGCAACCTACGTGACAATCTACAAGACACTTTCCTAAATTAAAATCGAAATGAGAGAAGATGAAGGTGACCTACCTCATTCTAATGTTATAACACACTCCTTTGTTGAAGATCTCGATCACTCGCTCCTCATGCTCAGCTCTACTGCTCACAGTGTTATGATCCTATACCAATAGGTGACATAATTCATGATTGACTTGATTAGCTTTGCAATATGTACATACATTTTCTTGTTGCAAAGGTTTTCCATATTTTCAAAAAATCAAAAAATTTAAAAAATGTAAAGAGGGTATACCCTAAAATAAAAATCAAAGGGTGAAAAGATAAATGGTCAAAAGAAAAAATGAAAAGAAATGAACCCCAAATAAAAAGGACCAGGAAAGTGTGCAAGTCCAAATGCCACTACTATTTCATTTTTTTGTAAATAAAGCATCATGTACAGCTTGTTGAACTTTTTACCACAATTGATGAATGGCCAAATAGCTTAATCTTGGCCAATTCATGTTTGAATTTCCTGTTTTAAAGATAGAAAATAAAAATCTGTCCAAACTGTTTAAACTTGGCAGAGAAGTAGATAGGTAGAGAAGCAAAGGAGCTCAACTGTTTAATCTAAGCCCTTGGAAGAAATAAGGGCAGACTTAGATAGGTTTATCATGCAAAGAAAAGAAAAGCTGAAAAGGGTTGCTAGTCCAAGTGCATCCAAAGAAAAAGAAGAAAAAATGATAGGTACAGTAGGCTGGGTAGGCAGTTTTTTTTCGGTGCTACAGAAGCATACTTGTGGTCGATTGTTGTCTCTCAAGTTGTTCATCTTACTGATATCACAAGTACCATGGCAGATGTTTGGATACAGCTCAAGCAAAGCATGACTAACTCCCCTTCATCCCTTTCCCAAATCATTTGCTAAATTCCCCCGAGGTATTAAGATCTGCTTAATATCCTTAAAGTCACTCATTCCTTTTTTTTTCATTAGATGCCTAAGTAAAACCCCATTTTTACATACGGAAATGGCCTCATTTCTTGTATAAATCCCTGTTTTTCCCCTTTTGCCTAAGTTTTTAAACATTATCACTTGGCGCTTTCCAATTCATTTTTTCATATTAACTTTAATTTTATTATTTAAATCCCGCCCCATTACCCTTTCCCGTATTATATTTATAATAAAAATCCCCAATTATTAATATTTCCTGTCCCCCGGTTATATAACCATATTCACTGTTTTAAAATGGATTAATAGTTCATCAGGAGTTTATTAATAACCTTTCCGTGCATAACCTCGGGATTAATTAACCTTTGGTTAATTAATAACCTAACTTAAACACTCCGACAACCAATACAATCGCTCCCGAAACCATTTAGACCGTGGTTAATTACAGCGGTCCCACCACTTAAAGTACACGCCATCTTAGGAGAGCGCCCATTGTCTGATCTCATCCCTCGCATCCAACAGCCGAGATCTATATCGCAACCCCCCTCCATCGCTGAAAATTAACGCCCGAGAGACTAGTGGTTTCGCTCCCGTACAGTGGACACGCGTCTCACTCCCGCGTTGCTTGTGGCCCCCTCGTCTGAAACCACTTTATCCCATAAGCGGTGTGGGGTAAAACCGCTTACCACCCTCCACTACGCGATAAGATGTCCCATTGCTCTGACGTCATTCGCTCAATAAATGCCAAGAAATACCCGCCAACCCGAATTTCGTTAAAAAATGAAAAAATATCATTTTCGTTGTAGTTCTCTTTGTTCAAGCTCCCATGCAAAAATAACGACTGGAGCCACTGTACCAGCTTTTCAACCGCCACCCAGCCGATGAGACCACAGCAACGCGCTCTACAATCCTTCATTCGACCTACAGTTACTCAATTTGCCTCCTTAATCCAGGTATTTATCCATTTTACCAGCAACCCTATACATTTCAGTTCTTCGCTGAAAATTCTGCCTATGAAAACCAAATTCAAGTAAAAAATAGTTCGCAGCTGCCATAAAGGGACGCCAAAACCACTGTTTAAATCCATTGTTTCCACAGAAGCTACAATTCTAGTTTGAATAAACAAGAACCAAACATAGAAGCCACCATAGCCCTAAATGTCGCGCCCATGAACGCACCTCATAAAGACTTAAATTATCTACCCTTGGCCGATAGAGATTTCCAAATAAAAGACCTATCTGGTGACAGGAATCATCTTCAGACCTTCTGCCAAATTAGAGATAGTCATCTAAGCAACTCTGACATTTTTGGACTATGGGAATCAAACCTTCCCATGTACTTCCTTCCCTCAGTCCATGTTTTCCCAGACATCATTCACCAATGTTGTGCCAACTATGACCCTGTCCACAGAGCAGTTATGTCACCTTCCCAAACTGTCCTTTTTTCCATAACTGTTGAATCCATCAATGAGATGATACATTTCCATTCCACTGAGCCCCTTGCTCGTCTCTCCATGGGATTTTTGCTTGAAAAAGCTTCTCAATTGCCCAACTCAGAGATAACCCGTATTACTCAGATGTTCATGAAACCAAACTGCCAGCCCCAAGGCCCACCTCCCTATTTACATACCTAGTTCACTGAGACTGGAAAACTCATTCTTGACCTGATATCCTTGATCTTGGGATTTAAGTCCAGTGAATATGTGAATGATATCACCCTGGTTCTATTACCTATCTTTACTTCAGGACAGCCCCCTGCTGTCAAGTATGACTATGCCACTTTTATTGCCAACAAAATCCATGACCAATTCCTGAATTTGGATAGAGAAGGAGTTTTCAAATACACTTCTTTTATATACCATTTTTTGTTATATTATAAGCCAGACAACTTTCCATTTCCCATGAGGAAATTAGACTCAAAAGGAAATCGGAGGTCTGTGATCTTTTGGAGCTCAGTTTTCCATAACTATGACTCCCCTTATACCTATAGTGAATTCATTGACTTATTTGTACACCCAGCCTCCACTCCGTTGATAGGAGCTCCTCCTCCTAGGATCACTGGTGATATGAAGAAGATTTTGCAGCTTTCCAAACAATACAGGATAGGTGACTGGTACCTCTACCAGAATCACACAGGAATCAGAATGTATGGATGTGAACTTTGCCCTTTCAAGTTGCCTGGATATGTGCCCATGAGGTTATTTGCATTAGAATATTTTAGGCAGATCAGCTATGCAGACTTAACCCACTTTTGTAATGTAAAGAACAAGGCTCAGCTGAGAATCAAAAACCAGTTAGGCCCTTATGTCATCAATTCTAGGGATGCGTGGGAAGATGTTGAAAAGATCTTAGAAGACCACCTTAGATTGAAGAAGAGTTTTCAATGGGTGCCATATGACCCATGTAGTTTCATAAGTGACAGAAGGGTAAGAAACAGGCTATCAGTGTATGTACATCATAGGATCCCAGAAATTGAACAGTATGCAAATCAGGAAGAATGGGTAGAAGGGACATTAATAGAGGAAATTAGTGAACAGGAAAAGATGGAAAAAGCTATGAAAAAGCTTGAAAAAACCCTTGACCTGGACTCTTTTGGATAGGTATCTTTCAAGCTACCTCAACAATCAAGAGTTGGAACATCCTCTGCTGGAACTTCTCAGCAACCTGCACAGAAAACCAGCACATTAGTCACAGGAACTTCAAAGGGTAAAGAGGTAGATACCACAGAGCATCCGATAATGACAGATCAACTAGCAACATCAGAAGAATAGAATCAGGGGAAAATTCCTCCAACCCAAACTAAAGCACCAGAAATTCTAGCACCACAAACTCCTCTAAATGAGGAAAGAAGCAAGAAGAGAGGCAGAGAAGAGGCCACACCTATCAATGGACCTGTTGAACAACCAAGAGCAAATAGACAAAGACTGAATCCTCTGTCAGAAGAGGAAATTATTGAAGAAACGATAGACAGTCTAAGAGGTGAGAGGGTAGTCAGCCAGCAGACTTCCCCAGTGATAGAAACATCAACTAGCTCCCATAGCCAGGAGCTAGAAAGGTAGCACAGTGTAGAGGTGTCGTCCACCAGGCCACAAAGCAAACAGTCCTCAGACATTAAGAAAACTTTCACAGAGATAAAGGCCAGGAATGATCCCATGAGAATTGAAATCTATAATCAATACTTGAAAATGGCCCCCTCAACCTAGCAAATATTGATGTCTGCCTATGACATTAAAGAAGGCAAAATTTTAATGATTTATTTTAAGCCAAAGGTATAGCAACCCCAGTCGGCATCATATTACATCAGAACAAACTTGGAGGTCCTAGCCAAAGACATTCATCCACTAGACCAAATTGAACTTCAAAAATAGACTGGGGAAATGGTTTATTCCACACTAACTGGCAAAGAAATGTTGGCCCACCAGTTACAAAGTTCCTTAGACAACACAAAAACTCAGTTGCATTGGGAGAAAGCCTCTTCTCTGGCCAAGGATAACAGAATCAAATCCTCAGAAGAGTTCATCATGGAACTAGGATATGACCCCAAAGATACTAAAGGCATAAAGGCACTAATCAAGAAGAAGAAAGAGGACATTGTTGCCTTGAGGAAACAGCTAAAGCTAGCTCCTTTAAGGCACCCTCAGACTGCAGAAATCATAGAGCAGAAATCAGAGGAAGACATGATGGACCTGCTCATGAAACTTAATGAAAGATTAACTGATACAAAGCAGGCACTCGAAAAAGCATTAAAAGAGAAGCAGGGAGAGTCAACCTCCCAGCCACCTGAGGTAATCCCTACAGTCACAACTGCAGTCCCCTCAACAATTGGATCAGCATTGGCTCCTAATGTCCCAACAGCCACAGCAGAAGTAATTACAGGTACAGAAACAACAACAACAGCACCAGGCAGCAGTACTAATATGAGCACAGAAGAATTGATAAAGGCCATGGAAGAATTGAAACTCCAAGTGTCAGAATTGAAACGAGTGAAAGAGAAATTTGAAAAAGTAGAAAAGAGTTATGATAAATCCAAAATAAGTGTGGCAGAGAAAATAAGAGAGGTTAAAGAATTAGAGAATAAAGTGAGAACATTAGAGAAGGATATCACTATGGATAAGTCTCTGGCAGAAATCAAAGGAATTCTTTGGACCAACATCAATCAAACCTTAAATAATGTTTGGCCATCTACCCAAAATATTTATGAGCAGATTGACTTAGTGAATGTAGCACATGGAGAAATTCAAAAATCAAGAGCTTTATTAAGACAAATGCCTGATCAAGCCAACCGGCTCATACATTTTTTGAATAACAAAAATAGGGAACAACTGGAACAACTCGGCATCCCAGACAGGACAGGCACCATTTTGGAAATCAAAAGAGTTCTAACCAAGAGAACTTTAATACATAATTTGGAAAGAAGATGCCAGGATATGCAAGTAGAAATTAATTCTTTCATGGAAAGGTTTGCAGTTTTGCAGGATAAAGGGCTACCAATTCTTTTAGGAAATAATGATCGATTAATGAAACACACAGAATATGTACATAAGTTGAACAAATATGATGATGATCAAGTTAGTTCATCAACAAGTTCTCCAGGAGTAAAGCACTCCCCACAGGCCAAATTCTCTATGATAACTTAGAGAACTTATTTTATATTGAGCATGAGGTAAAACATCTGTTTCATCTCAAACCTAATTTTTTCAGATATACAGAAGCTGATGAAACCCTGAGGAAACTTCAGAAGAATAATTTACTAGAGCAACAATGGTGGGAAGACATGTTGGGAATTTTGTAAATTTCTCTTAAGTAAAACATAGATTTCGGGCTATTTTTCCGTGATAAAATGAACATAGATAAATGAGGCTCAAGCAGGTCAAAGTGTATCTGATCAGGGTCAAAGAATGTCCGACAAAGATGGAGTAGCCAACACAAAATATCACTGGAAGACAATTGTAAACCGACTCGCAGAGCCTGCATCCAGCACATCCGACAAAGACAGAGCAGCCAGCACGGCATCAATTTATCTTTTCCCTGTTTTCAAGACTGTTTGTCTCTATCTTTGTAAAAAAGGGATTAGTCATCACTAGATATTATCTCCATCAGATATTTTGTAAGATATTTTGTATAAATACCCCCCCAAACGAAGTATTTGGGGTTGGTGGGTATTCATAGCTTTTTCTGTAATACTGAACCTTTGGAATAAAAAAGTTGTTGGAGCCATCTGTTGTCTGGCCTACTGGATGAGGAATTAATGTAGAAGACTTGTCACATAATTCTTGAATCAAACTCCGGATCAATAAGTCCTCTATATCTCATGTTTTACAGTTTTCTTTTTTCTATATCATTTGTGTTTCATAATCTGAATGGTAAAGAAAAGGATTAATTCAGAATTTGCTTAAACTACACTCTGTCTTTAGTCTTTATTATTATTTGTGTTTTCTTCAGAATTAATATAAGTAGCGAATTCTTAATTGTTCCTGCTTCCTAGTTCTTTAATGTTGTATATTTGCTAAGGAATTCTTAACTGCTCCTTAACAGTAAACATCTATTTTCCCTCTTTCAATATGTTGAAGGATTCTTAACTGCCCTTCACCAATTGAGTCCATTCCATCTAATTCCAACCTGTATTTTCCCATGTTTGACTACCTTGCTCTGTGATACCATCCTCTATTAAAAAACCAAATCCAGAAAGCCATCCTCTTTGACTCCATCATGCCCAATGGACTGAAATAGTTAGTTTGCCTCACTATTCTATTGAACCTCACCATCCAAACCCAAAACAAAACCCTTGAACTTCATAACTAACCTAACACATTTCAAAACAAAGCTAAATCGTAAAGAGAGAGCCCTCTCTGGATACAAATTGGCTAGATTTTGTATCTAAAAGATTGGTTTGTGGTTACCTTGACTATATTCCCTTTCTTACAACTTTCGGGAACAACCTGAGTGATAACATTATTGGCGACTCCACTGGGGAACTGAATAATTTGTTTGTTACTACTATCTGTTTTGAACAATTGTTTCAAATTCTTGATCAGTTCCTTTCTTCAAAAGTCTTTTAGGAAAATTCAAAGTTCCAATATCTAAAAAATTCCTAGAAGAGACTATCAAAGTTGTATTCTTAAAATTATTCCAAGAAAAAACCAAAAATACCACCTAGAAACTGGCTCCAAAGAAGATCCGTTACACTAGATCAAATCTGGATCCTAAACCCCCACCTGTCTTTGAAAATCCTAATCTGATTCCTAGGATCCTTAGAAGCCAGGAGAGCCAAGAAAGTTCTTCTAATTCACACCTTGACAAACATTTGTAGAACCCCAATCAAACTGAGCTTACCTCTGAAAAAACACCAAATCTTTCTGTCATTGCTGCAGCTTCTTCAAGTTCTCCATCAGCACCTCAAACTATCCTTCCCACTCCTCCATCTACAACATACATTTCCACTGTTATCCCCACCCTTCCAGTTGTCACACTTATATCTGCAAACATGGCAAACCGATATGCTCCCTTGAAATTACCTGCAAATCCAGGGGCCATGCCCCAAGATTATCAAAGCAAAATCACCTATTTTGACGGTACTAGCACTTATAGAGCTCAACAACATACCAAGAAAATAACAGATTATTTTGAAAAATATGAGATTGATGACAATGATGTCAGAATGAAAGTATTTGTGCAAAGTTTAACTGGAGATGTTAGAACTTGGTTTACATCACTCCCTGCAAACAGTATAAATGACCCGCAAGCTCTTTTTCAAACCTTCTTGAACAGATGGGAAAATAAGAAAGACCCTCTCCACATTTTATCAGAATATGAAGGCTTAAAGAGAGATACCCAAGAAACTGTCCAAGATCACTGTACCAGATTCAATAATGTCTACAATATTATTCCTCAAAATCTCAGACCTCCTCTAGATTTGGCCTTGATCAAATTCCCTGATGCATTCAATTATGATATGGCATACCAACTTAGGGAAAGAGCTCCTCGAGACTTAGAAGAGATGCAGAGTATAGCTGTCAGCGTTGAGGCCAACCTGATTTCTAAACGAGCTCGAGCCAGAGCTGAAAGGAGGATACCTATCAAAGAAGAACCTTCTGCCTTTGAACAGAAATTAGATGCTATTATTAAAGGAATGGATAGACTTGGTGATAGAGTAGAAACAATTGAGAGGAAATCCCCTTGGGATGGTCAACTGAGTAATACTAGGAGAAATCCAAATTTCAGAAAAAACCAAAACCCTAATTCTGGAAAGATTGGGCCCGACCAAAAAATTAGGCTCACATTCCAGGAAAATTATGCCGAAGCCTCAACTTTTGATCAACCAACAAAAGATACTCAAATTAACTTAATGGGCCTCAATAATGAACAACAAGTTTTCTTGACTCAAGAAGACCAAGAAGCTCACACTCTTAAACAATTCCAAACCCAACCAGGTGAATCTTTTGATTTTAGGGAGGGATATGATACAACCATTTATGAAGTCCACAAGCAATACAATCTAAGAAGCAGAAGAATAGATGTCCCTGAGGCCAATAAATAGAAAGAAACCAAGCAACCTAACAAAGCTAAGATAAATAACACACCTGTACAAACCCTTCTTAGAACAGCTCCTAAACCAAATAATCCAATAGTTGAAGATGTATCAGACAATCAACAACCTAACAGACAACCTTCCACTTCCACTCCTCCCAAAGGAAATGTGGAAGAACCTCCAGAAATTGACTTGGAAGTAACTTCAGCCAATAACACCACTCCTGAAAAGGAGAAAAACACTGAAAATACAGCAGAAAAAGACAATCTCACTGTCCCAAATACAAAAATTCAAACTGAAAAACCTTTCAATCTTGAGACTGAAATAGGAAAATTAAAGATAGCCATTCCATTGATAGAATTGGCTAGACATGATGTCTACAGAGGACAAATTAACAGATCACTCCAAATTTCAGAGAACAAAGATTTAATAAATCTCTTTGATGACCAACCTGAATTAATTTTTGGCCCTAAGGTAAACGGAAAATCAGTAGATGGAGGGGTCCCTCCTTTCTATGTAAGTCTGAACATACATGATAAAATACTTCATAACTTATAATGGAGAAGTTGGACCTAGATATTACCAGGCCATACAAAGATTTATTCTCTTTTGACTCAAGCCAAGTCAGATGTCTAGGATTGATCAAAGATTTATGTGTATCATTAGTTCAATACCCTGCCAAGACCATTTTAATGGACATAGTGGTAGTTGATATTCCACCAAAATATGGCATGTTGTTGTCTAGATCTTGGGGTGCAAAGCTCCAAGGATCTTTACAGTTGGACATGTCCTATGCTACTGTTTCAGTATTTGGTCAACCAAAGAGATTGTACCGAGAAACATTAATGAAATATGTGGTAAGCAGCCAGGAGAAACCCCAAAATTTTCCCATCTATTCCATACACTCTGACATGGACTCCTTCATTCTATACAATGCTGAAGTTAATCCTCCAACTGATGTCAAGGTTTTAGCATTAGAACAAGAAGAAATTATAAACGGAAAGTCTAGTGTTCAAATTCAAGAAATTTCTGAGAACAATGATATATCAGATACCCGGGAGAAACTAGATGAAACTAAAGAAACATATCTTCCTATCAAACAGATTGCTAAAACTCTTGATACCAACTATGAACATGAGATCCTTTGGTACTTAGAATTTGATGGTTCAGTTAATAAATTAGGGGCAGGAGTAGGGATTTGGGTACACAATCTAGAAAATGATCATGCTGAAGGGCACGCTTACAGATTAAACTTTAGATGCACCAATAATATGGCTGAATATGAAGCCCTGTTGCTAGGACTTAAATTGATCAAAAATTTAGGGGCAATCAAGGTATCAGTTTTGGGAGACTCTGATTTAGTCATTCAACAGATAAAAGGGAACTTCCTCACAAATGATCCTAGATTAAGATCTTACAGAGGAGCAGCGATTGAGATCCTTAATACATTTCTGGAAACACAGCTTGCCAAAATTCCAAGAAAACATAATTTGCATGCTCACAGCTTGGCAACATTTGCCAGCACTTGTAAATTACCTTTTGAACCCAATCATCAGTTTACAGCTGAGATTAGACACAGGCCAACCATACCCGACAATGTAAAGAACTGGCAAGTGTTTGACAATGATATTCATATTAACAATTTCTTGACCCTAGAAGAAGAGTTTTCTAGCACTAATATAGACATGGACACTGTTAGTGAGGTTGATCAAATAGATAAAATTGAAACAAACATTTCAGCAGAAAGTGCAACTCAAATACTTCACCCAACAAAATTTACCAATAAAAAGTTGCAAGATCTTAAAGAAGTAGACATCGATGAGATTATCGGAGGAGAATCTGAAGTTATTAATTTAAAAGACAATTATTTGCCCACAGGATTAACTCCTTTGGAAGATTTCTTTGATTTTAATGATATCCCAAAGAAACCCAAGATGCAACCTCTAAATGCAGACATTGAAGACTATAACATAGGAACTGAAGAAAATCTGAAAATGATAAAATTATCCAAAACTTTACCCCCTAATCAAAAACTTAAATATGTTGAACTCATCAAAGAATTCCAGGATGTTTTTGCCTGGAGCTATGAAGATCTGAAATCTTATGACACCTCTGTAATTCAACATACAATACCCCTCAAAGAAAATCAAAAACCATTCAAGAAAAAACTCAGAAGAATTAACCCTGTACTACTCCCCTTAATTGAAAAAGAAATCAAACGAATGTATGAAGCTGGGATAATTGCTCCTATCAGATTTTCAGAGTGGGTGTCTAATTTAGTACCCACTAGGAAGAAAACAGGAGAAATCAGATTGTGTGTTGATTTAAGGAATGTAAATAAGGTTTCTTTGAAAGACCACTACCCGTTACCTAAGATGGACCACATTTTACAAAGGGTAGTAGGTGCCTCTAGGATATCACTCTTGGATGGGTTCTCAGGCTTTAACCAGATTTTAGTCCATCTTGATGACCAGGAAAAGACTGCTTTTACAACACCATGGGGAACTTTCAAATATGTTAAAATGCCATTTGGACTAAAGAATGCAGGGGCAACTTTCCAATGAGCAATGGATATAGCTTTTGCAAAAGAAATTCACGATTTTCTGGTCATATATCTAGATGATCTTACTATGTTTTCTAAATCAGATCAGCAACATTTAGATCATTTGAGACAAGTGTTTTTAAAATGCAGAAAGTATGGTATTTCCTTAAATCCTAAGAAGTCGTTGTTCGGTCTAGAGGAAGGAAAACTGTTAGGCCATATAATCTCCCAAGATGGCATCAAAATTGATCCTGATAGAATAGAAGCCATTTTACAAATACCCCACCCCAGAAATATCAAAGAACTCCAAGCTTTCCTAGGAAAAATTAACTTTTTAAGAAGATTCATACCTAATTTGGCTGAATTAATTAGATTGCTGAACAATATGTTGAAAAAAGATTCCAAGGTTAAATGGAAATTAGAAGCTAAGCAAGCATTTGAAGAAATTAAAATGGCTTTGACCAGAACACCAGTCCTTATAAGTCCAAAGTTTGATAGAGACTTCATAATATTTTCATTTGCATCAGAACACACCATTGTTGTTGTTTTACTACAAAAAGATGATCAAGGATGTGAAAAACCCATAGCCTTTTTTAGTAAAGCACTTAGAGATGCACCGCTAAAATACCTAATCATGGAAAAACAAGCTTATGAATTTGTGAAAGCTATTAAAGACTTCAGAATCAACATATTGTACTCCCATGTAATAGCTTATGTACCAAGTGTTGTTGTCAAAGACATCCTGACTCAAGATGGAATTGAAGGCAAACAAGGCAAATGGATAGCTAATATATTAGAGTATGACATTGAAATAAAGCCCACAAAGCTTATAAAGGGACAAGGATTGGCTAAACTCATGACTGAAACCAATTGACGAGCCCTGGGTATTAATCAACTGGATAATGAATAGGAGATGACGACTCCACAAATCAGCCAGGCCTTCTTAGAATCACCTTGGTATGCTGATATAACTCATGTATTATTAAACCTGTAGGCTCCTCCAGGGTTATCCAGAACAAAGAAAAGGTTTTTAAAAATGAAAGCTTCAAAATTTTGTATTTTAGATGGTGCTCTTTTTTGGAAAAATCATGAAGGTATTCTATTAAATTGTTTAATAAAAGATGAAGCTGACAAGGTACTCAAAGAGTTTCATGCAGGGGACTGTGGTGGACATCTTTACTGGAAATCAACTGTAGACAAAATCCTAAGGGCTGGATTTTACTGGCCAACCTTGTTCACTGATGTCAAGAAGTTTGTAACTGCTTGCCACAAATGTCAAATTTTTGAAGGCAAGAGGAAACTTTTACCTCTACCCCTTAGACCAATTTCCACTAAAAGACCATTTCAACAATGGGGTTTGGACTTCATTGGGGAAATCCATCCTCCCTCTTCAGGCCAACATAAATGGATCCTTACTGCCACATATTATTTCACCAAATGGATAGAATCCATTCCTTCAGACAAGCCAATGATACAGTGATTATAGAATTCTTACAAACCAACATATTGTCTCGATTTGGCTGTCCTGAAAAGATCATAACTGACAATGCTGCTGCTTTCAAATCCAAGAAAATGATAAATTTCTGTAATAGGTACCACATCACCTTAGGCCATTCCACAGCCTATTACCCTCAAGGTAATGGTCTAGCTGAGTCCTCCAATAAAAGCCTGATTAAAATTATCAAGAAAGTGTTGGAAGAAAACAAGAAAAATTGGCACAAGAAACTAACCAATGCACTATGGGCAGACAGATTAACTACCAAGAGATCTATTGGGACTAGTCCTTATGAACTAGTCTATGGTATGAAGGCTATATTTCTTGCATCCTTAGGAGTCCCTGTAATGAAATTACTGCAAGAAGCTCAAGTGCAGCCCAATGACATTCAAAGAAGAATAAATCAGACCATCCATTTGCAGCAGACCAGAGAAGAGGTATACCAAAGATCCCAAGTGTTACAAGAAAAACTCAAGAAAATATTTGATAAGAGGACCAAGGCAAAAGATTTTTATTTAGGAGACAAAGTTTTAAAATGGGATTCCAGGAGAGAAGACAAAGGAAAACATGGGAAGTTTGACTTCCTATGGAAGGGACCTTTTATTATCCAGGCCTCACAGGGGAACAATACTTACTTTTTGAAGAACCTGGATGGTTCAGAAATGGAAGAAGGGCTAGTTAATGGTCGGATGCTGAAACACTATTTTGATCCCACCTCTTGATGAAGGTGAAGCCTAAAAAGAAGGCCCTGAGCCTCATAAGTGTAATTGTCATATATAAAAGAAAGCAACCAACAGAAGGAGATTTCAGAGCATAGTCAAAGTTATGGAGAAGGCCATCTGACCTGTTGTCCTTGACTTTCCACTAGGGAAAGCCATCCCCAAGTGGAGCCAATGTTATGCTCCTATACCAATAGGTGTCATATTTCATGATTGACTTGATTAGCTTTGCAATATGTTCATACCTTTTCTTATTGCAAAGGTTTTCCATATTTTCAAAAAATCAAAAAATTTAAAAAATGTAAAGAGGGTATACCCTAAAAGAAAAATCAAAGGGTGAAAAGATAAATGGTCAAAAGAAAAAATGAAAAGAAATGAACCCCAAATAAAAAGGACCAGGAAAGTGTGCAAGTCCAAATGCCACTACTATTTCATTTTTCTATAAATAAAGCATCATGTACAACTTGTTGAACTTTTTATCACAATTGATGAATGGCTAAATAGCTTAATCTTGACCAGTTCATGTTTGAATTTCCTGTTTTAAAGATAGAAAATAAAAATATGTCCAAACTGTTTAAACTTGGCAGAGAAGTAGAGAGGTAGAGAAGCAAAGGAGCTCAATTGTTTAATCTAAGCCCTTGGAAGAAATAAGGGCAGACTTAGATAGGCTTATCATGCAAAGAAAAGAAAAGCTGAAAAGGGTTGCTAGTCCAAGTGCACCCAAAGAAAAAGAAGAAAAAATGATAGGTACAGTAGGCTGGGTAGGCAGTTTTTTTTGGTGTTGCAGAAGCATACTTGTGGTTGATTTTTGTCTCTCAAGTTGTTCATCTTACTAATATCACAAGTACCATGGCAGATGTTTGGATACAGCTCAAGAAAAGCATGACTAACTCCCCTTCATCCCTTTCCCAAATCATTTGCTAAATTCCCCCAAGGTATTAAGATCTGCTTAATATCCTTAAAGTCACTCATTCCTTTTTTTTTCATCAGATGCCTAAGTAAAACCCCATTTTTACTTAGGGAAATGGCCTCATTTCTTGTATAAATCCCTATTTTTCCCTTTTTACCTAAGTTTTTAAACATTATGACTTGGCACTTTCCAATTCATTTTTTCATATTAACTTTAATTTTATTATTTAAATCCTGCCCCATTACCCTTTCCCGTATTATATTTATAATAAAAATCCCCAATTATTAATATTTCCCATCCCCCAGTTATATAACCATATTCATTGTTTTAAAAGGGATTAATAGTTCATCAGGAGCTTATTAATAACCTTCGCGTGCATAACCTCGGGATTAATTAACCTTTGGTTAATTAATAACCTAACTTAAACACTCCGACAACCAATACAATCGCTCCCGAAACCATTTAAACCGTGGTTAATTATAGCAGTCCCACCACTTAAAGTACACACCATCTTGGGAGAGCGCCCATCGTCCGATCTCGGCCCTCGCATCCGACGACCGAAATCTATATCGCACCCCCCTCCATCACTAAAAATTAACGCCCGGGAGATTGGCAGTTTTGCTCTCGTATAGTGGACACGTGTCTCACTCCTGCGCTGCTCGCAACCCCCCCGTCCAAAACCACTTTAGCCCATAAGCGGTGCGGGATAAAACTGCTTACCACCCTCCGCTACGCGACAAGATGTCCCATCGCTTTGACGTCATTCGCTCAATAAATGCCAAAAAATACCCGCCAACCCAAATTTCGTTAAAAAATGACGAAATATAATTTTTGTTGTAGTTCTCATTGTTCAAGCTCCCATGCAAAAATAACGACTAGAGCCACTGTACCATCTTTTCAACTGCCACCCGGCCGAAGAGACCACGGCAACGCGCTCTGCAATCCTTCATTCGACCTACAGTTACTCAATTTGCCTCCTTAATCCAGGTATTTATCCATTTTACCGGCAACCCTGTAAATTTCAGTTCTTCGCTGAAAATTTTGCCTGTGAAAACCAAATTCAAGTAAAAAACAGTCCACAGCTACCATAAAGGGACGCCAAAACCGCTGTTTAAATCCATTGTTTCCACAGAAGCTCGAATTCCAGTTTGAATACACAAGAACCAAACATGGAAGCCCCCATAGCCCTAAATGTCACGCCCATGAACGCACCTCATAAAGACTTAAATTATCTACCCTTGGCCGATAGAGATTTCCAAATAAAAGACCTATCTGGTGACAAGAATCATCTTCAGACCTTCTGCCAAATTAGAGATAGTCATCTAAGAAACTCTGACATTTTTGGACTATGGGAATCAAACCTTCCCATGTACTTCCTTCCCTCAGTCCATGTTTTCCCAGACATCATTCACCAATGTTGTGCCAGCTATGACCCTATCCACAGAGCAGTTATGTCACCTTCCCAAACTATCCTTTTTTCCATAACTGTTGAATCCATCAATGAGATGATACATTTCCATTCCACTGAGCCCCTTGCTCGTCTTTCCATGGGATTTTTTCTTGAAAAAGCTTCTCAATTGCCCAACTCAGAGATAACCTGTATTGCTCAGATGTTCATGAAACCAAATTGCCAGCCCCAAGGCCCACCTCCCTATTTACATACCTGGTTCACTGAGACTGGAAAACTCATTCTTGACATGATATCCTTGATCTTGGGATTTAAGTCCAGTGAATATGTGGATGATATCACCCTGGTTCTATTATCTATCTTTACTCCAGGACAGCCCCCTGCTATCAAGTATGACTATGCCACTTTTATTGCCAACAAAATCCATGACCAATTCCTGAATTTGGATAGAGAAGGAGTTTTCAAATACACTTCTTTTATATACCATCTGTTGTTATATTATCAGCCAGACAACTTTCCATTTCCCATCAGGAAATTAGACTCAAAAGGAAATCGGAGGTCTGTGATCTTTTGGAGCTCAGTCTTCCATAACTGTGACTCCCCTTATACCTATAGTGAATTCATTGACTTATTTGTACACCCAGCCTCCACTCTGTTGATAGGAGCTCCTCCTCCTAGGATCACTGGTGATATGAAGAAGATTTTGCAGCTTTCCAAACAGTACAGGATAGGTGACTGGTACCTCTACCAGAATCACACAGAAATCAGAATGTATGGATGTGAACTTTGCCCTTTCAAGTTGCCTAGATATGTGCCCATGAGGTTATTTGCATTAGAATATTTTAGGCAGATCATCTATGCAGACTTAACCCACTTTTGTAATGTAAAGAAGAAGGCTCAGCTGAGAATCAAAAACCAGTTAGGCCCTTATGTCATCAATTCTAGGGATGCATGGGAAGATGCTGAAAAGATCTTAGAAGACCACCTTAGATTGAAGAAGAGTTTTTAGTGGGTGCCATATGACCCATGTAGTTTCATAAGTGACAGAAGGGTAAGAAACAGGTTATCAGTGTATGTACATCATAGGATCCCAGAAATTGAACAGTATGCAAATCAGGAAGAATGGGTAGAAGGGACATTAATAGAGGAAATTAGTGAACAGGAAAAGATGGAAAAAGCTATGAAAGATCTTGAAAAAACCCTTGACCTGGACTCTTTTGGACAGGTATCTTTCAAACTGCCTCAACAATGAGGAGTTGGAACATCCTCTACTGGAATTTCTCAGCAGCCTGCACAGAAAACCAGCAAATCAGTCACAAGAACTTCAAAGGGTAAAGAGGTAGATACCACAGAGCATCCTATAATGATAGATCAGCCAGCAACATCAGAAGAATAGAATCAGGGGCAAATTCCTCCAGCCCAAACTAAAGCACCAGAAATTCCAACACTACAAACTCCTCTAAATGAGGAAAGAAGCAAGAAGAGAGACAGAGAAGAGGCCACACCTATCAGTGGACCTGCTGAACAACCAGGAGCAAAGAGACAAAGACTGAATCCTCTGTCAGAAGAGGAAATTATTGAAGAAACGACAGACAGTCTAAGAGGTGAGAGGGTAGTCAGCCAGCAGACTTCCCCAGTGATAGAAACATCAACTAGCTCCCATAGGCAGGAGCTAGAAAGGCAGCACAGTGTAGAGGTGTCGTCCACCAGGCCACAAAGAAAACAGGCCTCAGACATTAAGAAAAATTTCACAGAGATAAAGGCCAGGAATGATCCCGTGAGAATTGAAATCTATAATCAATACTTGAAAATGGCCCCCTCAACCCAGCAAATATTGATGTCTACCTATGACATTAAATAAGGCAAAATGTTAATGAGTTATTTTAAGCCAAAGTTACAGCAACCCCAGTCAGCAGCAAATTACATCAGAACAAACTTGGAGGTCCTAGCCAAAGACATTCATCCACTGACAAAATTGAACTTCACAAACAGACTAGGGAAATGGTTTATTCCACACTAACTAGCAAAGCAATGTTGGCCCACCAGTTACAAAGTTCCTTAGACAACACAACAACTCAATTGCATTGGGAGAAAGCCTCTTCTTTGGCCAAGGATAACAGAATCAAATCCTTAGAAGAGATCATCATGGAACTGGAACATGACCCCAAAGATACTAAAGGCATAAAGGCACTAATCAAGAAGAAGGAAGAGGACATTGTTGCCCTGAGGAAACAGCTGAAGCTACCTCCCTCAAGGCACCCTCAGACTGCAGAAATCAGAGGAAGACATGATGGACTTGCTCATGAAACTTAATGAAAGATTAATTGATACAGAGCAGGCACTCGAAAAATCATTAAAAGAGAAGCAAGGAGAGTCAACCTCCCAGCCACCTGAGGTAATCCCTACAGTCACAACTGCAGTCCCCTCAACAATTGGATCAACATTGGCTCCTAATGTCCCAACAGCCACAGCAGAAGTAATTACAGGTACATAAACAACAGAAACAGCACCAGGTAGCAATTCTAATATGAGCACAGAAGAATTGATAAAGGCCATGGAGGAATTGAAACTCCAAGTGTCAGAATTGAAACGAGTGAAAGAGCAATTGGCAAAAGTAGAAAAGAGTTATGATAAATCCAAAATAAGTGTGGCAAAGAAAATAAGAGAGGTTAAAGCATTAGAGAATAAAGTGAGAACATTAGAGAAGGATCTCACTATGGATAAGCCTCTGGCAGAAATCAAAGGAATTCTTTGGACCAACATCAATCAATCCCTAAATAATGTTTTTCCATCTATCCAAACTATTTATGAGCAGATTGACTTAGTGGATGCAGCACGTGGAGAAATTAAAAAATCAAGAGATTTATTAGGACAAATGCCTGATCAAGCCAACTGGCTCATACATTTTTTGAATAACAGAAATAGGGAACAACTGGAACAACTCGGCATCCCAGACAGGACATGCACCATTTTGGAAATCAAAAGAGTTCTAACCAAGAGAACTTTAATGCAGAATTTGGAAAGAAGATGCCAGGATATGCAAGTAGAAATTAATTCTTTCATGGAAAGGTTTGCAGTTTTGCAGGATAAAGGGCTACCAAGTCTTTTAGGAAATAATGATCGATTAATGAAACACACAGATTATGTACATAAGTTGAACAAATATGTTGTTGATCAAGTTAGTTCATCAACAAGTGCTTCAGGAGTAAAAGCACTCCCCACAGGCCAAATTCTCTATGATAACTTAGAGAACTTATTTTATATTGAGCATGAGGTAAAACATCTGTTTCAGCTCCAGCCTAATTTTTTCAGATATACAGAAGCTGATGAAACCCTGAGGAAACTTCAGAAGCATAAATTTCCAGAGCAACAATGGTGGGAAGACATGTTGGGAATTTTGTAAATTTCTCTTAAGTGAAACATAGATTTCGGGCTATTTTTCCGTAATAAGATGAATAGAGATAAATGAGGCTCAAGCAGGTCAAAGCGTATCTGATCAGGGTCAAAGAATGTTTGACAAAGATGGAGTAGCCAGCATAGAATATCAGTGGAAGACAACTGTAAACCGATTCGCAGAGCCTGCATCCAGCACATCCGACAAAGACAGAGCAGCGAGCACGACATCAATTTATCTTTTCCCTATTTTCAAAATTGTTTGTCTCTATCTTTGTAAAAAGGGATTAATCATCACTAGATATTATCTCCATCGGATATTTTGTATAAATATCCCCCCAAATGAAGTATTTGGGGTTGGTGGGTATTCATAGATTTTGTTGTAATACTGAACCTTTGGAATAAAAAAGTTGTTGGAACCATCTATTGTTTGGCCCACTGGATGAGGAATTAATGCATAAGACTTGTCACAGAATTCTTGAATCAAACTCTGGATCAATAAGTCCTCTATATCTCATGTTTTACAGTTTTCTTGTTTGCTATATCATCTGTGTTTCATAATCTGAATGGTAAAGAAAAGGATTAATTCAGAATTTGCTTAAACTGCACTCCGTCTTCAGTCTTTATTATTCTCTGTGTTTTCTTTAGAATTAATATAAGCAGCGAATTCTTAATTGCTCCTACTTCCTAGTTCTTTCATGTTGTCTATTTGCTAAGGAATTCTTAACTGATCCTTAACAGTAAACATCCATTTTCCCTCTTTCAATATGTTGAAGGATTCTTAACTGCCCTTCACCCAATTGAGTCCATTCCATCTGATTCCAGCCTATATTTGTCCCACGTTTGACTACCTTGCTCTGTGATACCATCCTCTGTTAAGAAACCAAATCCAGAAAGCCATCCTCTTTGACTCCATCATGCCCAATGGACTAAAATATTTAGTTTGCCTCACTATTCTATTGAACCTCACCATCCAAACCCAAAACAAAACCCTTGAACTTCATAACTAGCCTAACACATTTCAAAACAAAGCTAAATCGTAAAGAGAGAGCCCTCTCTGGATACAGATTAGCTAGATTCTGTATCTAAAAGATTGGTCTGTGGTTACCTCGGCCGTATTCCCTTTCTTACAACTTTGGGGAACAACCTGAGTGATAACACACAACATTTGAATAACTACACAAGAGATCAAATTCACAACAAAGCATACAAGTGCAACAAGCATAATATGAAGTAATCCACTTAATAGATCAAGGAGCATTAAGATAAATGATGCATTAACACAAGCATTTATGTAAAGTGAACCAGTAGTTGTATATATTAAGAAATAAAAGAAGAAGCATACAACCAAAGCCTTGATGTCAATAAGCCCTCCTTGAGTGAATGTCCAAGTCCAAGCTCAAGCTCTCCAAGCAGTCCTTCTCCAAGCCAAATGAGTAGCATGTAGGCACTAGGTGCAAATAATCAGAGACCAACCATTTGGGAATGGGAGAGGATGAATATATAGGCAGGGAGAGGGAGTTAGGATCTCTCCAAAGATAGGGGAAGGCCCTCATCTCAAGGAGGGAGCTCATAGGGATATGATCAAATGGAAATATTGGGAAATTCAACCACATCCACAATGAACAACTTCCAACTCATCATTCTGGAAACCTATAGATCACGAAGCTTCTTGTCCTCTTTGGGAAAACTTTCCTTTTAGGGATCAGCACAAGTATCCAAGTAAAATTGCACTAGTAGCGCGAGGCCAGTATAATGCAACATGCCATCCTCACTAGTTGCCAGTTTCAGAGTTATGTTGATCCTAAAATTAGGGTTTTAGAGCTTATTTCTTCAGGGAAGGCTCAAGGCATGTTTTCATCAAGTCTTCAGGGAGGATCTAGACTAGATATCAGGATGGTTACACTACATAATTTCCAAGTGTTGAGAACTTCGAGGTATGACAAAGGGAAGTGCAGGAAGCATGAAAAATATTCTGTAACAAATCCCCCCTAAAGCATGAAGGCAAAACAGGGAGTGATGGCTGAGATGCTTTACGAGCTTTTGCAAGGACGAGAACAAACTCTGTCAGGAGACCTCCAAATCAAGGACGCATATACATATACATATTTAATATCAAAACATGAATCCACGGTATGGATGCATCCATCTGGATAGAAAGCACTATGTGAAAATATCCATAGCATGGGCGCAGCCATCCGGATGAAAAGGATCTTCTAGAAGTCTAAGATCCAAGGTATGGATGCAACCACCGGATATAGAAGGATCATCATCATCATCAATATAAAGTCCCATGGTATTGTCGTAGCCATCAGTATAGAAGAAACATGTTACAATCATGAACAATACATAACTCCATGCAACCTAAGTTATAACAGACAAAACTTAGGGTCTTGCACTCCCTCCCAACCTGATCAAAGTATGAATTCTAACATGTGAATAAATGTGTCAAAGTTGAACATGGTAGAAATCCACCTAATTACCGGCCAATGATGTGGACCATTAACAGGCATGAGAGAAAACACCAATAATGACAATGGTCATCAAGGTACGATAGTACAATCTGTGAATGTGAAAAATGAAGTTGAAGTCGAACACTCGTGGAATCATCCGATCGAAGGCCAATGTTGAAAACCTACCGTCGAATGTGAAGAACTTGCCATGAAGGCATGCAAGCTTTAAGGTACTGAAAGGGAGTTCCAAAGTCATCTTCCTGGATAATGAGTTGAAGTTGACAGGAAGTGACCCGTCGAAGGAGGTCCATAATGATTCCATCATCATTGACACGAAACAAGGAATAAAGTGGAATAAATGAGTACGATTCAAGACTATAGCAAAAGGTCATACAATGTATAGGTAATAAATTTCATATAGGACTTCTCTTAAACATATCAGTGACACGACTCTAGAGTGTGGCAGCATTTGACTTGACATAAGACCAAGGGTCATGATGACGAAATGGAATAGTCAGATGAGAGGAAAAATGGATCACCCAAACTTAGAAATACAAGTGACTGAGTGAGGATATCCCAAACCCGACATGAGAAACAGATGAGTGTCATGTTCAAGAGTGACATGCTGCCTATACAAGAGATGTTTCACTTTCATTTTTCCCCACTATTTCTAGCGATTACACCAATCATTTTTTATCACAAACTTGAAGGGGATAGCATATGCTTGTCATATAAGTTCATTCTTCGAATGAATCCATCCTAGTAAGTTTTATGAATCCTAGGAAGGAGAAAATTAGTCTCATCATGGTGACAAGTCTTTCATCTTTAATTTTTACAAGTCCGACGAAATAATAACTTGGTGTCTTTTTCATATTTAGAGAGTTTTAAAAAGAGACGAAAAAGAAAACTCCATCATGTCCCTTTTCGTAATTTTTATCTTGAATCCGAAAATGTAGAAAACAATATTCGAGAGAACCTCTTAACCATGTCGACCAAGGTATACTTATTTTGTAAATATTCAATCTCAACCCAAAAAAGGGTAAACTTATAATGAGACGATGTCAATTCATTTAATTTAATGAGTTTGAAAATACAAGTACTTGACGATCTTTTCATATTTCAAGAGTCATAAAAGAACTTAAAGATGACTCTAATGGGGGTCATTGTTCATTTATTTTTAACGAGTCTGAAAAAGAGATAAAACAAAAACTCATTGAATCAGTGAAAAATGATCATTGTAACCACCAAAAAGAGCTTGTAACTGCACAAAAACAACCACAAATCACTAATATCGAGGAAAATAATAAAATATTAGCAAAAATGTGTTGAAACACTTATAAATAGACCAAAAGTAAAAATAGTTTTACCATTTCACTTGGAGTAAATTGGAGAGTGCATTTCACCCCATTTTCCTTGATTCTTCGGGCGAGCAGTGTGGGAGATCTAGGGAAACATTTCGCAAACCGCCATCTGCAAGTAAGAGATCTTACTTTTTCATTGCTTTTCATTCTAATTTCATGCCATTTCGTAGGATCTTTAGCTGGTTAAGGGGAGGATTTCAATTTTTAAAATCAAGGGCGACCAGCACGAGTCTGCTCATCGGATCCGTGTTGATCACCCCTGAGCCCAAAAGGCTCTTGTGCTGCCAGCGTGAAAACAATTAAGACAGTCGCGTTGGACACAAAGCGAAAAATCGAAAGAGAAATCCTCTCTTGATCGGTTTTTTCATGATTTCAATCCATGGAAAGGCATTTAATCATTGTTTATGGGTTGTTTGTAGGATATTTCGACAAACATGGTCATCGAATGGAAGGAAAGAGGCCATGAGGCAGAATATCACCAAGCTTCCCAAAGCGTTGAATGTGTCAATGCTTTGAGGGACTGCAGGTTACTAAAGTTCTTCCGAACCCCAGGACTCAGAGCTCAAAATGAGTTGTTACACTATCTGATCAGTCTATGGGATGTTGACCAGCATATATTCATCATTGGAGATCAAGAACTAGAGTTGGAAGTAGCTGACATCTACTTCATCACTGGATTTTCTAGAAGAGGGGAGAGAGTCCAACTCTTTGGAGCCCATGCTGGAGGTGAGAGCACCAATACCTTAATGAGAAGGAATCCCTCGGGTGCAAAGACAACTGTGAGAGGGAAGGTGAAGATAAAAACCATCGACAATATTCCCTTGAGGACAATTCTACACACCATGGCCCGTATAGTTGGGGCACAGGTGTTGCATGAGATTTCGAAATCACAATTCCAATACACAGTGGATTGCCTTGCTCCAACAGTGTTCAACTGGTGCGAGGGACTACTGGTCAACATGAAGAGACAACTGACCAAAGGCAAGTTGGGAAACTTGAAGCAGTTCGGCTTTGGATCGATTTTGGTCACTTTCTTTTTGGAGCGTGTGCCCCTATTTTGATACTAGTGGGTAGAGGTGGAGGATCCAGCTCCACAAGATTTGAGGCTGCTCAGTGATCCGGATCTTGGGTGGAGGCCCCCAAGATCTAAAAAATTGAAATGGATCTTGGGAGGAGAGACCCCCAAGATCTGAAAAATTGAAATTCCAGAAGAAAAAGAGGAGAATGCCCAATAAACAAAACCACAAAGAAATTTTTTTATTAAAACAGAGAATAGTTGTAAAAGCTACATTGTGGCAGACAAACTGTCCTTTTACAAAATGCGACTTGTTACTTATAGTATTTTTCAGTTACAGTACCATGGGTCAATTCCATGGGTGAATGAATACCATCAGTGGATGTCACAATACCACAGGTCATTTCCATGGGTGAATGAATACCATGGGTGGATGTGACAATACCATGGGTGAATGAATACCATGTGTGGATGTCACTTACAATACCATTTGTGGATAAATACCATGGGTGGATGCCACTTACAATACCATGGGTAAATTCCATGGGTGGATGAATACCATGGGTTGATGCCATTTTCCATTCGGATCATTCCTCCCTCCTTAAGAAGCAATGGTCCCCATTGCATGAAGTTCCCTCCTACGAAGTATTTGTTGAATATGAAGACCCACTGAAGAGAAGGGTTTTATGTAGTTAACCCATAACCATGATGAACGAAGATCTGAGGATAGAGATACCCTGTAATGCTTGTGACCAACTGTGATACTGACAGTGTGCGGCCTAGCAAATGGACTTCGATGAAGTGTGAGTTTGTGGATGACCCATAACCATGATGAACGAATATCCAAGGATAGAGATACCCTGTAATGCTTGTGACCAACTGTGATACTGACAGTGTGCGGCCTAGAAAATGGACTTCGATGAAGTGTGGGTTTGTGGATGACCCACAACCATGACAAACGAAGATCCGAGGATAGAGATACCCTGTAATGCTTGTGACCAACTGTGATGCTAACATCGTGCGGCCTAGCAAATGGACTTTGATGACAAGGATTTTGTGTGGTTAACCCATAACCGTGATGTTGGTTATTGATGAAGTAGCAAGTGCCTACATAGCCTGAGGTGGGAGGACACGTCTCCAAAGAACCCAAGTTGAATGCTGCTATGATGAAACTAATGAATGTGAACCAGGTGACTACTAAAGTGGGGTGGGAGGGCATGTCTCCAAAGGGAACCCGCTCTGAATGCTGCTCCAGAATTAAAATGGACATAACTCAGTCAATATAACTCAGAATATTTATTATAACCTTTTTTTGGGAAACAGAAGGATCATTTTTCATCTTCCCATGTGTTGGAAATCCTTATCTGGACACTCTGAAATCTCATATTCGCGCTGCAACTGTTTTGTCGTCACAAAAGTTCTGAAAAAATCGTTGATTTTAAATCAGCGATAGCTCCCACATCTGAACTCTGATTCAACCCATTTTTTTTTTGAAATTGGGTTATTTTTCGAGAGGAACTCAGATCTGTAATCATTGTTTTGAAATTTTGCGTAAAAACTACAAAAAATTATAGCACAGTCGTTGTTCAACAGTTGTCATCAAAAAAAAAAAAAAATCTACAACATTGCTGATTTTAAATCAGCGATATCTCCCTCATCTGGACTCTAATTCGGCCGGTTTTTTTTTTTGAATTTTGGTATTTTTTCGCAAGGAATCTAGATCTAGTATTTGTTTTTGTAAATTTTGTACCAAATTTTTCAGATCTGATTTTCAAATTCGCCGCCCAAAAACATTCCTACAAAAAAATGAAAAAAGAAAAATGCTTCCTGCTTGGCCCAAGAAAATGCTCTATGGAGGACATAGCACATGCCTGAAGTTTGTTGAATATTGCTGCAAAATTTGAAACTGAAATATGCATCAAACCCTCATTCCCATGGAATCATAACTTGCTCCAATACCACTGATTTGGATCTTGGGTGGAGGCCCCCAAGATCTAAAAAATTGAAATGGATCTTGGGAGGAGAGGCCCCCAAGATCTGAAAAATTGAAATGCCAGAAGAAAAATAGGAGAATGCCCAATAAACAAAACCACAAAGAAATTTTTTATTAAAACAAAGAATAGTTGTAAAAGCTACATTGTGGCGGACAAACTGTCCTTTTACAAAATGCGACTTGTTACTTATAGTATTTTTTAGTTACAATACCATGGGTCAATTCCATGGGTGAATGAATACCATGGGTGGATGTCACAATACCACTGGTCAATTCCATGGGTGAATGAATACCATGGCTGGATATCACAATACCATGAGAAAATACCATGGGTGCATGTCACAATACAATGGGAAAATACCATGGGTGGATGTCACTTACAATACCATTTGTGGATAAATACCATGGGTGGATGCCACTTACAATACCATGAGTAAATTCCATGGGTGGATGAATAACATGGGTGGATGAATACTATGGGTTGATGCCATTTTCAATTCGGATCACTTAGATGGAGTGAGATCATGCCTCGAGGAGGAGGAGGCCAACGGATGCATTTCCCTCCGTTGTTCTTTCGTTGGTTTCACCAACAACTAATTGTTGTGGATGACTATTCCTATGCAGGCACGAACTTTAGAGGATATCCATATCTGTCTCTACCATTGGGTGAACAGTGGATCGATCCAGGTAAAACTTGTTTTTTGGAATTTTTCAAGTTTTATGATTTTTTTATTTGAAGTGTACGTGAGAGTTTACTTGTGATAGTTGTGCAGTTGTAGGACTGAAAAAGCCTTTTGGTATGTCGCCAATAACATGACGAGTATCATGTCATATAAAATATTCTCCATATGAGGAAGGAGTAGATCCTATGGTAGAAATGGAAAGAAATCTAGAAGTGATTAGTCGAGGGATTCCAGAATATGTGACTATAGATGACGTACCACTGCAGTACCAGAGGCATACCGTAGGAGTGTCTGCGAGACTGCGTTAGTTATTAGGCCGAGTGATCAAAGCGATCGCATGCTATCGTGAGCATCATGTGGGCGAATATCGTTTTCTAGTCATTTTATCTGCACTATTGTAGGCTTTGAAAGCTGTGTGTCCCAGAACACTTATTTTTTGATATTTTAATGAACAAACTTTGACAGACGCGATATATATAATGCATGTTTCTATTGTCTACTTATGTGTCCATATATCATGATGATGTGATCGGTTTTTTCATAAGTGACGTAAATTTCTATCTAAAACATAATTTGTTAATGCATCGGTTAATGTATTCAAATTTCATGGAATGTGTTGATATGTGATATAATTAAAATTTCTTTCCAGTAATCGAACATGTAGATACATACGCAAAATTTGTTGATTTCTTATTAAGTAATGACTATTCAATTGTAACACAATGAGTTGCGAATCTAACTTAACAACTAAATTCTTGATTCCAAGAGCAACTGCTTCTGATAACAATTCAATAAATGCACTGTACTCGGAAATATTATTAGTTGTTCGTCCCCGGAAAATACCTTGTAAATCGATCAACTCGCCAACAGGGGAAAAAGTGCCCAAGTTGCGGAGGATACGTTTCGTGTGCTACGACAAGCACCATCAGAAAAACCAGCATAATGGTTTGATGGCATCTGTGAAACGAGTGGAACACAAGGTAAGTAGAGAAAACATGTCTACGATGCAAACAATCACACCAAAAAATCAAAACTGCACACCAATGAATTCACAGACTAATGTACAAAAGTATATACACATATGATCACACATAAAAAGTTCAAATGGAGCCCATTTGCAGACTCGGGTAATCGATCAATAGAGAATGAAACCGAAGTTTCACCATTGGCATGACGTGTAAGCATCGACTTAGCTAAATAGTGAAATAACATGCATAAATGGCTATGCACCCAGGCTCCCTGGGCAAGTGAGGTTTATGAGTCATAGAATGAACACCCCATTGCGATAATGGACAAATGGTAAAGACTTGGTGAGAAAATCTCATGAAAGGAGGTGAGAAAAACTTAAACTCATGACGAGGAAAATATGCCCCCAGTTGAAAGATTTTGACAATTTCAGGTTGGACTGAAATATCAATGGGCAAGGTTGCAGCAATATTTACCATATTACCTTTGGACAAAACTTCGTGCACCAAAACAGGGGTTCGAAGTGGATGCGTCAGAATATGAGAAACAAAATCCGCAAGACACGAAGGAATCCCGCTAAGACTTAGAAGAAACGAGTAATGATGATGGGCATCATTCCAAGGATTTTCGCCAAGAGACATAAACTCAAAAACACTCTCATCAGTGGGGAATATCTCGTTCAAGGGATCTAGAGAATCCCAAGCACCAATCCAAGGAGATTGTGAATACGTATCCTGGTGCATACTGAGAACAATATGACTTTTTGAAGTAGTCGCTGAAGCCAATACAATTTATTGATAAGCTTGTTCTAAAGTACTTAGCGACATAACATCACCAAAATAATCAACCTGATTTGGAGTAGGGATGATCCATGGATCATTGGAGATAGAGATCATGTTGATCAAGGCGACATGCAAGGTGGGAGAGAAAAAGTTCCCATTAAAGAAGAATCTTTGAAAAGACCTTCCCCCACGCTCTCATATGGAATATCGGTATTTCCCATGTATGGTACATTGCCATTCGAAGCATTGGAAGAGAAAAAGGACAATTGATCGACGATGAAAATTTTCCCTCCATGAAGAAAACGGAGCAGTCGGAACAAAGAGGAAACCACACAAAACATGGCATGAGTCCAACTTTGCCCAAGTAGAAGGTTGTAATTTAGATTCGCATCTACGACCTCTACTTCTAGCTCAACAGTTTTCCCTTCCAAGGTGATGGGAAAACTT
Organism: Pinus tabuliformis; assembly: GCA_031772625.1. Taxonomy (NCBI): domain Eukaryota; kingdom Viridiplantae; phylum Streptophyta; class Pinopsida; order Pinales; family Pinaceae; genus Pinus; species Pinus tabuliformis. The sequence continues at coordinate 911,789,604 of CM062805.1, read as the reverse complement.
GTGAGAATACCATAAGGACAGGAGCCTCTGCCATCAAAGGCTTCTAAGGTGTTCGGGGACTAGTTGAGAGGTGGAGAGTCGATGGATTTCCAACATGAAACAAACATGATGCAGGTGGAAGCACCTTCATCAATGATAGTCCAATGAATCATCTTTCCTTTTATAATGACTTGAATAAAAAATGCAATTTGATGAGGAAGACGAGGAACATGGTTTTCTAGATCGAAAGTGATCAAGTTTGAATCAACAAATCAATGCCTCCTATAGCAGAAAATAATGATTTCCATTGCATTAGACAATTTTGGAGAACTTCCAAGGCAGACATCGCCAAAGGAACTTGAGCTAAATATTCGACAATACTGTAATGTTGAGCAACTCTAGTGTTTCGATTATAAGATGACTTATGAAGCACACCTTTCGAAGACAGTTGAATGACAGATTCATTATTAGGTCTCTTGATATGGAGAGGACCAGAACTAGGTGGAGCGGAAGTAGAAGGTGTATCAGTGACTTCTTTTTCCACCGTCTTCTTTTGAGGGGTTTGATAGTCTTTCGATCAGGTAACAACAAAGATAGGTTGTGTAGCCATCATGTAAACTTGAGAACCAAAAGAGACAAAGGATTGTGGTTGTTTTACCAAATGAGTCTGCTGAGATGGAAATGGCTCTTTCAATACAGTCAGGGTCCCTTTCAATAAATGACTAATTTCTGCACGTCGGGGACAATCCTTGGTGTAATGATCTTCCTCACAAATGAGACAAGGATATTTCAACTTACGTTTGGAGGCATCATCAGCATATGGCTTAGGAGGATCTTGTTTTGGGGCATTGGATTTTGCTTTACCTTTACCCTTCTTCTTACCTTTTGAGGCTTTGTCTTCTGCGGTAGACTGGATGGAATTGACCTCTGAGGTTTTACCAGAATTTTATGGGTTTTTCAGAGGATTAGAACTAGTATTCGAAACAAATTTTTGATTCAAAGACACTTTAGTGGAAGTTTGAGATATTGATCCAATTATACCATCAACAGGTGGTACATCTGGAGACTTCAAAGATGTTGGATCTGAAGATGGCCTTGGAGCATCAGGCAAAATTTCATACAGCGTGCCAGATTAGGAATAAACCAAATCCAAATATTGGGCACGGGCAATGGCTTGATCCTCGATAACATAACCACCCATTGCTATATCTGCAGCGATTTTGTTTACTTGGTGAACCATTCAGTCAACAACTCATCAGGAATTTCAAACTTGATGAGGCGACGTCAACGTCTCCATTCATGGATGTGATCGGAGATATGGGTCGTGGTATCCTGTTTCAGAGATGTGAGCAAGTGGGTACTAGTTTCATAACGAACCGGTATCTGGAAGTGGGTGAGGAAGGACATGGCCAAAGAGTTGAAGTATGCATAGGCACCTCGAGGCAATTCAATGAACCGCTTTGCGGCAGCACCTATCAAGGTTCGCTGAAAGAGGTGGAGATGAACAAAATCGTCAACGTAGGAATTGGAAGAACACCATAAGTGATATGTCATCACATGGGCCTGAGGGTCCTCTTTAGCTTTTCCTTTGAATTTAGGGAAATCACTCAAAATTTTAGTGGGAACTGGAGGCCAATAAGGCGAATGAAGAATTGGATCATTAGTAAGCCTCGAGACATCGGGCAGTTCCAACGTTGCTAGAAATGGAAATTGCGGATTAAAAGGCATATAAGGCCTTTGATAAGGCCCAGTCTGTGGGTTCCAACCTTGTTGGTAAGGATTTTGCCCCCAAAGTGGAGGATTTTGACCATAAGGGGCTTGATTTTTCCCCCACTGAGGGATACCTTGACCATAAGGTGGATTTTTTCCAAGGTAGGGTTGATATTGACTTGCCATAGGCCGTTGATAACCATAAGGCAGATAAACATTGTGCGTGGCATATGGATTGTAAGGTTGTTGCAACCACTAACCCTGGTAATAAAGTTGTTGGCCCTGCTACTGCAGGGGTTGTCCTTGTGTCTACAAGGTTTGACCTTGTTGATATACATGTTGGGTTTGTTGCTGCAAGGGTTGATCTTGTTGCTATAATGGTTGACCTTGCAGGTACAAGGGTTGATTGGGTTGTTGTACAAAATGTGTTCTCTATTGCAAAGGATGTTGAAATTGCTGCAAAGGTTACCCCTGCTGCTGCAAAGGTTGCCCTTGCTGTTGCAAAGGTTTCCCTTGTTGTTGTTGAATAGTTCCTTGAGGAATTCCCTATTGGTACTGATAAGTTCCAATTGGGATTTGACCCTATGCATCGGGAATAGGATTTTGACCAAGTTTCACATGAGGACCCATTTTTGGAACATAAGGTGGAATCTGCAGTGCTTGTGAACCATATGGAACATAAGACTATTGAAGAGGTATCTGGGCTATATAAGGTTGTTGATACGGGATATTACCTGCCCCAATTGGAATAGATGAATCAGCAGGATTAGGAATACCACTAACAGGTTGACTTACTCCAACCATGTGAGGTTGTGATCCACTCACATGGGTTCCAATTAACACAAGAGGTATATTTGGATTTCCCCCCCCAGACTGTGGATGAGGCGGTCGCAGATTCTGTCCACTTGATGGGGGGATCAAGTAATTTATAGACGTATAACAGAAACTGTCGGTTGTACCAGAATGGAAGGTTGAAACGACGGTAAAAGTGTGATGGAATAGTCGGTTGAGTCAGAACTGAAGTAACGACATTTTGCACAGGAATATGAGAGATCACGTTAGGAATAAACAGACTAGAAGTGGGCACAAAATTTTATGGCCAAATTGGATTTTGGTACAATGAAGAAGCACTGGGAGTTCCTAAAACTAGTTGAACCAAGGTTATATAACCATGTGGAAGTAGAGGCCCACTGTTCACAGGAGGTGGTTGAGATGGAACTCTTCCTTCATAAGGAAAGCCTTCTAGGGGAAAGTTGTATTCAAAGTCATTATCAACACTAGGAGTGTGAGTAGCGGAGACTTCCGGAGGACCTCGAGGAGAGGTTGGAATCTCACCTTCTGAATCCATAGGTGGAAACAGTTGGCGAGGAGGAATCCGAGATGGACGAGGAGATAACTCGAAAGGAACACTAAGTCAATTGTATGGACTATAAGGATGTTGAGGAGATATCACAAATGGATCAAAAAGCAGATTCGAAGGGTATAAAACAAACCTTTTTCGACTCTCAGGGGTTTCTATATCAGACTCTTGAGACGACGATGAGTCTCGAGGTGGAGGACAAGAAGCAAGGGGTTGGATACCTGGGAAAATTCCAAGTTCAAAGACTTGAGCTTCAAGTGGCTGCGAAATTTTAGGATGAACTCCTTGTGAAGACCCTTCAATGTCGATCGATGAAGGGGAACTATGAGGTGAACGCAATGGTTCAACCACGATGACTTTCTCTCAAGAGAAGAAGGAGAAGAGATGATTCATTGAGGGCTGATTAAAATTAAAATTTATAAGGATTTACTCAATGTGAGGCCAAGAAGAAACTACATGGGTTTGACATATTATCGTTGGCAGTTAATTTTATGACACAAAACAACAAATAAATAAAAATGGGTAATGCTAGGCAAGAGGGTTTACCAAGTAACTGTGAACCATTATATACACCTTAGCCAAAACCAAGGACTTGACGTATGACTGTCGATCTCCCCGAATGTTGTGTTCGATGTATCACATTTACAAGGTGGCTGACTTGGTTACCTGTGGCTAAAGGATAGAAACCTAGTGGGGTCTCCCAATATATACTCGACGGTATGGGGAGCACAAGTCTGTGTTAACGTTGTCTAATGCATAAATGTTCGATGAGAGCATCCCTATATACTTACCATACTAGAGTACCTCCTATATGCCTAAAAGTACTGGAGAACCTTTGATATACTTCCATAATGGGACGGGATTTCACCCCCGGGATACAATGCAGGCAGTTAGTGACAACTGCTATGTTTAAAGACGTCAGAACACGTCTCTAGCCTAGACCTCTAGATATTTGTGTTAGGTTACAAATGCTCCTTAGGTTAATTGAGGTAAATTTTAAGTTTATCTTGAATTAGGTTTCAATTTGATGGCTCAACGATGTCACCTGAATTCCTATGATGCAACTAAATGAGAAAAATGAAATCTTTTCATTCAATGAAGGCTAAACTAATGAAGGAAGAAAGACAACCAAATAATGCATTGATCTCTAATGGTTGGTCGGTCTTTATTGATCCCTGCATCGCTTTTCCAAGTTCTTTCCTAACGATATTTGATCAATCAAAATGCATCAAACCATAACTCTTTAACTTTCCAATGCAAAATGTAAAAATGAAATCTACTCTTTCACTTTCACTAACAAATGCAATGCCAAAATGCAATCCTATGAGAAACAAAAATCATTTTTCTTTCACTAAGATGCACTAATATTTTGGTTCTTTTCCTTTCACTTTGATTCAAACATGCAAACTAATGCATAAGAAAAGGGAAAAATGCAATCCAAAACAACTAAAATGAAAATTTCATTCACTTTTTGGTTTCGAACACAAATCATTTCAAAAATACTTAAATGAAGAAGTCCTTTCACTTTTCTTTTCGAAACAATGAAATCAAAACAAGCATTCTTTTTCAGTTTTACCAAAGCAAACAATTGTAATCTAAGTTTGACAATGGAGTAGAATCCATTTTCAAAGTAACAAAATGATTCAACACTAATGAAAATAACCTCACAAACACAAACGGAAAGCAACTTGGAAATGGTGTCCTGACTGCAGCAAGAATCCTAAATGGAAGCAATCAATCTCACAGAGACAAACCAAGCAATGAGTGAAGGGTGACCTAGACCTAGAAACCCTAGAAGGAAATCAAGCCTCAAACACACATCAACAAAAGCTAAGAGACAATTGCAATCACACAAGGATGACAATCAAGACAAACACACTGTGATTACACTGAAAAATCACTCACTAAGGTTGAAAACCACTGAAAACAAGAAGAAACCCTAATTTTCTTCTATCCTATGGGATCAACGTGCTTGTTAAAGGCAAAAGGGTGATGAAAGGCAAAGCAGTGCGATTGTAATTTGAAATTCAGCACTGGCAGCACTTCTATCAAAGCAAAAAACATGTTGGGTGAGGAAAACAAGGAAAAAATAAAAAACTTCAAAAACAGAGCAAGCTTCAACACTCTCAAGAAAAAATCAGTGACTGCATAAATCTACAGTGTTGCACACAAGCCAAGAAATCAACAGTTATTCAAACTCATCAGAGAATATGATTGAAGGAATGGATGGAAAGGTTATAGCTTCCCTAGTAGAGTCGCCATTTTGTTGTCTAGGTAAATCCTCTCTACGGACAGAGACAATCCCTCAAGCCCAATGAGTGGGACTAGAAACCTACGTGACAATCTACAAGACAATTTTCTAAATTACAATCGAAATGAGAAAAAAGGAAGGAGACCTACCTCGTTCTGATGCTATAACACACTCCTTTGTTGAAGATCTCGATCGCTCACTCCTTAGGCTCAGCTCTACTGCTCACAGCATTTGAATACCTACACAAGAGATCAAAGACACAACAAAGCATACAAGTGCAACAAGCATAATCGAAAGTAATCCACTTAACAAATCAAGGAGCATTAAGATAAATGATGCATTAACACAAGCATTTATGGAAAGTGAACCAGCAGTTGTATATATTAAGAAACAAAAGAAGAAGCATGCAACCAAAGCCTTGATGTTAATAAGCCCTCCTTGAGTGAATGTTCAAGTCCAAGCTGAAGCTCTCCAAGCACTCTTCTAAGCCAAATGAGTAGCATGTAGGCACTATCTTAGCATAAGGGTGCAAATAATCAAAGACCACCCATTTGGGAATGGGAGAGAATGAATATATAGGTAGGGAGAGGGAGTTAGGATCTCTCCAAAGATAGGGGAAGGCCATCATCTCAAGGAGGAAGCTCATAGGGACAAGATCAAAGGGAAATATTAAGAAATTCGACCACATCCACAACGAACAACTTCCAACTCGTCGTTCTAGAAACCTCTAGATCACGAAGCTTTTTGTCCTCTTTGCGAAAACTTGCCTTTTAGGGATCAGCACGAGTATCCAAGTAAAAAGCACACTGGTAGCATGAGGCCATTATAATGAAACTTGCCATCAGCACTAGTTTCCAGTGTCAAAGTCACATTGATCCTGAAATTAGGGTTTTAGAGCTTACTTCTTCAAGGAAGGCTTAAGGCATGTTTTCATCAATTCTTCAGGGAGGATCTGGACTGGATATCAAGATGGGTACACTGCATAATTCCCAAGTTTCAAGCACTCTGGGGTATGACACAGGGAAGTGCAGGAAACGTGACAAAATATTGTGTAACAGTAGTGGGAGCGAAGGTGTAGTTAAGATCATATATCTGGCGTATAAACTCAAGTCCTTAGCTTCTTAAGGAGCATAAGTTTGTTGGTTACAGGTTCACGGAGCCGAGAACGTGAGAGGAATACCTAGCTGCTTCCTGTCTCTGCTCGAGGTTGGTGTATAAAGTCTGGTATGTTATAATGCTATCTTTGTATCCTGTGTGGGGGGCAGTTACTCGGGATAAACTTCATGCCCGGAGGGGAAAGGAAACACTGGTTAAATTAGCAGTTTCTGTGACTGGAAATATAGGCCTTCTCGATTATGTAATGTCGATTTCTATATTTTTCAGCAATCTTCTTTCTCGCATGGGCATGTTTACCGGTTTTTGGTTTTTTATCATGATGTGCTCTTTGCATGTTGATAATTTGGTTTTCTGATTTAATCCTGAATTGTTGAGACAAGCCCTGTGGAGAGTAAGGGTTTTGGAAAATTATCAAGGCTAATTCTACAGACTTAAGGCTCAGGGGGGTATGGGGTACATTGTTCTTATTTTGGTGATACCTCCCACCTCCGGAGGGTTATTAATTATATATGCTTGTTGTCTCAGGTGGAATTCAGTAAGTTAATCCTTTTTTTGGGTGATTCTCTGTACAAATTATATTTCAAGTTCGCCTATGATGTCTTTATTTATGGACTCTGTACATTGGGTTGGATTGAGCACGAGAAAGTGGGAGAAGGGTGAAGAAAGGGGCCTTGGTCTTGGCAGATATGGTGAAGTCTCAGCCTCATTGTGGAGCCTCGGGTCGAGGCGGAAGAGGCAGAAGACACTAGGAAGATAAACGAAAAGATGTAGATCCATCTTCTTGTCGGACTGAGCAGCAGAGGACCGTTCGACAAAGGACTGAGCGGTCAGAGACTACGTGGTAGGTGACCTCGCAGCAGGTGACTAAGCGACAGGTGGCTGCACGACAGGGTACTGCGTGGTAGGGGATGACACAGAGGGGGAATGCATGGCAAGGGATTGCGATGCAGGGGACTACACGATAGGGGACTACACAGCAGGGGACTACACGACAAATGGGTCGAAAAACAAATTCTGAGAATCTTCAGGCCATGGTTAAGGCTTACTGTGAAGGGACCTCGACACAGGTGAAACAATTGATCGTGAAATGGGAGGCAGAGTTAAATTCGCAAGTTGAGTTTGAACCATGAGTCGAAGACTAGGGGGAACTAATCACGGACCTTGGGTACACACGTGACCATCTCACCCTGTTCAGACAGTCCATTCATCTTTAGTGGTTAATGAAGTTCTCAATGGCCAAAGCGATGGTTGCGACCACCAACAAAACGACGCACAGTGAGGCCGAGCCGAGTCTACAAGACATTCAAAACGAGCTCTAGCTTATCCAACATCAGTTGCAGAATCAGAACGCCCGTATGTGCTGCATCGGGTGGCATATCCCATGTCTGCCACAATCTAAATTACTAGGATCAAGTGCTAAAGATCTTGCTCTGATGGAATCGTCGGATGATTAATGGGTCGAAGCTATGATTGTTAATTTTGGCTTATTTTTTTTTGTTTATGTCAGGTAGCATTTATGTTTTCAATTTGATGTTTATTAGTTGGTTTCCAAACTATCAGCCTTATAAGGCTTGGCTAAAAAGACTCAAACTATTTATGTTTTGGATGGTTTATAATGTGATTCAGTGGCCAACAGACCTGGTTTCCCACTGGGTAGGTTCAGACAATGAACAACCCATATATTTGTAACATGTCTGTTTATAGATGAATGAATGAAAGGTACTGCTAAGCTTACAAAAAAAATATGATGAGATACTTTTATATATGTGATGTTATTTCGTAATGGTTCTCCATATTTGAGTCCTTTATTGGAAAAGTATCAATGATAAACAAGATTTGGTATCACCTTTGATGTATCATTTTTATTGGACATCCACTACATCATATATTAGTGCTTTCTTCATATTTATGTGTCAATGTGTTTATTTCATGTTGTTGTTACTTTAAATGTTAAAAATCTAAAAAAAATAAATATATTATGAATTTTTATGTTTGTTGATATTTTTTGATATTTTGCTAATATTTTCGTTGATATTGTTGGAGATATGTTTTTAGGACCCTTGTTGATATTTTGTTGATGTCGATATTATCAACATCGGGTCAAAGTCCCTGGAAAACCATAGAAGTCCCACACTTGTTGAAGCATTTGGGCATGAAGATCAAGGATCTTGGGCTCAAGACCATTGCGATTAGATTATTCTCGTCATGTTGATTCCAACTGTATGTGGCTCAGCAAGAGATCCCTCACGGTTCGAGAGATGCTTGTTTAACAATCAAAACCCCATCAAGTGGGAAAAACCCCCTAAAGGAAGTTGATGTGGCAAAGTGCTATTAAGAAAATTTGGCAAAGTAAATTATGGCACAATGCATAAGAAAAGGAAGGGATTACAATAATCTTTTTATTATCAAATCTTGAAGGAAAATGTCAAATAAAATATTCAAGATAAATATTCAAGTGGCGTATTCGAAACTTGCAAGGGAAGTCAGCCTCATATGATTTTTGGCTCCATATTTTGAAATTTTAAAAATTTGTTTCCCTCCAATCATCAAATCGGCTTGCCTGATTTCATTTCTCCCTATCTATAAAAGGCATTGTATCTCACCCATTATGGCATGGATCTAACACAATATCATTTGAAGGGATTGTATTCTGAAGTTTTTTTTTTTTTTTGTTTTACCTGTGGAGTCCTATACATCTTTGAAGAGGTCCAACATCCGAATGTTCTGGGTTTATGGCTTATAATTGGATGGGATTCGTTGGCGTTGAGTTACACTTGCATGGCATGCTATGAAGCAGGAATTCAAGCACAAAAACCTAGCATAACATAATCAAGGAGCTCATTAGGTGCGGACTACTCAATATATATTCTTCAACTTGGGCTTTCATGCATATATGAAGAAATAGGTATAATTTGGTAATGTGATTCATTGATATTCTGAGTAGCTCTTGAAGCCGAATTCCTCTCTGCCTAGAAGCATTTGAGAAGATCTTGAGATATAGACTGAAGTATAAGTTGTTTGGGCATTCATCAATCTAAAGTTTCTCTATTTCGTTGGGTATTTTTAAGGTCATTCAACCATGCAACAGAACCAAGAATTTATACACATTGTTGTCTTTTGTATGAAGGTTCTGTAGGGAATCATTTCCATCCAATATACTCACTACCTCTTGAATAATAAACCAAGTTCATCTGAAAAATGGATGGTTGTCTGGTGTGACTTTCGGCCCCCAAGAACAAAGGTCTATGGCACGAATTAGGGCAAGTCCTGAAGCAGTTCTTAAAGGGGGCTTATGAGCCCTGTATTATCACACGTTTGGGGAAGCCGAAAACTATCAGAGGAAGACTTGTGACCTATGCTAAATCTTATCTGGAGCAAGGTTTGTTCTCCATTTTGTCCCTTGATCTAAAGCAATTTCTAGTGAACAGACTAAAACTGTGTATAATTGAGTATTCTTTAACACATATTTCTTTGAAGTTTTATTTATCACAAAACCCTTTGCATACCCAGTTCAAAGTGCAAGAAGAGGGCTCTTCTGACGCTATATTGTATACATATCTGAGGGTTTTTATGTGAATATTTTTGTGGGCACCTCTGGACCGATTTGTGACATTATCAATCACATTGTTGACCTTTCATGAGCCAATGTAACCTGTGCTAATACAACGAGTAATTTTGGGTTATACGCTCATTTTTTATTTGGGTATGGGTTTGCCTCCTCTGAAGTTAATTCACTTGTTTCTTGAGGTTAACTGCATAGTGTACGAAGATTCATTATTATGAGATATATATAAACCCTAACCAGCAGAGCAATTATGGTGAAGCATAAGCATCAACTTTTGGGAGAATTCGATCCAATTACTAAATGTGAACAAAGTGCGCAGCACACCAAACCACGAGCACCTGATCTGATATTTAAATTGTTGTGGCTAACGTTTGTGGCTAACGTATTTACATTCTGCCCATGTATATATAGTTATAACCCATTTGCCAATATAACTGCCAATGTATATATATTGTATCACAAGGAATTCAAGGTAAGGTATAGTGACATATATTATCATGGTCGTGAGACACCGCGTCCTATATGTGCCAGCGTTGTCCAGAGTGGTACCCACCTGCATAAGTCCATGACTACATACGAAGGTTAAAATATCAAATACTATCGCAGCACTATAATAGTTCATTATTCCAAGGCATACTTGATTAACTTGTGTATTGTTGCATTGTTAGCACTTTCAGTGACTTGGCTGGAATCTGATGGTCATTTTGTAGAATCGGGCTGATTTATTGTCAAATGGTAGAATGCACCTTGGAACTGCAATTTTGTTGAACAGTTAACCTAACATATGGTGTATTATACTTTTGTTTTTGGAAGTCATTATTGATCCAAAATAGAAACTAGAACATGTTAGGTGATTAGGTTTGAGATTCGAATGCAACTAGACTTGTTTGAAGTTGTATTAATTCATATTTGTTGGCAAAAATAATTATTAGAAGCAAATGAGCTTGTTGCAAGTGTTTTTCTTACATGAAATTGAAATAAACAATGTTGAGGAGAGTAATCTCTTAGATGGGAGCCATGGCAATAGTGGTATTGATAGTTAGGGTTTGATAGAGGCATGTGAAACTAGGGTTTTATGTACATATTAAATAGAAGCAGATTTGATTGAGTAGAGAAATTGATGTTACTATATCAAATATCATTAAGGTTTTCTATTGGATGCACATGTTGAACAAGAGAAGAGATTGATACAGTGAATATAATGGTTTATTTGATTGATTGTTTATGTTTGCAATGATGGTTTTCCATTTACAGTGAGAATTTTGTTGTCAGTTGTACAAAGATTTTGTGGTCAAATTTGTATTCAATGATTGAGAAGAGATTGTATTGTAGGTTATCGATATCAAACACAGGTGGATCTAATCTAAAAATTGTGAAACGTGGTCTGTTGGTTGATTAGGGTGGAAAGGTGGTGCTAGGGCAGGTTGGATCATGCATAAAGCATTGGAGTGTCCTTCTGGTTGCAGTAGGTAGATAGGGTGTTGGAGAACCCTTCAGGTTAGAGCTTGTAAACTAGGGCGTTGGAGCATTCTTCTAGTTATAGTTGGTAAACCAAGGTGTTGGAGTATCCTTTAAGTTGGAGCTTGTAGACTAGGGGGTTGGAGCCTCCTTTAGTTGGAGTTGGGAATCTTGATGTAAATCATTTAAAGATAAATATTAAGAAACATTTAGTGATTTTTCACTTGGAAGGGTTTTCACCTAAAAAATTGTTGTCTACTATCTTGATGTTTGTGCATTGTTGAATGGTGTTGTTTACTTTTCATGTGATGTTGATTTATGTTGATCTAATGCTAATGACAATTAATTCTCTATGAAGTTAAAAGGACTAGTTGAAGAGAAATACTAAATCACCCCCCTCTTAGTATTTCTAACAAATCTTTCACAAAGTTCCCAATGACATTGGTGACTCCATCAAAGAAACTATAACACATTCAAAATAAACAAAGAACTCACATATTACATGGCATGTTGACCACACACCAAAAGAAGCTCAAACTAGTTGCGTTGAAGACCTTATCCATGATGAAATTCACACCCAATGCCCCATGGAATTGGATGAATGGGAAAGCTTATATCAACTCCACGTTAATGACAAGATTCAACTATTTTGTGAGAGATTTTTCGGCGTAAATCACATGGAAAACCATTTGTTGACGCGTTTCGAACCAACTAGTGTAGTTCATCGTCAGGACAAGTTGAAGAAACAGATCCAGCCTAGCAAGTTAAATAGTCTGAGCAGAGCCTCCAACGGCTATCTTGACCAACGGCTAGTTTGACTCTAAGACCGGGGTCAAAATTATTTTATTAATTTAATTAGCAAACTCAGGGATCAATAAATAAATATATATATATATATATAGAAATAAAATAAAATAGAATAAAATAAAATTTAATGGGTATTAGTTCAAAAAATATTATAAAAATAATAAGTTAATTAGAATTTAAAGGAAAACCAGGACCTTATAATATATGAATAAAATGAATAAATATATAAATTAATTTTATTAAAAGAATTATTAAAAATTATAAGTTAATTAGTTACATAAAGGGCATTATAATATTAGAATAAAATAAAGTAATATCCAAAGGGATGCTAGGTTAGTTAGAAAATTATTTAAAAAGTATAAGTTGATTAGAAATTAATTGGAAAATTAGTTATGTAAAGGACCTTATAATAACTTATATGCATAAAATATATAAAAATAATTGAAAAGGGTGAGTATTTAGAGGAATTATTAAAAATTAAAAGAAAATTAGTACCAAAGGACCTAATAAGTTATAAGAAATGAGAGAATTAAAGAGTATAAATAAATAATAATAAAAATAAATAAATAAAAACAAAAATAAAATAAAATATAGATATATTTAAAAAAAAAAACAATAAAAACAAAAATAAAATAAAATAAAATATAGATATATATTAAAATAAATAAATAAAAATAAAAATAAAATAAAATCAAATACAGATATATATTAAAAAAAAAAAAACCTAAGGAGGAGGGTGGAAAAACGACTAAGAAGGGAGTGCTGGGACCCAACACCTATTGATTTTCCAGCCATCTTCCCTATTGAGATTGCTTGGCCTCTTTTCAATCTCAAGCGCTTCCCTAAATTTATGATGATGGAAATGCGAAACCCTAGCAATAACACTAGCCTCTTTAATACAAACATGATGATTGGTTTTCTCAACATGTTCAGCTAAAGCGGAAGACTTAGCTCTCCTATGCTTAAGGTCCGCTGCATGCTCGCTAATCCCTTGATTAATGGAGCGACCAGTCTCCCCAATAAAGGTGGTCCCACAGGAACAAGGGATCATATAAACACCTTTCATATCCTTAGGGTCGATAGGATCCTTCACCGATCTGAGGGACATACGAATGGTGTTCAGGGGCCTAAAAGTCACAGGGATACTATGCTTCTTGAGAATCCTTCCAATTCTATCAGTGACCCCCTGAACATACGGAAGATGGACACCTGGAATTCGTTCCTTCGGTTCCCTTTTAGTCAGAGAATTCTTGGAAGCTTTAAGGAAAGCCCTCTCACCCATGTATCTACTATAACCATTCTCAACAAAGACATCAAGCAGATGGGATTTTTCTTTCTCAAGGCTCTTCTTGTCTGAGATCCTTAGGGCCCGGGTAGCAAGGGTATTGAGAACACCCATCTTTGGAGCCGGGAAATGGTGGGAACTGGCATGAAGATACTGCTCCGTATGAGTTTTCTTCCGAAAAACTTGATGGGCGAAGGAACCATCACTATTCTTAGAAATAAGAATATCAAGGAATGGAAGGTATCCATCAACTTCCTGCTCCTTAGTGAACTTAATGGCTGAGGATTGATTGTTGAGATGATCAAAGAAGAGATCAAGCTCAACCTGGCCATGAGACCAGATGACATTGGTGTCATCCACAAACCTTTTCCATAGCTTCGGCAAAAGCCGGGAAGAGTTCAGAGCCTTGGACTCAAAATCCTCCATAAACAGATTAGCAACGACAGGGGAGAGGGGGGAGCCCATCACAACCCCACAGGTTTGCTCGAAGAACTCTCCCTCAAAACTGAAGAAGGTGGAGGTGAGACAGATCTCAACCAACCTGGCCGTGTCAGGATCTGTTAGGCGGTTAATCACCTCCATGGCCTCATTAATAGGGATGCAAGTGAACAGGGAGACAACATCAAAACTAACAAGAATGTCCCCAGGTTCAAGCTTAATGTCCTTGAGTTCTTCAATAAAGGAAGCAGAGTCCTTAACGAAGGACTCCGTATGACCGACTAAGGGCTTAAGCTTTAACGCAAGGAACTTCGCCAGAAGGTAGGTAGGACCTCCAATGGTGTTGACGATGGGCCTTAAGGGGGCTCCTTCCTTGTGAATCTTGGGGAGACCATAGATTCTAGGAGTAATAGGGTTGCTTTCAATGAGCTTATGGTGCAAGGAACTTATTGAGCCAATGGATTTAATGGCCAAAGCCACATTCCTAGCAACCTTCTTCAACGGATTTTTGGGGAGCTTTTTGTAGCTACCACTATTATGAAGGTGATCCAACACCTTGCTACGGTAATCAACCTTATTAAGAATGACGACAGCACCACACTTGTCTGCCTTAAGAACAACGATATCCTTGTTCTGGTTTAAGGACCTGAGAGCTAAAGATTCCTCCTTGCTAAGGTTGCTCTTAGGCGGCCTAGCCTTTCTCAAGGCAACAGCACAATCCTGCCTAATAGTATCATTGATCCTATCAGGTAGACCTCTGATCCCAAACTCAATACCACAAATAATATCCTCCACGGGGATTTTCCTAGGGGCTAAGGCAAAATTTAATCCTTTGCCCAGAACTTTAAAAACAGAAGGGGGAAAATCGAAACTGGAGAGATTTATAACCCTGGTACTAGAATGAGAAGAAAGGGAAAGATTATTAATACCAGAGGTCCTCTCATTCTTATTATTTTTCCTGTTAGAGGCGATGGTGTTAAACTTGTCCATACATTTATTATTATAATAATTATTATTATTATAAATAATACTATTATAATTAACATTATTATTACTATTAATACCATAAATATTGTTATCATAATTCATAATGTCATTATTATTATTCATAATATTATTATTAATCTTATTCATATTATTATTATTATCATTATTCATGTTATTAATGAATTTATTATTATTATTATTAATAATAAAATTATTATTATTAATGTTATTATTATAATAATTATTATTATTATAAATAATACTATCATAATTATTACTACTAAAATTAATATTATTATTATTAATAATACCATAAGTATTGTTATTACTACCATAATTCATAATCTCATTATTATTATTATCCTTATTCATATTATTATTATTATCATTATTCATGTTATTAATGAATTTATTATTATTATAAGTATTATTATTATTATTAAGATTATTATTATTAATCACATTAATATTATTATTACAGATTATATTATTATTATAGTCCCTATTGATAAAGCTATTACGAATATTCACAATACTACTATTAAAATTCTTCTTAACTGAATCAATACCAATCTGAAGCGTTGAAAAACTAATGACATCTCCAACATAGAACGAGGAACCGAGACCAAGGACCGAACCCTCGCTAGTCTCACCAAACCGGCTAGTTATATTACCACCGGGGATTACGGTCTTGCTCAGCCCTGGGGATGAGGCGCTATCATTCAACGACGACGAATTCAGTAACCCCACGTTGTCAATATCACACCGGCTTGCAAACGTTGAAGAATCAGAGCCAACAGAGGGAGAACACCGATTTAAAACAACAGGATCAGAACCCTTGATGCCCGGGGAGGCGGAGCACTCATTGGCCGACTGCGCAGAGGGAACAACACCTCGGCTGCTGACAACTGAAAACCGACTAACGCCTGGAGACAAAGAACGATCAGGATTACAGGCGACCGAAAGGGAGAATTCGCTGACCCTAGAGTTATTCCCCACACCGCAGGAGCCAGGACGAACGATCCCCTAAGAAGTAGGCTCCATATTGCAGGAAGCAAGGGGTGCTCGACCTTCCTCAGCGAAGAGATGACCCAGGTTACTCCCTTCAGGCAACACAAAACCCACTAAAGATGAATGCAGGTCTGAAGAGACAAAATCGGCTCCATCAGAGTGAGCTGAGTTATCCAGAGACGGGAAACCAGAGACCCCACCTGAGCAGCTAGATAACCAATCATTCAGCGCAGCGATTTGCTCAGATGAGACACGGCTGCGGGGAGCTGCTCCTAAGGTTCTATCAAGAAATGCTGAATCCCCAACTAGCCTAAGAAACTTAGAAGCTTGATTCTGCTTCCGAATCTCCTCTAACCGAAGAGACTTCAGAGCAGAACAGGCATCAATTCTGGCCCAAAGGGAGGCCGAAAATAAGTTACCAAGATCTAGATGCAAATCTAAAAGAACCCGAGAAACCTGATTCAAGGATTTTCTAACCTTACTGATTTCCGCCCTTATTAACGCCAAACTCGCCTTAAGGAAAACCTGATGGTTCTGGGGATTGTGAAGGCGGTGCTTAATCCGGGCAAAGACAGGAATGACGGAGGAGTCTCTGCATCGTTTAAGAAAAGCTAGATCTGTCTTCAACCTTGAAACCTGCAAGCGAGCCTGTTCAAAATGATGAACCTTGGTTGCAATGGCTTTTCCGTGCAGGGATTCAATTATAGACTTCAGGCTTCTGTGATCCATATCAAGTTTGTGAGAGATTTTTCGGCGTAAATCACATAGAAAACCATTTGTCGATGCGTTTCGAACCAACTAGTGTGGTTCATCGTCAGGACAAGTTGAAGAAACAAATCCAGCCTAGCAAGTTAAATAGTCTGAGCAGAGCCTCCAACGGCTATCTTGACCAACGGCTAGTTTGACTCTAGGACCGGGGTCAAAATTATTTTATTAATTTAATTAGCAAACTCAGGGATCAATAAATAAAAAAAATAAAAATAAAAAAATAAAATAAAAAATTTAATGGGTATTAGTTCAAAAAATATTATAAAAATAATAAGTTAATTAGAATTTAAAGGAAAACTAGGACTTTATAATATATGAATAAAATGAATAAATATATAAATTAATTTTATTAGAAGAATTATTAAAAATTATAAGTTAATTAGTTACATAAAGGGCATTATAATATTATAATAAAATAAAGTAATATCCAAAGGGATGCTAGGTTAGTTAGAAAATTATTTAAAAAGTATAAGTTGATTAGAAATTAATTGGAAAATTAGTTATGTAAAGGACCTTATAATAACTTATATGCATAAAATATATAAAAATAATAGAAAAGGGTGAGTATTTAGAGGAATTATTAAAAATTAAAAGAAAATTAGTACCGAAGGACCTAATAAGTTATAAGAAATGAGAGAATTAAAGAGTGTTGAATTGAGGCTTCTGTGATCCATATCAGGTTTACGAGAAATTCTTCGGCGTAAATCACAAGATAAATCATTTGTCGACGCGTTTCGAACCAACAAGTGTGGTTCATCGTCAGGACAAGTTGAAGAAATAGATCCAGCTTAGCATGTTAAATAGTCTGAGCAGAGACTCCAACGGCTATCTTGACTAATGGTTAATTTTGACTGTAGGACCAGAGTCAAGATTTAATGGAAATTAGTTAAATTATGTGAATAAATAATAATATAAAATAATTTAAAAATTGTTAAAGGTTAGTTAGAAAGTTATTAAAAAATTATAAGTTAAATTATGTGAATAAATAAAAATATAAAATAATTTAAAAATGGTTAAAGGTTAGTTAGAAAAAAAAATTATAATTTGTTTTTAAATGTGAATTAAAGTATAAATAATATGTATATATATACAAAGGTTGGTTAGAAACTTATTGGAATAATATACATAAAAATAATAATGAATAAAGTTTAATTATGAAAGTTATAAAAGGTAAAAAGATTTTAATTTCATTTTAAATAAATAAAATAAAATAATAAATGAATAAATAATAATAATAATAATAAAATATGAATATAAATAAATATAAATATTATAATAATAATAATAAATAGATAGATAAATAAATAAATAGTTAAATTAAAAATAATAATAATAATGATGATGGAGGAAATTAAATAAATTAATTAAAGTAAATAAAACAAGCGAGCGAAAAATAAAATAAATGAATAAAAGAAGCGAGCGAAAAAAAAAATAAAAAATAAAAAAAATAAAATAAAATAAAAATAAATAAATAAATAAATAAAAATATAAAATATAAAACTAGTGAGCGACATAAAATATAATATATATATATATATATATATATCCGGAGTCAAAATGAGAAACCCTAGGGAAAAAAAAAACCAAGGCACCCAGGAAAAACAACGAAATAAAAGAAAAACAACGAAATAAAAGAAAAAAAGAAAAGAAAGGGGAACCAACGAAAGCAAGAAAGGGCAAGACTAGGAAGAAAGGGCCGGGATCCAGCAGCTACTGATCTTCCAGCCGTCATCTCTATTGAGATTGCTCGGCCTTCTTTCAATTTCGATAGCTTCTCTGAATTTACGGTGATGGAACAGAGCAACCCTGGCAATAACCTTGGCCTCCTCAATACACACTTGATGCTTGGTCTTTTCCGCATGCTCTGCTAACGTTGAAGACTTGGTTCTTCCATGTCTTAGGTCTATTGCATGTTCGTTAAGAGTATAAATAAATAATAATAATAAATAAAATAAATAAATAAATAAAAACAAAAATAAAATAAAATAAAATACAGATATATATTAAAAAAATAAATAAATAAATAAATAATTAAAAATAAAAATAAAATAAAATCAAATACAGATATATATTAAAAAAAAAAAAAACCTAAGGAGGAGGGCGGAAAAACGACTAAGAAGGGAGTGCTGGGACCCAACACCTACTGATTTTCCAGCCATCTTCCCTATTGAGATTGCTTGGCCTCTTTTCAATCTCAAGCGCTTCCCTAAATTTACGATGATGGAAATGTGAAACCCTAGCAATAACACTAGCCTCCTCAATACAAACATGATGATTGGTTTTCTCAGCATGTTCAGCTAAAGCGGAAGACTTAGCTCTCCTATGCTTAAGGTCCGCTGCATGCTCGCTAATCCTTTGATTAATGGAGCGACCAGTCTCCCCAATATAGGGGGTCCCACAGGAACAAGGGATCATATAAACACCTTTCATATCCTTAGGGTCGATAGGATCCTTCACCGATCTGAGGACATACGAATGGTGTTCAGGGGCCTAAAAGTCACAGGGATACTATGCTTCCGGAGAATCCTTCCAATTCTATTAGTGACCCCCTAAACATACGGAAGATGGACACCTGGAATTCAACTAAGAAACCTTGACATGCTTGGTCATCATAACTTTGACAACAATAATTATTGGAACCATACTTTCATACGTGTACACTTGCAAGAGACAACCATATATCTCACACACATTAATTTCTATAGCCACCAAATTGCATATGCTCTCTCCTCAGTCCCCATTTTGACAAATTCCTTATCCCCCACACATAACATTCAACAATTTCTCACTCAATTTACAAAATAAATATGCTCCCCATTGCTAAAAATTATTATCTAAGGTGTTATCAAGATGAGAAAATCATACTTGATTCAATGTAGTAGCATTCACTCGTAGAAACCACAACCAGCAAAATCAATGTTTTGTTACTAGTAGGATGATCGACATTGTAATGTTTAATATACATCATCAATAATACATGTAAGCCTTTGAGTCCCTATGAAGAAGATGAGGCTTGTAGAGGGAAAATAACTAACGACTCTTCAATAAGAACTAAAGAATGTTGATTACATTTTGATCAATGAAATGAACTTCACTGGTCAAAGGCCATTTAGTGGAATTGATAAGTTCTTACATGAGACATCCTCTTATCATGGAAATATTTGGTGGTCACTCCACTATCCTTTCTAATGACGTCTTCTAAGTTCCATTTCTAAAGGACATTCCAATGTATACAAGAACACCACATGGGATCATGCTCTCATGGAGCTTTAAAACAATTGTTAGATGACATACTATTTTCCAACAACATGGTAACAACCCTTCTCAAATCATTTTCTACAAACTTGTAATTAACGTCAAAATTGTGTTGCTTGCATTAGAGGATTAGAACCTTCTCATACAAAGGCACATATTCCTTCTTGTCTAGTAGGCCTTTCAATTACCTTTTTAGTTGTTCAAAAATACAATCAAAGGGTTGCATATTTAATTGGCAATTAGATATTTGTGTGAAACTTGTGAATTATCATTCATCATTTGTGCTAGTACAATATGTAGTTGTATTAACCTAAATAAGTGTCACATGATAATATATTGGGATGTGATGTTGCTCCTGGAGACAATTCCTAGCTAGGGAATCATGCCCATGTTAGAAAATAAAAAAGGCATAAATATTTTCTTATCTTTATAGTTACTTGTGATATTCTTGTAGTCTTATTATCTTTTCTTTATATTATTCTTTTATCTTTGTTTCACCAAGCAATCATCAAATCAAAACATGAAGATAAATGACACTAGAAGTAGGCACTCAGCCAGGGCTAAAACCCCTCTCTAGGGGAGAACCAAGTCAAACTTCCACTTCAGATAGACCAAGACCTTAGACTTAAAAGACCTTACTCCTCCAACAAGTCAACCTTCCTAGATGATTCAAAAAACTTCAATGGTCTCTTCTTGTCTAGTAGCTTCAGCCTAGCAAAAATCCATAATTTCGACCCCCAACTTCCAGAATTCATCCCTACCGCAGATCTAAAATTTCAGCCTCCCCAACAACTTCATAATTTTGTACATACAGGAGTAGAGAGAAAAAATTGACTTCCTTTTGCTTGAAAAAGACTTCCTTCTCCATCACTAGGGTTTTCTTCCTGTTCCTTAAATTTTGCACCCTTCTTGCATCTCCGACAATTGCAAATCGAACTTGTGTGTAGATGCTCCAAATGAGGTCGAGTTGCTACTTTTATATAGTTTTTTCTACCTCTTAATTAGGCTACTTGGTGGAGGAGGCATAAAATACCTAATTTACATCAAAATAAATTTCCTCTTTGATAGATAAAGCCCAAAAATAGTCTTTTACATATTGACAAGGACAAGGACTCTTGACATAAACCCTACAAGACTACAATGGAGGCTTTGACCTAAAAATCATTGACCCAAGCATGAAACTCGTGCTTTAATAATTCAATTTCTCTTACAATAAAAAAATATTTTTATTTCTTTTGACAAATACATTACATCATGACTCAAATACAATTATGAAGATTGACACTAGTTACATTAGTCAACTCTCCCTCTTAACTAGGGAGGTATTCATAATTACATATATACATAGGTACATGGGATCTCAAAATGATATGCTCTATG
This sequence comes from Pinus tabuliformis, assembly GCA_031772625.1. Lineage (NCBI taxonomy): Eukaryota > Viridiplantae > Streptophyta > Pinopsida > Pinales > Pinaceae > Pinus > Pinus tabuliformis. Next base: position 911,768,234 of record CM062805.1, on the reverse strand, counting down.
AAGAGTTCACAACACACGTAGTGCTACAGATTACATACCTAAACATGGTACCCTATTTGGGTGGGACTAAGGTGTCGTCAAGCTTTAGCCACTCTAGGTACAATCAGGATTTTAAGATCTAACACCAACCCAGAGATCTAGGTGTGTATCCAACGTCGAAGCTCCATGACCAACGCTACCCGTCCTACTTCGGGATCTAGACATCAACACATAGACCGATCAGATGTCCTCCTAAGCATCTTGTTGCCACAAGATGCTTTATCTCTTTTAATCAGATATATCCATCGACTCAAGCATGCTTCAAATGTTCAAAATATTTACAAAGAGATCTTGCATAATCACAACCCTAATTAGTAATAAATTTTCAAATATATATACATAAGAAAACACAAACCTTCGAGGTCCTCAATCATTCTAATGTTACTTATATCATCATCAAGTTATCCATATACAACTTGTTGGAAGCTTTCTTCTTTCACTTATTTAGTAGTACCAAATATAGCTTTAGTATTTCTCAAGTATTTTGTAACTTCATGAATCATGAACATCCATCTATAGTTCTTTCATTCATTTTTCTGTTTCATTCTTTCTTCAAGGTATTTACTATGACTGTCAGAATATGCCCTCCCTCTCAACTAGGTAGATATACCTTTTCTTCTATCCAAACAATTTCCTTCTTTTATAACATTGGAGAGACTTTACCTTTTCAAGGCTTCATTTCTTTCTCGTGGCATCAAGGTCATGTTAAGCATCATTATTATAGCCTCCTTCACCATGCTCATCATTATTATCATCTTCAATTATGAACATCTTGAAGATTATGTACCTATAAAACTTTAATAGCAAGTACAACCAAATACAAATAAATAAAAGCATGAAGTTAACTATATCAAAATCATGTCATTACAATGGAAGCATCAAAACATTCAAGCTTTAGACATCAAATACCTAAACCCAGTCAAGTTCACAATCACCAAAGTTTACATCCTTTTCTATTCTAGACTTTAACAACTTGCTAGGTTTTTGTCACAAACCCTATCTTTGAGACACAAAACCTTAGATATCAACAACTCAATCAAGATATCAATCCAATCATATACATCTAAGGTTTCAACGATATACTTTAGAATTACATGTCAAACTCTACTAGGGTTTGTTGAAAAACCCTATATTTTATCAATAATCGAGTTAGCATACTTGCATATACATATCTAGGATTTCATTATCATTCACTAACATCTCATATCAATATCTACTATGTAAACCCTAGATACAAACATCAATACATCGAAATTAGATAAACAAAAAAATTGACCATGCTAGGGTTTCAATCATAGAATGATTATACACCTAGGGTTTCATTCCTAGAATCTTACTTTAGTTATTGCAATGATTTTGTTTATAAACCCAAATTCACCAAACCCTAAAATATAGGGTTTCATTATATAACTTAGACATTAAAAACAAATCCTAAAGGACTAGGGTTTTTACCACAACATTATCAAAACCCTAAACTTCAAAAGAATAAGATTACATAATATGTTCTAGAATTGATCAACAAACCCTAATAAGATTAGGGTTTCATAATTTGGCATACCCTTAGTATCAAGAGGCTAAGGTTTTATAGTGAACCCTAAAATTTAGGGTTTAACAAAAATGAACAAATGACAAGAGATAGTGTAACAAGGGTAGATCCAATCTAACGATTAATCATCCTAACAAGAATCTCTATGATTCAAAACCCTATACATAAGAGATTAATATAATGCAATGTTCAGAAGAAAAATGATCATACATTTTGTATAAAGAAATCCTTGCAACAAATCTTGTAATCTGTGACCTACCTTGAGTTGTTCTTTAACAAACCTTGTAGGACATCAATTCTTGAATGGATTCCTTTGCAACATAACTTCTTTTATGAGTCAAGCCTTTCTTTTGAAGTTTCTTCCATAAATTTTTTGTATTTTGCAAGTTTTCCTACCAAGGAAAATATAAAGAGGTTATTAGTATACAATACAAACAAATCTCGACGTGAGGAGGAAACCAAACATTAAAGATGAAAAAATAACAAAATAATTATATTTTGGTAAAATGGTGAAGTATATTTCTTAATCTAGTGTTTCTAAGGGATACGTACAACTTAAACAATCCAAAACATTCTAAAAAGATATATTATATCTACAAATTCTAGAAATTAAAATATAAAATAAAACATTACAAAATTTAAAATAATAGACTTAGAAGGATATGTGAGAGAAGACTTAATATTATAAGTCTTTGACTTCAAATTCTTCAATCTTGTTTTTCTTAGTTGGAGCTTCATCGACAACATTTGCATGTTCTCTTTCTCTCTTCTTATTTCTTGGATTATCAAGACGTTGACTTTTGTAGTGTCCCATATTATGACAATTGTAGCATTCAATCTTTGATAGATCAACCTTCTTCTTTGGACGTTTGAACTTCTTGTATGCTCTCTTTTTCTTGTGATGAGCAAAGTAGGAATTTGAAGTGTTGTCTTCTTCATCCTCCTTGTTACTTACTAATGAGATGCAGGTTTCTTTTTTACTGCATGCATTCCACATTTGTTCAAAGGTTGGTGTATCCTTCCAAATGCTAATTCTTGATGCAAAAGAGCTCCAATATTTTGGTGGACCTAGTAGTGTAGCAATTACGACTTGTTTCTCTGGTACAACGTCATCAATCACTTGGATTTCATCTCTTAGTCTATATATCTTTACAAAATATGATGACACAGTATCATCTTTTGTCATTTTTATTGTTCTTACTTCATTCTTGAGATTGGCTATCTGAACAATGTTCTTGATGGTAAATGACTTGGAGAGGGCTTCATACATTTCTTGTGCAGAGTCTATATTGGATATATATGGGATTAGATTTTCCTTTACTCCATATACTATCAGATTCATGGCCAATATGTCAGTTTCCATGTATTTTTTCTTTTCTTGCATCATTTTTTGGTTTCTTAACTTTTTCTTGAACAAAATCCAAAACTTTATGTTTAACAAGAATAAGATATATTATCTTCTTCTATGCCCTGTAGTTGGAGGATCCTTCTAGCTTGTTGTTTGTCTTCATTGAGGTTGGCATAATCTCTATAGATAATATGCTTCTCTTCTTATATGATCATTTACTTAATGACCTTCTTTTGTTCCTTCCTTCTTAATCCTTCCTTCAATAGACCTTCAAGCTACCTTTTTCCTTCATTCTTCACCTTTTCTTTGATAGCATGTTAGAAAATTAGAAAGGCGGAGAGATTTTATTATGTTGATAATTGCTTGTGATATTCTTGTAGTCTTATTATATTTTCTTTATATTCTTGTTTTTATCTTTGTTTCATCAAGTAATCATCAAATCAAAACATGAATACCAACGACACCAGATGTAGGCACTTAGCCAGGGAAAAAACCCCTCTCTAGGGGAAAACCCATTTAAACTCTTCCACTAATAAAACTAATAAAATTGAGATAGACCAATACCTTAAACTCAAAATACCCTCCTCCTCCGCTAAGTCAACCTTCCTAGATGATTCAATAAACTTCAGTAGTCTCTTCTTGTTCAACGGCTTCATCTTAGCAACAATCTAGAATTTCGACCCTCAACTTCCAAAATTTCGGCCCTATCGCAGATCTGAAATTTCAACCTCCCGAGCAACTTCAGAATTTTTCACATGTGAGAGTAGAGAGAGAAAAATTTGACTTCCATTTGCTTGACAAAGACTTCCTTCTCCTTTACTAGGGTTTTCTTCCTCTTCCTTTAATTTCACACCCTTCTTTCCTCTCTGGCAATTGCAGATCAAACTTGTTGTGTATATGCTCCAAATGAGGTCAATTTGTTGCCTTTATATAGTTGATTATGCATCTTAATTAAGCTAACTTGTTCAAGTTGAGGCCAACTTGTTGGAGGAGGCCTCAAAGACCTAATTTACATCAAAGTAAATTTCTTCTTTGATAGATAAAGCCCAAGAAGGGTCTTTTACTTATTGACAAGGACAAGAACTCTTGACATAAACCCTAGAAGCTTCCAATGGAGGCTTCGACCTAAAAATCATTGACCCAAGCATGAAACCCATGCTTATATAAGTCAATTTCTCTTACAATAAAATTTTCTGTCTTTCTTTTGAAAAATACATTACATCATGACTCACATACAATTATGAAGACCGACACTAGTTACATTTTTCAAAAACCCATGCATCTGAGTTTTCCTTTAATAGATTTTGTCAAGAAGTAAGCTTTTCAAGCAATAGATCTTGAAGCTAGAGAATTAATCTATATAACCCATAGTCCATTTCTTGAATACTCATAGATTCAAAAGCTAAAAAGGGATGACAAGAGAAAAGAGAGAGAGAACCAACTCCCTTAGTAGAGCATTTTTTAATTCAAAAATTTAGAACTTAGACAAAGCCACTTTAAATGATTACGCTTAAAGGGCAGTAATATTATTCATTAAATAGAACCATGAACGTAACAACTTTACTCATATAAGATATCAAGTGTGACTTGCAAAAAACTATCTAGCTTGCACAAATAAAAACCTATCCAGAGGCGACTTTGCGTATTTTCATAAATAAAACTCATTCAGATTCCCAAAACACTATTAATAATGAACAAGATGGTGAAAAGGTAAGACAAAAAAACAGAGGAAAGAAACAAAATGTAAATGCATCCAAGCTAGAACCTTTATTGGTTGTGGAAGTGTCTCAAGTAATTCTTGATACAAAATCGTTACTAGTCCCAGCTTTCGCCTTTCTCTTTACTTTTGCATTACTTGATACATTTTTCTGACACATTGTTTTAGTTACAAGTCTGTAATTGATTGCTAACTAATTAATAAATAAAACATTTAGCTAACTAATATGGAATCCATTACATTTCATCTTATTATTAAAATTAAAATGTCAACTTCTTCATGATAGGTGAAGTCCCGTCATGGTTCTTGATTCACAACAAACCAGTTAAAACAACCCTCCATCTCACAATAAGAATATAGGCCTCGTACATTATGCCCCCTTTCAATCCTAAGGATCATGAATCCTATCTGGACCCCAGATACACCAAAAGGGCCTGAATAAACCAGGTGTTCAATAGAGTTCAGCCTATTCAGGGTTTTGGCCTTTGTTCGGGGGTCCAACCTGCAGGGAGGCCCAACCACAGTTGAAGGCCCAAATAGCTAGGAAAATTTGCGTTCTAGGTTCAGAACAGATTGCGACTTGCAAATTGTAACCAGGGTCGAGTGCCTGAACTCAGGGCCCACTCTGAATTGATTCAAGTTTTGGTTTTCTTACCAATATGGAGAATACCAGCTTTGCGCCCCTTTTCCGCCTTCATTTAGACTTAACAATTTTCTTCTACTTCAATACATTGTTGATAGCATTAATGATAAACCTTCAAAAAATCCCTGTGCAATCACTATATTTGTTTCTGGAATCGCACGAATTTTTGTAATCATAATAACAAATTAGCTGCGAAACCGGTTTCTGAACCTCTAAAATGCTTGGATATCATAGTCAAACATTCAAAGTATGTGAAGTTAAACTGAAATTTCAACGAGTGAGAGATATTATGATCCATTCGAACTTCAAGAACCTCCAAATGCAAAAGAAAGAGGGGATTTTGTTCTTGTTGATAGTGTTGTAACCTTTGGTACTCAACCATTCTGCAATTTCCTCTGAAAACAATAATAAATTTCCTCTGAACAAAAATTTACCCTACGGCTACGGTTTTTTTTTTTACAATAGGGTGCTTTCACAAGTCATCGGGACAAATCTACTTGCAATATAATCCACACTTTGCAGGAAAATAAAAAGCAGCACACTTGCAGGAAAGTAAATGCCACACGCGCAGGAAATTAAATATAACACTGGTAGAAAATCAATCACATGGGAAACTAAGGTGACTTGTTCTAGTGTTAAAAGGACCTCGATTGTAACATAAATGCAGTAGCATGTGCAATATGATGCAATAACTCACAAACCATCAATATGATACACTAACTCACAAACCATCAAAACACACTTTGAAGTTGATCCTAATTAAAAATGGAGTAATCAAAATTCTGAAAAAAAAAACAAAGTATTCTAATGTTAGCATGGAGTTGCAGCAACAACCTAAAATCACAAATTGTTGGGTAATTATCATGACTACTCCGTAATTTAATAAAATTTTAATGGTTGAATTGCAATGATAAGCCTCCAATACAAAGTTGCAACAATATGAATTATTTGAGTTGCAGCGATATGAAATATCAAAGTTACAACAATATGAAATATTGTAGTTACAACAATCGAACTTCATAGTTGCAATAAGGAAATATCAAAGTTATAACAAAGGAAATATTAGAGTTACAACTATGAACTTGAGAGTTGTAGCAAAGGAAAATTTAAAGTTACAACTAAGTACTAATTAAGAAAATTGCTGGAAATAAAAAGAAATATATAGAAGATAACACAACTACTCTATAAAGTATAGATATAACCTAGCTAAGGAGGGGGGCACATCTCCTTAGGCAAGGCACTGGTTTACGAAAGCAATAATTTGTTAAATACTCAGCACACCATTGATTAAACTAGAATGAAAATGAACTTTATATTGCAAAAAACTGGAAATACAATAAAGGACCTAGTTCTCATTCTGATCAACCAACTAGCTAGCTAACTACTCAACTCAAGGAGGGCATGGGTTTTTATACATTTTGTTATCTATCTAAATTTATCAAAGCAGTTGATGGAAAACCATGAGAATCAGACTATTCCATCTTGTTACATCAAATTTCCAAAAGATAACAAAAAACGAGCACATGTTGACTTAATTAGTTGTATAACAAATGGTGGTTGAGTCATTCATTCCTTTCTAACCACCTATTATCCTTTGTCATTTTCATGTGTAAGGAGATTGGTTGTTTGAATTCCTAGTCAATCCACATATGATAGTTATTATGTTGACTAATGCTTTGTTACAGCTGGAGCAAAGTTACAACATTGTTCCTTAGAGTTGCAACAACAATCTAGAGTGAGTTGCAACAATAGCCATGTGCTACAAGTCATAGCAACAGTGAGAGTCATAGAAATTAAGAATCATAACGATGAAGACACACTGGGAAAATACTCAGTGACCCGAGGGAAATTGATTCTCAAGGGAAAGAGTTTGATTTCAGAGGGAGAGTTGCAGGGTGAAGGAAGAGGAGGGTATCAACATCAATCATAGCCTGAGGCAGAGGTGACACAGTGCCTCATAGAGACAGTGCATCTAGGGAAGTAGCTCTCACGCAGTCCTCACGTAGATGACGCAGGGGTGACACAGTCCTCACGCAGATGACGTAGGGATGACACAGTGAAGGCTAGAGGGTCTCTAAGGTGTCAGAATTTCTCCAAGTTGAGGATGAAAATTATCTCAGGTGTTTTCTTGAAGGTTTCTCTATGTGTTGCAAAATCATTCCCTATAAATAGATTGTTGTTGAAGAATAATAAATAAACCCTCATCTGCTGCACCGATTTTCCCGCATTGGATTTTCCGGGGACGATTGTCCAAAAATAATTGTGTTGATGTGATTGATTGTGTGCTTGTATTTCTCTGTTCTTTCCTCTATATTATTATGTGACAATTGCAGTAGAATTTACTTTGATGTTTACTGAAGGGTTTTGTTAATAACTTATTGTGGAAAATAAGTAGGAGAAATAAATCAGTTACTGTAGTAGAGTTTTGTGTTTGAAATTTTCACATGGTATTGGAGTTGAGATCAGACAACAGGATTGGAGAATCTGCAATGCGTCGGGAGCATGATGTTGGAGCAACAACTCAAAAGGACTCACGCAGTTCTCCAAGGAAAGAGGAAAGCATGAAGGATATGGATCACGACTATTCTATGTTAGCTTCCAACTGGAAGAAGAATTTTCTTGCTTGGCAAATTCCGCTTCCTCTGAGGTTTGGTATATTGATAGTGTAGCTTCTGCGCACATGATAGGAAAAAGAGAATTTTTCTCGATCTATCAAGAAGAACATATGAACTTCCAAATCACCATGGGAAATAAGTCAAAATGTACCCCCATAGGAAGAGGTACTATAGTTTTTCAAACAAAAGCGAGGGATCGACTTCGAGCTACCAATGTATTGCATGTGTCTGGATTGGGGATGAATTTACTCTCTGTGTCTCCGTTACAAAACAAGGGATATGATCTTTTCTTCATTGGGAAGAAAGTATATGTCAAACATCCAAGTTGGAAGAAGAAAGCCCAAATTGGAGTCAGAAGTAACAGACTATATAAGTTACAGCTAGAATCTCCAATGGACCTAATAGGCAATAGTGGAGAGAAATATTTGAATGAACTATGGCATCGGAGGATGGGGAACTTACACCATGGGGCTCTAAGAATTATCAAAAGAATCGCCACAGGGATTCCAGAGTTAAGTACCAAATGAGACGATGTATGTAGAGGGTGCGTCCTAGGCAAGTACGGAAAATCATCTTATTCTAGAAGTAACAGTAGGGCTAAGAGTGTTCTGGGATTGATGCACTTAGATATATGCAGACCCATGTCAACAAAATCGCTTAGTGGTGTCGAATACTTCGTCACCTTCATTGATGACCATTCCAGGAAGAATTGGATCTACTTTCTAAAAACCATGATCGATTCAAAGAGTTTAAGGCTCTAATGAGAATCTGATAGGGAAAAGGATAAAAGTGTAGCACTCAGACAATGGTGGAGAGTACAGTGATAAGGACTTCACTAATTTCTGCGCAAGGGAAGGCATCAGAAGAGAGTGGACAATTCCATATAATCTGGAGTAGAATGGAGTAGCAGAGAGGAAGAACAGGACTATTGTTGAAGCAACAAGAGAAATGTTGTATGATCAGGGTATGCCCAAATTTCTATGGGCAGAAGCATGCAACACAACATTATATGTCCATAAAAGGACTCCTCACAAGGCATTAGGTAATATTACTCTAGAGAGTCTCTTCAGCGAAAAAATTCCTAAGGTGAGTCATTTCAAAATATTTGGGAGTTTGGCGTACTGCCATATACCCGAAGAAAAGAGAAAGAAGTTGGATCAAACTGGAGAAAAAAGATATCTTGTGGGATATAGTGAGAATGCTAAGGCATATAGAATTTATCTTTAGGGAAATAGGAAGATCGTGGTACAGAGGGATGTAAAGTTCATGGAGGAAGGAACTTTTAGGAAATCCCAAGAAATGCCTTCCAAAGAGCAGTCAAAAGACGATCCATTGGTCTAGCCACTTCGACCAACAAAAATCAACACCAGTATTTCTCCAAAAGACAAGAATCCAAAGGTATCATAACAGGTGGAGTCTCAGGAGCAGGAGAAAATAGATCTACCATCTACTAGTGGAATAACGAGCCAGGAAATTAAAGAGATACTACGGGATGCAGAGGATTTTGTTGGAGCCCCTAGAAATGAAAAAAGGGAGCGCATACAACCAAATAGATACCAAGCTTTGGTGGCTCATGTTAGATAACCCTCTAGTTTTCAAGAGGTCGTTCAGCATCAAGTATGGATAGATGATATGGTGGAAGAATACAGTTCCATAATGGTCAATGATGTATGGTAAGTGGTGCCCAAACATCAGGACATGTCAATTGTACATTCACGATGGATCTATAAGGTCAAATATGCTGCAAATGATAGTGTGGAAAACTACAAAGCCAGGTTCGTGGTTAAGGGGTATGCTAATAAGGAAGGAATAGACTACGAAGAAACCTTCGCCCCAGTAGCCAGGTATACTTCTATTAGATCAACGATATCCCTTGCAGCACAGATGGGGTCGGAGATTCACTAGATGGATGTCAAGACTACGTTCTTGAATGGGGTGATAGAAGAAGAAGTATACATTGAGAAACCAGAGGGTTTTGAGACACATGAGAAAAAATATCATGTGTGTAGGTTGAAGAAAGCCTTGTATGGGCTTAAACAAGTGCTGAGAGCTTGGTGCAGTCGAATTGATAGTTACTTGTAGAAGATGGGATTTGTCAAGAATGACGCAGATCCCAACCTCTACTATTTGATTGTAGAGAATGCGCCTCTAATTCTGGTGTTATATGTTGATGACCTTTTTCTAACTGGTTCATCTAGGCTCATCAAAGATTGCAAGGAAAACCTAGCTACAAAATTCAACATGAAGGATTTGGGACGGATGCATTATTTTCTGGGGTTGGAGGTTTGGCGGCAAAAGGGTGGTATTTTCCTTGGATAGGGAAGATATGATACATAGATTTTGAAAAGGTTCAGAATGTAGGACTGTGGACCTATGGCTACTCCAATAATTACCAAGTGGAAGAAAATTGATGCATCTGAAGATAAAGAAGTCGAACCCACGTTGTACAGGCAACTCATAGGGTCCCTAATGTATCTGGTCAATACCAGGCCAGACATTTGTTACGTTGTCAACACCCTCAGTTAGTTCATGGTGGAACCAAAGAGGGAACACTGGGTAGCAACCAAGCATGTTCTCAGATATGTTCGAGGAATAGTCGAGCATGGATTAATGTACACCCAAGGCAATGACATCAGGTTTACTGGGTTCACTGACGCAGATTGGGTTGGAAGTTCGGTAGATCGGAAAAGTACCATTGGGTATTGTTTCAACATTGGATCAGGAATGACCTCCTGATGTAGTAAGAAACAAAAATTCATAGCTCTGAGCTTAGCTGAAGCTGAATATATGACAGCTAGCACAACATCGTGTGAAGCCATATGGCTTAGGAAGTTTCTTGTGAATTTACTCAGGAGAAGGATGGAAGCGACCAATATTTTGTGTGATAATCAGAATTGCATCAAGCTCTCTTAGAATCCAGTATTTCATGATCGGTCGAAGCACATTGACATCATGTGTCACTTTATCAAAGATTGTGTTCAGCGATGGGTAGTACAGTTATGGTACACTCCGACAGGAGAATAGGTGGCAGGCATTCTCACCAAGGCTATGGGAAGAACAAAGTTTGTTTATTTCAGAGAGAAGATGGGAATGATTGAGAATCCATTTCATTAGCAAAAGCGGATAGTGCAGGGAGCTGCAGTACAAATGTAGCAGTGACAATGGGAGTGTCATGGGCAGCAGTACATATTGCAGCAGCGCAGTGGATGAGGGGCAACAAGCTGAGCATTAGCAACGCAAAGGACCAATGTCGTGGATCAGTGTGATACTTTTACTGGGAAGTCTTGCAAGAGCACATTCCTCGCTAAGAGGGACTATTGATTTTGGGTAGTATCAGATGTGCTCTAGATCTGAAATTTTGTGAAGGGGCTAGAACACATGAGATCTCCAAGACCCAGAAGTCGTTTGATGAAATTCCACCCAGATTGTATTTTAATAAAATAATTAATATTTTTAATGGGGTTCCTAATTCTAAACTTAGGAAAATAAAATTATTAATGGGTATTAATGAAAATATGGGTGAGAAGCTTCTAAGAGACGAGGATCAAGTCTAATTTAATCTTAGCCATTGATTAGAGATTAGATCACGACCATTTATTCATCAACAGAAAAATTATAATAGGAGACTTGAGGGTCAACTGGAGACACATCGGGAAAATACTCAGTAACTCGAGGGAAATCGATTCTCACGGAGAAAGAGTTTGATTTCAAAGGGATAGTTGTAGGGTGAAGGAATAGGGGGGTATCAGCATCAGTCAGAGACTAAGGAGGATGTGACGCAGTGCCTCAGAGAGACAACGTAGAGGGAGAGCTATGAGAGACAACATAGCTAGGGAACCAACTCTCACACAGTCCTCACGTAGATGACGCAGGGGTGATGTAGTCCTCAAATAGATGATACAGGGATGATGGAGTGAAGGCTAGAGGGTCTCTGTGGTGTCATAATTTCTCCAAGTTGAGGAGGAAATTTATCTCAGGTGTTTTCTTGAAGGTTTCTCTATGTGCTGCAAAATCATTCCTTGTAAAGAGATTGTTGCTGAAGAATAATAAATAAACCCTCATCTACTACACCGGTTTTCCCGCATTGGGTTTTTTCGGGGATGATTGTCTAAAAATAACTGCGTTGATGTAATTGATTCTTGTGCTTGTGTTTCTCTATTCTTTCCTCTATGTTATTATGTGACAACTGCAGTAGAATTTACTTTGATGTTTACTTAAGAGTTTTGTAAATAACTTATTGTGGAAAATAAGTAGGAGAAATAAATCAGTTACTACAATAGAGTTTCGTGTTTGAAATTTTCACACTGATATCATGAGAATTCCCTTTAGTCTTTGCAGTTATCTTTTTATTGAATGCTTGTTTTGGATTGGGAGTATTTTTCATTAAAGTTCGAGCTGAATTTTTCTTTTCTGTTTTGCTCATTTCCAGTTTACTATCCATAGCGCATTAATATATGAGTGAAGGGTGGTTGAAAGCAAGCTCGTTCTATTGCAGGAACAACGAGTTCTAAGTGCAGGAACAAAGCGTCCTAGTATAGGAAATAAACATTCCAGTACAGGAACAGAGCATTCCAGTACTAAAATAGAGTACTCCAGTTCAAAAAATAGACTCATTTCGGTACAAGAACATAATTTCTCTGGTACAATTTTCAGTAAGGAAACAGATTTAAAGGCATAATAGAAAATCATTCTTTATATTTTCTAATCATTGGAATTCAATCAGAGGAACATACTTTATCTTTTTTAGATTTAATGCAAGGCATGCTTTAATTTTTCTATCAAAGTTTTTGGCGAGTATTTTTCTTGAGTAAATCTAATACCCAGAGTGGCTTGGTGTCGTTTTTCTGAAAGGTTTTCTTTGCAATTTATTTCTTGTTGACTTTGAAAAATTTAATTAAAGGATTGGAAGTAGGATTTACAGAAGTTGAAACCAAAAATCTTTGGCATTTCTGGTGTTATGCTTCGAAGCTTATGTGGCCTTGGTTTGAAAAATTAAGTGTTGAAGGAGTTCACTGAATTGTAACTCCAGCACCCAACATTTTGGCGCCTTTGTCGGGGAGGCGTTGAAATAAATCTGGTAAAACCTTTGATTTTTTCTGCAATAGGGGTAAGTTTGCTCTTATTTTTTCCAACGGAATGTGCTTCTCTTGCTTGAAGGATTTTATTTGAATTAATTTGTGTGTTGTTCTTTTTTTTTGCAGCATTTGATTGAGTTTTTTCTAGCAAAGTTTTTTCAATTTGGTTATTTTTTAGTTGATTTATTTTAAAATGTATGACTAAAAGAGGTATGGGTTCAAAGGCCATAAGGGCCGAATAAATACTGATAAATTTGAAAATATTTCTCACGTTGGGCCTTCTATTGCAGGCAAAAAGTCCAAATAAACACAAACCCATCACGCAGGTACTATTCATCTAGACTTTGGAAACAATAGTTCGAGAGTAACACAACTAGCAAGGGGAAGGGAAGAGACTACTGGAACCCAAAAGATTGATTTGAGCCATAGTAAGCTTTCACATTCTGTTGAGAGTGATCTGATTGGAGAAAGAAAAATGGTAGATCATGAAGACCATGCTGGGGGACTGGTGAGAACCAGCCAAACGAGGAGCAGTCCACCTTTGGGTTTCTAATCATAGACCCAGATACAATAGGTCAAATGAAGAATATTCCGCCATCCGCTCTTCCCCATTTTATATGAAGATCTGGATTATTTTTTGTTTGAATTTGATACACTGTGTAGGAGTTATGATTATTCTACAGACGCCCAAAAGCTAAAACTATTTCCTACAACTCTCAAGGATTCAACTCTACACTCGTTCATGGGAGTAGGAGGAAATACTATAGCCTCTTGGGGACAAATGAAGAGAGTATTTTTAACTAAATATCATGAATATTGTAAAATAAGAGAAATGCAGGATGAAATCTTCACTATTGTGCAAGGTGATGATTAAATGTTGGAAGATTATTTAGAATATTTTATATATTCTCGAGAAGTCAAAACATAAATTTGATCTAAGTACTATTAGAACCTTGTTCTTGCGAGGACTTACTGATGATGCTAGAAATAATTTGAACTTATTAGGACAAGGGGATATTGCTCAAAAGACTTTTGGCCAGATTTGTGACTTATGCAGGAAGTTCTCACGGAATCAATCTAGATCTGGTAGAGGAATTCGAAGTAAAAATAGAAAATTTGGATCTACGGATGCTATGATTATTGGTTTGGAAAATAAAATGGACAATATGAAAACTGTAATTATGAATATTGTTAGCAAACAAATAGAATCTTTGCCATTTCCGCAAAAAATTAGTAGAAGAACAAGATTCATTGTCCATTTATTGTCCAAAATGTAGAAAAAACATCTTTTACATGACTGTCCTGCAGATATTAAGAGTGCTAATAAGTGTGTGATATGTATAGGGAAACATCTTACCGAGGAATGCCCTTCTATACCGGGATTGAAATAAACATTCAAAGAAGAGCATCACGAACCTGAGCCATTGCATGTTATGGAAGCATGAAAATCACGGCCTCAGGTAAGTATAGGTATGATCCCTAAACATGCACCGTATTTTTCTAGTTATAATGCACCACCATATTCCTATAAAAATGTAAATTACTCTCAACCTTAGCAGCATGGGCATCATTTTCAGTATGGACAATCACCTCCACCTTGGCAACAAGGATGGATGGGATCACCACACTCTCATTATTCCTATCATGCACCTGCACAGTCATATCCCACTACCTATGCACCTTATCCCATGGCACAAACTACATTACCAACCTTACCTCAGTAGAGTTAGGCCATGCCACCATTACCATTACCACCACCTTTTCGACCACCTCAACTGCTTACACAACCTATACCAAACCCAAATAATAAAGTGGTGCAAGTGATTCATTCTATTGGACCGCTTCCTTTCCCTATTTATCAGACCATGCCATTTGGGTTTAATGACCTTCAATTAAGATAGGGAAGGGTAGTAAATTTAGAAAAACGAAAAAAAAAACCTATGGTGTGATTATCAAGGAGAAAAGAGAGGAGGAAAGTCCCAATAATTCAAAAGAAGATGTCACCATTCGACCCATTCCCACACATTCAGAGCCCTTACCATCTTCTTCAAGTCGAGCTCCCTTTCTAGAGAGGTTAGTTATGGAGAAATATGACTCCACTCTTGAGTCTAACCTAGCTTCCGAACTTAGGAATCTTTGTATAAAGGTTCCTTTGCTTCAAGCTATTAAAGAGAACCCCAGCTATACTAAAATTGTTAAGGAACTTTGTCTTAAAAATCTAGGGAGGAAGAGAGTATAGCCTCACACCATTCAGTTTGTTGGGAGAGAAACTGAGTTAATGACAGGATGCGTTCAAATGGAAAAATATACCAATCCTAGAAACCCGGTTGTTTATGTTCAAATAGGTGATACCCTTGCCCCCAATGTGTTAACAGATATGGGAGCAGCCATTAATGTTATGACTATGAAAACCTTGGAACAACTTCGATTGGCTCACATTCGTCCTACCCCTACTGTGCTTGAAATTGCTGAGAGAACTAAAATCAATCCAGATGGTGTGATGGATGATGTGGTTGTATCGATTGATTCTTGGGAATAACTTGCGGATTTCATTGTGTTTCGACAAAAAAATCCTATTGGAGGACATCCCTTGATTTTTGGATGATCATGGCTTGCTGCAAAAGATGCTTATATAGGATTTCACTATGGTGATATGTATATTTCCCATGGAGATGCTAGGAATAAAGTCACCTTGTACCCACCTTCTAGATCCATCCCGGAACTTCGAGATACCTTATGGTTAGACTATGATTGTAGTGATGAGGAGACTTGATCTATTTTTTTCATTCATCATTATACTGAGTCGACCGAGGAGGGTGAGATTTGGGATTTCTTGAATAATCTGGACATAATGCCAAATTTTGATTCACTATATCAAATTTTTAGCCCAGATTTTCAAGAAAACTACAACTTCCAACCTTTTCCATTACAAAGTCTAGCAGCACCTACTAGCACTCTTGAGCCCAAAACCATTTTTATTGAGATTAGTCCAGGAAAATATTTACACATTAGTTCAGAATTGGACTTATCCCAACAAGAGAATCTTATGAATTTTTTACGAGACCATCTCAGTGCCTTTTCATGGAGTTACGAGGACATGAAAGACATCCCTCCTAAAACTTGCACTCATCACATTTATATTCAGGAGGGAGCCCGACCTGTTCAAAAACACTGAAGACGTATGAATCTTGCACTAAGAGAAGTTGTTAAAGAAGAATTACAAGAACTCTTAGGTGTTGATTTTATCTATCCTATATCCGATAGGCAGTGGATCTCCCCATTGATGATAGTTCCGAAGAAATATGGGAGATGGTGTATTTGCATTGATTATAGAGAATTAAACAAATCCACTCTCAAGGATTATTTTCCCCTTCCCTTTATTGATCAAGTGCTAGATACCCTTGCCGGTAAAAAATACTTTTCATTTTTAGATGGCTTTAGTGGTTACAACCAAATACAAATCGCACCTGAGGATCAGGACAAGACCACTTTTACTTGTCCATGGGGAACATTCACATATCAAGTGATTCCTTTTGGACTTTGTAATGCGCCAACTACCTTTCAAAGGGTAGTTTTGGCTATCTTTGTTGAACTCGAGTGTGTAGAGTTTTACATGGATGATTTTTCAATATTTGGTGAATATTTCCAGGAAGCCCTTAAAAAATTAGAAAAAAGTGATTTTGTGTTGCCAAGAGGTTAGCCTCGCTTTGAGTGATAAGAAATGTATATTTATGTGCAAAGTAGGGGTGGTTCTTGGCCATCTTATCTCTGACAAAGGTATCCAAGTAGACCCGGCCAAAATAGAAGTTATTTTATGTCTTCTTGCACCCAAAACACAAAGGGAGGTGAGAAGATTCCTGGGACATGCGGGCTATTACCGGAGATTCATCAAAAACTTTTCTAGGATATCACACCCCTGTTTTTCGATTATTAGCTAAGGATAGTGATTTCTATTGGACTACAGCTTGCCAACAAGATTTTCAGGAAATGAAGGAAAAAATAGTACATGCACCAATCTTCAAGGCGCCTAATTGGTCCCTTCCATTCCATATTTTGTCAAATGCCTCAGACATTGCTATTGGTGCAACCTTAGGACAAGAAGAAAACCAACAATCCTATGTTATCTACTTCATCAATAAAAACTTGTCACCTGCTGAATTGAACTATATAGTAATTGAGAAAGAGTTCCTAGTTGTGATATTTTCCATTAATAAATTCAGACACTACATTATGGGCTATGAAGTACTTATACATATAGATCATTCTACCATAAAGTATTTAATGAACAAACCTTTGACTAGTGGTAGGGTGACTAGGTGGTTATTTACTGCAGGAATTTAATGTTATCATTATTGATAGACCGGGAAAATCAATATTGTAGTTGACAATCTTTCTAGATTGAATAATCTTGGTGATATAATTCCTGTAGATGATTCTTTTCCTGACGAACATCTTTTTTTTTGTGTCAAAAAAATCTCCATGGTTTGTTGATATAGCCAATCATTTAGTTACAGTAAAGACACCACCTCACCTATCCACTCGAGAGAGGCAGAATATTATTCAGAAAAGTGCTTCATATTCTTGGATTCAAGGAGACCTCTTTTACACAAGACCTAATATTATTCTCCGTAGATGTGTGAGAGAGGAAGAAGTGTTTGATATTTTGAAATCTGCCCATGATGAACCGAGTGGGACCATTTTGTTGATAAAAGGATAACCTATAAAATTCTCCTCTTTGGCTATTTTTGGCCTTCATTGTTTAAGGATACCAAACAACATGTCAAGTGTTGTGGAAGTTGTCAACGAATGGTCCAACCTGGTCAAGACAATGAAATACCTTTGTGTCCTCAAGTCATGATTGAACCCTTTGAAAAATGGGTCATTGATATTGTATGACCTATAGCTCCAACATCTTCAAATAAAAGACATATCTTGGTTTGTATAGATTTTGTAACAAAATGAGTAGAAGCTAGAGCAATTTCTTTTGCCATTGAAAATGTTGTTGTTGATATTTTATTTAATGATAATTTTACTAGATTTGGTGTTCCAAGAGAAATTGTTACTGACAATGGGCCTCAGTTTGTTTCTAATCTGGTTAAAGGTATTATAGATCAATACAAAATTCAGAATAGGAAATCAATATCATACCACCCATAGGAAAATGGCTAGGTAGAATCCACTAATAAGGTGATCAAGTCCATTCTTACCAAAATAGTGAATCTGCATAAGAAATATCGGGCGAATAGATTACCTGAGGCATTATGCGCTTATAGAACTACCTAGAGGAATAGCATGGGTCATACACCCTACGAGCTAGTGTACATGAAGCAGGTCTTGCTACCAATTGAATTCTATATTTAGACTTTTAGAACTGCAATCCAATTGGGATTGGATCTCTCGGAAGCACAACAACAACGTCTACTATAGTTGAGTGAGCTTGATGAATTTAGAAGAGATGTTGTTCAACGGAACATATTATTGCAACAATAGCGTAGGAAATGACATGACAAGCTTATCAAAAAGAGGTTGTTCCAACCAAGTGATTGGGTACTCCTTTATGATTCTAAATTTAAACTTTTTAAAAGGAGATTTTGTACACGTTGGATGGGGCCATATGAAGTAGTCAAAGTTTTTTAAAATGGAGCGGTGGAAATCAATACCATTGATGGACAGGAATCAATTTTCCTTGTGAATGGGCATAGACTTAAAGTATATTTTCAGCCCACCACCAAGGAAAACTTCATACAACAAGTGCAGCAACAACCAGAGTTAAGGATGGTAGGTGGTGATTCCAACCTACTGTGAATCTGATTTCTCTTTTCCAATAAAAAATAATATACATATATATACATACATACATATATATATATATATATATATATATATATATATATATATATATATATATATATATATATATATATATATATATATATCTATATATATATATAACCAAAAATTAACAAATTGAAAAACAAATTAACTATGAATGTGAAAATCAGCTTGCTAACATGGTCATGGAAGGGTCTACTTGAAAACCAGCATGTTGGCGAGTTGGTCAGTTTTTAATAAAAAGGGATGTTACTTGAGAAGAAGCAGGTTTCTATAAAGTTTTCTGCTGACATCAGAAAGACTGGCAAAACTAAGCCCTTACCCAAGTTCAGGGTAATTGACATGGAAAATCATGTAAAAGTGATGCAAAACTCCTGTTGTAGTTAATTTATTCAAGGTACAACATTATTTGGCAGAGACATCTGTGGACTGAGGTAAAAACTATGCATTTCTTCTTGTTCCCTTTTCGTAATTTTCCCTCTATTTCTTATTTTTGTCCTAGTTGAAATCCCCCTCCTATTCTTCATCAAGTTTCCTATCCCAATTTTTGTTTTCCCTCTCATACCTGAAATTTTTTCCCCATTCCCTTTTTCCTATATCCCCCTGGATGGTTTATCTCATTCTAAGCGCCCTTAATAATTTCCTTCCCTTTCTAAAAAATACCCTTGTCCCGCTTCTTTCTTTCCCTCATAATTTTTTACAAGATCTGATGAATCTTTGAAGACCTTAATTGATCAGATCGAGAAAGAAAAATGACACCTGGAAACTAGCAATAGAAGAAACTCCTTTGACTCTACAATTTATTAGTGAATCCAGCCTGTGTATAACAAAGAATCTTTGATTTTGTGAAATCCTTTATGTAGTACAGGAACAACAGTATTCTGGTGCAGGAATATATGTTTCAGTACAGGAAGCTGGGTTCGTTTTCAAGAACCCTGTCATAGTACAGGAATTTTGTTGTAATAATGAGCTTTAGTAGATCGAATTTAAACTCTATTTAGAAACATGATGGTTATTTAAAAAAAAACCATGACTATTGAATTTTTTATTTAACTGACATTATTTATCATTGCCCAATGGGAATAAATGTTTTAAGTGCAGGGATATTATAAGTCTAGTTAACCTCATTTTAATGAAGCACTACCATACTCCAATCAAAGTCATGATGAGGATCGAGAACATGTAAAATGTCTCTTCCTTAGTTGTTTGATTACCCGAACCTTGCCACCTTTTAAAGATTTGGCCATTATCACGTGCGAACCATGCATTTCCTTCTTGAAATTTTAAACCACTGTTGTCATCGCCTTTAGCCATCATTACCCCACTTACCTTGGAAATCATACCAAATCCCTGGCCTTTCCAATCAAAATTCTTACACTGACAAGGTGGAAGTCATTTTAATCACTGGTATAAGTGGACAGGATGTTGTGGATTGCGAATTAAGGCACCAGTGCATGCAATTCAAATTTGATAAATGTAGAGACTGTAAGCATATTGTTGGATAGGTAAATCCCCTCTGCGGACAGAGGCGATCCCACTAGCCTAAAACAGAACTAGCCACAATTAAACCACGCTGCCACGCAAGTTCCTAGTTGTACATAAAAGGTGAATTAAGAAGACCAACCTGGAATCCAACGCTATAGTCGAAGCAGAGTTGGTATCCCCGCTCCCTCGCTCCAGCAGGTCGCAATCCTTGCGCTCCTTGATTACGGACACCTGCACATGCAAAGGAAGAAATAGATACAAGCATAAAATCCACCAAGGCACAACTATATTTCAGTCAGAAAGGAAATAAATCAAACATCACTATAATAGACGATGAGATTGGAACTATAATAGCAGTCGTTCATTAATGAATAATAGACAGGAAAAGTTACAACCAAGGTTCTGACGTTGAACCTCTCCTCTGGCTGGGTGAGCAACTATATGTGTCTTGCAATGTACCTCCTCTCCGGCAGCATAACCTCTCTATGCTTCACTATCACTCATGACAAACATAATCACAACTAGCATTCCTCCAAGAACTCAAGAACTCAACAACTAGCACTAGCTTGTCTAATGCATGAGGACAAATATTTATAGATGGAGAAGGTAGAAATATTCGATGAACCAGGACACCCATTGTGGATTGGCATTATCTCTGAAAAAGCCATTGTGGATATATGTCAAGGATAGATGATGACTCTCGACCTCTATCAACTGGATTTTTCCCTCAAAAGGCTTCGTGATCTGAAGGGAAAAAGCAGAAGGGCGTGCTTTTGGCAAAAATCATTACCAAACTGGGCTGGCGCGGGTGTTATTCTGTGACAGAGCG
The DNA here is from genome assembly GCA_031772625.1 of Pinus tabuliformis. Classification (NCBI taxonomy): domain Eukaryota; kingdom Viridiplantae; phylum Streptophyta; class Pinopsida; order Pinales; family Pinaceae; genus Pinus; species Pinus tabuliformis. The sequence goes on along the minus strand of CM062805.1, from coordinate 911,747,105 downwards.
CCAATGGTCGCGCCCTCTTTTAAGGATCTCAGTAATTGGCGCGGGTAAGATACTGTGGACCTGCGCCAATGGAAAAAGAGCACTTTTCAGGGATAATTTGCAGAAGGTGTCTTCAGGGAACATGAAGTACATACTCAGGGGAACATAATGCAAGTGTTTTTGGGTTATGTCACTGCTCACAGGTCCCGGAATGCGTCCTCCAATGTATGGAAACGGGGCGATAGGGACGGTGACCAACGGTGACAAATTACTGTGTAACAGATGCCCCCTAAAGCATGAAGTCCGAGAGGTAGAGAGAGGGGTGAAATGCTTTACAAGAACACACAAGAACACATATATAGTTGCCGCCGAGGATCTGCATTAAGAGACACGACTGATAGTTCAATTACATGATGTATGTGGTATGGTCGCAACCATCCATAAGAGAGTACATAAATAATCTAGATCCATAGTATGGACGCAGCCATCTGGTTAGGATCAATGAAGTGACTCAGGTATGGTCGCAGCCATCCAGTGAATGAGTCATGTATCAAGAATCACGCCTGGATTACAACAGACACAATCTAGGGTCTTGCGCTCCATCTCGACCCGAACAAGAGTACAAGTTCAAGCATGTGAATATATGAGCTGAAGTCGAACATGCATGAACATCGTCTGATTACCAGTCAATTGTGGAAACTGTTAACAGATGCGAGAGGTACCACCAATAATGACAATGGCCCTCAAGGTACTATAGGTACAATCTACGGCATGCGAATTAATGATCTGAAGTCGAACACCCGTAGAATCATTCGATCGGAGGCCAATGATGAAAACCTCACGTCGAACACGAAGAACCTGCCATTGAGGCATGCAGGCTCCAAGGCACCGGAAGGGAGTCTCTAGATCAACTTCCCGGATAATGAGCTGAAGTCGACAGGAAGTGACCTTGATCGAAGGTGGGCCATAATGTTTCCCACATCATCGACACGAGACAGAGAGATAATGTTGTGAATCAAGATTGTACGAACTATCAGAAGGAGGTTGTTTCTTTGCAGAGGTCAACTTCTCTTGAACATATCGGCGGCACATTAATGGAATTGGCAGTATTTGACATCAATGTATCAAAGGTCATGATGACGAGGCAATGAGTGGATGAGAGGTCAAATAGGGTACCCAAGTCCATGGAAGCAAGTGAAAAATATGAGATGAGATATCCCCACCCTGAAAGCAGAAAAGTGCCATGTTCAAGAGCGACATACTGCCGACACGATAATAATTATGGTTCAAAAATTTTCTTTTCCCCCCGCCATTTCTGGCGAGTACCCCAGTTATTTTTAACAAGCTTGATGGGGATAGCATATGCTTGTGGTGTGTCATTTCGACAAAATCCGATGTCATCAGGTTTTAACGAGTCTGACAAAGGAAGAACTCGGCGTCTTTTCATGTTTAGAGAGTTTGAAAAGACAGCAGAAAAGGAAACTCTAGGGGTGTCCTTTTTCGTAAAGTTGTGTCTCTCGGGCCCGAAAAAGTATAAAATAATGCCCGAAAGAACCGCCCGACCATTACGATCGAGGAGTACTTTTCATAATTAGTGATTTCGACCTGAAAAAGTAAAAAAAGCGGTCAAAACCACGTCGTTTCGTAACCATTAACGAGTTTGAAACGAAAAAAACCCGGTAATCTTTTTATGTTTTAACGGTCGACAAAAAGAACTTAAAACGACCGCCCCTTATTAACGTTTAACGAGTCAAGAGGGAAAACTCGGCAATCTTTTCGTTTTTAAATGGTCAGAAAAGAGCTGAAAGCAGACCTCCATTTTTATTCTCTTTAACGAGTCAAAAAGGAAAAATACTCGGCAATCTTTTCATATTTTACGAGTCAGAAAAGAGCGTAAAGGCGACTCGTCCTGAAGGAACGAGTGGTATAAAGGGTAGCGACTGGTTCCGGTAATGGTGGAACTTGCTCGAAACATGTAATGGTCAAGAGGCTGGCTAATAAAACCACTCATTCCTGCGGTTCCTCAGGAAAGGATAAACAACCAGGTGAAAGCATATGATCGGCCAAAGAGATGGTGGCGATGGAATGAAACAACCAAGGCTCATCTAGCAGAATTTAGCAGATAAAAGGCAATCACGGGATGTAAATCAGGTATGGGTTCATTTTTACACAAGCTTGAACCATGGAGAACTTTGCTTGGATTCGGTTTCATGTTTACACAAGCTTGAAACGAAAAACTATGCTTGCTATAAATTTGCATGCCCCCAGCATGATAATGATAATGCAAATCGAGGTACATGCCCCCCAAGCTTCATGGCATTCACGGAGTGGATGGAATGAAGGTTCACTTGGAAAGACTCGATTTTGAAGGAGGATGCATGCCCCCCGGGCTTCAGTCACGCGCCCGGGTCAGCTGCCATCATCAGAATGACGGAGTGGATGTTGAGGCATTTCCTGTGGAAATAAGACCATTTAGGAATGGTATATGACTATATGTGAAGTGTGAACCGGGGAACAAAAGTTGGTCTACGATCCTGATCGTCCTTCCTTCGTGCGGAAAACACATCACTCTGAAGAGTGAGGACACAATTGCACGTATGCGATAAATATAGTCTCGTCCAAGGAGTAAATTGTAATCTAACGGACCTTGGACTACCATGACGCCCATTTGAACAGTCTTCCCTTCTAATGTGATAGGTACATTGGGAAGAATTCCTAAAGGTCGAGTGGTTTCTCGATGGAAACCTGTAAGGTTTCTCATCTCAGGTAGAAGCAGTGGCGAACCAAGTGCTTCCCAAGCTGTTGAAGAAAGGATACTCATAGGAGATCCCTCATCAATAATTGTACCGGCCATAACCATTCGGTAGACTTGGACTATAATTCGAAATGGTATAGAGGCTGGTAACCGAGGATTGCCTAGTTGATCCCAATTGAAGGAAACAACTAGGTTGCTTGGAGGTGGGACCGGATAAACGGCCGGATATGATTCTGATGGACTTTCTTCCTGTTGCGAAGGAATGAGAGGGATGCTCACTTGATCATTAGAGTCTATGTTGATGAATAGAATTTGGACGGTGGGGTCTTCATTCTTTGCAGTGATAATATCATCTGAGGATGGAACTTCTGAAGGCAAAACCGGGTCACTTGTAATCTGGACCTTTTGAAAGACCGGGTCAACTGTCATCTGGACCGTTGGACTTTCGTCTGGTTTGGATTCAGATGTAATATCATCTAAGGATGGAACTTCCGAAGGGAAAACCGGGTCAACTGTCATCTGGACCTTTTGAAAGACCGGGTCAACTGTCATCTGGACCTTTGGACTTTCGTTTGGTTTGGATTCAGATAGTTCATCCTTGATGATAAAGTGGTGCATAGATGATGAATGTAAATCAACACTCGTTCCGACCAGGGACTGGTCTGGAACAGGCTGAGCACAACTAGGTTCGGGAAGAGAAGGCTGGATCAAAGAGGAATCATGCTTGATCACTTGGTTAGCGGAGAGATGATCTGCAGTTGCAAAAAGACGCTGATATCCAGCGGGTAGTTGGGGTAAGGGAGCTGACAGACTTTCCAAAAGACGGGAGGCGTCATCCATAAGTGGACAAAGGCGAAGGAGATGATTACCTTCACAAAGTCGACAAGGGAAACGAACCTTCCCTTTTCTCTTACCAACTGATAAGGTATCGTCAATCTGCGACGACAAGGGGCGAGTCGGGTCACGGGACCATATATCTAGGATCCTGGGAATACCAGGACAATCAGAAAGAAAATGGTCCTCCTTGCATAATCGACAAGGAGACTTAGCCTTCCGCGGAGGAGCAGAAGGTGGTTCTACTTCAGATATTTTCGTGGTAGATGCGACCTTTCCCTTAGGAGACTTCTTCTTTTTGGTCTTCTTCTTCTTCTTCTTAGCCACCTGGTTACTGAAATCCAGAGTTTCACCAGGCGAAGTAGAAGATGAGGACGCAGCAACAGGCGAAGAAGGGGAGGGGTCCACCTTAGAATCAACATGGTGTTGTTCAGGTGGAGGAGGTGGTGGCGGAACAGGAGTTATCACACTCGAGACCACCGAGTTTGAAAACAACCATACGGGCAAACCAATGGTTAACCCAGGCAAAGACAAAGTTGCGATATACTGAACACCGACATTTCCAACAGAAGGAAATGGACGAGGGTTTCCATCAGGAGGAACACCTTGGCCGGTGGGCGCCGGGAAGGCTGCCATTGAATGAGAAATAATCCTACTCAAGCTAACACAAACAAAATCTAATTGGGTAAATGTTATCGTGGCCAATAAATTTTAAGATACTGAACTTGACCTTTTCATATATTAAGAGTCGAGAAAAGGATAAAAGATGACTCTAGTCTCCTTCGAATATTTAATGAGCACGAAGTGACAAGACGCTCACAGGCACCTTTTCTTTTAGGGAGTCCGAAAAGGATCAAAAGTGACTACTCTGGAGACTCTAGGCAAAAGGTTTACCAAACAATCCGTAAAACTGCTTATACACCTTGGCAATAAGATGAAAACCAAGGACTTCCCGTACTGCAGTCAATCTTCCCGAATGCTGTGTTCAGTGCATTACAGCTTGTAAGGCGGCAGACTCGGCTTCCTATGGATAAAGGATAATAGCCTAGTGGGGTCTCCCGTATATACGCGACGGTACGTGGGAGCTCAGTCTGTATTGGCACCTATCGTTTCACCATGGAGGAATCACCCAACCACTCAACGGTAAGCTACCAGGTTTAAAGACGCCGGAACACGTCTCTAACCTAGACCTCTAGAGTATTTGTGTTATGTTCCAATGCGTTGTTATGTTCATTGAGTTTATTTTAAAGTTTATCTTCAATTATGTTTCAGTTTTTTGGTCCTACCATATGTGATATCTCAAAAACTTCTTAAATGCAAACTATATGCCAAAACTATACCATTTTATTCGATGAATTCTATCTACAAGAGGGTTGAGATCTTTACACAAACGAAATGATTACTCAACAAACAACAAAGATCCTAATGCAGCTAATAACAAGAAATGAAATTTTGTCTTTTTCTTTTTAATAGAAACAAATAACAATAAACTCTAACTAATATGATGCAAAAGATATTTTGTTTTTCTTTCCTTTAAGATGGCATGATGCATTTAAACAAATCTTAAGAGATATGCACAAGTATACACAATCCAAGTTTACTCAATGAAATAGAACCAATTCTGAAACACCAAAATGAACGATGCAAGCAAGGAAAAACACAAAGACTTTCAATGAACCATGTAATCTAAGTTCAAATGAAGTCGAGTAAAATCCAAAGAGGCTAGAAGTGAATCACCCAGAGCATAGAAGACCAAGTTTTGACAAACCACTAGATAGGTGCAGAACACAACCAACAAGTTGACTGGAAAATCAAAAGACCGAAACTTCCCACAGAAGGCTAGACATGCAAAGCCACTAGATGTTCTAGGGCTGAGATGAAAATCAATAGAAATAAGCAAACAACTGAAGGATAAAGGCTAAAACCAGTCAAACAGAGGTTCAACACACTTCCAGAGGCTGTAAGAGATATAAAAAGAGGCTGAAAGAGCTTCCCACCCATACACAGGCAAAATTTACAGGGCTGGCGCGACTGTCAGCCTGCAACTTGCGCTACCAAAGGATTGGCGCGAGTTGCTTTTGAGAAACATGCGCCAACTGGCGCGACTGTCAGAGTAAAAACCGCGCCAATTAAGCTTGCCGGCTAAAAAAATAAATAACACGACCCCAGGTTGGGCTGACAGTGCTCAGATGGATCAAACAGTAAAGAATAATCTCAAAACTGACCCAGAAAGCTCATTCACTCAAGCAAGCAAGAGAAAATTAACATGCAAGACAAACTCCAAATAGCTTCTCCCCAGCGGAGTCGCCAAATTGTTGGATAGGTAAATCCCCTCTGCGGACAGAGGCGATCCCACTAGCCTAAAACAGAACTAGCCACAATCAAACCACGCTGCCACGCAAGTTCCTAGTTGTACATCAAAGGTGAATTAAGAAGACCAACCTGGAATCCAACGCTATAGTCGAAGCAGAGTTGGTATTCCCGCTCCCTCGCTCCAGCAGGTCACAATCCTTGCGCTCCTTGATTACGGACACCTGCACATGCAAAGGAAGAAACAGATACAAGCATAAAATCCACCAAGGCACAACTATATTTCAGTCAGAAAGGAAATAAATCAAACATCACTATAATAGACGATGAGATTGGAACTATAATAGCAGTCGTTCATTAATGAATAATAGACAGGAAAAGTTACAACCAAGGTTCTGACGTTGAACCTCTCCTCTGGCTGGGCGAGCAACTATATGTGTCTTGCAATGTACCTCCTCTCCGGCAGCATAACCTCTCTATGCTTCACTATCACTCATGACAAACATAATCACAACTAGCATTCCTCCAAGAACTCAAGAACTCAACAACTAGCACTAGCTTGTCTAATGCATGAGGACAAATATTTATAGATGGAGAAGGTAGAAAGATTCGATGAACCAGGACACCCATTGTGGATTGGCATTATCTCTGAAAAAGCCACTGTGGATAGATGTCAAGGATAGATGATGACTCTCGACCTCTATCAACTGGATTTTTCCCTCAAAAGGCTTCGTGATCTGAAGGGAAAAAGCAGAAGGGCGTGCTTTTGGCAAAAATCATTACCAAACTGGGCTGGCGCGGGTGTTGTTCTGTGACAGAGCGCCAATGGTCGCGCCCTCTTTTGAGGATCTCAGTGATTGGCGCGGGTAAGATACTGTGGACCTGCGCCAATGGAAAAAGAGCACTTTTCAGGGATAATTTGCAGAAGGTGTCTTCAGGGAACATGAAGTACATACTCAGGGGAACATAATGCAAGTGTTTTTGGGTTATGTCACTGCTCACAGGTCCCGGAATGCGTGCTCCAATGTATGGAAACGGGGCGATAGGGATGGTGACCAACGGTGACAAATTACTGTGTAACACATACCCTCAAAATTTTGAAAAAAAATTATATTGAAAGGAATCTTCTTTTCGGGATTTTGTAGGAGAGTGGGAGTAGTGTAACCCTTGAGCGTCATGGCACCAGTCCAAATTGAACCATGGTTTGTGAAAGAACTTCTCTAGTGTGTTAAGTCAAATTTAGGAGTTAAAAAAACAGATGCATGAACTTGAAGTTTTAAATCGATGTGTAATGGACTAGAATACTACATTGAAGAGAAGGAATGAAGAATTGGTGAATGCAGTGCAGGAATGGAAAAGGCAGATGAAACGATGGAAATTCCATGCACCTCATTGGAAAAATCGTTTGAGGAAAGTGGTTAAGTGCCTGAGGAAAGCCTGTATTAAGAAGTTGAAGGCAAAAGGGTCGGGAATCAATATTCAGATCCAGAAGTAAAGAAAGGCTCATAATTTTGTTTTTTGCAGAGGTTAGTGGTTGTGTGAGGACACACAATGGAATGAGGTTGGGGGGATGTTGGTCGTCATAATTGTCCTTTTTTTAACCCTACCTTTGTCCTAATCATGCTACCCAAACCCCTGTTTCACAATTAAATTAAACCCTTTACACATGATTCTTGGTCCCTTTTTGTGATTTTTTGGATGTGGATCACAGAGGCTTGTTATTCATTTAAAAGGTTGAATAGAATTATATTTCTTTGTAACTTATATATTCATATTTCCTTAAGGCGTGGTGAGTATATGTCATTAATCAAAGTCGGAGTTGGTTAGTGCAAGATCTGAAGTTCTTATACCATCCGTCATTCCTGTACCAAGTGGACAGTCAACCGATTCATTCCAGATTGACTCCAAAAATATCATATTTGTTAAGGAATGGTGTGCACCTACAGTTGAGGGTTTGTTCCATTTTCTGCATAAGGCTTGGATCATTATGGATGTGCTAAATATGGAGGATGGTCATCGTTCAACGCATTTTTCCTGTTAAGTTTTTCATTGCGGCCAAGAGTCGAGCATCTGTGGATTCTAGGATAGGTTTAGCTAGCGATACTGTGGAGAAATTTGGTACTCTGTTGTTGTAATCTTGTATCGGCCCATCCCTCTAGGTTGTATCTATGGTTTTATGATGTATATTTGAAGAAGACTTTGAATAAAGAAGGAGATAATGCCAACTTCATTTATTTCTGGTTCCTGTCATTATTTGTAATGTTTATCTCTTGCATTTGATTTCAGAGTTTTCGTAAAGGGAAATGAGCTGGTTGGATAGGGCCCATCCAATCTAGCTCATTCTCCCTATATTTTGCAGTGTGCTTAGATCTAGTTATGTTGTTGTGAACAAAGCGATTTTTATATGCTTGAGCTTGCAAGTTTGGCAAAACCCTTGTGAATGTATTTCTCTTATGCGTGATCTCAGATCTGAGGAGTCCTTGTGTGTGTTGAGTGGATTTCTATTTCCAGTTTCAGTATTTTATTTCTTCCTAAAGCATCACACTGTTTCTTTTCTTTTTTGAGAATGCTTCTTGAGTTATTTCTGAAAGATTAGACAGGGTTGTGAGTTTAATGATTTAAGTTTGATGTATTTCCTTATAGCACAGTGTGCCCTGATATGAATACAATTTATGGCTAAGTGATGATATCTTTGTGCATAAGTTTAGACTGTAACGATTTCCTTACATGAACATAAACCAAATATCACTGAGTACAAAAATCATTTATCGAATTTTTCTAGGTTTAAACACTTTATAAAATTAATCTTTCAAGCAGAGTATATTTATCACTGTGACAAAGAGGTGGAGGTCATTAGATAGGGAACTATTGAGCTAGGAGTGCTCTCCTCCATCGGCTAGTATTCTTCCTCTACTTTACAACCCCATTATAGTTCAGGGATCCATGGGGAAAAAGAGTACCCAACGAGTAGGGTGGGAGGTCAATCGTTGAGTCAACAATGTTCGGTCGAGCTACATCATCCTTCACACGTGAACGCGACAACAACAAGGGAGTGCAAGCAACAACAAATCCAAGATTGAACCTCTACTCCTTCAGTGAATGGTACTGCGTGTTTTCATAAATTTCTATTACATGGTTATTGTTGTATATATAAATACCAGGTTGTAAAAGTAAATGATGTGATGGTTGAATTGTGAATTATGGACTATTAATGTGTGAACCTTAATATCTATGTGTTTCCAATGTTGATGTGTTTTTAATTACTATGTGACCTTATTAATGGATGTTGTTAGTGAATGATTAGTTTTAAAGGAAAATATTTATTTTTTTATAATCGCAACTTGATCTCAAAAGGTTTCCTAATCATTATAGCTTTTCTTTGTAACATTGTCAATTTTTCCTATAAGAACATATTATATTGAGGTGAGGGAGATCTGCAAATAGGAGTTGACTAACCAATAACCCAAGTTGAATTTTCTCAATTTCTATTTTTCTTTGAAACATTGTCAATTTTTCCTATAAGAGCATATTATATTGAGCTGAGGGAGATCTACAACTAGGAGTTAACTAACCAATAACCCAAGTTGAATTTTCTCAATTTCTAATTTATCCTTGTCTCTTCCCATATAATTATGTGGGTTTCAAATACTCAACCCATTTTTTTTTAACGCTCTAACAACATGCTAGTTTTCCTTAATAGACATCACATCCTTATATGATGATATCAATTGATTCATCCTAAAGAAGCCCCCCACAATAGGTCATGCGATCTCAAAGGGTTTCCTAGTCATTATAGATTTTCTTTGAAACATTGTCAATTTTTTCTATAGAACATATTATATTGAGGTGAGGGAGATATGCAACTATGAGTTGACTAACTAATAACCAAAGTTGATTTTTCTCAATTTCTAATTTATCCTTGTCTCTTCCCATTTAATTATGTGGGTTTCAAAATACTTAACCCACTTTTTTTTTTTCAATGCTCTAACATCATGATAGTGTTCCTTAATCAACATCACATATTCCTCCTAAGATGCTATCAATTGATTCCATATGTCCTCTTTCTCTTTCATCAATCTATCATGGATATCTACTTGTGTGGTCTTCTCTTTTATTGTTTTATCCTCAATCTGGGAAGAAATTACAGTCAAGGTAGGTTTTTTTTCTTCTATTTAGATAGCCACTTCTTCGATTTCTTATTTGTAGGTTTGGGTTGTCTCTCATGATTCAAGGAATGGTTCCTTTGCAACAAGGGAATCTATTTCCTAGCCAAGGCATTCTAACATCTCAAAAGTCCTACCATTCATCAATTCATCTCTTAACAACTTAATAGAGGTATGGAGTTTCCTCTACTCCTTTTCAAGCTCCTTATTCTTCTTTAAGAGTGATGTAAACAAAGTCATAAGCAAAGGAGTACTTATTATTTTCTATCTCCTAATCTTGGATGTATTTTCCAATTTTGAGAAGTAATGGTATCTTGTGCTTCAAGAGTTGCATCTTTCTCTTTGTCTTTGGTAGTAGTGGCCTGTTCTGCTTCAAGAGTTTCAACTTTCTCTTCTTCTTCAGAAATAGTGGCCTCGTTTGCTTCAAGAGTTGCAAATTTCTCTTATTATTTGGTAGTAGTGGCCTATTATACTTCAGTATTTGCAACTTCTTCTTCTTCTTGGTATACTTCTACAATCACAATAGTGCCTTCTCTATAAAAAGTTCCCATCGTTGGTTCTTGTGTTTCAACAAGGTACTTTATCTTCATCTCTTAATCAAATGAAAGCTCAACAAAGTCTTAGCCATCCCTCATCACTTTTGTTGTTTCTTGTGTGTCAATAGAGTGTCTCTCCTCCATTATTCTCATTGGTTCTTGTGGATAAGAATGGGATTACTCTTGTGCTACCACCCCATATTTTTCTACCCTTGTTGGTTCTTATGGAGAAATAGTGGTTTCTTCTTGTGTTTGTTGAGTTATAACAACAAGGCTATACAAGGTCCTTTTCTTACTAGGGATAGGCACATATGTTGGCATTTTCTTCACGCTTCGCAATCTCTTTATTGAGGGTTTTCTTGCTATGATCTCCACATTGATATTAGGGCTACCTTCATCTTTATTGAGTTGTAGCAAAACCCTTGGGAATTTCCTCTTCATTTGGAACATTAGGGTATTACGTGACTAGTGGAGCGGCAATAATATATTATACAACTATTTCTCTTGGTTTTGCAACAACTTCTAGACTTATCACAACTTTTGAAGTTGCAACTTTTGGAATTGAAACTACATTGTGTCATGGTGGATACAACTTCTCCAGATGGATTTGTAGTAGTTTCTAATTATGTTGGTGATCTTGCCACTTTTCTCCAAACCCTCCCTTCTCTATGCAACATGTTCTCAACCAAGAGTTTGATGAGTATGTGATGTGAGAGGGTCTATGGTGGTCAACCAAAATTTTTTACCAATGAGGTCATGTTTTGTAGTGTTCTCCATAGGAAAAATGACAAATTTGTCAACCTTCAATGCCACAGGTGGTCCAATAAATGAATATGTTGTAGGTAAACAACCTCATGGCAACCTTCATAAGCCATGTACCTTTATACCACCAGAGCAACATACCCCCATGGAGCCACTATAAACCTCTTGTCTAACCCTATTATTTTCTTTCCCGGGTCTTCTTTTCGATTGAGGAATGGTTGTGGGATCTCAAGCTTCATCCTTCCTCAACATTACCAACACTCTCCTATTTAAGCAAGCCCTATTACATTGGATATGACTTCATTTGTTACTTGCACCATTTCCCTTTCCACTACAAACATATCTTCACTAAAATTCATGGCAAATTTGAGGGTCACTTCAATGTCCTACCCTTGTAATCTATTTATATACTCCATCCAACCTCCCTATTGAAATATTTCAATGATATGGTCATATGACGCTAGCAATAGTGCTCTTGTAGGTTCTCTGTGATTGAGTGAGCCTGTCATTTTATCTACTTAGAGCTCATGTAAACTGTGGCTGCAAAATGGAATGAACGGTTTGAAGGGTGGAGGTTTCCAATTATGGAAGGGAAAAATCTAGGCAATCATGTCATATGTTGGTGGCAGCAATGAACGATGTGAGTGGCTTAAAATCAAGGTCAAGTCAAGCAATTCCAATTGATATTATTTATTATACATTTTGGGAGAAGTACCTTCTACTTACCATAAGTGGTTGTGATGACTCGTACCTTCCTCATGTTGATGTATTGACACCACATGAAAGTTAGGATCCTTGTTAGCGTCAAAGTTGTAGTGACTATGAGAGTTGCAACAACAATGTTCAGAGTTGTAGCAACAAATTTTAGAGTCATAGTAACGGTGTTGTACAAACTTGTAGCTTAGTTCATTCATGGTTTCATAGTAGGAATCATTGTCACCCATTTTGGCTATCGAAACTACAGTAGTAGAGTTGTAGAAAAAATGATCCCAAAGTCATAGCAATGGTGTTGGAGAGTTATAGCAACTGGCTTTTCAATGTTGAGTTTTAGTTATAGAAGTACAATAACAAAATTGCAACAATGAAAGTAAATTTTTTTAGCAACAATAGTACAGAGTTGCAGCAACTCAATTTTGGTCAATGAGTTGCAACATAAAATTTGTAGCAATGACAACATAACAACATAGTTGCAATAATTTTGACACAACCAAATAGTCGCAACGACTCTAACACAATAACATAGTTGCAACAACAAGGTTGTATAATAGGGTTGTGACAATAGAGTTTCAGTAATGGTAGTTTAACAATAGAGTGGAAACATTGGGAGTTCAATAAGAGGGCTATATAATATGGTTACAACAATAGGGTTGTGACAACAAAGTTGTAACAATAACTACATCCTCTCCTGCATATCTTGAAAAGTAGTTTATTAGCCAAAAAATTGTAAAGAAGATAAAAGGAGCATAAATGGAAGGATATTGAAATAACCATCATGAAACCATGAAGTATCCTCCTATCCATGAATGATTTTTTTGAACATTGTATGCACCAACATAAGTTGGTTTTCACATAACATGCTCCCTTATATGCCCTAAAGGGTTTTCTTACATGGGTGTATATATGTGTGTGTGTGTGTGTGTGTGTGTTTCAAACCATGCACTAGTGATCCTCCTCAAGAAGGTTTCCATGGATAAGGGTATATGATACAATCGAATCCTATGTACATTTACCATTAGAGAAGTCATCTCTTTGTCATTGGTGTGAAGTTTGATGGCTTCATTATCAAATATATTATTAATATTGTAAGGGTTGAACCATTGAGTGTGGAACTTCCCTTTGAAATCCTTGAACTTGGAGTCAAATAACAAGGCCTAGTCTCTAACTTTAAATTTATTATTCTTGATGAACTTATCATGCTACTGATCTCTTTCATGTTGTATCATTTTTGTTTGATGTAAGGCAACCTGAAAAATTTCATCTAGCTCATTGATCTAAAGGAGTCTTTGTTTCTGGGCTTTAGGTACGTCCATTCCGAGATGTATATTTATTTTAGTGTTTGGTTTTATGTTTCAACCAATAATAGTAATATTTTCCCATACACTAATTCATATGGGGTGCAACTAGTTCAGGGAGTTCATGGAGTTCATGGAATCCATTTTACTGATGAAGTAGATAACATAGGACTGTTGGTTTTCTTCTTGTCCTAAGGTTGCACCAATAGCATTGTCTGAGGCATATGAGGAAATGTGGAATGGAAGGGACCAATTAGGCCCCCTTAAGACTAGTGCCTATACTATTTTTTCCTTTAGTTCCTGAAAAGCTTGTTGGCAAGTTGTAGTCCAAGAGAAATCACTATCCTTAGCTAATAATAAAAAAAGAGGGGTGGCTATCCTAGAAATTTTTTCGATGAATCTTCGGTATTAGTCCGCATGTCCCAGGAATCATCTCACCTCCCTTTTTTTTTTAGGTGCAGAAAGATGTAAAATAAATTCTATTTTGACCAGGTCTACCTGGATATCTTTGTCAGAGATAAGATGGCCAAGAACCACCCATGCTTTGCACATCAATCTACATTTCTTATCACTCAGAACGAGGCGAGCCTCTTGGAAATAGTCATGGCACCAGTCTGAATTAAACCATGGTTTGTGAAAGAACTTCTCTAGTGTGTGAAGTCAAATTTAGGAGTTGAAGCAACAGATATATGAACTTGAAGTTTTAAATCGATGTGTAATGGACCATGTTAGGGTCATATAAATTTTATAAGATGAGTTATTGTTTTACCTGATTATTTTGGTTTGAGAGATGCAAATAATATTTCATTTTGCAAATTATTTTCAAGAAAAAATAGAAAAAGTAAAGAAATGGGCTTGCAAGACAAAATGCACCCTTAGGATAAAGTAGTTATGTTTTAGCATAAATTAATTTTGTTTTAATAAAGTTAATCGTGTAATTTAAACACGATTAATTAATATGTAATAAAACCTGCAAGCGAAAAAAGGTGATTGTCATATCTGTTAATTTCTATGCTCCATCTGACGGTTCGATGGACTTCTCATCAGATCAATGACCAACAAGGTTTTTCGGTCCCCCCTACCCATCCTACCTTTATTCGCAGGGGTGGGGGGGTCCGAAAAGTGGTTTCCTCCCTGTTGATCAAACCCTTACGTGTCACCTCCATGTTATTTCACATGCACCCACCCCCCTCACAAAACACTTACAATTTCGACCCCCCTCCAAAATCCGCCAACCTTCTACCCCTTACACGCTAGCTCTTCTCGCGCCCTCCCCTCCAGTCCTATCCCGACACGTAGCCATGTATGTTACATAATTAACATTTGACCTCGATGTCACTCCCACACCACTCATTGCCTGCCACTTGGAATTTTGTCCCCACTCACCTCTACTTCATGTCTCCACATCATCCCCCACCTCCATGTCACCTCCCACCTCCACGTCATATGTTTGTTTCATGGTCAGTTAAAAATATGTTTTTTCATATACAACACAGTCATTTTAAAACATGGTTTACAAAAATTTGAGAAAGAATTTTCAAAAAATTAAATAGGTTTTTGTTGATATCATCCTCATGTACAAAAACCTCTCTCATTTTTCTAACAGATGTTCTGGTTTGGAAAATTCGTATGAATCTTTGTAGGCATGTTTTCCCAAATTTTCCTATTTTTAGTCATTTTTTTACAATGCGGTTTCTGGGAATGTGGAAATTAATTTTAAAAAACTGAAAGAGGTTTTGTTGAAAACACCATCATTTACAAAAACCTGTGTCAGTTTTCTAACATATATTATGTTTTAGGATATACAAAGGTATTACAGGACCCTATTTTTCATAATTTCGGGAGGAAATAGCTCAAAGACAATTAGTGACTTGGAAGCCACCTCATCAAATAAGAGTTGCTATCAAATTCGAATTGCTCTTCTTTGTCACCAGAAATCCAAAATATAGTGCCAAGTAGATTCATTAGTTTTGAATGTCCTATATTTTAGTTCTATTTGTGTAAGATAGTTTGAGATATTTGTAAACAAATCTTGATATTTTTTCAAGATATCTTAGTTTAGAATTTTTATAAACCCTTCATAGTTTGAAGTAATATATGTTGATTGTTGAATATAACTTTCCTCTGAAAATTGTAGTTTTTCAAAGTTATTGGAAGCATCAATAATATAGGGACATTTTCACGGGATTCATGTGGTGTCCGAAATGGTGATGTTTTTCTTCAGTTTATATGTTTAAGCATTGTCTACTTTCTCTGTCATTTCGAAAAGGCTTAATTACATAACAGAAATTGTGGCGAATAGGATATGTTATACAAAACACCTTATTCTGGCTATTAGTAATTTATATGTTTTATGATGAAGTCAAATTAAGGAATTCTTCATTGCTCCTTAGTTTCTACTGAATCTTACATTTCTTTTGTTTCATAATCCATTTAAAATTTTGAAAGATTCAACTAGTGCAACCTAGCTTTCCCTGTGAAACTCCTTCAAAATTTGATGCAGATCCAGTTAATATTTAGAATCCATAGCCCAATGGAATTATAGCAATTTAATCAACCAAGCAATCCAATAAAAAAGAATCAGTATAGCCATAACTAGCCTAAAATTCACATCAAACATAGCTAAATTTTACAGAGAGATCCCTCTCTAAAGCTGGTAGGGCTAGATCCCAGCTTCTAAAGTGGTTTTGATGTGGTCCTATGTGTTTACTCCCTCAATCTCAAAAATATGGAATGATAACATAGTGGCAACCATACTGGGGATCTAACCTTTCAGATTCCCCAGAAAAGTGTATCAAGTTCCAGATCTGATTACTAATGGTGGATAGTGATCAGACACAAGAAGGTTGTATCATTCACGTGGCGACTCCATGGTCAAAGAATCCATATTTGTAGAAAACTCATGGAAACTCCACTACAAGTTGATAAGATTTCTTGCTAAACAAGATGACAACTTATGTGGAAAATCCTCTGCCTTGTGAAGTTTTAAAAGAAGTTAGCAATGAATTAACTGATTTTCAAATTGATGAGGATCTTTTAACGGTTGTGTTTCGTTGTTTAAAATTAAGAAAATTTTATCCTGAAAGTAAAGATTATTTTCTTGAGTTAGTTGTTAAAATATCCGAGAAGGATATTGAACTTTTGGATTATCATATTCAGTCCAATAATTTTCGAGATCCTAAACAATTCTTGCAAAATCTTCCTTCTCCAAAACAAGAGGAGATTGTATAAACTTTTGATTTATAGATTGATGAGAATTGTGTTTTCGAGTACAAGACGAAAACTGAATAGTGGGAATCAGGGTTTATCCTTGAGAATACAACTAATGAAATCTTCCATGCTCAATCGATCAATGAAGGCATGCAAGGTAAAGTAATTAATCACGCCTTTACTGATCCTATAGAAAACTACATGGAGGTTTTTTTCATCTCAAGTGTTCAATCATGTTTTCATGACCAGATCCAACAGCAGTTGCCATTGCACTCTATAGCTTTGATTTTATGGACAAAAAGTCAAGATGTCCTTTTGATTGTGCTAACAAACAGTCAAGCGGCCCACTTGTTTCAGCAGCCAATTGACTGGATTCATTGTAATTTTTGTATTATTTGATTCAACATAATTTTCAGCAGTGTAGAGTAGGTAGCAGTGTGCAAATAAGCTCAGAACTCTGAGCATGTTTTTCAAGCGTTATTGTGAGTTTCAGTTTCAGATAGTACTACAACTTTTAGTTCAATGTGTATTTCAAATTTATATTTGCATAATGGGTTTCATTTCAGTTTGAGAGTTTTTTAGTAGCAAAGATTTTATGGCAATACAAGTTCCAGGTTTTGGGATCAACCCAATGGATCAGGCTACTAGTCTACGATGTTCTTGGCACCTCACATGGAGGATTTCATCCCCATTGGAGCCACTGTTAGGGTCCTATAAATTTTATAGGATGAGTTATTGTTTTACCTGATTATTTGGGTTTGAGAGATGTAAATAATATTTCATCCTGCAAATTATTTCCAAGAAAAAATAGAAAAAGTAAAGAAATGGGCTTGCAAGACAAAATGCACCCTTAGGATAAAGTAATTATGTTTTAGCATAAATTAATTTTGTTTTAATAAAGTTAATCATGTAATTTAAACACGATTAATTAATATGTAATAAAACCTGCAATAGAAAAAAGGCGATTGTTGTATTTGTTAAGTTCTATGCTCTATCTAACGGTTCGACAGTGTCCTCGTCAGATCAACGACTAGCAAGGTTTTTCGGTCCCCCTACCCATCCTACCTTTATCTGTTGGGGGTTGGGGGGGGGTCCGAAAAGTGGTTTCCTCCCCGTCGGTCTCACCCTTACGTGTCACCTCTATGTTATTTCGCACCCTTCCCCCTCACAAACAACTTACCATTTCGACCCCCTCCGAAATCCGCCAACCTTATCCCCCTTACCCACTAGCTCTTGCCGCATGCCCCCCTCCACTCCTATCCTGACACCTAGCCATGTCCGTTATGTAATCAGCGTTTGACCTCGTTGTCACTCCCACACAACTCACTACCTGCCACTTGTACTTCTATCCGCACTCACCTCCAGGTCATATGTTCATTTCATGGTGAGTTAAAAATATGTTTTTTCATATATAGAACAATCATTTAAAACATAATTTACATACATATGAGAACGAATTTTCAAAAAATGATAGAGGTTTTCTTTAATAACATCCTCATGTACAAAAACCTCTCTCAGTATTGTAACAACTATTACAGTTTGGGATATTCGGATGAATATTTGCAGGCATGTTTCCCTGAATTTTCTTGTTTTTAGCCAGCGTTTTCAAATGCGGTTTTCGAGTTGGTGGAAATTAATTTTAAAAAACTGAAAGAGGTTTTTGTTTCCAACTTCATCATTTAAAAAAACCTCTCTCATATTTCTAAAATCTATTATGGTTTGGGATATAAAAAGGTATTACATGAGCCTATTTTTCAGAATTTCGGGAGGAAATAGCTCAAAGACAGTTAGTGACTTGGAAGCCACCTTATCAAATAAGAGTTGCTATCAAATTCGAATTGCTCTTCTTTGTGACCAGAAATCCACAAAAATAGTTCCAAGTAGATTCATTAGTTCTGAATGTCCTATATTTTAGTTATATTTGTGTAAGATAGTTTGAGATATTTGTAAACAAATTTTGATATTTTTTTCAAGATATTTTAGTTTAGAATTTTTATAAATACTTCATAGTTTGAAGTAATAGATGTTGATTGTTGAATATAATTTTCCTCTAGAAATTGTAATTTTTCAAAGTTGCTGGAAGCATCAATAATACAGGGAAATTTTCACAGGATTCATGTGGTGTACGAAATGGTGATGTTTTTCTTCAGTTTATATGTTTAATCATTGTCTACTTTCTCTATCATTTCGGAAAGGCTTAATTACATAACAGAAATTGTGACAAATAGGATATGTTATATAGAACACCCTATTCTATGTGTTGATAATTTATATGTTTCTATTGAAGTCAAATTAAGGAATTCTTCATTGCTCCTTAGTTTCTACTGAATCTTACATTTCTTCTGTTTCATAATCCATTTAAAATTCTGAAAGATTTAACTAGTGCAACCTAGCTTTCCTTGTGAAACTCCTTCAAAATTTGATGCAGATCCAGTTAATATTTAGACTCCATAGCCCAATGGAATTATAGCAATTTAATCAACCAAGCAATCCAATAAAAAAGAATCAGTACAGTAATAACTAGCCTAAAATTCACATCAAACATAGCTAAATTTTACAGAGAGATCCCTCTCTAAAGCTGGAAAGGCTAGATCCCAACTTCCAAAGTGGTTTTGATGTTGTCCTATGTGCTTACTCCCTCAACCTCAAAAATATAGAATGACAACAGACTAGAATACTACACTGAAGATCAGGAATGAAGAATTGGTGAAGGCAGTGCAGGAATGGAAAAGACAGGTAAAAAGATGGAAATTCCATGCATCTCATTAGAAAACTCATCTGAGGAAAGTGGTTAAGTGCCTGAAGAAAGCCCGTATCAAGAAGTTGAATGCGCAAGGGTCCGGAATCAATATTCAGATCCAGAAGTAAAGGAAGACTCATAATTTTGTGTTTTGCAGAGGTTAGTGGTTGTGTGAGGACACACAATGGAATGAGGTTGGGGGGATGTTGGTCATCATAATTGTCCTTTTTTTATCCCTACCTTTGTCCTAATCATGCGACCGAAACCCCAGTTTCACAATTAAATAAAACCCTTTACACATGATTATTGGTCCCTTTTTGTATTTTTTGGATATGGATCATAGAGGCTTATTAGTCATTTAAAAGGTTGAATAGGCTTATATTTCTTTGTAACTTATCTATTCATATTTCCTTAAGGTGTGGTGAGTAAATGTCATTAATAAAAGTCAGAGTTGGTTGGTGTAGGATTTGAAGTTTTTGTACCATTCGTCATTCCTATACCAGGTGGACAGCCGGTCGATTCATTCTGGATTGAATCCAAAAATATTATATTCATTAAGGAATGGCGCGCATCTACCATTGAGGGTTTGTTCCATTTTCTGCACTAGGCTTGATCATTATGGATGTGCTAAAGATGGAGATTGGTCATCTTTCAACGCATTTTTCCTGTTAAGTTTTTCATTGCGGCCAAGATCCAAGCATCTGTGTATAAATTAGGGATTCTATAATAGGTTTAGCTAGCGATACTATGAAGAACTTTGGATAGTTTTATGATCTATAATTGCAGAAGAATTTGAATAAAGAAGGAGTTAATGCCAGTTTCATTTATTTATGGTGCCTATCATTATTTGTAATGTTTCCCATGCACATTTGATTTCATAGTTTTCATAAAGGGAAAAAGTTGGTTGGCTAGGGCCCATCCAATCTAGCTCGTTCTCCTTATCTTTTGTGGTGTTCTTAGATCTAGTTATGCTAGTGTGAACAGAGTGATTTTTATATGCTTGAGCTTACATGTTTGGCGAAACCCTTGTAAATGTATTTCTCTTATGCGTGATCTTAGATTTGAGGAGTCCTCGTGTGCGTTGAGTGGATTTCTATTTCAAGTTTGAGTACTTTGTTGCTTCCTAAAGCATCACATTGTTTCTTTTCTTTTCTAAGAACGCTTCTTGAGTTATTTCTGAAAGATTAGATAGGGTTGTGAGTTTAATGATTTAAGTTTGATGTATTTCCTTATATCACAACGCGCCCTAATATCAATCCAAGTTCTGGCTAAGTGATGATATCTTTGTGCATAAGTTTAGACTGTAACGATTTCCTTACATGAACGCAAACTAAATATCACTTAGTACATAAATCGTTTATGGCATTTTTATGGGTTTAAACACTTTATAAAATTAATCTTTCAAGAAAAGTATATTTATCATTGTGACAAAGATCTGAAGAGGGTTAAGTTTCATCTTTTGGATAACATACTCTCATTTACAACGTAAGAGTTTTTCCTTTCTGCTATCGTAAGAATTTTTTAAAATAGCAACAATAAATGTTAAAAATAGAATCCAAAAATTCCAATTTAATTTGTCCTTGAATTAAACTAAGAATTAAAATTTAATTCTTTTTATCGTAGCAACTTTTAAATAGTTAATTAAGTTTAATTAACTATTAACCTAGGAATTTCAAGTTGGAAGTCTTTCTGATGTCATGTATATGTTCTCCCTATATTTTGGGGGTCCAGGATGAGTTAATTGTGAGTTGTAATTAGATAACTCAGTTGAATGAGTTATGTTCAGTTAAATTAGTTCCAAACTGTTTGTGGAACTAATAGAGAGTTAGCAGTCAGTTGGTGCACTAATGCATCCACTAGTGCTACTCCAGTTAACTAAAGATTCCCTCATCAGAAACTCATGCATGTCGATTTTGAGAAAGACCCAGTTGAGACTGGAGTGCAGCGACAACGTACTATCAGTTGTATGATTTACTGAGTTGTATAGATCATGCATACAATCAGGAACTGAACCTAGCGTGGATTGCACAGTTTTGGATGCACTATATTCCCATTAATATTGTCTATTCAACCATAGGAATTGTGTAAGGAATAAGTGGCTTGGAGAGAAGAAGAAAAGACTAGAGATTGGCTTGAGCTTGCTTGTGAGCTGGGAGATTGATCATACTGAGTGTTGGGATTATTCTTGTGAAAACGAGAATTGTATTATCATCTTGGATTTCTGATATAATGCAATATAGATAGTGGGGTTTTGAGCTGTGGCTTTCCCGGGATATTTATTGTGTTTTGTGCCATTGATTTGTCTTCCTCTTGCTATTATTTTTTTCATCGATCTATTGGCTTCCACTGGTTGAAAGTAGTAGATTTTTGTCCTGTGCTTTAGTAAATTGCATGAGCTTGTGAATCTACAGGAATTTCTACATGGTATCAGAGTTGAGAATAGTATACTAGAGGAGATTTCAAAGTTTTAAGTTTTGGGTTATATGTGAATTCGAATTTGCAATACATACTTCAGGATCGATAGATGGCGTTCTATGGTTTGCGGCTCGAGTATGCCTTGGATGGAAAATCGAATTATATGGCATGGAAGGACATGATGGAGGCCACGTTGGAAGACAATGGCTTGAAGGAATTCATTGATAAGGATATTCCTAAGCCACCAACATCATATGCTCAGAATCTAGCCGAATGGAAGAAGTGTGTGTCAAGGGCGAGGTGGATAATCCTTGAGGGAGTTCGACACCACATTTTCTCGAGTCTCCATGGGAAAGAAAATCCACATGCTATGTGGAAATCATTGAAGAACCTTTTCCATAACAGCAGTGACCAAAGGAAGTTGGCATTGAAAGATAAACTTCAAAAAATCAAGATGGAGGCAAGTGACTCAATTCCAAATTACTTGGCCAAGTTCACTCAATGTCGTGATGAACTTGGAAGTGTTGGAATCACGGTTGTTGGGGATGATATGGTGAGACTTTCCCTTCTAGGATTGCCAAAGAGTTGGCATAGTTATCAGGACTTTGTCAATGTTCAGGAGAGGTTGCCAGATTGGGAATGACTATGGTCGGATTTGATGCAGGAGGAGATCAGGAAGAACACCAGAGAGGGGACCTATTCCAAGGAAGTGGAATAGGATTTTGCCTTAGCGAGTAAGGAAATGAAGGCCAAGGGAAAGAATTCCCAAGGCGAGGAGGGTGGAAAGAAGATGGACTTGATGAAAGTCAAGTGTTTTCACTATCTTGAGCATGGGCACTATGCTAAGAACTGCCCACAAAAGAAAGCAAGCAAGAAGGAGATGATAGTAGTGGCAGTAGGTGAAGCTCTAGCTTCACAATTTGAACTTAATTTCACTCTCATTGTATGCATGGACAACACTGTCATGGGAGGCATGTGGTATCTTGACAGTGGTGCCTCATTCCATATGACGGGGAATAGAGATCTATTTAGTGATTTTGAGGAGAAAGACCTCAAGCGGAGCATAGATTTTGGAGATGACAAGAGGTATAGAGCTATCGATATAGGCACAATTACCTTTCAAAGGGAGTATGGTTCCCCTCTCAGGATCACAGATGTGATGTATGTTCCAGGACAAAAGAAGAATCTTGTTTCATTCGCAGTATTGGAATATTGTGGCTATGATATGGTTTTTAGTAAGGGAAAGTTTTTCCTTAAACACATCACCATGGGACAAGTGACACAGATCGGTTCACGGGTCAAGAACCTGTATGCTCTTGAGGTTCAAGATGCATGCAAAGCCTTGAGGAGAAAGAAAAGGTTAGAGGCTTGGTGGTTGAGATGGAGAGTAAATTACCTTTCAACATGTAGCCCCAGAAGAAGTCTCGGAAGCAGCTTCAAGAAGTTCTGGAGCAACCACAAATAGAGAAGTTGAGAGGAGACTGAGTGGATGCATCCACTCATGCAGAGACCTCCAGTAGGGGGGAATTTTGGGCTAGGTGGGCTGAGGCATCACATCCAGCCATACCTCCAGGTGTGAGGTGGGGCAATGTGAAGTGATAGTCCCAAGAAGGATGAAATTAGGCAGGGTCCATTGAGAGGTTTTATTTGATGGCTCGTACCTTGCTATGGGAGCCCAAAGTACATAGTAGCGAGAGGAATCAGTGGGATTGATGCAGTCAGAGATCAAAGTGACAGAGGCTAGAGTAGTCAGATACTAAAGAGCACAAAGAAGGGTTGACAACAGTGCAAAAAGGAAAATTGAATAGAAGCACAAAGTTTTCAGTAGAGAGAGGCTATCGTAGTCAGATACTTTGATGACAGATGCATCATATTGATTTAGGTTGGATGTTTTTTTTGCTTATCGAGTTGATGTAGCAATAAAAATAGAGAGAAGTTTTGCATGCAGGACATCCCAAAGGTTTAGGATTGGGATCGACTTGAATTCCTTTCTTGTTGAGAGGGAGTGTTGAAAATAGCAACAAGAAATGTTAAAAATAGAATCTAGAAATTCCAGTTTAATTTGTCCTTGAATTAAACTGAGAATTAAAATTGAATTATTTTCTCATACAACTTGTAAATAGTTAATTAAGTTTAATCAATTAACTTATGAATTCAAGTTGGAAGTATTTCTAAAGTCATGTATATGTTCTCCCTATATTTTAGGGGTCTAGGATGAGTTAATTGTGAGTTGTAATTAGATAACTCAGTTGACTGAGTTATATTCAATTAAATTAGTTCCAAAATTTTTGTGGAACTAATAGAGAGTTAATAGTCAGTTGGTACACTAATGCATCCACTAGTGCTACTCTAGTTACTTGAATATTCCCTCATCAGAAACTCATGCATGTCGATTTTGAGAAAGACCCAGTTGAGACTGGAGTGTAGGGACATTGTACTATCAGTTGTATGATTTACTGAGTTGTATAGATCATGCATGCACTCAGGAACTGATCCTAGTGTGGATTGTGCAGTTTTGGATGCACTGGATTCCAATTAATATGGGCTATTCATCCATAGGAATTGTGCAAGGAATCAGGGGCTTGGAGAGAAGCAGAAGAGGCTAGAGGTTGGCTTGACCTTTCTTGTGAGCTGGGAGATTGATCATACCGAGCGTTGAGATTGTTCTTGTGAGAACAAGCATTGTATTATCATCTTGGATTTCTTATATAATGCAATACATATAGTGGGATTTTGAGTTGTGGCTTTCCCAGATAGTGCACTATAATGCAATACAGATAGTGCAGTACTGAGAGTGGCTTGGTGTAATTTTGTTGAAAGGTTTTCTTTGCAATTTATTTCCTGTTGATTCTGAAAATTTTAGTTAATGGATTAGAAGTAGGATTTACAAAAGTTAAAACTAGAAGTCTTTGGCATTTTGTTAAAATTGGCAACCAGGGCAAAACTTCATGTGGGTCATCTTATTCATGGCTGATAATATTTTTATTAGATTCCTCTCATCGAGAGGTGTAGGATTGATATAAAGATCATCTGATTCCGATAAGTATTCAT
The DNA here is from genome assembly GCA_031772625.1 of Pinus tabuliformis. Lineage (NCBI taxonomy): Eukaryota > Viridiplantae > Streptophyta > Pinopsida > Pinales > Pinaceae > Pinus > Pinus tabuliformis. The sequence continues at coordinate 911,722,338 of CM062805.1, read as the reverse complement.
GGAGATATGAATTTATTTTGATTATGGAATTATTATCAAGCCGACCTACAACTCATGTAGGCTCAGAAGCCCAACAGTCGCATATATTCACCCACCAACGTTGTGTATAAATATAAGAGGACTTTTCCTCATTTGTACTCACTCATCTCATCACATCTCTCTCTCTCTCTACTACGCAGAAATGAGTCTCTTCTCTACTGCGCTGAAATGGGTCTCTCTCTCTCTCTACTACGCAGGAATGAGTCTCTTCTCTACTGCGCTGAAATGGGTCTCTCTCTCACACATGTGAAGCCGGAAGCTGTTGAAATTGAAGCTGCAACTGCAGAATTAAAGATTGACTTGCGTGGCCTAGAAGATCTCCTCTTTGGAACTGTGTTGTAGGTTCATCTAAACCTCCTTTGAAAGCCGCAACTTTTGGTGGTGGAATGAAGTCAATCCGACGAACGGTTTGCAAGATATTGACTGCCCTAGTTTGAAGCCGAAAACTACTGAAACTGAAGCTGCAACTGCAGAAGTAAAGATTGACTTCCGTGGCCTAGAAGATCTCCTCATCTGAACTGCACTGTAGGTTCATCTGAACCTCCTCTGGAAGCCAAAACTTTTGGTGGTGGAATGAAGTCAATCCGACGGTCGGTTTGTGAGATATGGTCTGCCCTAGTTTGATAATGAAGCCGCTAATGCTGATGCTATTGATCTAGGGTTTGCTACTGCTGATATGAATCATATTTATTTTACTATTTCTCTCTGCTGAATTATTGAAGATAAAAGAAGATTTGATCAAAGGGTTTCCCCACACATTGTGGGGTTTGTCCCTGGCTAGCCGCCACATCTTGTGTCTCTTGTCTTGGCTTGTTTTCTGTCGATCGTTTAATGTTCTATCTGCACTTTACTTTATGTACATGTGATTGTTAATCGGTGGAATATAATAAGAAAAATAAGTAAACTGTTATAAGCATAGAACATACCATAATTTAACATGGTATCAGAGCTGAGGTGAAGACAAAGCCCGAGCAAGAGCAAGAGCAATCATTGAAGAGAAGATTGGGAAGGTTATCCTAAAAGAACTATGGGGTCCTCAACACTCTTTCCTGCCGAAGACAAGCTTCGTGAGAAAGCTGACTATCACGGATGGAAGATGTCTATCGATCTAACTCTTGAGAATCAAGGAGTGTTGGAGGGAATATTGTTGAGCCTCCATCAAATGCATCCGCTGCTGCCTGGAACAAATGAAAAAATGGGGAAGTCAAAACAATAGAAGATCATCCGTGACTCTATCGACAAGCGCTTGGTGGCCTACATCTCTGATCTAGACACCTCCAAGGAAATCTACGACAGACTGGTGAGTTTATTTAAAGTTAATGATGCAAATCAAGTTTTGTTTCTTAGAAATAAGCTGAGGGAAATCAAGAAGGGTAAAGATGAAAGTATGCAAGCATACTTCTTAAGAATCACCGAGATCAAGAATGATCTCTTATCTATTGGGGAAACTATTACTAACAGAGAAATGGCACTCACAACTCTTGGAGGATTGCCATTTGAATGGTATGTGTTCAGTACTACTCTTTTGAACTATATTGTAATTCCTGGTTTCGAGGAATTAATGACTAGATGCATTCAAGAAGAAACAAGGGAAGAAGTGCAAGAAATGCCAATGCCTAAAGGCCCTCCTGCTGCCTTTTCTTCTCATGCAAAGAAAAGAAATAATTCCGGGACTAAATCAAAAGGAAAGGTTGGACCTAAGGCTAGAAGAAAATAATGATGTTACATTTGCGATAAAGCAAGTCACTATGTATGAGAACAAGAGCATCACGATGAATGATATCATGGACATAAAGGGCAACATGAGATCATGGAAATATAGGATAGCATGATGATGATGCACACTAGTTTGAGCAGCATTATGATGGATAAAATCATGGACATGGGAAACATGATGATAATCATGATTAGAGAAGCATGGTACAGTATGCAGTGGTGCAACTCGAAATCCCTCTGATGGAAATCAAAGGAATGACAAATTCAACAGCAAAGGTAAGAGGAGAGCTGGGAATCAAGGAAGAGGACAAGCATTCAAGAAGGCTAGAAATTCTAGGATGTATTAAATGCACCTAACCTCAAAAGGAACCTAGTGTCCATCTTGGCAATGGAAGATAGAGGCTACAAGGTAACCTTCAACAATGGCAAGGTATGTATATGGAAAAATAATGTTAAAGATGCCTTTACTCTTGGGTTTAGTGTTGATTCATTATATCAGGTCGATGGAAGTCCGCTAGGTGTCATGTCTTGTGACACAACTCTTTAGTCCGAACTTTGGCATCAGAGGTTTTCCCACCTTCATTACAAAGCTCTACCCGATGTAAGACAGATGGTAATAGGGATGCCCGAATTCCAAGTAGAGAAAGAAGGTGTATGTCCGGGATGTGCCAAAGGAAAGCTCAAAAGGGGACCATTCCCCTCAAGCCAAAGCAAGACCTCCGATATATTACAATTGGTTTACTCAGGCATACCTGAGGTTGGCATTAAGAGGGAGACTACTACACCACATACTCCTGAGCAGAATGGTGTGGTGGGAAGGAAGAACCACATGATGATGGAAGCTGTCCGGGCCATGCTACATGATCAAAGACTTCCAAAGTTTCTATGGGCTGAACTACAATCACCGCCGTATATGTACAACAATTGGGTTCCTAAACTCCTGAAGAAATGTTCACCACTGTTCAAAGGGAAGTCGTAATTAGTCATGATGTCATCTTTGACGAAGATATGGCTCTCAGCAAGGTGGACAATCTGTTGACTTTGAGTAGCTCTCAAGAAGCCGACACCAGGAAACCGAAAGAAAAGGATGATGAATCAATGCCTGATGTAGAAGAACCCATGGATCCGATTGATCCTCATCCACATGAGCCTTCCTCTTCTAGGAAGAGGCCTTCATGGCTTAGGGGGATACTTGATGATGCTGAAGGACATGCTGCACCCCGAGGAACCTTTTGTGAAAGTAAGAAACCTAATAGGTATCAGGGATACCTGACCATCATGAGCACGATCATACAAAATGAGCCTTCATCATTCTCAGATGTCGTCAAGCATTAACTATGGAAGGGTGCTATGACCATAGAATATGAGTCTATTATGGAGAATGATATCTGTGAAGTAGTTCCCAGACCCCTGGACAAGACAATTGTTACTTCAAAATGGCTTTACAAGATAAAGCATGCAACAAATGGAAGCATGGAAAAGTATAAGGTTCATTTTGTTGCTCGTGTTTATCCCATAAGGGAGGTATAGACTATGATATTTGCACCTGTTGCCAGATATGCGACCATTCGCTTGATCATAGCCCTTGTGGCTTCACAAGGATGGAACCTACATCAGATGGATGTTAAGACCGCGTTCTTGCACGACTCGATCAAAGAAGAGGTCTACGTGGAGCAACCCGAAGGATTTGAGATTTATGATCGAAAATCTCATGTATGCAGGTTGAAGAAAGCTCTCTATGGGCTGAAGCAAGCACCCCGAGCATGGTATGAGAGGATCGATAGCTACTTGATGAAGCTGGGATTCGCTAGGAGTGAAGCCGATCCTAACCTTTACTTTAAGGTTGAAGATGACAAGCCTCTCATACTAGTGTTGTATGTGGATGACCTCTTTCTAACAGGTGCAGACCCTCTCATTCACAAATGTAAGAGGGAGCTGGCCTCTGAATTTGAAATGAAAGACCTAGGACTGATGCACTACTTCCTAGGACTTGAAGTGTGGCAGAAGCCAAGGGAAATTTTCCTATCTCAAGGAAAATATGTGGTAAATATATTGGAAAGATTCGGTATGATGGACTGCAAGCCTGTGACTACCTCGATGATCTTAACTTTTAGAAGTTATATGGTAGTGATGTCGGACCAGACTTGGGAAATGCCTCTGAGTTTCAAAAACGCATTCGCATTGATGTTCTTAGTGAACCTCCGTCCGAACATATGTTTTGCAGTTAGCATTGTGAGCTCATATTTGGTTGAGCCTCACTGGATTGATGCCAGGAATCTTCTGAGATGTCTTCAGGACACAATCTCTCATGGATTAAGATACATTGTCAGAGATGTGAGACTACTTGGATATACTGATGTTGATTGGGCAGGCAGTGTGGTGGACTGTTATAGACATTTTTGTACCTTACAACATTGAGCATGAAATATCCATAATCTAAGGGATCCAAAGTCCCTAAACATGTTGTTCCTACCCCTAGAGGAACAAGGCTAACAAACCACAACAATTCACAGAAGTTCTCCACCTGAAACTGCTCAAAAACAAGTCAATTCAGGATCATGTCAACTGCTCCACTGACCATCTGCGCTGAATGTCAATGGCTCCACTGGCTACCTGCGCTGAATATCAACTCCAACACTGGCTACTTGCGGTGAGCGAGATTGGACAAGTGGCAGACTCATTCCTCAAGGTGTCAGAACCCAGGAAGCTTCCAAAATGACACTTGCCTCAGGGAATTCGACTGGTGATGAGTAAGAGGTTCCAAATCTCCAAGTGGAAGCAAGAACCTCCAAGTGGACTCAAGAACTGAGAGAGGGAGAGGACACTAGTCAGATCTCAAGCTGACTCATCCTCTCTCCAAAACATCTATATATAGATCTCTCCTCCATGAGATCTAGAGAGGCTGGAATTTTGTTATTGCAAAGAATTGCTGTTGGTTTGAGACTGGAATCATTGGGTGCTTAATGCTTTGAAGGGAGGTGAAGATACGAATTCCATTCTCTGGGAAGGAGATGCTGGATTGGAGCCCTCTGAGTTGTATCTCTTCCTGAACCTTGTTATTTATCAATAAAGCTATCTTGGTTTTCTCCTATATACTGGTGTATTTGTATGATTGCATTAGTGTATTTGATTTACTTATAATCCTGAATCATTTATGAATATGAATATCTGCCTTTGTGTTGTGTTCTTCTCTTGTCGCAAGTAGCTGTTCTCTTGTCGCAAGTAGCTGTTCTCTTGTGATCTCGCAGGAATCAAGTAGTTGTTCTCTTGGGCGAGCGAGGAGGCAAGTAGCTGTGAACACCCAAAGAGAAGAGGATCTAGATCGAGGGACAAACGGAAGACACCGGTAACTCTATTGATCTCCCCTCTTTCATATTTCATAAAGGAAGAAACCAGAGTAGCTGTATCTGTTTGTTGCTAAGGCACTGTCACACCTTAGGTGGATAGGATCGTCCTGCATAGGCATTTTTCCCCACAACAAATTGGCGACTCCGCTAGGGAATTTGTTTTAGTCATTTTATTTGTGTTTCTATCATTGCTTGCTTCATAGACTCAACATCAACAATCGAACTGCTTCTGCAAAGTAGACAGTTGCTGCCTTGATCCTTCACTGGATTTTGTCTATGATCTGAATGATGGACTCACAAATGATTTGATGATCCTTTGTGATAGATCTTAGTACCCTCTCAAAGCATCCCTTTGATTATACCTTGCTTGTGTTTCTGATTTAGCCTGAAACTGTTGATTTTTGAGCATTTTGTGACCCAGAACCCAGGAGAAACGAGAGTTTCTCCTTCAGCGCAACTGCTGTGAAGGCAGTCTGCATTTCAACGCAGGTCCCGTGAAGGCTACCTGCGCTGAATGTCAAATCCTCAGTGTTGAGGTTGCGCTGAACCAGTTTGGCCTTGTGCAGCTGGGGTTCTCTGCTGTCTGTTGCCCTGTTTTGATCTCTGTTTTTGCAGCCTTTAACCAGCATAGGTACCAGTCTGATAACCCATTTTCACTGCTTAAATTTCGCCTCCTTTTGTACAAAAGACTGTGAGTGTTTTTATGTGTTTGTGGCGTCATTTACAGTTTTCCTTTGCATGAGTGAAATAATCATCCTGTAGCCCTTGATTCAGATATGTTGATTGTGATCTTAGGAGAGAGTTCATTAGCTGTTTACAGTTGATTATACATTTGCTTTTGCTTATTGGTTTGAGTTTGTCTCTTTTAAGTGTCGAAACAAGTATTCATTTCGAAAGTCACAAAGTGTTGTAATCTCTTCTACCCTTGTTGATTTCGAAAAAGTAAACTTGTTTGTAATTGTCATTTAAAAGCAAATTCAAAGTTGTACAAAAAGCTTTCTTTGTAGGCATCAATACTAAGAAAGCGGAAAACAAACACCTGCATTGTGCATTTGCATTTTGATAAGTTTGCATGCTTGATTTAGGAAAGAGTGCATTAGAGTGTGCTGATTGCTCTTTGAGAAAAGATGGTGTCTTTCTTTTCCCTTAGTAGCTAGGATTTTCAAAGTTGAAAAGATAATAAAGCTTGCTTATCATCTTAGACTGCATTTAGGAATTGTACCATACATCTCGTGGTGATCCTGAAAGGCAAACTTCTAAAAAGATCAACTTAAAATAAACTGAATGAATCTAGCAACGCTTTGCAACATAACACACAACATAGAGGTCTAGGCTAGAGACGTGTTCCGGCGTCGTTAAGCCTAGTGACTGTCAATCTCGTGGAAGGTGGGTGATTCCTCCTGAGGGACGATAGCGCTAGTACGGATTGTGCTCCCACGTACCGTCGCGTATATATTGGGAGACCCCTATAAGCATATATCTTTTATCCTTAGGAAGCCGTGTCGGCCGCCCTACTGATCGCAATGCACTGAACACAGCATTCAGGAAGATCAACCGCCCGTACCTTAAAAAGTATTCTGCGGTTTTGCGAAAAGTTTGCCACACCCTCTGCCTAGAACTCCAGAGCAGTTTCTTTTGGCCTTTTTCAGACTCTATAACAGAAAAAGTCCATCCGAGCATTTGTCACTTGGGGCTCGTTAAAACATCGAAGGAGACTAGAGTCATCTTTAGCTTTTTCTCGACTCTTTAAAAGTGAAAAAGCAAGTTGTGTCTAAAGCATCGTTAAAAATTTATTTTAAACGGAACAATCACCCTTTATTCCCGCGTTGATCTTTAGGTTGAAAAGATGGAGCACACCAACCAAGGAATTCCCCTTGGTGGAAATCCTAGTCCCTTCTCCTCTTGGGGAGATGTTGGTGCGCCCCACATGGCCACATTGTCGCTTCCAGGACTGACAATTGGCCTACCAGTCTGGCTCTTTTCAACCAATGTCGTTCAGAACACCACGGTTCCTGAACAGTCGAGTCAACAGTTAGATCAGACAAGAATTGCCCACCAGCCTTCCACTTCATCTTCCTCTCCTCCTTCCTCTTCGCTTGATGGAACTGGTAGAACAAAAAACCGAGTTCCTAAGGAGAAGAAGAAGAAGAAGAAAGAAGAAGAAGAGCCTAAGGCGACTGGGGGAAAACAAGTGTCATCTGACAAAAATCCACACACAACACTCGCAAGGCCTAAATCGCCATGCGTCATATGCAAGGGAGACCACTTCCATAGAGATTGTCCCTGTATCCCCCGGATACTAAGGGACTGGTCCCCCCGTTTGCACAATTCGGTAGCATCGACCTCTGATAGCCATGTCGACTACTCACCGTCAACTAGTGGGAGTGAAGCCCCAGGACAGAGCGGGAAAGCCAAATTTCCCTGCAGACTGTGTGAAGGTGATCACGCCATCCATTGTTGTCCCTTCTTAGACGAGGCAAAAAGAGTTCTGGAAGATCGCCCTATTTTACGAGCGCAACTTCCTCCTGGATATCAAAAACTCTTGCCAAGTCCCTCGCTAGTTGAGAACCCGGCTGACCCGCCCAAGTGGTGAGCCGAAACACCTGTCATTGAAGATGAACCGTCTGAATCCATACCTGACGAAAGTCTAAAGGTTGAAATGACAGTTGACCCCGTTTTGCCTTCAGAGGCTCTATCTTCGAATGACACCGTCACAGAGGAGAATAAAGACGACACCGTCCAAATTCTCTTCATCAGCACTGACTCTGATGAACAAGGGGGCAACGCCACCATTCCTTTATCGCAGGAAGGAAGTTCGTCAGAGCGATATATGGCCGTATACTCGGTCCCACCACCAAGCAACCTGGTTGTGTCCTTCGACTGGAACCAACTAGGCAGACCCCGCTTGCCAGCTAGCATACCATTCAGAATTATTGTCCAAATATACAGAATGGTAATGGCTGGCACTATCATTGATGAAGGGGCATCTGTGAGTATCCTTTCCTCTATTGCTTGGAAAGCGCTTGGTTCGCCTGCGCTTTTGCCTGAAATGAGAAATCTATCAGGCTTTGATAAAGGAACCAGTCGACCTTTAGGGATCCTCCCCAATGTGCCCGTAACATTGAAAGGGAAGACCGTTCAAATGAACGTGATGGTCGTTCAAGGACCCTTGGATTATAACCTACTCCTTGGACGAGACTATATATATTGCATGGGAGCCGTAGTCTCCTCACTCTTTAGAGTAATTTGTTTTCCGCATGAAGGAAGAGTGGTCAAGCTCATGGACCAACTTTCATTTCCCGGATCCCGCATCGCAAATAGTCATATACCATCCCTAAATGGTCTATTCATGCAAGAAGTGTCTCAACCCATGGTCCGTCCTCCTGATGAGCGCGATTAATCCTGGAGGATATGACTGGAACCCAGGGGGCATGCGTCCTGGCCTGCTTCGGCAGGGAAACTTTGGGTATAGGGTAGGTTTCCGCGGGAGAATATGACTAGTCCGTACCCCGTCCGTCTAGGAAGAGGGTTGTTCTAGAATAAGATTCTTTTGTCAAAGTTATGTGAGTTGGCGGGCGTCGTCACTCACCTTTGTCTATTTCGGTAGACATTGCTAAAGAAGTGTTTTGTTTGAAAGATTAACGAGACAATCTTTGGGTAACCTGAAAGAGGTAGGCCTCTCTCGGCAAGACAAATGTTTTGGCGGAGGTGAAGTAGAGGTAACCTTGAAATCGTACTTTATGCCTGGGGGCATGCAAACCTTTTGGAGTGCAAGCAAGGGGCGGCTATTTATTTTTTAAATTTTTAGGTCCTCCCTTTAAACCTGTAGGTCTAACCCTTTAAACTCGTAGGATTAGTCGTTTCCGAGCTTGCATAAAGAAAGGATCCGGGGCAAAGCTTACGTGAGATGAAGCTCCATAAAAAATAGCATCTCCAATGAGACACTCTTATCATATGACTGGTATATACGAGCAGTTTTAGCATAAAGTTCATGCTCGTTAAAAAATAAACGCAAGATCCGAGCAGTTTTAGCGCATAGTTCATGCTCGTTAAAAAATAAACATAAGTTTGAGCAGTGTTTTGGCGCATTCAAGCTCTTTAAAAAATGAACCTATTTCGGTAAATAACCATTGTGTATGTAACTTTATCAGCCATTAAAGCCTTGGTCGTGTTTGCACCATCACCTCCACTTTTCATTTGGCCGATCGTTTACCTCCATTTGATTGTTTACCCATTTTGAGGAACAGCTGCGAAGAGTGATTTCACCTAGCCATCCTTGTGACACTGCCGTGATTGGAAAATTCCAACCTGCACCTGGAATCAGCTGCTAACCCTGTTCATCACTCGTTCCTCAAAAGACGAGTCTTCTTTAAGCTCTTTTCAACTGACTCGTAAAATATGAAAAGATTGTCGAGTTTTGGCCTTCCAGCTCGTTAAAGCGACAGGAAGTGCTATCCCTCCTCTAGATTTTAATATTTTTGGACCTGAGGGATTATTGCACAAAAAGATCGAGCGCTTGTTTTGTTCGGCTCGTTAAAACTATCGAAAACTAATCCCTTCTGTATTGTTTTATACTTTTTCGGACTTAAGGGATTAGATGACGAAAAAGGACTTTTGGAGTTAACTTTATGTACTTTTTCAGACTCTCTAAAAATGAAAAGGACCGAGTTATCTTTGTCGTTAGACTCGTTAAAATCACTAAATAGCGACAAACTTGTCTTTAGACGAGAACGAGTTTCACTATCGCTAGGCTCGTTAAAACATAGCGATGGGCTTGCCCGAAGGGCAGGTTATAGAACAAGCATATGTTATCCTCCTCAAGCTTGACAAAAATAAAGAGGTACTGGTCAGCAATGACTGGGGAAAAATTGGGAGAAAATCAAGAAAAATTTGATGGTAGCAAGTCGCTCTTGAACATGACACTTTTCCTCCGTACCACAATCGGGTTGGGTTGTTTCATTCACCGGTCACATCACCATGGTCTCGCCATACCATCCATAATTGGGGTAATGCTACCGATCCATCACATCAGTGTCGCCATATGTTCAAGAGAAGTCGTTCAGAAAGAGTCAACCGGGTCCCATCCACTGCCATACATTATCCTTCATCCATTCATGACCGCCACCCTGAATCATATGTCACAGATCATTTTCACCTCCATTAAAATCATTAGCTCCGTTCTGTGTCACTGATGTGGGATACATTAAGGCCCTCATTTGACGGATCGCTTCTTGTCGACATCAGCTCATTATCCAAGAAGTTGATCTAGGAACAACCCCTTCAGTACTTTGAAGCTTGCATGCCTCAATGGCAAGTTTCTCACTTCTGGCGACAGGTATACATCAATGACCTTCGACCAGAAGATTTTGCGTGGTGTTCGACGCCAAGTCCTTTATTCACACCACGTGAATTGTACTGCAGTACCTTGAGGGTCATTATCATTATCGGTGATTCCTCTCGCGCTTGTTAACGGTTTACCTCATTGACCGGTAATCAAGCGATGTCTTTCCATGTTCGACTTCAGCGCAATTCTCACATGGATCGACTTGTACTTAGAGTGAAGATCGAACGAATTTGAAGACCCCGGATCTAGTTTCATCCATCCGGGCTGCGATATATATTCAGGAAAGATAAAGACATTTGACATGTACATCATTGCAGCAGATGATCATCCTACTCAAAGGATGATCATTTCACCAAAATTATCAGTATACCATCAGACGATCGTCTGTTCCATGTACAAAAATGAATTTATAAAGTTGAGCATGGGAATGCCCGCCTCAGCTAGATCATGAAAGCAGTATGAATCATAATGTATTGTATTGTATCTTATTACAGGTCTCCTCCCAGCAAATGGATGAACTTCGGACCCTCCTGGATAAAGCATTTCACCCGATAAATGACCTCATACTTTAGGGGCAACTGTTATAGACATTTTTGTGCCTTACAGCATTGAGCATGAAATGTCCATAATCTAAGGGATCCAAAGTCCCTAAACATGTTGTTCCTACCCCTAGAGGAACAAGGCTAACAAACCACAGCAATTCACAGAAGTTCTCCACCTAAAACTGCTCAAAAACAAGTCAATTCAGGATCATGTCAACTGCTCCACTGACCATCTGCGCTGAATGTCAATGGCTCCACTGGCTACCTGCGCTGAATGTCAACTCCAACACTGGCTACCTGCGCTGAGCGAGATTGGACAAGTGGCAGACTCATTCTTCAAGGTGTCAGAACCCAGGAAGCTTCCAAAATGACACTTGCCTCAGGGAATTCGAATGGTGATGAGTAAGAGGTTCCAAATCTCCAAGTGGAAGCAAGAACCTCCAAGTGGACTCAAGAACTGAGAGAGGGAGAGGACACTAGTCAGATCTCAAGCTGACTCATCCTCTCTCCAAAACATCTATATATAGATCTCTCCTCCATGAGATCTAGAGAGGCTGGAATTTTGTTATTGCAAAGAATTGTTGTTGGTTTGAGACTGGAATCATTGGGTGCTTAATGCTTTGAAGGGAGGTGAAGATACGAATTCCATTCTGCTGGGAAGGAGATGCTGGATTGGAGCCCTCTAGGTTGTATCTCTTCCTGAACCTTGTTATTTATCAATAAAGCTATCTTGGTTTTCTCCTATATACTGGTGTATTTGTATGATTGCATTAGTGTATTTGATTTACTTCTAATCCTGAATCATTTATGAATATGAATATCTGCCTTTGTGTTGTGTTCTTCTCTTGTCGCAAGTAGTTGTTCTCTTGTCGCAAGTAGCTGTTCTCTTGTGATCTCGCAGGAATCAAGTAGTTGTTCTCTTGGGCGAGCGAGGAGGCAAGTAGCTGTGAACACCCAAAGAGAAGAGGATCTAGATCGAGGGACAAATGGAAGACACCGGTAACTCTATTGATCTCCCCTCTTTCATATTTCATAAAGGAAGAAACCAGAGTAGCCGTATCTGTTTGTTGCTAAGGCACTGTCACACCTTAGGTGGATAGGATCGTCCTGCATAGGCATTTTTCCCCACAACATGGACCGTAAGAGCACTTCCGGGTACTGTTTCACCTTGGGATCTACTTCGATATCCTGGATGAGCAGGAAGCAGAAGTTGGTGGCTTTGAGCACCACCGAAGTAGGATATATTGTTGCTAGCATAACCTCGTGTGAGGCAGTCTCGTTGCGAAAGCTCTTCAGTGAGCTGTTTGGATTTACATTGGATACCACTGTGATTCTCTGTAACAACCAGAGGTGGGATTCGATTATTGAGGAATCCCGTATTCGTCAATTGCTCCAGCAGATAGACATCATCTGGGATATGGTAAGTCAATGAGCGAGGAAGCTCCATCACATTAAGATGATGTACAGGTTGATACACCTTGTCAAATCCCCTAGGAAAGATCTAATCTGTGATTTTCCCAAACGACTTTGAGTTGGCAAGAAACCCTTGTACAAGGGTCCTTCATGTTGCATACATTGAGCTCTGGGAGCTCTGAGGGCTTGTGGTTCCTACTGGAGCAACATATGACCACAGGGTGACTCACCCTCCCCTGGTGGTGCACACTGGAACAAGATGATTCGCTCTCTTGTGGGACAAGATGATTCCCTCTCTTGTGGAACAGGATGATTCGCTCTCCTGTGTAGCAGGATGATTAGTTCTCCTGGGAGGCCTGGATTGATGTGTTCTCCATGGTAGCCTGGATTGATGTGTTCTCCATGGCGATTGTAGCAGGATTGATGTGTTCTCCTGTGAGGCCTGGATTGATGTGTTCTCCATGGCAATTGTAGCAGGATTGATGTGTTCTCCTGTGAGGATAGGATTGATTAGTTCTCCTATCGAGGCATCCTACCCATGCAGTCTGGGACTCATGGGAAGTACCTCTCATCTAATCAATGAGCAGGGAAATGAAGTTAGGGACCATAGTAGTACCGATGGACGCATCGTTGTAACTACCATACTCCCTATGCTAGGATGACCTCCATTGATCTGGGATCAATGATACTGGTCTAGGACCAGTGGTAGGAGTTGTACCATACTATGACACTGACTTCGGGTCGGTTGAGACTGGTCTGGGATCAATGGTACATACTTTGAGACTGACTTTGAGTCAGTGGAGGATGATATTGGTCTGGGACCATTGGAGTTGTACTCACTATGACGCTGACTTTGGGTTGGTTGAGACTGGCCTGGGACCAGTGGTACATACTCTGAGACTGACTTTGAGTCAGTATGATACATCCTCAATCATTTCTTCTTCTTCATAATTCGGACAAAAGCAGAGTAGAACAGAACAATGCAAGAGCAGAGCAGAATAGAAAAAAACAGTACAGATCAGTGCAGGGCAGAACAAGACAAAGCAGAACAGGCAGAATAGAGCAGATCAGGGCAAGGGTCAGGTTGTACAGGGTAGTGCATTTGATGGATGAACAATAACGACCGATAGACAGATTGCAAATGAAGTTCTCCATGGTTGAGAGGGAGTGTTAAAATTGGAAACCAGGGAAAAGCTTCATGTGGGTCATCTTATTCATGGCTGATAATATTTTTATTAGATTCCTCTCGCCGAGAGGTGTAGGATTGATATAAATATCATTCGATTCGATAAGTATTCATGGAGATATGAATTTATTTTGATTATGGAATTATTATCAAGCCGATCTACAACTCATGTAGGCTCAGAAGCCCAACAGTCGCATCTATTCACCCACCAACGTTGTGTATAAATATAAGAGGACTTTTTCTCATTTGGACTCACTCATCTCATCACATCTCTCTCTCTCTACTACGCAGAAATGAGTCTCTTCTCTACTGCGTTGAAATGGGTCTCTCTCTCACACATGTGAAGCCGGAAGCTGTTGAAATTGAAGCTGCAACTACAGAAGTAAAGATTGACTTGCGTGGCCTAGAAGATCTCCTCTTTGGAACTGCGTTGTAGGTTCATCTAAACCTCCTTTGAAAGCCACAACTTTTGGTGGTGGAATGAAGTCAATCCGACGAACAGTTTGCAAGATATCGACTGCCCTAGTTTGAAGTCGGAAACTACTGAAACTGAAGCTGCAACTACAGAAGTAAAGATTGACTTGCGTGGCCTAGAAGATCTTCTCATCTGAAATGCGCTGTAGGTTCATCTGAACCTCTTCTGGAAGCTGAAACTTTTGGTGGTGGAATGAAGTCAATCCGACGGTCGGTTTGTGAGATACGGTCTGCCCTAGTTTGATAATGAAGTCGCTAATGCTGATGCTATTGATCTAGGGTTTGCTACTGCTGATATGAATCATATTTATTGTACTATTTCTATCTACTGAATTATTGAAGATAAAAGAAGATTTGATCAAAGGGTTTCCCCACACATTGTGGGGTTTGTCCCTGGCTAGCCGCCACATCTTGTGTCTCTTGTCTTGGCTTGTTTTGTGTCGATCGTTTAATGTTCTATCTGCACTTTACTTTATGTACATGTGATTGCTAATCGGTGGAATATAATAAGAAAAAGAAGTAAACTGTTATAAGCATAGAACATACCATAATTTAACACATTTCCTGTGCTACGCCTCAAAACATAAGTGGCCCTGGTTTGACAAATTAAGTGTTGAAGGAGTTCACTGAATTGTAACTCCAGCACCCAACAAACATAGGAGAGGATAGCGGTCTCCATCGTCACACCTAGTTTTTCCCCTTGTAGTCACTAGATGCTTGAAAGGAAAGTGGTGTGGCACCCTTGGAACTTAAAAAGGGAAGTTCTTGAAGGGCACGATCGACTTGGAACCCTTGGCATCAAGAATAAATTTTTTCGCATAGCACCCTTGGAACTTCAAAGGGAAGTTCTTGAAGGGCACGACTGATTTGGCACCCTTGGTATCAAGAAGAAACTACTAAAATATAATTAATATCTGATAATCATACTAATTCACATAATAAAGTAAGTGAGATTTTTAGAACCAAGTTAACTAAATCAAGAGTAAACCTTGGGGTAAAGGGAGAATAGGAAGAAATAAAAAGATTGAACCAATTGAGAACTCTACCCTTCCCACATTTGGAAAATCTTAGGTAGATAATGTGCATATAAAGTAACTCCAAAGTATGTAATGTTTTAATAAGCAAAGGGGGGAAAGGGACATAAAGTTAATTAGAAACATTAATCCTAGAATAGTTTAACCTCATTAAATTAGAGAAATTTAGTTTCATGAGAGAACCTCCATGTGGCAAGAGCCAACATAAGGATCTCCATCTAAGAGTCAATTTGAGTTAAACTAGGGTGTAGTTGAGGGACCATTTATAAGACCAACTAGTTGACTGCAGTAATGAACACAAAATAAGGAGTATAAAAGGGGGATTAAGAGACAACTAGGAGAAGAAATAGGGAGTCATGTTGGGGTGAGGAAAAATATTATTTTTGAATAAAAATTTAAGTAAATAATTTAGGAGAGCCTTGGTGAGAGGCTGACACATGGGTGGGTGAATAATCAAACTTTTAGATTAATAAAAATAATTATTTTTGCATGAAGTGCCAAGTGTCACCTATGAAGCCTCCTATAAAAGGAGCAAGCTATGAGAGAGGGATCACTTTTTTCCCTATTGTTGGATGGATTACATAATGCTATTGTGAGTGACTATGAAGCTTAGAGTGAGTTTAGTGAGGTGGAGGTCATTAGATAGAGAACTATTGAGCTAGGAGTGCTCCCCTCCATCGACTAGTATTCTTCCTCTACTTTACAACGCCATTACAACTCGGGGATCTGTGGGGAAGAAGAGTACCCAATGAGTAGGTTGGGAGGCCAACAGGTGAGTCAGCAATGTTCAGTCAGGTTGCATCATCCTTCACATGTGAACGCGAACAACAATAAGGGAGTGCAAGCAGCAACAAATCCAAGATCAAACCTCTGCTCCTTCAGTGAATGGTACTGCGTGTTTTCATAAATTTATATTACATGATTATTGTTGTATATATAATTACGAGCTTGTAAAAGTAAATGATATGATGGTTGAATTGTAAATTATGGACTATTACTGTGTGAACCTTAATGACTAAGTGTTTCCAATGTTGATGTGTTTTTAATTACTATGTGACCTTCTTAATGGATGTTGTTAGTGAATGATTAGTTTTAAAGGAAAATATTTATTTGCTTATAATCACAACACGATCTCAAAGGGTTCCTAGTCGTTATAGCTTTTCTTTGAAACATTGTCAATTTTTCCTATAAGAACATATTATATTGAGGTGAGGGAGATCTGCGACTAGGAGTTGACTAACCAATAACCCAAGTTGAATTTTCTGAATTTCTAATTTATCCTTGTCTCTTCCCATATAATTATGTGGGTTTCAAAATACTCAACCCGCCTTTTTTTAATGCTCTAACAACATCCTAGTGTTCCTTAATAAACATCACATAGTCCTTATAGCATGATATCAATTGATTCATCCTAAGGAAGGTCCCCACAGTAGGTGATGCGATCTCAAAGGGTTTCCTAATCATTATAGATTTTCTTTGAAACATTGTCATTTTTCCCTATAAGAACATATTATATTGAGGTGAGGAAGATTTGAAACTAGGAGTTGACTAACCAATAACCAAAGTTGAATTTTATCAATTTCTAATTTATCCTTGTCTTTTCCCATATAATTCTGTGGGTTTCAAAATACTCAACCCACTTTTTTTTCAATGCTCTAACAAAATGCTAGTGTTCCTTAATCGACATCACATATTATTCATAGGATGCTATCAATTGATTCCATATGTCTTTCTCTTTCACCCATCTATCATGGATATTTACTTGTGTGGTATTCTCTTTTATTGTTTTATCCTCTATCTAGGAAGAAATTTCAGTCAAGGTAGGTTTTTTTCTTCTACTTAGACAGCCACTTCTTCGATTTCTTGTTTGTAGGTTTGGTTTGTCTCTCATGATTTATGGAATGGTTTCTCTGCAACAAGGGAATATATTGCCTGGCTAAGGCATTCTAACTTCTCAAAAGTCCTACCCTTCATCAATTCATCTCTTAACAACTTAATAGTGGTATGGAGTTTCCTCTACTCCTTTTCAAGCTCCTTATTCTTCTTTAAGAGTGATGTAAACAAAGTCATAACAAAAGGAGTACGTATTATTTTCTATCTCCTAATCTTGGATGTCTTTTCCAGTTTTGATAAGCAATGGTCTATTCTGCTTCAAGAGTTGCATCTTTCTCTTCATATTTGGTAGTAGTGGCCTCTTCTACTTAAGGAGTTGCAACTTTCTCTTCTTCTTCGGTAGTAGTGGCCTCTTTTGCTTCAAGAGTTAAAAATTTATATTATTCTTTGGTAGTAGTGGCCTATTCTACTTCAAGATTTGCAACTTTGTCTTCTTCTTGGTATACATCTACAATCACAACAGGGCCTTCTCTATAAACAGTTCGCCTCATTGGTTCTTGTGTTTCAACAAGGTCCTTTGTATTCATCTCTTAATCAAATGCAATCTCAACAAAGTCTTAGCCATCCCTCATCAATTTTGTTGTTTCTTGTGTGTCAATAGAGTGTCTCTCCTCCATTATTCCTATTGGTTCTTGTGGAGAAGCATGGGATTCCTCTTGTTCTGCCACCCTGTATGTTTCCACTCTTGTTGGTTCTTGTGGGCTATAGTTGGTCCTTTTCTTACTAGGGATAGGCACATATGTTGGTGTTTTCTTCATTCTCAGCAATCTTTTATTGAGGGTTTTCTTGCTATTATCTCCACATTGATATTATGGCTACCTTCATCTTTATGGAGTTGTAGCAAAACCCTCAGGAATTTCCTGTTCAATTGGAACATTAGGGTATTACGTTACTAGTGGAGCGGCAACAATATATTCTACAACTGATGCTCTTGGTGTTGCAACAACTTCTAGACTTGTCACAACTTTCGAAGTTGCAATTTTTGGAATTGCAACTACATTGTCTCACGGTGGAGTTTTCATAACTACGACTTCTCCAGATGGATTTGCAATAGTTTATAATTATGTTGGTGATCTGGACACTTTGCTCCAAACCCTCCCTTCTCTATGCAACATGTGCTCAACCAAGGGTTTGATGAGTATGTGATGTGAGAGGGTCTCCCGTGGTCGAGCAAACTTCTGCACTAATGAGGTCATGTTTTGTAGTGTTCTCCATAGGAAAAAGGAAAATTCATCAACCTGCAATGTCGCAGGTGGTCCAATAAATGAAGATGTTGTAGGTAAACAACCTCATGGAAACCTTCATACGTAATGTACCTTTATAACACCAGGGAAACATACCCCAATGGAGTTAGTACCAACCTCTTGTCTAACCCTATTATTTTCTTTCCCAGGTCTTCTCTTCGATTGAGGAACGATTGTGGGATATCAAGATTTGGCCTTCCTTGACATTACCAACACTCTCCTATACAAGCAAGCCCTATTACAATGGTAATGACTTCCTTTGTTACTTGCACCATTTCCCTTGCCACTACAAACTTGTCTTCACTAAAATTCATGGAAAATTTGAGGGTTAATTTAATTTCCTACCCTTGTAATCTATTTATATACTCCATCCAACCTCCCTATTGAAATATTTCAATGATATGGTCATATGATGCTAGTAGCAGTGCCATTGTAGGTTCTCTGTGATTAAGTGAGCCTATCATTTTATCTACTTAGAGCTCATGCAAATTGTGGCTGCAAAATGGAATGAACGTTCTGAAGGGTGGAGGTCTCCAATTATGGAAGGGAAAAATCTAGGCAATCATGTCATATGTTGGTGGTGGAAAGGAGCGATGTGAGTGGTTTAAAATCAAGGTCAAGTCAAGCAACGCCAATCAATATTATATATTATGCATTTTGGGAGAAGTACCTTCTGACTTACCATAAGTGCTTGTGATGGCTCGTACCTTCGTCGTGTTGATGTATTGGCCCCACATGAAAGTTAGGATCCTTGTTATGTCAAAGTTGCAGTGAGTCTGAGAGTTGCAACAACAATTTTCAGAGTTGTGGCAACAAATTTTAGAGTCACAGTAACGGTGTTGTCCAAAGTTGTAGCTTAGTTTAGTCATGGTTTCATAGTAGGAATCATTGTCATCCATTTTGGCTATCGAAATTATAGTAGTAGAGTTGCAGAAACAATGATCCCTAAGTCATAGCAATGGTGTTGGAGAGTTTTAGCAACTAGCTTTTCAATGTTGAGTTGCAGTAACATAAGTACAATAAGAAAGTTGCAACAATGAAAGTAAAAAGTTGTAGCAAGAATAGTATAGAGTTGCAACAACTTAATTTTGGTCAATGAGTTGCAACATCAAAGTTGTATCAATGACAACACAACAACATAGTTGCAATAATGTTGACACAACAACATAGTTGCAATGACGCTGACACAACAACAAGGTTGTATAATAGGGTTGTGACAATAGAGTTGGAGTAATGGTAGTTCAAATTAGAGCGGAAACAATGGGAGTTCAACAAGAGGGCTATATAATATGGTTACAACAACAGGGATGTGATAACAGAGTTGTAACAATAACTACATCCTCTCCTGCATATCTTGAAAAGTAGTTTACTAGCCCAAAAAAATGTAAATAAGCTAAAAAGGGCATGAACGAAAGGATATTGAAATAACCATCACGAAACCATGAAGTACCCTCCTACCCATGAATGATTTTTTTTAACATGGTATGCACCGACATAAGTTGGTTTTCACATAACATGCTCCCTTATATGCCCTGAAGGGTTTTCTTACATGGGTATATATATATATATATATATATAGATAGATATATCTGTGTTTTGTGTGTGTGTGTGTGTGTGTCGGTGTCAAACCATCCACTGATGATCCTCCTCAAGAAGGTTTCCATGGATAAGGGTATATGATACAATTGAATCCTATGTCCATTTACCATTAGAGAAGTCCGCTCTTTGTTATTGGTGTGAAGTTTTATGGCTTCATTATCAAATACATTATTAACGTTGTAAGGGTTGAACCATTGAGTGTGGAACTTCCCTTTGAAATCCTTGAACTTGGAGTCAAATAACAAGGCCTAGTCTCTAACTTTAAATTTATTATTCTTGATGAACTTATCATGCTACTGATCAAGTCTTTCATGATGTATCATTTTTGTTTGATGTAAGGCAAACTGAAAATTTTCATCTAACTCATTGATCTAAAGGAGTCTTTGTTTTTGGGCTTCAGATACGTCCATTCCCAGATGTATAGTTATTTTTAGTGTTTGGTTTTATGTTTGAACCAATAATAGTAATATTTTCCCATACACTAATTCATATGGGGTGCAACTAGTAGTAGTCCTCCACATCATTTGGTAGGTCGATATAGCTTCAAGGAGCCTATTGACCTAGTGCTTGAGGTGTAGTTGAATAGTATTGGTGATGATAGCCTCAAGAATTATGTTTTTTCCTTTCTAATTTCCCATTGGTCCATGGGTAATATGGTGTAGTAAACTTGTGCTTGATTTTGTAGTAACCTCATTTTGGATATCAAAATTATAGTAGTGGAGTTGCAACAATGATTATCTAGATTTAATTTATAGGAAACTCTTTAGAGCAGCACGAATGAGGGTTCCGCGGGCTGTAGACATTTGTTGCTTCATATAACCTTTGTTTGACAGTTTTTTATACAAGTATGACGTTTGCAGGAATTCAGTACAGTTGAATAATCACATGATTAACTCAGGAGCGAGGGGGGAGACCCCCTCCTACTGCATTTTTGTTAAAGGGAAACCAATGAAATTCGAAATCTCACAAGGAGGTCAGAATGGAGGCAGTGAAAGCCCAGTCCTAAGGCCCGATGAGATGCCCGTCTGCAAAGCTTTTGTCCCCCTAAAGCAGTTGATAACCCAAATTTTGTCATACATAGCAATCAATTGGGGGAGTCTCATAACTTCATGAGGGACCACACACTCGTATGTAAGTTCATGGGAATATGTCCAAAGGAATAATACATCATCCAATGGATTCAGGTGAAATGGAAGCTGCAAGGAGCAATAGAACTGTTTCACAGGGAAAAAGGGTTTTTTACAATGATCTTCAAGGACTTGAAAGACCGGAAGAGGGTTTTTTAAAATGGCCCTTACTTCATGAATAATGTTGACTTGTTTATGAGGTTTTAGGAGGAGTGTTATAACCTGGAGAAGCAAGAGTTCTTGGCGGCTCCAATATGGGTTCATTTATTTTCTCTCTCTGATGATTTCTAGGAACTTGACATCTTGGAAGGAATTGGTAATGTAATATGAAAATTTTTCAAGGTCTCAAAGATAACCAAATAGCGTAGGAATGCTTCCTATGCCAAAATTTGGTCTACATGAATACCTCAAAGCCTATACCAAAATCGATTGATTTGAAGTATTATGATGTTATTTGGACCTAACCATTGGATTATGAGCACGTCCCCTTCAAGTGTCATCATTTCCTTGAGCATGGTCACATGACTCGTGATTTCCCTCTCACTATTATCGAGTAACAAGTGCGCAAGGAATAGGAGAACAATGGGGGTTTCGAGGAGGTGTCACACTGATGTGAAAATCAGGGGAGACTGGAGCAATCAAAAACTCCAAGACATGCCTCAGGGGTAACGCAAAAGAGGTAAGGAAAACAAGAGCCATCCAAAACCTGGAGGCAAACCTCGGGAGTAGCTCAACAGAATCCCATAAGAGGTGACCCTCAAATGGAGGCAAACAAGAACCCATTTACTCTCTTATCTTAGGCAAAATTCCTAGAGGCTGCGCCAGTGCGCAAACAAGGTACCCCCCGAGAAAAACCAATAGAGGTGGGAAATTTGGCCTTAAAGAAGCGGAAATCACTGGAAGACCCAAGTAAGAACTCACACTTGAGGGAGTTACTAGAAAATATGGTGTCAACCTTGGGGGTGGAGGACCAACACAATAACCTAGAGCCAGATGAAAAAACTATGTTAGATTTTTTAAGAACCTGGGCTAGGGTGGAAGTGCAATTAATTCCTTCATAACAACTCTAAAACTTTCTTCACTTATATGGTAAATGGCACCAATCCAATCCTGCTCCAAGTGCAGGGTCATTGGTGGTTGGTCCCAAGGGCTCATCGCAACTTCAAAAAGCCAAAGAACAGGCTACAAATGATCACAATTGCAAAGGGCATAAAACCTTTTGGGAAGCACTTCGGGATGCAAGTGAGTTTTTGTTGAATTTTGGGAAAATTAATAAAATAATAGAGTACTACTCCTCCCCTCGCTAGTTAATTTATGAAGATATTATCATGGAACTTGTTATACACATTTTTGGGCACTGCAACCCAAATCAAACATGTCCATAAACCAAGGGCTCCTAAATCCCTAAAATTGTTGTTCCATACCCTAAAAGAACAAGGTCAGCTGATTACATCATCTCCCAAAAGTTCTCCATGAAAAACTACTTAGAACTGGTCAAAACTGGACCATCTCACCTGCTCCATGGTCAAAGTGTGATGCATCCCA
The DNA here is from genome assembly GCA_031772625.1 of Pinus tabuliformis. Lineage (NCBI taxonomy): Eukaryota > Viridiplantae > Streptophyta > Pinopsida > Pinales > Pinaceae > Pinus > Pinus tabuliformis. The sequence goes on along the minus strand of CM062805.1, from coordinate 911,699,835 downwards.
CCTAATGCACATGGGAGGTGCGATGCGTACTGAAAATCCCTTCTATGGGGTGCGATGGGCGAGAGAGGACAAATGGCAGAGACAATTTGCGAGGTGGATGATCATGGAATCTTCCAGAAATTTCTCCTGTGACACTTGCCTCTCCGAATTACCCAGGGATGAGTAAGAGATCATGAATCTCCAAGTGGAATCAAGAAATATCAGAGAGAGGACACTAATCAGAATCCCAGAAGCTGACTCACCCCCCTGCAATAATCTATATATGGATCCCTCATCCCAGAGATCCAGAGGCTGGAATTTTGTATCTTGTAAGGAAGTGCTATTGGTTTCTTGTTGGAATATCATAGTGTTGGGTGATCTAAGATTTTCATGAGGTGAAAGAAGGGCTTTCATGCTGGAAGATGACGCTGGGTTAGAACAATTGGTTGTAATTCTCTTTTCTATTCTTGATTATTAATGAAGCTATTCAATTTTTCCTCCACATTATTGTATGTTTGATGATATATGCATTTGTGTGGTCAATATATATCTGGTTCTATATTGTTTATGATTGTAGATCTCTATTCTTCGATAGTATTATGCTACTTCGATTTCACAGGTGCTCTTTGAAGCTGGGAAAACGAAGGAGAAGCGGCAAGGATCTGTCGGAAAGGAGAGGAATCAAGAAAGCAACCAAGCGCAAGACTGAGGTTGGTGTCCTTCATTCCACTCTTATCTACTTCTCATAAAGGAAAACGAAAGTGGTTTTAGTTTGTTTGTTTCTAAGATAGCTACCAGTCTTAGTGGGACTAGCAGATCCGAGTGGACTCTAGATTTCCCGATAACAAAATGGCGACTCACATTTGTCTATTTCGGTAGACATCACCAAGGAAGCATTTTGTCTGCAACGCAGATGGAGAGCTTTCATATGGTAGCCTGGAAAATTTTCGCTATACCTGGGGGTATGAAAACCTTTTTGCATGCAAGCGAAGAGCGACCATTTATTTTCGTAGTTTGTAGTTTCTCAACCCTTTAAACTCATGGGATTGGTCGTTCCTAACTTGCATAAAGAAAGGATCTGGGGAAAAGCTTTGAAAGGTGCAAGCTCCATAAAAAATGGAATCTTAGATGAGATATCCTTATTATACGACTGGCACGAGAAGTTTTTATGTGAAGTTCAAGCTCGTTAAAAATTAAACATAAGCAATGAGAAAACGTTCCCCCAGAGTTTAAGCTCATTAAAAAATGAACCAATTTCCGGTAAATAACCATTGTGAATGCATTATCATCAGCTTTTGAGCCCTGGTCGTGTTCTCATCATCACCTCCACTCTGTTTTAGCCAATCATTCACCTCCATTTGATTTTTTACCCCTTTTTGAGGAACAACTGCGAAGAGTGATCCTGTTAGCCATCCTTGTGACACTGCCGTGATTAGAAAATTCCAAACCTTACCTGGAATCAGTTGCTACCTGAAATTATCACTCGTTCCTCAAAAACGAGTCTCCTTTAAGCTCTTTTCACCTGACTCGTAAAACATGAAAAGATTGCCGAGCGATTGGCCTCTCCAGCTCATTAAAGTGACCGGAAGTGCTATCCCTCCTCTAGATTTTAATCTTTTTGGACCTGAGGGATTATTACACAAAACGATCGAGCGCTTGTCTTGTTCGGCTCGTTAAAATTACCGAAAATTCATCCCTTTCGTATTATTTTATACTTTTTCAGACTTAAGGGATTACATGATGAAAAAGGATTATTGGAGTTTCCTTTACGTCCCTTTTCAGACTCTCTAAAATTGAAGAGGACTGAGTAATCTTTGTCGTTAAACTTGTTAAAACCAAATAGCAACAAACTTGTCCATACAGACAAGAACGAGTTTCACTGTCACTAGGCTCGTTAAAATATAGCGACGTGTTTGCCCGAAGGGAAAATTATAGAACAAGCATATTTTATCCTCCTCAAGCTTGACAAAAATAAAGAGGTACTAGTCAGCAATGATAGGGGAAAAATTGGGAAGAAAACTTGAAGAAACTTTATTGGTAGCAAGTCGCTCTTAAACATAACACTTTCACTCCACATCCGAGTCGGGTTGGGTTGTTCCATTCACTGGTCATATCACCATTGGTCTATCACACCATCCACAGTTGGGGTTAACGCTACCAATCCATCATGTCAGTGTCGTCGGTATGTTCAATAGAAGTCGCTCAGAGAATTCACCTGTGTCTCATCCGCTACAATACATTCACGCTCCATTATTTCATGGCCACCACACTGAACCCTATATCATCAGATCATTTTCACCTCGAAAATAATTTACTCCATTCCTTGTCGTAGATGTGGGATTCATTAAGGCCCTCCCATGGCGAGTCGCTTCTTGTCGACATCAGCTCATTATCCAAGAAGTCGACTTACGAACAACCCTTTCAGTACTTTGAAGCTTGCATGCCTCAATGGCAAGTTTCTCGCTTCCGGCGACAGGTTTACATCAATGGCCTTTGACCGAAAGATTTTGCATGGTGTTCGACGCCAAGTCCCTTATTCACACCACATGAATTGTACTGTAGTACCTTGAGGGTAATCATCATTATCGGTGATTACTCTCGCACCTGTTAACAACTTGCATCATTGGCTGGTAATCAGGCGATGTCTTTCCATGTTCGACTCCAAAACATATTTCAAATGGATCGACTTGTACTCCGAGTGAAGATTAAACGAGTTTGAAGACCCCGGATCTAGTTTCATCCATCCGGGCTATGATATATTCAGGAAAATAAAGACATCAAATGTACATTGTTGCTGCACAGATGATCATCCAAATCAAAGGATGATGACTCTATCAAAATCATCAGTGTCCTGCACAGACGGTTGTCTGTCCTATGTACATGAAAATGAATTTATAAAGCTGAGCATGGGAATGCTCGCCTCTGTTGGATCATGAAAAATATTACGAAGATAATGTATTGTATTGTATCTTCTTACAAGTCGCCTTCCAGCTCAAAAAAACTTTGAATCCTCATGATAAAGCATTTCACCCGACATCAAAAGATTAACGACCTCATGCTTTAGGGGGCAATTGTTATAGACATTTTTGGGCACTGCAACCCCAAACAAACATGTCCATAAACCAAGGGCTCCTAAGTCCCTAAAAGTGTTGTTCCATACCCTAAAAGAACAAGGTCAGCTGATTACATCATCTCCCAGAAGTTCTCCATGAAAAACTACTCACAACTGGTCAAAACTGGACCATATCACCTGCTCCATGGTCAAAGTGCGATGCATCCCACCTAATGCACACGGGAGGTGCGATGCATACTGAAAAGCCCTTCTATGGGGTGCGATGGGCGAGAGAGGACAAATGGAATAGACAGTTTGCGAGGTGGATGATCATGGAATCTTCCAGAAACTTCTCCTGTGACACTTGCCTCTCTGAATTCGCCTAGGGAGGAGTAAGAGATCATCAATCTCCAAGTGGAATAAAGAACTATCAGAGAGAGGACACTAATCAGAATCCCAGAAGCTAACTCACCCCCCTACAATCATCTATATATGGATCCCTCATCCCAGAGATCCAGAGGCTGGAATTTTGTATCTTGTAAGGAAGTGTTGTTGGTTTCTTGTTGGAATATCATAGTGTTGGGTGATCTAAGCTTTTCATGAGGTGAAAGAAGGGCTTTCATGCTGGAGGATGAAGGTGGGTCAGAACAATTGGTTGTAATCCTCTTTGCTATTCTTGATTATTAATGAAGCTATTCAAGTTTTCCTCCACATTCTTGTGTGTTTGATGATATATGCATTTGTGTGGTCAATATATATCTGGTCCTATATTGTTTATGATTTTAGATCTCTGTTCTTCGATAGTATTATGCTGCTTTGATTCCATAGGTGCTCTTTGAAGCTGGGTAAACGAAGGAGAAGCGGCAAGGATCTGTCAGAAAGGAGAGGAATCAAGCAAGGAACCAAGCGCAAGACTGAGGTTAGTGTCCTTCATTCCACTCTTATCTACTTCTCATAAAGGAAAACGAAATTGGTTTTAGTTTGTTTGTTTCTAAGATAGCTACCAGTCTTAGTGGGACTAGCAGATCCGAGTGGACACTATGTTTCCCGATAATAGAAATTTCGCGGCCTGAATAGTTCAGACAAACAATCATATCTAAAATTAAAAACTATGAAGGAGAAACCAAACGTAGTCTTATTACAAGACACAAAGGTTTAGACCTCTACGCTAACAACCATACTCTCTCAGTGTTGGATAGGATGTGAAGCCATGCCCATCGATTCTAAAGTTTGTATGAGAGGAATAACGGTGATATGGGACCCTATAGAGGTGATTTTTTGACTAGATGGTTACTAGATGGTTACCCTAAGTTCTTGTTTTGATAGGTTTATTTCATTGTTTGGGGACTAGGGACAGACTTTGGGTCTCTCAGGTGTATGGCCCTCTCAATACTAGGTAGGAAGGAGCTTCCTTGATGAAATGAACCCCTTTACCAACTTGTTCAAGGGACGGGATGGATTATTGGGGAAGAATTTATTTGATCAAAAACCTTGATGTAAAAAAATGGCGGGATAAGGAGATTGGATGCAATGGCAGTAAAAGTTTCAAGATCTTCTCAAGGAGTTGTGCCTCGTAGACATTGAAACAATCAACATAGTTTTCACCTGGAACAACAAGTAGGGAGGTAACAACTAGATTTCCTACCGGTTTGCCCGAAGGGAAAATTATAGAACAAGCATATGTTATCCTCCTCAAGCTTGACAAAAATAAAGAGGTATTGGTCAGCAATGACTGGGGAAAAATTGGGAAGAAAACTTGAAGAAACTTTATTGGTAGCAAGTCGCTCTTGAACTTGACACTTTCACTCCGCATCCGAGTCGGGTTGGGTTGTTCCATTCACTGGTCATATCACCATTGGTCCATCACACCATCCACAGTTGGGGTTAACGCTACCAATCCATCATGTCAGTGTCGCCGGTATGTTCAAGAGAAGTTGCTCAGAGAATTCACCTGTGTCATATCTGCTGCAATACATTCACGCTCCATTCTTTCATGACCGCCACCCTGAACCCTATATCATCATATAATTTTCACCTCCAAAATAATTTACTCCATTCCGTGTCGTAGATGTGGGATTCATTAAGGCCCTCCCATGGCGAGTCTCTTCTTGTCGACATCAGCTCATTATCCAAGAAGTCGACTTAGGAACAACACTTTCAGTACCTTGAAGCTTGCATGCCTCAATGGCAAGTTTCTCACTTTCGGCGACAGGTTTACATCAATGGCCTTTGACCGAAAGATTTTGCATGGTGTTCGACACAAAGTCCCTTATTCACACCACGCGAATTGTACTGTAGTACCTTGAGGGTCATCATCATTATCGGTGATTAAGCTCGCGCCTGTTAACAACTTGCATCATTGGCTAGTAATCAGGCGATGTATTTCCATGTTCGACTCCAAAACATCTTTCACATGGATCAACTTGTACTCCGAGTGAAGATTAAATGAGTTTGAAGACCCCGGATCTAGTTTCATCCATCCGGGGTATGATATATTCAGGAAAATAAAGACATCAAATGTACATTGTTGCTGCACAGATGATCATCCGAATCAAAGGATGATGACTCTATCAAAATCATCAGTCTCCTGCACAGACGGTTGTCTGTCCTATGTACATGAAAATGAAAACGAAAGTGGTTTTAGTTTGTTTGTTTCTAAGATAGCTACCAGTCTTTGTGGGAATAGCAGATCCGAGTGGACACTAGTTTCAGACAAACAATGATATCTAAAATCAAAAACTATGAAGGAGAAACCAAACGTAGTCTTATTATAGGACACAAAGGTTTAGACCTCTATGTTAACAACCATACTCTCTCAGTGTTGGATAGGATGTGAAGTCATGCCCATCGATTCTAAAGTCTTAGGGCTTCATTATCAAATACATTATTAACGTCGTAAGGGTTGAACCATTGAGTGTAGAACTTCCCTTTGAAATCCTTGAACTTGGAGTCAAATAACAAGACCTAGTCTCTAACTTTAAATTTATTATTCTTGATTAACTTATCATGCTACTGATCGAGTCTTTCATGTTGTATCATTTTTGTTTGATGTAAGGCAACTTGGAAATTTTCATCTAACTCATTGATCTAAAGGAGTCTTTGTTTTTGGGCTTCAGATACGTCCATTCCCAGATGTATAGTTATTTTCAGTGTTTGGTTTTATGTTTGAACCAATAATAGTAATATTTTCCCATACACTAATTCATATGGGGTGCAACTAGTAGTAGTCCTCCACATCATCTGGTAGGTCGATATAGCTTCAAGGAGCCTGTTGACCTAGTGCTTGAGGTGTAGTTGAATAGTATTGGTGATGATAGCCTCAAGAATTATGTTTTTTCCTTTCTAATTTCCCATTGGTCCATGGGTATGCAAAACTTTTATCCCCCTAAAGCAGTTGATAACCCAAATTTTGTCATACATAGCAATCAATTGGGGGAGTCTCATAGCTTCATGAGGGACCACACACTCGTATGTAAGTTCATGGGAATATGTCCAAAGGAATAATACATCATCCAACGGATTCAGGTGAAATGGAAGCTGCAAGGAGCAATAGAATTGCGTCAGAGGGAAAAAGGGTTTTTTACAATGATCTTCAAGGACTTGAAAGACCGGAAGAGGGTTTTTTAAAATGGCCCTTACTTCATGAATAATGTCGACTTGTTTATGAGGTTTCAGGAGGAGTGTTATAACCTGGAGAAGCAAGAGTTCTTGGCGGCTCCAATATGGGTTCATTTATTTTCTCTCCCTGGTGATTTCTAGGAACTTGACATCTTGGAAGGAATTGGTAATGTAATATGAAAATTTGTCAAGGTCTCAGAGATAACCAAATAGCGTAGGAAGGCTTCCTATGCCAAAATTCGGTCTACATGAATACCTTAAACCCTATACCAAAATCAATTGATTTGAAGTATTATGATGTTATTTGGACCTAACCATTGGGTTATGAGCACGTCCCCTTCAAGTGTCATCATTTCCTTGAGCATGGTCACATGACTCGTGATTTCCCTCTCACTATTATCGAGTAACAAGTGCGCAAGGAATAGGAGAACAATGGGGGTTTCGAGGATGTGTCACACTGATGTGCAAATCAGGGGAGACTGGAGCAATAAAAAACTCCAAGACATGCCTCAGGGGTAACGCAAAAGAGGCAAGGAAAACAAGAGCCATCCAAAACCTGGAGGCAAACCTCGGGAGTAGCTCAACAGAATCCCATAAGAGGTGACCCTCAAATGGAGGCAAACAAGAACCCCTTTACTCTCTTATCTTAGGCAAAATACCTAGAGGTTGCGCCAGTGCTCAAACAAGGTACCCCCTGAGAAAAACCAATAGAGGTGGGAAATTTGGCCTTAAAGAAGCGGAAATCACTGGAAGACCCAAGTAGGAACTCACACTTGAGGGAGTTACTAGAAAATATGGTGTCAACCTTGGGGGTGGAGGACCAACACAATAACCTAGAGCCAGATGAAAAAACTATGTTAGATTTTTTAAGAACCTGGGCTAGGTTGTAAGTGCAATTAATTCCTTCATAACAACTCTAACACTTTCTTCACTTATATGGTAAATGGCACCAATCCAATCCTACTCCAAGTGGAGGGTCATTGGTGGTTGGTCCCAAGGGCTCATCATAGCTTCAAAAAGCCAAAGAACAGGATACAAATGATCACAATTGCAAAGGGCATAAAACCTTTTGGGAAGCACTTCGGGATGCAAGTGAGTTTTTGTTGAATTTTGGGAAAATTAATAAAATAATAGAGTATTACTCCTCCCCTCACTAGTAAATTTATGAAGATATTATCGTGGAGCTTGTTATAGACATTTTTGGGCACTACAACCCCAATCAAACATGTCCATAAACCAAGGGCTCCTAAGTCCCTAAAAGTGTTGTTCCATACCCTAAAAGAACAAGGTCAGCTGATTACATCATCTCCCAGAAGTTCTCCATGAAAAACTACTTAGAACTGGTCAAAACTGGGCCATCTCACCTGCTCCATGGTCAAAGTGCGATGCATCCCACCTAATGCACATGGGAGGTGCGATGCATACTGAACATCCCTTCTATGGGGTGCGATGGGCGAGAGAGGACAAATGGCAGAGACAATTTGCGAGGTGGATGATCATGGAATCTTCTAGAAACTTCTCCTGTGACACTTGCCTCTCTGAATTACCCAGGGATGAGTAAGAGATCATCAATCTCCAAGTGGAATCAAGAAATATCAGAGAGAGGACACTAATCAGAATCCCAGAAGCTGATTCACCCCCCTGCAATCATCTATATATGGATCCCTCATCCGAGGGATCCAGAGGTTGGAATTTTGTATCTTGTAAGGAAGTGCTATTGGTTTCTTGTTGGAATATCATAGTGTTGGGTGATCTAAGCTTTTCATGAGGTGAAAGAAGGGCTTTCATGCTGGAAGATGATGCTGGGTTAGAACAATTGGTTGTAATCCTCTTTGCTATTCTTGATTATTAATGAAGCTATTCAAGTTTTCCTCCACATGATTGTATGTTTGATGATATATGCATTTGTGTGGTCAATATATATGTGGTCCTATATTGTTTATGATTGTAGATCTCTGTTCTTCGATAGTATTATGCTGCTTCGATTTCACAGGTGATCTTTGAAGCTGGGTAAACGAAGGAGAAGCGACAAGGATCTGTTAGAAAGGACAGGAATCAAGAAATGAACCAAGCGCAAGACTGAGGTTGGTGTCCTTCATTCCACTCTTATCTACTTGTCATAAAGGAAAATGAAAGTGGTTTTAGTTTGTTTGTTTCTAAGATAGCTACTAGTCCTAGTGGGACTAGCAGATTCGAGTGGACTCTAGATTTCCCGATAACAAAATGGCGACTCACCTTTTTCTATTTCGGTAGACATCACAAAGGAAGCATTTTGTCTGCAACGCAGATGGAGAGCTTTCATATGGTAGCCTGGAAACTTTTCACTATACCTGGGGGCATGCAAACCTTTTTGCATGCAAGCGAAGAGCGACCATTTATTTTCGTAGTTTGTAGTTTCTCAACCCTTTAAACTCATAGGATTGGTCGTTCCTAACTTGCATAAAGAAAGGATCCGGGGAAAAGCTTTGAAAGGTGCAAGCTCCATAAAAAATGGAATCTTATATGAGATATCCTTATTATACGACTGGCACGAGCAGTTTTTATGTGGATTTCAAGCTCGTTAAAAATTAAACATAAGCAATGAGCAAACGTTCCCCCAGAGTTTAAGCTCATTAAAAAATGAACCAATTTCCGGTAAATAACCATTGTGAATGCATTATCATCAGCTTTTGAGCCCTGGTCGTGTTCTCATCATCATCTCCACTCTATTTTAGCCAATCATTCACCTCCATTTGATTGTTTACCCCTTTTTGAGGAACAACTGCGAAGAGTGATCCTGTTAGCCATCCTATTGACACTGCCGTGATTAGAAAATTCCAAACCTTACCTGGAATCAGTTGCTACCTGAAATTATCACTCGTTCCTCAAAAACGAGTCTCCTTTAAGCTCTTTTCACCTGACTCATAAAACATGAAAAGATTGTCGAGCGATTGGCCTCTCCAGCTCACTAAAGTGACCGGAAGTGCTATCCCTCCTCTAGATTTTAATTTTTTTGGACCTGAGGGATTATTACACAAAACGATCGAGCGCTTGTCTTGTTCGGCTCGTTAAAATTACCGAAAATTCATCCCTTTCGTATTATTTAATACTTTTTCAGACTTAATGGATTACATGATGAAAAAGGATTATTGGAGTTTCCTTTACGTCCCTTTTCAGACTCTCTAAAATTGAAAAGGACCGAGTTATCTTTGTCGTTAAACTCGTTAAAACCGAATAGCAACAAACTTGTCCATACAGACAAGAACGAGTTTCACTGTCACTAGGCTCGTTAAAATATAGCGACGTGTTTGCCCGAAGGGAAAATTATAGAACAAGCATATGTTATCCTCCTCAAGCTTGACAAAAATAAAGAGGTACTAGTCAGCAATGACTGGGGAAAAATTGGGAAGAAAACTTGAAGAAACTTTATTGGTAGCAAGTCGCTCTTGAACATGACACTTTCACTCCGCATCCGAGTCGGGTTGGGTTGTTCCATTCACTGGTCATATCACCATTGGTCCATCACACCATAAACAGTTGGGGTTAATGCTACCAATCCATCATGTCAGTGTTGTCGGTATGTTCAAGAGAAGTCGCTTAGAGAATTCACCTGTGTCTCATCTGCTGCAATACATTCACGCTCCATTCTTTCATGACCACCACCCTGAACCCTATATCATCAGATCATTTTCACCTCGAAAATAATTTACTCCATTCCATGTCGTAGATGTGGGATTCATTAAGGCCCTCCCATGGCGAGTCGCTTCTTGTCGACATCAGCTCATTATCCAAGAAGTCGACTTAGGAACAACCCTTTCAGTACTTTGAAGCTTGCATGCCTCAATGGCAAGTTTCTCACTTCCGGCGACAGGTTTACATCAATGGCCTTCGACCGAAATATTTTGCATGGTGTTCGACGCCAAGTCCCTTATTCACACCACGCGAATTGTACTGTAGTGCCTTGAGGGTAATCATCATTATCGGTGATTACTCTCGCACCTGTTAACAACTTGCACCATTGGCTGGTAATCAGGCGATGTCTTTCCATGTTCGACTCCAAAACATCTTTCACATGGATCGACTTGTACTCCGAGTGAAGATTAAACGAGTTTGAAGACCCTGGATCTAGTTTCATCCATCCGGGCTGTGATATATTCAGGAAAATAAAGGCATCAAATGTACATTGTTGCTGCACAGATGATCATCCGAATCAAAGGATGATGACTCTATCAAAATCATCAGTGTCCTGCACAGACGGTTGTCTGTCCTATGTACATGAAAATGAATTTATAAAGCTGAGCATGGGAATGCTCGCCTCAACTAGATCATGAAAAATATTTCGAAGATAATGAATTGTATTGTATCTTATTACAGGTCGCCTTCCAGCTCAAAAAAACTTCGAATCCTCATGATAAAGCATTTCACCCGACATCAAAAGATTAACGACCTCATGCTTTAGGGGGCAATTGTTATAGACATTTGTTGGCACTGCAACCCCAATCAAACATGTCCATAAACCAAGGGCTCCTAAGTCCCTAAAAGTGTTGTTCCATACCCTAAAAGAACAAGGTCAGCTGATTACATCATCTCCCAGAAGTTCTCCATGAAAAACTACTCACAACTGGTCAAAACTAGACCATATCACCTGCTCCATGGTCAAAGTGTGATGCATCCCACCTAATGCACACAGGGAGGTGCGATGCATACTGAAAAGCCCTTCTATGGGGTGCGATGGGCGAGAGAGGACAGATGGAATAGACAGTTTGCGAGGTGGATGATCATGGAATCTTCCAGAAACTTCTCCTGTGACACTTGCCTCTGTGAATTCTCCTAGGGATGAGTAAGAGATCATCAATCTCCTAGTGGAATAAAGAACTATCAGAGAGAGGACACTAATCAGAATCCCAGAAGCTAACTCACCCCCTACAACCATCTATATATGGATCCCTCATCCCAGAGATCCAGAGGCTGGAATTTTGTATCTTGTAAGGAAGTGTTGTTGGTTTCTTGTTGGAATATCATAGTGTTGGGTGATCTAAGCTTTTCATGAGGTGAAATAAGGGCTTTCATGCTAGAGGATGACGCTGGGTCAGAACAATTGGTTAATCCTCTTTGCTATTCTTGATGATTAATGAAGCTATTCAAGTTTTCCTCCACATTCTTGTATTTTTGATGATATATGCATTTGTGTGGTCAATATATATATGGTCCTATATTGTTTATGATTGTAGATCTCTGTTCTTCGATAGTATTATGCTGCTTTGATTCCATAGGTGCTCTTTGAAGCTGGGTAAACGAAGGAGAAACGGCAAGGATCTGTCAGAAAGAAGACGAATCAAGCAAGGAACCAAGCGCAAGATTGAGGTTGGTGTCCTTCATTCCACTCTTATCTACTTCTCATAAAGGAAAACGAAAGTGGTTTTAGTTTGTCTGTTTCTAAGATAGCTACCAGTCTTAGTGGGACTAGCAGATCCGACTGGACACTAGATTTCCCGATAATAGAACTTTCGTGGCCTGAATAGTTCAGACAAACAATGATATCTAAAATCAAAAACTGTGAAGGAGAAACCAAACGTAGTCTTATTATAGGACACAAAGGTTTAGACCTCTACGCTAACAACCATACTCTCTCAGTGTTGGATAGGATGTGAAGCCATGCCCATCGATTCTAAAGTTTGTATGAGAGGAATAACGGTGATATGGGACCCTATAGAGGTGATTTTTGATGACTAGATGGTTACCCTAAGTGTTTTGATAGGTTTATTTCATTGTTTGGGGTATGGGGATAGATTTTGGGTCTCTCAGGTGTATGGCCCCTCAATACTAGGTAGGAAGGAGGGCTTCCTTGATGAAATTAGAACCCTTTACCAACTTGTTCAAGGGACGGGATGGATTATTGGGGAAGAATTTAATTTGATCAAAAACTTTGATGTAAAAAATGGCGGGATAAGGAGATTGGATGCAGTGTCAGTAAAGTTTCAAGATCTTCTCAAAGGAGTTGTGCCTCGTAGACATTGAAACAATCAACATAGTTTTCACATGGAACAACAAGCAGGGAGGTAACCACTAGATTACCAACCGGTTTGCCCTAAGGGAAAAGTATACAACAAAAATATGTTATCCTCCTCAAGCTTGACAAAAATAAAGAGGTACTGGTCAGTAATGACTGGGGAAAAATTGGGAAGAAAACTTGAAGAAACTTTATTGGTAGCAAGTCGCTCTTGAACATGACACTTTCACTCCGCATCAGAGTTGGGTTGGGTTGTTCCATTCACTGGTCATCTCACCATTGGTCCATCATACCATCCACAGTTGGGGTTAACGCTACCAATCCATCATGTCAGTGTCGTCGGTATGTTCAAGAGAAGTCGCTCAAAGAATTCACTTGTGTCATATCTGCTGCAATACATTCACGCTCCATTCTTTCATGACCGCCACCCTGAACCCTATATCCTCAGATCATTTTCACCTCCAAAATCATTTACTCCATTCCGTGTCGTAGATGTGGGATTCATTAAGGCCCTCCCATGGCGAGTCGCTTCTTGTCGACATCAACTCATTATCCAAGAAGTCGACTTAGGAACAACCCTTTCAGTACTTTGAAGCTTGCATGCCTCAATGGCAAGTTTCTCACTTTCGGCGACAGGTTTACATCAATGGCCTTCGACCGAAATATTTTGCGTGGTGTTCGACGCCAAGTCCCTTATTCACACCACGCGAATTGTACTGTAGTACCTTGAGGGTCATCATCATTATCGGTGATTACTCTCGCGCCTGTTAACATCTTTCACATGGATCGACTTGTACTCCGAGTGAAGATTAAACGAGTTTGAAGACCCTGGATCTAGTTTCATCCATCCGGGCTGTGATATATTCAGGAAAATAAAGACATCAAATGTACATTGTTGCTGCACAGATGATCATCCGAATCAAAGGATGATGACTCTATCAAAATCATCAGTGTCCTGCACAGACGGTTGTCTGTCCTATGTACATGAAAATGAAAGTGGTTTTAGTTTGTTTGTTTCTAAGATAACTACCAGTCTTAGTGGGACTAGCAGATCCGAGTGGACACTAGATTTCCCAATAACAGAACTTTCGCGGACTGAATAGTTCAGACAAAAAATGATATCTAAAATCAAAAACTATGTAGGAGAAACCAAACGTAGTCTTATTATAGGACACAAAGGTTTAGACCTCTATGCTAACAACCATACTCTCCCAGTGTTGGATAGGATGTGAAGCCATGCCCATCGATTCTAAAGTTTTATGGCTTCATTATCAAATACATTATTAACGTTGTAAGGGTTGAACCATTGAGTGTGGAACTTCCCTTTGAAATCCTTGAACTTGGAGTCAAATAACAAGGCCTAGTCTCTAACTTTAAATTTATTATTCTTGATGAACTTATCATGCTACTGATCGAGTCTTTCATGCTGTATCATTTTTGTTTGATGTAAGGCAACCTGAAAATTTTCATCTAACTCATTGATCTAAAGGAGTCTTTGTTTTTTGGGCTTCAGATACGTCCATTCCCAGATGTATAGTTATTTTAGTGTTTGGTTTTATTTTTGAACCAATAATAGTAATATTTTCCCATACACTAATTCATATGGGGTGCAACTAGTAGTAGTCCTCCACATCATCTGGTAGGTCGATATAGCTTCAAGGAGCCTGTTGACCTAGTGCTTGAGGTGTAGTTGAATAGTATTGGTGATGATAGCCTCAAGAATTATGTTTTTTCCTTTCTAATTTCCCATTGGTCCATGGGTAATATGGTGTAGTAAACTTGTGCTTGATTTTGTAGTAACCTCATTTTGGATATCAAAATTATAGTAGTGGAGTTGCAACAATGATTATCTAGAGTTAATTTACAGGAACTCTTTAGAGCAGCACGAATGATGGTTCCGTAGGCTGTCGACAGATTTGTTGCTTCATATAACCTTTGTTTGACAGTTTTTTATACAAGTATGACGTTTGCAGGAATTCGGTACAGTTGAATCATCACATGAGTAACTTAGGAGTGAGGGGGAGACCCCCTCCTACTGCATTTTTTTTAAAGGGAAACCAACGAAATTTGAAATCTCACAAGGAGGTCAGAATGTAGGTAGTGAAATCTAATCCTAAGGCCCAATGACATGCCCGTATGCAAAGCTTTTGTCCCCCTAAAGCAGTTGATAACCCAAATTTTGTCATACATAGCAATCAATTGGGGCAGTCTCATAGCTTCATGAGGGACCACACACTCGTATGTAAGTTCATGGGAATATGTCCAAAGGAATAATACATCATCCAATGGATTCAGGTGAAATGGAAGCTTCAAGGAGAAATATAATTGCGTCACAGGGAAAAAGGGTTTTTTACAATGATCTTCAAGGACTTGAAAGACCGGAAGAGGGTTTTTTAAAATGGCCCTTACTTCATGAATAATGTCGACTTGTTTATGAGGTTTCAGGAGAGTGTTATAACCTGGAGAAGCAAGAGTTATTGGCAGCTCCAATATGGGTTCATTTATTTTCTCTCACTGATGATTTCTAGGAACTTGACATCTTGGAAGGAATTGGTAATGTAATATGAAAATTTGTCAAGGTCTCAGAGATAACCAAATAGCGTAGGAATGCTTCCTATGCCAAAATTTGGTCTACATGAATACCTCAAAGCCTATACCAAAGTGAATTGATTTGAAGTATTATGATGTTATTTGGACCTAACCATTGGATTATGAGCACGTCCCTTCAAGTGTCATCATTTCCTTGAGCATGGTCACATGACTCGTGATTTCTCTCTCATTATTATCGAGTAACAAGTGCGCAAGGAATAGGAGAACAATGGGGGTTTCTAGGATGTGTCACACTGATGTGCAAATCAGGGGAGACTGGAGCAATCAAAAACTCTAATCATGCCTCAGGGGTACGCAAAAGAGGCAAGGAAAACAAGAGCCATCCAAAACCCCGAGGCAAACCTCAGGAGTAGCTCAACAGAATCCCATAAGAGGTGACCCTCAAAATGGAGGCAAACAAGAACCCCTTTACTCTCTTATCTTAGGCAAAATACCTAGAGGTTGTGCCAGTGCTCAAACAAGGGTACCCCCCCGAGAAAAACACAATAGAGGTGGGAAATTTGGCCTTAAAGAAGCAAAAATCACTGGAAGACCCAAGTAGGAACTCACACTTGAGGGAGTTACTAGAAAATATGGTGGTCAACCTTGGTCAGGACCAACACAATTACCTAGAGCAGATGAAAAAACTATGTTAGATTTTTATTAAGAACCTGGGCTAGGGTGGAAGTGCAATTAATTCCTTCATAACAACTCTAACACTTTCTTCACTTATATGTAAATGGCACCAATCCAATCCTACTCCAAGTGGAGGGTCATTGGTGGTTGGTCCCAAGGGCTCATCGCAGCTTCAAAAAAAGCAAAGAATAGGCTACAAATGATCACAATTGCAAAGGGCATAAAACCTTTTGGGAAGCACTTCGGGATGCAAGTGAGTT